>CM075173.1:56006875-57395705 GCA_037576465.1 Parascaris univalens | reverse complement strand
AACCACATCTCAATAGTGTTGTTTATGACGAAAACTAAGTAGTTTCAGGTCCTCATTGCTGGAAGTAGCGCTGTAGACGTCAAAAACCCGGGTTGCTTCAGTACATGAATCATAAAGAGTTACTAGTCAAGCTAGGAGATCCCATTGTTGTTTGCTTTCTCATGAGAGCACATTTCTGATATGGACATTTGCGCTTCAGTCTCAGTATGCTGGAAATCTTAATGTTTCTGCTCATCTCACCTGTTTTCTTTAAGCGTTACTGTTTTTTCGAAACTGCAGATAACTGAATTCTGTATGCCTCTACAGAATCTTGTGGATTGCAACGGTATATTTCGCAGCTATATTCATATCCACAGAGAACAAATCCTCTCATTTAGGTGGCAAAAACGTGAGCGTATTCTGGCTCTTTCGGAGAAGACAACGGCAAGTGACACAAAAAGCGCAAGTGCGGCTAAGGGAAGCGGTGGTAGACGTTTCCTATTGCGTGCATCAGCCTCAACAAGCAATACTACTTCTTCAGCGGTAATTATTGCACAGGTTTGCGTAATTTGTGCTGAAAATTGAGATACTTCTTGTGTCATTCATTGACAAGTTTTTTTGTAGTTTCATAAGGCAACAGATATTAATCGATTGGGAACTCGTTTGCCGGCACCTGAACATGCACTATGTTCCGCACAGATTGCGCAGCTCAACTTCAGCCAAATACCGCAGCGTAGCAAAACTTTTTATGACCGACTGTAATGGACATTTTGCCGGTAGCTTGAGTGAGCCTTCACTCTACAACAAACTATCTTAGTTGTTGAACAAGACTACGTCCTCACTCCCCCATACGAATCCACTCCTCTTCCTCTACGGAGGCTTAAAACAAAATTGTTGCGTTAAAAAGAAACATTTCTCGCTTCCGCGCCTCATCAGAACGTTGAGGTTAAATTGAATCTCAGCGGAGACCGTGGAGGCTCAGTAGCATTGGAATAGCAACCCAGTGCCGAGTGTGGATTAAACGATTCGTACCTGCTCCGTGCAGAAGTTCATCTTTCCTTAACCTCTGATTTTTGATGCTCTCTTTGTGTTCACAATGCGGTATTAAAGATATAAATATTGTGGAATCCATAGATTAGTAGGCTCTGTTGCGCATATCTGAGAAATTTCAATAAGGAGGCCGCAATTATTAGAGTAGAATGCCACGCGTGCTGTTTTTGTTTATAACAAGCGATGTGGCACGAGCTGCATGAAGGATCGCGCAGTAATGCATCTGGCAGACAAAGTGAGGCACGAAATCAAAGGAACAGTTGGTTTCACGCGTCACCTCAAAGCTGAAAAAAAAATGTTAAGAAAAAAACCACGGTGAAGAGCCAAGGACCGCATACCTCTGCTCATTTAGCAAACCAAAGAAAACGTGCAACCGAATTTGACGTATAACATCGGGAAGTCTCACCTCTCAACCGTATCGATAGTGTGCACGAAGATGTGCATATTTATTACTCGTCCATACTGTTACTGAATGCGCTAATTGCTGCGCGACAACGCACCAACCTTGACTGGAAATTAAATTTTATCACACACATTGATAAACTCAATAAAACGCATTATCGCTGGGAAAATTGCAGTCAAACATTACGAAAATAACAACGAAATGAAGACTTGCATGAATCTCTGGTTCGATCATACCACCTTTCCTTATTTTATCCATCCGTTTCTCGCTTTGTTTTGTGCTGGAAACTGGAAGTCATCATTGTTTCATGTTGGAAGCACCATTGGTTTCTAAGGTTTTTGGTGGATTCCAGCTGTCATGTTGCGGTCTCAGCGCATATCAAACGCTTCTCTCTAAATTTTTTCCCGTCAGTGTTTCTACTCCCATGCTAGCGCATTCGAATTTTAGAAAACAATCTAAAATGCTATCTGCATCATAGCACCTTTAGTTCGAGTATTGCTCATGAAAGCCCTTCAAGCAGTGTCATTCCAGCTTCCATTGGACGTTTGATCATAGTTAATAGTTAATCCTCTCGTTCCTAATAGACACAGTGGCGCAGCTATGTTGCCGTTGTCGACTGCAGTGTTGATTGAAATCAGGCTATCATGTTGCTAATAACTATTATGTTATCCGTTGGCAGATTTCTTCTGCGTTCTTCCTTCAGCGTCCTTTCGTGTACACAGATGCATGCATCATTTATTCTGTTTGAATGGCGGGTGGCAGGAGGATTTGCTGGCAGCGTGGTGAAGCCACCATATACCTAAGCCGGCATCGCATTAGCTGCTCCCTTTTTAATAAAGAGCAATTTTGCAGATCCTCGCTCTTTTTTTACCTTTTTTTCCGGAGAATGCATAAGAATGAGATTTTCTGTGCTTGAAGTATCAGTTTTCAAATGTGGCATTAGCGACAAAGATGACGATTAATTCATTGAATTGGCAAAACTATGCTTTCATTTGTAAAATTGCCCGAATACTCAAGAGTACTCGAAAGCAAGATTAGTGGAAAATCAAAAAAAACACGAACTTTTCTTCCATTGTGCAGAAAAAATAAGCTACAGCCAATATCTTTCAGATCATTTCATCACTGAAATGAGGCTTCGGCTTTTTGAAATGCTTGAGCGGGAAGATATTTGATATACAATATTTGCTTTCTCGTTCTTCAGCTTTCCGTAAAAATGGGATTTGGAACATGTTACGGTTTCATCCTAAATGATCTGATGGGTAAACGAAGGTATTATAAAAACAGTGGCGGCATTAAATTGTTATTGCAAAATAAGCGTAACCTTGCACAGTTGTCGCCTAAATCCAAGTTTTCGCATACTTTGAGACTACAATGGCAGGATACTAAACTTTTCTGGGCAGCTGGATTCACATGCAGACAGCATTTCGTGTTGTTCTGCTCAAAGTGGCTTCGTTTGAAAGTTCTGTCAGTTCGACCTCTTTATTTCTTTCAGCTTCAGTCTGTAATGCTTTATTTCCATGAACAATTTTTTCATATTAGTATAAAAAAATCGATGAGTCTATTATAGATCTGTTAGAGGTGGTACTGATTGGCATATGCTGAGGCACTATTGTGGAATTGAAGCTTACCTTAGGCACTGCTGCTGCTCTTAAATGTAATTCGTGTGCATCGCATTCTTCAGCAGTCTCATGTGCAACACGTTCCCAGAATGGGTTTACGAGTGAACGAGAAAAAGGTGGGACGACATACGTCCACGTGCAACAATGAACAAAGCCTTCCTGAGAAGTTGACTTACGCGCTGAAGGCACTTCGACCTTCTGCCTTTTCTCATAGCTCTAGCACTTCCTCGCCACTCAAAAGCAAGGTTCATATTAAAGTTGTTTCATATTCACATTATAAAATCAACGACGCTGAAATGGGGAGACGGAGAACCGCAGTGCTCTTAAGAGTACTTCTTTCAAAGTATGGAGAGTCGGCGCTGCAAAGAGCAGCAAATGTTGCAATAAACAAAGAAGTATATCGCTCTGGCAGACAGGGAACTGAGGAAATGCATTGATTTGGTTTATTTCTTCCTCATATAGTGTTTTATATGTGACGCAAAAAGTATATGCATTATAATAACACAGTGCATATTTAGCCTTAGCAGTTTTCACGGGCGTCGAATAAGCCACTTAAATATGAAATGTGAAAATTGTCCACAGTCCGTATCCCACACGTCCAGAGACGCAGATCTTTGTCTGCAGTGATAAATATACCGATCTTGATGCACTGATTCCTATTTAGAACAACGGTTGGTCTCTCTCGCAGTGAAAAGTGTGTTAACGTACTTGTGAGCGGTTATTATGGAGGCTCCGATGGTTCTCATAATTAAATGGAGTTTGTTGTTTAGAGCTCGAGCTTCGTTGTTGCAACAGACGATCTCGTCTATTATCCGGGCTCCGATCATGTTCCTAACAAACGCTTCTCCGTTAACGTTGCTCACGTGAATCAGGCATGTCTTGCATCAATAACGAAAGCTTATTGTAAGAAAACCTCCCATACGGAGCAGTTATAGGCACCGCTTGGTTAACATAATCTCAGCTAGTTAACGGCACCTGTTCGGCAGGCACCTTCAAAGTTAAAGAGTCTCCACTATTTTCGTTCAAGTTGAAATTTTCAGCAAAAAACGAAAGTGGGACTAACGAAGACGTCACCATCGCAAAATGACCTTCACCACGTCACCGACCTCAGCAGTCTCGAGCAGATCAAGCAGCTCTACAAAAGTGTGCCCAATATTAGCGCGATTGATGATCAGCGTCCCGTAACAGCTCCCATGTTGGCTCATTCCATCTTCCCTTTTGCGTTCACTTGAAAACCAATACGTAATCGCTCGTTTATTCGTAGTGAAACGAATTTTTCTGGATTCGCAAAGCGAACTCTCCAGCTATACAACTATCCACTGAAAATGAGGAGAAAAGACTGATTTCAGTGGCAGTTTGCTGTCATAAAAATAAGATGTGCATAAACCTGTAGCTGGAATTATTGCCCATTTCCAAAAACATTTTTCTCTCCTCGTATGGGAGGTAAAATGCAAAAAGCACAAGGTCGAGATGTCAGGAGTCTTGAAAAAATCCAGTTTCTCCGAATTTGCGCCAGCCTGACCGAAGAGCTTTTCAGTGATGGAGCGGCTAACTAATCATAGCGCTTTTTCAGTGCAAGGCGTTCTGCATGTCATCCAAAGAATGAGTCACGTTTCGTGGGAAATCGAAGTGAAAATCGAGGTAGCCCTCCATTTTTGGCTAAATCGCCAACAGACAGCGGGTATCGTTCAGCGCCGAGGCATCTCAGTTCACTAACAGAAAAAATCGCAGGTGTTACTCGACGTGAACATTTCCCCAAATCGGCGGAAAAACGTGACGAAAATGTTGAACCGACGCACATTAACGGTGAGTTGCTATCATATTGGAGTAATGCGATCGGATTTCTGTTGCGGTCGCAAATTCGGAGCTGCCAGCCTATCGTTTTCATGAATCACGGGCATCACTCTAAAACTTGTTCACCACAGTTTTATGGGAGCAGCAATTTTGAACACACCTATTTGTTAGGCTTTATAAATGATAATTTTTTCATAACGTCGCATTCTTCAGCAATCTCAACTCTGCGGTATTGTTTGTGAGCAGTTGTTAAATACAGCATACGGTTTTTCGTCTAATCAGTAATCCAACTGTTGTGGAGGATGTACACATGCACATAAAATAAATTAATTTCCCTGCAGTTGTTCATCAGTGCGCCGTAGAATTTACGTCTCAATCAGAGTAGTGTGAACCGGATGATGAGTAACAGTGGAGTAAGGTGAACGAGGACAGTTCCGTTTGAGAACTCGATGACTGAAGCGACCAAGAGAAATTCGTTGAGGAAAATTTGCCAACTATAGCACTTAATTCCGCTGCTTTGTCAGCTGCAGACCACTCTTTCTCTTCTCTTTCCCTCCATGCAGCTCGTTCTGGGTTGTGCTACAATTTTTTTCTCTGTGCCTTGTTTTCATTGTCTGTCCCGAAGTGTTGTCGGCATATAGGATGTGTGATTGTGATCTCATTGCATTCCTTCTAAAGGAGTCCTGAAGTTGATGTTTCTTTTTCAAAAATAAATTTTCTTAACCCTGAGGTTTCATAATACCAATTTAATAAACAGTTGGGGTCGAGGTCGTGTGCGTCATCATGCACACACGTTCAGACCGCCGTTGCTTCCATCAAATTTTAATGCCCATCGCTGATTGAACGGCGTCGCAACATGTCAACATGTCCCTCATGCGCTGAATGTGAGTGAGTTCTAAGGCACGCTGCTAAGAAGTATAATCGGAAATCACGCAAGGCGTTAGCAGTTCCGGTTCTCACCACCGGCGATAAAACGCCCTCAATTGGGGAACCTGGCTGAACCCGTACAACAGTGCGTAAGATGCGCAAAGAGTCAGTGCTTCCTGTATGAGCCTAAAGAGTGGGACGTTTTGAGTGCGTTTCTATCCATGCCTCTCGCATTTCTCCCAAATTCGGTGACAAACTGCCGCCACCTTGCGGAAGACATAACCTCCTCATGAAATCTGAAACTACTTTTAATCGCATTCGTTACTTCTGAGAGCAACTTCCATTAGCTCAGATTTTTACAATAGGTTTATCAAATGACGTTGGAAGTGACATCGGCACTGGAATCGAGCATCCTCTGTGCGTCCATCGATATCAGTTTTTGCAGGAAAGGAAAAAGAAAAGGTGCAAATTCACATTCCACTGAAGTTGCTAGAAGTAATGGTTTTGAGAAGATTGGTCGGCGTTCTTTTCGTGCCCTCGAGAAATTCTCTAAAAACTTCGATAGTCGCTACGTCAACAGCGTTACGTATTTTTGCATGTCGAGTTATCCCTTTAAAGCAAGCTTGAGTTTTTGTACGTAAAAGAGCTCACTCGCAACGTAGTCTGCGGTCACCGTCTGAGGATATTGTCTCAGTGAGGAAGGACTTGATTTTCATCACAGTAAAACTATTCTGACGTTAGGTATGTTGCACAAACCTTCGTACTGAAGTCGTTCTTTCCTCCTCGCTAATTGGTTCCAAATCTTTGTGCGATTATTCTGCTGTCATTAGTCGTTCACTTGAGCTGAAGCGCTTCGGGTACATCTGGGATGAAAAATTCTTCCATTCTAATATGGTTTTCGTTAGCGTTCACTGCATTTCAGAAGAAACACATTCTCATGTAACTGACCTCATGTTGCATTATCGAATCCTCATCGCCGATGCTTTCTATGCCCCGTGTAGAGTTCACAGCATGCTTTGCAGGCATGAAGACTTTTTACGAAAGAAGTGAACTAAATGATTTCTGCTCCTCCGTTTATTTTTCACACAATTGATCGCGATGGCTTTTTTCTTAGTAACTGAATGCCTTCGTAATTCGATTCAGTGTGTTAGCGTGACTGAATTTCGCTATTTCGGAATCCGGAATCTGGAGAAGGTTCACTGTCTTCGAACGGTGCATGCCCATTTAAGTGGTTTTCTGTGCTCTTGTACGTCGGCTATTTAACGGAGCCAGCTTTGCGTGTAATTTTAAAGCTGAATTCTCGATTGAGTCCACAAATCATTCTCGGTGATCGGTCAAATGAAGATCGTGAACATGAAAGTCTTGGCAATAAAATTTCAGGTCGAAGATTTTAAATCATCGAGTCTACTAATAAATTGCTAGCAGATGTTCTCCATGCAGCAGTCGTTTTCGTGTATGCATCAAATGGAGACAGCGTTTTGCATATAAATGGTCAGCTTCGATGCCATCTTAACACGTGCTCTTCAGATGAAAATCCCTCTGAGGGTCGGGTGTTGCACGAGCCGACCATAGTGCTCATAAATGGCGAAGGGTCTGATGCAGCTGTTCCGTCCCAAGTTCATCATCGGTTTGCTACAAGTAGCTCGAAAGATTGCGATCATCTGCATAGCCAAAGGCACGATGAGTACGACTGCCCACGAGAGATGATGTGCTCCTCGGCAGAAAATAAATCAGAAGCTCCATATGACAATGTGTCAAATTCGGCAAGGTATATCTACTCAGAGAATTTTTCTTTTGACTGTCCACTGAGACATCTCCTGCTAATAATCTTTAGATAGAATAAGGATGCCAACTTTATATTGCAAATTCCTGTAAAATAGATAATTCGTCCAGGGAAAGTTCACGTCTGTAATTGAAATATGTATCATTTCTAGGCAGTCACATTAGCAGTGGTTCCCAAAAATCCACCTAAAGCCCAAGTATAGTTCGCAGTCCTGAAGCGTTTCCATCACGTATTTTTTTCTTCAAGGTTGACGCTTGCTAGTGGTTTTTATCGTTCTGATCTGCTATCTGCTTTGTTTCTCTGCTGGTGAGTTCAGAATAAGTAGTTAGCCTCCACGCCTGCTTAGACTTCCTGTTCTCTTGACAGTTTATTAGAGTGGTGGAGAAATCAGTACCTGAGAACGAATAAATGGACTCTTTTGCTACGTCGACCTATAGGATGCGAAGAAAATGTTTTGCAAAGCAAGTGTATCATTTCGCATAAGTAACAAGTAAATGGCAGTCAATAATTACTGCAAGATTTTCGATCTTTACCAGATTCAACGATGTCCCATTCGACGAAAAAGACATAATAACTGTGCTGAAACGAGGAAGATGCAAGGAATACGGTGATCTAATAAACGTTACTGTGATCCCCAGGTGAGAATTCTTTAATGGTTCTGTGCTACACAGATATCAATTTATTGTTTAGATCTTTCGGTTTGCGGGTTTTGATGAATGCTCTTAGTCTGAAAATTCTGCACACGATTCCTATTGCGGTGCGCTACTTGAAAATGATATATGAAGCGGCAAAGTGTTATTCTTCAAGGAGTGTAATATGTATCATCCCTTTTGGATTCAACAGGTTATGGAGCGTTTCCATTTCAGGCTTGCAGCATATTTGAATACCCCACTTCGAAAGCTGGCCAACGAGATCAAGAGACTGTCCGCGCCTTTGACGAAATGCACCCTTCTTGACATAAAGACTGCCGTCAAGGTTTCTAAACGTTCATGGTTTTGTTGTTATGTGCCACTTTCAGCACATCGTCTCGTGAACAGTTGGGTTTTTGCGCCGACTTTTATGCTCAAGATGTGTCAGCAGTTATTATTGCGATTTTCCACTTAACGAATAAAACACGATTCCTCCCACGCATCCTAATCTTCCTATGAACTTGGTGATTCATTTAAACGTCTGTGGAACGAAATCTCCAGTTTCGACATGACTGAGAAAATCCTTCGTGAACTTCGGCAACTTTTCTGACAGATTTTTTTCCAAATGAAAAGATGCGGAAGTTTTAGCTGCTTTATCTATAGAATTTTTTTATCCTCATATCACTGCCTCTATACATCGCGGTCTATGTGCGAGCGTGTCTCTTCCTCCATCTTTCTCCCTCTTGCTTCCCTCTCTGTTCATGAGCAAAAATGAATTGCAGGTCGTGCTGAGCGAGAGTGTGGCTGACAGTTGCGTTAAGGCAGGAATACAAGCTACATCAATATATGCACTGAGCGGCACCGGAGCATTGAAAATAAGCATGAGCCGACGCGCGGGGTTACACTTCAACCTGGGGCGTTTCTACAGGTGGATGGTCGAAAGTCGCATTGGTCGCGCTGTTTCTGATGGGGTATGATGATGATTTCTTTCTTAACATTCGTCGACGCCATTCTGACGCTATTGCAGTGTCATGACTGAACATATGTATAGCTGTATCTTTATCTACATTTTAACTGCATTTGGGATTTGCAAGGAGAAAGGATTTGGATGTAAAAGGATGTGGGACGAGGAGTGTGGATGAGGTAGGTTTCGGATGGAAGGGACTAAAATAAATCTTTTGCTTTCTCTGTTCTTACGACCGTACACATTGGATAAAGCGTCAAAATTCCTTCAGCTTGATGGGAACCAGAAGTTTTGAGTTTTTCGGATGGAATTCAAATTTTTAGCTAAAACTTCGTTCGACATTTTAAATTCAAGAATCGAGCTCTCATTTAAGATGTACTGCAAAAACTCAGGTGGTTCTTTTATTTCTCGAAAGGTAGCAATAACTCGCTATCTGCTTTGTAAGGTTTGCAACGTTTTGATATTTTGTAGCAAGAATCATGCAACTAGCGCTGCGAATGAAGATGCTGAAAAGAATTAAAACACGCAGAGAATCTTTCAGAAACAAGTGAAAGAGTGTGTGCAGGGAAATGGCTTTCTTCGTTTTCGCGCTGCTTTTTCCAGAACGTCCAGATTCATGACGTAGAAGCAAATAATCAGTGTAAAAATTAACGCCTTCATATTTCAAACAACCTGAATGCTAGTACAGAATGCATTCTAAAAGTTTCGGTATTTCTAACCCGATCACCTCAGAATGAAAATGTGACCAATGTAAAATGTGTGCAGCATGTTTCCCACCTTCAAAATTTGTTGGTCGATGCGATGTGGTAGATGAAGGAATTCTGTGGTTCTCATTTTCAAATTCATCTGTTGCATCCATCTTTCAACGTAATTTGTTGGTCACCAGTTAAACTGCCCTAGGTCATTTAAACCTCTGTGAATCACCGCACAAGGCTACTTTTATCCTACTATCATCGATGCGTTACGTTTAACATACAGCCACACAACTTTACATTTTGCGCTCCCGGATTTAAAAATATTGGACCTATGGAGAGAAGAGGAGGATAGGGTGAGGAAATCGTAGGATGAGAGATGAGGTTCCGTGGTTACTCGCAACGAATTACCCTCATCCTCTCTTCGCGGATCTTAGCAGCTGGAGGGAAGATGAACGTATACCTGGGAATCAGTTCTGATTTGTGCCTTCGACGGAACCGACGTCCTCAGGACTTTGGCTATAATTTGCGTCTGAGTCTGCTATGACGGTTTGGATCCTCACTCTTCGACCTTTCGAGTGAGTTCGAGCCACTGTGAAAGTTTTTGCTCCGTAATGCACGGAGTGTTGCATCGAGCGAATTCTTACTGCTGAAGATTGCTCAACGGGTCAGTTTCATAGGAAGTCCACTATTAGATTGTCTTCTCTCATTCTGTGATCTGCGGGCAACCGGACGCAAGCCATTGTATTATGCCGTGCACTTGGTTACGCTTTTCTTCCTTTTTACTTCCTTCGTCTACTCCTTTGTTAAGCTTCTGTCTTGAACTTCACTTTCTCAAGTTGAGACTACAACATGTGGAATATAACCCCAACTTTCGAAGAAAGATTGATTTGTACGTTGTATTTTCTGGTTCCACTTGCTTATTTTTCCAGATTCCTTTTGCGATTTTTTTTCCAGGTGGTGCAGAGACCATCTAAAGAATAGGGAGTTTATTAGGTATTATGCTTGAGATGAGTGGGAAATAAAGTTCGAAGTGGGGTGGATTTGTGGGCTCTGTTATATTCTGAGTCCTCGGAATGTTAATGGCTGAGCTCTTTTATACACATTTTGTAAGAATTCGATGTCGAAAACCTCTGCATAATATTTGAAACGAGATAGTTTCGAATAGAATTTTGCGCACTGCGTAATGAGAGGTCATCTCGGAGTGCGTCATCCGTTTTACACTGAGGTAAATCATCCTCGAAATTCCTACGTTGTTGAGAAACTTGCCTTCTTTTTCCCTCTACAGCATTTTTACTTTCAGGCAGCTGTATACTTATGTGCGGTTATGGAGTGCCTTTTAGAGGAGACGGTCCGAACATGTATTACAAACAGAGGTAGTTTCATTTTAATTTCTTATTTTGATGGTTTTTTTCATCATTTTTTCAACCAATCGTTTCTACTGGTTTATCAAAAATGAGCATTCTTAGCGCCAGTTTTGAGCGTTATTCATTTAATCGAATACACTAATTAATAAAATGCATTTTTCAGCGTCTTCAATTTCTCTCACATCAATAGAAACACTCCCAAAGCTGAGTGCTAGATAAGCATGTTTTTCTTCAAGAGGTTCATGGATTGAGGGTGCTCATAATACAGTCGAATTAATTTCTGCATCGATAAATGTTATGCATTCACTTCGCATTCTTGACTGCGGGCGAACTATGTTGCCACGAGTAATTGAAAACGTTCGTGAACGCTACGGATGTGTTGATAGCACTGTTTTGTTCTGCATTTTATGCTTAACAACTATGATTTTCTCTTTAAATATATATGTATATATGTATATATATATGTATATATTTCGAGCAGTTTCCTGAAGGGCAAAGATAATTTTCAGTGGGCTGTACCGAAAATTGGAAATAGAATTTCAAAATCGAGCAGACTTTCTGAACACAGCTGAATAAGTGATATTTGATAACGTCATGTAGCGTAATTAAAGGTAAAAGTGGAACTTATTCGACTGGCGAAAAGCTCATCGAAGTGCATCAAAGTTATAGGTTTAAATTTCATTGAGAAAAAGACCGGGTACCTTCCAGCATAGGCTGGATCACTAATGACCCCACATATTTGCAATTAAATGTTCCAGGTGGAAATGAAATGCTAACTGCACGGTCATTCGATGAAGTAATGAAGGAGAAAGAAGACCTGTGTCAGCTTTTTGCGTCCCTTGAACGCACACGTAGAGGTAAGTGGAAATAAAAGTGGAAAATGCGGTAAATAATGAGTGCAATTGCTCTGTTCAGTTGAGCCGGGAGTTATCGAAAATCGGATGACCATCAGGGCATCTGCAGCGGTTTAACTCAGAGGTACTTTAAAATCGGTTGCAGTTTCGGGATAGAAATACGGATGTGATTGCTTCTTGATTGAAACTGTTCTAAAATCCTCTGAAGAAATTTGAAGTTTCGAATTTTCTACACTTGGTAATTCCCAGGCATTGGAGACAGTGGGTGTTTTCGGGAAATCCTGAAGGCTGCAAATCTGGAAGTTCCAGATTTCGCGCTCTCCGAAGCTTCTTTTGACACCCTTCGGGGCGGCATACCAATTGCCACAACAAGATCATTTTTCAACACCAGCCTGCGCTGGTTTGCATAGCAGCAGAGTTGTGTAATAGCACTGGTGAAAAGGAGTGATAGCTGGATGGAGATGAGTGATGGCTACGAGACTTAGATAGCCGAACGGCAACGCTAATGAGTGAGTACTTGCTCTAGAGGGAATGCTGATGCTGATCATGAAATAATACGTTCTGCAGTAAGTAGTTCAACGATGTAAGGTCACAGACTGCAGCTGCGGTGACGGAAGGCAAACTCTGCTTGTCGCTGAATAAAGAAGTACCAACAGTTGTAACAGTTCTGTTAGAAGCTGTATCACCTTTTTATAGCAGTTATCACCCATCAGCAAAGGATACAGTTGCCGTAGTTTGTTTGGTGGGTCATAACTAGGAAATGCGCCAATAACATTCAGGCAGAATCGCGACACTATAATGAGGGATTGCTGTACTCGCACGTTCATCCCAGACTTTTCCTGCAGGACCAAGTAGTTCCACCTGAGGCCCTTGTAGTGCGTGGAAATGATCAGCAACAACGCGAAGTTCGCAAGAGTCAACGACGAGGATCGTACTGGGGCTACAAGCGAAAATACCTTGAGGACTGGGCCGGCTATTGGGATCCAATCCTTCTGTGGGGGTCAGTTGAGTTGAGGCCAGCACATGAAGAACGACTGTGTTGCAGCAGGCAGAAGATCAGCAACAAATTACCTATCACATCTACAGTTATTGCAACACGGGGAATGTGGCCCAAGTCACTGTGATGACTCCAACAGGTTCTCAACACTCCGTGGCTGTGGAAACGATTGAAAGGGTATGATACTCCACTGCCGCCTCTTGGGAGCTCCGCGCCACCTCATGCTTTTGAATACTCGATGTAGGCACACTCTGACCATCAAAAAGGCTCTAGAATGGAACATGAGCACACCAGTCTTAGTTGTATTTCCTCGTTCTGCCTGAGGTTGTTTGCTGCGTTGCTGCTCTCTCAGCTGTAAACATCTAATCATCTGCGTAAGCCCTTTGTTTTTCGTTCTTTAATCAGTTGACCAGACTTGCAGATTGGCTTTTTCTCGTAAAAGGCGAGTCACGTTTTCTTTCATAACTCTTGCTCAGCACTCGGTGCTTTTCTGAACAACTTTCTGTGGAAAATTCACGATCAGCTTATGAGAGGAAAGTCGACTTTTTTTGATCATTGGAATCTTCTGAATGTCCATGCCAGTAAGGAGTACTCTTAGGGGTATTTGGAATGATTTTTCGTTGAAAAAGAAAAGCATTTGAGTATTTTATTTCACAAATAGAGGGCATTCCTTCTGTGAACATATGCAAGCACATCTTCAGTTATATCATCAACTTGAAGGCCGCTTTTTGAGATCGATTTCGCACTAAATTTGCTAATGTCGAACTCCACGCCTCGAGCTTTTTGAACTTTCACAAAAATGCTTCGAATTTGAATTTTCGGGATATTCATCTCTTCATGAAACAATAGGTGTTCCAGAATCTTTTGTAGAAAAATTAGAAGGAATAGAAGAGAAAAAAACAGAACTTATCCGGATCGAAAGCTGATTCGGTACAGGTCATTCCTCCTCCGATAAGGTGACTAGAGCATGTAGTTACTGTTTTGTAGTTATAGAGAAATAAAAATTCCCAACATTTAGAGGAAATTTTGCAAATGCAAGAGAAGTTCCTAGACATTGATTGTGTCATCATTTGCCAGAAAACCAATGCTGAGGACGTTCCATCCGCTTCCCTTACTAGTGGAGAGAATATTTATATAAAATTTCACGAGGACTTGCTGTAAAATGCTGATACAAGGTAATCCTTAGCAGCCTGCAGGTGCTAGATGTTCTTCGTCGAAAGATGAAGGTACCGCTACGTCCGTTGATGGCAGTGTGTGTGTGCGAGATGAAGCCGACTTGCGAAACCTCATCCAAACACTTTCCAGTGGTTCTATCGTGAATGGCTCAGATGGAAACGAGAACCAAAAGTTCGTTCAGCATTTCAAATTAATGAACTCTTTTATACCAGTGACAAGTGTGTTTGACCTAGCATTTCTCTCACAAATCCAGAACATATTTCTTTGAAACAGTGTTCTTTAGAACTGCATGTAGCATTTCCACGATTCTCTTGTTTTGAAGATTCCGCTGATGACTATCGTGCGTTAATATAAGTTTGATCGCTGCTTATGCGTATTGATTTTTCAATTTATGGAACATTTGTTGTACATGGGGAGGGTATAATCTGTTCAAATTAATGTTTTTAGACGAACTCACTTCGAAGATTCATAAAAAGATTGGTTCCAATGCAACTTTGGGAGAGAATTCTTGTCTAGAGCACATTTCAGAGCTCTTCAGTGTTCGCTGACTAAAGAAGGGTTGACCGCATTGCTATATTATATGCAGTGTACGGGTCACTACGAAAAGAAAGCATACTTCGAAACCTGCCCAGCATCGCAGAAGTAAGTCATCGTTGCTTAAAAGCTTGAAGAACAGACTTGTAGAGCGAACGTCTTCCTGCGGAAGATGTGTTCCCTTTCGCCTTAACGGAAAACATCCTTCTCTTAATGGAGCAGGTAAGTATAAATATTGGAAGAACGTGTGCAATATATGGAGCCCTCTAGTTTTTTTGATATAAATCATGTTACCTTTAAATCTTAAATAACTTTCCTATTTTTCCGAATTCCTGTCGATGCTTCGATGTTCGTGTTTCAGTGAGATGCCTATGTGCATTTGCAAAAACTCGCTGTAACCTGTGTTGCATTCGTCAGTCAATCTCATAATGTACTGACGACCATTACTATAGAGCCACTTGAGACAGAAGTCTTCTGAACTGCTGGTTTCTGTGTGACAGCCTCATCTCCGCTGTCCCCGTTCCATCATCATTTACAGAGTGTCTTCCCCTCGTAGTGAGGCATTCCCGCAGAGGTGGAGCATACTTTGATATATGTTAGCAGTTTGATTAAGGAGTCCTTGCTAATGATCAAACCCAACAGCCAAGATTAGGCTGGATTTTGCCGATTATGTTCGAAACACTTACTTTTGCTATGCTATCTGCGCTACTATCCATAAATGTAGAGGGTGTAGCAACGAAATTGTTGCTTCGGCACCGACTTTTTTGAACCGGATGATTCACCAAAGACGCAACAGCCGGGGCTGTGCCCAGTGTGACTTAATATGATCACAGGAGATGCTAGACCCTAAAGACAGGATCTTAGCAGCAAGAGTTCGATGAAGTATGGAGAAGAAAGCAGAAGTGCGCAGTACGCGGCGAAAGCTCGTACAAATACTGAAGCATCATCATGAAACTGCAGTATGCCTGATGCTGCAAAGTGCAATTCATCCCAGGAGCATGACAAATTAAACAGCTCTTTCTTTAGCATTCCCCATTCTTTTCGGATTCTGGTTTCTGATGGCTCCTTTTTTCTTGCTTTCTAGAGGAATTTTCGAGTAGCCTGTTTACCTGGACGAGGCAACGATCCTCTGCTTAGCTGCCTTCTTTCTGCTCTCTCTATGCTCGCGTTTTTGGTGCGTGCAACTGTGTTGTTCTCAATCTGTCATTCTTTGTCATCTCCATTGTTCTTGCGAGATCTTTGTGTCATATACCTTTCAACAGAACTTCACCGTGAACTTTCTATTGCCTGCCGTCGTTGTCGGTCGACTGTCGATGGAATGAAGTTATGTTAGTAAAAATAATTTCCCCACTTCAGGTAGCCTGTGATGATGCGATCTCTTCCACCACAGTGGGATCAGTGAGGATGCCTGTGATTTTTGCTAGTTCTGTTACACTCACTGTTCCTAAGGCTTGAATAGAAAGAATGTTTTCAGGAAGTTTCATTGAATTTTATGTACCACGTCGGTTTTTTTTTCGGTTGCTGTAAATTCAGGTGTTGTAAATTGTTGTTCTCCCATTGGTGCAGTTTTGTGTTGCATTCAAAAAATTTTTTGGCGATAGCAGTATGCGTTTGAGAGCTATGATCTCATATGTTCATTCAAAGGTCCTGAATGCAGTTGTTTCTGGATGTTTTAAGGTATTTTTATTCTACAGACTGCTCACGCTTCCGCTGCTTCACGAATGGCTCCGTGTTGTTACTGCGTTTGCGGCACATCGCCGCTCACAGTTCATCGATGAAGAAGACGTGCGCCAGGCGGCAAGGATTCTTCTTCCGAATGCAGACTGTCCTCCAAGAGGGATCAGCCTTCACGTAGAGAATGTGCCCTTGTTAGTGCTTTTGCCACTGCCAATTTAAAAAGTAGACATCTTATATTACCTGTGAAAACTTGCATCTTATAACGCTGCAATAGTATAATATTTGGTGGAAGACAAGTGAGATGAAGCAAAAGACCATTTTATTAGGTTGGTTCTTCTTGAAGATGAAAGAATTGATTGTGAAATTAAAGAGGTCATCGGCATTTTTGTGCATTGCACTAAGAAGCTGTTATCATTATTTCTATTAGTTCCACCTGTTCCGAGTAATGCAGGCTGTGAAAGCTCTCTTCGTTACTATCGCGCAACAGGTTTTTTGTTGCAGATTTGCATCCAAGGCAGAAAAAAGTGCCATCAAACGAGAGCTGGGATTCCTTATATTGCAAGCTGGAAAGTCAGAACTCATCGAAGAAGCGCTGACTCTTTTAGGACCTCTCAGTTACAGGACTACCAGTGAATTTGTGAGCAATTATCTGTGCCTTAACTATGCCTTAACTCTCAACTTACTTAACTTCTACCGGAGTATTTCGTTCATCTTGTAGTTGCTTAGATTTCCGAAACACAAGTTCCATGAATGAAAACTGATGCAGTCAACAGAATGGATTATCAGTGCTGTCAAAGCTTAATAGAGTAGTCCTCCATTGATTGTTTTATACAAGATCCATCCAAATTTCAAACATCTTCAAGAGAGCTAGCAATATCATCTGTTGCTCATTTCAGGGTTTGACTGCACTAGCTCAAGCTGTAGTTATGGGAAACGAGAAGGCCATTTCTCTATTGTTGTCGGTCGGCGCAGACGTGAATACGCCGGTTCCTGCTGAAGCACCATCGAAGGCGTCATCGTGGGTTGTTCCAAGCGATTTTGCTGGATGGACTCCGCTAACTTGGCAAGTCTGCAGTTGTGCTGCACTGCAGTGTAATTCGTTCTTAGCGACATTATTTAGATTATTCACAATTTGCAGGGCGGTTGCTCGTGAAGACACAGATTTGGTCAGTCGATTGATAGAAGCGTGCAGTGATGTGGAGAATTCTTTTATGGTTAGAGAAACACCTCTTCAGGTTACTTTCGTTTTATATATACCCATCTTTTTGAGATCCTGTAAAGGACAGAGTTGATCAATGAGAGCAGATTAAATTTACCATTCGATTGCCTATTTCATAAGCTACACTCAGTCATCTACTGCTGAGACAAAAATCGACTGGAGGATTTGCATTGTTGCATTCGAAAAATGTAAAGACGACATAGCAGGAAGATCCTGTCATGTAGCAGTAAACGAATAATAATAAATGACTGGGAAAATCAGTGTGTTCATGAACGTTATGCGGGATGAACTGCCGATATTCCGTGTTCATAGTTGAGCCGGTAACTGCCTTGTGGTATGCTGTCTTGTTTTATCGACGTAGACGATTGCAGAGGTGGAAGTGAATGAAACTCAGCCTTTCGTTAGCGGCTCACAAGTCTTCTATCTGAAAATCTCCACTAATTTCACACTAAAATAAAGCATTGGAATTTTGCATTAAATTTCCGTATCAGTGACGTTATTGATGGTCTGTTGCTGTTAGAGGCTTCATTTGCTGCCAGCGACGGTTGTACCATTGGAAAATATTGTTTGACTATGCTAGTTAAGGAAAACGATAATTCATGAGGATGAGCGCGATAGAGCTTAAATCTCCACTCGTGCTGATTTGGCCAATAAATGCCGCTTCTCGAGAATTTGAAGTGTTGGTCGACGCCTGTAGCAAAACTGTCGTAGCGGAGGGAAATGTGTCTGTGACGCATTCATTTGTTATGTGTAATATATGCTCGTGCTTCACCACGATCAGTTTTAGTCACCTCGAATTGTGTTTGAGAATCTAGCTGGACAATTTCAATAATGTAGTTAAAATGGAAATTTTGGTCGCCGGCATGTACATTCCAAATCGCAGAAAGGCATTTGATGCTGTGGCGGCACCTGCGAACAAGTTGTTTAGATCTCTGATGCTGGAGACATTGAAGCAGACGCTAAGTATCAGGAACTACTTACTGCTTTTGCTCTTAATCCTGCATTAACGTTTATTTTCAGCTAGCTGCTATGCTGAACAATTTTGATATTATCGTTTTGCTAATCAATAACGGTGGTAATCCATTTCACACCTCGATTAGCTACGATTCTTTGAAATGCAATTTTCGTAATACGGGTTCACCTTCGGCGCTTGCACTTGCAGCGGCACGCGGGGATCGCAGAATTTTAAGAGCGATGATTCTCACAGGTAAGCGATCGAACGAGTCTACCTCGAATAATTGATGACTTTCATCGCCGCTAATAAACGGCACTGGTGCAGCCATCGTGGCATAATTTCCATGCTAAGATTCTAGATGATGTGTTAAATGCAGAGCTCATTAGCGATGGGAAATAGGGCAAAGAATTTGCAGACGAAGTTCCCATACCTCTGTTCATTTGTTGCATTTGCTTCTTCCATTTTGCACATACTGATCTCTTTCAAATGTGATACAGAAGCAGAATTCATGCATACTGTTGAGACGTGTTTGAAGTGGAAAAACGAATATGCATGCAGTTATTTTGCAGCAACGAACACCAAAAAAATGGACGAGCACATTAGTTTGAAGGACTTTTTGGAGGAATCTGATGACGCACGAGACACAAGCAGTAGCGGCAGTTCTGAGATAAATGCCAGGTGAATGATATCTCGTTTTCTACTGGAATGCATTTGCAAAATCAAGTATAAATTCTCTAATTGAAAATTCTGAAGAGTGTACTGCAATTTGTTGAAGAGTGTAGTGTTTGCGTCGTTGGGCTGGAGATCTCGACTTAGTTTTCTCTAAGGCATAAGCACTTGCATCCAAATAAGCTTTTATTCAAGCTTTCGTTGCCTGCCTAGAGAGTTGTTGTATCTACACTTTCTTGCTGAAATTACAAAAATTGCGAAGCAGCAGTTCGAATATTGGTGGCAATAAGTCTGCGTCATTTCGCGATCACGATAGGACAGTTGTCACAAGGAGGCCTGCTATCACATTCCTGATCTGGGTATTTGCAATGTTCCACAAAAGCGCGTTTTGCCTTACCCGATAACAAACCACTACTCCTAATGCCGTAGCGTGAATACTTGTACTAAGAAAATACGTCAGGCATTCTTCAATGTTCTTGAACGGCTTCAATAAGGAGCAGCAGCGAGCGCTTCAAGAGGCCGTTTATTACGCTGCTGAAACTGGTCATCTCGAAGTCGCTCTCGATCTTCGCAAAATCGGTTTGTACTTCTTATGCTAATAGACTTGCTTCTTTTTTTCTAACTTATCATCGAAGACTATTACGTAAGCGAAAAGACACCATATCCATTCAGAATTGATTCTTGACTCAGCAAGAGGTGAAAATTTATTATGGTTCCATTATCAAAGGAACATTAGTATCTGCAGTTTGGATGCTGTCTCCCTTTTCAAAAGATCCACGAAAGAGGTCATGAAATGAAAATTAAGTTGCAACTTACTGCTGACATCAGCAACGCGTGGAATAATTGCTTGTGCCTGCGAACATCTGAATCCCTCTTCCACGAGTTCCGGTTACAGTTTCCCTTGAGAGATCGTATGGTATTCGTTGTTGTTCGACCTTTTTTATATCTTCTTGTCTGTAAGGAAACATTCTGATGAGACTATTCCCAACTGCCTGACTATTCTTCTGCGTGCTTCTATACTTCAGTTCCTAATGAACTGTAGAATAACCACTAAAGATCTACATTTCCGTTGTTCTTGACAGTCGGTCCTGGTTCTCGTTTTCATGACTCTGCAATTTTCTTGCGAGCAAAATAGCATGTCCTGCGGCAAAAGCAAGGTTTTATTCCGTGCATGGTGTATCATTTTCCACGAGGATATCTCAGACTTCGCCTTTTTACTGACTAACGTTCAGCGCTATTTCTATTCTGTATGTTTCGTAAGATTTTCTATTATAGTGCACATTCTGCAGGGCCCCAACTGAGTTCTTCTAAAGGATACATTGCTATGCTCCGTGGCGTACTTCCCACTTTTCAGTTATATCGTATACTTAAGACACACCTCCGAGAACCTTGTTAAATTTTTTAAATTCGGAGATTAGCAGTTATATTGCTCAGTTGATGCGTCGAGTCTGAGAAAGCACCCTCTAATGAACAGTTGCAGGTGTTCCTTGGAATGTTTACACTTGGGCAACATGCTTGCGACTAGCCGGCGAGCGAAAACTGCGTAGCACTGTGAACCATCTCCTTGGCGACTTTAACTCTCGACTTTCGGATGAAATCAGTCATGAAACGATTGACGGCGTTGTCTCGGAGGTTGCACTTTGCTACATAAGGAAATTATACGTTTCATGCTTCCTGAGTGTGTCACATTTCTATATCACAGCACACGAACATTTTGGCGCAGAAAACAAGGTAAGCGTGTGATGACGGTAGGGAGTGGTTGAGTGCCTCGTCCTCGAGCGTGTGCGACATACGCACCCACCATGAAGGATGTGTGAGAAGGAACAGGAGAGAGAGGTGAGGATTCGTAAAAGCCTATTTACGCTTAAGAGGGTTCGTGATTAGTAAGTCTACCAAAGGTAAAGCTTACTTACTATGAACTCTGTTAAGCGAGGATCGCATGAATACTTCGGGCCGCGGAAGGCTATGCGTGTCGAACAGCTCCCCTTGAAACGCTTCAAATTTGACCAGAATATACGTAGGAAGATGGCAGCTTTCCTCATGTGTCAAGTGGGCGATTGCAACCGATCAAGCCGTGCGCAGATGTTGTGAAGTGTTTCCGGTGGGTATTAACTTTTTGGTAAGAAAATCTGGCAGAACGTTGAGTGACAGACAAAAAAGCATTTCTGATTTCCCAAGTGGATATTAATGCAGCAGAAGAGCTCGGAACTCGTCCAGTAAATCACAGCTCTGGGAAATAAAACGTTTTTTCAAAGCTTTTGGAGAGCACATTATTTTCTAGCAGTGTTGAAATCAATCAGCAATCTCTTTTGACCTCAAAGGACTGCCAAATGTGACGATGAAACTTCCAGAGGATAAAGGATATCTATTCACAATGAATACCTGCCAGAGAAATTTTCAACATTCGCGCGTCACGCGTCAGCCTGTATTTGAGCTTCAGTAAGTGCGCTATTCTTGCACATATGAAAAATCATTCATTTGCAAGCCGCGTGCCTCGCTATTACTCGCTGGATTTTTTCGTTTGTTCCACGCTTCACTTTGCAGCTATTCGAAATCCTCCGTGCAGAATGCACCTTGCCTAACGGTGATCCAGCACCGGTCGCATCTATCATTTCGCGGTTGTTCAAGCAATTCCGTTTCGGCGCTGCATGCGATGAAACCACTGAGCTCCCGCAACAACAATCCATCATTCATCGGCCGGCTATTGACCTGAAATATGTTGACAACGCGGAACTGTCAGATGTTCGGTTCTTGGTAACTCTTATTTTTTGCGGGTCATCTTTTAAGTGGTACTTGAAGATCTGTTGCCATTTCAAGAAACAAGTATTTCCTTCCCGAGTTCACAGAATGCAGATTGTTCTGGCTACTGATGCCTGCATGGACCATTCGTTTACTGTAATCCATTATGTTCGTCTGGTCTGTTTGATCATAGTTGGATCACTATTTACAAACTTATTTGATCAACAAGGAGATGAGGTAGATGTTGCCGTCAGTCGTTTCTGCTTTTGCTATGTAGTGTCACCCACCGCCTGTTTCGAGAAAAACCATTGGACTTCTGTAATCGTCTGCACCATTACTATGGCAGCCACTTTGCAAGCATGCATGGATATTATGCGTTATACTCTTTGCCACCTTAACAGAGATGAAAAGCTGGAGATGTGGACGTAAGGGGATATTCGATTATGCAAATCCGAGGTGTCAGAACTGCTTTCTCACGGAAGTTATTTTTGTTAGGAGCATTTTGTTCTAATATTGTCATTTTTCTTTGGTTGAGCTGACTGAGAGAATCGTGAACCAAGTCGCCGAGGTTATGACTATGGAAAAATAAAACACGATGGCGAGTGATTTGAAGAGGCTTATTCCAAACGAGGCTTCTTGTAAGGGCTTGTGGAATTTGAATCGACAATAACTTGGCAACATTTTCAACGCTTTTTAATTACTCCATGACGTCATTCCATTCTTGTCCTTTGCAGCCACTGCGTTAAATGCTTTTTTCATTCGCACTTGTTCTATTTACATTAGTCAGTCAAACAAGGCTTCTTACTTCTAGTTCCACCAGTACAAAATAGTTAAATCACTATTTTGTATACTTCTACAAGCTCTAAAGTCTTTTCGTACATGCAAAAATTCGCTGTCGTCTATTTTTTCTTCGTCGACAGATTTGCTAATGTGAACAAGCAGAGACAAAGGCTTGCCCATTCTTTGCTAATTCGTTTAGTGGCATCTCGGCGACTCGCTGCATACGTCCATATATAAATTTATCTGTTTTTTATAGCTTATCATCGAACAGTGGGATGTGATCATCGTAACATTCCAAGAAGGTACTCTTTACTTGCAGGTGGAAAAGCGGATCATTCACGCTCATCGAATTGTACTTGTTAACTCATCGGATGTCTTCAAGAGGTTGTTGGATAGCCCGAAAGGCCAAATTGAAATCGATAATATTTCGTATGAAGTTTTCAAGGTGAATCAGTTCTGCTTCAGCTTTAAAAAACGTCGGTTTTGGCCAATCCGGCTGTGTTTGATCTATGCTAAAAATGGCCCTGATTGATGCTTGATGTGCACAGTGTCTAGGAATCGATAAGCATAAGTTAAATTCGGGTTACGAAGCAGAAATAGTAGTGCACTGTAAAGCACATGAAGAAACATGTCGAAGAAGATCGCCTCCTTCCTACTCATACCCGGAAAGTCATAAAGTGATTGGTTAAGTGAATGTGATGTGCACATGTGCAGCGTTGCATAAACTTTTGTTTGCTGGCCGCGGCTCCCATGCAAAAGCTTCAGTCAACTTTCGTTTGAATTTTTCCTCTCTCTCACACGGAATCCCATAAGTATTTCGCCCAGCTTAAAATCTCATATGATTGAGCTTTGGGAAACGGTCGTTTCGAATTTTAAATTTTTCCGGGCTTTCGGAGGATCCAGCGACAGGCACCTGAAGCAGTTAGAAAAAAAAAACGCCTTGTGAGCCTTTCGTTTCGTCTTCCATGTGGTTAGGAACATTCTGAACTTTACTGGGATAACTACAACCCCCCCCCCCCCTTCTAACAGCAGGCTTCCCCTTTTGATCTCTCTCCTCCCCTTGTACGCAACGTGTGCAAGAAATCGCCCAAGGCAGTTATAGCGATTTTGTAATGCGCTTATTTGCAGTGAGCCAACAAGCACAAGCACTCTGCAATGTTGGTAGCCTCAAAGGAAGTCCGCGGCTTACATAATAAGAAGAGGGCTTCCTTGCAAAGGATGGTAAACTCCGCTGTCATATGCGTATTTGACAGAGAGCAGATTTTCCTGTGTGAAAAAGCACGACTCCGATTTGCATGAGGAAGCCTTGGAAACTTGAAGAATTCAAACAAAAGTCGTCTGCTTAAAAAAAAATACCGTAAACCAACAGCCCTTCCATGGATAAGCTGAAAAATGAATAAGTTGCGAATTAAATGAGATGCCTACGAAACTAAAGCACCATTCTGCTAGTCTGGATTCATGTCTGAAACATCTCTCTTTTCAAGCACTTCTGAGGTGTGAATCACAGTATTTAACGTTTCGTGGTTGGGGTTCAATATGAATGGAGCAGATTGAAAAAAAGCGTTCGAAGAATGAAAGATTTTAGAATTATTGACCACGGTCGTATTCATTATTCATCCTCTTTGATCACTGCGCTTATATAATTACGTTATCTGGCTAAGAATGCCAGCAATATATTACTGATTGTTGAGCAGTTCACACGTGCTTTGCCCAGCCTACTTTTCGAATGCTCAGACAATGAGGGATTATGTGTTTTTGACTTTTATTCCCTTCGTCGATCGAAATCCGCGACACATTTCAGCTGCTGATGCAGTGTCTCTATTCTGGGAATTATTCTTCGACGTTGAGCAACAGACCGTTACGACAACAGATGGATCTCATTGAGGCTGCTCGCCGATTTGCAATCAATGCTCTGATTGCTGAAAGTAGAGGCGCTATCCGGCCGCAAATATCACGCCAGACAGTTATCGATATTTACAAATTCGTCATGGTATGGCTCTGAGCTCCTCTTAGCTGAAAGTCATGTCTGCTTGTGTGGCGTTGCTATAAATTTTTGGATAGTTGAAAAAGAAAGAAATCATTTATTGCTGACATGTGGTCCCAGGTACGTAAAGGATGAGGAGACAAATGAGGACTTTATGTGGCTGAGCCTTGACAGAAAAGTTGAGAAATAGTATAATAGGATTGGGTAACTTATTTAAAATGTCTTCGTTACAGCATACCTAAAAAGGCTGTAGGAGGAAACAGGGTGGTAAGTCGTGTGAGAAAAAATGAGCGCAAAAATCAGTAGGTGTTGAGACCTTTTGGAAAGACCGTCGTGAAACACAGTTTTCATATCATGTAGGTACTAACCGCTGGAAAAGAGACTATAGAATCTTGATTGAAGCATTTGTAAATCTCCGGGATTCAGATAGTGCAGTAAGGGAGTTGTCCGTTGATAAAGTGATGCCCGTTTCTAGTAGGTTGCCAGAATTTTACCACTGGACTTACTGCAGGGATGTTCATTGGGGCCTTTAATCGTGGACTGCGAAATGTTTATCTTGGAGCACCTCTCGTCGCTTATCAGTAACCCTCGTCTGAAGACATTGTTGGAAAGATCAGGACGGAGTGGGTGGCCTGATTACGGTGCTGGTCTTGCCTCAAGGCTAACCACTGCATTCGAGGAACGCTGCTCAAGGATTTCATTGAAAAGCTGATTCGGTTATGTAAACCATGAAATGTCATTTTCATAGCGAAATTCATGTCGACTTAAACGAGAGCAGTTTCTCATAGAAATAAATTAAATCATTTTGCTTTTTAGCAAGACTCTAATTCTCTGAACAGTTTATAAGGTGATGTGGCACCATCAATGAACCGGCGCTCTTCCTTGCCGCTAATGACAAATGATTAAAATGTGTTCGGTATAGGTAAGTGGATATGATTCATGATTGAAAGTCGATTCATTTTGATCTTCTTCAAATGGCATTGTGTTTGTTGCTCAAACTCTGCTTATAGCACGGAAATACACGTTTCTTTCGTCATAAGACAGCTGCTTGCTTTTCTTCGAGATAATTTTCTTAGAGAGTGAGACAATAAAATTTTAACTTGTTGAGGGATGAAACTCGGATGTTTATCATGCAAGCAGCCGCACTGAAAGCTTCATTCCCATCTACTGAATTGTGTAGCCGCTTTGTCTGTATCCATGTGGGATGGGCTGATATTTGACGTTAGACAGTTAAAACAACGTTAGTTAGGTTCACATAAAGTAACGGGATATCCGAAATTATGGCCCAACACAGTAATGACGCAGCATTTTTGTTCCCCGCTGCTCTAATTCCCTCACTTGTGCGCATTTCTACTTCCTCCAAAAGCATGTAGCCGTTGTGGAGTTCTAAACTGACCTGTCTGCTTGATTTGCTTGTTCCTGGAAACCTCAGTCGCCCATGCAATGCTTCCCCTAAAAATTTATTGATTCCTGAATTGGAAAGATCTGTTACTTCTCGCCGTTTGTTTTTTGTTCACGTGCTGCAACGCAGTAAATTCTCGAAAGCTGAAAGTTTTTGTTGAACTCCCTTCCACGATTCTCGTCAGTCCCTTCGGCCTCATTGTTAGTGTCATGAGCGATCAAGTTCATGTTTTCAGTATAACCAGAATCTCGAGAAGGAACCCTACGTTCTGATCCTATATAGAAATATTGGGCTCTCTTTCCACAGATCGTAAAGCGTCTCTGCAAGGCGAAATACATGTTATGAGCATTATTTTCAAATGATTTAAGGTACTGGAGCATCAACTTGCGTTGAAATGCTACCCAAAAATAAGCAGTTCGTCAAAGAAGAGCCCAAAATCTTTGTCCACAGTGCTGACAATGGCCATATTTCCTTGCTCGAATTCTACTGTGGCTCTTTTGCTTAGTTGCTCGCATAAACTGTGTCAGTTGATAACACATTTACTTCTAATCCAGTCCCATAGCAGTAACATCGTTTTTTATATCATAACCATCTTTCTTTCGTCTTACGCCTTTTGTACCACACGTCAGAATCAAAAATAATGAACCCATTAGCCAGTTCAGAGCGAATTGTGGCATAGAAAATACTGCTGAAAGTAGAATACTTTGTTTTACTCCCCCATGCGTATGTGTGCAGTGGGTGTTCGCACTTTTCATCAGATTTGCACCAGGAAAGACATTCGTGTCTGCCTAGTTGACCGAAATCTTCTGCTGCTTTCTTCGTTAAACTGCACGCGAATATAGTGTCGCGTACTTTGCTATGCAGCTCGAGAATGTGAACATATTTCTGAGCGTTGAAAGTGACGTACAATGTCTTTCATTTCAGGAGAGGCTGAGAAGATGATGAGGGCTCGGAGGGATGACTGCTTGTCTTTAGACTTTTAAAGCCCCTGATAATGCGTTTTTCGAACCACCCGGACAAATACGCCCACGGCCTAATGCACTCTTATGGTTTGCTTTCTCCTTCACCGTTTCGTTCCATCCAGGTGTGTGTGCATATATTTATGTTTGTGTATGCGTGTTCGTACGTACGTGTGCATGCGATCAGGAGAGAAACATATGCTGTATCTAAACAGCTTCATATTCGATATGCCTTTACGCTTATTTCAACGCGAAATGCAACATTTTAGTTCCAGGAGAACTTATAGAGCGAGCGTCGATGCGCCGAATGCAAAACGATGCCCAGAATCAGCGTTTTTGCCGCTTACTTTCTGCCGAGAAGCCGCCGCTCCTCAGTCGCTGGGTGGTGAAAGTCCTTCCCAGAGGGAAACTGCCCCCCCCCCCCCCCCCCACCATGCCGCTTGTCAAGCAAAAATTCCACAAATTTGCTGCCACAACTTTTCACATCTGGCGAAGGAGACTTATTTTATTTTTCAAGGCATCGCTGTTCAGTTTCTGTTTTTTTTTTTTTTTAATTTGCGTAAAAGCATGAAGACTCCACAATAGTATGGCTGAATGCAGAATAGATATAGTTCGCCTGCAGCTGACTTGCTTCAACACCACAATTTGATCATTCTCATGGGAGAAGAATACTAGGCTCATAAACCAGTAAAAGGAAACGCTGAAGCTGAAATTCAGGACAACTATTTCAGTTTAACAGAGGAATGGGGTCATTTTCTTCAATATTTCTGTTCTGTTTTACTGTTCTCAGTTTCTGCAACGAAACACAGTTTTAAAAGCCTGTCCCTCAGCTGCCTAGAATTAACTTTGACGTTTTGAACCAGAGGATCTTCAGAGCCATCTAGTCACACCCTATTTGTCCGCTGAAAGCGACCGCACACCCACACAATCTTTTAAAACGCCACAGAACCTTCATACTGTTTCATATTCGAGTAGATAGCATCATCCTCGTCATTACCACAGGAAGGAAAGTTCAGCGACTCCACCATCTTGACACGAAAACTCGGCATCGGCAGCTGTCTTTAGTTAAGCAACAGGAGGAAAGCGATCTTGAAATCAACAAAAAACAATCCAGGTTGCTAAAGGAGCTTCCGAGGCGCCTTCAAATGAGTTGAGGCCACAAATTTCGTATGTAGCTGGAACTAAGAAAGGATTCGGTAAAAGTTTGTGATTGCACAATTCAGCGTTTGAAAGATGATATGCATGCATGAGAGCATTCAGCGGAGAAAACCAAGGGATTGGGTTAAATGTATTCGAATGACTGCTGATGACAACGCCATCCACAGAGAAATTCGTCGCATAAATAGGACTCTAGGCATTAATTGACTTGCAAATGATGTTCGTTTCGTCTTAAGACAGTTTTTAACAATGAACATTCACGTTAATGAGGTTTGCAATGGTCTGGGATATGTTAATCGCTTCTGAGACAAGAAAGTGATTGATCGGAGTTGAGTCAAATCGATCGAGTGAAGAAGATCCTCGGAAATAAACAAACGTCAGACCCTTTCCTTAGTTTGCATGAAGCTACGAAACATTTTGTACCTCAAAATTCCATACCTGAAAGGAAGCGCATAAGTAATTTATTCATTGTTGATCTCTGAGATGAGTGAAAGTATAACATGAAGTGGGGACATCGAGCATATGACAGACACCATCGCCAACGGTTTCCGTGAACTGGATATCCGAGAAGGATTTGCAGAGGTCGCAAAGAGGGTTTTGCGTTTGAGCGGATTCACTTAGGTTGAAAAAACTGGAACCATCAATGCCGAAAGAAATGAGGCACTGCAATAATTTTAGAGCAAAACGCATTCACAACGGCAAGTGACCACGCGAATTAACATCTTCATCATAGGCGTACTTTGTCGCTTTCATGAACTTCCAGCACAAAAATGTAAAATTCCCAAAACTAGGAACGTGAGTAAAGAAATGTAGGCATAAACCTGACCCAAGATAATCGAAATCGATGCTCGAGTTCTGTGACTGAACTAATGCCCAGATCGACCAAAAAAAGTGCGCTGCCTATAAATGAACGAAAGTTGGAGCACCGTTTCTATATATCATTATATTACGCCTTCTGGAGAATCGAGTACTGAAAGCAGTTTTCAGAAATACTGAATAACAACTGCAGCATTTACTCCAGCACGCCGGTAAATGTAACGCGCTTGCACATCATCCTCCATTCAGCCGGCTGCCTAGAACTAAATAATCAGACAATTTACAGTAACACGCTCTCATATGAAGTTGGCTTCTGATAGAATTCACCCACTGAAAAAATCTTCCCACACACCACGCCAAAACGAACGCAGGAAGGCTTAACTTGATGCTTTCGCGATGCTTCCACCTTCCAACAATTCATGCACAAGAAAGAATAATAATGAAATTAGCGACGCGGCTCATCATACCCTGTCGTCCTACCTCCAGCTACTCGCAAATAAATCGAAATTGTCTGCGCCAAAAGAACCGATTAAATGGCTTCCGAGTTCACAGGCACTATTTCGTTCAGAGGATACTGGGCTGAATTCGTTGCCAAATCACATCTAATATCCCATGTATTTTAGTTGGCCGAAAATAATGAATAATGGCAAAGGAGATGCCTGTCCGATTTTTATGGTTGGAGCTCCTTAGCTTTTCCATGAAGACACTTACCGCCTCGAAAATAATACTGTTCCTCATCATCTCTTCAACGTCTTCTGTGGATGGAGGATGTTGTAAGAAGAAATTTAGATACTGTATGATCCAGCTGCGCTTCTCCTCAATACTCGGACAGAGTGAATAGTCGACATTCTGCACTCCTGCAACAGCTATCTTCTTGATCAATTCAATAAGGCATTTTGAGGTCGTGCTCTCAGCAAAGCAATTTTGCTTAAGCAGTGAACGTCGAACGAATTCTTATGAACGCAACTGCTCAAGTGGCGGAGAAAACGTTAGCGTCAGCTCTGTCTCCTCAGTAATTTAAGTTACCTTAAGAAGGCAGTTACGCGGTGCAAAAGAAATGTATGTCTTATGAGAAACGACCACTCTTTGTGGTAAAATTTTTGAGCAAGTGGATATAGACCTTCCCTTTCACTAATAAACAAACCAGCATATTCGCAAAAGTGATTGGCAATGTCGAAGCCCTGATAATTGAATCCTGCGTATTCGTAATCGATAAAGCTCACTTTGCCTTAAAAAGCGGTGAACGTGTTAGACAATGGGCGTGCAACATTACAGGTTTTTTGAGGGGTTATATAGTAATAATGCCAATAATTTCAACAAGTACAGAAGAAAATCATCGTATAATAGTGGCAAAATCCTATTGCTTGAGAAATGTTCTTTGAACAATATCGTCAAAACAGAGATTTCACAGCACTCGCTAACGAAACTTGTGCAGCGCACATTTTGCATAGTTCTATACTCGAGCTGACTTTCCTCACAGCATCATCCTCCGGACATCTGCAGCGGAAATTTGAAAGGCACCACCAACGTGTATCATTTACACAAGTGGAACAATGCTAAGACTTCTTGGGGTTCATAGGCTGTCTCCATGAATGCTTGCTCAATAGGCTTTCAATCATCAAACTGGCTTTAGTGCCGATTCGGGGTTGGCCGATCATCCAACCTCTACTTCTTGACAGTGAATTGACAGTTATAAAAAACCACTGAGAATGGTACATGTTCAGGACTTCAGATGATGACCCGTTAGGGGAAAACAGTAACTCAAGATGAAAAGAGAAAAGTCGTAACACTGAGGATCGAAAAAATATTTATTATCGAAAGAAATGAGGCAGAAACGCTGCTTCTCCAGCTTCTTTAAGTTGTGCTTCGAACATCCGTTACGAATTTTATAGACTTTCAATGGGACAGATTCATTCTTCTAATGATTAACAGTATTGCATGCACTTTTCCGCTCGAATGTACATTGACTGAGTTGAACATAAGTTTGCAGGATACAAATGCACTTATGAGAGCCCTATTTCCCGTTCCACTTTCCCCGCTGTGCAAGTACAAGAGGAAATAAAATCACACACATATTGAACACAAACCTTATCTGCAAAGTGTCGTGCTGTTTTTATATGCCAACTGCCCATTATGTGCTCTTGCACTTCGCTGCTTCATGACTGAGAATCGCGATGTAAAAAGTGCGGCTGACTGGCTTTTAGAAACGCCTGCATGAGATCTGGCAGCTTACAGAACTACCGGTCCGAAAACTATTGTGAACAGAAGCTAGCTCTCAACTTTGGCAGCGAGCTCACTGACTTAATAACGCCCTTTTTTTGATAATTAAGGGATCAAACGAACCTGTATTTGAATCGTAAAGAATATTTTGAATGAGAAGATCGTTGTGACAAAACACAATTCGTGTTTTGAGAGGATTAATTAACTGCTGCAGTTTGGCATAATCACTTCGTAGCGAAATATTGTTTGCTAAGAAAAAGGCATCAAATTTCTCTTGTTTCGACGAACTCTGAAACCAGCTTGACATAATTAACAGTCTGTTAGGCTTTTTGCAAAAGATTATGTCACGAAATTCAACGAATGCAGAGTTTATTGAAGACCGCATTACCTTCACCTCTCCCCTCTCATCCCTGCAAACGGTCCATGACCGTTTGAAGTCATCCTACGAACGAGATCTTCTCTAACTTCGGCGAATATGAGTGTCAACGTCTAACTTCCTTGCTCCTTGCATTAAAAGCAAAGTTCCTTTCAACATAGTAATGTCGAATGCATATCAGACACCAGTGTGCAACTCGTTAAAAAATCACCTCAAAATGTGCTGAAAAATTTTCCAAGAGGTCCTCAGTTTTCTGGAACAATATTGGTTTAACATTGTCACGATCAATCGGCTCCAACATGTGCATCTTGGCCAGTGATCTGCAGATTTCGCTGAAACAAAGTGGTATTAACGGGACTGAAATAATGTGTTACGGAGCAAACGTCTCGAGACACTTTTGATGAACCATGCGAACACGAATAGACTGTGTGCACATTTTGCGAACGATTAATTTAGTCGTGCGATCGATGGAAGTAGGCAATCGCAGTATCAGACAACCAACTAAAGCAGTTGACTAACTGCAAAATGGTGAGCCTGTTACTTCTTATTCTGTTATGTACATTAATACTGCTTGTTTTTGTGAGTATTTTTTCCTGAACTGTTCGTTCTTCCTCTTATCCTGCTCGATTTTTGAACCTTTCCAATCTCCTTTTTACATGGTAGTAAGTGGAAGAATCAACGCGATGCTTTCATTTGAAATTTCGGTGCAAATATATCACACATTGACTTAGTACATTGTGCAAAACTTATTTGTCACAATTCGCAAATACCTCTCATAACTGCTTTGACAGATGACTCAAAATCTGTTCACTGTTTAGCAGTAATTTCCAGAAATTTTACACTAGCAAGACATTACGGCGAGAGTTTGGCTAAGTATTAACGGCGGGTGCGCACGATTAATACTGTCACATCTTCACTAATCACTTGAAGACGTCTTCTACAAGTAAGCTGATGACTACTAGATTGCGTTTCCTCGTCCCACATTCAACCGACCTTTTCGAAGAAATTTAAACTTTCGGCATTTCAGCAGTATCAGAAAAAATTCCTATATAAGGGGGCTTAGAGGCTTTAAATGATCCGACTTTTGCAACAAAAGCTGGAAAATTTAAAAGGCTTTATTGAATTCTGACGGGTCCTTAAAAATCAGGAACGCTTGAAATTTCACTTCCATGCCGTCAAAAAGCTTGAAAGACCCGATATCCCGTCGTGAAACGAGAAAAGTTCGAAACTGCAACAAATTCAAGTGATCGGTTTAGTCGTTTCCAATGTTCGCATCTGTTATGATAAATAACTGATAAGGAAAAGGCTGGTTCTTTCATAGCCATCTACTAAACAATTTGGAGGGCTCTGCTTTTGCAGTAAGCTGCTAAACGGCGTTGAACTTAACAGTCAATTTGAATATGCACCACGAAGAGAAAAAAGGTGGACTTCAGAAGCAACTACTGATGATATGGCATTTGGAAAACAGCTGAATGTGCAACGCAGTGCCACACACGAAAGCTATATATGTAAATATCAGAATCCGAGATCTTGATGAAAATGAGGAAGGCGTAACGAAAATTTCCAACAAATGTGCTGCAACTTAATCCGTATATCTTTATAAGTGGGGCAATTTTTGAGCTGAACGATGAGCGATGCGTGGTACTTTTGGAAAAGACAAGCAAAAGGTGAAAAATTAACAACATTTGACCTCATGAAGAGCCTATAGAATAGTAGGAAGTGGTATCTGGGGAAGCGACGGAGAAGGAAAAGGAGAGCGGGCATTCGAAAAATGAAAACAAAATATTCACAACACGTATGGTTTGTTAGAAGGAAACGGCAAGTAATAACTAAGAAATTAATACGGTTTAATTTCATTTTCATTCTAAAACAAATTCAAGGTGATGAGCATCATGGGAGAGAGAACATTAGTTCAGGTATGTATAATAGCCGAGGAAGACAATTGCTGAAGCTGCACGTTCCCCTAGACGCACCATCAAAACCGAGCAAGCTGCGGAATCACTTTCAGCAATGGGCGTCGAATGTGAGAGAAAGAAACTGTGTATCCGTTAAACGCCACCACAACCTAAATGTGAACAAGAGGATGGTCTTTCTTTCTATTTGGAAAGGAAAATGCTGAAAGCCAATTTTCATCAGCGAAGAAACAGTTGGAAGCGTCCATATATGAGAACGTTCACTACAGCTTCGCTTCGGTGCAGCAGAATTTATGGGGAGCTGGAATACTGGCTGAGGCTGAACGCCGTTAATAGAAAAAATATACCGAAAAGGTTGTCGATCTGCAATCCCGGCAGACGATAATTAAGTAGCAGTGTTCCCAGTAGTGTTAAAAAGCAGCTCGAGCAATTTTGCTGTTTCTTCTTTTTCGGTTGAATGAAAATAACTTTCTCTCTCAGCATGAAATTTGCAGGCGTCGTCGGGGTCGTTGGGCATTGATGATACTTTCGTAGTTGACGCTTACCTTACTGGTCACCGCACAATCGAAATATACAAAGAAAAAGTGCGTGAAGAGGCATAAGTGCATAAGGTTTTTCTCAATAATGCAGACTTTCTGCCCTCTCCTTTTCCACTTTGCTATTTTACTGCTTTTAAAACCGGAACTGAGATGACCATAAAAAGTAGGGCACTGCTTTTCTCTGAATGGTAAGAATTCTGGTATATCATTTCAGAGCGTTTCCAGGTCCTCACGACCACCTAATTTACCTTTCATGTCGTTCCAAGCCCCTGGCAATAGTCACACAAGTCTTTGTCGTAGTTGCTAATTTACAGGATGGAGTAAATGAGTATTAATGGTAAAAGATGAATGAAAATTTTTTCGGTAGAATAGGTCAACAGAACACTGAGCAACTGAAACAAGAAAAAGAAATAATGAAAATAAAAGCTATTACAAACAACATAAGAGCAGAAAGAACTGATCTATACTGAAGCATGTGGCGCGGGAAGGTAAAAATAGTATTACTGAACGCTAAAGCAGTGTTCACAGGGTGCATGGATAGGAAAGCGCAAATGATAAGAATTTAACGTTAATCCGATGCCGGAAAACTCAGGTACAGACCCGTCCTTCTTTGCCAAAACATGCTCCAGACAGGATGAGCAAGAAGATATCCGCTAACACTCTAGTTGCCCAGCAGAGTAAAATTGCTGACTGAAGTACTGACAGGTAAGGGCTAATTTTCATAGCAGCAGTTGAAAATGTGGTGCGACCTATTAAACCAATATCAGAAATGTTTCGTATTCCGATTCTTCATAAGCAAATGTCGCCGAAATCCAAAACAAGGAATGCGAGTGAAGATGTAGCTTGGACGAGATTTCCTCGATAGCAAAATATGGTAACCTTCCAACAATGGCAGAAGACAAGACATCTGCAGAAGCAGAATCTAACAACGACAACCGTTAAAAAGCAATCAGTTACAATACGAGATAGTTTATAATATGCCACACATTTCTCTGCTCATGGCCATCAAAGCACGATTATTTGCACCCCATCCACTCGTTTTATATACCCAGTTATTTTCTTGCTAATATCGGCTGGAGAAGTTCATTTTCTTTGCGGAAAAGAAACCGGAAGAAAAATCTTAATTTCCGCGAAAAGCTTTCTTAGAAATTGTTCCGTCCTTTCACGGTCTGATTTTTTTCCAGGTCCTCATCGGTCTCAGCTATTCAGCGCTCAGTAGTAGGAGATATAAATGGTTACAGAGGCCGAACTCTGTTTGCGAAAACTTTTATCGGTCGTAGCTGTTCGGCTCCTTCGTAACAGACATAAACGATCTAATAATTCCAGATATTTGAGGTAAACTTCTAAACGGCTTGAAAAGTCTAATTCAACTGATACCTTTGGCAAATTGTGAACCATTCTGTGTTCCACGCCTGAATGTCACAGTCCCATTAACAGTGTTCATTTCGACATGGCAAGAGTTGCCAGGAAGGTTTGTCCCCCCGTTTTATAGGCAATTACTGCCATGTTCGAAGTAGTAGTGATGCTGAAGAAGCCGTTTAAACTACTCCGTATCGTTCACTACGTGAATGTTTGCAAGATTTCACAGTAACAAAAATACGATGCACGAAAATTCTGCAAGCGCTTACGTGACAATTTTCTGTTCACGGACGCGCGCCGTTGTTAGTGGCTCTCCATCTAGATATCCACAAACGATTCCGTTCGAAAATCTCGCTAATATTGGTGCAGCACATCCGACCTTCGCTAAACGAAGCCAGTTTTCAACTTCAGCATTTCTGTAAATGCCATGTTCTCTTCGACATGTAAATCACTCGACGGATGTTTTAGCTGAAACGCTGAATGAGTCTTCATAGAAAAGTTTGGTTTGCACAAACCTGTCACAGCAGCCCGAAGTTTGTAAAATGTTGCATTAAGAACCACATTAGAGACTCAACTTTATGAGGACGCCCTCATATGAAATGAAGGAGCTTTAGCTAATACAAACGCGACATCGTTATGGTGAGAAATCACGCAATTTTGCACAGTGTAAGACGCAAGCACAAAAAATTGTGTCAATTCAAACTCGGACTATTCAACCTAACACTGTCGCTTAAATGTTTCACTCTGACACTCAAATTCCGAAAATTCGTTTTGCACCAATAACTCACCGATCAATGATTCTTTCAGTGTTTCTTCCGAAAACGCGAAAAATGACTCTCTCGTCATGTTCGACGTCATTTGCAGTTGAACTTGTCGCACAAAATACTTTGTTCGTGATGCCGGTTGTGAAGAACTGAAGCAGAATTGTGCAATTTCTGGGGAAATGAAAAACCAAGGAAACTAATACAAAAGTACATGATCACAAATTTAGTAAGTTTTATAGGATAATGATGCAACACTGTCGCAGTGCTTTGTAGGATCCGTTTCTTTTGCAACTAACATCAAGCTAACAATCATATACGTTTCGGAGCAGCTTTTTCCAAACATCCCTTACACTTTCATATTTATTAAGGTGTTATCATAAGACGATAATCCACAATTTCGTGGTATTGTGTACAATATGGATCCTTGACAACGAAGTGTGGCGCTGCACATGTCTCCAGATACAGAAACGTCACGTGATAGGACCAGCACTGTAACGGAAACTGCACATACAGCGATGCATTGTACTTTAACGAGAGGTCCAAATAAACTTAGTACATACTTGACCACTGGAAATAAACTTGGAACCAAAGAACATTAATCACTGCTGATGAGATGATGCTAAATTCACGAAAAGTACTCGAACTTTCTCGATGTTCTACACAAAGCAACAAGTGTCAATGCAACGACCACTTGGAATGCCTATTAACGTTAATGCCCCAGGAACACACCAACCGTTCAAGACTGACCAAACGAAGGCAAAAATTTGCCGTGAGACAAATTCTTAATGATGAGAATTACTGATGGATAATAGGCCGTCCTATACAAATTTCAAGTAACACGTCATGCAACTCCACATCGCCGATAACAATGACTTCCATCATTGAAGCAGTTGCCAAGAATGCAACTCCAGCAAAAAAGCGTCTTCTAGGAAGCGTTTTGCACCTGAGCACTCTAATTTTTAATATCCCTAAATTATACCGTATTCTTATACCACTATACCATCATACCATGATACTATACCATACCTTGGCTCAACGCATAGCTTGGTCGTCCGGCGAGGAAATATGAACATAGCCTTCTGGCTAAACAACTGCTTTTCTAAGGGCTTTGTTACATGCATAACCGAGTTACAGACATTGTTATTCGTAACCGAAAGAAAATTTCTGTAATGAACTGCCGAAGCTACGCATTTTTCTTCTGCTTGGTCATGTTGGCGCCCTGAATTCGCCCTTGCCACCTCTGTTTTTCCTTAGACGGCCAAGTGCGAACGTTGGACCACGTGCCTCCTCCTATTCGCTCATCCCATTTACTTGTCATGTTTTCCTGGCCAACGCTACGCGCACACGAACCCATGAGTAGTCCAGTCGTAACTGAGGTAGCAGAAAATCTATGGTCTCAGCCTTCAGATATGCTTTTCGACCTGAGGTATATCGCAATTTTTTCATCTAAACTTTGTTGCTCACTTCAACTATTCCTTCTCCACTCTAGCTAATTAATGCTCATCCGCTTTGTAACACCTTTTCGTTTTTTCAAATACTGTTATTCTAAAGCAAAATACTTTGTTTTACTCGTGAATAAATGCAAAAAAGTGAAGGTATTCCAACAACGCAGTATGCAGAATATGTGCATTTTAACGGGAAAGGCGATCGATGTGCTGTAAACGTGTCATAGTGAGAATTGTCTCCGCTAAGCTATATCTTCGTTTTAAGCAGAGAATGTGCACTATAAAGTTCTTATAGTTTTGCAGCATGTTGAACACGCACAGTGATATGTTTCAGTAAATTATAAACTGTGAAAGCGTGAACGATAGCAACGAGTATCGCCCACAGTGGGCAGCGTGAAAAAGATTATGAAAGAAGACATTTTTGGTGCCATATATTGCGGTTCTCGTAATGGAATCAGAGAAGGAGACGTGCAGTTTTTGTAATGAAGTGTTGCCCAGAGCAGTTTTCCTCAAGGCATCATATAGAGCGATTAAAAATTGAAACTAACATAAGCCACGTTGGCATATTTACCACATTCGCCTCTAAATTCAAATTTTCGTTTGAAACTCTCGATAACTGGATAAAGAGACGCAGTTACATGGACATACAATGACATGCATCCATAAATTATCGGAAAGTAATAAGTAGGAAAGGAAAACAATATTAACTATAAAATTCAATCTGTTCGAGTATAGATGAAGCCCGGCAGAAGAAATACATTTCTGGGGCCATCAGCACGGATTGATAGAAGGGGAACCTAAAAGACGTTGACGAATTAACTTACAATAAAAGCGATGTTTTCATCGTGCCAAGTAGGTTTCAGTCTCGACAGAATTTCCTTCGCCATAGCCATAAGTTTGACATCATCCGTCAAACTTAGCGCGATATCGAAGAACGGCAAATCCTTTGGCATTTTTGTAGCTGCAAAAAATAGCACTGTGTTATTCTTTGTAACCTTTCCCACATTTAGTATTAGTTCACTTTATCGTAAGATTATTTACAGTTAGTACACATAGTATTACAGTTAGTACACAGTCACTTTACAGTTAGTACACTTTACCCTAAGAGTGTCGAAAATAAGTAGCAATTATTTTCAAAGCAAACGACGCAGTTGATCCCAGGAAGTTCCCCTCGAGATTGCCTCTTTCCTACCTGCAGAATTCTACAGGTTTTCCATGTGAAATGTTGGCGATATGAAAAAGGCTTGACGTCGAGTAGCAGGACAGCTAAAGGCATTGCATTCATTTGCATGAGTTTTTAGGAAACTATAAAAATCGTAATCCGCATGGAAGCATAGGTCTGTGGAAAGCGCCACATCACGATATCAGTAGGACACTGCGAGAGTTTAACTATTTCAATGTTGTTTCCCTTAGTTGAATAGAAAAGTGCACACATCCACTGGTCACTACAAAAATCGCCAATGCAAAATCACAAATTCCAACTTTAAAAGTCTTTTGCAATAAATTTCCGGATATCTTTCCTAGAAAAAGGCTGGACAGTAAGTTGATACCATCATGCATTATATCAGCATGAGTTTTTATAAGGAAATGAGGTGGATCAGATCTACCCGTTGCCTACCGCAAGTCTACGTTGTCTCTGAGCTATTCTCGCCGATGGTTTTTGGACCGCATCTCATTTCCATGGTCCATCAAGTTAAAAAGTTGAAACATTAGGGCACAGTTTTTCGGTGAACTAAATAAACCAAGAAGCACAGTGTGCTGTAAGATAAATATTCTGCATGCAAAGTCATCGTAACAAATGTGGACTGCACATAAAGCGGCAATGTGGTGTCGTCCTCTGTACGCTTTATAGGCCGGCGATGCCAGGAGGACTGCACCAATGGTGAAAGTAAACGATTCCCTCCTCCATGCTTTGAGCTTGAACGAAGAATGTCATCGAGATTGTGCCATAAATTGGCACTATTGATTTGCGCAGTTTCTTTTAATTGTCATCTCTTTGACGTCGAGTTTGTCCTGGTAATTTTGAAGTACCTTTGTTAAACTGTTGCCTGCCCAAAAATTCTTCCGCAATAGGTAACCTCACCATATCTCTTTCTGATGCCTTGAACATGTTTACATTTTTCGTTTCTGAGGATTCCACTGCGGATCTCCGCGGAAGCCTCAGTTCAAAAAAGCATTTTTAAAACTGTTGAGCGAAGTCACTTTATAAACCGCCATGGAAAGGACTGAGAAGGAAGGTTGTGGTGGCGGAAGGAAGGGTGGTTGTAGTTTATTGCGTACGAGAGTAGGTTTCTCTCCCTTCATCTCACGAGGAAGCCTTGAAGATGACGTGAAGAAATTTAGTGCTCAGAATGTCACTGAACTAAACGTCCTACATTGCAGTGCGTACTTCTCCATCAAAACAGAAAGATAATATGAGTATTTAACTGAAGAGAAGAACATACATTCGTCGTGCATAAGCGATTTTCTGCTTAATCCCACCAGGAATTTCAAAACAGACGAACCTTCAATATGAATTAGTGCGAGCGATTTTGTCAACTGGACTGTAAGTGCATTACATTGCATATTTAATATCTGATGATGCCTTGCCAGTGTTGTAGTGACTCATCATAGGCGTTGGTTAGGCGAGATGCAAGAGTACCTGTTCCTTTTGCGTGGTGGTTCATCCCAGTTCCCTAAGTACAGGTGCAAAACGAAGGGACTTTGCTTTTGCAAAACTTTGTAAAAAATGAGCAGCTGGCCTCGCTCTTGCTTCTCTTTCTTTTCACGCTAGCCACCATCAGCAACCAAAAAAACGAGCGCTTAGTGACCTGTTCTACTGCAGGCCGTAAAAATGGTTAGCACTATTACAGTCCAATGTGGCTCACCGAAGAACGGCTCTGAGTCATTCCGAAAATGTCGTATTCGGATTTCTCGTGGCGAACATGAACAGGAAAACGATAATCCCTTTGCAACCCTTTGCAAACGATAACACTGAGTGACGTTGAAAAAACATTCGGACAGCATAAAATAACTTCACCGCCAGTCAAAACAATTTCATTAAGACGTATTTTGCTCGAAACTGCGGAATTTTCTTAAATAATTTGTTGACGCAAACAGACACTACGCAAAGCCTCTGCTACTTTTTTGGGCCTATCAAAAGCTTCCCAAGTAATGAATGTGAAGAAGCTAGCGAAAGTGATAATGAGTTAAAGAGCTCGGCCTACAGCATCGAAGTCACAAAATAACGGAAGAGGGTCCAAGCAATGGGATGATCAGCAGCGATCGTGCATCAGAAAGACAGCAGAAATCATTTAAAGCATCATCATGCAACGGCAGTTCTATGACAAATGCTGGGTGGTCGGTACAGCAAATCATAATCTAACACCGCCACTCCATGAACAGATGCCGTGTTGAGAAGAAAGTAATACGAAAGAACTCTCGGAGTTTAAAAAAAAGAAAGGAAAACAAGCTTATTTGGGCAAAACGGGACATGAACAAGAAAATCAAAATGACTGTTGAGCGAAACGCATCCAAGAAGGTCGCTTGCATTCAAGTTTTCGCCTCCTTAGCACGGCAACGCAGTTCCGAACGCCCACTGCTGATGAGCGGAAAGCAGATCGGCACCAAGAACCTACATAACCGTCTGCAGTCGGATGTTTAAAGTCCGATATAATAACCCCATATATTGTTTACCTATATTGTCATGATTTGTGCAAAAATGCTGATGTGCATATATTGATCGTCGAAGGCAGCAGAACGATCAGTTGTTAGCGAGAATTAGGAAAGGTTGATGTTATAGAAAATTTTACTTCCTAGTCAGACAAGCAACGAATGCAGTAAAGGTAAATCTCGTGATAACAGTGGTAACAGCGTGTCCTAACTGATAGTTCATGACGTGCAGTTTGCTGGCACAAATGTACTGCATTAACGATTCCAACTTTCCTAGTGAGAAAAGAAAACCACAGGTTAGTCACCTCTTTTGAACAGTGAATGCGGCATCCCTTGGATATTTATCTAAATGCCATAGCCTATCGACGATGAGCATATTTCAACAATTAACAACGTTGTTGTAGGCGACTTGAAATAGATCTTAGCGATCGCCAATTTCCTCAAACTTCTGGCGAGATATTACTGAAGATGGGGCATCACCTATGAAATTTTCATTGCCAGGTACAACGCCTGCATGAGGCAAAACATGCTGCGATAACGAATCAGTTTAGGAGGTGAATATTAGAAAAGAGCAGCAGCTTTTTCTCTCCCGTGAAGACACCGAATATACCTCATTCTAGATTATAATGCGTTTGTTTAAGATGAGAGCATTCCACTGCGTTTTTACTCCACTTCAGATGACATGGCCATGAGTTAGGAGTGAACAGTTCTCGTCTATGGAAAAGGAGGCAATCGCAGGAATTAAGTGAAGTGAAACTTTACGGCAATATTCGCTTATCGAAGTTTGCCGCAAGAAATCCAGCAACACGTGTTAACGCACAGTGAATAAAACTCAGCAGCCGCAATAATGAGAACAGGTTTAAAAACGGAGTACTGGGGAAAAGGATGGAGGGGTGAGCGCTGCGAAAGAAAAATCAGAAGGGCAAGCATCCCTCACATCCCCAGAAAATCATCCACAGAGAGGATGCTGAAGACCGTTATGAAAAAAAGTTGAGCCGACAGCGTAGATTCATCACTGTGAGGAAAAGGTTCTTAGTTACTCCTCTAACACCGACCCGGGCACGTATGTCGGTAAAAAAAATGTATTCAACTTCTTATCTTTTTTTATAGGAAACCCGAACGTTCTCCACTTCCAACTGACGATGCATTAGGAAATCCCTACAAATGAACAAAATCCGAACAGAGACAGGCTTGCAAGCTACGAAATTTGATCGTCTCTGTTAACAAGTTATCTACTTTAAAAGTAATCTCTTGTGACCTAGTCAGTTTTATGGTCGCTGTTATCGTTGTGACCCTCACTGTTTAACATGTTCTACGCTTGTAGTTGTTGATCTTGATATATTATCACCCTCGTGTGTATTTGACCACCATGAATTCAAGGCCGTAACAGGCCACGGTCATGTTTGACATTGAGTTCAGTCAGCTGTGTTCAACAGGCCTGATCGCATAGCTCTTGGCCCTGTCGCAACCTTGACCATGGATCAGTATTACTAGTTAGAAAGGTGCAAGTCTATTATGCGCATTCAGGGGATTTGTCGGTGTAACCTGGAGCATGCATGGGTACGAGTTTTCACCAAATTATGTGGTGTCATTATTGCAGGGCACTATTTTCCTGTAGAATATGTAAATTGTTTTACACTTCATATATCGTTACTGAGATCAGTTATTTGCTCGGGCAACTGGCTGTCGATTTTAAAAGAGAGGGGAGTTGGGGAGGGAGTGGGAATGGAAAAGGATGGATGAATGAGGAGGGAGAAGCTAAAGTCAGCAACATCAGTTCTGCTACTGCAACGCTTAAATCTTTCACTGGCGTTCCTACAATCACGGTAATGACCGAACTTAGGGGTGAAAACGGTTGAGGTATCACCACCTCCGCATAACACTGTCTTTGCGGAGACTAATCATCCTTCTTCTTGTCTCGTGCATCAGCTTTCACAATCTTAAAGCACAGATATTAATCGGAACGGAGACAGTAGTAACACACAGATTTTTAAGTGAACATATAAAGCCACTACTTAGAATGACCCAAACAGTGCATGAAAAGTTCTACTAAAAGCAGCATTAGTGAGGTCGCGTTGAGCTGTTCCAGTAATTTGAATATTGTTTTTCGCAACTAGAGACTAAATTCGAGCGTAGCATTCAAGAACGGACAACAATAGGCAACGAAACAACGCCAGTAATTTTTTCGGCAGCCGTAATTGAAGACAAGGAAGGTTCATGGATTCAGTAGCCGTCTGCTAAACTATGGCGGAATTACTGTGGGAGGTGAGATTGGTGCTGGTTTAAAAAAGTGAAGGTGCAGAACAGCAAGAACGATGGGCTGTTTGTCGCGATCAAGTGATTAGACAATTATAACCCAATTGTTCGTTAATTATTTCAATCCTTCAGTCATATCCGCTGCCAGCTTACTCTTCTGAAGACTTCCTACGATGCAAGTGCGTTGCATTTCCAAACACAAGTTAAGCATATCCTCAGTCACGTTTATGTGTCTGTATTCAGAGGCTTCTAAAATATTGTACAGAGGAGGGAAAAAATAGAAAAAAACCTTCCCATAAGCGAATAAATGTGATGTACTGCATATCTTTTATGGAAAATGTAGGCAATATACATCAATTTTCAGTTACGAATTTCAGTATAATTCAGTTGAGTTAATATGTTCGTTGGAAAAAATGATTTTTCTAAAAGGTGGCCGTATATAGAAGATTATGCTCGTTTTTAATTTCTTTCCCTGACAGATGTGCGACTGAAGGAATGATTCTTCTGTATTCCTCTGTTTCGGCGTCTTTTCATTCAATCAGTTCTCGAAATATCTTTTTTGAGGGTCCAATGTTAGCCATTGTGACGGCAGGTCGGATGGCAGTATGTTTGAGTGAATTGAATAAGCGTCACTTAAAATCATCTTTCGAAAAAACAACGTACTTTGAAGACAATATTCAAATAAATAGTGGTTCATGGAATGGGGTAAGGTGGAGAGCGATATCGTCAAAATTTGTCACATCATCCATTTAGAATGCTAGACGGGTGCTCGAATATTATGAAATCTCAATGAAGCAGTTGTCCAGGTTCACGGCAAAGGCCGGGTTTTTCCCGGCGATGCGAATATTGGAAAGGAAAAGAAGAAGAGCAGTTTCATTTCTTGCAGGCAGTGAAAGAGAACTTTACGAAACTATTGAGGTACCCAATTACGCAGCCCTGATTGCACTTCCGCTACCATTCTCTTTTTGTATAATTTTTGTCAATGGCGAATAACCTGTCCTTTTTATTGATGGCTGGTTGTACGCTAACAAATGTGTTCACATATGAACGGCGTTTTATCATCTTTCGAACTCTTCCAGTTCTGTTTGCCACTCTCGCGAAAGCCATAGGTTCCTTCGACTATGAAGGTTCGCATGTTCATGCACAATTGTGTGTACGTTTGTATGTTTGTTTGTATAGCTGTCTTTTTCGCCCGTCCGAGTTCCAACGAGTGTATCTTAGCATGTCTTAAGAAGTAAAGCCTAGGTGCTTCGACCAGAGGAATCTCCTTTATAAAGCGAGTATTTTGAAGATCTAAATTTGCAACAACCATGATAATGAGATGGGTGAAACGAATGGGCTCAACGACCATTGGTTATACTATTGTGACCTTATTCGTTAGTTATACGAGCCTAAAGCTCCCCGCAAAGGACAGAATGACAGTTCTCTCCTTCCAATCCTGCAGATGATAGGGAAGCAAGTATGTGGAACCACCTACACATCCACTGTTTTCGGGTAGCCCAAAGTTCCCAGGCTAACAACGAGGGAAGAGGACCGATGGTCAAACATGTCATTTATTAAGTGCGTGAATCTGTATGTAAAGGATTCTGGCACGTGAAGGAAGAACAAATAGGATCAATGTCTGAACTTTTCCATCTAAAACTTGCTACTTTATAAGAAAGAATGAAGAATCGTTAAAAATTCCCTTTTCAGTCCTAAAGGCGACGGCACTCTCTCTGCTCCCTCCTTTCTGACTATAGCGGTGATTTGTAGGACTAGTTTGCAGGTGTCCGTACAGAACAAACTTGATTTTCAGCTTGTCTATCGCACCATATCAATATAGGTTTTCATCTGATCTCGATTCACGCAGCCTTCAGCAAGAAAGGAAAAGAGAACGACGTCACGTGCGCACAATTCCATATTAGCTGCCACTCATGGAAAAGTGAACCAGATGGCATCATTTGCGCTTTCGTAATTGAAAGCCCTGTACGCTTCCAATACTGCGCCTGCTCCCGTTTGTCTCTACAGATAAGCAGACAACGCTTCTTTGTTAGCATTGTCCTTTTTCATCGCTCGATTCAGAAATTTGTTTCATTCTCAACCAAATAAGTAATCTCAGCTATCAATCTATTCGGAAATCTCCTAAGTGTACATTGCAAAGCAATAAATAAATGCTATCCTTCAAAAAACTTTCTCCATCAATAGGCTTTTTTCGAGGAAGCTAAATAAATTGTTTCCGTGAAAAACATCGTCAACGAATTTATCCCCTCCTTCATCAGCCTCGTTTCGCACCTAATTGTCTTTTATCCCATTTCCTCTCTAAATTCCAGAAAATTTTTCTGGATGAACGAATCAGCTGAACGTTACCCTCTTGGTATTCAAATGTAAGCTTTTACCAGAGGCAGAAAGCAAAACAAGTCCCTCATAATTTGTTTTGAGAGCATACAAAAAATCTGTTGATTGTTTTCCGAATCCACTGTTTTTATGCGATGATTTACGAGGTGCCCGAATGATCTATGGAGAAAATAATTTAAAAATAGCACTCTTCGTCTTTTTTTCCGTAATCGACAAATCTTTCGAATAACTGATTCCACTCACCCCTAGCTTTATTTTGTTCTCGCTACCACCTAATATTGAGGGCCACACATTCGAGCTCCTTTTACAATGATATTACTTTACACATCCATCCATGGTACTTTCCTTTTTTCTAATGATTTCAACGAAATTCACACGTTCTCATGATGTAGACCCAGTGAAAACTACCTGTTATTTGAATCCCACGAACCTGTTTGAGGCATTCATCTACACCATTCTGCGGGTGTTAAAACCAAGTATTTTATGCTTAATGCTGTCTTATACTACTTACAGCCTACCTAATTACTTCATCTTCGATTTCATCATATGGCACGAGACTCTTGTTAGTGAGTTATCCGCTTCATGGCATTTTAATCTAGCTGCTTCTATCTGAACTTTATTGGCCCTCTCCGAAGAACAAACTTCCCTCCCTCCTTTTCTCTTTCTCAGCTTAAATTATGTAGCACCTTTTCCGGCTAACTGAATGAAGATCGGACCGCGCACATTTAGCGGTGAAATTAGACTACGGTGCACCCTTTCTGCAGCAAAACTATTACACAGATCTGTCGCACGTCGTTAGAAGTGCAGTAACGAGTTGATTGGTCAGATTTTTCCATTGCACACTTATTCGACTGTACTATACAGTAAATTCGCAAGGTGCCTACTGCATTGTTCATATCGGAATTAAATGGAATGATTGGTGGGCAAATGTTGTTCACCTGAAGATGGTGAGGGGTGGGGCCCTCTATTTGTTCTCATTATGGAACTAGGTGAGTATTCGTTGAGACACTTAACGGGCTGTGATTTCCAGTCCAGCGAAAAGTGCTCTGCGCTTTAATCGTAGAAGAAAAAATCGTAGCTGCTCCTGAGCTCTCTGAGAGCCACTTGCTTCAAGCACGCTCGAGTGAATGAAGCAAGCAGTCACTTATGAAAGCGTTGAGTGCGGCGCTAAGCGTAGCAACGCTAAAGTGAGCCATGAAAGGCGTGTTGCTGACTGAAAAGTTGACGATGAAGTATAAAGCAATGCTGGAGACATCAAAGATGTAAACTGCATCGAAATACTACGCATCTGGCTGAGGGAGCGCATGTACCTCAAGTAGGGCTAAGCTCGCCTAGATCGATCGTTGCAAGTTCCAGCCAGTAGACACTTTTATGGGCACTGAATCCGGAGAGTTAGCTAAGCTCACGCTCGTATAGTCGTTTTGTATGTAGAGAAGTAGACATGAGACGGTAGATAAGCAAAACATTCGAGGAAATGAAAATCGGATAGATGCAGAGAGGCATGGATGGGAAAGTGTCTTGAGAAAATTTCACAAGGAAAACGAGAACAAGAAAAGCACATGAAATGTGTCAAACGCGACAGGCATAGACGAGGATAAGCGTGAGAGTAATTTCGGAGAGCTAGCAGAGCGAAAAGTAAGCAACGCATGCATCCCCCAGCTGACGTGATCGAATAGAGGGAAGAGACGCCTAAAAGGATGTCGGTGGAAAGCGAGGCTCGTTCGAGGCTACGACTAGCTAGTCGTGCAGCAGTGGGTGGTTGTCGCACGCTGCCCACAGCGGCAAGCATGCACGCTTGTTGACCCATGTTTGATCGTGAGTCTCCGCTCCGGCTACTACCATTACTGAACTACATTACAGCGCACTCCGACCTTGGCTGCTATACGTCACACGTTCTTCCGTTTAACGTCCACGGGCTTTCAACTGACGTCGCTTGTGATTCTTTAACGGAGTTGTATTTGAGGCGCGTCCGTCGTTACGCATTGCAAATCCTGTTATTGAGGACCGTCACCATTAGACCGTTCCCGTTCATTGCCCACTCTACGCTGTAAAACAGTATTTTTCATTCTACTTCTATTTTCATCGCGGCTTACTTTTCCTTTGGAACATTCGCCAGTAATCATAACGACACTAGCCGCGCTGAACACATCACGTACTGCAACTGCAGCCCGGTGCTCAGACCGGGACGTAACCTGCCGCACTGCTGATGTTCGACGTCATCAAAGAGGTCTGAATTTATGATCCGTTCATGATGGAAAAACTTGTCCTTTTTGGTGTGTGCTGAAATGAGGAAAATCGATAATGATTACATCTCTGAACGTCATATTTGTTAAAGTGTGGAGAGAGAAGGAGAAGATGGGGATATACACGAAGCAATCCGTAAGTTGCACAGGTAGTGTTCTGCATATTCGCAAAGTAGTATGCTAAGCACCGTTTTATTTTGTTGCATTTGGCCATTTGTTCGACGCTGTGTTTATATTTTGCTCATCGACAATAGACGGCAAAAAACAGGCTGCCGCGTTTAGGAAATCGGATTCTAGATACAGTGCGGGTTAAAGTTAGCACCCAATAACGCGAAAATGGTGAGCATTTCGGGGACAGGAGAGCCTGTGTTGCTTGGTTTTTTTGCCCTGCAGCGGCCCAGCCTTCCTTTTCTTCTCTTGAAACACTGCGGCAAAGATTCACAGAAGCAGCAGAATGAGAGATAGATCACTGTTAAATAAGCATTGCGCCTGTGTAGCAAAATGTTAAAATAAAAAGAAACAAAAATGGCTGCGATAAATGTCTTTCATATATGTTAGTCGATAACAGCAGACAGCTCTCTAATGCCTCAGCGCGCTGTAGCATCTTTGGTCGATTCTGACCGCATCCTCTAGCGCGAAACGCACTATCTGCCTGGAAGTAAATGGTATGGTGTCTTGTCGACCAAAACTTGGCACAGTGGTGAAGCTGATGGAATTTAATCCTGAACTCCGAATATGCCCCTCTCTGAATTGGACGCATCTTAGAACATCTCTCCTCTGCTCCTTCTCCACCTCCCTCCCCCGTCCCTCCTTCCTTTCTGCCATTCGTCGAACTTTAAAAGAATTGGCTTCACGATAAGAGAAAGTACAGCGCATCAGTTGCTGTAGCAGACTGAATTCCCTGCAGATCAAATCACGTTTAAAGGAATGTTCTGTACTATCAGTTCAGGCTTCCCGTCATGTGCCTAAGAAAAGAACTTCACTCTGCATGGTACACAGAAAGTGCGCATCAATGTGACATTTAAAAAGCGCGTGGCAGGTAACGAAGAATGCTTGAGAAGTTGGAAACATCAGCCACGTCCGAACGTTCTTAGCGCTTCCCTTACACTGGAGGAAAGAAAGACAATATCATGTAACCTGTGGAGCACAGATACGGCGATGAGCAGTAGCGAAATCGTGAGGGACGTAAAAACAACGATGAGCACTGTCCGCACAGTGATCAAGAAAGACAGCAGCAAGATCCTTTCCCATCCTGGATCAGATACTTTGCGATGTATTACTCTGCACCATACACGGAGACGTTCTAGTGAACGATTGCAATTTGAATGTTTCAAATAAATTCCAGTCTGTTATAATAAGCTTGTTGAATCTCACACCGTTCATAACTACGAACGCCCTGATTTCATTGCTCCCTCTAAAGTCCAGGTGTCGATGGGTTTTTGTTTTCGTTAATTTGTCTGAAATTTCTAATCTGTTGCTTTCTTCATACGGGATGTGGAATGTAGCAGTTTTTGGCAACAGCCACATATCCTACACGAACAACTGAATTGATCCTTTAGATTCCCATGATGAGATAGTTTGTTTGAATTCCATTAATCCTTTAGATTCCCATGATGAGATAGTTTGTTTGAATTTCTCATGTCCACTTTTTCTCGTGCTAACTATTGTTGCCATAAGAAGGTAATAATTCCCAATATCATTGACAAGTGATGCGCAGTTCGCCATTCCTCCTGATTGTTGGTATAACTTTAGTGTTGCTTATTGCTCATATGAAGTGGCGTGAGCGCTGCTCCAAGTTTCCGAAAACCATAATAAACACCGATTTTCTCAGCTTGATCAATGAGTGTGCATGTGAGGACACCGTGTTGGTCCGTTGCTAGGCAAAGAAATATCCATATCATTGCAAAATGATTGCCAAGTTTTGGTGCAGATGATCCCTATGTTGTTTGTTGCAAAATTATTATGCCACATGTTTTTGATTAATCTCGCAACTATGACCGTCCTGATTGGCTGCGTGCAAACGCTGCTCTGCTACACGTGAAATGGAATGCCGCTTTTCAGAACTACCACAGCATGGAGGAACACAGCGGCGTAGTTATAGTCAGTGTCAGTAACGTGATGAGCGTATGTGTGCACTTGCAGAGGCCTTATCGTAGGTATATTGCTGTGTCTGGTAATCTCTGGCGTCTAGATACACAGCAATACCTCCTTTGAAGAGGCAAGAAAAAAGCCTTTGAGCCAGAACTGAAATGGTCTGCTAAACTCTGACGCGGTCACATAAACGGCGTAACAAGTGCAAAAAACGTGCAGCGAAATGATTTGTTTTGGAACATCGCTGTTCATTTTTCCAATGAATGAACGGAGAAATTAAGGATCACCACAACATTCGAGTGTTAATGCTTCTGTGGACTATCAGTTCGTCATTAGCGGCCAAACAAAAACTGCATGGTACTTCGAGAAACCGTTCAAAAGAGGCGAGCAAATGTCTGCCCTCCTTATGGGAACTGATACCATTCAACTGTAAGCAGAGTTGATTATAAATTCGTTGAAAATGTCATTCTGCAACTTTCCAAAAGCGCCTACAAGAAGCTGTCGTCCAAACTCCCACTAAGTTACTTTTTTGAAGCATAACCAAGTATTCGACTAGCTTTTCTTACGCGTAGAAACCGCAGTTATAAGTTTTTCTCGTGGAACCTCATTGTGGTGATTTTTCCTACTTTCTTCTGATTAAGCTAAGGCGCATTCTCTTCACGGCATATGAATTTTTGATGAGGAATGCGACTGTTAAATGAATGTCAGTTCAGTTGCTAAGCGGCACGGAAGAGCAAACAAATCTTAGTTTCTCTCTTCACTATAGGCCTAGTTTGAAAGATTAAATGAATGAATCAGACTAGTTAGTCTGTACAGACTGTATCAACGAATCTCGAACAGGCTGTAATAGCAAATGACTTCATGATGCTAAGACACATGATAGCCAAGCAGAAGTACCGCCGGCAGCAGCTAAGATGTTGCCTACTGGTCGCGCCTCGGAAGGTAAAAAAGCTTTCTAAGGTGCGCGAAGTTATCGGCGGCATGATGCAGATGAATGTCCTGTGACCGCTTTTATTCGTGCCTAACGTGAATCATTTTTAGCACAGTTTGCGGTTGGTCTACGTTTTCTGCGAATGGCCCCTCAAGTTTTAAAATATTTTGCGAATTCGCAATCGATTAACGCGAGCTGAACGCCGACTTGCTAGTTTTAGAGGACTAGTGTAGTGTCTGTAAACTATGGTTGTGTCTGTCGACTATATCTGTCGAAACGTGTTGTGTTTTGCTCGTTAACTGGAAGATTGCTGAAAGAACTTTGAACGCAGCTGACTGCATCTCACTTTTTTTTCCAGGTATTTTGCTTGTCGAAATGGTGTAACCGCTGTTAACAGAAATAGCATCCCTCAGTACATTTCCAGATTCTTTCCAACTCTCTTATAGGCAGAAGCTCGAGGTAGGACGCCTTGAGTTGATTCGGAACGTATGAAATTCCCTTCTTTATTTTTTCAAGCAAACTTTTTTTCCAAACACTTTTTTTCCAGCTTTTTACATCTCATTCCAGAGGATAATTCCTGCAGCTGGATAGGCTTATGAAGAGAGAAACTGAGACGAGGGATTGGGGAGGAGGGAGGGGGGAGGGGATGAGACGACGCCATTTTCTTAACCCACTCTCCTGCAGAGTTGCGAGTGCATGGAAGATTACCTGAGGAAATCATTTAGACAGAAGATCTCTCAGTATTTGTCTGCAGTTTTCCCATCACTACGGACCCATAAAACTTTTATATTCACTTTCCTGACCAAAATGTTTTCTGTGAATAAGTCCGCTGCGTTGTCGTTACATTAGTTGCAGTTTTCTATATTTGTTTACGTTTCTACGTCCCCCTACCTCATCGCTCTACTGTTTTGCAGTATCTTTCCCTACCATCTGCTTACCTAATAACTATGACTCAGTTTCTTCGTTGAAGAGTTTACTTTATTCACTTCTCGAATCGTTCATTCATGCAACACATTACTGTTGCTTCAAGAAATAAAAAAGGTAATTGCAGGTATTGGGCGAAATCAACAACAAGTTGAACGCTGTTAACGATGAGCTCAATGCGAGAATGAGCAGCGGGGCGCAAAACAGTACGTGTCTCATTTTCTTTTGGCTGCTTCTTGCACAGTTAAGAAGGCATCATCCTGGATTAAAGTGGTCTTACCAGTCCGACCACTGATGGGTAAAATTTGTTGGCCACAAAAATTCTTGGATTAAAGTGGTCTTACCAGTCCGACCACTGATGGGTAAAATTTATTGGCCACAAAAATTCTATCGGCCAAAGGTTTGGCCGTCGAATAGTGGACAAAGAAGTTTTTGTGGTAGAAGTCGCCTGGTCGCACCGATTCCAAATCTGTCACCTCGGAAGGTAGAATTTTTCAAGACATGTCGATAAGCACTTCCATCATACACGCTATCGTGATCTGTTTAGCAGCAGTAGGTTTGAAAATATTATCACAAAGGGAGTGATTTCGTCGTCACGGTTGTGCATTTCGACAGTCAGATTGCCTGTGAGGAGCATCAACTTTGAAACATTGTATCTTTATTCTTCTTTCTGCATTTTCTTGTGCTCAGCCCTACGGAACCAAGTGCTGATGCTCGTCAGTATATCAGCGAGATGTTCTATCCTTGCATTTACCTTTCTCACACATAGAAGTTTGTTAAGCAGTAATCTTTCTTTAACTTTTTAATGACCCATTTCCTCAGCGCTCAGTATTGGGGGACATCAGTGCTCTTCTCAGGCTGATTGTTGTCAAGTCATCGCACGATGTAGTTAGGAATCAGCGAATAAAAATTCGTAGATTTCGGCTGCCTCCTTCGTATGGGAAGAGAAAGACGATGCATTATGCTCAAAATTTTTCGAACTCCAGAATGGACTTAACTTAATCCTAGTTGTGTGCAATACATTACCACCGTGTGGGCCCAAAGCACGACAAACATTTCGGAGTTCTGCTAGCGGTCGGACAAGCGACGTAGCTGTTTCGTCTCCCAAAAGCACCCGTCCGTTCCATTACCCTCATAATCCGCTTTCTCATTGTCCCCTTTTCCCTAGTGGATGTTGACCACTGTGAAACCAGCAGTAGTGGTAAATGAAGATTGTAAGAGTTGTTCGTGGCACACTAATGATGTAATATGTCCTACCGTTTTCATTTGTCGTCCCCTGAGGACACAATTTTTTTGAATGCTAGCACAGTATGATAGCGTATCAGCTCCATATGACAGAATTATGTTGTGTTACAAGTGATGCTGCGTCTTACTCTTGGCGCTTAGATCAGGATGTCCTACAGCTGGCGAAGAATGCGATGAAATCCAGTGTAGTTAAACTCCTGAATAACTGGGCTTACAGGGACCCGCATTTCTGCATTTCAGAGGCTAGAATTTAGTTTATGTACAAAACTCATAGCGATCAGCACTTCAGCAACGCTGAAAGCTCTACCAATGATGCGTTTAATTGAAGGCGAACAGTTTTTTGTTACTTAAATGCATTTAGAACCTGCTGCGTGAACGCATCTTACTGATGTGCGCTTATCTTCATTTATGTCTCAGCTCAGCAACGCGTCGAACGAAATTTCCTCTATATTCGGTAGCTCTAACTTCAGCGACGAGGATATCCTCTTGAAGTTATTCTCAGATGAACATTTTTACAATCATCTGCTTAGTCTGTACGAATTTCCTTGTCACATTCAACTTTAGCTGCATGAAAATAGTCTGTGAGTAGAAAAAGCTCATTTACGTTGGCTGTGTGGTCGTTCCTATGTGATAACGATGTAGGATTAATTCGCGAAGATTTCCCGTCTCCTTGTTGCTTTCTTCCTAATGGTCTTTATTAAGTTTAGAACATGGATATGCATTCACGCTGAACAGGAATAATTTGTTAGCTTTTTGATTTATTAGAAGCAACTAACAAAGAGGGATACGTAATAAACCGATGTACATTTGTTTTTCCCCTAATCGAATTGACGGTTAAGCGTTTTAAAGGAGATTAAATTCGGAATTTCATGCAAAAAAATGCGATTTCGGAGCCAAGGAGAGCGTCATCAGTGATCATATCGAATTGCAGTGTAGCGTCAAGTTGGTTAACCCATATGTCACACGCTTCATTTATAGTTCTAAGGGAGTTTACATGTGATTTTCCGCAGGAAACTATGACACTCGAATTTTGTTCAATAAACAGAGCTTTTTTGACAAACTGATTACTTGCGTCGAGAGACAGAAATGTGGTTGCGTAAATGAAGATCCAGTTAAAGATTGCTCTTTAAAGGTTCGGATGCAACAATCGTATGACTGAGCTCAGCAAACAAGTAATCGACATATTACAGCAGTTGAATTTTGCGTCATAAAACAGTCGGGTTTTTGGGAGGAGTCAGATCTCGTATTGCGATGCACCGACAGAATTTTCACTCTGATATATTTGTTCTTTGCCTTTAATTGCAAATTAACTAATTTTGACTCCGCAAACGTCCTGCTAACTTCTATTTATATCTGTCCTGCTAGACAGCATAACATTATTCGCCAAAACAGCAAGACGATTCCAAATTAGCATCAACTCAATCGCAGCCTCTAAGCTTCTGGCAAAAGTGAGGCGGTAATCAGTCTGTCAAGAAATCTGTTTCCAGATCAGTCTCTAAAATTAATTCTGAACACGCCAATCAGTTCTACCACTTGGGATCATTATTACCATCAAAAGATAGATGTTAGCTACAGAATCGAGAAACCTGCAAATGCGCTTAACACGCTTCAGCGTAGTCCTTGGTCTACTAAGAAAAATAGACACGTGTGCGAAACTGAAAGCTCGGTAGACTGCGGCTGCTGCAGTCCCAGTATGCGTCAGCCGATATTGCAGCCTGACGACACGAGGAAGAAGAACTCGACCCAGGAAAAGAAGGAAGTTTCAATCAGGATTTAATGTATAGACTGGACCAGCCCATCAGTGAAGATCTCTATGCAGTAGTTATTCAGAACGGGAAGCCCCGATGGAGTTAGGGAAAAAGCTCGAAAGGAGCGTATTCGAGAGATTTTAGCTGCTAGGATACACCTGGAAGGAGAAGGACAGTGTAGCATATTATTCAACGGAATAAAGGCGGTTTAGAAGTACGACAGCAGGAGAAGGATGGAGACAAGAAGAACGGGCGTCATCAAGAACTTCCAGAACAGAGCGATGGGAGATATCGTCAAAGAGTTATTCTGCCGGGTAATCAGCACAATTTGCCTGGCTCGAACTGGACTTTACAAATAGAGTGCCAGGTTCTGATGGAAGGGAATACATGAACAAACCATATGGTCACGGTCGCCATGTTACTCAACAAGTGCAACAAAGGAAGAAGTCTGCTTGCTGCATTCTATATAAGTAAAAAGAAAAAGGAGTTTGTGAAGCTTGAAGTCACCATTTCGAACAATGTGGATTTCAGAAATAATGACTCACTTCCAGGTGGAAGTAGAAGCACTGTCCCGAAATCATCTTGATCATAGTGACTTCCCTTTCATCTTTCACATATTAGCTGGAAATTTTTAATAAAAATCTGTGATTGCTGCAAATCACTAAACTGAAAGAAATGCGCTTAGCAGCAGTTTTTGTTTCGTCCGGAAGACCATTCACAGAGAGAGAAAAAGTTACTCTTCCTGTTTCAGTTAGAGCGCACCTAATAAACACTTATTCCTAGAGATATGAACAAAACAGAGGAGTACGGTGCCTGAACGTATGGACTTCGCTTTGTTCAGTGTTCGCCTTTGAGGTCATTGTGGATCGTGCGCAGATAGTTTCTACTTCAATTGTTGAGTGGCGTTTTTATTTTATAAATTCCAGGATCACTTGATAGCTTGCACAGTAGCAACCGATTTATTGGGAAATAATCATGTGTATGAAAGACGTTGGATAGATAACTTTGCTGTTCCCAGGAATCGAATTCTGTAGGCATTTCGAACAGTCTGATTAAAAGAATTTTTTAGCTGAAGGCATTCTTACCTAAACCAACGATGAAGAACAACACAGACGATTAAAAAAAGGTAAACTGGTTACTAGCTAGGTTTACGATTTCTAAAGACGATGCAGCTGTCCGATTGTGACAGCGTTTTTTCGGAGGAAGGAGCAGCATGCGCAAAATCATACGATATGAAATAGTATCGGAATACGCTCTCAGCCGCACTACGATCAGAGCGCACAGAATGAAACACACGATTACCGATAAATGCATTCATGCCACATCTTTTACCACGGATATTTGTGCCACCGACAAAGGAACTCGTGTCTTGGCGTACTTCGACCGCGCATTATTTCATTCCAATATAATGTTGAAGTATGTAATTCCCCTTCGATATCAGGCCATTTTTTCAGCCATGTCTGCAGTCGGAAATGGTAATACGGCGAGCGCTGCACTGAATTCAGCGCACCAGGCGCAATACTGCGGGCCATATAAGCTGGAGAAAACGCTCGGCAAAGGTCAAACGGGTACGCCTTATCGCAATCTTGTATCTTTTTTTCTCAAAAGTCATAAGAGCCTATCCCATCCTTTAAAACCAACATTTATTTCCCGGTATTTCGACTTGTAAAAGAAATTTGCTGCTTGATGCGAACGGCAAGGCTTTTTCTGTGCATATCATCGTTGCAAATCAAGCAGATTAAAGTAAAGAAATATTCTTTAGTGGAGCTATTTGCTATAAGTTATGCCGAAGTTGAACGTTATGATGATATGAAAGGCAGACCAATTTTGGAATGCTGCTGCGACAAATTCCAAGGCTTATAACCTTTATTACGAGAAATGAGTGTTTATGAAGGGCACTGGTCACCGCATGGGAAAAGAAAACGCTCTGCTAATGTGGCCAGTCAGCACTCTCACTCATTCATGAAACCAAGCCTTGTTGACAAATTTGAATGCTACAGTCACACTCTTCGGCTGCTAGCCAGAAAAATAGGATTAAAATAAAAAAGTCATACATTTTCATCTACAGAGCTTAAAGCACTCTCTTTTCGCTAAAGTCTATCTTTATAATTATATCGAGCAGCTCTGTAAAATTAGGCAGTCTCAAATTGTTTCATGGCTTTCCTGAAAACAATAATAGAAATATCAGTACTTTCTTTGACCTCAGAATCAAAGCGCCTCTTCTGAACTCACTGTTCTATGATAAGCTGGTTATGCGCATGATAACCTTGACAAGCACGTTTTTCTGATGTCTTAGTTCGCGCTATAGCTTACTAGAGCATCGGGTGGATGCCACGTGACGAAATCACTTGGCTGCTTGGGAAAATGGTGCCTTGCCACGTGGGAATTGCATTATTTTGGCGGCATTAAACCAGAAAGCAGCATCGAACACTCGAAGGTTCGACTGCTCCCTTTGGCTCTATCGATTACGGACAGAAGCGCGCACACACATACACACGCACACACACACACACGTTTGGCACTGGTCGCATCCACTCCGTATTCATGTTCAGCGTGTGACACGTCAGTTTTATTGCGTCGTCTGCAACATCATCACATCATGACGAGTTCACCACAAGAAGGGATAGACACTTTTCGTCACACACCTAAAAATGTGCAAACCCCTAGAAATTCCTCCATCACTTTTCCTCACACTTCGTCTCATTACTTTCGTTCTCATGGCCGCAGTATTGACTGAAGTAAGGCTTTAAGCGTCGTTAGGCATTCTGTCGAAATAGAGATCAAAGTTTTTAGACACCGAGAAATGTCCGCATCTGAACTCATTAATTATGATAGACAGATATGTTATCTTTACATCATTTCATAGACAGCTTACAAGAGATTCTCCTCGAAAGAATCGCTGTGAATAGGTTGCATTGCGAAGCACATAAATTCACCATATAATCAGCAGATTTCCGCTGAAAAATCAGCGTAAGTGTTACACATATCGGGAAGGAACGCATACACACTTAATGAAAATTTTATAATTCATCATCTAGAAGAATCTGATCATAAAATCATTTCACACTGCATTCATGGTTTGTTGTGGTTGTTGCTTGAAAGAACACACAGAATTCACAGCGAGCTGCTGGTTAGAAGAGATTCGTTTTGGCCGATATGCAAAACGTCCCCAATCATACGTATCCAACGCCTGGTTCCCTTCTGCGTAAAACGCAGATATCACTAGAACAGGTGTATTTTGTAAAACGTACGAATTTTGGACACTATGATAACGTAGTAAGCGTAAGCGCCATTATATGGTTCTTACATGAATTATGTCCGCTCACTCATGCTTACTTCAAGCAGCGAATTGCGCGTATTTGTTGTATTCATTTTCTACTCAGTCACGAGACGTAAATACATTTCTGCTATATATAAGAAAGGCCAAGAACGAGCCACAAGGTAGTTGCGATCTTACTGAAGCAGAGAACGATTTGTGAGTGACCGAGTGATAGAAGCGATAAAATGACAAACAAATTGATAAGAAATTGGGGCGAGAAGAGCTCAAGAGAAGACTGTTTACTCCTGTGTGATCTTATCAGCATACAGTTCCTCGTCCAAATGGGAAAAATATAACTTATCAAGAGATGATTTCAAAATATACCATATGAAACAAGGCGAATGCAGAAAAAAACCCGAAACTGTTCAGAAAGCAAACAGGAGGTTTGCTAACACGTTGCTGTGACTTTAAACGAACTCTTTTTTTAATCAACATAGGCTCAAAAAGCATTCCAAATCCTCCACATTCCCTGAATCTTTAACAGGGTTTTCAAGGTTTTCTGTGCCCAATTTTCAGGTCTGGTAAAAACGGGGACGCACTGTATAACAGGTCGAAAAGTGGCGATTAAAATCGTCAATAAGGAGAAGCTGAGCGAATCCGTCTTGCAAAAGGTAAACATCCAAAGTTTACTGGATCGTCCACCCCATGTTGTTACTAGCTGTGGAAATAGTTCCAGCTGCAAGCCAATTTCGAGTATTTTTCACGAGATCTGTGTTGGATATTCCTCGTCACACAAAAGTAATGCTGAAAACGTTTGTAACGGATGAGCAGACCTTGTTAATCCTTGATGTTGTACGTTTTTAAAACCAGGTGGATCGAGGTAGCGGAAGCTGTTGTAACTCCTGCTTCAGCCGCATTTCTCAAGCATATTTTGTTTAGTTTAGAATCTATTCAACACGCGTGACTATTACGCAGCTTTTATTTCGGCTTGAAGTTTTTGTTTCCTTCTCACTTTTTGTTTGAGCTCAGTGTAGTAAACCAGAAGAGTCTATCCAGGCACACCTGTGAGAAGAAAACAATCATCGCAGTTATTGCTCTCCGGATGTTTCTTGCCGCAAAATGCAGGTCACTGAATTTAAGAATTAGTGTACTTTTCCTTCTTTATTACCTCAAAGGTCCATTTTCTACGAAGCCATGTTGGCGTATTATTAAACATTTTCAAGCACAAAACTGTCTTCATGTATCTGCTTTCTGAGAGAAGCTGAAAGGGCAGAATGCTGTAAAGGTTCTCAGCTTCGTTACCCTGTCGTTTAGAGGGGATTTTCCACCATGCGTAAGAAGCTGCTGGCGCATTATTCGCCAAATAAAAAGCTAAACATTCATGCAGTATCAAGTGGCATATTTCTGCTACAAGTTATAAGCTAATCATTCCATCGAAAAGCGATTGGCCTGGACCATCTGGCAGGAAGTCTGAGATTTTTGAGCTGAAATTCAGCACTTTTTGCAGCCTTGTTTAGTCCAGTTTTTATTTGAGATGAAAACCCAGTTGATTCCGATACCGATCAAATATTTCTTGGCTCCAGTAGTTGCATTTTAAGATACTGCTATTGTTCTAAATTTCCAAGACACTGCATTGTTCGAAGGGATGTCCCATTGCTTTGGAGAATATTTTTGACGTTAATCATCCTATAAAATTATGAGCATAACGCAATGTGGCTAGTTAAAGAAATGCTTTGTGTGGTTGGTTTTCGTATTTTTATGGGGCAAATCTGTGTCCTCAGTGCTTCGCCACAGTCAGTGACGCGTAACTCATTTGTGTGTGGGCGGCATACGCTGGCTTCTGCAGCTTCTTGCTATGAGGGAATAGCCATGTGGTATCGCTGCACCCTCCCCCTCTCCCATCCTTCCTCAATTCTAATCGACATTATGTCATGGGAGAGTGCAAGACGAATGCCTTGACAAACACACATATTACCTTCAGAAAGCATCCGCTTACCTATTATGGAAAAGGTATTTATTAGTTTATGCTATATAGACGGTTTCATCGAATAGTGCTGCTTCTTTTCCGACGAATGCCTGAAAGTCGCAGAATGTTTGTTGTGCTCCGGTTAGTGCAGAGTCGGCAGTGACCGTTAGGTCTAAAAGCCTAAAAGAAAGATATGCTGGAGAGGATGGCCTGACATTACCTGCGAACCCAGTTGATTTGATACTTGTTATTGTCTTAACAATTATTCTGCTTGCCTTTACCAATGGAAGAAAACAAATTTCCTCAGTCGTATGCTGCCGCTGAGGTTTGTATTACTGAAGGGTGGTTTGAGAATGTCGGTTGAAAAGAGGCTTGGTTAAAATACTGGGAGACCACTGTTCGTTCAAATCCTTAGAGACAAAATGCATCACTGCTTGCAGAAGAACTTTTTGTGGAGCCTTTATTTAGAATCTAGTTGTTTAAACAATAAAATGTTCTTTCGTCCCTATTTCAAAGTATTTGGACTTCGTCGCTGTTAATGAGATGAGTGGCGATGGCGCTCCTTGCATCACTGACGAATCTAAGCAACTTTGACTTCTTCATGGTCACTTACGGTCGTCCCCCTCCTTACTCCTTTCTCATCCTGATCGAATGAGTTAGCGTTCATTCCGTGGCAGTTTCGCCCTTGAAAAGCAAATGCGCTAGGAAATACAAAGTTATATGTGCAAAGCCATTACGCAAGAAGAGGAAGTATAATTCCTTTTAAGGCTGATAAATGCTGTTAGCCTATGCAGTAAATAATTATACATGAGTAATACTACTGTCAAATAATGATCCACTTCCGCGCTGATCAGAGATGTGAAGGATCGCATTTCCACTGCACAGGGGAGCCGTCTGATGTTAGTCGAAAAGGAGAAGGTGTCAGTACTACTAAGTGATGGTTCCATGTGCCTAAATGCTTTCGTTGTTCGAACGGACAACGTACAAAATTGTTTCAACGAGGGAGGGTGGAGAGGTTATACGTCGCGCAAAATTATGTTATTATAACACATGTTCTTTCTATCTACCACGCTTATTTGGTAGGTAGCAAAAAATGTGAGACAGTAACATTTTCTCCGTTTCCGTCACATTTACTACGATTCTGCTGCTGAAATTCCATAGCCATACAAATGCCCATCAGAAGTTCTCGTTTAACGACTGGTGAGCGGAATTGAATCAGTTTTGCCGCATCACTGTCATAAAGATGCACATCAGTCAACTAACTTATCGAACAATAACGAGAAAAGCAGCGGTGATAAAAACTACAGGTGCTGCATTGATTGATTTCCTCATCAACATGATCGAGCATCATTGAGACATTTCACATTACCATCATCCCTTAATTCAAATAATCATCATCGAGACATTTCACATTACCATCATCCCTTAATTCAAATAATCATCACGCCTACTTTCTCGTTTCTCCGCACTACCCATATGTAACAGCCGTCATGTATTTCGTTCGTTGTTTCACCACGTGGAAGGAAAGCTTCAGAAGTTCTGCATATCTTTCATATTTTAATTTACCCCACATAAGCACTTGAATCGCTGAATTTCCCCTCGTATTTCAAAGAAATATTCCTTTAGCCACTACTAGTGAGGGAAGAACGATCACATGCGTACTTAATGTGATGTTTCGTTTCCCTGTCGAAAGGATCATTAACGACGTCGCAGTTGATCTTTGAGTTGAATCGTTTATTGCGAAAATCCACAGCTAGTTCTGTTAGCCAATTCTTTTATGTCTATCAGGTATAGACGTTGTGGTTGGTGACGCGTTCATCGCGCAAGTGAGGCGGAAGAGAAGCGTCCCATCGCCTGCTCTATGGGCCTCTTCATAAATCATTATCAGGATTAGCTTTGAGCGGCGCTTCTTCCGCATTCATCTGGCACATCCCGCTTTCAGTGTTGCTAGGCAAAAAAGAGCGCCAGCGCCTCCACATTTCGCTACGGATGAACAAACACATCTCCTTATAACGCAAATCGCTCGGAAGCAACGAGGTGGTCTTATATCATCTGCTCGGATTATAAAAAGACTCTGATAAATGATCAAGCTCTTCAACACCATCAAACAATGAGGTTCAATTTCAGGTAGAACGGGAGATTGCGATAATGAAATTAATCGAGCATCCGCACGTTTTGCATCTTTACGATGTCTACGAGAACAAAAAATATTTGTACGTTTTTTCGCATATTATTCTTTCAACATTATAGCATGACAACTTCTATACGGAAACAACGTGAGCAATTGCAGTGATGTAATCGAAGACATCAGAACTAGCAATCGGATCACGTCTAGCAGCCTCAGATTCTCTTTCAACATTTCGGAGGAACGTGAGATCAGTATTTACATTTATATAATTTATATATAAGGGGTGGCCAGAGCATAGCAGCATGTTGTTTATGGAGATGATGTCCTGTTAATTGGGTGTCCGATTAAAATTTCATTTGAAGAGATGATAAAAACTGAAGTTTGTAGTAAATGTTGATCAGCGCAATTTCATTTGAGCTCCAAATCTGGAATTTTTTTCTTTTGGTTAGATGTGCCTCGGCCATCTGCTTCGAGGTGCATACCCAACAGTGTCTCCTTTTTTAAAATTAGTGACAGCAGTATCTGTTGCTTTTGAGTCCGTCGTGCCGTGAAAGAGGGCTCAGCCGTCTCTCTGGCAAATTCCGTGATGTCCTTTTGTTTCGTAATGATGCTTCATCATGAAAATGCGTTCTTGCATTAAGCGCCTGGTTAAATTCATCTTGTCTTGATTGTTAGGGATTTTGTTATCGAATTTTTTTTTGGTAATTCCATAAAACGCGGAAGCATAATGAAGGTATATATATATATGATACCTTCGTTAGGTTATTTACGAAGGTTATTAACTATACATAATCGAAAGGGAGATTCTCTACTTCTTTGCATAGTGCCGAGTATCATAAACTTATAGTACCAAGGAAAAGATGCAGTGTGTCACTTTTTCTCATCGTTGCAAAGATAAACTCATATCTGCCTCTTTCTTTCGCTCGCATCGTACATCGACGAACGCTAAGTATGGTTAGTGGGAGAGATCTGATGACGAGTAAATGTGGATAAACAAACGAGTTGCGCTTATCAATGAAAGCAACAATTGACTAGTGCTCGCGAGAAAACAGCTAATTAGGCAAAGTTTTCTGCACAAATCGGGATATGCAAAGCAGTTTCTGCATTTTTGCTGATGCATATAGTACGTTGCACTCCATCGGATATGCAGATCTCGGGGTTTTTGTAGTTGAGAGTATAGTTCTGAAACACTTGAGCTCTTATTTGATGCTTTTTTAGAGCTTATTGTTTTCTGTTTCCGCAGTTCGCCACCCCGAGCCTTGTTAGCTCAAAAACGCAATACGCAAATTACTGCTTCGCTGCTTCGGAACACCGGAAGGTTATTAACTATGTTCAGCGAGCCACAGACTTTTCATTCAGCTATAATTTATGTTAGCGGTCAGAGATTCGGCGGTTAAAGGGCAACTGCTTTGCCACACGAACGCATTGGAAAAGGTCAGGAAGTTCTGAGCAATTTCTAGGACCTCTTTGGAAAGCAGAAGCGAAGTTTCTGTTATTACAGTAGTCAGTCCTCTGAGTGCAGCACTCAGGCTGCTTCTTTTCGTAGTAAAACTCTTCGTTCTTTGTATCCTGTTCAAGAAATTGCGCTCTCATTCCGAGTAATTTTGATGGAATCTGATTAGGTCTGATCGCTTTCTCAACTCCTTAAATTTGAGTTGCGTTTCATTTTGTTGACATTTTGCTAATATTACAGGTACTTGTTGTTAGAGCATGTCAGCGGTGGAGAGCTGTTTGACTACTTGGTGCGCAAAGGCCGTCTGATGGCCAAAGAGGCGAGGAAATTTTTTCGTCAAATCATATCTGCGCTCGACTTTTGCCACGCTCACAACATTTGGTACGCCCTCTCACTAGCTTTTTTTGTTATATAGGTCGCGAGAATTAGGGCGACTATGAGTCATATCGAGGAGTAAGCAAAAGATACTATATCGTACGACTGCGAGGATTGTATCAAAAAAGGTTGTGTAGGACCTGGCACCATGCTTCAGTAGCTATTTTTGTTATTGTGTTCGCCTCCAAATGTCCTGTCGTCTTAACTACTGCCTGCAAAAATTAATATAGGAAAAACACTCCTCTGCTTCTTAGAGTTTTAACGTACCATTATGCGTCTCAATAGTTACAGAATAAAGCATAGAAGGTCACAACACATTGATACGCCTGCATCTCTACAGCACCCGTGCACCACACACAAATACGCTCACGCTTAAGGAACTTTGTTTATGGAGGCCAGCACTATGGTAAGCAGTGGAACGTAATTTGAGGCTCTCAACGATGTTGTCGGAGATTTAAAGGCATTGACACGAAATTTTTTCGAGCCTATGATAGCAGATGCGCCAGCCAAAGCACCATACATTTCCACCCACACATACACACATACATTCACCACATCTCCACTTGCTTACATCCATCTACCCTAAAGAAGTTATGAGCATAATCTTTAACGAAGTGCTCATGTGACATTAGCAGAAGTACGTGTGTCATATAGTATGGTACTGTTTGTCTTAGATGCAAAATGGTTACAGTGACCACTGTATTATATGACTGCTTATTTAGTTGCGCGGTGTGTATAGCCGCTCCCTTTACGCAGTGAACACCGCCAGTTATATATAACGAGATGTTGTAATAAGCAAAAACAGAGGTGAATTAGCTGCTCTTTTAAAAACACATGTTGATTTCAGCCATCGAGATTTGAAGCCCGAAAATTTATTGCTTGACGAAAGGAATAACATTAAGGTATGTTTTATGTTAAAAAACCCAATGTTGGAAATAAAGAAAGAGCAAATGGAAAGCTGGTGTTGGGAAGCATCGTTCCTTCAAAAATTTATCCGTTGATGTTGGTTTTCATTTTGCTTTAGCTACGCCCATCCACCATATCACCAGGAAGTGACTAACATGTGTGAATCCCTATCCACTTTTCTAGTCTCCTCTTTATATTTGGGTCTCTGTGTGCTCTTGGTGGCAAATACGGAAATGAAGTCACTGTACAGATTTTGCTATAATTTCTGGACGTCTCTCAAATAATTTATGAAAAATGCCATCAACTATTACTGCGATTTCACAGTATAAGTAGGATGTCATACAGATTTTTCTCGTTGCACACTAAAGGTTGATGGTCTCAATATGTATACTTTCTTAATCACTTTGAGCAGGATCATTTCAGTAACCTCGTACTTACTTGGCCGTCGAATATACGTTTTCAGAGCAGCACTTCCTGCTTTGAAATTCTCCATGTTCTAATTCTATAGTGCTTTTGTGCGTACGGGAAATTCCAGTGGAAATGCAATTTTGGAATGCCGTGGTTCGTACGCTTTACCGGACAGTTTCACTGCATCCCAGTGACGGAAATGATGGAGGCACTAGTAAAAACATGGGCTCATTTAACATCGAAATTTGCTGCAGCTTAACAGTCTGCCTGCAAATATTGTGTTCCGTCTTATGAGCAAGCACATCCTCAGAACGATCACCATTTGGCATTATTAGTTTCTCTCAAATGTTTTTTGTGAGAGATTTCTTAAATATCGCATTATTATGAAGATTTTCATGCCATACTGTCAGCAGAAAATTGCTATAAAATCTTTTTTAGGTGGCTGATTTTGGTATGGCTTCATTGCAAGTAGAAGGATCGATGCTAGAAACCAGTTGCGGATCTCCACATTATGCTTGTCCGGAGGTTATACGGGTGAGCTGCATCTATCGTGCTTACAAAGCAGCAAAATTCTATCCTATCAAATCTGTACTATGTGGGAGTGACGTATTCCATTACAGTTGTTTGCATTTTTTCAACAGTTTTCGTGCTCATCAAATTCGATCTCCTCGGAGGGCAAAAATCTTATCTTCTCCTGCTCTATTGAAGTGCTGTACCTTCCTCATTCATACTTCAGCACAAATGTTGAATGGACACGCTGACAAATGCAAAACTTTTCAGCTTCTATCGAAATATCGTTTCTTAGCGTGAGTCTGAATTCTTTCAAGCAGATCGGAAGGTGACTCTGTAAAATAGATGACAATCCTCTTTGCTGCGTGCGCCAATCGTTTACTTTTAGTTTTCAGAGTCACTAGTTCAAACTTTTCATCGGGGATTCTCACTCGGCTATAGCCAACTTCTATGCTAACAATTTCGTCAGTGTTTACTTCATCACCTATCCCAAGTATTATATTCCCTGACGACTAACACAGTTACTTGATAAAGATCTGAGTTGAAATCGTTGATTAGTTGATTGCTTCTCATCTCAAATGAACTCTTTTATTTCAAAACAACGGAACGTAGAAATGCATCATTGAAGTAAGCATCATTGCAGGGCGAAAAATACGATGGTAGGAAAGCGGATGTATGGTCTTGTGGTGTTATACTGTACGCTTTACTCGTTGTAAGTTTCAAGCATATTCAGATGTCAGTGTTTTTCGCTTCCATCAGATCTCTCTAACGCATGAGGTGTTCAGTCACTGAGGAGCCAGATAACCTGCAAAAGAGTCTCAAAAAAATCCACATTTCGGCAGTGACAACGTCAGTTCAACTTCAAGAACGCTGTTCATATAACGCCGGCTTTTCCTGCAATTTTTTGTGATATTGAGGCATGCATTAAAGTTCCCATCCTGATTTTGTATTATATCAGTTCCTATTACCAAGTGAATTAAGGATCGTTCCTCCGCGGCAGTTAAGAAGTAATAGGCCTGAAAGCGGTCTGTCATCAAATATTTCCGCTTCGGAGCGTTTGCAGAGAACAGTTTGCCCCAGCAACTGCTCTGTGATGTCATACTTTTGGTTTAGAGTTAATCTGATTTAGGGTTCTTGATTACATGCACCACAAAAGCTCTCACATACTTCACCTTTTATGAGCCTACTTACTGTCATAACCAGTGTGCGCACTTGCGAAAGAAAGTAATAACCTCAGAAATTTCCGTTTCTTTTAAGAGTATATGCTTTGGGGTCCTGCTTGTTTTTTCTGTCCTGCTTGTGTTCGTCTATTCCATCAATCTTCGACTTATTTATCATTCACATGTGTTATACTTCCGCAACATGAAAATTATCCTTTTTTGTTAGAGCCAGTGATGGAGATTCGTCAGAAGTGAAGGACAGTGTGAGTGAATTTTATCTTAGGATTTAGCTAATTATTTATGGGAAATCGGATGACTAACAGCTGATTAAGCGATCGACCATGCAAGCGTCGCTTAAATATAAAAATAAATGGCTGACGGATCGAAAGTCGTCGCATGTTGCTAGATAGGCTGCTCAGCTATGTGCTGTGTAGTGAGCTACTGCGCAAAAGTGATAACGGCCCCTCCGAGATGACGAATGCTGAAAAAACTTCAATGTTGGACTAGAGAATGTTTTACTTCCATAAGTTTCACTTGACACATGCTCAATTCAGACGCGCAGAAACAAACCTACACACAAATAACAGACATATGCTAGGATGCAAGCATCCATTTGGAAGAACCTGGTCATCCTAATTTAAGTGTCGAAGTCACAGGCAGCCCGTCGGAGGGATTTTCGTTGTTCGAGAATTAAATGAAATGCTCACACCATATTTATTACAGCCTCCAACGTTCGGCCTTTATTCCGAGCATTCCATTGATTAAGTATTGCCGTCTCACTCTCCGTAACACTAAACGAATGATTATTTAGTTTTTGGCCTTCGAATCGATTTGAAATGGCATAACGCCGTTGAATTTCAGAACTTTTCTGAAATGATGTATCACTGAGGAGTTGAGATTTCGAAAAACGCTTGTTTTGAAAGGTTTACGATGCATGCTGCAATGTTAACAGACATCTTCTGTAGCATCTGCATGAAGCCATCGATAACTTGGACAAAATTCTATTGAAGTATGAGAATAAATATTTGTACGAGACTACCTCATCTGTTTAACTGTGGGCGGTGGACGGTTACCTATAAATGCACAACGATAATTATCTGCGTACAGGTTTTAATCATCTGTAGTGAAGAACTTTTCCAGACGGCTATCTTGAGGCAGGCTTTTCGTGCTTTGAAATTCTATCTGTATGTGAGAAACAAAAGTATATGAGAAGCACATTTTGAAGGAGAACGACAATGAAACGTTCACTAAGGAAATCAGAATCATTTTGGTGTTTTTTAGATTTATATTGTTGTTTTTCACTGTACGCTTTGCTCTCATTTTTATGCTTTCCCCTCTTTCTTTGATTATGTGCCACACACATTTCCTTTATTTTCCCACACCTTCAAGTCCAAATGAAAGATCATAATGTTGTCAAATAAAATAGTTAGCATATATCGCATCCCAGCCACTAATTCGAGTTCGATTTTGCTAAATAAACACCTAGCATTCGGCGGAAATGTGGCTGTCTCGTTAACTTCTACTCCAGAAGCAACTTAGATTAGGTTAAACACGTGCTAGTCCTGCTGAGTCATCCGCTACTGAGGTTGGGATCATTGTGAATTGCCCTATGACACGTACCATATCAACTTCCCCGTCGCTTTCTTTAAGTTCATCTCGACTAAAGGAAAAGCCAAGTTACTGTTCTCAACACACAGAAGAAGTTTAGGAGTGGCCCACTAACCTATGTGATTCAAATGTTTATTGACTTTCGTTGTTCAAATAGCGCATAATATTCATTTATTATAGAGCGGAACTGTTTTAGGGTGCTTTGCCGTTCGATGATGATAATTTACGTAATCTTCTTGAGAAAGTGAAAAAAGGTGTCTTCCATATTCCACACTTCGTCCCAGCCGATTGTCAAAACCTGCTGAGGTCTATGATTGAGGTGGATCCTCAGAAGAGATATTCGGTAAGTAGTTCTATCCTATCTACAAGGTACATTTTCTCACTGTCTTCTGTTAAATAAGATCTTCCTCTTCTTTTGGCTGAGAGACGAAGGTTAACTATTAGCACTTGGTTGGTTACCAAATAGCTCTTCCCTTGCTGCCAAATAATCGCTTCCGTTTGTTCATAACCATTTCACATTTTGCCTTTGGTGAAATCTCATTGCAGCGTTATCGCATTCCCTTCAGCAAATAAAGGATTCTGGAATCCACACTCCTACTTTACTGGCAGTGTCACCAATCTGTGCTCACTTCTGAAGGAATAACTGTGAAGTACATTTATGTATTGTGATCAGAACCCTCTTGCTAAATATTATGAACATGTCTTTTGAGTATTAGTGCTCAAAATAGTCAAAACCGAATGAGTCGATTACCAATCCCTGTCCCGAATGTGTCAGAGGAGCTAGCTGTTTTGTCTCTGAAGTGATCTTTGACAACTGCTCTGCTGATAAATTTAAATGAGCATTTAGCTCTTCGACGGCTCAGTTGCCGGTGACCGATGTGATTTATATCGGAACTTTCAGCTCGCCGACGTTTTTAGACATCCATGGGTAGCTGGGAATTCAAAGACTGAGCCCGAACTGGAATTACCGATGGCTCAAGTAGTGCAGGTAACATTGCGGAGATTGCTGCTTGTTGTTGTTGCTGTGATTAAGTCAGATTATACACTCTGTCACACCTGTCGTTTTAAAAAATGTATTAATGTATGTGGTCGTTTTGGCTCCTTTCTTCAAAACCTCTAGTGCACGAGCGAAGGAACTTAGAGGAAGTCTTCAAAGGGAGCACTGTTGTGTATGTGAACAAAGGAAAGAAGGAAAGCCTAAGAAGCTAAAACTCACAGATTTTATGTATCCTTCAGAGACCTCTTTAGTGAGATGAATGCACATGCAATTCTTTTTCCACTCTTCGGTCTATATGTAGCTGGTGTACCATTTATTAGGAATTTATGAGCGAAGCTTCAAGCACTAACACCAACATGTCCGAGGAATTGCTTAATCGACACTGAGGAATCCTTAAAAATGCGTCATCTTTAAGAAATGACTCCTACTTTACACTTTCTATGTTCGAGTACACGCTCGAAGTCCCATATATTACGATGCATTGACGTTGAACCTATTTTTCGCCATTCTTTTAAAAAAATTCTTCAAAAAATATAGCGTGAGCAATTTTAGAGTGCCTCACCTTCGAAATTGTGACAAGAATAAGGTACTTTCTTTATCTAAAAGTAATATTTATCCTACTTGCGTCATCTTCACTAGGAGATAATCAAAATTATGATTTGATGCCCGGACAACCACAGCAAATCACTGAACTCTTGGGCTATATCAACCTCTGATTTCGCTTTTTGACAGCTTCAGTACTAGAGAACATTAGGTACTTGATTTTGTGATTATTAAATACGTGGATTGATGTGCTGGTTTCGAGTTCAAAACATGCATGGCACCCTCTTCAAATGTAATAACTAAGATGCAGACCTCTGCGGTGGAAGTGAGGCGAAACGCTACAAAATGTTTAAATCGCAGCATGAATACCCTTAATTGAGATACGATCTGAATGCATTTCCTTCAACGAGCTGAAAGGAATGCAGTTATGCCGGATTTTTATTGGTGTTCTGATAACTCAAAACCCAGGACAGCACAAAAGGATGTCAAAAATTGAAAGAACGTTTCGGGAAAAGTCGGACGAAGCTCATTACAGAGAATAATTTATGGCATTGTTTTGGTCTTCTTAGTCGTATGTTTCTTGGTATCGAGCTATTCTTAATGCTTTTTTTTCCAGACGCATGTAATACCGAGCGAGGAAAACATCGACCCGGATGTATTTCGGCACATGACGAACCTTGGTTGCTTCAAGGACAAGGAGAAATTAGTGCGGGAACTCCTTTCTCCCAGGTAAAAATGTTTGATGATTGTTGAAGGCGATAGTTTTTTTTTTGCGGGGAGGATTTGATCCTCTGTGACATATGAGAAGTCTGTATAGTGAATCGAAAGGTTTAAATGTGCTCACCTAAAGGCAGTTTTTAATCCCTTTTCCACACCTCACTCATAAGCTGCCCTACTCTTTTTAAGCTAATTATCAAACATCTTCGTTACATGAAACGTGTTCGCGCAATGTGCAGGTAAAGAAGATATTTTTGTGCTTTCTTCCTCAGTTCGATCTCCATACCTCCAACAGTTTTTTTTTGAGGGGAGGAGGAGGGGGTGGGGGGGGGGGGGAGAGGAAGAAAAAGGCATGTCGCGCAGGATCCGTTCTTGGTCAACCCATTCTTCCCATTCAGAGGCATCAAATTTACGGCAGTCCTGCAGATGTATTAGAAAGTGACTTTGCAAGCAATCGTCGAGCATAAGATTGATCCATATATGGGACTTGTTCATTTCTGCAGTTGTAGCTTCAGACAGATTTTGCTGAATAGTCTTGTAGTAATCACATGAAACAATAATTTTGACATATCATTTTGATTGCCTTTATGTGCTCACCCGCAAGGGTGGGCACATAAGGGCAATCAAAATGAAACAATTTCTGCAATATTGTTTCATTTGGAACAAGAACGAGCGCAACTTGAGCCTTTGCTTAACTTCATTTCTGATGTGAGCAGTTGTTAAGAGGTTTCTCCTGTTTGGTCGCAGCCGTCGGACATCGTTTTAATTTTTTAAATTTTATCTCACTCTCTCTCTCCCTCCCTCTCTCTCTCCCTCTCTCTCTCCCTCTCTCTCTATATATATATACTGCAATCCAGTTGCATTAGGTGCGTAGTTGCTTGTAACCTTTTCCGAACGTTCACTGAGGGTGGATTAATGCATGGGCATGGATAATACATCTGTGTGTAATCGCTGAACTTCAGACATAATACGGAGAAGATGGTTTATTTCCTTTTACTCGATCGCAAAAGGAGGAGACCAGCGCATGAGGATGAGACTGAGGTAATTCAGCGTGCTGTGTTTCTGTCCTAGAACAGACTGTTTCTGAAAGGTTTTTTTTACGAAGTTTCACTCACATATATATTCACGTATCAGCTTGTGCGTTTTCGTGTTTCAAACACATTTTCTTTCATTAATTACTTTAAGTTGAGACCGTTAATCCAGTTTGAGGTGCAGCAGTTCTTTAAGTGGCATCTGGCGAACCTGAAGCTAGTACTGATTTCACAGATTTCAGTTCCTCTTGTTACCGTAATTCTTGCCAACCTGGTACGTGTTTCTGTTGTAGGTTGTTCTCCGAGGAGCGAATCACACTTTGGATCCTCCGCGGAAAAGGTTGGACTCGGCAAGGCCAACTCGATATCCAGTTGGGTCGATCAGTGAAGGTTCTCCAATAAATCCAAGGAAAACTTATGGGTTAGACCTAATTTGTTTTTGTTTTTAGAAGTCTTCAAACTCCAAATTAGGGTCGTACATGTTTGTTTATTGATAGAGTTTTTTCGTGATATTACCTTTTAGTTCATGAAATAAAATCCCTTGGTTTCATCATCTATGCGATTTTTCAATCCGACGCATAGTTACACCTGTATACCCATCAGAAAGTACTGCAGCTCGCGTCTCCAAGCAAAAATTATGACTGGCTTTATAGGGACGGGAAATGCGCTCTCCGATCGCTTTCTTGAACCACTAATTTTTCAGTTGTGTTTTTTGCTTATCCAACATCGGACTGCGGTTCCGTCTTGCGAATGCCGCAGTTTTCCGGCCCTTTCTCCTACGAGAGGGAGGTTAGACGAGTTCCCCATATGCATTTCCATTAGACCACCGGGAATGTTCATTCGTGCAGTGTGGTCACCTTACTGCAGTTGGACTTGCTGTTTCGACCACCCACATACAGCTCCTTTTTATCGCCTTCGAGTTATTTCCTTGAGCCTTAATGAGTATTGCGCTGGAACGTTGATTATTTGTGTACATATTCACGCAAGCTGGCACAGACTCCGTAATGGACATCAGTGTGCGTCCGCAGGTAAACGTCGCCCATAAAGTGCAGCACTGAGAGCGCAGCAAATTCAGCGTCTCGCCTTGCTCCATTTATTTCTCACCGTTCGAAAAACGGATAATGCTTGCAAGCGTGCAAAACTTGAGTAGCATATTCTCAGCTGAGTAATAGGGAAATGAACTATTTCTAATTGCTGCAATTTTTGCATGAATACAGGTTTGTGGACGCGAATCTCCTCACATATTTCATAGGTATTCGAGATGTCATTAACTGTTATTGTTTCATATCTGTTTATTTTAAGAACCGTGCCTTTTCGTAGAAGTGAAAATATGCCTCATCCCCCTGAATGGCCAGCCAGCCTTTGTTCTCATCACACATCTACTCAGAATTTGCAGTTTTTTTTAAATTTTCCGAGCAGATGGCAGCGCAGCATATTCGCAGTGCTTCTTGTTCATTTAATGAAACGATCTCGGTGGCACAGGTGACGTTTCTCCGTCTTTAAGCCCTATGAAGACCACCCATGCAGAAAATCTCGTGATATCGCACAGTGCGAGCTTAAAGGAAATTTCACTAGTGACATCCCTCTCATTTTATATGATTTGCGCTCTTCTCCTCATGAATTAATGAAGCACTCAGTTACGAATTTTTCACTTAAAAGGTTTGAAGCGAAGTTTCGCGGATGAGTGGAGTCTTCAGGGAGAGCGGAACATCTCAAGAAACATTTTCAGATATCGTCTTTGCTGGCTCAGCTTTCATCGCTCAGGTCTATAAAATGTGTTGTAAATCCTTGGCAAATTTTTTGGCAGCTCGGACGTATTCATGAAGTCTGGATTTAATGTGCATCCAAGGAGAGGACAGACCTCTACAATTAAAATAAGCCACTGATAGTCTGAATGTCGCTGAAATGCTGTAAATGAGACATATGGAGCAATTGACGCCTATTTCAGTGGGAAACGCGAGTTTTTTTCCGATTTTTTTTTCATAATGCTTTCATTTAAGAAAAAGTCTGCGTTTCCACCGATATGATCGTTTCGAGTCTAAAACTCCTCAGCTTCCGAAATTATTTTGTAGCCGGGTTCTGCAATCTTTTTGGCTTTCGTCGAACCACGTAATGGTCACTTCAACATATCTGACGTATTTTAAGAGGAAAACACGCTACATTTTGTAGGCTTTCGTTCCGCGCTGAAACAACGTTATTTTGTATGGACTTCTTAGATGCTGTATAGTTTCAAAAATGCTGTATGGATTTTTCAATCCATTTCTGTTATCGATTACCGTCAAAGAGTTCGATTGTAGTAGCCCCTTTCCATGCACATTTCCAAGATTCATCGCAAGTAAACGTCTATTTGCACATCGAGTTCTGATCGGTTGCGTCGAGAAGAACTTATGAAAATACAAAGAGGAACAAAAGGGTTGTTTGGTTTAGCAGTTATGAGATGAGGAATAGGCGACCAGATGAGAGAATTTGGAGTGAAAAAAGATTGAGGGATTCTCTACTGATGTAGTAGTTACATGGTTAAATCTCAGGATTGATGCATGTCGTTATTTCATTCGTATTGATGCATTCTTTATAAAGCGGCCGCGCCAGTTTAGAATTTGCTGCAATTCGTACGAAGTATCTAAAGCTCGGACTTCATGCATTAAGAAGGCAAATCTCACCTGGACCTTGCGCCTTATCATCATGTTATCGGTTCAAGCCCTTAAAAGATTTCCCCATCATCATGTTGGGTGTGCGCCGTTGCATGATTGTTTTGAAGCAGTATCAAACTACTTTCAATAAGCCGCAGATGGAATAATGTGCAGAAAATGAACTATTTTGTTTTCCAGCCGATATAGCCGAGGGAGACATAGTTCGTTAGGTGGCTCACCGAACGGATCGCCTCGTTCATCACCTCGCGAACCGTTCGCCTCCGCGAATGCTTCTGCTAATGCATTACTTGCAACGGCTCGCCAAGTGAACAGTACTGGTGTTTCACAGGTTACCGACGATCGATCAAGGTAGGCATTAGTCGAGCTTTGTGGCGGTCTTTGCTTCATTCTGATCCAGTTTCGTCGAGATATGAAACAACTGTAACGGACTTCATGCATTCCGTGCACCATCGCTTGTCGGTCATGTTCAAAATCGACTTTTTTCGGCGGATGCCTGTGGAGCTCAACTCATTTATCTGCTTGTGGAGTATTTCTTCGATGATTTCCTTTAAACTGCTACAGTTGTATTTTTTATGATGAGACGCAAACGCGAGAGTTTGATTGCAGGTCTGGTGCACGAGCGAACAACTACCATTACTACACCCAGCCGGTCGATGCAGAAACACTTGCAGCTGCTGCAAGACATGTGCGCACGACGAGAGAACGTCACAAACAAGTGAGTTTTCTTTCAATGAAAAAGGCGAATCTGAGGTTGTCTACATTGTGACCAGCAATATAAGCGTTGGTCAGGTGAGTTGATGAAAGTCGAACGTGCGAAGAATTTCGTCAGTCATCACTTTTTAATGTCAACGATATTTGATTTCGCGAGGTTTTTTACAGATTCCCACAAAATATTATACTAGCGCTGAAATATCAAGTTAGGAGGGAGTTGAAACTTTTAATAAGGTGTTTACAGTGGACGACAAAGAAAATGTAGGCTTACTCTATTATTATCTCATACTCACGAACTTCTGCACGAACATTATGAGAAATACATGAGTCCGCATGCTTTGCTATTAAATGAGAGGTCAAATTTAATTGATAATTTGATCATTCGTGCTGCAGCATTCGGCAACTATGAAATCATGTGATTGTATTCAAATAATCACTAGTGCCATGCTTAGATCTTTTATTAACATGCTAGCAGCGAATGCAAACTAATGTCTCATGCGGTAACACGGTATTGGAGGAATGAATGGTTGAGACGTCGCTGATGCAGAAATACGTGAACAAAGCTGTGAGAAAGAAGAAGTAAAAGCATGGCAAGCAGTACAAAGTGGGGCCTATCCGTTAAGCTACTAAGTGAATCTTTAACCTCTTCTATAATTTGAACATGGTCCCTCAGATTATGAATGCAATTTTTATAATGTATCGTCAGAATGATTGGTCAGTTTTCTTATGAACGAAACACTGCGTTAATGGACACTGTGAATGAACTGCAGGGCTCACAAGGAAGCTCACATCGTATACAGGCACCGGCAAGTCAGATAGCCGATTCGATGATTAACTCTCCTGGGATGGGCTCTGCTGCATCGTCGGCTAACAGCCTTATTGTTGGTATGCTTTCGTTTTAGAATGCGTTGTCATCTTTTCATAAACTCGGTTCGAACTTGAAGGGCTTGTGAACTTTTGAAAAGCTTGTGAGCAAATTGACAATCAGTGAAATTTCAGGTCGGAGGTAGTTTGTTATTGGCCGCTAAATAGTAGCATTTTGCACAAAGGCAAAAACTTTTTATTCCTAAACTCCGGCTTTTCAGTTTTGCAGTAGCTCGTACCTTTGCCCTCTCGCGCTATTCCGAAAAGTGATTATGTCAGAATTGCTGCGCTTATTCAGATGATGTCATATCAGTCCATAAAGCAATAAACGGAGGTTATAAAGCGAAGACAAATTTCAATCGCGGTGTGGCATATAATGAGACAAAGTAAACCGAATTTTTTGGACTAAGCCGACAGATATGGACCGTTCTTGCACCCTCCTTAATGAGCGTTGAGTAACTCGAATTGTATGCTAGCAACATTCCCAACCGTTGCATATGTTTGACAGATATTCACCTTCCACTTTAAGGCACCAGTTTTTTCCAAATTACTCTCTAAGTTCACTTCAAGTAGCGTTAACAACCCTCCGTTTTTTTTTTTTTTTCGAGAATGTTATGTATATGTAAGGGTTTCCATTATCTTGGTTGGTATTTCGCAACGCCACCAGCCTCGTTTAATAAGAAACGACTTCATTGTGCGTCACTGTCGAAGAAATATCAAGGACGGGACAGAAGAATTCAAAGTGATGAAAAAAATATGATCGCAAGCCAAAGCGACTAATTTGCCTTTAAAGTTTAAATATTGTTTTTCCATATTGCCAACGTGGCTTAAATTTGCATTAATAACAAGCTGCAGTTACATTTCCATCTACAGTGAAAGTAATTGAAGTTCGGAGGAGCCGAGGAGGGTAGCTTAACTAACTTCCGGCTAAAGAGTAGTTGAAAAGTATTCGTTGGATTCTACCATGGGATTCAGCTTCTCAAGCACTTTCCGTAAAGTCATTTTATTCAGGTAACGTGAGTACTGTTGGCGGCTCATCGGGACCGTGGCGCTCTAAGCTTTCAAATATCAAAAACTCATTTCTGGGAACTCCCCGATTCCACCGGAGGAAATTGAGCAGTGGAAGTGGTTGTGGAGAAAGCGACTCCGAAGACAGCCAGATGATCGATACATCTGAGTAAGCTTCTTCATCCTTCATCCTTTACCCTCTCCTTCATCCTTTATCCTCTCGAAAGACGTTTCGTTCACAAGTGAGAGGTAGTTGCTGTGTTGTGTCAGAAAAGTTCTCTGCGATATTCAGAACTTGATTATGTGATTTTGTGGATGCATGTTGCAAATATGCAATTGCGTAAGAGTTCAATAAAATTTTGAAATGAAATAGTGCGTTAGCCGAGACCTGGCTTAAGTTGATATGTGTACTTCACTTTCACCCTCTGTGGACAGGTTTGGCTCGCAATTTGATGTTTCTGTTTTCTTGTTTATATTTACTTACCACATTCCATCCTTAACAATGCATTCGTTTGTAGGCCTCTACCTCAGTAATTTGTAGGGAAGTTTCGTAATCGACTCGGCAATGTGTACGCAAGAATAAATGACATCCGCGCACTGTACCCTCTCAGGATGTTTTCCTGAATAGCATTTTTACGTGCTTAATTCTGCGTCTCATTTTTTTCTTTGGAAGCCTCCGTGTTACATATTTGCTGTTCTGCGAAGGTTGTAAATTGTAGAAGCTGATCCACTTAAACCCATTATTCATGAAGTATCTTTTTCTGAGCATATCTCATTGAGGCGGGTTCTCTTTCATCAGCTCTCATCATTTCCTACACATATCATTAAGCGATCGTTTAGAACTTCCGCTGTCTCACAGATTTCTTAATCGATTATTGCATATTTTTATGTGGTTTAGGTTTTTTTTCCAAATAGATGGGATGATTTTATTGTTATATAATTGAATTTCCCCGTCTGAAAGCTTCATATGCAGCCTCGTCAAGAAATCATGGTTCGGATCGCTGACGTCAAGTATGAGCGTGGAAAGGGATGATTCGCACTGTGTTCCAGTACAGGGCAAATCACTAAACGGCATCAAAGCGGAGCTTATTCGTGCTTTTCTTACGGTAGCAATTCATCTTCTCATATTTTAAATTCTTCATCAGCATAGCATAAAACTTTTCGTTATGTGACAAGGAAATATTCGGAAAACTTTTCGCAAAGCTCAGCAATAGAGAATTCCGTTCAAAGTCCAAGGTTCTGTTGGTCGAATCCGAAATTTCTCATTCAGTCCTCTCTTCTAATCAGGGAACATTCATTATTTAGCGTTATGAACTTCTGCAAATATTTCGTGAAATCCTCAAAACATAGCACTATTCTCCTTCTTTATTTTTGTATTATAAGATCGTATTTATCTCGTGGTCATTTGGAATGAGAGTTATTCATTGTAAACATTCCGTCGAAAAGTCACTCGCAGCGCAGCGATCATTTGGAACAGCATTAACGGTCGTACTGTAAATTTGTGCGTAGCATTTATGTAAATGATGAGTGAGGAATAGTCTTACAGTTATCTTTACTTTATATTTCTCTGATAACTTCAGAACGGCGGATTGACAACGACCTATTTCAGATCCACGAGTTGAGCCATTCGGTTGTCGGCCAGAATTCGTTTCGGGTGGAGTACAAACGTGGTCCAACTGTAGGCGGCAGCGTTTTTTCTCGTGGCGTCAAAATGCAGGTCGCCAATGTACTCCTGTTACTGAACCGCAGAGCTGTAAAAATTTTACATCTTAGATGTGCGGCGAAGAAAATCGAATGAACTGGCAGCAGATTTGTAAAAAACTGAAGCAGTTGTATCATTCAGCTGGTCCTTTCTGGTCATCCATAATTTTGTTCCGTGCCGCAGGCATGTATTGCTTGATAGTAGATCTTTTGAGAGCTGTTAACTTCGCTTCTTCGTAGGTTCCGTCACTGCTTTCTTTGGACATTTATGTTTGAATGTTGATCGCCTTAAAATTTCGAACATAGCTCTCCCACACCATCGCAGCACAAATCCTCCTTCGGTCTCATTTCACCTTAACAAAGCAGGAAAATGAAATGATTTCAATTTCAGGTTGATATCGTGGTGTCACCACATGCTGCATTGTCAGCAGGAGAGGCGCCAATGTATGTAGTGCAATTCACTCTTCTTGCGGGTCCTGTGCGTCGCTTCAGGAGGCTCGTTGATCACTTGTCAGCCATCCTTCATAGTTCTCACCAAAGGTTTCCTAAGTTTTTTTTCCATCATTTTCATTGCTGTCACGTGATGATATGTCTTTTTGATTACTGTCTTATTTTCATATTGATTCTCAGTTTGTTCTCTTTCATAAGTTCTGTCATGTTAGTTATATTTTATCCCCACGACGCTGTCCTTCACTGCTTTTCCTTCCGTTCCTTCACATCTGCCATCATCAGATGTCTATTCTCGTAGTTGGATTATCTCACCAGCAGTCTTAGTGTCATATGGCGGACGACATGGATCCTCAAGTCAGCACTGGTCCAAGGATGATATTCTTACGGTCATCCCATTTTAAACCAACATTTTTGTGCCTCCCATAAAGCCTGCTCTATCTCGTTTTTTGCCATCCAGCAAAATTCCAAGATAAAAATTCTCTTTCCTAAAACTGAGGTTTCATGCAGTCTAATCCTGCTTTCAGAACTATGCACAAACTCCATACGGAACAATATATAGTTGCAAAACACGACAAAAGACATTGTGTTGTTGCTTGTTTAAAACTGTTGACCGAATTTATTATCGAATCCCTAAAATGTTCCATATCTTCCCATCTTTTTCGTTCTTTATTAACTGTGTCGACTGTTGTGGCCACAACTGTCATTCGCAGTTCCCGCTTGCGTAAAGGAGTGCCCCATTAAAAGGAACTTTTAACTTGCATCCAGTATTGCCAAAATGACTGTTCGTTGCATCGTCTGCGCTCAGAGCAAGTTTATTACTTCGTGTTTAGATGTATGAACAAGCGCTGCTTTTGTCATACAGACCGAGACGACTTGTAGTTCAGTTCGGTTCGAAACCTCTGAAACTTATGCACAAATTGATATGTAAGGCCTGGGTTTTTTGCTTCACCTTTGAAGTGAGATTGCATGGAGAGAGAGCTCTTGCTTAATGAAGATAGCCAATCAATTCAAAGTTCCACTTGCAACTGAAATTCTGCTGAAATCAACGGGAAAAATACCGGTGAACGCAGGCAGAGAACTACTAAAAAAATCGAAGGAGGTCAAGATCGGAATTCCTCGGAATGAATGACGGAAATTTGTTTGAGCAGTTGCATTCACTACTGTTGCCTCTACTGCTGTTAAATAACTGTTAATTACACGGGAAGAAAGAAAATATTATACTCGCTCCATTCATGCCACTCTGATTCGTGAAGGTTCAAGCAAGTTGTTCCCACAAAGTCATTGTCCTCAGCTATGTGTCAATGTCGGCAGTGAAATCCGTTCCTTTCCGTTTTTTCTTGTTGGTATTCGGAATGATCCAAGTCGTAGAAATCAACAAAAGGTTTTAGGGCGGACAGGGCGCAACAAGCTGCACTGATGGTCCGTCCTCGACGTTTGTCAGACTCCAGCGTAAGCAGTGCCTGTTCAGACAGCGACTCGAATGCTGGCACCACCACTTTGCCACATGTGAGAAGCCAAACGGTGACATTTTTATAGCTACGTGGCTGTGCAATTTTTGTGCAGAGCACTGCACAACATTTCATGACTCGGTTCGTAAGATGCAATCAAAATTGTGGGAATTGGCTTTTCGATGAGGACAGCAAGTAAACTTTTAATACTGTGATATTTTAGCACTAAAGAAAAAAGAAGAGTTCCACTGTTCTCACATAAAGAGTATGAACGACTTCAAAGAACTTGACGAAACAAGAACTTCAAAAGGGCATCCTTCGATATATTAGTATTCTGGTCCTTCATCTATATTGGCATGTACCATTCTTCGGTCCTTTTGCGCAAATCGCAAAGTTAGCTAATATCCTCTTTGGATGGTTAAAAGTATTCTTGTTGTCCAAGTGAAAGCGGTTTCTAAATCGTTTTAGGTGCCACATTTGTCAATAAACCAGAATTTTTGACAAAATTTTGCATTCGTTGCGCCTGAAACTCTCAAGGACAAAGGTGACGACGGCTTAAAAAGCAAATGTTCTGCCCAGTTCTCTGCCGCGCTTTGCCAACTGTTTTTCCTTCAAGATAGATTTCAGGACCGCGTTGAAACGAGCCCCGGTATGGAGCCATACACACTTCGGTCAAGTGGAGATGTTAGACATTTGGCTCAACCAATTGCTTCTTCCCTTCGCAATAATGTGAGGGGAAAGCCGACTGCAGGTTATTCAGACTTCATAATTTTTTAGATCCAGTTTTTATGGGAAATGTTGTTGCTCTACATCATTAAGTTGTGATAACACATTTTCGCATATTTGTTTCTTTAATAGAACAGATTTTAAACCGCTAATTTTAAAGTACTGAAAAGCGGCTGAACGTTGTCCGTTATTGATGACTATTTGCATGCGAAATGCGTGTGAATTCTTCGTCTTTGAATATCGGGGACAGCATGAATTCGAGGAATTTCTTAGGATCGGCTTCACTGCTTGCATTCGCTTTTTTGTGTATGTTCTACGTGACAGTCACGCTTATGGTAATCGACTTTTTGCAAGACAGTCTGCTAACGCATTGTTCAGGCATAGCTAAGCGCAGTATCAGTGCAGTGCTAAAAATTGCCTAGATATGGACCTGCATCACTTATCCGTTATACTGCAAGTTGACCTCATTTAAAATGACGCATGGCAGATTGGTGAAGAGCCGCTCGGTTAGCGTCGTATAAATAAGTGAATTAGTTTGCTTTTTGGGTGGTTAAGTCGGTGATTGTTGGATCAAGTGTTGTTATTATGCAAATTTATTTCGTAACAGGGCGCATCGATTAAGAGTTGGTATAATACTTGAATAAGTGAGCAGGAGGGTACGAGCTGCACATATGTATGAACGTTAGCAATCTAGGTGCAGTGTTCACTGTGAGGTTATTTGCTTCAACACAGGAATACCTGTGACATAATAGGATAAAGAGTGGAAAACAAGCATCCGCACTTCGCCATCATATAACCTGTGCAAATGGCCCGCCCCTAACACTTAAGGGTTTCGGTTGAGTTTCTTGTAATAGTACATATCAGTGCGGCATCTCCACACCTCGCTCCTTCAACAAAAATGCCACATCTGTAATTATGCAGATAGAGCTTAGCGTACTCAGTAGCGCTTCCTTTCCTCAATCCTGAATGTGAAACATGAGCATTTATTTATATCATTCCAGTGATGGCATGCTCTTCTCCGTAAGTGAAATGAATCCTAACTTAAATAGTGCTTTTAATGCAGTCTAATGTCGTTTTGAGGAGAGGTGTCTTGATGTCCTTTTTGATTTAAAAGAAATGAAGATGGGTCTGGGAGGGAAGAGAAGAGAAGATGTTGCCTCTTCTGAATGTAGAGTGTATCTTGAATTCCGTATTACTCGACTGATGCCGTCGCAAAGAAAGCTGTAACGTAATAATTACATTATTAGTATATGCGTATTATTGCTGCCAGTTTCAACTGCGGTTGACCATCGACGTTCCTAGTCACAAGACCATTGAAAGGGTTTGAGTAAAGATTTGCTTTCAGCCATCGAATCGACTGATCAGCTCTATTAACTTGTGGTTCGGCTTGACACAGTTTAGCAATGATGAAAGCGTTAAGCTGTAAAGTTCTGGTAGATAGCAGATTCCTTCGAAATATTTGTTCTTTATCATGATCTCTGATGTAGTAGAAGGAATCCTTCCAATCCGTCCTGTTCGAATAAATGCGCAAAATTGATTTTACTTGGAAACCAAACGTGGACTAACATTCATAAAAGGTCGCGAGCATTTTGAGAGAGGAACTCAGCAGATACCGTGATGTCACTGAATGGTATGTGTGGAGGATCTGAAGGAGGATGGAACAAGTGCTTTTTTTCAAGAATTTCCGACTAGTGCGCTGGAATGAGAAAAGAGAAAAAATGGGGAGGGACATCCTTTGCTCATCTTTCACTGTCAATAAGAGACGATAGCTTTTCAGTAGTGGTTCTGCTGTCCTTTCCTCCTTCGCTGCGACCATGAAGCGATAACGACATTGTCTTGCTACTCTCTTGCTTGCAAATAATATGCAAAGCACTCCAATCAATGTGTTTTTTTCGAAAAATGCAGTTTGTGCTTTCCACCTCTTATTGTTATGTTTTTTGAAGAGCAATTAAGTCGCAAAGAGGGAATGAAGAGGAGAAAAGTCGATTTGTTGTGGTGAACGCGTATTTCGCTGCAGGTGATAAATGGTTCACTCGTGGCTAGAGGGGGGATAGAGAAGGGATAGAAGTTAACAACCGCGCCGTGGATACCCGCCATCTATTGTTGGATGAGCATCGATGATTGTTTCGGCCTCAAACACCGAGAAAACCTCAACCTGCAACTTCAGTTTTATTTTAAGGCAGGAAGATTTCTTCGTTCTAAGATCTCCGATTTCCAAATTAGTCCCAAGTTCTCCAAGGCTCACAGCACCAAGACCAGCTCGAATATTTATCTCTTTATCCTGTATTCCTCACATGGCATGTGTTTGCTTGTGAAGCCTTTGAGAAAGCGCACTGAGCATGAGCCACCTCATGTGTTGCATAAATCCAGTAAAATGGTTTGAAGAGTTTTTGCCCATGTGCATTATTTTGGTTAAAGCTGGATCTCCCAGTTCCCTTTTCGAAAAGTCGCTGAAAGCACGTTGGAAGCGTTATGTGTGATTGGAATATTGTTGAATTACTGCTGCTGTGATGACTGTTGTAGAAGCTTTCTTGTTTCGTTTAGCATACTTCCATTCTCCGGTTCCACAGCGACGCAACACTTCGGGAGCATTGTTGGACTCAGGTTCGTCATCGCGTGTGATTTCGACGTCGTCTGTGATACGAAAGACTTCCGCTTCGAGCTCTAGTGAACACAGTCATTCAACACAAAGCATGACCGTGTGCGAGGCGACCGCAGGCGATGAGCGCTCGATGCCGAGGTGAGAGCTAAGGTGCTGCCAGTTGATTTGCAAATAAACAACCCTTTTATTGCAATAGGTCGCTGCGTTCGGTCGAGCGTTTCATGCAGCCGGCATCAGGCTGATTGCGTCAAACGTTTACTTGTATAACGTCTCTTTCACGCCTCTTAGTGGGTAGATCCCCTTTACTGTGCAGTAATCACTTTCCCTTCAATTTACTCGTGCGTTTAGAGCGCGTTCCCCATTATCCATCGAAAACGAAATCCTGAAAAAAGAGCCATTTTAAATGGGCTAAGGCTTCATAATCTTCATAGTTCATGTAAGAAGTTCTGGTGTTGCCGGAGAACGTGGGCTGTTAGAAGCGTTGATGAAATACGTTGAGGATGCATGACCCTATTCCGCTTTAGCGCTGCCTGCTGCATGTTAACGCCACAGCAGCATGACCGCAGCAATACTGGTATGCGTTCGTTGATGGCACCTTCATACAGTCGCCGTTAATCCTTACGTCGCAGACTCGTAATTGCTGAATGTTGCTTTCCAATGGATGCGTTTGTGTTCGCAAAAACAAAAATATGTGCTCCCCGGTGATCTCTGATATTCAGTAGCTACATAAAGGATATCAGTCATATACCACTATCAAAACATTCCAAAGGAAGAAGCGTCATTAGATACGTATTCATAGTAGTACGTGTTTCCTTTTCCCCCCCATACTCTGTAGGATTGCATATTGTGTTCCGGTGCCTTTCGTTTCGGTGAGACGGCGCTTTTGATATTTCAGCTTGTGTAAGGAAAGCCGATCTCAGCCCGGTACACCAAAACAGTCGCTGATATTCGCGCCAACATCAGTGGTTTCAAATCAACGATTCTCGCACATTCCTGTTCTCAAGACTGATCGATTCTAAACGATCGTTTTCACGATTGCTAATTTTCCTGCTATTTGCGTTTTAAATCTGACAGTTGTGAAATTGATCTAAGAATGTACGCAGTAAGCCGTAGGCGGTGCTTTGTGCTGTTGTTTATTTGGTACGTTTCGCTCATGTTTGGCGTTGTTTGCAGCGGCGCACTGAACATTTTATTGAATCCATAATTTCGTATGACACTTTACTGGGCTGCTTGGTAGGCTAAGCTTTCTTGAAGAAAGTTCCAGAAGCTATTAATGTTTAACGAAATATTGGATTCTGGAGAGATTCCGAGAGATGCATTCAGAAATCTCCTCAGACAGACAGCATTAACATTCCCGATTGCGGCATATCAGAAATCCAACGTTCTAATTCGCTAGATTTTTATTTTTTAGGGAAAGTTGCAATATAGATTTCGTTGATTCTTGGACGCACGTCACATTTTGCAGTGATTTCCCAAAGGTTGGCTTGCCGCCCTCAATGCTGCTGCGATGGGGAAAACTGGTGAAAGATTACAGATTATCGCAGCAGCAGATTATTCTCAGTACAGATTATTCCTTCCTAAGTTCTAGTCCAAAGTGCTCTACAGCTCGTGAAAAAAAAAGAGTTTGAAGTCGTTATTTCTCCGACGGAAGCGTTGAGGAGCTGGAAGACGTTATTTGGTAAACGGGCGCTTTGATACTGCAAATGGTCATTTTAGAAGGACAGAGCGTTATTTTTTGATCACTATTATTGAGAGTCGGCTGCACTGAGTTCTTTGTAAGGTTGCAAGTGAACGAGGGACGCGACGAGGATTCGCTAACGTGATATTTTTTGTTGACCAAATATAAAATCCATATTGCATTCTCACTTGAGACTGATTCTCGTGTCAATTACTATTATACATCTGCAAGGATTGTTAAAACGAAGCATACCTACTGTTGTATGATGGTAATTTTAGATAGATACCAATGATAACATGAAAGTATTGTGCATTTCAGGAAGCGTCGCTTATATAGCTCACTTCACTTCCTGTTTAAGCATTCTTGAGCTAGTGTTCGCATAGGCAACAGTTTATTTTCTTAGTTCGTTCATAAAGACATCTTAAGGAACTAGACTAACATCGAATTTTTGTGGTAAACCATCGAAACCTGAAAAGATGGTAACATTTAAACATAAGGTGTGTCATAGTGGAAAAGTTTAGTGACTGTGTTATACTGCTATTACATTTCCTCACAACAGTTTATGCACATGGCCACATGTTACCTCAAAAAGCTGGTGATTTGTCTTCGCAGCCGAAATGAATTAAATCCAGCTGTGTTTCATCGTATATCATTTCAGAATTCCTTAGTTCAATGTCAATTTCTTTGCACAGGTATGGTATGATATTCTACAATCTGGTCACTTTCTTGGTTTTTCAACGCTTTCATGCACAAATTTTACCACTATCCAAAGCAAATAATGGGTGCAGGCATTCTTTTCATTTCTTATTGCTCTAGTTGACAGAATTCATGAACAGACATGGTGAGAATCCAGGGCCTACCTTTCAGTTTTGTTTCTCATTCTGTGCTCTTGCAAGTTTCGTGTCGCCTTGACCGCTCTAGATACTGATAATCCCATTCTCAGTCGGATGAAATAGGAATGTAATTTTTCGACATGACCAAATATGGTTGGAATCAATCATTGCGCTGTAAAGACTTCTTTTTGGAAGAGAGTGTATTCAGTAAACATTTGCTGATTACTAAAGGCCTACATGGAGGAGTATGACGCAAAATTGCCTTTGCTATCGTGTATACTGCATTAATGAAATGCTTCTCGCGAGTTTTTATTCTTTTTTTTGCTTTCTAGTAGCAATAATGTTATTCACCAAGCTCACTTCATGGAAATGCCACGTCATATAAAGCGGCTTTTTTTCCGGCTCGTGAATACCGGCGGTGCACCAGCCAACTCCCAAATATTACTCCATTAAGCCGATATTTGCTCGCGAGCACGAGTTAATGGATGGATGAAAGGAATACGTGGCATAGGGTGTCATCATGAATAAAAATTCCCCTTCTGAGAATTGCCGAAGGCATGTGAGACGCTTTGGAATGCGACGCTTGAGCTCTGGTGAAAAAAGGAATTCCAGTCGAAGTTTTGGGATGTAGAGGAGATATGAGAGTTGTTTCTGCTGAAGAAGGAATCTTATTCGAATGTAAGTACTATTTGCATGAGTGGTTTGCTTGCATTCGCTTAATTGGAGAACATACCAGCGAACATTCACTTTAAAAGTTCACAGAATTCTTCCATGGGCTCAAACAAGGAGTACTGGCTAAAAATACTGCAGCGCGAAAGCACCCCATCGATGAAAAATAACTTGTCAGCGACAGCAGTGGACGGTAAGATGAAGTGCAATTGTTTTCTTGGAAATGTGAATGCTGGAATCATGAATGTTTCGCTCCATCGCCTAAGCTCGAAATGCCTTTAAACGATGTTTTCATACAGCGATAAGCACTTCTAAACGGACATGACCAGATGTGTTGCAGCATTCGTTTGTTCATCCCAACTACACAAAATAGATGCGAAGGTTTACAAATATGACTGCTGGCTGTCAGCGTGTTGAAATATATCGCATTTGCAGTATTGCTGGTGAATAACTGCAAGGAATAGTACACGTCGTTGCTACGCACGCTCATGAGCAATTTACCTCTTCACTATGAAAGGCGTGGGTTGAATTACCGTATGCCACTTGTAGGCAATTGCGCATGCTACAGCTATTTTGCTGTTTTCGTCTATGTTGCTAATTTCCTTAGACTAGCCAAGTCATATAGCTTCGGGAAAGGAATCTGCAGAACAAGATTTCTGACTTCAACCTCTTCATTCGCTTTCTTATGGCGTTATAAATTTAAGCTGCGTAGAGAAGACCACCTTTGACTTTTTGCTAGGCTCCTAATCAACTGTCATGTGCAGCAACTTCCTCATGACCAGCAACGGCTTTCTTAAGGGTTGCCTCACTAGCAGCTTAATGTTTTACCGGATTATAACGAGCGAAGAAATCGAACTACCTTAGAAAATCTACACATTTTCCTCTAAAGTTCACAAAACATTTTCACAGTATTCGATTGCGAAAACTTCGGAAATGCCTTTAAATAAAGCAATCGTTAACAGACAAATATCCTTAGTTCTTGCTTCTTCAAGTTGGCCGTTTGTTTCCTTCACCATCACATATCGGAAACTTGACTGCTTCGTTTTGCGACCGTCTTGTCGTGAACAACCAAACGATGCCATGTCCTGCCGACATTGTAGGATAAGAAATCAAACGGTGGGAAGAAACGGATGGGCAACCAATGACTGCATTGTGGTTAACTGCTGTCGCATAACGTTTATAATGTGTCTTCTGAGTGGCGTCTACCAAAAAAGGTTTGCACTTCGTTCTAACATTAGAAGCAGCGCTGTAAATGCAAAATACATGCAATTGCGCACGAAAGCGGCTTAATTTCTCCCCACTTCTGCGCTATGATCACAGAAATTTATTCTGCAAAAAAAACGTTACAAAACCACAGTTTTTACCATCCGGAATATACCGAAAGAAGAGAGACAAAGCAGAAAGTGGACGGCACTACACACAGCTCGATGTCGACTCATGGCTGCCTTGGTCACAACAACGGCTAAAGTGATACAAATGACTAATCAAGAGAAACGACATCCGTCCAAAGTATGAGGACTTGAACACAAAAAATGAGATTTTCAGGACGCTCAGTATTCCTCTTCATAGAAAAAACATTAAGCCATTCCAGATTCTTTTTCCACTCCGACACATAAGAAATAAGTGTGTCCACAGGACAGAGAAGAATGTGACAAACAAATGTCCTCTCTCTCCAAGATTGCAGTTTTGAGAAATTAAAAAACGGCATTAGCATCGCTCGGAATAGGTGGAATTGCTCATTCACCGGAGGTGAAAGAACCTTGTTTGGAGATCGCCAGAATAGTACCAGCAAGCAATATTGACATACAATATTTATGAAGCGTAGCTTTTAAATTCTCGAAACCCACCCGCCCATCTGCACTGCATTTTAATTCCTTCCTTACTGCAAAAGCTAATAGGCAAGTGCTTAGCAGCCTTAATTGCATTACTTGTTATTAAGGAAGTGTCAGAAATGCGACGCACGCAGAAAGACTGCACATCTTCAAAATTTTTAGCAATTGTTTTTTGTTTATCCAATGCCGAAACCAGAAGAAAACTTTCATAAAATCGTCTATGCCGAATCAATGCAGCACGCCTTCTCTTTTCTTAAAGGCAATGAATGAGCCATGGGAAAAATGACAACACTGGGCAGCAAATTCGTAAGAATAACCTGATGTGTTCGTTTCCATGCGATGAGATGTCGCCACACACATCGATGAAGGTGATCAGCGATAAATTCTGAGAGGTTTTTTTTGCGGCATTTTTGAAAGAGATGCGATCTCAACTGCTGAAACGCTTCTTACCAACTTTCGCTACATCTGAGAATAAGAAGGACAAGTTCGCAGAGGAAAACAATGTAGAAAACCTAAGCGCTGACAGATTAAAACGGGCATCGCCGACCTTACATCTTGCTAGTATTCCTTCCGATCTTTCGGTTCAAAGCCTTTCATGCTCGGGTTCAGTCAAGAACTCTGCCTTTAAAAAAATCTCTCCGCTTCAAGTTCTTTCCCAACGAATTAGTTTTGCATTATTTCGCAACGTAACGATCATGCGACGCAGAGTTTTCATTTCGAGGCGCCTTTATTATCGTTAGTGAACTTAATGTAGTTATGTTTAGCACGTGCAACCTTTGTTCATTGCGATAATGACTTTCTTTACTCTTGCACGCAATAGATGCCGAGCTGAAATCCACATAAAGGTACGTGCAATCAGAAAAATCACATCACAAACATGAGGATAATCGTTCGTACATTGCTTATAAAAACTATAAAAAGGTGGAGTGCGAACAATCTCGAAGCAGGAGTTGGAGGGGAAGGGGAACTGAGATTATCATAGCGCCGTTCGAATAGCAGCTTCACATGGTGCTTCGAAAATACGCAACGGAGCATACCCACATGAAACTACGCACCGCACAGCGAAACTAAGGACCAGAGAAGAATGCATTAGGATGCAAGACATCGGCACAGAGGACGCATTTCACTCACGTTTGTGCGCTCCAAATGGCATCTTTCAGCACGTAGTAAAGTTTTAATTGTACAACACAATCAACATCGTCTCACTGACAGTGAAACCAATTAGCCCATTTAAATACATTTTCTTGTACTAGGTCGCTCAAAAAGTATGGCTTCATACCTCCACTTAATCAGTGCAATCAGGTTTTGCCAAAATAATGGATATGAAGCACCTTTTTCACCCTAAATCGCTTGATCACTACTGACGAAAAGTAAAAAAAAACGCACTTTGCATAGAAGTCAATTTAGGAAATCTACATCTACATCTACAACAGACGGTACAAGGGGGCAACACGATAAAAAATGACTGCATATTAATAGCAGCAAAAATATCCTTATTGTTTAACTGCTAACAGCAAAAGCGAAACGATAGTGGCTCTACCTAAATAGTGCCATCTTTGATACCTAATAACTCACCACCTAGGACGACATATTGAGGTCTCATTCAAACACCGTCTAATAGTACAGAGATCATTCAAGTACGTAATGCAGCAATGACCACTTCCGGTGCAGACATTGCGGTTCTGCAGAGCCCCAAAGTGCCTACCTCATCAAGCGTAACCTCAAATCGACAACTTCAATCACTCACTCCACTGGAACAGCAAATTCGCATACTTAGACTCTTTGAAAAGCCTTAAAAACAATACGTATTTATTTATAATATTATGTAAAACTACAAACACATCTTAAACGCAAACTCATCGTTAACCCGAGAAAATATCTTATATGATCGGAAGACATGGAAGAATAAGATGGATAACAAACTCACCTCCCTCTCAGTCCACCTTCTTGATGACCAAGCGTTTAACGAGAAAGATGTAGAAGCAGGCTAGTCAAATATTGCTTGATGAAAATATGAGTGTCTGACGGCCGCAATGTGAAGGGTAATACGCATATCCGTATGCAACGGCTGAAGTGCCAAAACATTGAACGGATGCATGTGAAACGCAAAATGCATCTTTACAGGAAACTGGTCAAGTAACAAGCGGCACGAAGACGAAGGAAAGAATGCCCTTCAGAGCTAATAGAGAATAGTGAAAAAGAGTAACAGAAAGTAGGCTGCACGTTCGCCGCAGCTAGGCAACCCAGTGCACGATGGCCTCAACTACACAGCAACGCGGCTAGCTGCAAAACTCATGCCAACCAGCTAATAACAGCCATAGCGCATTTATGCACCAAATACACCATCACTCGACAACAAGAACACATCGTACAAAACCCCGCACAACCAAAATAATATAACATAGTGCACAACATATGCGATGTGGATGTTGAACAAATAAGACAGCAAGCATTTATGAAGTGTCCTCAATCCAGAATCCAAATTGCAGGTGAACTATTGCAACTAAAAATCACTGCGCAGTAAATATCACTTCTGCGTTTATGGAAAGAAAATATACCGCGAACAGAGCACGACTAAAGGGATACACAGTTCACTCATATGTCACACTTGCATATTTTTGAATTTACTTAACTTTGCAGGAAAGCACAAAGCAATCATCGAATTTTGCGCTTTTTAAAAGGTGCTTGGCGCAAGCTCGTAAATTAACACGTACTCCAAGTATTTTACTCCACGAGAAGCAAAATTAGGGCAAACCGGAGATAATCAAATGGTGCATGTGGGATATTATCAAATCGAGTTACAACCAATGTGCCCAATAATGTTCGGTTGCTCGTATCGACGATCAATGGGTGTTTCAGCTGATGAGTTAACACCGTCGTTAGTCAAAAATTCCACCAATCAGTCTGCTGGCAAAAACGTAAATCACCAGAAATTAGCTTGTTGCGCTGGTAAAACTGGTCGGATTTCATAATCTCCCTGTAAATGGTGCAAAAAACTTAACAGAGTTCCACAGTTCTGGCAATGGCAAAAGGAAATAGGAGAAGAGGCGGAGGACGACGTAAGTGTGTAATCACAATACCCAAAGTCCCCAAAAATGGTGTTATAGGCTCATATTGTTCCGTAGGCAAGAGCATCGATATTATTGTATTCGACATTTATGCATTCTTGTTAAAAAATAGGAACGAAAAGGTTGAAATAAATTGCGTCTGTTTCATTTCTGCAATGCGACGCACTCAAACTGTTGAGTGGCCACAGCACAGCATCACCGCTTTTGAACTAGACGATAGACTAAGGTCGCCTGACGTCTCGGACAGCTGAGAGACGTCAGGCGTACAAAGAAGTGACCGCCTAGTGCTGAGATTCGAAATAAAAGCATCCATCAACACTAGTAGTTAGATGCTAGTTCGATCAAGCTGCGAGTAATTTTAAGCTACGAAGCCCGACCATGTCAGCAATATGCGCAGGCGTTGTTTTGGTGAGAAGTAGGAATGCCAAACGAAGAAAGCTTCGGAATGAAATATGCGTGCAGTACTGATGGAGGCGCCCCTCACTTTCTGTGTAAATATAAGTGAAAAAATTGACCGCTTTCATGAGGAAAACAAGAAACTGCAAAGCAGGCACCTTATCTAAGATCAGTCAAACGCTTCAACCTTGTATGAATCAATTCACTACGCATAATGAATTCTGCTGCACTACTGAAAGGGGTTTACCATCACACGTTGTGATACCCTAAATGATTGTTTCAGACATGTTAAATACTGACAATCACATATGCCAAGATTAAAGCGTCTTTTGGCAGAAACCCTTCCTGGTTTTCTTTCAATAGACTCGTAAGTTCCACAATAGTCGGCAAAGTAACAAAAGATTCGCATAAAGCAACTTTGCATGTCTTGAAGAAGACACAGTCCTCATACTGATGCGCGAGGCTGAACAGTAGACAGTGATGAAACTGCTACACATGATAATCTCTTCACAACCTGGAAGTGAACGCAGTATGCCACCATAACACAAAGGTGGCTTCTGCTTGCAGCCATACAGTAAAAGAAACTTTAAAAATCGACCACAATAAGGTTTGATATGACAGGCGTTTACCTTTGACGCTAATTACTTTGTCGTTGGGTCTTGAACCTCTTGCAAGCTATGTAAGAGGTCGTAACGAATGTTCAGCTGCGTACCGTGCGGCCATTCCCTTAGACTATTGTCAATTTAGCACTTCTGAGGCAGGGAATAAAACCAGAAGACTACGAATCCTGAAAGAGTTAAAGGCAACCAGTGCTGTCAGAATATCTTTCAAAATTTCCGCCCATATGTGCGCATTCTGCAACCTAGACGATAAGTGATCTAAACCACTGCATATACTGCTGAATGCATAATGGAAATAGAGTGACCCCTAACATACATTACGTAAGAGATCAAGTAATCACATCCTTTGATTACGTGGCATCAAAGCAATCTCGAAATGACGATTTTTCCGACACTCTTCCTCAACGAGTAGTAACTCAATCAGTCGAGATGAATGAAGTGCTACGCACTAGCACGAAAAATGCGCTTCAGCCAACGAAACTTCACAGTAGGCTCACCCAGACAAACGACACGAGATATACGCGCAACTCAATCGCTTATGCTGAGTGAAAACGCTTGCCAAGCATGCCTTAACAATAACGTTCTCCTTCCCTACTATCAAGCGGCATTTCGTTTTGAAAGACTCTAGATTTTACATTATGGGGGATCACTTAGAGCTATATTCAGGTCGAACTGGACACCTTGATCGCTCAGTGTGCGACAAATATGTCATAAGTTCTCAATCGACTCTCTCAAAAACGATTAAATTTAACGTTGGGTAAACAAAATATGTCCACATCTTTAAATAATACGATACAGAGAAAAGTTGGAAGGAACATTTCCATCAACAATATCTGCTCTTCAATAAAACGCACCGTTACAAAAAAGTCTCATCTATCGGCAATTTTTGCAGTTCGCAATCAATTAGTCACATCCCATCAACACAACTATGCAGTAATCGGCATCTGTATTTCAGCATCTACGACAGCATGAAACATTTTAAGACGTCAGCGCACTTAACGTCACGGTGCCAACGACTAATTACGTTGTTTGACTTGGTCCGAAAAATCAACTCAACGTGTGGATAATCACAGTGCGCACGTTCTACTTGTTACATGAACAGCAAGGAACCTATGCTTGAAATGAGCTGTCAGAAGGGATTACCTTTCCACGTCGGTATTTTCACTCTGAGCTTCACAAAGACCATTCACAAAATGATGAAAATATTACAGTCACCGCGTTTACCTGCTTGAAAAATCAGAGAATTGGTTTATTTCAAGCATGACAGCTTAATGTTATGGAAGTTTGATTCGGATGATTTGTGAAGCTCTCTGGAATTTAACGGTCAAGTTTTGCAAACACCCTGAATGAAAAGATTAAGTTTACGAGCAGAAATGTTCCATTAGGCAGCATTAATCACTAGAGCTCACTGATGCACGCAAAAAGTCTGGAATCGAATTTGGCAGTTTAAGAGAAAACGTATTTCTCCTTCTGATCACCATAAATGACATAAAACTGATAGCATGAAAATTCCTATGCATCATGCAAGTGCACCTATGAAACTCCACTTAACATCGATATGGCAACAAATAAATAGAAGGAGGTCCCATAAATAGGAGAACAGTTCGGTTCGGAGAATGGTATATGAGGTTGACGCAGTGGAAATGCATGGGCACCGAAGTGTGGATGGCAAGAGAAGAGAACGGCCAGGGATGAGAGAGGGCACACCTGCGACGTGTGCCAAACGACAATTGAAAACAGATAGCGAGCCCTGCGGAGACAGGCCTGCGCAAACACCACCACATACGCGTATACATACAGTTTGGAAGCGAGTCCAACGTCCGCACCGCCAACAATTTTCCACCTTTCCTTGTTATCCCACTCCCCCTTCCCTTATCTCCCTATCCAAAAGGGAAGTGGAATTTCTCAAAGTCTTGCCGAATGACTGCATTTTCTCAGAATATTGTGACAGTTGCACTCCTCCCTTTCTTACAGAATCACTCGTAATCCAGAACCTAAAACCTAGATTACGTATTGGGGATATCGCTCTGTGGCTTCTATGAGATGACAATGTATGAGCGCTGACAACTACACTACTCGCATCGAAGAGAACCAGTGAGCCTTGAAAGAGGAACGGGTTTGTTATCGCTTCGTCGGAGGTCTGCGAGACCGAATGAACGTGAAACAAGTTGTCTGAACGCTTAAATCTATTGCATAAATGCCAGAGTTTAGCAAGTGAGCATCACGGAATGACTGAAGACTTGGATTTCTCTATCTCAAACAACGGATTTGCTTCTTTTCAAATATTTCTAAATTAGGATATCTAGCTGCGCATCCCGACATAATTGAAGCATCGAAAAGCGTGGCGGCTCTCCTTTAACACAGACAACAGATACTGCGGAATGACATAAACTGAGAAGCTCTAAATTAAAAAACCTGACTTGCAAGGTACACATGGCACTTTACAAATAGAGATGGAACGAATCAAACTCACCTGCTAAAATCCAACTATTATATGCCAACATGTCAATGGACTGCGAAACGAGTGAAAATTTAACCATTAAGCAATTTATAGCATCTGCTTTGTTTTCTCCTTGAGCGGACTTTATTATGCTGCTGATTTCAGTGTCAAGAGGAATCTGCCACCTGCTTCTTCAGCCCTGTTGATAAACTGCCGAATCAAACGTTCTTTGCTCTAAATTTTTAGATCCCTCAAAAACTGGCGTTCGTAGTTTGATTTACGCACCCGTTGAACCCTTCCCCATTCCAGCTTCTCTGCGTTTGCATGCTGATCTGCAAAAAAGCTGTGCAAAATATTGCATTATAACTTCTTCGGTGTGCCCTTGGCACACTTCAGTAGCTGTGGCGAAAATTCATTCAGTCGTAGAAAATAGGAAAGTCGCAATCACCGGTTCCCCGTAAATGCCAAACTCTTTGTAGACTAACGCAGAATCGCTCTCGTATCCGGCACCTTGCGATTATAATCAGTAACATTTCAAAAAAGACGGAAACGAGGTGAGTGATGGAAGATGATGACACCAAAGAGGTAGCTCACACGTTTTAACCAAACCCACGCTTCCAAAGTTTGGATAGAGGCGATTCGAAAGTGAGAAGAAATATGTGAAAGTGAAATGCGGGCCAACGTTTCGCATGCGTACAACATCGAATGGTCGACGGCGACACAAAGACGTGACGCAAGATTATAAAAAATGAAGTTAAGTAATAATGAATAAATCCGCAAAACAACGGGTGGCAAAAACCGCTTAAGTATTTTCGTTATGTGATTCTTTTCTTTTCTCTCAAGAACAGAAACGGATAAGTGGAAGATGGCGAGAAGTGAGTGTGTGTGAGGGAGGGGGGGGGGGGGGGGGGGGGGGTGGGGGCTTTTTGAGAAATGGGGAACGAGGTGTGGATAAGAAAAAGTATCACTGGTATATGCACAGTATTCATTTTGGTACGAAACAACCACAGCTTTGCAACCTGTGGTTGTTTCGCACCAAAATGAATACTGCGCATACAACGCCCGCACAAATTCAGGGGAATCGCTGAAGATGCTCGAGATTTCCGTCTTTTTCATGCCACCCGTTATTCTGATGTGTCGGGGATGTAAGGCCATATTTCGTTCTTTTGACTGCGGTTATCTGCAGCCACTGAAGGCACAAGGCCCGTTATAAGAGTGACGGTGATAAACATCATGTGGTGGGGACGAAGATGAAATCGGAAAGGAGGCAATTGGCAAAGATGCAATCGTCTACTCAAAGAACAAACGCCAATCACGTGATGCTTCTGCAAATGCTTGTCAAGAGGATGTAAAAATTGCTATCAACGTCACTAGCCTGATAATGCTGCCAGACGATTGCTTGAGGAAAATCAACAGGTGGTATTCTAATCAATCGATTTTTGACAGCTTAGTGATCTCACGAATTTAAAGGAAGCATTAATGTTTATGAGAGAGCCATTGTTTAGGAAGAGAATAGCAAAAGATTTTTTTTTAAAGCTGGCAGCAATTTCGTCGCACTGTATACTTGTGCACTCTAAACAAACTTCTATTGATGTTTTTTCATTTCTCTTATTTAAAGCGTAACACACGCTGTCCCTTTCAACTATTGTATCCTACCTTGAACGTTGTCACAATGGATTGCGTCAACATCACACATTCCGATTAGACATAGTTCATACTAATGCCTCCTGCCTTAAGAAGGATGTAAACATTTCATGCTCCAGGCGGAAGCGAGTACGTTGCAGGATATGAATACGATAAGATCACGTCTGACTGTAGTATGATATAGGAAAACCATCTTCCATTAAGATTAGAAAGGATATGGAGTATGGAAATCAGTAAAGTAAGAACACATAGACGTCATAAACGGGTCAGAATTGAACGCAAGCGAAGTGAGCAGAACGACGGCAGACTGTAAAGCGTCGTGGTTGCTTAGCAATCTTCTTGCTCGTAGGTACAAAAAATACAATTAGAATCATTTTCGTTCGCACTAGTGAGGTTTGTGTTCGCCGAGGTGAACTGCGGAAATTCTGAACATTAGCGAATAAGATTATTCTTGAGCAATAGAAGACCGCGCATCTAAAGAGGAAAACAGAATAATCGTGCAAGATGCATGTGTTGTCATAGCGAGCACCTACGTGAAGGATTAGTGGAACGCTGTAGCCGTTGGGCAAATGGAAGTAGTTTTTCAGTGCACACTAAACGAGAGGATGTTCAAAGTAGAACGAGCTAACTGGAAAAGTTGCACTCAAACACACATCTTCTGGAATGTTTTGAAAATATTTGTGGATAAATCCGACATGCGCTTGTCCAATAATGCAACTAAGTTTACATGAAGTCAACGACATAATTTCTTCCCCTCATTGCAACAAAGTGATAGAAATCTTTTTAAGTGCACCTAATCGAATTTTTAGTCCTGGAATTTAAATAAAACCGAAAGTTTATGCGTCGACGGTTGCCATATTCGTATTCCCCCTTTCTACGCGCGTCAACATTTGATTTCCACATTTACAGCTCACTTTTTTATAAAATATCAATGACGCAAGTGACAGAGACAGCACATCATCAATGTTCTTCATGTGAACATTACCATCCTTTGTCATTCCTCTCTATTCCCGTAATGAAAACCGCTTCAAATCCTTTCACTACGCATGTTGTCAAATGCATGAAATCACCTCGAAACTTTATCACAATCGTTTTCCGAGTTCCGGAACTCAAGTGAACGAAGATACAATTGATGATACATCGCAGCAAAACGTTAAGTGGAGAGTGACACTAGAAGGGCTGACAGGATATGCGCTTTTGCATTCCGCTCATCTCACCAATCGCTTTAGTAAGCTACTAACAAATAACCAAATAAGGGTAACAGCGCTTCCATATTTCAATCGATCCGGCCATTCATACAGATCTACACAGCAGTCCTTTTTCCTTTACCAGAGCGGTCAAAGGCGAGAAATCACCGGGTGCAAAGTGCAGTATCAGACACTCCAATACCTGTATTTATTCCGACGGTGATAGATGAAAGTGAATGTGATTATGAGAGGAAATGTGATATTAATCGTGAAGCCTGAAATACACGCACAGACATATACAAATTTTTAAAAGCGCACGAAAATGAAGAACTACCAACTAACACTGGAAATCAACTGGAAGACGGCATAGATAAATGAAGTGAACATTCAAAGTGCTAAAAAAGTGACCTGAAAAAAGGGAGAAAAAAGATAGGGAACGAAATAAGACAAAATGTGATTTCAGAGAGCTCAGACGAAGCACTGCCGTGAGAAAGCACTTGCACATGCAAGAGTAAAACAGCTTGAAATTACAAACTCCAGAAGTGGCAAAACAGAGACCGTGAAAAGGAAGTGTACCGTTTCAAGTCAACATTTCCCATATATCAGAACTGATTTCAACCGCACAACTAGGAAGGTGAATTAACAGCATACTTCTTACGTTAACAGATCTCATGAATATTTTGGAGATACGCAATATTTCGGATATCAGTATATTTAGTTCTTACGTAAGATGAGAACTAACGACTTCGATATCTCTCACCTCTGCCCCATTCCTCCACTTCAACAATAAAAACTTCACATGCACTTTACATTCATCAAAAATTTAATTAATCATAGCATGCTTTTAATCGGAATCCCTACCGTTAATTTAAATGGTCAATTAATACATGTTTTATGCACTGATTCTCACAACATTACTAAGGATTAGGCACTGGAATACACCTATTGATGGAATGTGCGAACCCTCTCAGCAGAACATACCCTGAAAATCGAAACAATGAAATTCGCGTGGGAGATCGAATAGAACGAAGCAGGGAACTGCCGGTGAGCAGATTGGGCAGCTACTTTGATGGCGGAAAATGTGAGTACTGCGAAGGAAAATCAGATGCGTTAAAGTGAATAACGCTACCGCAAAATTCTGCGTTGGTGTCACGAATCAGTCGCCATGTATACAGTCACCGTAATACGAAAAGCAGCTCAAGAAATATTAGAGCAGCACAGTTGTTAATTCAGTTAATTCTACACAGTTCCTGCAAAATATTGCATCTTCTCCTCCTTTTATATTTCTCCGGACTTTGAACGGCGCCACATACGGTCTTCAACTCTCGGTAGGCGCGGGGTTTGAAAGATTTTAAATTTTTGTGCTATTTCTACATATACGTTATGACAGTAAATGACAAAGGATACAATAATCCACATGTATTTAATGCATCCATGATGCAACGTTTCCACGACTTTTAAAGGTGTTCCGCCGATGTGTCTTCTTCGAAAATATCGTCAAATCTCCAAGAACAAGAAATTTCAAAAAGTCCATAAAAAGAAGTCAGTCTGTAAGTGGATTCGAGTAAGTGAAGATAAATATGCTCAGATGGAACTGCCAACAACGATGAGGCGTCCGAATAAATGGTTGAATAAACGGAACCTTGAGAAGATTCGATGCTGTTACAGAATGCATTTGGAACTATCGCCGAAAAATCAGTGATTCTATGAAGCCCCTACACTACTGGCAGCGGCTGAAAGTGGAGATAGGCTTTTCTGATACGAAAATAATTGGCAGCCAAAAATCGATATTCGAATAAAAAGATTCATTAACTGATACGGCGCGACAAAGTAGGAACGAGGAAGATGCGAGGCTTTCTAAAACTCTAGCCGATACATGTATAAATAATATATTGATTTCCATGTAGAAGGTCCGCAAGGTGAACGCACGGAATTATTTCTTTCAAGCAAAAGCGTTATGGCTTGGGAGTGTCAGCGTCGCCCTTGCTACGACAGGTGCACATTCAAAATATGGTAAATAGAATATTCGACACCGTCCATAGCAAAAATTTTTCATACGACGCCGAGAACAATCAAAGCTCTGAACAAAGTCTGCACATTCGACCATGTAAACTTCCGAAACTACATCCCACGATAAAATAATGAGGGAGCGTGCCGGCACGATTAGCACAAGTATACTTCCTGGGATTTAGTTCATCGAAACAGCTTCTCTGACGAATAGTGTCACCGCTCGGTCACTCAAATCCAGGTCCAAAGCATGCATATTGCGAGGTAATCGTGTGTGACATTTCACATAACTGTGTCTATGGGTGTGCAGATGACGCGCATTCGTGAAGAAATTGGGTTTGCAAGGTGATTCAACGATGGAGATCCTAAAAGAAAGTCCCCGCAGAAATGTTTATGTTTTGATATTTGACACAGAATGGGTGCATAAGCGTGTAGTAATACAACATATTTGTATTCTCGTTTATTCATATAAGCGTTGCTATGATTAAATCCGCCCAATTTTGAGAATCTCTACGAAGACTTCGGAGCATTAGAAGTGAAAAACAGTGCATTTGAATATCTCATAGGAAACAAAATGAAGGAAAGGGAACACGAAATCAACCGAGATACAAATGTTCAGTTTTATATTTCCCCTATACGCAACACACATCGACAAGCATGCACCTCTCCATTTATGATCACGCTAGCGATTGTATAATTGCTCAGAATGTACGTATGTATTTTAAAGGTGCAAAGTTAATCAACACTACTGATAGAAAAACTTCAAAAGGAAGAGTAAGACTTGGAATTATTTACCCCAAATCTCAACGGAAGATATGCATGGAAGGGCTGGCAGACAAATTAAGTCAACCTAATTACTCCGCACTCCACCGCACAATGGAGGTGTTTCCAACATTTCTTTAGTTAGTACGCTGGACCAGTACTTGCGGTGATAACTATAATGGATCCTATTAGACGAAAAATATTTACGAAGTGTTAATAAAGAAAATGACGGCGACTAGCTATGGGCGATAGGTAGACAAAATAGGCTCATGATGGGTCGAGATGATGGCGCGTAAACGCGTCACCAAAGTGCCACCCGCAACGATCGATTAGCGGTGCTCGCTCGCGTGCTGCCGTTTGTGGCAGTGCACTGCTCGCGCACTCCTCGACGACTCCATGTGCACCACAATCAGACACACTCGTGCATTTCGTCATGCGAAGTTTCGCTTCCGAAAAAAGCATGAGGCGACGTGTTGATCGTCGTTGCACGTCTAGTACTGCTAATCTAGCGACTTGATCGCGGTGGACTGCTTGCTCACCTATCTGACTGGTTACGACAGTAGCTCTTCTTTCAGGTTCAACACTCATCACCTTACGTCAATTGACGGCAAGTAACTGCCCCAATTTTGATCCAGAGAAGTGGCACATGCAACAGACAATCAGCAGTATACGAACCTATAAAGCACCAACCGAACAATACATAAAAAGGCAGTGAAAGCCACCAGCGAGCTGCATCCCTGCTTCGAGCAAATTTACAGCACGCTTCCCTATTAAAGGATTTGTTGAAAAGAGAAAAAGAGGATTCGATGTTAGTGTTGCTATAGCTGGTCGCAAGTGTGAACTGCCTTTTCATCAAACCGTGCACTGTATAGGTGCAAGTCCGCAGCTGTTGTCATTTATCGCCACCACGTTTGAACGCCCGTGCATCCAACAGTTGTTCGAAACGGCCTATTGCTGCACTGCGACAAGAAATCGATCTTCACGAAACAAATCTTCCTTTAAACGTCAATTAAATGCCCCTAAGCAGATATTAAAACAGTCGAGAATTTGAGTTGTAGTTTATATCAGTCTTGATGACGACAAAATGATATCTCTCATCATGAATAAGATCTCTGTTCCCATCCTTGAGTTTATTTCCCACTTGTTTCATTAATTCCGGAGAAATTTCACTCCATCTGGCTACCAAGGAAGGGTCCAAATAAACGAGAGCGATTCAGCGGGACAGCCAGCACATGGTGCGCTCCGTCGAATGTCCTCCATGTCACTTGAGGGCAACGTGGGAGCACTCGGATTACCTGATTTTATGAGAGGAAACAATCACTGCAAGGTGTTTTGATCACCCAAAATGTTACCACAGTGAACACGCGAGAACTGCAAAAAGCACAGACATATTCTGCAGACGCGGATGGCTCTCATGGTAAGAAGCGGACCATAAAAGACAGCTGACCTGCATGATCAAACAGGTTTGATCAAAAACAGCACACGCTTGCTGAAGCATGTATAAGCTTCAAAAAGAAATAAGCGAGCAGGTTTTGCCCAAGTTACCTATTTGTGCGCACAGAGACTGCTCGCACCTTTCCTCAGCAACGTTTTAAATAGACGGGTTACTTTCTATGAGAATGTTTGTAAATATTCAAATTTTTAACAGAGATACACTTAATGAATGCAGAAGATTTATTTTGCCAGGATAATATTTATCTTATATCACAGCACAACGATAACAAAACTGTAGAACTGCTCAGTGGCTCTCGTAAGCTCCGTACAGCTTGATGAACCAAGCAGACCAAAATTGCTGATATTGCTTTCCATCATAACGCGTATGCGAGGGATTTTGCAACTGCGTACGAGTGCTATGCATGCTGACAACTTATATTAGCACACGAATACGGTATAATGTGCTCCTTTTCCGAGCGACATTGTAGGCTTAGCATCGTTGAAGGAAGTTTCCAGTGGTCCATTCAACGTGCACGCCAACTAGAACTCTTCCAGATTCAGCGTTGGACGTTCTATTATGTAAACATTAGCGAACAGGACAGACTTTCCTCCTTGTTGTTCATTTTCCGTACTGTTGATATGGGGAACGAATCTTCAAACTCCTTTCTTCAATTTTTCCTACAGTCTCTTAAAAGAACCTTTAATGTTTTATGGACATCAAAATTCTTTGCTGCGCGCTGATCACTCCACAGGCGGCATACATGTCGTATCCATTTCTCGGTGCTACCCTTTAGAATATTTGGGATACTGCTTCGTTTCTTCTTTGAGCCAGCTTCACGGATGTTAAAGTTGATATGTTTTCGAAGTCCCATTTTATTCTTGCTTGGATGCGTGCGTACCATTCGAAGCGTTAATGTTTGAAGAATTCCTGGTGCTAACACGATATCAAAGACATTGCTCCTCTTCACGTTTATTTTCGTATGATTGTTCGTATCACAGTTTAAAACAGTTGGTCTCATAAATTTGAGTTCAAATTCGACCAACTCGAGCCGTTTCTTTAATATAGAAGTGCTCAGCTTTAGAACTTCTTAGGCTTCAACATAAGCGGGTTGATGGAACTTCCACATATGTGCTTACAGAACAGAAGCGCTTCACACCTGACTTGCTTTCTGCTGTACGCGAAGCCAAAAGTGGTAAATGATTAGCCGTGAAAATCGAAAGTCTTCTTCACTTTTGTAACCGCGTAAGCCGAACGACATATTTTAGATCTAGTCGGTTGCAAATGAACTTCAGTTGATGCCCGCATTCAGTGGGTACCTACTTATATTTTTGAAATTTATTCAGTCTCAATCGTGTCCCTGCTGTAGGCATTTGGCTTCGGTCAGTTACCGACTAGCAGTTTCTCATTCGTGAAGCATTAGAAGTCTACAGATTTGCACTTGCGCCAAATTTCTCTCCTTTCTGTGCTATGGTTAATCCAGGGCACAGACGCGACATGCCGCAACACCTAATATTTCAAATAAAAACGATGTGAAGATATTACTTGCTTCAGCTAAAATCAGCGAGGTTTGTTCGGTAGTAAAAGAACGCCTTGTAGGGACGTCACGTTGCTATGAATGCTGGAGGAAGTTGACGAACAGGAGAGAGGGAGGGGAAGATATTGGGGATTATAGGGAGAGAGGCTGATTGAGAAATATGCTGATAATAAAGAACCTCACAATAATTCACTTCAGGAAACTGATTTAGCACAACTTTCCTTCTAAACGGTAATGTATGCCTGAAACTGTTTGCATAGGAAGTCGGTCCATTACACTCCTCTTGACCGATGCACACACCTTGCTTTTTGTGATCACCGAAGCATGTCCCACACATTTATATTACCTTTGCCCACTTTATTTCTTGATGCCTTTGTCGTTTCCACTACGACAAAATTGACGATTTCTCTTTTGCTGTGTTTAAGAGTGAGTCTTATCTTACGTAACCGCACACAGCACTTTTTGTAATAACCATCTATTTATGCATTATATATATATATATATATATATATATATATATATATATATATATATATATATATGAAATTCCGCTTTGTTTTCTCACAAGACACTGCCGAGAATTTTTTAAACATAGAAGGATATATCATTATACTAAAAGTCGTTGAAGAGTATTCTTTAGTGAAAATGATGTATTTCCGAAGAAAGTGTATCGCGAGAGATGCGACAGGAAAGCCGGATAGGCGCAGAACAGATCAGTGCCGCAATGTGACTGACCATCAACGATAGCCACCTTCAAGTGGAACACGAGCTTGCAGAACGACAAGAGAAACTGCATAGAAAGTCAGAATCAGTTGAAGAACAGTACCGAAGTTGTGGTTGTCTTGCGTCGGTGCTAAACGGTGGCGAAGAAATGTTTGCGAATGTATCGACGTTTACAAAGGCAGTGGATTACCCATTAAGAATGGGGAAAAGATGGTGAGAATGAAGCTTTTTAGGTTTTCACAACGGCGTAAGACGGTTGTGAAAAGCTTGATTCTGGTGGACTAAGAATGGACTTTTCAGAGTAGTGCGAATCCGGTGAAAAACACCTTATAGTGAATGCACTGAATAAAAACTCCTGAGAGAAACTGAAGAAATTCGCCGCTGAATTTGGCATGATCTGCACTTTTGTTCGCTTTTTTGCAGGTCTCACATGAACCTAGAGATAAGCGTGGAAATCTGTAAAGTCGCTAGTAATACGACGCACACATTCACACACATCTAAGATAGCATGAGTGCTTGGAAAAAATGCATGCAGGTTAAATGATGTGACCAAAGGGCAAAGAGCCTTTTGTGATAGGCGTTCAGAAACACTCATTAGAAAGTTTGTTCTTAGCACTGAAACAGTCTGTACATTTTGCAGATGCTCTCCAAATCATACTAATTCAGCGTAATATTGCACAAAATGCAAACAGTTCGGCAAACAAAAAGTTCCCAAGCACATTTTCAAACGTTTGGAAATGCGGGGGTCCTTATGCCTCACTTGCGGCGGTTGATTTCGGCTACGCATGAAATCGGAAATGGATGACGGAAGAAAATGCAGCTGCGATAAAGCTTGCAAGGAAGGGGAAAAGGTTGGAGGAAACCGCAACAGTTCGCTACATTTCAAAGGCGTCAGGCTTGAAAGCCAGCAAATGTCGTACGCACGTAGAAAAACGTTAAATGCAGAACTTTCAGCTGCCTGAATTTTTAAAGACTGAACTCTGCAAGAAAGCAACTAAAGTAGTGTTAATTAGTTAAGTAATCTTTGGCATACTTGAATTAATCTCTGCTCAGAGAGAAGGGAATAAGATGAATTTTGCCCTCTCCATGGGAATGGCGACGAAAGAATCTGAGGAATTCAAACTCGAAGCTTGTTTTAAGATTGCGAAAGATAGTCTGAGGGTATTTTACATTCCTATAGGGCTGTCTGCGTTTTTCGAGGTTTCACTTTTTACTCATTTCGTGCGACATACCTATCTTTTATCTTCTCTTTATGCCCATTTATTTTCTACTTACCTTTTTCTCGTCTTCCGTCAGTTCTTGAAAAGAAAAAAAAAAACAAAACAAAGCAAATATTATGAATGACTAGAAAAAAAAAACTAGGAATCGTCCTCCTCCTCACGTCCAAATCCTTTCGTCCGGACATGTTTTGATGTTATCCAGTTGATACGTCGCGCTCCTTTTGCAGGTAAGATGAAATGCCATCACGTTTCCTCATTCAGCAGTGATTCTGATCAACTGACCCAATGGGAGAGATGGCTTCAATGCCAGATTTTCCAGAAGTGTGTTTTCAGATTTTTAAAGTCGACTTGGAACGCATGGAAGCTTTTATTGAGCTGGCGATTAAATGTTTAAAGTGATCTCGTTTACTGATCTAAATGTTTGATCTTTTATTCCTCCCCAATGACAATTCATTCGTAAGATGTGATCTCGTTCCGCTTAGCGCAGGGAAATCGCAGCACATTCCTTTAGGATATCCGAGGCGTCATATCTTTAGCGACCCCATCTTGAGGAAATGAGATTGCCACCAAACGTCATATCCGTGCTTGCGATCACTCGAGATTCGCATTCGTTCTTCCCGAGGTGTCTAACCTTCCTCAACGCTTCTCAGATGCTGAAATTTCTCCAGAATACTTTCTCTTCCCACATAACGCCAAACCTTCATTTCAGGGCTATTCGCGATATGTTATTGCCCATAATTTTTAGTAGCGTTTTGCCGGAGAAATCAAGGTTCATTTCGTGCGTTCAAAAAGTAACGTGACTTGCATGTTGCAGAGTGCCACGGCCAGCTCCGTTGCCCCTTCGAATCAGCTTCGAAACACCTTTGAGTTCTCGCGTACACCATGGGCGAAGCTTTGCAATTTCTGGAGCTAACAGTCGTTGCTTAGATCGAAAAGAGATAAGTACTTTTATTTCTTGCACGAATCTTGTTCTAGCAACTCACGGCGTTAGCAATAGTCAGTACCTTCGCCACACAGACTTTTTAGTAAGAACCCGCCATCTCTGCAAATTCCAAAAAGGCTATTTCCTTTATTCCCAATCAGTTTTGCCCACATAGATATAGATGTCAGAAATTCGACTCGGAACAAACAAACAGTTTTGCATCAATTCCACCACATGGAAACATGTAAAGTTCAAACGCATCAAATAGATTCATATTCTTACCGAAACAACGCTCAACTTCGATCACGAAACGTGTTAAGCAAAACGTTGACTGTAAATCACACAGAGTCCTGTTTCCAATGCAGATTCATCTTCCTAGCGAGATCTTCTGCTGACTTTTTGAAAGTTTGAAAATCCTGTAATCGATGTGGTCTTTCTTCCCAGAAGTATTTATGACTAACTATTTTGAAGAAAAGAATTACTGACAAAGTCATCAAGAGTAAAGTGTGGGTAAATGCAGAATCGAAATTTTTGGAAAGCGTCACCATCTGCAGTGTTCATGATAAAATCTTTTAAAGTTTTGCCGTTTCTCTTGACTAACATCTAATATCGAACGTTTGTGTGGTTTTTACGGACTTGCTTGAGGACTTCACGATGATGCAACTGCTTTGAAAAATTCAGTGTCTTGTTAGGTGAATATCAGACTTTCCACCACGTTTAATTTTCTAGTTTAATCTGTCGAACTGATAAAGTGCCGTTGCCGACAACGTGCATGTCCGGAAAATATTTGCAGTTGCAGTGCACACCTTCGAAACAATGACCACCTGATGAACGAAGACGAATCACCTATATGCATGGTTCAGTGAAAATGTAATTGTACAAAATTTATTGTAAAAGAGAGGGATCAAATAAAGCTACAAGAACTAAGAATGCATAGACAGATCGGCCAACACTGCTTCCCCATAGACGCTCAGACCCACATAATAACCTTACTTCAATGAAACCGAGCATATGATGAAGTGGAGTTTATGCACGAATCGTGGTGGTGTAGTTTTTGGATAGAACATACCTCACAACCAGCAACTGCGTTATGGTATAGCTTGAATAACGTGGCAACGTGACAAAATTATTCTTTAACGCGAGCACACCAAAAAGATCTTTTGCTTGGACGTCGAGGTTACATATGGTAGATAAAGCACTGAGCCAGTCATTTCAAGCTCGCAACCAAGTTCTCCTCTGTAGCAGGTTGAAATCAAATTTATGCGTGGCATGTTTAACCTTTGTGGCTTGCAATTTGGTTAGGATTTGCCACAAAGATACCATATAAATTCAGCTTTTCAACGAAAGTCTCTCCATGAAGCTAAATGAAACCTGGAAATACAGTCATAGTTAAACATACACATCCAATGTTCCAAAGACAAAAAAACCTTTGTTGCTGGAGTGTAGAAGCAACAACTTCTATTGTGCTAACAAAGCACAGCAGTTTGAGCTGTTGATGTTTTTTGAAAGCTCCAATCATAGAAATCGTGTTTATGATCTCTATTTCTAAACTAAAAATTTCAAATGCCTCCAACTTCTCCCACCAACCGGCTCTGCATTCCTTTGGCCAAGCACTTCTACGAGCCCTGGCGAAGCTTCTCTGTGGATGCACCCAGCACTTGCATGAACTCCGCAAGATTTGCTGTGTTGGACGCCAGTTCATCGGTTTTGTCTCCTCTATTACTAAACTTACACAGGCAACACTCCTCCTTTCTCTTACTCTCCACCACTGCACTGCTTCACCAGTCCATCGTTCAACCGCAAACTGCATAAGACTTTTTTGCAGGCACAACGAACCGTTACAGTGCAAACTTATTATCAATACCTGCGTGTCTGCGCATGCCGGTTGCTCATTGCTCGACAAGAGAACGGTGAGGATGCCAGACTGAAATGAAAATCTTCGACGCTCAAACCCATATGCGCGTTTTCTTCGCACATGACGTATCCAGAACAATAAGATCCGACCGCACCTTCCTAACATTATCAACAGTAATGCAGTCTCTTTTCATTCCACCCACTTTCCACCCAGCCCATCACACCACGCATCGGCTCCTAACCTCAATCAACCCACTCAATGCGTCACACCTCTGTCATCGTCACAAAGTCTATGCATGCAAGCAAAACCGATGCGATCTTACACTAGGGCTACAAGCATGCAGTCATGTTAGAGGAAGCGAGTGAAAATTTCGACCGGAAGATAAACCTCTCGTCAGACAACTAATGTGTTGGCCAAACGGATAAGCTGCTTCGTAGTAAAAACCCACAAAACTCAGGCTGCTTGTTTTAGGCTCTTTTTGCAGAGCAGTGTTTCCTAAATCGTAATTAGATCCGAGAAAGCTACGACTGAACAACTAAGCTGAAAAAGGTGTTCTTGCGGACCGCTTATTTTTCGCTGAAATTTTGTGAATTTTCTTCTCTAAACCTCATGTCGTCTTAACAAGTTATACAAACTCTTTTATCACTGAAGAAACGTTAAAAGTAATGGAAATTTGTAACGAAGACTATCTCTGGAGTGTACTTTGACTGACGAGAACGACATCTGTCTACGTCCTCCATGACTGACTAAGATCTTGCAACTATTTAGCTCTCATACACCAGGCCTCAGTTCTGTCAAAGGCTGTGGGAATGCTTAAATGATATATGCGTCCGTAGCTTCATCTATGAGGCTAGTGGATGGTATGGAATTTTCATTCGGCACAGAGGTAACTCACTACCGCACACAAGAGAAGTCGTCATAATGCACTTTGCAACTGTCAGTTTGCAAAACCGAGATGCAAAATGCGCATATCGTGCTAATTCTACTGCTTTTTTTCTTCCTCTATAGATTAGAACGCGGTGTCTCGGAATTCTACCGAGATCGCGCTTGTGTTCTTGCTGCTGCAGCACTAAAAGTATGGCAGTTACGGTTTAAAATGCTAGTACGGAGTGAAAGGGAGAGGACGCAGAACACCTGAGAAGAAAACAAATGTGCAAAACATCTGTGAAAGCAATTATTATGTTTTATGCACATGACCAGTGAATGTGTCCATATCAATTGCATATATTTATGAAAGTCTGCATTGATGCATCATAATGCTACTTGATGTGCAACACTATTAGTCGATCTGAAAAACAATACATGAGTATGATGTTTGTTATGTGTTTTCTTATGCTTGGATAGTTCCTTGCTCTTATTGTTGAATGCCCTCAAAGTTGGATCCTTTGCAAGCCACAATCCTGCATTAGATGCATGCAAATTTAACAAAACAAAGAATATATTTCTACGACGGTCACTGACGGAAAAAATGCTCGTTTCCTCTCCAGATTTTCCAAATTTTGGATACATAAGATTTTTCTTCGACTTTACAGCCTTGGAGATTCTAACCACAAACTTGCATGAACATTTAATGAAACCACGACGTTTCTGAATTGAAGTATTTCATCATCACACATATTTCATTATGCCGTTTCCTGTTCTTCGGGACGTATGTCATTGTGTATCACAAACCGTTTCTCGAAACTTCATCGATGACCGCACTTGGCACATCGTTCAATAATATGGTTATGCTGTATTCCATTTAGAGTTACAGCTTCAGTTGTACGAAAGTAATTTTTCTGCTTAACTCTCAAAGAAGTGTGTGATTGTTATGCTATCTTGAGATGCTCGAGGAACCACTCTGACCGTCTGCGCATAAAATGCGACCATTTGGCTCATGAGCACCACGCACTTTCTCCTGCTATCTTGAGCTATTTTGAGCAGCGCTTACGAATGCTGCTTTAGTTGGCAGTATTGTTGGCAGTATTGCCCTAGCTGGCAGTATTGTAACGGTTTTTGTTAAAAGTGATGCTGAATACTATCGTAATGCCGCAATAAGTCTATATTTTTGGATATTAAAATATTCGGTGCAGTAAGAAGTTACCTCATCGAACGCATTTATTTTGCACATATATTATGATCTTTTCCTATTCATAAAGTTCATCTCATTGTTTGTAGGATCTTTGTCGGATAAAGTTCACCTAATTTGTCGGATCTGTTCAAAAATCATTTATGATTGCTGTTGCTGTTTCTAGCATTCGTTGAAGGCTACCGGTTGCATAGCAACTGGTAATCACACATCAGTTGGTTCGCACCATCTACGAAACCGCCGTGATGCATTATACCGCATAATAGTTATATTCAAGAAAAATTTTAACCTGGTTCATTCATTTAAGAGTTGCTTTAGCAATTGCATTTATACACCCTTAATAAAATAACATAAACGACTGCAGTGGGTGATTCTCCTATGTTCTATTTTTCAGCGATATCAGTCATGTGACAAGCTCGAGTGTGATCACCATATCGTTCGCTATCTATGTCGGCGCTACATTAAATGTATGAACACCACCTAGGAACTGCTATCTATAATAGTGCATTGCATTCTCATCGTTTCAGTCATCCAAATGGTTGAGCATTAGCGCCCATCTCAGTATACCTTTCGGTCTGTACGAAAGGGATGTGTGCTTACCTGAGGAGAACTTTGGAATTCTCTAATAACTGGTTCAGCGTGCTCAATTCAGGCTTATTTTTTGCTGCCTTTTTCGTCACAGGATGGCCAACTTTTTCATTGTTGCCACAAAGTGTGTGCTGTATTCTAGTAATCGCTGAAGGATGCTTCCACATTGGCGTGTAGAGGAGCTATTTACAGTAAATGAGATGCTTTGCAAATAAGCGCCATGTTCACCTTCTCACAGCGTGTTTCTTCTCATTAAGTGACCGACCAGTCAAAGCTTCGAGGTGTTGTGCATCACAGTCTATAAATAGGGCGACATCACGGCTTAGACGGGTGACAAAGGGAATACAAAACTTCTTTTAAATGATTCAGAGAAATGCAGCAAAAGCACATCATTGAACTGTTAATCTGCGCAGGCGGTATGATAGAAAGATGTGACCAGGACGATTTCAGCCGTCGTTTCCGATCAAATGCGCCACAAACAAGCAGTGTAGGAGCATAACGAAAACATCTATACGTTCTCAAGAAACCCTCCTAGAAATGTTCGACGGGTTTTCAGCGTCATGTAAATTCCTGACCTTACCACTGGTTAATCTGGTTACTGAGGGTTTTGGGTCGTTCTCCCGTCTTAACCAATTATGAACATTAAAAATGTCAGTATTGCCGTTGAATCAGTCTATGTTGTTCCAAGCGACGCTGTACCAAGTGAAGCCAATGTTGCCAAAGCAGTTGCTATGCTGTTCACCGAGGCTAGTGACGACTGCAATGGAGCAATTTTTCGTTCTGTTTAGTGCCACATTGAATTCACTCTGAATTCACTTTTATAATAAAGCGTTCGTTAGAGCCTTACATAAACACGCACACTGCTACTTCGGTAGTTAACGGAGGGAGGGGGTGCTAGCAAGAGATAGAGAAAGGTTTTATGTCGTTTCTTATTCAGTGCACTACTAGGACCTCCTAAGATCCCCTTCCATTGCAGCGTGATGCACAGCGGAACCACGCGACCGCTTTTTCAACTATGCTTACTTTGCGGCACGACTTCATCGTATCGCCACAGTTCACCATAACGAACAGTTCACCATTAGATGTTCACCAACAGTTCGCCACAGTTCACCATTAGTGCTCAGCGAAGATGTCGTTGTCTTATATAGCCATTTTTTTAATGTGCTTTTCCATGACCGATGAATACTCTCCTCGTAGACAGCGACGAACCGACTACATCACGTTTGCCGGGCCAATGCTCCGCCATCTAACTACCATAAACGTTGCTGTTGTCAAGTCAAGTACGCTTCAACACAAACAAGTTGACCTTTGTTACTGAGCGACGAACGAATCCTGATGACGGTTTGTTGGTTAAAACGTTACTGTTTCGCGCAGCTATTCTGTTTGCTCACTTCCGCAACATGTTACAAATGATATTAAAGGGATCAACGCTCAGATTATGCAAGGAAGCGATCATTCGCATTTACAAATGGTCTACTTTGTCAGTTGAAATAGTGTCATGTGACAGGCAACAAAGATGTTTCGCTCGTAATATTACTGCATATAGAACACCGTTCTGATGCAGCAGTGCAGGCATAAAATGTAGACTTCAAATACGCAAATATAAACGAAAAATTACACGTGCTTCAAGTTGTTGTAGATGCAACGGCCGTGATGGCGAAACTTACCTACGGAATTGCTATTTTCGACAACTCCTCGCATTTCAAACATTGCCTTAATAACTGAATGCAGTGATGAAAAAAATATTTTCAATACGCTAAAAAACAGTTCTTAAAGCTTCGACTAATTCCTGGTCCTTTCCGAAACCTACAACGGTCGTTCGATCACTCCAACTTCATGATCCAGACCGCAGCCTTTTCAAATGACGGTCGATTCCAGCTTGAAAGTAGGAAAAACGAACGTTCTTTTGCAAAGAACAAATATTGGATAACGCAGCCAAGTTTGAATTTATACAACTGCTCACGACACCTTTCTGGAAACAAGTTGTCATTGAAAATTTTCCCTCAAGCCTAGAACTCTTCTTTTAGTTTGGGGGTTAAACTGCAAGCCGCTTGTGGATCGTCCTACGATCCGGCTAATTCTCGCTCACTCTTCAAGTTCAGTGGTTGTGGCTTCAAAACATTCGGTCCCAAACAAACACTCGAGCACCTCACGCATACCACCATTTAGAAACGATGCTCTAAGCCAATGTAATCACGTCACATACACTGCGCCACACCATACTACACATACATACATCGCCACACACAGAACCATGCGCTTCAGGCTACCACGTCATATAGCACAGACCCTCACCTACACTAGATCTGGCGCAATACCACATCGGCCACATCGTAAGCTGCACCATACACACAAACACCGCATATACCACATCACATGCACGCATACGGACGAACACACCCACTCGCAAGCACATATAAACACACAGACGCACACTTATACGCATAAGCGCATGAACGCACACAGGTACACACAGCTGTTTTTAACGCGTGAACACATGCGCGTATGTGCGACTAAAGAAATCAATATAATGCGTGTTGCAAACGCAGTGCATAAAAAGGGGAACTAATTTTCAGTGGTGTTTTTCGTTGTTGTGGAAATATGAATATCACTTGTCAAACCGATGAGGCGCGTACCGATCTAACTGCTCTGCTACTGGTTTGCAATAGTAAAGTATCACGTTCGAGGAACTGAAAAGGTTCTTTCTGAAAAGTACATTCAAAAGTAGAGCAACGAAGCCCACAGCTGTCGCGTCACCGCAATCTGTCATTTTCAATTAGACGAAGCTTTGCACGATGTTTCTAAGATATCCGGATGCTCGAAAATACTAGAGTAAAATTCTACGCTACGATCTCCATTGAACATTAGACGCGCAAAACTTATTGCGAAATTCATATGCTCGATTTGATCTCAATTCGAATTGAATTGGAAGAACAGAGCAATCAATTCTCGACTTTCAAATGAATTTGGACATTAGTTAGCTCACCTAAAATATGCAACTCGAATTCGAAGCATACGCCAAACCTCAACTAAAGAATAGTTTCAAGAACGGTCTTGGCTTGCTGTATCGGTGAGTGGCACAGAGAAAATCTTTCCTAATGTTCTTTAAGATATTGTGCCCGGAATTTTAAAGAAAAAGATTTCAGTTCTCATTTCAGGCTCACCTCTTCTCAAAACACATTTGAAGCAACAATGCCTGCTTGATGGAATTTTTTAAATAACGTGCTATCGTGAGAAGTATAATCGGCCTCATAGTTTATCTGAAATGAAGTCTGTCAATCTCTCAAATTACGTCCCGTTTCTTTCTATCGTGAAATGTCATGCCGCGTTATTAAGTGACACAAAAGGATGCTGACGTTTCAGCGCTTAATGTTGCTAATGGATATGATATGAAGATATTGAGGAGTCTAACTGACAGAGACAGATCTTCTGTCAGTTTCCGTGGCTCAAATTTTGGGGAGATTTTTAAATATCATTCAGCGTAGACCACATATCTCAGAAAATAACCAAAAACTTTCAAATCGCCAATCGTCCCAGTCCCACTGAGTGGAGACGATGAGATGTCAACAGGAAGAATAAAGACCCATTTGCAAGCGACTGTTATGGTACTGAACTTTGCACTGAACAAGTCAAATACCGCCAATTTGTTTTCGTTTCTTCTCCACCAGTTTGTGTCGTCTCAGTGTTATCATCATCCTCCCGCCCTTGAAAATAAATCGCCAGCACTCGCACATTACGAGTAATGACGATTTTTTTAAAAATCTATCAGCTCCTCTACTTTAGGGGACTACACGCTAACGTGTTCTAGACAAGTGCTTTTCTCCTACTTGACCTTAACAAGTCCATTTCCTCAACTAAACTGCTTCTGGGCGACTTTGTAGAGGATAATTCATCCATGGAATTTTCTAAAATTCGGCGTCAAAATAAATTCCTCAGCATTTTTTCCTCGTATACTTTCATGAAAAGATATCACACATGATGTTCTGATGTTGAAACTTTCGAAATATATCCGGATTGCAGCCGACTTTTTTACAAATTATCCTTGGCTGCAAGGAGTGCAGCCTATAGGTAAAATGCTACTGTCCTCATAAGTGAAACTTTGTACAAAAACAGCAGAACCAAAGAAAAATCGAATCGTGATGAGCGCTGTCGCATCAAATCACTGAACTAAAGAGGATTTTTAAGTAAATTCTGTTATTTATGATTATGAAAGCATCACGCATTCTGCGTAAAGCATGCTGATGAGTTTAGATGTGAAAAAATGGAATGAGGCAAGAATCAAACCACAATTCCTGAGTTAGTGCAGTTTCACAAACCAACAATCTCCACAGTACCAGAATTCAAAATTGTTCAAATAGTTTCTCAAGTCGTTTTGATGATTCCCTCTAACTTTCATAAAAGGAAGGCAGAGTTGTTTTAAAAATTCCGTTACCCCCTTCATGCTAATGGACTCCTTCGAAACGCTGTATTATCTGGCATCATGTGTTAATGACAGGAGGTTATTGTAACAAGTATTATCGGAGATGAAGTGCTGCAAGCAATGATTGTTGAAGCTGCTTATCTCCAGAGAAGCAGGAATGAGCTCTATTTGCCGCTCCCGAAAACAGCCGCTTAGATGGAAAAGTCCAAGGAGAATGTGAGTTCAAAGGACCATCCAGTGGAGAAGACACCACCGAATGTGATATTTTGACGACATAACTATTTCAACGGAGACTTGAAGAACTCGAGCATATGTGACTAAATTTAAGATGGAAGCATGGAAAGCTTCCCAGCCCGTCGCATCCTTATGCTCTCTAGTGAAAATATACAACCTTTTCTCGATAAAATTGGTTGGAGGAATTTTCAGACATCAAAGACTGGGGAAGTGGCAGCACAAAGTAACTGCGAACGTGCGAGAAACATAGAAATGAGAGTGTTATGGGACTAGTAATGCTCATTTTTCTAGCAAAAATTTCTGGGGCCAATTTTTTGGAGCCCAGTTCTTGAATTTGGATGGAGGGAGTAGGTAGGTAATCAATGTTGATTACATTCACATATTAAAAAAAATTCCTGTATCGTCCTTTATTCATAGAAAATACAGATGTGCTCGAATCGTTTGATATGAATTTGCCCCACTAGACAATAAAGCTCAAAATTTCTGCTTCTACTCGCGTGAGCAAAGCGTGACGCCTGTATAAGTGAGACTGACCTTGCACATGTGCGCTAAATATTTCGATTAATAATAAGAAACAGGACTATCTAGCTGAACGAAGGACCAAAGTTAAAATTGGACTACTTTGTGGACAAGAATTTAATGATTACAAAAAGCCATTTATTTTGCCTCAGGCTGCAACTGTTGGTTGCAATAAGCTTCAATCACGTGCCTACTATAATCCTCGAATATCGAAGTAAAGGTGACCTCAATCTACGGTATAGGAAGTGATAGCCACATTAAAAACACTTTATTAAGCCGAATTTTTGTTGCTGTGAAATGTGTTTTATGAAAGCATCCATCAGCAGGTGCTATGAAATATAAAGGAGCAAACGTTAGCACTATTCAAATTCCGTCTAAACGTCGCAGTAAACGAAGCTTGGAAAACACGAAACAGAGAGAAATTGCAAATGCAACAACAGGAACAACTACTGATACACGTGAGCACACCCAATTTTTTCTGACCATTTCAAAGAAAAATATATTCACAAGATCTAATGCGCATTTTAAGAAAGTAAATAAGGATTCGTTAGTTGCGATATCCTTAAAGATCTTCAAAGTTTTCTCTTTTCGTTTCACCATATTTCCCTCTCAGCATAGTAACCGAGAACCTGATGAGAAACTTTGAATTTCAACACTTTACATTCTTCTCTCATTTGTTAACTCAAATTATTATTTGCTTTTTGTTTCCAACAACTCGCATCTCGTAACGTAAATATCTCTCCAAATTTTCCAACCAAACGGGTGATGAATGCCGTGCAGAGTAATGAAAAATGAGTCAGTGAAATATTCATACACAAACGTTTCCAAGAAAAATATACTGATCGCTTTTAGCTCGTTGAGAACACATTCTTCGACTTCATTTGCATGAAAATTCGTAATGATTCCATGTGCTCATTTCATTAATGTGCCAAAAACTACTGTCTCCTTCAGCGAAATACGCTTAACGCTGAGACAAATTTCGCAGCTGCCACCAACAAACGTATGAGTGAATATGGGGCGTACGATTCACTCTTTTGTTCCAACATTAACCCACGGCCAAATCTGGTGATGGGTGTAGGATTATAGATATTACAAGCAACTACTGCCATCATCCAAAGCAAATGTCGACGGAAATCCGTGGAGCCTTGAAATTTTTTGGCTCATCCCTTCTTTTATGCTTTGACGCATTCAACGAAGTCAGGCGGTAAAAAGGTGTCGAGCAGATTACTGGAATGGAAAAATATTACCTTATTACGAATTAGGCTCGATTAGACTCATTGGAGTTTGTGCAATTAACTAGGAGAGTAGGCTGAAACACGTCTATTCTGCGACAAGCGTTTTTTTGAGCAAAAAATTCACCTGTGGTAGCTTTCTGAATGCTATCTACCTTTCACCTATGCTTTGACTTCCCGTTCAGCTTTAATTTATTGAACCATTTTAAAAGTCGGAGCTTGTGGACAACCTATATGGGCAACCCATCCCGTATCGTAATGAATATGACTGCCTTAGCTGGGATCGAAGTGAAGCAACAACACTGAATTAACACGTGCGGTTGCACGATTGATTCCCGCTTACATTTTTACCGAGTTTGACAAAGTCAGGAATGTTACTCAGACAGCTCTACCACATCTGAGAATCACTGAACTTCAAACCTGCTTAAGTAATAGACCAAGAGAAACCGCGTTATCGCAAAGAGATTATAACGAAAGTAACGCACCCACCCACGGTTGCGAAGATTCTTGAATCACTTTTCCACTTCAAACCACTAGGTATGCAGTTGATAAGTGGGTGCAAATCATCATGTGTAGTGCTCATGAATCTCCATCGCCAATAATAGAAAGGCAGTACCAGCATCACACAGCTGGAGACGATTACATCAAGGAAATCGGATTGACGATAAAAGCCTAAAACTTCGCAATGTTCTACGAAAAGACGAAAAAATCGTCGCTTTACTTTTTTTTGTTTTTGCCCACTTCATTCAAAACGCTGAATGAAGTGGGCAATTAGTGCCCGTAATTAACGAGCAAGAAAATAGTCAACAGCCAACAATCAATGAAGATGAAACGAAAAATATGCGCTACAGATGATCAAGGCACTTCTAAATCCTCACGCAACATTCTCAATGATGCTTTCAAACAACACAAAATGTAACCAGATGGTGGAAAATTCCAAACATCAATGACATGTGCACTTTGAAGTACAGCTACGGCGTTTTTGACTTGAAAAGAAACCTTGAAGTGCGATCTCTGGTAGAAAACGCTTGGAGCAATTGTGTAAGTGGAACAAAGCCCATGCAACGACCGAGGATTCGGGCAGTTGCAACCACTAGAAAAGCATTGGGTGCAACTTCAGACAGGGAAGGACAAGTGGAGAGAAAGTGGACATCGAGGTGGAGACTGAAGCAGAAGTATTACAGCTGTCGTCCTGGCAACAGCAAATCAAACCTTCGCTGCCAAAATCCTTGTGCCAACGATAGCAGTTGAGCTGCCATCCATATTCGCGCTCACCGAAATGTGGGCAGTCGTTTTTTGTCACAGCCCCTGAGCAGCCTCGCTTCCGGTCCGCATTTTATCGCAATCTCAGCAATCTACTTTCACACAAAAACCATTGATCAAACCACAACGACCCAAGTTGATGACACGTGTTTTGCCTTCTTCATAGTACTCATAACGTGAAATACAAGCGAGCGTTAGCGTAATCCGATGACGTAGCACGAGCACCAACCAACTGCACATCACCCTCATCCAGCGCTCACGCATCCGCTTCTCAGCCCACCAACAACATCTCCGTGACACTCGTTATTTGGGCGCCGAAGCCAGGCACTCCAAAAAAGTCCATCCAAACCTGTTCTCCACCCATGAATTCTCGAACGACCCAACACTCAACACGTCATACAAATGAACGCGTGATCGCATAAAATATAGCTAGTGAACACGTTCGAATATCCATTTTTAACCATGTCAGCTTATGGGTATTTCAGTACATTCTGATTACTATCAGTTATCTCATACAGTGCTACTGAAAAGGCTGTTTCTTTAATAAGGTTAAATGCGTTGTCAACAAATACATTTCCTGACAACATTTACAAATGTTGATATTACGGCAGCACCATGTTTGCGTATTATGTTGCGGCATCAGCACCTCACTGTGGTCCTTTGTCTGCCATGCAATTTGAAGTCGTCAACCACAGACACTGAACGGATGATGCGGCACCTTCGATGTTATAACGCACCTAGGTGTGGTATTGTAGCAGATGTTGTAATCCTACATCACACCTCAAAATCTAAGCAGATTTTGGGAGTGCAGCACACTTTAGTGAATGTAGTCCGTACCAAACAGTCGACATTAAATCCTATTTTCCACTGTCACTAGAAACATCCAGCAGAGACTAATAAGAGCCAAAGACGATCTACCGAAGAATTCTCCGGATGAAAACATGTACAACGCACTGCTTTCGCAGTTAAAACGCACTATGTGGCGAGAATGTTACTGCTTCTATTTACTCCTGCAAATTTGCACACAGCATTATTGCAACGCGTGGGTTTGCACGTCTGCCAATCTTCTGCATGTTCGCTGATTTCAGTCCGAGAATAGTAAATTCGGCGCCGCATAACCTAGCTTTTGTAAGACTATGAGGTAACCATCACACAGTCTTTCACGACGACTTCAAAAAGAATTGGATATTTATGGGCCCCAAAAAGCGTTCATTCGACACCAGCCCTGTTTTTCGACTCTACAAACGTACAAACGAATTCTGTTTTAGATCCGAAAGCGGTCGATTCCATTAAAATACGAAGACATTACTACGATGCAAATAGTTTCGAGAGTGAAATAGACCGGGTGGGATGTAAAAGCGTACACTGTAACAACTAATTTCGCATGCTTCGCTTCTTTCAATGCAGCATCCAGTTGGGTCGGCTGAAATGTGGAAGCACACATCACAACGGCTTTTTTCGGATATCAGAGTTCTGCTGAACATGTCAGCTTTTACTCGCTTGTTTTCGAGGTGAAGAAAATTTCCAAGCAGTGACATCATTTGAACAATGAACGTATGAATGTGCAGGATGCCCTCTTTTCTGTCAGCAAGTTTCACTCCAACAAAGTGACGGCCTTTTCCTCTCTATAGCACCAGTTATTCACGCCCACAATTCAAAAAGGAACAAGAAATGAGCATCAGCGATCCAATATTACAAACTTTGTAAGGTGTTTATATTCTGGAGCCTTTCAACAAAATGAGAGATTCGAAACCAAAGATCCTTTATGACAAGTGGGTTCCCTCATTTAAATGACAGATGACCGAACTGAGACCCTTCCAGTATTTCATGGTGGTTGCACTTCTTTTTTGTATTGCTGTCGTTTCCCTTCCTTTGCAAAGCTGTAGAATGGTATTTGATGAAATTTCCATGCAGCAGAATAATAAAGAAATGTTTCACTAAGTTTTAATATATTTTGCTGGCTGAAGCGGAATTCTATTTGCGGAAGCGGAATCATTGTGCTGCTTGTGGACATTTCATTGGAAACTTGTACATACATCCTGAGATGATTTTCGTATGTCGTTTCAGAAATGATGAGATCTGCTCGAGATCAAACGAACCACATACTGGTTGGGACGATACCGAAAACCACATGCCATGGTGTAACAGTCCGTAAAGCACAACTTGCTTCTGTGAATGTACTATGATCACTCAGTTAACTCATGCCAAGAATGCTTGCGCAGAAGCGATAGTTCACTCGTCGGGCAATGCCTTCATAACTGCCGACCCACAAGAATTCTATGCGGTGGTCGGCTTATTTTGCTTTATCCGTTCACGAAACAATACCACATTATTACAGGCTGCGCTTCCAGAATAAATCAAGACGCGATCCACATGAAGAACCTATACTTCTGCAAATAACGTCACACTTGTTTTTGGTAAAGGGAGGTTAAGAAGTGCGCCGATTTCTTTTTCGTTTCTAGCAGGAGCGAAATCGGATGTAGTGAAACATGTAGAAACGCCTCCAACCTCTCAACAGTCTGAGGTTTCTTCGCAGAACACGAAGCTGCCTACGATCTTAGTTTCCCCTTGGCTTTCCTGCACCTCCCACCCCGGAAATGCTGGATGCTCTTCCATTCTGTCAGTCAGCAAAGTCTCACGAAAACCGTGCAGGATCTTTTCTACACGCAGTCCTAAAATAGTGACGCGAAAAGCTTTCCAGGAACTTCCCTCAGCACTATAAGCGCCTGAAGTCTTTCCAACTTTTAATTTTAAAAAGTTGCCCCCTAATGGGTCAGCCATTAGCAGGTCAAAATCGGCCTACAGTACTCGAAATTGGCAGACCTCGGAAAGATGGCGATACGGCATTTTAACCTTCACCCCCCCCCCCCCCCCACGATACAGATTTTATATCCTACAATCGGTTCTTCAAATTCGCCTCCTCCTCTAATGCCCAACTGATGCGCCGATTCGGCAGCTCTAGAGATATCCTAGAGCAGCAGCTTGGGATTTCGAGGCGAGTATTGGCCACATTGCTCCAATAAAACCACTCGTCTTCAACGAAGGGAAAATGAAAGACCGTCTAAAAAATTGGAGAATATTACTGTGCCACTGAATCCAGCATTGTTTCCCCTCTTCCCATTTCTCCGAACGACGACCAAACCAGACAATTTTTCGCCTTCAACTGCGTACAGCAAGCTTCAATTTTTCGTTCACGAACTCACGACGACCATCCAATCACAAATGAAGCTTTATACACCAGAATCCAAAAACTAGAAACGTCACAGCTGTTCCGCAGATCATCAACCTAAGGCAACAAGACTCTTCACTTGTACACCTGCACATCCCGCCCCCATCAAAAAATGATTCCGATCCCTTCCTTCTTTCCTTGTCGGATGTCCGTAGCAATGTGAAAATGCCACAAGTCAACAGTGATGAAGTTTATGAACGCAAAACGTCGTCGAATGCTCATTTTTACATGTGCGTCGTCCTCGCCCGACGATGTACTTATATGGCAACTGCCGTACGAGAACGATGGAGTTCAAAATTGTCTGCGCCGCTGCTTCGTTTGTTATCTGCTCATAAAGAACCACTGAGAAGCTGCCGCCCATGAATTATTTGCCAGTCCAGTTTGCACTCTGAACTCGAAGAAACAATTTCGGCGGTTCCCCACTGATTGACGATAGTCGGGAAAAGAGGGCTGCACACCCAATTAAAGCAACACAAATGGAAAATACAACGTAGTGAATGACAATATACAGCACACACACATACACACAATGGATTATGCTGACGATGTGTTGTGACGGTAACCAATTAAAATGACCAATTAAAGAATTAATAACGCAAAGAACCGTAAAGGACTGAGAGAGACCACACTTCAGTATCATCATTGGTCTGAACGTCCAAACAAATTGAACTATAAAGCAATTCAAATAACGAAACCATTCTGAACATAACGAAATATGCAAGGAGAAAGCTGTAAAACATTGACATACGATTCGCCAATATCGACAACTGCAAAGAGAGCCATGAAAGCAATAAAACGATTCTTCAATATTACAGCACAAAATAACGGAACACCTATCCAGAATTATTACAACTGTCAAATACTAAAGATAAGCGTGAAAAACTGTAGGACTGATTGCACACTGCAAAAGCCAACATATTACACAACTTTCGATGAAAGAACGCAATTGTGCAAAGCAAACTTTCCGGAATCCCCTCTCACTAACCAACGACGCATCCGCCACTGTGAAGCATTTGCTGACACTTAAAATTTTGATCGGAAGTGTTGAAAACAGAGAGAAGCTTGCAAATGGTCGGCGCTAAACAACCACCTTAAAGTTGAACCCCTGAAAAAAGTCAAAAGATGTGAGCCTCAAAAATACAGTAGGTGCAGCAGCAGCAGCAGCAAAAACAGCAGCAGCAGCAGCAGCAGCAGCAACAACAACAACAACAATAACAACAACATCAACGAGCATTCCACTAAAGACGTGACACGGTGCACCTTCGCCTATTCCAAATCAAAACAAAGGACCTTAAGGGAAAATCCACCGTAAATAGGACCGACGCGTGTGCTACCTTATTATGTCAAATGGATCGCAACCATAGCAAAATCGTCATGAGTGATGCTACGAAACAGAACTGATGTGTGTGAGAGAGAGAGCCTGCGAAGAGAATGCTAAACTTCCCCAAGTCTTCAAGAAATGAACGCATTAATCTGAATATGTAAACAGCACCACATAAGAACTGCAGTAGAAAAACGCACGTACAAAAAAAAAGAATCAGACAAAGCACCAAGGATGGGGAACACATGCCGACCCTTAAAGAAGAACATTTCCTTTGACCTCATGCGCCAACCTACTTACAGATCACTTCGAAATACCCTAGCGACCTGAAAACACAGAAAGAGGCCCTTAATTAGGCCTGCTTCCTTCTTCTAACCTCACGATTTAAAGGCTATTAAAAAAATACCATCATTCGCATACTCTTTCCCTGTACAGCTTTTTAAAAGTGGACAACAAATAGGTTGACGTCTAATCTTCTGGATGTGTTTAAATATGGAACACAAATTTCATAGAACAGAGACCAATCCTCGACGTTTTCACTTGACAGCTGGGCACAAAGAAAATGCTGAAGCACTGAGAGGCAAGTGTTGCACCTAACTGGGATTATGAGAGTGTGACCTCGAGAAGAGACCACTAGGAGAGGGGCACATTAAAATTCAATGTTATGCGAACAATTCGGTAGTACGAATGAAAAGCAAAGAAACCATGCTGTTCAATCCTGAACCAACACATCTCAAGGCGACAACAGTGCACGAATCCTTCAGGGTTGTTAGAGTGCCGGACATTATACTCCTCTCATCGTCAACTGACCACAATCGCTGCATGCGGCGCAATGCTGTACTTCGACAAAGCGTCAATGGATGGAAGAGTTCGTTGGTAAATGCCACAAGAAAAGCTAGTTCAACTAATGAACACCACTGCAGGCATCGCTACAGGACGAACATCCAGGCTAGGAACCTTATTCAGTTTTAATGCGAATTGCTTGACTAACAGCAAAACGCAAATAGCAATCTCTCATTTTCGTCCGATGGTGCATCGTAGCGAAGACTTGCATCTATAAAGTGATGACTAGTTCTCCGCTTCGCGTAATTCTTGAAACAATATATTTCTATGACAACAGCTGAAAGCAACTGACCCACCAACAAGGCACCTGAGTCGCATTTGAAGCGATGTGAAATGACTCTCATCAATCGAAATTCAAATACTGCCTGAACAGATGAACATAAAAACAAAACAAAAGAAACTTGAAAGGTGAGCGGCATGAAAAGCGGCTGGAAAGTAAACGGAAACGAAGATGAGAGCGCATTAGTAAGGAGCAAAACGATTCAGAGTGCGATATGCGGTTGCAACGGCCGGATATCCAGGCAACGCCGCCGTTAACGCCGATCCCAGGTACTGCTCACCGATCGAAGTCGTACCCGCACCACCGGCGCCTACGTTCGCTGCTGCCGCAGCCGCACCCCGCGCCGCCGCTGCCGCCACAAGTGCCGGGTTTGCTGCTGCAATACAAACACACATTGCAGGCCATGCCCACACCATCGTGCACCAGCAAACTCGCAGCATTTGCTACCTTATTTATATAGTTCTTTGAAACTACACACAGTAATTCGTCTCTATGTCATTATTTATTCCAACTTAAACACAAAGAATAACCATCCTAGCTCAAAAGAAAAGGAGCTGGTTAAAATAGTAATAGTACTCAACAACAGTGTTAATGGCGGTCGCGCGAAAATGCACTACTTCGAAACTTCGAGTAAAAGTGTGTGGAACATTTCTAAAAAATCATGCATAAAGTACACTTCAACAACGACTGCTTTCCACAAATATCCAGCGCAGTATACGTTTTACGAGATGGGTTGTAACCAGCTGCGACCTTGGCATCCAAACGGTTTCGCGGTGAACATTAAAATCATTCTAGATGCAGCGTCGCATCCAGTTGCAAGCTTCACGCACAAATAACTATACTAATTACGCTGACTTAGTCAAACTGCCTCTGAGAGCAGTTCCAGGAAACTCTGAGGGGATGCAATCGCATAATGCTCTAAGTAAAGATGCTCATACATTCGCAAAACATCAAAAGTGACGAACCATGCGTAGCTGATAATGAAAAATTAATATCCACTAGAGACAACCGGTTGCAATGTGAGGGAAATGGCAGCGAGAACCTGTCAAACAGTCTCAAGCAGAAACTGTAGTCAAATGAATGAGACGCTTCATGGCTCCATACATGTTCAAAGAACATGATGAACTCTGTCAAAGCGGTGTGTCCCGAGATACGGTAGAAATGAGCAAACGGACAAAAACTACATGCGTTGAACGCACAAAAGACGTCTCAATTATAATTTCACAACGAATAAGACGTCACGCATTTCTGATGTGGGGTATCTCCAATCTAAGCATCAATATCGCGCTCATTTAACAACAATAGCTCATGATTCAGCAGCTCCAAAATGCTAAGACTATAGTGCACTTCGACACGTTCCACCACCGAGTGAAGGCTTCAGATATATGCATTTCAAGGTTTTAGTGGCTATCCACGATTTAACTGGAGGATAACGTTGTGGACCTGAGGCAATAGAATACTGCTCACTCCGAAAAGTTTCTTTAATAATGCAATGTTCTCCTCTGACATCTAAAACTGCTGGGGACGAGCATGCTCGAAAAGAAACTCCATGCTCCCCTTGTGTTAGTATCAACCTTCGTCCCAAACCAACCATCTGACATACGTGTGGTTAATGCATGCGCACAAATCAGCACTGATCTTTCAACACAACAAAGGCTCTCACCTACTCACTCACCGCGCAGAGGACAAACACCCCTACCGACCACGATAACTATGAAAACTTTCATTATTCCGACCGAATAGAAAAATGATAATCACAAATAATATTCCCGCTTTTCGGCAAAAACGCGGCAATCCTGTTGTCTAACAAAATAAATAAACATGGATAACAAAAATCGACAATTTACCAAACAATCGTTAGAAGGTCGACAGAAGGCGAGCCTACAAGAGATCACTTCAAAGTGCAACAACGCTCACCTTTGCCAGAAAAAACAGCACTTGCTCAGCAAGTGCGCATAATGCGATTTGAGGGCCGGATGTGTTGGTGAGAATCTTGCAGATATAAAGTGAAATATATCACCAATAAGGCTTATCAACACTGGCAGATATTTAAAGTGTTCTCAAATCGTAAGCGAGAAGTCGCCCACGTCAGTGACTCAATGGAAGGACGGATGGCTGTCAAAAGTGCCACGGAGTTTTACCACCAGAGGCAAAACAGCGCAATTATTTTATCGTTGCAGCTGGTAAAGCGCCCTGAGACACTGAAGCTATTCAGTCTATTCAAGCATTTCAATCTATGCCTATTTCAAGCTACGTTTAGAAATTTCCTAGTTACGACCCTTCCAAATACAATGATTAGCCAGCTTTAAAAGAATGACGGGTGGGAAAATGGAGTCACGCAAACAAATAAAAGCTTTGAACGCCTGAAAAAATTGCGTTTTTTTCCTTCAATACCACGTCTCGACATTCCTTCCACTTTGCCCGCTATGCGTTTTCCTGCTCATGAGCAGCGAATGCCCTACAGGCTGAAGCTGCCCACATGGGCCTGCAATCCCTGACCATGAGAGCATCAGTCGACATAAGGACAAGCATAGCGACCCAAAGAACGCATAAACCACGATCACGAGCGGGAATAGTAAAGCTACCTTGTGCAGCGGCGAGCTGCAGACGAGCCTGTTCGGTCAGAAGAGCGTTTGGATCATAGGCCTGTTGGACATGCTGTGCAGCATGAGGCAACTGCGCACCTCCAAGCAACAAACCCTGACTCTGCATATGAGCCGCAAGCGGCGCCATGAACGGAAACTGCTGTTGCTGGGCACCAAGTGCTGCCAATTGTCCCTGGATTCCCAATCCTTGCAGATTACGCACAGCGAGTGCTTGTGCCAGTGGACTACGCAAATACATGGCGCGATTTGCCGCAGCCGCCTGCTGGAGTGCAGCACCTTGTAGAGCTGCTACCGCGAAGTTGGCGTCGACGACACCTGCAAATACGTGTTAGGCACATGTTTGATGAAGACAGATAAGATACTTGAGTGAAATTACTACAAAAGTTTCAAACGAGTTTGACCAAGGCGGTTGGATGATCACGTCGCGCACACAGCAGCAACAAAAGCACTTCATCGTTTTACACTAAAGGGTTTCCACAGTCTTTTTTAATAGATAACCATTCCTGTTCAGGACAAGATGATGTCTTTAGCTGTGCACGCTGCGAACTTCAAGAACGCCAACGACCGCTACTCGCATCAACTTACTGATAGTTCAAACCACCACCTATCCTATGCTTCGAGAACTACTGTCGAGAAATCATTTTGATAGTCATTTTTACAAATCTTCGATGAAAATACCGACCGAGTTCATCACAATGTAAAATACCCATTACATTTCAGATTTCGACCAATCTTTGCGGCGACCATGTAAAGTGATCCTACAAGAAAATAACTGCTAAAACTGCCCGACAGCGTGAAATTACAACGTAACGATAAAACTGGTAAAATAGATAGAACAACGAAAGGCAATAAAGGAAGAAGTTTATGGAGCATGTGAAGAATATAGGTAAAAATTCTCAAACGAAACTCCAATGAAACGAACCTTCGATCTAAACATTTGCTTGCTGCTCAGTCCCCGTTGAAACGGACACCATGCAAATGCAAAACAGCACCGCGCCAACACACGCCCTCGTTGAATTCACATGCGCTAGCAACATCACGTATGGGTATGGGGCAACACGTGAAAATACTCTATCAAGAAACAAACAAAAAAACAGCTTGAGAAGCACTATTGCTCTGCTTCGTCTCCTCAGCCTGAACATCTCGTTTGCTTGCTTCACTTAAACTGCACTCCTTGGATCATATTACGCAATGCAATTCCACCACTCTGTCGTCCACATACCTGCCCAACTAGCTCCACCCAGCATATTTCTATACCAGCTGCAACCTACGCGCTACGAGCACTTCGGCTATTACATGATCTCAACAATCGGATATACTCATAAATCACTACCCGGTCGAATGAAGGTTGTTCGCTATCTCAATCATGAGCAAGCATCGTTTGAAAAGACTGCCTACATGTGGCGCAGGTATCTTATGTGTAAGGATACTGCATCGCGTGAATACATCCAAGACATGCACTGCTTTACTGCACACCTCACCATGAGTGAATGCGCGTGCCAGCAAGAAACTCCACACAAACCCTGAACGACGAAGCGGAGCGCAATGTGCTCAGAGCCATGCAAGAAGCGCACATGGCGGAGTGCCCGCATTAAAAATGAAAACCAAACCAACAACACTATGCAGAAGGGAAAAACAAAGATGTCGGCTCACCGGGTGCGACCTTCGGCTTCTTGGTGTGTATGCGAGCTGTGGCACAGTTCACCTCAAAAAGTCGTCTATTAGCGTGGCGCCCTCTTTCCGTGCCAATACCCACCCCAAACGGCAGTAGTTACATGCGAGCCAGAGAATAAACGATAAAGAAAAGCGGTGGAGGCCATTTCAGTTCGGCGCCATATCACAATCTACTCAGAGGCGATCGCATTTTGCAGCAGTCGAGAAATTAGAGCAAAACCGTCTATGTGCTCAAATTAGAACGACACCGCTCAACTTCACAGCATAGCTACTCATCTCACCCGTACCAACTTTCAAAAGCCAGTCGACTATGCTTTCGGCAAATATTATATATGAAGAATGGACGATCGTTAATGGGCGCATGCGTTGCCTGTGCCATAAAGTCGAGAAGTGTCACTACTGCAGTTTGAAACCTGCGATCCAACAAAATAACGGAATTTCACATCCCAATGTAATTATTGCCAACCTGGTGGGAAAGTGGAACATGGGCAAAAAGGGAGCAAAGGCTAATGATGCCGAAGAGGAGCCGTCTATGCATTCTCATTATCATATAAATTCGTTCATGCAGCCAAGGTGAAAAGTTGGTTGTAAAAGACCTAAATGGAGAATGAATATAGGTATTAGTCAAATGCAACTGGATGCAAAAATATCTGGTGTAAAGCATTGCAGATAAAAACACACTTAGGACGAGAATTTGAGTGCCCTTCCGCTTAAACGTGAAGAACGTTGTGAAGCATCATGCCAAAAAAATAATCCGCTGATGACAAATGGATGCACTGATATATGTGTATGTAAATATGTGTATATTTATATACAAATGTGGCAACACAACTGCTCTCGTTAGTCATACCACTTGCATACAATCAGCCAGCCCCACTCTGCACGACACGGTCGGGACAAAGTTACACAACGCAACAAGCAAGTGCACCTTCCACCATTCACCAACATTTGGCTCCATTTTACTGCACTTGTAGAAACAAAACACTTCAAGCTGTTCGTTCGGCTGTAGAGCCATAAGCAGACGCTTTCAGAACTATCGCAAAAAACAGATCGAAACCAATCAAACAATTCCCAGCTGACTGCTCGAAATAGACATCTTAAAATACAAACCCGAATCGAAATTCTTCTTGTAGTCAAATTCAGACATTAATCAATGTAAGTACATAGTAGACCCAACATCATTACCCTTTTCTTCTCCGAAAAATGGAGCTGCTGTATCCATGGCACCGAGCAATTTTTGGTCTTACATTGCATGGAACGTGCCTAAGGAGCAAGGATAACGAACAGTGGATTTATTCTGGCCGCGGCCAGTTTAAGGACTTTTCCCTCCCAACTACCTCCTGAGCCTGAAGAGCCACTAAAGCAGAAATTTTCTGAGTATTGGCGAGCTTTGAATCGAATCCAACATCAATATCAAATACACTTCCATAATCACAGTAGCTGACAGGTATTCTTTTCCAATAAACTTGCTCCAAAATTATTCCAATCCAAAGTTTGCGAAGGGTCTGCAGTGGCTTGGTGCACGGTTTAGAAGGATGCAGTGAGAGAGCAAGAGCACCTTCGCATCGTTCCTCTTTTCTTGAGACTGACAACAAAACGCAAGTTACAACCTTATTCATTGAACGTGCACGCAGCGAACAAGTTGTCTGTTCTTTTAAAAGACGTGTTAGCTAGCGAGAGCAGCTGCTGGCAGCACAAAACTGCGAAGAGCATGGGAGCAGAGAGAGCACCAGGACGCAGCCGGTCGTGTCCTGCTTACCTCGATCTTTCGTCCCTCAACCGATGAGCCGTGCAATTCCTGGCGTGCTTTTTCGGCGTCTGCTGCCTTCTCCATTGTCACGAAACCAAATCCCTTAAAAGCAGCACTCCTCGATAACTAAATCATCACGCCATTATTCACCTAACACTATTAATTACTGACTGATGTGGAGATCTTAACAAAAGATAAAAACCATCAACTGAAGACGTTTATGAGATGGAGGGTACGAAAATATACTAACACAAAACTCGATTCAACGGACAATTAGAAACGGCATAGTCGATTTCTGAGCACATCATGGCATAACAACGATCAAGCTGAAAGATGCACAAGTACCGTAACAGCGTACCTTACTTCCACGCTCGTTGAAGATGATTTCCACATCAGTCACAGGCCCATACTTTTCGAACATAGCTCTCAGGTCAGGGTCCCTGAACCGGAATGGGATATTCGAGACATGGAGACGTTTCGGCGCACCGTCCGACGAATTCGCAGATGTCGACGGATCTGGTGTCGTCAACACATTGGCGGTAGGCGGTTGCGGTTGTGCCTCAAAAAAAAACAGATCTCTGAAAAATTCACAGGGAAAGAAATGAGCATTTCCCCTCCACCAACATACACTTCATGGATACCATCAACTGCGTTTTGCAAAGGATGCACATTCATCTATTACTCAAAGTCAGTTACTACCAGGCAGAATACAACGCCTCCCTGTCCCTCAGCAGGAACGAGTGAAACAGTGCCATCGGTGTAGCATCGGAGAGGACAGGGAAAGAGAACGAAGAGCACGACTTATAAGGTGGACCGGAAGCACTTGCGGCACCGCTAAAACTCAAATGAAATGCAACGACAGGGGTTTCGACAGAATACATCGCTCCTTCAACATCATCGAGAAAGTACTGTTCCAGGCCTTACGCCATCTTCTACTCCCGCAAACATGGGACGAACGAATTTTACTGTAAAACTCAAGCAAGGATATCCACCTCATCCACAAGAATACTTCCAAATATTTCAGAACTGCGTTTGGCTTGATCCTTGGCGAAATTTGATTTGCGCACTTCAAGCAAATGTGGGACCACTGAAAACCGCTACGAACTAAATGCTGCTTTTAATCCTTGCAAGGTTATTAACAACTGAAAAACGAAAGATTATTAAGGCCACACAGCTGCACTTCCATCATATCTACGTATAAAAGCAACCAAAACATACCGCCGATGAGGGAGGAGGCATTTGAGGTCCGATTGCAGCAACAGCGGCCATCTGCATTTGCAGCTGCAAGTCGTATTGCTCGCGAGAGATTTGGTTCTCATCTTGCTTATCGCCTTCGACGCTTCCCATCGACGTCACCGTTGTTGGGGCCGCAGCCAGCATTCCAGCCTGCTGGTGAATTGCTGCTGCTGCAATGAATATTTTTGCATACATTTACCCCTTTAAAGGTCATCGGCACACAAAAGCGTGAAGCAGCAAATTTCCAGCTTTATTCCGTTATAGCAAACATCGGCTGGATCATGAAGCAACAGCTGTAAGTGAGCAACGACATTATTTGAGGCAACACCACTGATGCTCGAATTCAGCAGATTGAAAATGATCGCCTCCTCATTTAGCATCTGCAACGTCTCGAGAACGAAGATGTAAAATATGCGCTCTCAATTAGAGGTCGAAAACCGGCATTCACAACTGCGAACAAACGACTGTCGGCTTGCCGATTTTTGGCTAATGTAGACCCTCGTGTGAGGCTCTGTCGGAATTTCACATTTCTAAGCAACAGTGAAATATCTAGAAAAACATTAAGATGGCCCTTTACTGGCCACCTATTGTTCGAAAAAAATGTGAGCGCGCAGATGATAAACGTGTCTACACTTAAACTGCAAGCTTATGTGCAAGTATCTGAGGCTATATTTGCCCAGTTTCATACACACGTGCTCATGATTTACGTGCCTAACACCATGTCGCCTTAGAAGTGAACTTCAATAAACCGAACTGCAACAGGCTGCTGAATAATGCATCTTGCCACAAACGCGTGCGCGTATTCCCTGATCCTCGCGGGCTCCCCACTTCAACGACAACAGATTTCGACCGCTCTCCCACATTATAATGACAATGAATGATGAAATGAATATTTAAAAAAAAAAATCTGTAGAAAATTACAACCCAAAATCCCAAAACTTTTTTCTGCAATGATCACGAGCGCTTATCAATGGCAGAGGCCCGGACGAAATCAACTAGGAGCATAGGTAATACGCACACATATGCCTACTGCTCAGAAAATAAAGCTCCATTACCACATACGCACACTTAGTTACATATGCAGGGAGAATGAAAAGCCCGACCCAACGTACATGCAACTGGTGGTCACTAGGCGACAAAAAATCTTTCAAAAACGCACTCCGCAAAGCTCAACGACCCGCCGCTGTTCCTCTTCCTCAGCCGGCTTCTTTCGCCTCGTTTCTCAAAATTGGCCAAAATTTTGCTCAACATCTTCCACCTATCTTTCGCGGTGGGTCAAAATCCCCTGCTCAATTTCTACGCAAGCATAGAAGAAGGGATCTGGCTGGTGTGCAGTCCCATCATCAATAAGCATCCGCAAAATAATGCAACGGCAACATCGGATCAAACTTCCGGTGGGAGCAAAAGGATTTCATTGCATTCTGCTCTTTCAAGTTTCACTATCTCTAATATAAAACGCTGTCAAGAAAATAATGCAGCCAGTGGTGCGAGAAACGACAGAGCGCGGAGTGGAATGGTTTTCTGCGCAGGATTAAATTTGCTCACATCTTACCTCCACTGGAATCTACCTGCTTGAATTTCATGCAACAAGCTCCTGAGTAAGAAATTATGTTTGTTTGCTGGTGACCACGAACCTCCGGCGCAGAAAATAAGACAAACGCTGGCGGCGATTAGAAAAAGAATAATCAATTCAACAATGCTCGCTGACAGACTTACACGTTCAGGAATTTTATATTTCCTCGCCTCAAAATGAAACTCAAGTCCTGATGAGAAGCCTGAAGTGCATAAGCGTGCGAATGTTGCAACTGCAGATACACTGATTACTAAGAGTGATCAATTGTCCAAATGCACACATGTAAAAAATTCCGATCCTTGATGAACAAAGTATTCGTATCACAAGTGAGCGGCAGCAAACTAGGAAGGTATTGCCGAACCACCATTAAAGAACCATAACTAAGTAAGAACCGCAAGAGGTCAAGAGAGCGAGGAATGGGAGGACGAAAAGAGAGAGAGGGGAGAGGGGCCGAAGGAGGATTGAAAAATATGGCTGATGGTCTTATCTCTTGTTTCCTTCCTCCAAAGAAACCTTTTTCGAGTGCACGCACAGAGAAAGAAGTTTTGAATAATCCACAGAAGAAAAGTTTCAAAATCACAATGTATGCCATGTGCAAACGGTCAGCTTTCGTTTCCGTGAGAAATGCTCTCCCAGCCCCCCACTTCGAGGCGTCTGCATTAAAAAAAGAGCAACAAAAAACAAAGTAACTGAAAGAAACTATGTTTATCGTCAACGATTCATCAGCTTGTGTTGGTTCAATTCGAAACCTCAGACAGTGCTTCTCCTCAATTCCCTTTCCCGTAGGGTGCCAGCAGTACTCCTTAAGCCGCAGTAGGATGTTTTTCAACCCCTTCAAATATGACATCCTTATTAATTCACAATATATAAAAAAACTTAAACATGATCACTAGCAAAATTCGAAATTGCTCTGTAAAAAACTGGCAATTTATGAAGCGCGTAACTGCACTGTATTCATACGTGAACAACAAGAATGTCGAAAGTGTTGCCGACTGCGCGCAATTACCACAGAGTAGGATATTTCAAGGATTCATAGAATTAATGCAAAACAACTGCATAAACAACAGACGAAACTGCTTCTCAAATGTCATAGCCAACACTAGTAAAAGGGAAACCTCGGCTGCACAATGACAATGCATTGATTCAACGAAGTACGTTGGCTCTGTACTTCATCAGCGCAGATGTTTCTGCCGCCGACGCCCGACATCGAACAGTTCGCTGAGAAAATTGCAGCTGTAGCATATGAATATGAATTTGCAAAATCAAGTATCAGTTGTTAACAGCTGAATCTATCAGCAAACAGCAACCTTTCTGCTATTTTCCGAATCGGCATCATCCCGCGAGCATGGAATCATCGCGGTTTCCACTCCAGAGAAATTAGGAAAACGTAGCTGAAACCTTTTGCATGGGAGAAACATTCTTCAATGCTGTTAGCAAGTTAAAATGTTAGCGTCGGTCTCGCGTGAGCATTCTTCCACGAAAATAAATGCATGAATATAATAGCGCTATACGATATACATCACGTGTGATGCACAACCTGCAACAGTAATGTGCAAATTTCCTCGGAAATCTTGATAAACACAGACGTTCGAATAAAGCAAAAGATGTCCGCCCATTAAGAGAAGCACCTAGGCAATCAGCAGGCGATCCACGATGAAACACGAAACATGCATCAGCATTATCAATGCACAGCTGCGTGACTGAAACGGCTCAGTTAGCAAAGGCAAAAAATAATGCGCTGTTTAGATGGTTGCGTGAGACGCACTTCTGGGTTCCTCTCTGCCCTCCACGGTGACAGCTTTAGCTATCGCCAAACGCTCCAACTTATTTCAGCAGCTGAGCGGTCATCATAACAATCGAACTCCATTCATCCCCATCCCCATACATCTACACTAAATTTCGGTATTGCTCTTCATACTCAAATGCTCTTATTCAACGAAGAAAGCATTTAACTTGCGATGATTATTTGATCAATATCGATATCAATTTAAGTTCTTGAATAATTCTGCACTGCAGTACCTATGATTGTAGACACTAGAATTAGAAATGATCGCAGTCCCATTAGCCACCCGTTTCCTTGTAACCACAGTGACTCCCAAATTCTGTCGCCGACCTTCCCTCCTCACATATTTTCCACGTCGACAACCTCCTCCTCTTTTAGCAATTGCTGTCGCGAAAGGAAATGGTTGTGGTAATAACAGCAAAAGACATCAAGGAGAGGTGCAAATTGCAATACGAATTTGCAAACAACATTTCCGGCGTCCCCAATAGAATGTTTTCGTTGCATGATAAGATGACCAAAACGGAGATCCATATACGTCTATGCAGAAGGTGGCAGGTAATCTCCTCTCCCTCCTCCCGTGTCACAATGGCAACCAACTTCTCACAGTCATCAGCGCTGCCTTCCAACATTACCTTTTGCACGAAGATAAACAGTGCCATAATTATTCCAGTGAAGTTAGCAATTAGACAACTCTGCTGTTCGGATCGAAAACGCAACAAAAAAATTCGAAGCAGTAAGAATTTGCAAGCTGCGAACTGAACAGAAAATCACCAACGGAAAACCCGTGGCTTTAATCACTCAAGTATAAATGATGGTTTGGTCATTTTGCTGATACCCACTAACAGACACGCAGTGAATCAGTCTTAACGAAGCCATTATCCTTTGCACATTCGATACTGCAGCGAGTTCCAAACAAAACTAATCATGAATAAACTTCAACATGAATTGTTCAGGATGGTCCTCTAAATCGGCAAACATTTTGCTTGAGTTTAACGACGCATTCCTGTGAGAAATTTGACTTTCTTCCACCACCGTGCAGCAAAAAACTGGAAATTTGAAGGCGAACCTGGTAGAAATCACCTTTTAAATTTACATGTCCAACAAACTGGGGTAAGAATTTCTTTACAAAGCCCGACTGTTCAAACCCTATGAAATTCAGTCGATACGTCTGCAAACTCCGGCGAAACATATCTCCTGCAAACCCTGCTGTGAAAGGGAAAACGGATGTTTGGATTAAGGTATCAAATTTATGAGTTAGTATACATCCGCAGTTAGAAAGCACCCTGATGTCAGTCCATCCACATCCCCAGCGAGCTTCTTTTTGTGTATAGCGAATATCGCCAATAAATCAATGTGCTGCGCAGTTAGGATGAGAATTAACTGATTGATTGTAAGTGTTGGTTGCGAAAACTCTTCGCTTCACTGGTTCCGTTCCTGGTGGGATTCATTTGAGTAAACATTCTGAGTGGCTGCATCTGCGATATGCGTACGGCTAGCGATGCATCGATGGGCAGCTGCCATACTCTCATCAAAGCCGGCATGCTTAACCAAGCATACATCGTACCCGGAACACAAAAATACTCCTCCCTCTTCATCTATACAATGCTCTCATATATTCAAAAATAACTTTAAAAGACAATTCGGATAGTGCTCCTCATTTGAGGAGCCAGAAGACGAGGCGGAGGTGAGGTGAAGAGGGAGAGTGGAGAGAGAGGAGTACAACAATAAGGCATCCGGTGATGCTACCATCTGATGATACATTTAATGCTGTTTGGAATTTCACAACGCTCTCTGTTTGATCAACTGCAATCGATTTCAATCACCAATACAGCCAACAAAGTTGCAAATATGCCCACGTCCAGTCCAGTTTCGAGTCTAAAACTTCCAAAATCCCAGAGCACCACATAATGCCGCAGAACTATGGAAACTCGGCGACTCGCCGAACCTAACTTTCACTCATCAAATTTTCACCATTTTTGAACACTAACGAGTTTATTGCCTACTTTCATGCCGTTCAACGAATGATATAACCTAAAGAAATAATTAGCTCACTTGAGCAAGGTACTAAACAGTGTACTGAAAGCATGAAAGGGGTTAATGAAGAGTACGAATCCAGAAAAATTCAAACATTCTTTGGTTTTCTTCTTGCGAAGAGAGAAAACGTAAACTTATGCCTCCGCAAAATGAAACTGTTTCCCAGTACAAAGCTGTTTAAAGAAAAGCATTTCTTCGAGTAAGATGGGAGCGATAAAAGAAATAATTGCAGCTAATAATTTCCTCACGTTTGCTTATGACAGCATCAGTCACTCAGTCACATTTCTGAAAACACAGTGGGATGTACACGGCTCAATATAACAAATCAGCTGCATTGCATAAAAGAGTAATCTGATGACTGATGGCATCGTACTGGAAGAAGCACGACTCTGGAAGGACAAAATTTCGAGTAGCCGGAAACGAACGACGAAAAATTGGTCAAAGATTCCGGACGACAATACAATCCGCCAAAAGAAAGATGAACCATCTTTATGTGACCACACTCATAGAAAAAAATCATGCCTTTCAGAAAATACAGCCAACTGCTACTTAAGAAGTCGACTGCTCCTTAATGCTGATAAGCCTGCGGTAAAAAAAAAAATCATTCTGCCACGCTTAGCGCATATCACCTATTATATGATACTCGTGTTTGGAGGTGGAACGATAAGAGGTGGGAAAAAGTGAACTGTTTCTCAGTCTAGGAAAACATCTGAGTAAAAAAGGTTTCTGCAACAACTAGCTGCTGATCTTAAAGCCATCGAGATGGCAACGATATCAGAGATAGCCGAGTTCTTGAACGAAATCATTGAAAGTCGGCAAAGAAATAGCCAATGGAGAAGATGAAGTCATATCTGCACACATTAGCCAGTCTAAGAGAAGAAGGATATTCTTTTGAATAAAAACAACAACTTGTGATCGAAGCTGAGTGGTATCATTGAGGCATTATTAGCGCGTGCTTTCAGCTGGCTAAGCTTTCTACACGTCTTCTTCATTAAATCTGAGTCCGCCGAATAATGAATTTGCAAACAGCCTTTGGAAAATGAACGTTCTAATGAAATAAAATGATGCATTCGATGAAGATGAAATTTTGCGGCTTTCCCTTCAGTTCATATGCACCTTATATATTGCCCATGCGGAACATAGTCCACCTCAATATGACTTATCACTTTTTGTTACTAATTTTAACATTCGCTGACTATTCGCCATTACTTCTGCCTCTCACGGTTTGTTACTGGCGAATGATTTCGGCTTCTCACAAGCTCCTAACCTTCACACACCTTGAAATCACAATCACAATTCCGCTTAGAGCGTTTCCGTCGCACCTTAATTAAAGCTGTGGAGGAGGAGAGCGTGGAGTGGATCAAGACAGGGGAAGGAGGGGAGGAGAGAAGAGGAGTGGATGAGAGCTCATTTTCAAGTGATCAGTTTCCAACAGCAACATATTAAACCTGTCTCATAACTTCCAACTATTCTGCAGGCCATCGAGTTTGCCCTTTCGACGAAAGAAAGAGTTGCGCAATATCCTATCAAAGAATCGCTGTCACCTTTACATAAACCCTCCAAGAAAAGCACATACCCATATTTCTGCCGCTAAAAAATCACTGCTCTCGTGCATTTTGGGAACTCAATGCTTCCAGCTCCTCATTAAAGTTGCCTCTGAAACCACTCAACGTTGTTTATGTGCGACTAGCGTTCATAAAGTTGCAATTCAAAACGGTCACTTCCACTGGCTACACGGCCATTACGCCACAGTGCTGCACTCTGCGAATAACTATTTTAAATGACAGTGGAAGTGGACAAATCACCACGTACGAGTTTGTTAAAGTCAGACAACCAATGCAGCCGATACAGTCTTCAAGAATGCACTCCCTACAACTGCAGAAGAGATTCCACAAATCAGATGAATGTGTTTTTGAAGAAATGGATGAAGAAAACGCCCACAACGGGATAATGAGGTAAACGCTGGATGGAACGCACCTCACCGACCGTCAAACGTGCAATGAAAACGTGAACGTGAATCGATGAAAGGCGAAAAGGTTACGCTCCACACTTTGCTCCCAAAAAACACTTCGAAGCAACGCTAGATTACTACTGCACATTAATTTTCTTGGATGAAGAGTAAAGATTCGTTTCTCAAATCTTATGCGAAGTGATTACAGTTTTTCAACAAATAAACAGTAGTTTTCACATAATGGGAGCTATAGCGACCGAAGGCTATGGATCAGTACATATTAGAATATAATGAAAGCATTGCATAGCTGCCTTTAGAAAATAAAATGGTAGAGATGGAGACTGTTCGGCAGACTAATTAAGCATCAACTTTCAACGAAACTAACTTCGATCATAAGCAAATCACACAGACAATACAAATGAGGCGGAAATTCCAAGGGGATAATTATGCCCCAGCGGAAAAGGCTAAAGGAAGCATATGCCCATAGCGTAAACTATCGAGTTTGGTTGCTTTATTTCGCTCTATCTACAAACTGCACACTGATCCACTTGCATGGTAGAGTAAAAAACCATATTCAGGCCAAAATTATTCCGCATGATTCATAAAAATGTATGTCGATGAGTTCGACCGTCCTAAATGCCAAGATCTGGTTACGGCCTCAACATCTTCTCCTCCCCCCCCCTCCCCTCCGTTCTTCCCTTCGAACCTTCCTCTTTGGACCATCGCCTCATTCCGAAATCGATTATGTGGTGACCACACCCTCAAACGGAAGCTGCAGCGCGAATGAAAACATAAAAGACAAGCTTGCTTATGCAATTACTACTAATAAACCGTTTTCAGACACATGAACTGGTTCGCGAATTTACTTTGAAAAAATAGATAGCAGTATCAGCAAGGGATGGAGTGGAACATGCGCGATGCAACCTCTAAAAGAAGCCAAACAGACGAATCTTGAAGCAATACTGTGATCCAAATGGTAGTAAGCTTTCAAGAAACTATAAACCGTGGTAAGTAAGCAATATGGCGAGTAGGAATGTGATCGACCACAGCTTAGGTATGCTGCACCACTACAGCTATCATAAAAATTTACATTTATTGCCCAAACTCCGATGGCGCCATAAAGCTGGAATCTACTGTCCATCACCTTCATACAGGAAAAAACTTACAAAAGACGCATCAACTCCCGGGCAAATAATAAGGGTGAACAATAACTCTAAATATTCAATATTGAAGGAGCGACTGCGGAGAAAGAATCTGCAGCAGAACGAAAACTTCAGCATTGACACATAAAACGCTGGAAAACTATGGAGTGAAACGATGGCGGTGCACGTACACTCCGGACGGGCCTTCTCATCCAATGCAAAGGCGCTCCTATACGATGCTCAGTTACATACTGCATTTGAGCATTTATGCACAGATGACCTTCAGCGAACGCATAAACGACAACGAAAGAATAAACTCAGAAAGATAAGTGTGTCCTGGAAATTCTGCAGAAAAAAGAGAGTGATGTGAGAGGGATAAGCCTTTAATATTTCTTCACTCAGGCAAAAGATATGAAAGAGAATGTGGCCGAATTTGGGCAATACTTTCGAAGCAAATCACACTGAACCACTGATCTTTGATCATTTGAAAAATTCTCACGTGAAAATTTGAAAATTTCATATTGTGCAGTACCTATATGCTTACTGCAAACTGGCCAGGAGGTTCATCGGTGACCAGTAGTTCTCAAACTGCCTATGGCAATTTATAGAACCCTCTGTACTATTATACGATATCGGCCCAACCCGACCACTAGGCGCATTCCTCGAATTTACTGGCTAACGTCAAGTGTAATATCAAATGCATACTGCATGCAACTCTCGGAAATGCTTCACGGAAAACCTCTCATATGGAGAACTACAGAAAATGGCCTATCCGCTTATAAATAGTGCATCAGAACAACTGAATCGAATCCAGCAAATGTGATTAATTAGTAGTTACGATATCATCGTTACGTGCAAATCGCTGACTATGCTATGTGGTAGAGAATTCTTTGCATGGAATGACGCAAGAAGCACGTTTACGTACGCAGGGCATTTGTTACTGATGGACTGTGCAAAAGTTAACTATGGAACAACGCTGAATCAATCCTAACAACTAACTTCATCAAACATTCCTTGTTCTGCAATAAACGTGCCTGGAACATGCTTATCTCTACAGGGAGAAGAAAGGGACGGAGGATGGCGGGATGTGGACGGGTGGGAGGCAGGAGAGAGGGAGGGGAGTGCTGCAGCCGAGTCGACACAATAATACCAAGAGAAAATAACACATCACACTACGTCTAATTCACTTTTTTCGTCTTTCCGGAGATACTTCGATGGATATCCGCGAGGAAATTTTATCTGCAATAGTCCACGTGAAAAAATTTCGGACCCAATCAATACTTTCGATAAATAAAAGTGGAAAAGCGAAACTTCAAATTGATATTGAAGAAATTCTCTTTCAGTAGCTTCCTCATGGAGTTTTTGGAACGGAGAATGTGACACCTCTGTGTCACATTCTCCAAGGTCACCTCTGTGATTTCCTGCCAACAAAAAAACCTGTCAGTTCGTATTGAAAGCAAATTTCCCATCGCTTTTAGATTCCAAATTTCTGGACACCACGAAACCTTAGTAAAACGTCCCGGAGAACGAATTATGGACGGCGCACATCACTCTGGAGAAAGAAATTGGGGGATAACAATATTTTAGTGAAACAAGGGCAAGGAAAAAGTTGCAGTGACATGATGGAGTGTTTTCTCTTCCACTGACCTTATAGAATGCATTCGGGAGAGGAAAACACTTGCGGAGAAAAATGGATTAGAAATATTCGATTAGAACTACCAAAGAAGCATTTGGCACGCATGCAAAACCTCGCACAGACGTCATTTCCATTCTCTTGGGGAACTGAAAAGCTTCCTGTAACGTTATGTGGCCGCACAACTAACAAAACCATCAAGCGCCGATAACATCAAACCCACTTCATCAATACACACAACATCCACCCCAGCAAGGACTCAAGCCCTCAGCTATTCGCGTAAAATAAACGACTCACTCATAAAAATGCAGTGGTGATAACAAAGCAGCCTATTTCAGAATTTGTAAATACACATATTTATATATATACATATATATGTGTATCATGTATATGTAGATATATGTAATACATAATATATTCCAAACACAGCACATGCAGATTTGCCACGCGAGAGCGGATGCTGTAAAATCAGCAATGCCCCAAACTTGCAGAGCAATGCGTTAGAAGATAACCAAATCAAACAGTATAACAACTCATTCCCCATACAGTCGACGAGATAATAGCGTTCATACGTCGCCTATGCGATGTGTGGCTGTGGTGACCGATGAGAGAACCTCAATGAATAAACCCTCAGCTCCACTCTTCGCGCTCGATGTGTCCTAGCTGCTCGACGGCGCTTTGATTCACCGCGTGCCGTACAGGATAGAAATGCTTATTGAGCGAGCGCTATTTAAGAAAGAACAAAGGTGTAACGAAAAAAGGAAGGAGATGCACAAACCAGCCGATACAGCGGCGAGCTGTTGCTGCTGGGCTGCCTGGATCTGCTGTAGAAGCACCGGCGAGACACCGCTCTGGACTAGTTGCTGAATCGCTGTTAAACCGATAGGTGGTTGACCAGGTGTCTGGAAAGCCTGCGGCGTTGCGCTCGCCGTCAGCTGATAGAGCGCCTGCATGTTCTGAAATTGGTTAGCAGACTATACTCAGCATGGCGAAGTCGCGTTACATATGCAACACAAAGACACACACACACATACACACTGTCTCACAAAGCATCGTTCTAGACTGCTATGACAGACGCACTAGCTTCAAGCCTGTGCTCTTCATATTCGCACAGAAGAACCAACATTAAGGCCTCCCACTCCACCTCGACCCACTCACCATCGACTACAGCAACGCTAGCCGTGACGTCAAGCCATTCGTAACCAACAAGTACATCAACGATCCCTACAAGTAGTTAAATGGTCGTGTGCACCCGAAACAGCAGTCCCCGTTAGCTACAAGGCCGACAGAGCACTTGCTGCAACATACGTAATGCCGTCGACGTCTTCGTAGTGCTGCAGAGCGTATAAGCGCTACGACTAAACAACGCGCGCTGCTATTACCATCGCAGGCATGGTTGCTTGATCCTATGTAGTAGCACAGCTCGTTATAACTGCACAAACAATCTACGAAGTGTTCCAGGAAGAATAAGAGGAATTCGACTCTTCAAGGAAGGCAAGTGGCTTTCATACTATCACAACTACTGCAGTAGATAAAGCAAGAAATCCCTAACTATTAATGGTTGCGACCTGAGTTAAGGTCAAGTTGCATCGAACGTGTTCTTTTACGACGCCTTCCATTTAAATGCTTACGATACAGCTCTACTTCGACAAGAAAAAACCGCCCTTGAGCATAGCTATCATTAGAAAATAACAGAATCTCGCTCTTCAGCTGCCATCTCGAAGAAACGGCCCATACGTACCCAGCAGTGTTCCCAGATGGAGTGGGGAGGGGTGGGTGGGGGCAAGCAACAGATGTGTTATTCATCCTCTTGAGCGAGACCCCTCACTTTTCTGGAATAGCTCATAGACGAAGATGGTGCCGTCCGCGACGAAACATCAGCAAGGGACAAAATGAAACGAAATAACTGGTCGACAGGGTGTTTTTCAATGATCGATCCTTATCGTTGCGGATAAGCCAAAGATGGTGGTGTGCACGCACATGGCAAGCCGAGCAAAGATAAAACGATACAAATAGAAAAGGAAGCAGGTTCAAGCAATAAGTAGAACAAGATGCGCGCAAGCGTCTTCTAAGAGGGCATTCTCAACATGCAGTGGTTGACAAGTCGCGTGCAAATAGACAGAGAGGGAGGGAGAGGGGAAGCTCATTTGCCGCTTCACGAACAACATTCGTATATTAATGAGCATTAGGTGGCGTGCCTTGTAAACCGGGGTGAGTATCATTAGGCCAGTCTAGTTAAGCGGCTAGCCTCGAATCAGACACGAACGGCTTAAGAGAACGCAGCGCTTGCGGTGGCTCTCGGACCGCAATTTCATTAACGAGGGCGGGGCATGCCAACACACAGCAATGGGCCTAGCTTCAACAAATGCCACTGGCCGCGAGCACAGCCATGACAACCGTGCTGCTTCTCCTCACCAACCGCATATGCGTAACACTGCATCGCAATGTTCAAATTCCAACCACTTCAAACAGCTCACCAGTATAGTATCCCATCTATACGGTTTTCAGACTTCTAGGTGGAACATTTCTGTGAGTCTCGTTCCTGTTCACGCCTGCCTGAATTTGCCTGCAGGGCAGTAGCAAGCAGAATCTCCACACTCAAACTCACAGAAGAGTGTAAATGCAAGCGGTTAATGGAAAACCAACCTGAAAAATATGCTTCGTAGGCCAAACGGGACCCAGCGAAACACTCGACGTCGCTAACCCAGCTACCATCCCATAAGAGTGTGCTTACTCCTCTGAGGCAATACGCAACGCGCACACTGTGTGAAGAGGCGTGCGCCGAAAAGCAGTGCAGATGCACAACGCACTGCGCACCGATCGATTTGAACAGGCGCTGCGTTGCGATGCGTCGCCGGTTGATCGCTGCGAACGCAGCTGACCGGCAGATTGAGAGCACATGTGCACATCGTTGTGAGGCACATATTGGACGTTTGGCTTGCGTTATGACTTGCAGTGCAGTGGTGTTGCAAGCAGAGTGGACAGACTGACCTCGCATTTTCTCTCTCTCTTTCGACGCAGCTTCTTTCTCTAGCCCCAGCTTAGCAGGATAGCCTTCACTCCTCTCCCCTCCACCTCTCTTTCAGCTAAGGGGGCCGCACGAAACACCACAATCGGTGATCTAGATGTCTTCCAATGGTCCCATTTTATAAATATGCCAATGACAAAAGGTAGAAGCCATCGCGGCTGCTCATTCTGGTTCCAAAACGCTATCTGTTGTGGGCAAATCGAGGCACTTTGAACTTCTCTCGGCCTAATGAAATGGATGTATTAGGGTGCATTCGCAACAAGCCGTATGCATCAGGATTCGGTTGACTGCGTCATCCAAGCGGACTGCCTTTGTGGACTCAGCAGTTTTTTCCTGTCAGCCGAACAGCAGCTGTATTTAAAGTCACTCCACGTTCGTTTCTTATTTATCATCAGATACTTTCGATGTTTTTTTTAAATTTCACAGTCTTGTAAGAAACATACTAGCCTCCTGTTTAATTCGGAAAGGCCCATCGTTTCACCGCCGCTTCACTACGCTTAAGACTCATGGGAATTTTTGTTGTTTTTGCACGTTGTATATCTTTTACTGGAATACAGTCGTTTTGTGCGTCCTAGCTGGGGCTTCGCTAGACCACATCACATTTCCTTTCTCTCCGATCTCTTCGGTCGGAAACGGAAACGTAAGAGGTCTCACACATCCGAAGGGAATATCGACAAGGTGACGCGAAAATCTAACACGTCTCAGCCTTTGGTGAACAGCAAGGCAGAAAAAGTTCTTTTAAGTAACTGACTGCTTATAGATTATTCATTAGAGCGTAAAGATCAAAACAAGTTTTTGAGTTCACATTCTGCTCTTTAATGCTGTTTTAATCGGAATATTTGGTGAGTGAGATTTCTGGATGAGGCATGTTATAAAACAAGAAGCCATCGCACCGTTTTATGAAGTGTCGACATAGATGACGGAATGCTTTGCCGCCATCAGAGAATGCTCGATGACACTATACATCCTAGTGGGATCGAAATCGTGTATGCCATTTTTCTGCGTGGCCACCAGCAAGTGAGGAATTTGCGTGAATTTGCATCCATTATTTTCTACTATATAATCATTTAGTCTTTGCGCAGTGCTGTCGTCGCTCGAGCTCATATTTTTCGAAGCGTTAACATTGAGGGCAACCGTGTAATGAGCACCATCTGTGAATTACCGAGAACGTCGGCTTTTTGCTCAGTTGTCGGGAGAGGGACATCGACAGAAATGCCGTAGAAAATTTCTGGAACAGATAATAATTGTACGTTTCGTCTATGTAAAAAGGTGACGCAGTAAAAGTTGTTTAATGTAACCGTGATGTGCACATACGTCTTTTTATAATGCACAAGATCATCGACGAGCAACGGGTTGCAGTCATGAGAGAGTAAACTGAAAGGATAAAGAGATGCAGATACGTTTCTCTAAAATCGTGGGTGATCTGTGGAAGTTCGCTGAACTATATTGCATGCAAGAAAATTTCCGCTCATTTGTCGACTCTTATGATTAATTCTGTGTTCAGAACTACAACTGTTTTCTCCACATAATGTTGCTTTCTTAAAATACTATCGTAACACTGCACTTGCAGTGCAAATCTCTCATCGTTATTGCACATGGCGGAAACGCCATTGATGGGTGCATTGCATTTTGCATTCTTGATCGGATTATAGCAAAAAAAAACAATGCAGCTAGCAATCGAGTGAGCATGCGAATGTAGAGCTGATAGTTTAATGTTTTGACTGGATGTCGCCGCAGAGATTATGCCATGAAGAGGCCGAAAAGTGTGCCTAGAAGATGCGCGTCACATAGGAACTAATTCTGCCTGCAGAAGCAGCTGCTTGCTGTTTAAAGGAGAAAAAAGCAGCAATGAGTTACTACTCTTTACTGTCCTAATCTTGTAAAAAACTCTTTCAACGGAGCCAGAAACCACAAATCATTCAAAGAATGTCTATAATGATTTGCTCTGGTCAGAGAGATTATTCTGAGGCATAGAATTTAAAACTTCCTAGAAAGGCCAAACATTTCTTTAACTAAACACCACTTGTCAAGGATAGATCTCATTACATGGAAAACTGCGACGTTATTTTGCTTGCATTTTCAGTGAATGAAATGCCTATCGCATTTGCGAAGAAAATTGTTGATGTTTCCGTGGCACTACTCAAAATATGCAATTTCAGTAATTTTGCAAGGAATCAGCTGTAAATTTCGCGAGAGGATTCTCTACGGGTGGATACGCACACATAATTGGGTATAGGAAACTTAAATGTCGTTTGCATGAAGGTGCATAGTTTACTTATTACAGCATTGCGAGAAGAGCATCAAGTAATGCAGTAAACCTGGGAAAGTAGTTCTGTATTACGCTCCAAAACTGCGGCAAAGTTCTGCATCATTCCTATGCGAAATTTGTTCCCGTAAAAGAAATGAGGACGTTTACTGAGTGGGAAAAGACAAAAATTTTGCTAGCAAGTTTTCCTCTGGAATTTTTAGTTCTCCCTTGCTGTCCCCTCTCACCCTGCAGTCCATGTGCTCCTTCACTGCCGCTGGAAAAATGTGAAGGAACCAGTGAGGCAATTCTGGCGAAAAGGCGACAGTATCCAATGTAGCAACATTCTGTAAATCTACGATATCTGGGAGATCGAGCTGGTGCGGATGTCTGCCCTCAGAGGTTTAGAAAAGCCATTAGAAGACTTATCATTTTGAAATTCCTCTCTGCCATTGAAACATTTTATTCTTTTTCATGCTCAGCCGTTCTAGAATGGCGAAAACACTTCGAACTTCCTGGAATTCGCTGGAACGTTCTGCCTCAGTTAAGGGGCAAAGAGTCGAATGGCTCCGTACGTATCTTCGAAGTTGTATTTTGTTGACTGCGTACGGTTAGAGAAACTGAAATTAAATGATATTTTGGTAAAGCAAAATAGGATACTTCTGGAAAAGCGTAAGTGCATGTTTGTACACTTACTGTGAGGTCATTTTTATTATCAGCAGCTTATCTGCAAGCGTACTGAAATCCATGAAAAATTAGATTCGTTTATGAAAGGAAATAAGAAAGCAAACTGAAGATAGCCAAGTGTGCAAATCGTAAAAGGAACCGGATGAAGCGCGTCCTCTTTCTTCAGTATCAGTCACTCCTGCAAAATCTGTGGCATTTTGCACGCAAGCAACCAAAAGATTCTACCCGACTTGTTTCAAAAGCGTACTAGGTTTTCTTTTAAATACACGATTATGGGCAAATTTAAACAATTCCATTTGTTAACGGGAAGTTTATTCGGCATTTCTTGTCATCTGCTACAAGAACTTATTAAAGAGTTAGCACAAATTGTATTGGAAGATGAAGACATACGCTTCATCTACTGAAGTGACATCCACGTATTGTATGCACACAGATTGATAACTGCAACGGAACGAGACTAGGCGGAATTGGGTGGGCAAAAGAGTGGGGGGAGGGGAGATGAATGGAAAGATGTTACGTTGAAAGAGAGCCAACAAAGGGACGTGAACAGGCTGAATGAGAAACTGACTGAAATGTGGTCGGATCGGGAAAGGACTTAGCACGAAACAAGGTCTTTTTTTTCAGCGAGGCAAAGGGAATAAATGCATTTGACATGTGCTAATTGGAAGCGATTTGAGATGTGCCGAGGGACACCCTCTCTAATGATGCAGCTGCCAGGAGTGGCATCAATCCAAAATTCAATTGCGGCTTATCACAACCACAAATTGCGCTTTCTGCCCCTTCTGCCCTCGAGTACTTCCCGAGTGTATCGTTCACTGATAGCCCGTAGCGATCGGTCACAGCATCCCAAGCAGTAACTCAACCTCCGCATGCACTCCTTGTAGGTGAAGATATTAAATGATATGGAAAGCGTATAGCATGCATGGACCTGTCGCACAAAACTCATTTGCTTTCTTTATGCATTTTATGATGCTGGAACACTGCTACTTCGCAGGTGAAATGTCACCTACAACGATTATCGGCTATTCGCGTTGACTACGCGCTTATCGTCTACGCGCTTTGCAGATTGTAAAACTTAGCAAGATATGCTAGAACAGAGCTTTTATTTTCAATTTCATCCCGTTCCTGAAGCAGTGTGTTTCGATGCTCATCGAACACTTTCGATATCGACGTAAACATTTATGCTGCTTGAGAAAATTAATCAAACGTCACATGCAATACTTTTTTTCTTTAAATGATACACAGAAATAAAGTTACACCCAGCTTCATGAAGAAAAGTACGGCTCATTATTGCCTTAATGAAAAAGCCAAAATAAGGCGAATAACTAAAACATCGGCGTCTCTCGACGTTGTCTAACAAATTACATCAGCCAGAAAACACGTTAGAGATCCGATATGATAAGCGCATTCGTAACGCAGCTCGCTAGCCCAACCGATAATACCCACGGTATGATCGCTGGCGGAACTGCTTTCCAACATGGCTCCGCCCAATCTTCCACTTTCATGGTTTTTTTGGCTCACCCTTCGGAACCAATCGTCTCGTTCCTGGCTCCATTTCATCTATGAAAAATATGCTTTTATCAAATTTCTGCAGTAGGGATATTTTGCAACATTCACTGCCATCCTAGTGATAGTGTCACGTCTTCAGTAGCCTTCAGTATGATTCCAACAATTCGCATGCCTAACATCGGCTGATTCACGCATTTCTAGGCTTGAGGCTATAACGAAAGTGGTTTGGAGAGTGTACTCGTGAAGAGTACTCCATCATGCATATAGAGTTTCCAACATCATTCTGCCATATGATTGCCTCTCATCTGAACCTTCTATGGCACACTCCAATGCGCGAAACGCTAACGCTCAGTTTGTGCACATGTCTATGTCCACACAATTCAATTCCTATAATCAACACATCGAAATTGTGCCACATATTAAAATTCTGTTCTGTCGGATGATAATATTTTAATGTTGAACTAATTATTTCAGGAATCTATCAATTTTGAACGTTCCATCATAGCAGTCACATATATTTACCCATCCACAAGTGACGTGGAAAAATGAAGTACACCAAGTGACCAACAAATGCAATGTCACTCGCTAATGAAGAATGAGGTGTGACAAACAGGTCGTACCAGTGCAAAACATTTTACACGTGAAACGTTTTAGTGCGATAGCAGGTGGCACTAAAAGCGAAGTTGTTATGACCGGTACTTTGCTCTGCATTCACACGTGCGTAGGAAAAAAACAGATCTGCGGCAACTTTTGAGTCCCACAAAGTATTTCAAGTTCGCATCCCTTCGTTTCAAGCCACGATGAGTATATCCCAGACCTTCCGTAGTCATTAACATACCACGAAGAAACGAATTTTTGCGCCTCATTAGTTGCCCACCCCGACCGGTCGTCGATTACTTCGGCAGCAAACGTTTTTACGTTGCCTGCTGAAAATTTCCAGCGAATTGAAATCAACATTGCATTTATTCGCCTTATGGCAACTCTGCAAGCAGTTATATATCTCCTTTTTCAGTGGTGAGCAATTGACAGTGTTTAACACAACTACTGCAAATATTACATTGCCCTTTTTGGTGCACCTCTTTTTGCTGTCATCCTGCATTACACAAAAATATTTGATGCCGAAATGACTAATACATTGCATTCTTCGTAAATCCGTCTGAGTGCTCATAGAAGGAGAGACGGAGGTTACGGGAAAAGAATGTAAAGAGAAAATTTCTGTCGCTAAATACTTCGTGAGTGAACGATGTTAAGCTGCTTGCCTGAAAATTCTCGAATATATTTCATTAGTGGGAACTTTTTGTAACAATTAGCCACTAGGCTTTCTCTCCTTGGCGCTTTTCATGAAGTTCTGATAGTTGAAACTTCTCAGTAATAATAACAGCAACCTTCAAAAAAAGAAAAATCTCATATAACCTCGATTATTTCAACCTGTCAAAAGAGCTGGCATGAGTGAAGTCTTGGTCGGCAAAATTTTTTGGACCAATTGAGTTTCAACAAATTCTACTCTTCCTGGCTTCGAGGATTGAAGACTCACCTAAACTGACGAATATTAGCCATGACGTCTCGGCAACGAAACATTTTTCTGGAAGGGAGGAGAGAAGAAAAGAAATAAATTCGGTTGCTTGCACTGCCGAACTTTCTGTAATGTCATAATTACGAACACCCATTTAGAGCTTTCGATCACTCAGATAGACAAAGTTACTCCTGCTGTCACTGAAACGGTTTTCGAGTTCAATCAGTTTCGCGATTGCTGTTACTAAAGTTGTGCCAAGCCAAAAAGAAAGGGTAATGGACACAAAAATCCAATTTTAAATGAAAAGTCAAATGTTTATGCGTCTTCGCGAAAAACTGTGTCAAACAAAGTAAATCAAAAAAGCCTCATTACTGTGGAGTTTGCAAAGCCTGGCAAAGCGGAGGGAGTAGAGACTATGGAGCGAGGGATTCCGATGCTAAAAGTTCTCCGTTGCTTTTTCCTCCTATATTTACAGCTCTCTGATCATTTAATTTAATATATTTTATTCTTCGTGCTGAGGAAATGAGGATTTCGCTATTCAAAAAATGTATTGTCACAGCTCATAACAGCTATTTTGCTGCAGATGTGTGCCTATCCTATTACTATCCACGTATACCCATCGATCCGTCGTCAGTCGCCAATGACCACCAAATTTGATGACCGCTACTTCAAATACTTCACAATAGAAGAGTCCATCGGCGCATCAAAGATACATTTGTTGCGAGCTATGCGACAGATACGACAGAGCATTCATTACATGTACTGTCTAAGAATAATTGTTTTAATGCATCCCTCAGGTCGGTTAATTCTTTCACGAACAAATTTTATCGTGCTTCAAATATGGTCGAACATTTCTTTTTTTTTGCATGAGCAGGAAATACTTAAGCCAGCACTGGGAGAGACAGCCTCCGTCAGGCTTCACAGCGATTAGCGCTGATCGTGCTGCTGGCACGTTAAAACATATATGATCATTACTTTGTCCTCTTCCCCGAAAAGTTCAGCACTAAGCATTCGACATTCGTTAAGACTATTGCTTCATGGAAATTGCGACGTGAATATTCAATTTTCCAAAGTGATTTTATGCGACTTTATTAAGCGTTTGGAAGAGCAAAGTGAAGTTGAAAGTTTTGCTGCATTCCTAAACGAAAGTAATCTCTCACTGCATAGAAATAGGAAGAAAGATAAAAACCGAACAAACAAAGAGGGAAAATTTCACCGGATGAATTCTTCGAGAACAGTCAAGAGCTAGATCACATCTTTAGACAATGAATGGATCAGTCATTCCAAGAGACGAATTAATTCATCGAAGCTGAATTTGACTCATGCAGTAATTTTTAATCATTATGCATCCTTAAACTCGGTGAAGTAAATAGCTGAGTACCGATGAGCCTTTCCTCTCATGCTTCTTATCCTATACTGGTCGTAACGCTAATCTTATGTAAAGAAACTTCTGGAGTAAAAATACCTAATTTGACAATAAGTGCTCTATTTAATTAATTTCTCTACCGAACTTGCCTCGTGGCACGTAGTGGCTTAGAACGGAATTTGTTGAAATAGATTATCTCATCATGAATAACGACGGTTAATATACACGGCTAACTGTAGTAATTGAAGTGAAAATGAACATTTTCAATGGGGATAACATTAAGTGATAATACAGACAGATATGCATCAAAGAGTCTTACGAAACAACAAAGCAGACGTAATAACTTGAAATAGGAAATAACTTAACTCATTTTACACATCAAACTGCAGCAAAAGGTGAGTTGTGCTACTACATTTCCGCCGCGTGGCATTCAAAGAATCGATATTACAAAGGTGCGCAGAATGAAAAGTGGTTGAAAATAAACAGTACTGAAAATATATACTAAAAGAAAACGCCTTAACCGATTAAGGCACCGCCACTAAGCTACAGGCGGTCCTCGTATCAAATAAGGAGAACAACAACCAAACAGGTCATGCAGGAAAACTTTTTTAAATCGAATACATAACTCACATTGACTTCTGAATTCTACATTTGCACATTTCTGACGATTTAAGGATTTCTCCACATAACTACAAACCTTTCTTAAATGTTTGCAATGTGAGTTAACCATTTCAAAATAATCGTTGAGTAAATATGCGTCCTATATGAAATACGTACAGCTATGCATTTACGTAAAAAGTTGACTATATATATATATATATATATATATATATATATATATATATATAAGCAGAGGAACTGATAAACGCTATCTATTGAATGACAAGCTTTACTTTTACTCTCAAAGAACATCACTATAATGTTAATATTTAACCAGCAAATCTACACGCAAATGCACACGAAGTGAATCGTTGTGGAACGTTTAACACTTTTTGTGGCAAATGCGAAAGAACGGCTGCAGATCATCTCTTAGTGGTGGCTCGCACGAATGATGGCCCATTCCACACTTCTGCTAGTTCTACACTGAATCTTCCAGCCACTGGCGTATGTGAAATTTTTCAACAGAGGGCGCTATGGTTCTAAATATTTCTCATCTTGTATAAACCACCCCCACTGTACTACTTTTTCTTGTTCGACCAATCAAAACTTCCTCTTGTCCGACCTCCTATCTCTTCTCATCCGTTTTTCGCAGTACTTCGCAACGGAAATATGCATCAAACAAGCAAAATGAAACAGTTGGTGAAGCACGCAGAAGAAACCTGCATCACAAATACTTTTAAGCCCCACTAATTTGAACAACCAGTCCCACCAGTAAATACTGCAATGATTCCGTTTGAATAATCTTTCAGGTGAAAGATGAAAACAACAGCTGCAGTATGCACATAAATTCTGTCTGGTTAAAATACCTTCACATTGTTTCAAAGCTGACGAAAAAGCAACCTGAAAATGGCAAGAAAAAGTATACCGATGGCAAGCACTATACATTGCCGAATTCCCTCAATCCATGTCCAGTGATTTCCAGGCTATGTTCCGGTATCATTTACGGAACGACTAAAACTATCCAACAGACACACCTAGTTACTGCACACACAAAACAACCGTACGGCTTCAGAATTGCAACCTAGCATTTAAGTGAGAGCACCTCTGAGCTGTGTACAAACTACACGGACAATGTATTGCAAAACTCGAATCTTTCAACAGCTGCTCAAGACTTTTGATAACCGAGGGAGTTCTTTCTAACTAGAATTGCCAGTATTTCGCCGAAAAAAAAGTAAAATACCCTCTTCTTGGCCACCGCCTCTCACCTTCTCACCCTACACGTCAAAGCACTTCTCTGACTCATGGGATCATCGAGCACAAGCTTGCTCTCAAAGTAGCTCTGGTAGAGTTCTCTCACCTGAACAGAGATTCGGCAGCGGAAGCCGTTTTGCCTCACTGCACAACGAATGTCCCCAAAATCTCCTTTGGAAAACGTAGCAGTCACTAGTCACGTAAATATGCATAAATGTGCTTTTGGAAAGCAGTGTCTTTAAAACCTGTCCCTTTGATTTGCTTTTGGGACGCCCATATGTCCAAGCTCGTCAAGCTTACAAGTGAGCGCGAAGACGAAGAAAAACGGCAGTGCTGTCGATCAGAATTCGATGCGTCACCTAATGAAATAAACGACGGCTAGCACTACCGTCATGTTGCGACGATGCTCGAGATGTGGATTGACGTTATACCCATGGCTGCCAAGATCTGCTGCAGTGAAAAGTGTGCAAATATTTGACCTTGATGAGAGGCTGCTGCACCAACTTGTTCCGCTGATTTCGCAAGGCAGATATCCGTTGCGTCGAAGTTTTTTCACAGCACTATCTTCAGTTCATCATTATCTTCGTTCTATTTTATTCGTGAAGGCAACACCAAGTTTTTAAAAGTAAATGGTATGCTTGCACTCCTTCCCCAGTAGAATAAAATTGAGCTGCGCGGAAATTTACCTGAGCGAACCGAACACCGTACTGTATTGAATAGAAGCCACTCTATTTCTCTTCATTAATACTGTTGACGTGACCGAGGAGTGCGAAGAAGTGAGCTGAAGGTTGCGGTGAATTCTTAATCCCTCGTCGGGTAATCCTTTCACGTTTTTTGATTCGAATGACGTATGCTCAGTGATGCTAACCGCGACGAAGGAGCGACGAAACATCATGCAGTCGTTGCACCATTTAGAGGTGCTGGAAAGTATAGCATATAGACAGCATCAAACACTTCCCGACCGCGGTGCCTTGGTTCTTACGTGTGAATGAGATAAATAATTTAAGCATGAGGGTTTTTTTCCAAGGAGCTTGCGTTCGATAATATCGCGGACGAAACCATTCAATGCTTTCAACGAACGATTTTAAGCTGCGCGATATGTGAGGCAAAGTTTATTTGCTCTCTTGGTTTTGACAGTCTAAAAAGAAATTCATAGCTCCACCGACGGTGACGATAATTTATTTTTTAGCTGAGAACAGAAAAGTTTCTCAAGATGGAAAATGAGAGTAATTTCCATTCGTAAGTTAAAAAGATCGCTGAGGATGGGATTGCTGAAGGATATAATCCAGGATACTTGCCAATAAGGAGATATAAAAAGTCAACTAGACGATGCCAGCATGTACGTAAAGGAGCAGAGATGAATATCGCTTAGCATAGAACTCGAAAATCGAGCTTTGCAAGTAGCCCCATTTGACGAGCGCTAAATTACTCGTGCTCATGCGAGAAATAAAATGCATTTCTTGTAGAGGTTGTGAGGCGGAGTTCTTATTCGACGAGACTCTATTATGGACAAGTTCAAAAAATGCAGAGAAAGTGACTAAGTCATCAGAAACCAAATGTAATTCAAAATTCGATATCACAGAGAACAGTGGACGTTCCTCTGCGGCAACATATTATATGTTAAGGGACAGTCTCTTTTCATATGAAAATGGCGAATTATGATGCGAATAAAATGGATCATCGCGATATGGCCTACTGCAGAATAGCAAAATACTCGATCCCACGTTCTATCCACTCAAGACTCACTTTTCTTCGGTATATTTTGAGAGAAGGGATCGAGAAACAGCCAAACGGACTCGTCTTATTGTCGTGATCGCGACAACTTGCAGCTGAACAACAAGCTTCGCTTAACTGTGCTATCACAAAAAATGCACTGAACCCTTCTTAGCAGGTAGATAAAAAGTTTTTATTACTTATTACTGTCAACTTCCTCGACGTAAAAATAAATTCCATCATTGGGCGTGATGATGTTAGTGCCAACATATGCTTATTTATTGTAGTATTCTGCACCATAGGATCATATTGAAAAAGTCATTATGAAGTGTGGCGAATCCCTATGCTGCAATAAATATCCGTTAATAGACAAGGCAGGCAATTTTTTTCTTCTTATGCACTTCCTCAGCGAGGCTGTCAAGCCAACATTAGTTGACGGCTACACGTCACGGCATTTCGCCTAACCGATCTCAGAGTTTCTTTTTGAACGACGGCACTAGAAGAAAGGAGCTTGTACAGATTTTTAACTGCATTCGCTAGATTGAGCACACAATGACCAGACTGAAATAAATAACTAAACGCACCGGAGTGAACAAACCGTAGAACTTGAGAAAGTAAGCGCACAACAGAATATAAACGTCTTTTTCTTCCATCATTTCCCAGCAAGGCATTCTCCACTTCAGAACAATTTCAAAATAATATGCTTCAAAGGGCTGACGAATGAGCACATTATTGAGGAAAAGGAAATAGATTCAAAACGTTTATTTACTTTTCACTTTCATCTCTCTAAGTCTTTTCAGACCTAGGTAAACCTTTTTGCATCCCAGCTTCCGATGTTTGCAGACAGGCTTTTTACGAAATCCTGGAACATTCTAAAATTGCTTCAGAAAATCCAGAAATGAGATGACAGCTGACGCAAAACACTAAAGATGAACCTCACAAAAAATGCTTCTCAGTGGTGGCGAATCAAATGGCAAGATGCGGATTCGGCGTGCTCAAAGATGCATTTGACAAGTGTAGAGCCCATGAGAAATACACAACGAAGCTGCTTTGTGAGCGGAACGCGCCCTCTTTTCACTGATTAAATCAAAAACGCTCCAAAAAAAACAGGAACTGGAGCATACCTAGCAGACAACGCAGCGAACACTTCAACCAACGTTCGGTACCGACTTTCTCGCCCAACAAATGCAGCCGATCGTGCACAGATGCAGTTAGCCTCTCGGATGGTTATGTCGCTTTACCGATCAAAAAGATCAGTTCTTCCTCACCTCCTCCTCCTTCCTATGAATGAAGTTCACAATTGCTCATTTCAGAGGCAAATCCTCTTCCATGCACTACAGTGTCCACTGCGACCTACGACTGATTACTTCTTTCGCAACTAGCTATGGGAAACGACGGTCTGCATACTCGCCTTGCAGCGTATGAATACAGCAATCTGTCTTCAAGATGGCCGTCATAACTCTCCCTGATTCCTGTGCGTGAAAATACAGGCTCTTGCTATGGCTTTTCCCGGATGGCATCACCGCTCTCTCATGAGCCACTCACGTAGGAAGTCGAGAATTAACCTCATCTCGCACATCCTTCGTAGCTTCACCTCAAATTCGAGTTTAAGCAGCTCTCCTGCGAGGACGGAAAAAGTGCGTATGTAACCTGATCCCTCCTGGTGAGAAAAAAAGTGCCAGGAGAGATTTCACATGAAAGCAGCTGAAAAAGTGCAATTTTATGCACACTTCCGCTATCGCTGTACGAGCTCACCATCTGAATTACCAACATCACACCATGAAGGTGCTGTATTGCAAAATGCGCACAACTTTGTAAGATTGCAGCGCAGTGGCTAATGAGGCACGTAATCTTCATCTTTCTTTAGAACTCACAGATTCACTGAAACGCGAAGGCAAAAGAAAGGGGATTATTGCGGAATGAAACGTCGAAGCAGTCAAATTGCAAAGAAAATGAGTGACTGAAAAAGGGGCATATGCGCAGCATTAGTGACTCTTGAGATTATTATAGATGTCGCTCTACCTGAGAGAGTGAAATACTTCGCACAACTACGAGCGGCCGAATTACATGCTGCACTTTCGGAGCCGGCCAAATCTTTCTACCACAACGAAAGATGACCTCAGTACCTACAAAATCTGAAAGGACTTTTGTCTTCTTATTGTAACTGAAAGCAGTTTGTCACCTGGTCACATCACAAACAATTTCTTTTTTATAATAACACAGACTGGCATCATCAAATCCCAGCAACTATGATCATTGCTATGGGCAACTTTGTTAAAGTTGCGTGAATCCATGAGTGGAAGATGCATAATTTACGGCTGCTGGAGCACACCGCAATTCGTTGGTAAATTGTTTAGGTTGGCTGCCATTGACTGACATGAGACGAAGATTACACTTGGTGTTTCAGAGCAAAATCGAGTTTATCATTCCAATATTTGATGGTTATTTTGAATTTCTTGGATGCATGCATTCTGACGAGCATCGAAAACACCTCCGAAACTATAAATTTCCGTCCAGAAAGATAAAAGCTAGGAACCTAACTGCAGAGTTATTTGTTTAATGAACTGTTAACAGGCGATTCAATCCCCCCACCTTTTAAGAAACACTAGCACCGTTTCGTGCAGAAATCCTTTCGAACCGTTAAGGTTTGCCGGTCGTGAAAATTGCTCATGTCGGACGCCCAACACAGTTCGGCAGAAATATAATGTGCACAAATTGCTTCCTTGCCAAGACACATCCGCTTCTCTTGCGTTCGATAAACAAATGCAGTGCCGAAGAACGTCGAACGCTGCGTCGATGCACTGAAAATTGAAGCACTCTCATGGCTGCGCTGCGTTCGAGTGTGAGCGTCGCGAGAACCCACACACGACGCACCATTCCCCTCTATGCGTGAACGCTTCATGTGTGCAACGTCTGATTTCTCCGAAAGCCAGAAGGAAGTGACCCACAAAAATCACCATAAAATTGATGCATAAGTGCAGCGAAATTTTTATGTTTTCGAACATTTCTCCTAAATGCATTCCTTTGAAGATCCTCTATTCTCAGCTGCGGTTTCCGCATCAAATGCTGTTCGCGCCTGTTTTTAGCATCATCGATGTAATGATCGTTTATTGGGAATACAGATTTATGCTAAACCTTAATTGCAAGTCCGTCAGTGCTATTGGTGATGAAACATGTTGGTAAAATTTGCGCTGAACTTAAGTCCATGTTGCAGAAGATCGTTTGCTTTTCGACTATTGAATGTCTGAACCTGTGCTGCCACAGATTTAAGACCTACTGAAGCGTCCATTTTTGAGGCTTAGTCAGTGAGCACGACGTGGGAGATGAAGCTTTCGGAAGGGTGGGTTAAACAATTCATTCTGGCATCGTAATTGCAAAGAAGAATCCGTCATAGCTGCAACCATTAGAAATGCAATGCTGGAAGAAAGTGAAATCACAGCGAAAACTTTGTGTGAGGCAAGAAAGAGAGCCGCATAAGCACAACGCGTATTATTATATCCATCTACTTTCTTCAGTAAAATGTTTGATAAATGGTCAATAAACAGTGACTTGCAAGTGGGCTAAAAGCTATAGATGACGGTGGATGAAGGTGATATCGAGGGAGGTATGCACGCGTGGAGATGCCGACCATCTCGGCTTTTGAATTCATATGACCTTTCGTTACGCCCCCTATGTAGAAAAGGTTCAACTGCTAGTTGGATTCCTAAAATATGCAATAATGTGCAATAGCAGCTAGAAAAACGTCCTTATACGAAGACTGCCTTCTTTTGCACACTAGTACTTTGCCTGTAATGGTCAGTGTTTTCTGCCTGTGGGCAAACTGGTCGCGTGCCGCTCCGTCAGCTACAAGTTTCTTTGCTCCTTCAACTCGACGCTTCGCAGAATGCAGTATCGATAAAAATTTCTACTGTTACGTATCTGAAAATGATTATCTATTCTACACAAAACATCCCTAATTTCCTATTCTACCCAGAGGATCGTAAGCTCTTTGACCCCTTCTTTCACGTTATCTCATGAACGCTTCCCCCGATTCTGCTCAGTTTTCTTTAAAACGTTTTTGCAATCATGTGGCATGATTGCAAAAATGTTTTAAAGAAAATCATGTGTATTTGCAATCATGTGGCACGCGTTGTCGGTAATATGCGAAGTTACGAGAAAAATTCGGAATACGAGAATTTTTCCGAAAAATGTTTGGAAGCTATAAGGAACGATCCGGAAATCCCAATTTTGGTGGGATGTTTTGCATTTCTTGTTGGAATTTTTTCAGGACCACTTGCCGATAAGCGATCCTATGTGCCGATGAAGAAAACTTATGGAAAATTGCAAATACTGCAGAATTATCCGTTGTCAATGCGGAAAATCATTTTCTGGGCATATCTCGGTTATTTTTGTGGGAGTTTCGATGGAATTTTTTTACTTTCCACGCATCTAGACGAGCCAGTGGAATCCTTGAGAAAAACCTGGAAACGATTAAAAAAGTCGGTAATTTGCCGGCCTCATTTTTATATCTCCTTTCCCGTTGCAGTTACGATTTTCTCCACAACCCATCATTTTCATATCAATCTGTGAATGTTACGATGCTATGAGTGTGGTTTTTCTGAAGTTCATGCCTCTCTAAATATTCTGGATTTTTCCTTCAAACGGGTGCAGTTTTTTCAAGGGAAATCGTGGACGCGCGCACTCTACGACATTTCACTCCCCGGGGGATTTGCGGTGTGTATAACTTTACCTGGCCAGCTGTGGAAATTACATTTGACGGGGAAGTAGTGTGCAAAAATGACGGAAGCAGACAAGTTGCATTTTTCGTTTGTAGTTTCTTGAATTTTTGAGCAATTTCAACGGGATTCTTTTCGTTGCGCTTAGAATTCCATTAGCCAGCGGATCCTTTAGGTGGTTGGAGTGACAGTGCAAGTGCGGAGCCGGAGAATCGGATTTTAGAAAAATGTGATTTAATTTCTGTTATAGCTGCACGTGCACTGTCTCCTCTCAGCCGACGACGTCTCTCGCCCTCGACAACTGAATGATACTCTTCGGAGCAGTGGCACAATGGTAGGTACAGTTACATTTATTTCATGCTTGGCGAGGGGTTGGTGGTAGGGCGTGCGTCCTCTGTTGCAAATTTCCAATTTTTTTGCGAATTTCGGTTCCATAGCTATTCGGAGCATTAGTAATTTCCATGAGAACGGGTGCACACCGACGAAAGCAGGAGGTTGGGGGGCGGCAGTCCTCTTTTGTGCTTTCGTCTTTTCATCATTTTCACTTTTCCAACTAAACAATCCATTGCAAATAGCAATTTGCATTACAACCAGTGCACTTCCACGGAAGCAGAGGATGAAGAGGGCTTTCCCCTGCGGTGTTCAGGGAGCGAAGGCCTCCTGACCTCAATTTGGCAATGAAATAAAAGAATTTTGAGTTAATTGCTTCGGTTTCTCTCTTCAACATGCAACCAACACATTCTCGGCTTGTGTCTTTTTCCTGGTTTTTTTAAAGCTTTTAATCTCTTTTCTTTTACTATGCTTCAGTTTTTGATTGATTTGCATGTGATTTGTTTCTTGTAAAAATCTGTTCATGCAGAAATAGGTTTATCAAAGTTTTTTTCTCAACCACGGTTAAGCTTAGCGGGCAATGGATCGCTTTTCCTAGGAGTACTTTCAAAGCTCTGTCGATTAGTTAATAATTTGTTGCATTTCGGAATGAGAGTTGGAAATGGATTCCAGCTGCCGGGATCTCGGATACGTGGATTTTTGCGAATTTCGGGGTCTTTGTTCTCAGCCGCTACTTGATATCGGCGTAAGCGGTCTTTTGATTTGTCAGAAGGTCGCCGAGTGCTCTAGATCGGTGCGTGCTCTGTCGGCCGGGGACAGATAGGATCAGAGAAAAAAATTTTCAAAAATCGCGATTTAGCGATCCACGTGCGGGTGAAATTCGAAAAATATTTGGTGGAAACGGTTAGTGGCAGAATGCCGAAGAAAGCAGTGGGTGAAAGGCGGGACGGCAGCGACCTTGTGCATGAATTCTTCTTCAGGTGTTGTTAAGTTTGTTATGAATGTTGGCAACGGGAACAGGAATCTCTGTCATACAGAAGATCGTCACCTATTTTACTCTTTCGTTCACGTTGTGCTCAAGGCGCAAGCTTTTTATATATGTCTTCGTCCAGCGTCTTTTTGGGCGCCGGAGGCCCGGATCCGTTATTTATTATTTCGACTTCTCTTTTTCCTATCGCCGAAGGTGAGAGTCTGTCTTGCATTGCTTGAACCATTGTCTTTCTGTGAGTCGTTCAGTGAAGTGGTCTGTTAGAAAAGAAGAGTGGGTTGGCGAGGCGGCACGTGCACTGTTGTGCGCGTCCCTAATTTGTCCTATATCATATCCGAGGCTCCGATAGACGAATTTTGATCCGATTGTTTAAAAAATACTTTCTGGAAGGTGTAGAAGAGTGTGATTCGTTGATAAGTGTAATGCGCACGCCGTTTTATTCCGCTTTTTAAAAATTCCTTCCATGCGATATCTATAGAAGTGTGATACGTGGATAAGGTGACGCACGTTAGTCTATATAATACAGAAAATTACATATTACGGAAGAGTGTAAGTCTGTTCTACATAATAAAGAAGATCGTAAGGGCAATTATATATACAGAAGTTCAACATATTTACAGTCTGTATTATAGCAGATCGTAAGCTATTTTATCCTTTCGTTTAGCTTATCTCAAAGACGCTTCTCTCAGATCGGCCCATTTTTTCTTCAAAACGTTGGAATTTCCATGCCTGCAGGACCTATGGTTTTTGGTTAAAAAAGAAAACGTCTCTGTGAATGGACGCTGCTCTCGAAAAGGGAAGCAACGGGAGATGGTTAACAAAGCTGCAGTCGAGCGGGAGCTAGAAAGCATTAAAATAGAGGACATTCATAATGCTACACATATTTCGAGTGCTTAAGTGGTCCGTTTAGATGAGCACAGCAACTGCAATCTTCACTGACCACGTGCCAGCAAGGACACAGATATCCCCTCTTGGCACAAATCTTGTTTTCTACAAAGCAAGGTGATTTTACTTCATTTCTGCTTTGATGGGACCGATCGCGCGATTGATGCACTTTCTGTTTTCAAGAAACAATAGCGTTTGTATTAACATTGCACCTTTGAAAGCTTAATACCAAAAATGCAAAAAAAATTCCATTTTTAAGATACAACAATTCATTCGTAAGGCTTGAGTACTCGCATTCTGGTTGAAATGATGGATGAATTGAATGTTTTTCTGGAACTAAGACTTCAACATAGCTTATTTTAAGCTCACTGAAGAGCCTATATGATTCGATATGATGGGATTTCAGGAGGAGCCCTTATTTTTCCATATGAAACATATGATAAATGCAAAAAAGAAGAGAGAAACGCACTGAAAGCGAAGGAGTAAAAAGAGACGAACGAGTTTAACGTTGCTTAAAAGGGGCAAAGTTCTTCTGAACTGTCGAGCGCCAGCAACGTTTTGCTAGGTTTCGATGCGATTCTACTAAAAAGCTGTATTATGTTTCTGCAAATATTTTAGCGAATGATATCACTGCTACCTTCCTCCTTCCTCTTAAAAAGCGTTGCGAGTGCCTCTTAATGGACGGTCCACAAAAAGAATAGCAAAGTTCACGTGTCTATACGGGTTCGCAAAGAAAGGTCGTTCCGGCCGTTAAAAAAATCCTCATCGCAAAGGAACGGGACCAGGAAACGCTTCATAGAGGAAGGATAGCTGATACGTTCTTTCGAGGCTTGGATGATCAAAAAGTCCAGGAGGAGTAAAGTTTCAGCTGCGCACTCTCATATATTACGTTGTCGCAACCATCCTTCTGCTGCATGTTTGCCTAGACGACGAATTGATCAGTTTGAATGTGGTCGTAAGTATGCATTCTGGATGAAGTGAAAAAGCTCGCGCTTATTCCGGCTTAGTGACCATTTTGAAGATTGCTTCATGCTCCCTCTTTATATCCATTCAATTCACTCTAATAGCAGCCATATCCATTGGCGTCCCATGTTTTTAAAGGAAACACTTTCAATCTTGCTTGGGTCACTAAATCCCCAGAGAGTCTCGAAAGTCATCTATGCAGCTCGTACAGGAAGACAGAACATTTAATTTTCCTAAAAATGTGGTTATGTGTGCAGTGCTGAAAAGGAGTGGAAGAACTTTTGAAAATTGCAAAATGCATAGCTGGCGTCTTGTTCAGATAACTTTCATATTAGCTGCATCTGAGGTGGCGTTAACGAGAGGCTTTGGGATACATTTCAGTGCAGAAACATTAATGAGGCATTGACTGCTTGACAGCGGGTTCAAAAAAAATATTCACGTTTCAGTTCAGAACGAATCTCTTGCAAGACCTTTACGAATCATCTAAACGCAGTTACGATTTGAAACACAAAGAAATTCTTACCGCTGAATAAACGACCATAAATGATGAGCAGCGAGATTAGTAGGTAAAAGTTGCAAGAGACAATTGATGTTTTGTTCGAAAACGCAAAAATTCCAAGAAAGGGCAGTTGTCAGGATGCGCATATGCAGGTTTCCTTTCAGAAAGCATGCTGGGTCAGTTTCAGTGTATCACCATATTTTCTCCATTCGTTCCGGTGAATGTTTTCATTTTAATTTTCTACTTTTCCACTCATTTTGCTTAAAATGCTTCATCAGCAAATTGCCTAGCGACAAGATCGCGCTAGGCCAATCTCGAATAGAGCGAGCACAAGAGTGGCGGTTATTTAGCGCTCTGGGGTGACTTACATTATACAACGAGAGACGTCAAATAAATTACCAATTTTGAGACACAACACATCGATAGCAGTGCATAACATTTTTTTAAGAGAAGTCTGCTCTAGAGTTGTTGCTCCATGCATGCTCTTGTTCGAGTTCTTTTTTTGGAACATTTCACTCTATGCAATGTTAACGACCCCTCATCACTCTTTACTAGAAAGGCAAGTATCACCGTAATGAGTTCGATGAACAACAGTCCGTTTATTGGCATCTAGTTCACTGCCGTTTCGGCCATATGGGAGCTAATTTTCCTCCCTTTCTTCGCCCTTTCCCCCTCACTTTCCCTGTTTCGAAGATGTTGTCGTTTTGTTGCCTCAGGTTGTTAGGCATATCCTATCATGGGGAAACCAGTTTAGGTGAGCAACTTCAAAAGGTCTTTAGTCAACTGCATTAACCAAACATATGACAGGGATCAAGAGTTAATCTTTCATTTAGTAAAATGCAGTACAGAAGGCCTTGTGCTTTGCGCTTCCTGCACAGTTACATTACATTTCTTTGAATAATACAACTTTGTGCCACAAAAGGGTGGATTTTAACGCTTTTACTGAAAGCCATAAACGTATTTAAACTAAGCGAACAAATGAGAAAGAAGACGTGTGCAGATGGAGTGGTGGCCTTTGAAATTGAAAGGGAGAGCGAGAGTTGAGGCTATCATTGTGTGATTCGAATCTCTTACGACTGGCTCGTTCGCAAAAGTAAAGTCCGATGCACCGAACTATTAACAAGAAATGAGAAAACGCCAGACTGTTGAAAATCTCCTTCAATCGTCTGCGTTTTTACGTGATCGCTGCGAATCGTAACTGAAAAAATAAAGGAAGCGAAGAAAAGAGGAAAATACGTTGGTGTTCACGTCGAATTTATTTTATTCAGCCGTCATAAAATGACTTCAAGCGTTTACGGCAAATAAACAAGACATCACAAAATGCTTCCTCTAATCAAGTGTTCATTCAGCTCAATCACGTTAAAGCACGCCAAAGCATGTGACTGTATCGCATCAGAATCGTTGTCTTATTGTAAATTCAGCGATTCGTGCAAACAGTTAGTCATGAACATTTCCTTAATTTAGCATTTGCTGAATTCTATAAGCAATAGCGAAACAAGCAAATTGGTTGTGGAAAACGTTGAGCAACATAAAAGAATTAAAGAATTATATGCTGAAGTACCCAATTTCCTTGTGGAAGTTCTCTGCAACAGCTACTGAGCAAACTGAAGTTAATGCTCATTAACGATTAAACAGCAGCCGACCGAAGAACGAGAAAAAAGAATGAAAAACTCCAATTAATTGGATCCTGGTCGGAAACAAAATACAATACGGTCTGAAAAGCATCATAACCACCTTCAATAATTCTTGAGCACATAGTGCGATCAATAAATATCGCCCAAGTTATCCAGGCATTATGTAAAAATGGATTGCACTTAATATATAGGAAATACGAAGACGAGCATTTCGACAAAAAAACTAAAGTTATGCAGATAGCATAACAAGATTTAGAATAGTGGCCGAACGCGAACACTTTGCGTGACCTTCAACACAGCTTTTGTTGAGCGGCAAATTATGAACTTGAACTAATCAATGAGAAGGCAGGTTCATAAACCAGTTGATGGGAACGGGATGCAAAAATTCCCAAGTAGGAAGTCGAGGTAGAGTTATTCAACAGGGGTATTAACGGAAATTGCTAAAGTAATAACAGAGAATGTGTTATGTATTACATCAGTACGTTCCCTTTCGAAAGCACATGCATAGTGCTCACTCCGGTGCAGTAAAGGTGTTGCACAAACACTCCAAGAAACAGAATCCACAGTTGGGGTGAAGGCATATTTGAAGGCCGCAGTAACTGCCACTAACGACTTTCTCAGTTCCTTAAAAATGATGGAACCGAATGTCTACACACAAAGGATCTTGAACACAAAAGTTGTTTTGTAATTATGTATGATAAAAGGCGTGAGTGTAATGCAAAGTATGCAGTAATATCCGGTCTCTTCGGAAAGAATCTTCGAAGAGACCGATAGGGTACCATCCTCACACTTCCTCTCAGTTTCTATGCTTTGCAGATTTGTTACGTTAATAGTTGACAGCGATGCACTGGAAAACGGTATAGGTTCATTTTCCCGATAAGGTCACGGTAGCAACAAGCTTCAAGTTTTCTGGATTTGCAAAAGGGGCACTGGCAACTCTATAAAGCCTCTTAAGCTCCACATTTAAACGCAGTCTAGTGCCCAGGCCAGTTCCTGTGATGTGGAAAACTGCTACTGCAGTGGCTCTTGCAAACAATTCCGATCATATGCTGCTATTAATTTTTGCCCGATTAATTTGACATTTTTCATTTGCAATGTGCCGAAAATTGAGCGAAAAATCATTGAAAAAATCGCTTCATTTTAAGAAATGAAATCAATGATCAAAACGCAAATTCATGTCTTTCCAGTTAAACAACGCTAATTTCCAACTCTAACGAGTAAGTAACAAGCACATAGAGGAGACATCACAAGCCCCACCCTGCCAAACCACCTGAATAAACAATGAAAAGAGAAAAGTTTTGCAGAACTTTTCTTCTATCTCCACAACGTCGGGAATACTCACCTCTTATTTTCCCAATTTATCTAATAAATATTGTTCAGATCTTCGAGAAAAACGTTATCAGCAAGTAATCGCTCACAGACAAAAGCTACCACGTTACGGTGACTTGTTTTTTACATTTAAGGAGCAAATGCAAGAGACTACATTACCAATAAACGCTGCTAAGTTATTTTTTGGGCCTGAACCGAGCTCAGAGCAGGAAGGATTTACTACTGGTCTCTGTGGGAGCCGGAGCCAAGTTTTTCTCCACATCTGAACAAGAAAGCAATGGACGAAGTTTTCGCACCGTAGTGCATTAATAAATCTAAATCTGAGGCACAAAATGAATCTGTCATGTAAGCAGCATTTCACACGCAATGAAAGGACTTTCGAGGTCAAAATGGAGGCCACACTGGGACAACAAACGCTTTAGACAACAATTTTAAATCTCCAGGCTATTTTTCGTCATTTGAAGCAACATAATCGACGCATTCTTTAGTTCTCATTTACTGTCTTTCCCCCTGACACTTCTCAGTTTAGCACCTGCAAGCCATTTTTAGCCTTCATTTTTTGTTTAATAGTGTTGGCCAGCATTTAAAGCCCGATATCTGGCCTACATCATATGGCCCACTTATAACACTGTACATTTGAAATATAAGAGGTCAAGGGAAAAGTATCAGCAGTTATCTTATTTTTAAGCAGACGGCAGATTGGGAGCTTCGCTTTAGTGCGAGACTCATGCATGGAAGGCGCCAAAATTGTTTTCTTGCATTTTTTCCACACATTTCGAAAATTCGAGTTCCCTTTCTAGACTGCACTTCACACTAATGTGTCGTTATGAGTCGACTGCGTTCCACTTCCGAATATCGGAATTTCCAACTAATAATCGCTCATTGCATTCAGTGGAAAAAGAAGTGGTTTCCCATTTGTGGGTCACTGCAAAATCTGTGAGCTGTGAAAGGTCCGTCTGCTGCATCTGAAATACATTTCTTTCATAATAAAGCGACATCAGCGGTTAAGTATTTCTAGCGTTGACGAACTTTCACTTCCGGAAATTAGAAACGGCTATAGTATTTTTGTTCAATAAGCTTCCAAAGAAGGTTCGTTCATATTAAGGTCGGCGCAAACATTTAAGGTCACAAAAGTGAGAGTGAAAATGCTATGAATGCACTGCGATATTATTTGGTTTTCTAGTATAGGCTGTCTATGCAGAAGAAATATTCAGAGGGATTATTGCACGTGGAAACCGGAAAATTGTAAGCGGTGAATCACTTCGAATAAAAGAAATTTTTGCACTCACTTTTGAAGATGTGGCAGAACTTTGCTGCCAAATCGTTCTTTCAATTCACTGCTCCTAGGCTTTCTTCATCCTTATTTCCTGCTCACTATCATTACGCCGTATGTTGTTTTCGTTTTGTGCTGTGGCATTTTACGTCCAATAAAAAAGTGAATAAATGTGTAGAATGATGCCTTCGACTTGAGCTAATTTGTCTGAACGTTGGCTTTTCTCTGATGCGAACAATGTGAACTAAAAAAAACCAACTGGTGCAAAATGTGCCCACTTTTGTTGACCTCAACTTGTCTACGAACTTTTTAGAACTGTTAAATTAAAGTATAAACAAAATAGGGGATCATTCTGTGCACTGAATTACACACTGTACCCAGTAAACTTAACTTTAGTAGCTCCCAGTAAACTGCTGGATGGACTAACAAGAGGAATAAACAGACATACAGCAGACAGGACGTCACCACGATGAGATGTTGCTAGGCAAAGTTGCAAAATAGCGTCAAAATGTGCAAAGAACTCTTTGAGCCAGTCATAAACAGGAGAGCCACACTGCAAGGTCATTCCTAAGCAGTCATGTCAGCGTGGCAAAGATTACAAAGTTTTCAGAGCACGCTTAGAACGTGTCGCACTCAAATTCTCGAAGGGTTTCCGATACAGCCACAGTAATTTTTTCTGAATAATCACTTGTTTGAAGCCAAAACAGATCATGCTTCTAGCTTCCAATCGAACAACGATTTCTGAAATTTAAACCGAGAGCGGATGTTTCAGTGGCCCTGACTGAAGTAGGAATCAAGTTTTGTGCACTTAAAAGCCGGAGCCACAAGCAAACTTTCTCAGGGGTAGAAATGTGATCGAAGGCTGAGAATGTGCAACATTTGGAATCGAATCCCGGAACAATTTTTTCTAGCTCTCGCGTAGCGCAGAGCGCAGACATGTGGAAACCAAATGCATTCATAATGCTGAAGTGGTAGCAGACACTTTGATTGCACTTAGTTGCCAACATGGCTTGAGCCAGCCAGCCATCCTCCTGCCATATGGAAGTAAGTGACTGGGGCATAAGTGACTTTTGGGCATAAGTGACTAGCAATCCAAATTCGTGACAGTAACAACAGTAGCAGCTCTCTATAGGGTATATGAGGTCACGGAATAGAACTGCAGACAAAAACCCTTACAATAACGTTGTCGTCTTTTCTCCCGTTAACCAGCCTTCCTTAAGGGTTCCGCCAATAGCTTCCATTTCATGAAAACCAGCCTCCAAGTATTTTCATGCACAGAGCTCGCTTGGGACATGCAATATTTAGATCCACTTCTTTGGTACGGATGCTTTACACGAAGCTTTATTACTCGACTGACTCTGCATTTTCAGCGATCCTGCTCGATGTTACTCATTGTCGTCCTCTTTGTCTGCTGCAGGCGTCTCCGCTATGTATCAGCGCTTATCGAAACTATGTTACATTGGACGAGTATTGGTGTTTCTCAGCGGCGCATAAAACGCAAATCACTCAGACTGATCTTTAGTCCGATTTGCCTTGATTGAGAGATTAGCAAGGATATCTTTAAAGGTGGTAGAACTGATGTGATACTACAAAACTGCAAAAAATGTTGTCAGCAGCAGAGATTATTGACGATTCACACAGTCGGTAAATAAAGAAGACTATAAAACTCAAAGTTGTTTTTTGCAACGTACGATAAGGATTTTGAAGAGTACAATTTCTATACAACGATAGAGCATATTTGTCAATGAGGCAAGTTCCTTTCTCAAACAATGCTAATAAGTAGCGTGAATGTTGCACATGAGAGCGATAGCACATATTCCTATGAGAGTTATGCAAATGACATTAGTAATGCGCAGCTATCAATAGCCGCTAGTAAGATGTATTAGAGATCGAGAAAAGGAGTTTCAAGTGTTGACATGGATACACTGCTACCATTCATATCTATCTGCAGAGGAGCTAGCACGATATTCGCTTTTGCAGGCTCTTCTAATAAACTACCACTTTCCGAAATCACCATTAAACGAGCAAAAATGAATTCGTATTTCTGCCGAACCCACGTAGTAGTGTTGCCACTCACAAGTCCCCTACGTAGTGTTCACTTCTCCAACCCGAACATTTTTAAACTGCCGTTCCAGCGCTGTAGTAATGGCAGCAATTACATACTCTTTGTTCTCAAGATACGCGTGAAATAAGCCACGAAAACATGTTCAACCTGAGTTTAAGAGTGCGAATTTCGTGGGCAATATGCGTTAAAAACCTTTAAAAAACAAATGTTCTATTAGTTTCGACTATTCTGAAAGAAGCACCACTTTCCTTCTACAAACATTGGAATTAGGCTGCTTTGAATACTCCTATATCACAACTAAATGAACGCCTAAAGCCGTCATAACACTTAACTAGTATCACCTGGATTATATATACGATTCAAACACAGCTCAGTTTGCCATTACTACTGTTGCAACGTCTGCGTGTTTCGCCGATTGCAGCACAACATTCACCTTATACCCCTTCCTCTTTAATTTACCATCGAAAGAATTACTTACTTACCCTACAAGGATAACCACGACACCTTTGTACACTACCACATGCTGTACACTCATCATAAACCAAACAGACCCTCCTCCTTCCTAGTCCATAAAATGATGCTTTGGACCGCAATGAAACTAGGCAATGTGAACAACAACTTGGCGCAAAAGAAACGAACTTCTGGGTGAAGAAACGTTGTCAACTTTGATCGGCGCATTTAGAATGCTCCGATTGGAATTTCGTGAACGTTCGGCGCCTCCAATTTACCCATTATCGGTCCTAGTCTCTTTTCGCACCGTTAAAGACGGCCATGCTCATCTTCGATGTCAGTGGGTGTTATTGAGTGTCATCTCTATTCCACTGTGCATAAGGGATTGTGAGACGGTTATGGGACATAATGATGATTGTTCTGAAGTGCTAACACCTCACTCATGAGGAAATGCAAAGCACCTGAGGTTTCCTTTCCAGTTATTGACGAACGGTTGGAGTTGGAGTTACAAGCCGATGCGAACGATCAGCCTTTGGCTATTTCAGGACGAAGGCTGCCTACGACATATGAACTGTGACAAGCAACATTTGGGAAATTTCGTTTCTCATCGTTCCATGCGTTCCATGGTTTTACAAATGCATCCACCAATGACGGCAATTAGCAGTTTTCATCTTAGAACTATTCCTTCTATATCTCGCCCTTACTCGGTACAAATTCCAAAATAAGGATCGAGTGCATTAAACTGTGGATGATGGATAGAGAGCTAAACTTGCGGAAACGGAAACAGCTATGCATCTGTAGGCAGCACTGAAAAGTTAAGCTAAACAGTCGCACTCGGCGCAAAACGTACGAAACGTTAATGCAACCGCTTATAAAATTTGTGCAAATTTTTAGCGAGATTTAAGCATCTGAGAAGCCTTTAGAAGTCGCTAGATCATCCGAAAGACAAAGGTTGCATTCAGCATAGATGACTAAACCTCATGGTTGTGGTTTCAGTGGCACTGAGATAATATCACATACAGGGACATGATTTCTCAGTAATGCACCTTCCAAGTGACAATTTTTGAAACCGCTATCAATAAAGGGCGAATAACTGAGCATCGAGCTAGCTAAAAAGACGCTCACTTATTTTAGGAGATCATAACGCTAATGACTGCCATCTCTTTCTTATGAATAAAAATACTACTAAGTCGACACTTGTTGCACTACTTGTTGACTAGAGCGGCGTAATTCCTGAGATCTATAATCGATTTTACACATGGCATTTTGTCGACAGTGCCTTTGCAAAGCTGTAAACTGTAGTATAATGTGATGTATACCACTCTTACGAAATAGTGCAAAACATTGTTGCCAAGGTTATGGAAAGCTAAAGTCATAATGCTAACGTGAAGTACGTCTAGCTTGACATCTCGATGACCATTACTGGATAACGGATGGTCGATGAGCTGGGTCGAAATCGCACTGACGGACGTGCGTAAAGCTTTGTCAAAGCTTAAGAGTTGGATGAGCCGACTGTACTAAACACGTTTTATGGACTGCCCTTAAGCCTAGCAATGTGCATTGTGGTTTCGATTTATAAGCCAACGGTGTCTGACTTTTATGCTTTTATAACAAATTTGAAGTGCTGATACTTACCTGTGTGCGCTTATAATGGCCCTTTAGTGTGCTGAAACAAATTTTCGAAACATTCGATCGCGACTCTTCCAAACTGACTGTCTTCAAGTGTGAGATGTGAAATGTATACTGCCGGCCGCACACTTTGTTCTGCCTTAAACTTTTGTCACTAGCGCTGACATCATTGTCTCTGACTGTGCAATAGATAGGATATGCGAAACTTGTGCGTATGAAAAACGATGAGCATTCACAGTGTGCTTATTGAAAATGCAAATAGGATTGCCCTTCTTGCTCAGTTCGCAAGTCTAAATGCTCACAACATTCACGGATATTCGAAAGAGGTCGTTTTCTCATTGAACAGGTATCCAACGCAGTAAAATGGTGGGCGAAAATATTCACTAATTCTCTGGAATTCACACTACTGAGTATTGCTGGATTTCAGTGCATTTCGAAAATAACTGTTGTCGGATTTTTTCTTGATTTGAGGTTTTCCTTGGAATTACGTCATCTTCAGTATAGAAGCCGAAAGATATGACGAGGATCCACACATGAGTGGAATTTTTTAATGGTAGTTTAAAGCAGCCAAGGAATAATGTCCGCATGTTGCGGATTTCGGAACAGAAGTTCTAGAAGAGGATTTTTGCTCAAGCAATTCAAAAGTCGAATTCTTACAATGCGTTGGAAGTCTTAGTAGAATTAGTGGAATTGCATTTTGCTTCAAGATTAATATGCTATTTTGGAGAAAAAATGCCCTCATGCATATGATGCTGCTCGACTTTTTCATGCTTTCATTTGAATATTATAAAGGAATCAATAGTCTGACTTTTTCATGCTTTCATTTGAATATTATAAAGGAATCAATAGTCTACCCACATTACAAATATCGACATAGAGTGATGGGCGGTAGCTGTCTCCGACGAAAACTTCCCTATGAGGACCCTTTTCCAATCTGCAGGTGATGTTGCTTTGTGCCTTATACATATGAGCTAAAATTATACATATGATGGAAATTTGGAAAATGCTTCTCCTCAGTTCAATTTTTTGGGCGTCGGAAATTTTGTCTGTTGATCGTCTCAGCTGACTGGCGCTCATTCTAAGGCGCATAAAATGTCAAACTCTTGATGAAATTGGGTCATTGCAATATCACATTGGTGTGTATGTTTACATGTTTGGATATATCCGACATCTTCCACACTTTGTTGACAATTAAGGATGCCTAAGGAGTCAATGAGCAGTTTTTTGCACGAGGAATTATAACGACGACTTAGCATGATGCTGAGTGAATGCGCTTCCTTTCAATCCATTAGGTACACCCTGTTTGTTTTTCATTTTCTGTATCACATTTAGTTAACTCGTCTTCGTTGCACTGCAATAGATAAGAATGATTTCCACTCATTTGACAAGCTTCATGCGCATATTTTTAACATTTGCGGCATTATACATCCACAGCGTACGTGATGGCACTAATATGGAGCGATACGAGTGGGCAGTTCGTCCCAAGAAGAAAGATTTCCTTCAGTCGGAAATGCTCATCTTTGGCCTCTAGGGTGCGAGTGCGACGATCAATTGATACGTTGCGCAGTTTTTGTAAGTTTGACGAGAGATGCAGTATCGATCGCCTTATTCGGGAGGGCAACACCTAACTCTTGGTTGCTGTGAGTGTATTTCATGAAAGAACAGCTGGACAGTGAAAACAGTAGGGCCGTATTAATAAGCTGTGGCGTTGCATCCTCAGTAGGCAATACAACGAACGTTGAGTGTCGAGTGAGGTGTTCTGCTATTGATCCGGATTAGGGTGGGTTGTTATGGCTGGCTTTGCAGGTTGCGGCGCTACGTATGTGATTGAGTAGGGCGTTTCTATCTTGCAGCTGGTGCGTTAACAGCTGATAAAATATATGATGTGTGGGGGGTGTATGTGCCTGTAGTTGTGGCAGCGACTGTGTGATGTTTGAACGATGTTGTTGTGTATGAGCTGGCTTTGCACGCAATTTTGCCGTTAGTCATACTTCGATCTCTCCTCATCATTTCTTTCTCTCTCTTACAACAGTGCGTTTACTCCCCTCACTTGTTGAAAAAATAGTGCAAATTTTTTCCAGTTCATTTTTCCGTTGTTCGCATGTTGCTTCTACTTTTCATGGCCACTTTTTATTCTTCAACGAGTTAATCCTTTCCAAAGTCCGCCACAGAAGATCCGCGCTGCTGACATCAGCACTTGTAATAACAAACACTCGTTTGTCATCCGAATCTTAAAATCGTTGGTTCCTCTAGCCCAGGTCATTAGTCCTGGTCGTCAATCGACGTGTCACATTACACTTTCTATCGATTCCAGTGGACTTGCTGATATGCCAAAAGTGAATTGAAGCTATAAAAATATCTACGGCGTGGTTGGCAGTGTTTTATAAACCGTTTGTTGTTATGTGGCGCAGGTGCACGGTGATTGGTACTCTTGCTGAGGGTGAGGTGGTCCTTAGCTCAGCAGAAAACCTCAGCGAAATAAGTTTTTAATGGCGTAGTGTCTTGATAGCCGTCAGCTTGTCTTGACCAGCGTCGAATGGGCCGGCCATGACCGAATGATCATTCTTGACCAACGTTGTGTTGAACGCATTCGTAGAAGCTGCACTGGGTACACTGTTCAAACCTGCATAAATAGATAAACGGTTCTCACTGTTTTCTGGTTGGGAGGGGCAGAGGAGAGAGGTGGAGGGGTGTCAGGAGAAACTTGTCTCATATCACGTGTGTCTGGATATGCTGCCTGCTTGAATATTCATTTCTATGTGCGTAGTTGTATTATCATTACCTGCAGGACGTACTTCAGTGTGCCCATGCAGGAAATTGGACGAAGTCCTTGAGTGCTAATTCTTTTGAATGGTTCAGTTTTGTTCACACGAACGCTCTGCCTACTTCCCTTTAAAGGAAAAAAAAGCACAAACTCTCGCAGCAGAGGTTCTCGCTGTTTTTCTCTCCGCCTGTTCGTTATCACACGATAAGACAACGTCGGCAGTGCGCTGAATTGTCGAGGCCTAGCAGAGCGCGTATTGCTTGGGAAACGTACAACTCATGATATGAGATATCTGCAACCCAGTGGTTTCGGATTGCAATAGCAGAGTTTGCACTAAAATTTGCAGTGTTGTAAGTGGCTCGATCGGTGAAGTTTTGGCGGTCGAACTCGTTTAGAACGACTTGGATTGTTCACTTTGGGGCAGCGGATCTTCTCATCTTCCGGCGTACAAGAACTGTACCCTCTTCGAGCATTTCAGAGGGTTGTGTATTTTTTGTGCACGTGACGAGTGGAGCGAGGCGTTGTCGTGGAATTATATATGGAGTGAATGTTCGTTTTAAGAATAGCGAGGTGTATATGTGGTAGTGGCTGTGGTGTAATGTCGGTGGGAGCGGTGCTAGGAATGCGCTCTGTGGGTCTGCATCTCCAAGGTCAACGTGCTGTTTCGTGCTTGCATCTGCCGATACGGTACGTGTGCAGCGCCGTGCGAGCACAGCAGCAGCACGGCAAAGACCCGCCCAGCGAAGAGCGCTGTGAAGTGGCGTTGCATCGGCGGGCAGTGTGTTGTGGTGTGCAGCCGGCACACGGTCCAACTCCTCACGGCGCATCGTGTAATTCAACGTGCACCGCACGGGCACTAGGCCTTCACTGTGATCTGCAGAATGCCTGTTATACTGTCTGAGATCATTGTGAAAGCTATTTGCCTTGCTTGTGGATACACCGTCGACGTCGCATGCTTCAGTCGGGCATACGTTTCATGTCGTCGTCGTTGCGTTCGCTTCTAACGCACTATCTTGGAAACGGTGTTGGGAAATCTGTTTCAGCAGCATGGTGGATGTAGTTGGCGCGCAGTTGGCGCGTGTTATTGCAAGACTTGAAGACTACGAAAAGAACTGGACGCCTACGATCGGCAGGCAAGTCGAGCAGGCACGTCTCCTATACAACGAACTGATCGTGAATGCGGATCCAGATTCGGAACTCTCAGTGACGGGACAAGTCGTGCTCGAGCAGTGCATCTCCAAACTGAATGCCGTGCTTACTGAGGTATTTTTTCGCTTGAATTGGATTCGTGGCGTTCTATGTGGTCTTACGCGCCTTTGCGCATACCTTATTGCCATTCAAGTAGTTCGTGTCCCTCTCGCAAGTACAACTGTCCTAAGGTGCTGATCGCGTGCGTGTCTGCTGTAGAGTGTTCGTTTTTCATTATGCGGAATGCGGCATGTCAGCGTAGGATTTTAGCCTGTGAGCTTATCATATTGCGATGATAATCCCTGAAACATTGTTTTTCACGTCGTGTTCCATATAAATGCGACCGAATGGGTGGTAGTTAAAGTTGATGTCGGCGTTGGTTATTGTAAATGAGTATGGAGATATGCCATTTGAGTATTCGGGGCTGGCCGTTAAGAGCATGTCGTGGAACAGCGTATGAGTGAGCGTGTTTTGTCCGTTGAGAACAGATTTTGCTAGCGCCTTACATGAGAAACCGTTTTGGTGCGAAACTTGTACTCTTCGGTGTTTTGATGGAAAGAAGTTATCAAAGCAGTAGGCTTTGTAGTGTCGTTGCTTTGTTGCCGCAGTTCTGAACTGCAGTTGCATCGTTGCGAATTTTCGACATTTGTTGATTATTTGGAATTCGCCATTGTTTTTTTTTTTTCGTCGAGTTCAGACGATAGTCTTCGAGGTGAAGGTCGTTCATTAAGTTTGCATGTGGAACCGACAGAGGTGATGTAGTGGAGCGGTGTAGGTGAATTTGCAGTGTTGTTGGATCTCGTTTACTATTGCATTTCGAATATAAAGCTTGAACGCCTTGTAGAAGCGCCTGACTTTTAAAGACTTTTTAAAGGTATGTACTGTTTTTATAAGGACTTTTATGACATTCACTAAGGTTTTATTCTCAGTGCTTGCACTGAGTATTGTCATTCTCAACTACTTGTGCTGAAAAGGCGGATTATTTATGCTTCGTGCTTTATTCTTAGGAATTTAAATTTTGTAACCAAATGTAACGATTTTGTAGATGATGCCTCTAGAGTAGTAAGTTGCCCCCAAATAACGAGACTCAGAACGGCGACGAAGTAAAGGATTAGAGGTGACGAAACTGATTGACAGAGGCGGACTGGTGTGCCACTGAGGAAGTGGGATGGCGACGAAGGTGAACTCAGTGGGTCTTGTGTTTTATTTTTGTTTTATTTAATTGCTTTTTTGATGGCAGATGCATTGGCGGAGAGGAGTTGGTTAGACACAGTGATTGATAAATGTGAACATGAATGGTACTGTTGAAGATGGCATTACAACACAGGACGATACACACACTGATCTCAAAGACTGGCAAGGAAATCGAAAGACATTTCGTCTCTGATCTCAACTGCCTTACGAAAGTGGACAAGAATTTTGACACCGACCCAAAGCTACACAATCGAGTGAATGCACTCATCGTTGATCACCTCATAAGCACGGGCAAGTTTGATGTAGCCGAGACGTTGCTCAAGGTTCGTTTTCATTGTTGCGTGTTTTGCCACTTGTTCGATTACGAGGCTGCTGATGAAGAGATGGCATTGCTTCCTAAATCAGAATAGCTACCTGTCCCAACATAGGATCTGTTTTATGGGTATAGTAAGTCATTTGCTGCAATAGGAAAAGTGCGAGTAAAGGTACTTATGTCTGATGGATTTTTGAAGCAGCTAGGTTGTTTCAAAAATTTATTGGTCGAAGAAAATCTCCCACCAGTTCTTGGCCGTGTTCATGCTAACTCTCTCCCTTACCAACTATCAGTTTTGTTGGTGTGCAGCGGTACTAAGCGACAATTTATACGGTCCCCTTGTTTTCATACAGTTGAGGCATATCTACAAATTTGAAAATTATGATTAGCTTTTTAGCTTTGTTTCTTTGCTGCACCGTCACTCGCCTTTAATCCAACAGCAGTGAACTGTCCTCAGGAGTAGGCGCTTGATATTTAGCATTAAGAGGGGATGACTTATGCATTAGATGGTTATGTGTGGTCTCACTCAGTTTTCTCCTAATGTCACTTGTAATTACGTCCCCAAACTTCGTTCCCTAATACTTCTTAAATAAAGCAGTGCATTCTGTTCATCGCGCTGTAGCTCTGTTAGCATCGATTATGGCAAAAGCTCTCTTGAAACAACGCAAGTTAGTTTGTGATGGAGGTTAATGACGTTCGCCTCGACTGTTAATGGAATGAAGCGAGGAGATGAAAGAAAGTATTTGAGAAAATTTTTTCATTCTTCAGTCGCACCAAGATGCCTAAGTTGGGGGGAAGGTAGAGGTGCTTGTTCAGTTCTGATGTGCGAACGCAACGTTCCACAGCACTCTGAAAAAAGTCATTCTGAAAGGTAAGGTCGATGCGCTCAATCTCGTAAATAATAAGCTGCATTATTTGCTTTCCGTAAAATAGCGAAAGCCACCCTATGAGCAGTTTTCTTTCATTTAGGAGGCGCAGTTGCCACCGTCCAGCTACCCAGCAACGGATATCAGCGGTGCCCGCCATTTAGTAGACGCGCTTGCCCGGAAGGAGGTGGAACCTGCTCTCGAATGGCTGCAAAAGAATGCTCCGGAAGAAGAAGCGCTAATTTTCGATCTTCAGAAGCAACAGTTCATCAAGTTACTACAAGAAGGTTTACAGCTCACCTTCGAGACCTCTACTTTGCTAGGCTGTGTTAGGGAGACAAAACGTCAGATTCTCGTGAAAAGAGCAAGATCATTAGTGGACGCCGTGCAGTGTTTTATTCGGCAAAAAGGTAATTTCGTTAATTCGTTCAGACAAACTTCATAGCGTTGCTGTGTTGCATATAATGTGCACCTCGATTTTGCAGGGAATAAGATGAAAGCGCTTGAGTACGGGCGACAGCTGTCGAAACGCACTAAGGAAGTGACATCCCTGATGTGGTCTGTGGTGGTAAAGGATCGTGAAAAGCGCTATCCAGATTTCTTCAATCCTGCTGTATGGAAGCAACTTGAGCTGCGACTTGCGCGTGTTTTATCGCATTCAGAAAATTACCTCAGCCAGATGTTTGTTATTGATGTCGTTTTTTTTTACGTTTCGAACAGTGTATTTGCAAGTTGTGTCAGATAAGCTTTCCTTTATCGGTCAGGATTTCATGCTGAGTTAAAGCTTTTTTGTCCCTGTTTCAGATTAGAAACGGGTATTAAAGCAGTGCCTTCGTTGATTACGGTTCGCAACATGATGGCCAGTCGTCCGCCCGAAAGCCTTTTTCAAGGTGATGAATTGCCCATAGAGGTGGATGTGCCGAATCATGTGCATTCGGTCTTCGCGTGTCCTATTTTAAAGGCAAGGCTTGTCATTAGCCTTTTTTGCTTCTTCATGATATTTGTCAGTTGCTGCAAAGTCGAGTTCAGTTTTCAGTGGCAAGTTTCGCTAAGCTTTGGATTTTTGGGAGTGGAACACTCACGGTGGTTTTGAATGGTGGGCACATCCGTACAGTGTACACATTTAGTCTGCTTAAGCACGTCGCTTCGTTCGCCATGAGAAGAGAAGCAGTCTTGCTAGTGTTGCAGTGGATATGCCTCTGATAGCAGCTGCTTAGGGTTACATTTCTTTTCTGGGATGTGATGCGAGCGTAGGGGGGAAAGGATTCTCACCATGAGTTTGGTTATCTGTGCAGCATCGGAGCCAACAAAATAAATTTTATGTTTTAGGCACAGTGTACAGAAATGAATCCACCAATGCGGTTGAGTTGTGGCCATGTGATCTCACGCGAAGCGTTGCACAAGCTTGCCCAAACCGGACGCTTTGTGCACCCCGCTCATTTGTCACCTTCTGCGAGTTTCAATCATATTCGGCTCAAATGTCCTTACTGTCCTATAGAATCATCGATGGCGGATGCGAAACGGGTGTACTTCTAAGCTGATTGTATGTGCTGTGAACACTGGTTGTTCGTCTATGCTATCGCATGAAATATGTAACTGCCGGTTAGTGATATATGTGAGCATGGACCACTTGCAGCAGTACACAGTTACAGTTAAGTTTATGCGGACTTCGTTTTGTGCTTGATGTTCTGCAGCAGGTATTCTCAGATGAAGGAAATTCCCCTCCTCATATGGTATGCAGCGTTGTGGCAGCTAAAAGACAGGGCAGTTAAAACAGTAGCTTTGTTGGGTGTGACACTTCCTGTGCCGGGGTGTTGTTGCCGGAGCTAGTCGTCGCTTCGTTGCTGCTAAATTCATTATGGATTTTCCAATTACATACATGAATTTGGCTACGAATGATATTGTTAACGATTAATTGCACAGCCGCGTTCAAAATTGGTGGGTTTTATTCCCTCGTGTTCCGATCTGCTGTCCATGTTCGAAAGAAATGCATCCAGATTTGAGTTTTTCTCATGCCGGTCGCTTGCACTGCTTCTTGGTGTCGTTGTTGGTTATCCGCAATATTAGCTGCCGTTGGTATTTTCTGTTTACGTGCTGTGCAGAGGGATTCGAATACCCACAGTGATTTGGCATTAATGGGATGATGAACTTTTGCGATTCCCACCCGAACAAGGCTTGTGAGTTTTTTGTGGTGGGTCAGCGGTGACGATCGACATTTGTGAAGACTTCGAAAGTGAGGGTTTTAGAGCGCGTTTGGAACTACTCCTTCCCCAGATACGGCGCTGATGGTGTGCTTATAAATCAATCTATAATACCAGATGAATAAAGGAGGGGATACAGATACAAAGAGCAGTAACGTTTTCCTTAGCAGTTGCTTCTGTGGGGCATGTTTTGTATGTGCGTTACCACAGCCGTGCTCATTTGTTTGTCTTTTTTACGCATCGGAGGTTATGTCCGAAGTCCCGTATATGATCAAGATGTTCTTCTTTGGTGCGATCATGTGAAGTCGCATTATTGGACATAAAAATAAGCTCGAAGTGTTCAAAAAAACTTCTCGTGCAAGGTGAGTGCCGAAGCAGATATTTGCTAGCTAGGTCGAGTAACAAAAATCAGCAAACTGCATACCTGTGTTCTTTCCACCGACAGGATAGTTGTAGTACGCGGGAAAGAATTCGATTGGCAGGTGTGAGGTATGGCTGGTGAAGATGAGCATGCTTCGCCACTTCGTGCTAGTGTGATGACATCCACTGATACGCGGTTGCTGGGTGTTAACGGAATGGTGAGACGTGTTTGGTGATAGCTCTTCACTGCTTTCGGATAAGGGATGATGAGTCGTGAAATGGCAAAGTTGAGGCGCTTGCCAGTTAAAGGAACAGTGTACTGGTTTCGCCAGGGAAAAATTTAAATAACTTAATGACGTCTATGTGTCACAGGATGGCGTCAGGTTGTCAGTAATACATAATAAAGCTTTTGCTTCCGCAGTTGTTTGAGAGAAGGGGTTGAAGAAGCTAATTCAGATATCCGTCAGTCTATTCACCAGTTTTTCACTAAATTCCATCTGCAGGTTTAATGTTGATCTGAAGGCTAAGAGCTTTCGCTTCGAGATTTCCTTTTGTCGACCAGAAGAATAAAAGTTTGATGATCTCTGCAATGATCCTCTGGTCATTGCAGAGGATCTTCAAAGTTTGATAGGGTGATCTAGACGAGAGCAGTGCAACCGTGAGGGGTGGAAGTATGCCAGGAGTATCGAACTGTGGAAACCGTGCACAGCTTTGTGGCATTGGAATCGATCGGTCGGTGGGGGCGCCAGTTTGAAATCGATTTGTTTCTACAGTGCTTGCAGTGTGCTGTAGGTCTGCCGATACTTGTGCTGCGCTGGCTGAACTTGTAGCACTGCAGTCAACTAGACCGCAGCACTGCAGTTTTTATTGCGTTGTAACAAGCGTGTTTCTCACGGAATGCTTTGGTGAAGCGATCATTTGGCGTTTGCTGAGGCGGTTGTTTTGTTGATTTCTTTGGCTGTTCGTAGTGCGTCGGTCTCCACGTGGGTGTTCTTTCAGCTGTACCGTTTCCGGTGGAAACCATCTGCGACCGCGGCTAAGTTTTTTTTGGGATAGAAGGGATGGCGTCTCTGCGGCCAGCTTCATATTTTTTCGCTAACGTGTCTGCGAAAAAAGAGGAAGAAACGTGCGGATGCTGAACGTTTATGACCGTTGTTGTGTGCTCGATTGAGAGGAGTTTTTTCTGCCGTTCAAGTAAATATTGTTTAAGGTGACAGTCCCGCACGGTGCATTGTTTATATTATACAAATATTTTGGTAAGAATGGGAAACAGGCCTTTATCTCGTGCAGGCATATTCGCGTAGGAAATATTTTAAAAACTGTATAAAATGATGCTACCAGCATCAGTCCTGAAGTCGGTGTACCGAATCTTTATTGCTCTCTCTAATATGACAAGCTTGTGTGAAGTGAAGGAGAGAGGTGTAGGAGTTGATGGACAAAGTCATAGCGCGTGATAATATCACTGCTCTTCGAAGTGGATCTGCCATCTCCTAGGGACTCGTCCTTCGCTTATCTGGAAAGCGCCAAGCGTTTACGTCTGCACGAGGGCCGGTTAAAGTCTGTTTATGATGAGGGAAAAGGCACAAACTTGCAGTCTTGGATGGCCTGGGAATGCTCTCTCCAGCAGCCGTTCAGCGTGGTGGGTCATGGCGAGAGGGGACTGTTTCGAATGAAAAAGAGCTGGATTGGTTACTGCGCTTGTTCGTAACGTGGCACAGTGCAAAAGTTTGAAGCGATGAAAGTGGAGTTCTATGTGAAGTTCCGCTGATTAAGTCTGAAGGTAGGAGGGAATGTAACGTTCAGATATTAAACAAGAGTTGCCTTGTTTTTAGCAAAGTACCCGAAGAAAATTGATGGCAGTAATTATCGTCCAGTCATGCAATAAGCGTCACTTTGGCAGGCCTTGGGGTATAGTGTCATCACATTACCACTCGGAGCAGTTACTTTGATGGAGTAGCTTGCTTTTCAAAGCCTTTCGAAAACAGGTAGCACATGTAACATTGGTGCCAACAGCAACCACTAACTCCCTCTAATTCAAACGGAGTAAAACGCCAACACGTGTTGCTGCCTACGATTAAACGATATTACAAGGCGTTCGTCTGGCAGGAGAATAGAAGGGGAAAGCAGAGATAAAAGATGCATCTGTCCTGAAACTCTGAGAACAATGTTTCAGCTGCCTTTGAACGATATTGGGTCACATCTTTTCCACTTCAAGCACGCTTTCACTAAAAGTCCAAAGCAAAAAAATTCAGCCGAGCAAATGCGGGTATAAAGATCACACCGGTCGTTGTATTGGCAGTTGTTGGGCGAATCGCTTATTGCAGTATCGTAGAACTTTGCTTATTTCAGTCTTCCACTCGTAATGAAATGCAGGTAAGTCAGACAAATGTGGCAAAGATATATCGTGGACGGATACTGGTTGTATAAGTGTCACACTATAATTTAAAGGCACCTTCAGTACGTTCAGCCGCTTTAATCACGACATGGATCGCTTCAACCTAGAAGCGATCCATGTCGTGATTAAAGCGGCTTGGGCGGTTGTGGCGTTCCGCGTTAACTTTCCACCATGACTTAAATAGGATCAAAATAAACCTAGGCCCATTTGCGACCGTGTTCAACGGAACCGCCGAATTTATTTGCACACCACTCGTTTTACACTTACATTCCCAAAGGCTGGTGGGAGCATTTGCTTGGAAGGAAGTGATGAAAACTGGGAAAAGCGACAAAAGTGTGTATGAAAGCATGGACCGCTTCGTAACGAAAATTCTTCACAGTTCTGCAGTCATACCCTTTAAAATTGTGAGGAAGCCGGTAGCGAAACGCCACCGCAAAACATTGCATAGGGTGGATACTCTGCATGGGGTGGGTACTCTTTAGTTTTTGAAAGGTATCTTGAGTGCGGATAATGGAAGAGTTCATTAAGAGTAATTTTAAACTGTCGAGTTGGTATACCGAAGAGCTGCGAGTGGCAAGCGGTTAGTTGTTATATTCACGTCTTCTGAAAGCTGTTTAAACATCATGCAATATTGTGGTCGCAGCAGTTGTCGTTGCAAGTGTAAACATTGCAAATAACTTAACGCGCATCACTGCCGATTGTGCCCGCTTGCTTGCTTGCTTATTCTCGGCGATCCACTTCACTCCACGCATTCTCGGTCGTCCTATCGATCGACACAGTGCACAGATAACGGCGGCAGACATCGGTTTATCTTTTTTGCCTACTGATGTAGGTGCGGGCAGCATATCGCAACCGTTTTTGCAGGACATCTCGAAGGTTTTTTTGTTTTGCAGCAATATTCGTGGGCGTCGTAACCCTCTTCCTTCCCCTGCCATATCCCATACTCGGCATAGCCGTGTTTTGGAAAATTCTGCAGTTCATTTTTGAGTTCGCTGCTCATTTATTATCAGTCAGTCAGGGATCACTTTTCGCAAAGAAATTGAAAATTGAATAGTAAGGTGGCTACGGATGGTCTTTCTTTGAATGGCTCATAAGTGATGAGCTTGCTTAGACTAATAAAGGCGCAAGAACTTGTCTATTCCCAGCTGTTTTTCTCTTTGATCGCCCGAAAATTTCAGCTTTCACCATTGCATATTTGACGCCTGGCTGCTGTTGGTTTGCAGAGAACTCCGCAGTGTGTAGTTACTGGTTCCCTTCCGCTACACCAGTTGGGTTCGGTTTATGAAAGGAGGTCTCCAATATCCAAGCGTTTTGGGCCTATTTAGAAGTAATGGTTTTCATAAGGCAATGTCATAAAAAGCAGTGGTTTTTGAATGACCATTTCTCGCCTTTGAACATTCCAAGACAATGTGGATTGAGTTAACCTGTTGCCATCTAAAATTCCAAAAGACCGCTTGTATAGCTGCGGATTATTGGTTTTTGGCGGGACAGATTCCCCTTTGATTTAGTGCCCTATTCGGTTGTTTCAAAAGTAAGGCTCTAATTTCACAAGCGATCTTGTGCATGAGCATACCACATCAAATATCTCAGATTTTTATATTGCTACGAGATATTTGGTTGTGATATGCTTACTATGGGATATTTGGCCCGCATTGTATTCCTACTGCAGTTGCTGAAGTAGTATGCTCAGTGCGAAAGCCTTCATTTAGACCAATAAAACAGAAGGAAATGTCGTTTCAAGTGCCACATTAGCGTTTTCATCTCCCCTTATTATTACGAGGCGTAAGTGTATACGACACATAAATGTGCTTGTCCTGAAAAGTTTTCGAGTATGTCTCATGTAGTGGATAAGGGTAACGCCTGTTACACTGCAGTTGCGATTGTGTCACAGTACTGCAGAGCAATGAGAGGATTAAATGCAAAGAACAGTTTATACGAGGGAAATGATTACATAAAATAGGGTCAAGTGAAGAACTTATCGATCAATAAATCACACAGAATAAAGCATATCACTGCGCCCAGTCGGTCTGGAATGAAAGCCGACCGGCTAGAAGTTTTTGGGTAGGTTTAAGTGGGTCTGTAACTCGTTTTTTTCTGTTAACAGATCATCTTAGAAGTTGGTATAGGAGGCCATCATGTATCAGGCATTATATTCACCAAATTCCATTTCGTTATGTTCAGCAGTTACTTCGTTCGGATTGCAACACGGCGTATACATGATGCTGCAGCAATAGGCTTTGCAAATGCAGTGATGCAGATGCATCTAAAAAGACGTCTTGTACCGACGTCCATGAAGTGTGCGCTTGAAGTTGAAAGTAAATGTGTAAAGTCTTTTGCCCAACCTTTAGGAACTTGTAAAACAGGACGTACGGCCAGCGTATTTTACGCCTGCCGCCTGTCCTTTCTTTTCATTCCACCGAAAGACGACCGCCCGATAAATTGTTGCTTTTGAGAGCTAATAACTCGCCACCTAGTGCATATTGGGGTCTCATTCAAACACTGTCTAGTAGTACAGAGATCATTCAAGTACGTAATGCGATAATGACCACTTCCGGTGCAGAAGTTGCGGTTTTGCAGAGTCTGTTGAAGCAACGGTGGCAGTTTACAAGAAATGAATGAGAAGTGTACTCGGCTCGGCTGGCAACTGTTCTGCGTTACAGTGCGAAAAAGGCGTTTGCAAAATTGAACGGGTCGAGCATCGATTTGTATTCTCGAGGCAGCGGTGGTATCCATCTGCCGTTCAACATGCGTGCACTTGTGCATCGATGTGCTGACAGCACCACACATACAGCTCTGCCGCATTAGTCGTGCCTCTTCCCTTTTCTGTGCTACTGTTTCTCTTATTCCTACCACTGCAGTTGAACTGATAAATCAGATGCTCGAAGTACTGTTGAATGAGCTTGTATCGAGTCTACGGTGCTTAAAATCTTGGTTAATGCTCAGCAGATCTCCGCAGTCTCCTAATAGGCGTGTCAGAACGCACTTCCTGAATGCCTCTACGATTGAAGAAGTGTTCAGCGAGGTGCCTTCTTGACACATATTACATTTCCACATTTAACGCGCCAGGGTATCGGAGACGCTGCTTGTGCGACACAAGTTTAAGCTATGCTTTGGAAACAGAATTGATAAATTGCTTCTAACCCATCCCAGAAGCTTCTTTCTGCTTCAGATGGCATTTCATCAATAAGAGAATCGTTAGCGTCACCCACAACCGAAATATTTTAGTGAATTTCCGACAGAAGGGAGTATGAGATTTGATTTCGCATGTACTCGCTAATGCATTCCAACTGCATAGAAGGATCGTGGATTCTCCTCGTTAACTTGCAAGAGAGGCAATCGAATTCCTTGTCAGTAGTAACATCTATGTTGAGCGAACTGCTTCAGCGAATCATGAAATAATTTATTGTCTTGGAAAGTAAGTTTGGTTATGTGTTCAAAGGGTGCATGCTTGACTTTGTGTTGTCATGTAGACAAGGCGTCCTGTTCAACTGAGAGTTTTTTTCAGCAGTGTTGACCGGTGTCCTGGTCATGAAGCTGACGCATCCATCGGATGCGTTGGTCATGCAGGAACATGACAATTATTGCTTTCTCCAACAGTTACATCTTGCTTTATCAAATATGATTTGCGGCTGCCGATTTATGGCGAAAACTCCCACGTCTAATTCATCCGCAGTGTGGATGACCGTCGCAGCAGTTCAGTGAAGTATTCACAAAAAAACAGCACTTTTCGGCGCAATCAGTTTTGTGGAGAGGTCTTCTGCCGATGGTACGAATTATTAGTAGCAAATTCATGAGTTCAGTAGTTTCTTCAGTTTTTAGTTGCTGTTTGTGCATGCAACAAGTACAGCTTGCTCCCGCCTTAAATAAATATCATATGAAGATAAAGTGCATTTCACAATGAGACTCAGACGTTGCAGTGAATTCTTAGGAAATTGTTTTCCGCTGATGTATTCGACGAACATCAGCAAATGTGCCATAAGAAGCAGGCGCAAAAGCGCCCAGGAAGGCTGGCGTGCCCTGCTTTTCGGCTTTCCAGGTGAACAGGCCGCTCATATATATATATAAGAACATTGACAAGGTGACTGCTAATCCATTTCCATGCGAAACCAGTCCAATTTCATAGGTTGGAGCTCAAAAAACTGCTTTTATCCACATCAAACCAGAAGCAGAGCAATTTCGGACTGTAAAGTTCACGGCACTTTCACACGGCAGTCGCGAACTGCTACGAAGTCGGGGATGACTATCACCCCACTATGAGGTGTTGTACACGCAAAGCTTCACTTTGTTATTTTTGCGGCTCATTTTAAATTAATCGCGAGCATGCAGAAACGGTATTATGCTGTTGCGCTCCTCCTGCAAAAGGTTTGCAGAGACGCTTAACAAGTGTAAAAAAGAGGGCTATGAAAGTTTTAGTTCCAAATCCAGAAGTGATAACCTTGGTTCCCTCATCTTTCACCTTCGTCCTCATTAAGAATGAATATGACACACCACCACGATGCGCATGCCAAGTGCATCTTCGGGCTAAGTTCGTCCCAGTATGGAAAACCGCTGACAGTTTTTAACTGTAAAGTGTATTTCAGCGAAGTTCGCGAAATAAACTCCCTGAGTAGGCCTGCACAATAAAATTCCATCAAACGCTTGTACATCAGCTGATCTTATAGAATTGCTGGGATTTGCATTGAAATGTTATGCATTTACCCCATAACCCAACAACTCGATGATGAGAATTAATGGTAATACTTGACTATATTCCCTCTTGAAAGTGTCAAATAACTAAGACCGAATAATGCAGAAGACATGCCCACAAAAAGTTGTGCTTGTGCCTTTGCTGTACTTGACTGGGAATTTCACGAATCGTATGTTATGATGACAGCAAAACGTCGATGGACGAGAATGCAAATGGCGCTAAAAGGAAAAGCAGGACAATTTTAAAGTACTGTACGTTCGTGGGCAGATGATTTTTGTTTAAAGAGGAGAGGGCAATGTAGTTTCGTGGATGCGGTAGGGTCTGTTGTTTGATGTTGTAGAGAAGTGGATGATTTGCAATACGGTTTCTGCCGACGCATCGAAACACGATTCTTGTGCACTTTATCACTTGTTATGTTTCAATGCGACGAAACGTTTTGCTTTCATGAACACACACGTACATACATACCCGCAGGCACACATATGCAGATACATGCGTGCATACACACAAACTGCTAGTTAGTGAACGTGGAGACCGTTGCGTGAAATTTATTTTCTCGTTGCGCGGAGTTTTAGATTTCTTTGCTCTGCATTGAGGGTCGATCGAGTTTGGAATGGTTGGTTAATTTGTTGGAGCAATGCACTTATCTTGTAATAAGTCTAAATAGGTTCCTTTGAACTTCTATATTCGCGTCCGATAGTTGCAAGTGAGAAGGAGATTTGTCGAAAAACCGAATTGGACGAACGAGACTTAAAGTTTAAAAGAGGACTGCGACAACTTGTTTGCATAGCAACCGCTTCTTTCCTCCTTCTTGATTCTCTAAACAGCACATACGAGCAAACATTAACTTTTTGCGGTCCTCAAATAACCATCCGTTAATGGGTCAAGTAGACAGCACTGCTGTCTGTCTTGAGCAGCGAACATCAAATGATTTCGTTGACCGACGTAAGGTTCACAGACTTTCTTCACTGAGGATCGCAGTTGTAGTCGTATATAGCATTGACGAAATGGGTGGGCGAAGAAAAAGGTTGCCGTATTTGATGTTGCGTCATGAAAAACATACGACCTGTGCTATTTGCAAGCGCGTTATCTTGAAGGCGCCCCTCTGATCTCACACGGTTTGTCAATCATTCGACTCCTCGTCGGAGCCATTTTCGACCCCTAAAATGCAATTTATGATTCTTCGTCCATCTTCTCAATCCTTCAAAACAAGTTATACGGCTTTCTTCACCATCTAATATATATGAAAAACATATATTACACAACACTTTTCGTAGCATATATTTTAATCAATCTAAATAATCTTATATCCTATACTATAAGTACTTTTATATCCTATTTATTATTCAACAACTGCGAGCAGCCAGCCTTGCCCATCGTACTGTATTTCCTTTTCTGCATTCCTGATGGAATGTGGCTATAATACATTATATTTCCGCAACGACGAGACTGCACTGCAGCATTAAGTTGCAAGTTCAGGAGCGCATATCATCAGTGAACAACACATCTTGACCGTCAGAGTACTGCCCCAAAACCATAATTTTGTAGCGGGGTCTCTTATTATTACAATCTTAGCATTAAAGACGCACCTCGTTTGTCTGTGTGTGTGTGTGGGGGGGGGGGGGGGGGGGGAAGGTAAGGGGTGCAGTTGACGCACTTGCAATATGTCGATGCCATTCGGCGGCAAAGTTTCGCGTGTGTTTATTGATCGGTGCTCATATCAAGCAATTAACTAAACATATCGACGTTCCAGACATCCGGTTTATAAAGTGTTATTGAAACGATCGTCACTCACCTCGTAACTATGATATACTATTAGAGGTTGCATATAGCGCTATTTGTATGAATGGAAAAAGAAAACAGAGGAGAAATTGTGCGATTATTCATGTAATGCTTATTCAGCCATTGCTAAAGCCCTCGTCTACGTTTTCTTCAAGGCTGAATTCTCGCCTTTGCTTGCCTCCACTGCCAGCACAAGAATAAGTTTCAAAACAAGGAACTTGAGCATATTTGTTCCAAGAAATGGTATAGAGCAACGAAGTGAGATCTTATTTTGTTGAGAGCTTTATTCTTGCATCAGCTACAAGCTATGCAAAATGCATAACTTGTCTAGGATTTCGCATCAACAATTTCTTACGCGTGTGGAATAGTTTCTATGAGCTGTGAAACGGTGCTTGTGAGCCCTTGCAGCGTACCTATCGGATAACGTCACTGTTTTGTATAAAGAACGTCTAAGTGGAAAGCACTTGCCTCAAATAAATTGTTCGTTATGGAAGGCAAAATTTCGAGCAGTAAAAAGGTTACTTTATCAAATTTTTTCGTTCTTTGTCGCCAAGACGCACCTTCCGTGAGGGGTAACAAAGAAATATGTTACATTGGTTATATCCACTGTCTGTATTTCTTCGGTTAAATCAACTGTTTATTTACATCTACTACTTGTAATCTATCAGCTAAATCAACTGTTTTTGCCTGGACCATATTTCAGTGGATGGACTGTACTGCAAGTGGCAGACGCCTGGCAACCAATGCTATGAATCTTTTAGTTTCCCAGAAAGCTCCTGCGTTATTCCAGAATTCCATTCTGCTCAGCACAGGCATCATTGGAAGAGGCCTAAAGCAGTAGGAAATTTTGAAGAAACGCGTTCCAAAACGATCGAGCTGCCAGGACAGCCTGCCTGGCTAAAAAATTGTTTGTGTGCAGTGATGCGCATGTGCATACGTTTGCACTGCTCCTTACAACAACCCCCGCATTTGCTCACTTCATTATTGCTTCGCCGGACTAGAACAAATGTTTCAGTTACTATTATTTTTTGGCAGTGCAAGGATTTGTTTAGAGTAAATCTCCAGTGGGAGGATTTTACTTGATTAAAACAAAAATTCCCAATTTGATACACGTTTCTACAAATTTCGGAAAGTGGAGGTGTTGGTGGAAATAAAAATATGAGCCAAGTTTAGGTGGAAGGGTGTTGCGAGTCACCTTTCTTGTCAGAGCAAAGTCTTTGTAATGGAAAACTTTGCACTGCATAGATGTTTGCGTTCCTCAGCGTAGTTCACTCCATTAAAGAGGTTCTTTTCTCTCTGTCGCCCAGAATGATGCCCTCAACCGAGATTATGCTACGATAGCTGTGTGAGCATTATTCCTTTGTACCAGTTGTCGTATTTATGCAGTATATCACATCCTGATACTTCCACTAGGCGTAATATCTGTGGCGACTGAAAGCAGCTGGTAAGAGTGCAAAACCGTAAAATGGTTGTAACGGAGGGGTGCAGCATAACGGCAGTTTCCCATCTTTAGTGCCACAGAACGAAAAACAAGTATATTCATTTTAATATGCGAGAAACGCTGACTGTGTGAATGCTTTATCGATCTGCAGAAGCGTTCAGATATACGTGCTCAGCAGATCCTTATCTTAGGTTATGAGTCTAAAAGATCTTGTAAGCATTTAAATCTGCAACCAACAATTTGGAGAAAACTCTTGTATCGTACATCTGGGATTTCAAAAAGTCGTCTCTACACAAGCTGAAATGAAACAAACTAAGCCAGTGTTAATTAACACTGGCTCAGCGATTCTAATGCGTGGCCATAGCTGAGTGGTTTGTCGCTTGAGTTTCTCACTGAGTTGATTTAGCTATTTGGTGCCTTAATTATCACATCCTCTACTGTACAGTGGGAAAAACCTTCATGAATTCTGTTTATTTGTTTGATTGGAGAGAAGGTGATGCAGTAAGGTCTGAAAATATCGATTTTTAAAGTTTTTATTTGTTGCGCGGAAACTATAAAATGATCGGAAGAGAATTTTCCAAATAATCAAAGAGAAATTTAATGCATGAAATAAATTTCTGGCAACGCACGCCGTGTTCGCGCATTCTTTATTCAAAAAACACGAGACTTTTTGAGAAATCATAACATAGTGGTGCAAGACCGGAGCCTAGTTCATGTGAGTTTAATCGTCCTACGGGGTTTCATACCTATGAAACTTGCATCAGTGACATCCGCATCGTGAGTGCGATAACAATGTTAACAAATCCGTTATCCTCAGTTCTATCCAACGTCGACAACTGCATCCCCGAAATTTATACCTAGGTCGTTCGCAATCAGTCCTGCTACTTGCACTACTCGAACTTTACCACACCGCTTTTTTGAAGATTCATGGTTACCGCGTCGTTTTCATTCTGCGCTTTTGGAAAAGAAATAGGCAAAATATGTTTTTCGAGGTATCCAAAAGAAGCAGAAATAATTTTTTAAGTAAACTTTAAGCGCATTATCTAGCGCTGAAATGAGGTCGTCAACTCCGACATTATGACCAGATGTATTTAATTTCAGCGAAAAAGTTTGAAAAGTAGGCTTTTCACTCTCTTTAAAATTAGTTGATGCAGTAAAGCTGAGTGAAATGTGCCTTATTCTTCCAAAATGCATTCAGACATTAAAAAACGCGGTTCACGGGGCATGGAAATGAAGCATTTCTCGATGAGGCCATCTCTTCCGTCACTGTTGACGTAGGTAGAAGTCCCTTCTTCAACACAGAACATTGCACTGCATACCCGCGCTGCTGTATATCTGTTGTTTTATTTCTTTTGGTTCTTCTTAGTTTTCCCTTTCTAACCCACTGCCTTTACTCCTTCCTCTCAAACACTTGTTAAGATACGAAATAAAGTTAAACTGCAAATTTCGTGGAATTCCTAAGCGTCAATAATTTATGCAGTTGCTAATTGAGGGAAAACTGCCGTCTAAAATCAGTGGGAGTGAATTGTCAGCGTGTTCGGCAGCATCCCTTATAAAATGTTAGGGCTGTTTGTTTGTGCAGAAGCTCGTCTTGTTTCTGTAAGAGATGATCTACTTATTTCTAGGTAAGTACTGCGTTTGCCGGGTTCCTGATGTGCTTTCTTCGCAAGCGCATACTAATAACACAGACGAGGTGCAGCTCATGGGCAATGGGGAATTTTTGCTAAGCAAAGCATTTTTCTACCTCTTCTCGTTTCAGGGCAGAAAAAGAGCGCACCAGTTCCCAACTGAACCGTAGTTAGGCAGGTGTCTATGGAGCTGGAACTAAACAGGCAAGGCTTCGTTCAAAAATGATGGTTCCTCCTTCTTGTTAGCAACTGCAGCATTGGAAAGCCATTTCGTATACACTGGACATTATGTATGCAAGGATACGATACGCGGAGAGGACGAGCTTACACGCTTCTCTTCCTAAGCATAAATTAATGCATACTTAACAAAATATAGCTATCTAATTTCATTTGAAATGTTCTTTCAAAGCTCTTTTCCCATTCACAGTGTGCAAGTAACATGAAAAAGCTAGTTTCCCACCACCAACGACAGGTGCAGTTTTTTTAAAGCTTCATCTTCCCTAACAAGTTTCGCTGAGTTTGCCATAGGTTATTTTCCCTCCTTGAAAGTGCTGAAAGTATTATTTCGTTCAGTTGGAGAATTTGAAGAGATAACGTGAAGAGAACAAATCAACGGTGTTGATTCAGCATACACAGAGGAATGGCGTTGATTCAAGAATAATTCTCTTCTTATTCAAAACATTTATATTGTGTGGCCACATATCTATGCATATTCATGACACTCAGAGAGATAAGGGTGAGAACGAACGTCACAAAACGAGACCAGGTTTCTGCAAAGACTGCATGAAAACAAGCACAGTAAAAGGCGATCTAACAAAATTAAGCGTCACAAGCAGTCATTTGGAAAAATGAAGCTCGGAAACTGCTGTTTTATGTGCTATCAAGATAACAAATGCCTTATACGGTTTGTGAGGTTTGATCATTGTTAACCAAATGATCAGTGTTTGTTTTGAAAGAATGTGAGGCGATGCATTTGAAGCCGATATATCAAAAATATTATTTGTGTACTTTGTTACTGCATACATATCTTAAATGGCACAAGATGGACGGCGGGTAATTGGAATAGATAGCTGGGAAATTACTGCGTTATTCTGATCCGTGATGGTGAAACCGAAAGCTCTTCCACCTTCGATGAAACCATGCTGCTTTAGCGAAATTGTGCAAACAAGTCTTTGCACAGTGTTTAAATCATCAAAACGAATCGCACTGACAACTAACGTGAGAATATGAAAAGAAGCCACTAAGGATGTGAGGCTATGATTCCGAACAAGCGAATGAGGGGAATTGAGAAGACATTTCGTTTCAAACAACTTATATTAAGACGATGAGCAGTACAGAATGGTTGATGTCTATCTGTATGAAACCGTTGGGGTTGACAAAGAAATTTTCTCGTTTTTAATGGATTTTCCACTTAAATGTTCAGCAAGGTATTCACCAGAAACGTGCGTCACTTCGCATCATCACACACTTTCGCGTTCTTATTTCTTTCTATGTCGTTTTTGTCAGGTTCTCTTGTTCAGGAGGGTAGCTTCTTATCAGCGCTTCTCGATCTGCTACTTTATTTAGATCGTTGCTTACTAACGTTATGGTTTATTCAGTCGTTTAACATACGCTTAATCAGTAATCTCTCTAAGTGGACATATTTTTAGGTGCGCTAAAAACTGTTCAAATTTCGTTCAACGTTACGATTCAGAAAACAAATGTGCATGCACGATGGTGGTTTCAAAATCCACTGTCTCTCTTGAAATGTTCAGTAGAAATTCCTGCAGTTCGAATGAAACACCATAGGGGAGGGGGAAGGAGTTCATCTTCACCGCTTGCAACTTTCAAATCTGAAAGCCAAAAATGCGTGTCGCACATACTGAGTTGCTAGTGGAAAAGATGCTTGCATATCAATGGGGCTTTTATTCCAATAAGGTGAAGACTCACCTTATTAGCTGATCATGTAGCCACCGCTTTCTGTTGCCAGCAGCCAGTTAAACACGCAAAACCGATGAAACCAAATCAGTCAACTATTTGCGTGCATCAACTGCGCCCAAGCGTCAAAGGTTATGATCCCAGAAGATTCTAGGCTCGCTTTCTATTGCTTCGGCTCTGATAAGCCTATAGAAGTTTCAGAGATGCAAATGAAGGACCTATAAGCAAAACGGCGCAAACCAACGATTGCCATACCAAGTCACTTTACAGTTGCCAATGTTGCCATCTGTCCATAACTAAATTCGCTATATATCAAAAGTTGTTCGGACATGTAGTCAGTTCTCTGTGGTCTTTAAGCAAATGTCGAATATGAATTAACATTTCAAGAGAATCTTCGAAAAGGAAGCGTCGTTCGGTCTTTCCAGTTGGAAAATCCAAGGCAAATTAAACCTCCTGAGCACTTATTGGCCTAAATTTGTTCTGTTCTTTAGAGGGAAAAAAATTGTCCTCGGTTGCGAAACTTCACTTAACGTCATTTGGTTTTGATTTTACAGATGAAACCGTAAAAAGCACCATTCTTAGCATATTATTATTTTATATTTTTATCACTGGTTGAAGATTTTTGACGAGAACATCGCATTCGAATGAATTAGTTCTATTGATCTCGAAAAAGCAAAACAAGCTGCAGTCTCCTTAACGGCTGGTTTTGCATGGTGCTGCAATGAAACACCAACAATGAAACTTTTCAAGTTTCCGCTCATATAAACTAACAATGAATAGAAAGGGAACTTATAAAATGATCACACATGCTTACCGTCTCAAGAAAACTTCTCATATTTTCTCTATTTCGCAGGGTGCGTTAGTGATATTGGTCTCCTACTTGTACATGAATTAATTTTTACTCGAAAATGTATGCAAAACGGTTAATAAGCGATAATATCATGCTAACATACTCAGAGTGGATACTGTGCAAACGAGTCGTGAAACAGTAACCGTCCATGAATACAGTTCCATGAGAATCGAAGCAGCTTTTTCGGTGAAACGAGTCATCAAGTCTAGCGATGCATAAGCACACCAATGACGTGTGTAAATGCACGTACAGCAAACGCTCTAAAAAAAGGTGCCCCCAACGCCGTTCCACTGCTGCACTCATACACCGAAGCGAACGACGACACATTTCTCGTCGAGTCATCGACACTAAAATCATTTGCAGAATGAAACATTAAAAAGCAGGGAGCAATGAGTGAAACTTACAGTGAACATCTCTTTGCAAAAATACGCCATATTAAACGGGTCAGGGTATCTGCGTATGTCTGATAGGGTGAGGAAAATTATTAACAGAGAGTCAACTCAACTGCTCAACTGCGCAGGAAACTGTTTAGACACGAAAGATGCGATCTGCAACTAGGCGAGCTACATCATACAGAATGAGGAAAAGCATGCTGTAAGAACTGACATGATACATGCATTTTTGGTCCACTCATCGGGCCAAATCGTTTCACAAGTTACTATAAAATCAAAAAATATGCGCAATAATGCCTGTGGCTCCAACACCCAATTTATGTGGCTCGATATTAAAATGTGTATTCCTCTTTAAAGTGATGGCATAAGTGAAGAATGGCACTGGAGATTAGTCTGTAGTTTGGAATATAGACCTAGACCCCAAATTTCCTAATTCGATTTTCAGTGATTCCGAATTTCGAGAGAACAGAAAGACGCGTACTTATTTAGAAGCGGTCGCGATGTTGCCATAATGCGTCTTGCAAATATAAATGGCTAACAAATGGAGCAGCATGTCAGCTTGATGCCATTTACGTCACTGCACTTCGGCCTACCTGGCAGCCGACATCTCAAGTATTTAAAAATCTATGAAAGGGGACATCGCCTTGTTTTCGATGGAGTTGATAGTCGAACAAGCCCTTGAAAAATTTAGTTTGAACAGGGTTGTATTAACAGCGGTGGAAATTTGAAAATTTGATTTGCAAAATCTGTGGCACCTTGGATGTCAAAAACTCATGCAAGAAGTTATGAATGACAGAGAACCATGGAGAGGCAAGTTAGCGCATAATATGCCCTCAAATTCCACCATTTAGAGTTGTGTTTCACGTGAAGCCAACGATGGAGAGGAAATCAAACATGCGCATGTTACTGGAATGATATTGACATAAAGCACCTCCGTACAAATTACCAAACGATGCTGAAGAATAAATTTGTGCCAGCTGCGCTGGTGAGTTTCCTTGATCGTTTTTAAAGGCACCCGGATAAAAATTATTAGCACTCAATGTCACCATGCACATTTGCACTGGGCAGAGTCACTGCTTTACCCTGCTAAACGAGAATTTTCACTTGCTTCAAGATTGGCGAAAGCTTGGTGATTAAATTCGAAAACATCAACTTTATTCCATATGTCGCAACTTCCCGGCTTTATTTGCCCGATCATTGCAGTTCTTTGCAGTGCTGCCCCTGATTACCCAATCGCCTTTGATATATTTTAAATATAAGCAGCTATATTTCATAGGTGGGCCAACATCACTGGAGTCAGAAGATCCTCTAGCACATTTGCTCGAGAACAGTGCGCATCGATATTCCACCCGAATTGTTTATAGAGAGCTTTTAAACACAAGATAAGTGTTCATGCAGAATACTGATGCGACGTGCACGAGAGGTGCCTCGTTGAAATGAATGCAAATCTTATTGCACCAAAGTTTGCTGAATTGCATAGAGCGCACAGTGTGTGCTAGGGTACTGCTATCGTATAGTTGACTATAATCAAAGATTCATGATCACACTCAGATCACAGTGATGATGGGTTTGGTAAATGATGAGGCGAAAATTGATACTGAAAGACGTGCTATTTAAAACGTTGCAAACTATCCCACCCTCTTACACTGTTGACTATTAAAACAATAAGTACGGTAGCGAGGAAACATTCTGAACGGTAGCCGTGGTGTACTTTGTAAAACTTGTCTTCCAGCACTTTCATGTGACGCACATCACGCTTTTCTCATCGCCATTTTTGTGGTATCGAATTTCTCTCCCTCTGGTAGAAGGGGAAACAGTTTTCAAAATAATTTCGCCGATGACTGAAAGCACCAGTAACCGTCTTTTGCTTCTTCCTTTATATTGTTCGCTCCTGAAATTTTATGGTTCAATAAGAGGGTCGAGAGAAGTGGATATTGTGTTGTAATTAGTGTGCAGTTCAGATTTGCATCTCAAGTATTTTCGTGAGAGGTGCTAAAGCGAAGTTTTAAACTATAATACAGCATTCTATGTACTCAGTAAAATTTATTATTTTCTAACTCCCGTCGCCTTTGTTTCCTGCAAAAATGATCAGTCCACGAAACATTTAACGCTTTCAATGTCGAATGCAATTCGTGATTTAAGAGATGAAGGCGATGACCTTTAAACTGGAGATCATTATTATTGTTTGGTCACCGACAAAAAAATGCACTGTTTAGTGATTCACTATTTCACTAGTTTTGTGATGCTGTAGATGATCGTAGCAGAATACAGCTGAATGCAGCAACACAGCTGTAAAAAATTGACACTAATGGTAGCACCAGAACAAGTATAGTGACAAAATCGCTAAGTTCACCGAAAATTTTCTTCCGACTTGGAGTTTTGTGCGCAATTTATCGGCTCAGATAAATTCTCTGGGTAGCGAAACCTTTGAAGCAGTTTATTTGGAGGAAAGAATACATTAGGGAGAGGAATATACTCGCAGTTTCGTGGTGTTTCTATTGTTGTGAAAGAGCCCGTAGTTGTTGCACTTGTCCAGCGTCAGAGAGCCTCTACTTCAGTTTTCATTTCAACCAGTCAACATTTCTGCGTAATTCTCTTCGCAGATACTGTGATGCTGCTTAGGCGAAATCACATCTGAAAGCAGCGAATGCATCACTGTAACGGCATGAGAAAAAATTCAGTCAACAGGCTTCACTGCGTGCATAACAGACGCGTTTCATAAGAATGCAGCTTATTCACATTGCGAACAGTGTTCTCTTTGTGCTAAACGATGAAACTCAGCCATTGCTTAATTTAGCCCTTTTCATGCGTTTTTGCAGGTGGAAGATTCACCTTTTCCACGAAACTGTTTTCCCATTCGGACATTATATGACACTCCGTCATTCAAGAATACCAGTGCTCAACAAGCTCCTTTCAGCTCCAAATAAAGTTTAAAATCTCCCCTGAAATCACAGGCGCTGTTGTAATACACCCCAATATTTTTGCAGAAAATACCCTTCTCCTCATCGAAATCTGCTCATAGAATCTTGTCCTAATCCTTCTCACTTAGTCCAAAATCATAAGGAACTTGCAGTCTTCATAATTTTATGCAAAATAATGTGATAAGATATGCATATTCAATAAATTTATTGCAACGCCTTAATGGTAACCACATGTACAATAAAAAATGATATTCGTTCAGAGCCGATTTGTTATGGACGTTTATCGGAGCATCAAGATTTAAACGGCGAAATTTAGGAAAACGATTCTGTAACGCCACCAACAAAAGAAAAATGCTAGTGACCACCCATCCGGAAGGCTGTGACTCGATCAGAGAAACAGTGCTGCGCCTGTACTTTTGCTCACACACGCGGCTGCATTGATTTATTAGGTTTTTATCCAGAAACGATGCTAAACTGTTTGCATTCGGAATAAGTACGGCAGCTTTATTACTCCGGAAACCTTGGTGCCGAATAGCAGGCATTTACTAAAGGTTTCAATCGATTGTTTACCCATCATAGTAAGGCTGAAAATTAGATCGATCTAAGAGCCAAAATATAGCTTGTATCGCCGCACTTCCGAATTAACGAATATTTCACCAGAATTTTGTGCTTCTATATCATTTTAATTTACTTCTGTGGATTTCTCTTGCTCCACTAATTTTCGTCATTCTTGTCCAAATTTAGGGTACAATGGTTCAAAAGGACAACTTCCATTAAAATATGAGGATAAAGCTTTCATGATTTGAGTTGATTGGTTCTCTATCATTTCCGTTAGCTGACGGGAGAAAAAAATTCGAGCAAGGTAGATTTTTCAGGAAATGATACCAAACACTTTATTCAGGGCGCCAGCTGTGGCTGTTCGGATCGGCACAGCTTCATTAGTTACGAAACTTCGAGCGGCTGCCTTAAAAATGTCTCGGTTAATACGATTTCACAGTTATCCTCTGCCATACCGCAATATCTAAATGCTATGAAACAATAGACCTATCTCAGTGCATCAATTTTAGTAGAACTGTGAAATGGAGCAACCCATGCGGATGGACTACAACTAAATAATGTCAAGCTATTTTTTGAATTTGAAAAAGAAACTTGTCAAATTTTAATGTTGTTGTGCCGTCTGACCTTTCGTAAACCCCAGTTCTCGACAATAAAACTAGAGTCTGGCCTCAGTGGATTACCGAACTCTTGTCGATGCGTTGAGAAAAACCACAGAGGAAATCTCAGATGCTTAATTTTGGATGCATCTCGCAAATGCTTGAGTCGGTTGACGCTCCGCTCAAAATTTAAAACACGTAGAACTGCTGCACAAATGACAGTTGAATATTCGGCTGTTGGATCGTGTCAGCAACCTGTGCGTTTTAATAAGCCGTAAAACTTACCTGTGTACCCTCATATCCTGCAGCTCTTCATCCTTAATAAACGTTGATTCACGGTTCATGTTAGACTTTTGTTCGATCTGAAGGTTTGTTGATGTTGCACATGAGAATTGATGATAAATTTTTTCATGGGTGGAGCGAACCAGATGGGATGTTCGACTGCTCCAGAGGCTTTATGAAAAATGTAAAATCAGTGCAGATGACTCTTGATCATAGAAAATGCGCATTTCGTATTTCCCGTCCCTGCTGCAAACAGCACATTCCAACAAGCACATGCACGCTCTCGGGATTGACTGGTCAGAGTTTTTACATGGATTATTTTCCAAATGCATAATATCGTTCTTTTACAGTAACTGGCACAACCGCGTTTTCTGTCCGTTGACCGGAGTCCAGCGACACTACGCTTCTACCTCCACTTTTAGTTGCTGATACTTTGCAGCAGTCTCGAAATATTTGTCTGCGATCACCAAATTTGAGCGGTGAAGGTTCCCCACTGTCTGCAACCATCGAATGAAAGACCTATTACACTCTCCCATGAAAAACGCACTGGGCAGAAAAGAGTGACAACTAACGAGGAATTTTTATCATAACTGATAAAATATTTAGATCCCCAAGATGCAGTTCAGACACCGTTCGTCAACTGCCATTAGCGCGTTGAAAACTGCGCAACATTAAATGCGACTGCAAGCCCTCACTTCCACCAAAGCCTTTCACGTTGCTCGACTTCCTGTTCACTTGAGTGCGGGACTGTTTTGAATTCAGATATGAAATGATAATCGACTCGAAGTTATTGAACTCATTGTTTGTTCAACGTGATACAATGATCCTGCCACAGCAAACTGAACGGATGAGAATTTATCACCTTTGGTATAAACAGAGAATTTACAGCGCCACATTCGATAACATATCGGGACGTATGTCCTGTGCGCCACTCAAATAAATGAATACAATAGCATTAAGAGAAATAGCTGCTGAGAGGATAACGGACGAGCTTCGATCAGTAACAATGAACGGATTTTAATGTGATCGGCTATCAAAATGTGCTGTCAGATACCTCATGTTGTCTAACCTCTCTCGTTTTAGATCGGAATCACTAATCAGTGGCAATCTCGAGAAGTGAGCTGCAGTTGGAGGAAATCATACAGCATTAAATGCAACAGCGCCGCGCATTTTAGCTGCAATAGAAAACCCAAAGAGGCTCCTCTTTTGCAGAGTGCCCCAGAAACGCAGAAAAATCTTGTAAAAAAGAAGCGATCCGACACACAATATTCAACATTTGACTACTTGCATTTGATACGGTACAATCAAGGAAAAATCCACTTTCAGAAAGAAGAATCACCTGAAAAGTTATATATGGCTATTGCGATTCATTGTTCATGCAAATATTAAGCCAAATCCAAATTTGCGCTCCATTTAAGAAAATCACAAGGACCTGTGGGCCGTTTTGTCTTACACACCAATAGAAAGTTCCCCGACGTTATCCTTAGAGAAATAAAATCGAACCTGCATTTAAATAGTCGCTGACTAACTAGATTTGTAAAGCTGCCTTTTTATTCGTTTTCTGCTAATATGATACAAAGATTTAAGAAAACTGTTTTCTGAGCACAACAGTCAAACTGCGCATGGATAATTGGTATGCCGCAAGGCAGAACTGTACTGACCCACTCTGCAAGGCTTAAAATCTTTCGACATCACAAATGAGGAAGTAAGAGATCATTACCTAGAAGGAGTAAAGGAGGTGTTGATCACCATGGTGTGCCTTATCAGGTTCAAACAGTCAATGTAAATCGAAGTATCTTTCATCATGTGCTGAGTTTACGGCTAAATTGGTGGCTTCAAACAGTCAAATTCCGCAGGCAGTAAGAATGTGGTTCGGACTGCTTTGAAAATTAGGTTGCACAAACTTAAAAAGATGCGAAACATGCCGTAATAGAACAGACAGTGCTGTTCCTATAATCACTCACTGCCAACAAACTGGTAGAGGTTGTTACTTAGTTTTTACTTTATCGACGATTTATCAGGTGTGCGGCACTAGTGTTCAAAATATGCAAGTTTAGCAAAAGAATGACACAAATAACACCTCATCCGAGGACTTAACAGAATTAATAGTTACATCGTTATCGCATAAATGTTTGCAGCTGCAATGCGCGAAACTCGGCCAAATTCAATGACCTTGTAAGTTCGACGATTTGACTGCTGACAGAAAGAGGAGGGAATACAGTTGTGACATGAACTTAGGTGTAAATGACAAGGGTACTTTGATCGAAAGTTGGACGCTAAAAACTAACACAGATATATCGTAGCTGCTCAACCCTTTCGGTTGGCATAAGCTGAATTCGGAAAAATTTTTGCTTGACTTTTACATTAGAATGTAAGGGCAGACAGTTAAGGAGAAAGCCGTTGGTAACTCGGCATAGCAGGGTCACAAATATACTTCTGGAAGAGAATCAAAACTGAATAAGATCGTGGCAATTTGCCTCGGAATGATGCGCATTCCACTTGCGTCAAAGGGCTCCACTGCATTTGCTTGACATATAGCAATAGCTGAACTGTTTTGATCATAACTTTTAAATGAAAGGACATAATCTGGATGAAAAGTTTCACTAACATTCACTCCGGAGCCGAAATGTATTGCTTTTGTTTGCATACTTATGGATAGATCACTGGAAATAATCTTACATGTCGCTTTATCCCAGAAATTTACTGTCACTGTTGGTTAATTCAAGAAGCGAATTTCATCACAAATTAACGCGCCTGGCAAACTATATTGTTCGACCGTTTCCTCCTGTTCTATGTTGTTTCGCATGAAAGAATCATTCAAGAACTTTGCCCGTTTCGCTCAACGAAACAAACTCGATGCAGAGGTCAAAGAAAGATGGGTAACTAACTGTACAGGTTGCCGGATATGAGATAAAATAAAATGAATAGTTGAAACAAAGGGACCAATTTTCACAAGCAAAACGACCACAGGTCTTTCTAGCAGTTCGAAAAGAGCACGAGAAATTGAAGGAGATTAGGAAAACTTGAGGGGTAGCCTCTTTAGAAGGAGGTGTGGTACTCTTTAGAAAAAATGCAAATGAAATGAACAAAACGGAAGTTATAAATATTACATCCTCGGATGCATTTGAAATGGATGTCACCTTTGAATTTCAACACTACCTCTTGTGTACTATTTTACACTCAGTACAACGCTATTCAAGGGCGAATATTATTGCCTTCTTTATCTATAAATAATGCATTTTTCATTGCATCTTGGGCGCATCTTTTTAAGTGAATGATTTCTGGCGTAACTGAGGAATTTTAAACACCGTGCAACTGATCATTCTATTCAGGAGAATTCACTGACTTTCTCAAAGGGGTACTAAGGATGTATAAAACCTACGAGTGTATCCGTGAGCGTCAGCAATCAAAAAAATATAGAAGTGAGTATGATGCATAACAGATTACTACATCGATGAGCATCGCTGGTAAGTAAATGAGCACAAAATTCGCAAATATTTTCAATGAAATCATTACCACGGCAAAGTCGAATTTTACAATATTCAAAATTATTTTTGGCTTGGAAATAAAGAGAATTTAATCTATTCATAGTGGTAATCAGTTCATTAATGGCATTTCAAAGCACAAAAAAAAAACAAAAACATTATCACTAGCCGCATTAAAAGTCACGCGACAAAGCCGCTAGGTGCACAGACTCGTAAATTCAGCTCAGCGTAACTGCTCCGCCCGGAAACTGTGCGAATCTGAAATTAACTAAACCTTCGATATTAACTGAACCACATACCATTCAATCGAAAAAAATCCACGAAATTTTCGCTTAAATACCTATTTCTATTTTATCTGGACCTCGGAGTGATGAACTGCATATGATATCCTAAGAATTTTCTAAGAAAAATGCGAAAACAAATTAAGTCCATATTACTTAAACTCATAAGAAGAAAGCCCCATAATACACTAAAAACGCTAGAAATCCGAAATATAAATATTAAACCGTGGTGACACATTTAAGCCGCAAAAAAGCAAAACCACTGGTCATATAATATGAGTAATGTACCACATTCACTTAACCAGCTATAGCAGTTGAAAGCCCATGGCTGGCAAAATTCTGCAGTTGTTTTCAGAGGGATATTAATCCGCTAATTGCTGACTTTGGATTTTTTTCCAAAGTTTTTTTTGCTTCAAAAGCAAAAAGCATAGAAAGAGTACTGATATGTTTATGCTACGCATGCCAGCTTCATTCCGATAGTATTACTCGAAAGGAAAGCAAAGAAATAAAAGAAAAACGTAATGAGACGGCTCACTGTGATGAAATGCGGGAGAATAGAAGAGAAAGAGTTGCACGAGCGGAAGAACGATTTATACAGAAGACATTCTCGATTCACAATAGGCCACTTGTACTGCAGATTCATAATCAAGGGGGCACTAAAATCATCGAATAACGACTATAAAAGTTTCACAACATATATACTCTACGTGAAGTATCTGTGTGATTTATGTGGAGCGTCATCAAATATTTTTGAAGAATTTGTTGCTATATTCATATGTTATGGAAAATTCCTAAATCGCGCCAACAATACACCGATAATATTAAGGTTTTTGATCAATAACGAAGTGCTCCCATAAGCACACCCAGAAAACTATAAAATCGCCACCGAGAGAGCACAAAAATTCAGCTCTTCACTTTGTACGAGAAATAATCCATTTGTTAAATGCCTGCTGCATTTGCCACTGCAATCGTTTTTTGCGATACCTTTCATAATTCAATTCATCTTCCCTTTGAAAAAGTGAAATAAACGAAAGTTTACACATTTGAGCTCTACGGAAAAGAGAGGAAACTGTGGTCTGCTCGCCGAGTACAAAGCAAAAGAATTCACAGCGTCCTTGTAGGATAAGATTTTTGTTCTTTTTTGGATGGCAAGGAGGCTAAGAACTTAGGAAGTGAAGTGCTTTCATCAACAATTTTAACGGTCATTGCTATGAAAGTGTTTCTGTTTGTACTCCACATACGATGAAATAACGTCTAAAAAGAGTAACTGTTAAGTGATCTGGTTGAACTCGATCAAATCACTATGAAATGTTCATATCGGACGGATTACTGTGGATTCATGTGAACTCGTGCTTCTCAAAGCAAAAACTAGTGAATTCATCAACGATAGACGGAATTTAATCACCCAGTGAAAGATAAAAGGTAAAAATGTTAGTGTTGTTATGGTTTTAGTTCGGAAGCGATACGCGGCAATCTCATTAATGCAAAATCACAGCAAAAGCACTAGATCATTGAAGACCACAGAAAGTTTGGACGACAAAGTTACCACACTGTATGTTAGGACAGGGATGAAGAAGGCCGCCACATTTTAACTATAAATGACATCAACCTCAATGCGTCACATCATAATATTCCTGACTGCTGAGCTCTCGAACGTTATTTGAGACGTCTTGTTTGCAGATCTACAGGAGAAAACAGCGGGAATGTGGCCCATTCTCTATGGACGTAATTATGCGCATTTACCTGATAGCTTAACTTTTCCAGTCACCAAAGGCTGGTAGACATAACCAATTCCCTAAAAGGGAAACCGTGCATACTTCCTTCTGTTCATTTATGTCTATTCCCGCGTCAAACTGGACAAGGGGCAGCCTAACTGTTTTACACATGCCAAGCAATTTCAGTCACCCTGATTTACTTTTCTGAGACACTTAAATATTTGAAAAACGGAAGAAGAAAAGTGGTGTAGAGCCTGTAATGCGGTCAAAGAGAGGAAAACATTATATCAGTTAGAGGGATAGCGTGGACCTCATGAACGAGAAGTGAGTAGTGAGCAGAGGTGAGAGATGTGAGTCAAACCACCGCCTCCTTGCTCAGATAGAATTGGTAGGCCGACTCGGTCCTACTCTCACAGCGCATTACCTCAACGGGCTGCCCAGACGGCTGATACAGTGGACGTGGTGCCTCTTCCACATATGTCTGATGCACGTTTAGACTGCAAAGAACAAGCATTAATCTTATGAGGCCACGTACGCTTGTAATCAGTTGTGAGATATCATTTAGCACTCATATTCGCCATCATTTCTCGGTCAAGTATGCTTCAAATAGTCATCACAGCTACCAACAGAAAATCATTCGAAACCTATTATTACGTCTAACTGTTATAATCGATCTCAATTAATGATTTCGTCAGGTAAACAAAAGTCAATGGAGACAACTTAAACTGACTGACCAGCATAGTGCTTAGGAAATATTTCAGTTTATGCTAAAGGTTTCGGAAATTCTATTTCGCAGGTGCACTCCTCGGAACATCTATCTTTCTTCAATTACTGAACAATAAATTCACATGTATCGGCTTAATTTAAGCGCTTCAGAAAACTTGTTTTGCAAGAACGCACAAAGGCGACGTCGTGTTCGTGCGTATGGGTGGGCATGTGGCATGTTTGTTGGTCCCTCCACCTGTCTGGCAGATTCAAATGGTGAACTCCTATAGCTGGAAGGACGAAATTTGGAGCAAAAATTTGCATCACTAAATATTCCGCTAAGCCGCTAAAATCGATAGAAGTCGTGAACATTTGAAGCGGAGATTTTTGTGGTACATCATAGCTTGAGTTACAAGTAAACGAATCTTCTGCGGACTTTTAGCGGCACTCGGGTTAGCGACGTCGCTAGGCCTGCGAGATAATTTGAGAAAGCGGTTGGCCAGGTGAACTGAGTGCGAAAGTGAGCAGATGGAGTCACACGCTCTCCTACTTTTTATTACCTAACATATTACAGATGAACCAAACACAGTAGCAAAACTGACGAATTGCATTCATCAAAAAATTAAAATGAATTTGTACAACCGAAAACTTTTCACGGTTAATTCAATTTGAAACTATGCGAGACATCATGCGCCTATAGTCACCCATGCCCTCCTCCCTCGCAAATAGTGAAGCAACAGATTAGTCAACCTTTTGAAGGGATTATTTTGGTATGGATTGCACGCGAACGTCAAGAAAAGAAGCAAAATAATTCGTCCCGCGTATATATCTATGTAATCCATCTTCCCATACAAGAAAGAAATTCTCATGAAGAAACAAAAGATTTTCCTCTCAAGCGAAAACGACGGGAAAGGCGTTTTTAATAAAGGCATCATCAAACGTTTTAGATAAAGCTTTTTGCATAAATATAAGCTGAAGTCGTTCTTGGCGAAGTATTATAACAACGTCATTACCGGCTCCAAATGAATTGAATCGCGAAAACTATGTATCACTGTAAATACTGATTACGACACTATTAGCAATATATTTATTTCACTCGAGAGTATATTCAGAGGAGCTGTTGTCCGGCTACTTATAATTACTCGTTTTACAAGGGGAATAAATTTATGAACTGTTATATTCTGAGGTTGTTAAGACTTAAAAGGCGTTCACAGTGAAAAATTAAAAAGAATTTACTTTGCTTTCCTCTTGTCGTCGTATGGCGATGCTGATTTTACTTCTGAAAATTGCTGATTTTTGGTCTTCAATGGACAACTGTAAAACTCCTCACTCGTTCAAGAACGTTACTGCTTCTAGTATACGTCAGATTTCAATAGCTAAAGCAACATACTTCTAGTGATGGTCTATTCTAAAGACCCGTTTACAACGCTAGCCATATAGGGGAGAGAGGTTTCTTCAGGTTTATAATATAATTTAACTACATTGAGAATGTGATCTTAGTGAGGCAGCGGTGATTCGGAAAAAGTTGTAGGGATGGGGAGTGGGGCTCATTGGAGTGAAGTATTCAATGAAATGGCGGCTTTATTCAGGGTCTTAGGGTAGGTAGCTACATCACTTTTCTTTCAGCACTTAGAAATGGCTTCGTTTGGAGTGATCCGAGTACTTAACACCTTGCGAAGAAGCAGCGTACAGAATATAAAAGATTTCAGGGAAGAAATGCCAGTGTACCATATTTTTGTAGCCGTCGTAGAACAAATCTGAATGACGTGAAAAGAATCAGATTAAAACTGCAAGGGTACTGCGAAATATATCTGCTGAGCGATCTTTTATGGCGAATATCATTTACAAAGGATGTAAGTTCAACATCATCCTTGCACACGATCTTTGAACCTTGCATACGATCTAGCAAGTAATACGCCACTCTATCGTTTCGCATGACATTCTATTCTCTGAAATTGACCATTAGTATGAGGAGATACTTACTGTTAAAACATAAAAGGTTCCTCCTCACACAAAAAACCACAACGACGAACGACAGCAGACCAGCTGCAATGAGCAGTATAAGAGCAAGCAGCCATCCGGGAAAAGAGTTGGAACTAGCCGATCCTCCACCGAGTAGTGCCCCCAGCGTTACAGCGATACTGCAACGATTCCTCTACATTCATTCACAAGTATAACAAAGAAACAAATCTGATCGTGACACTGACGGACATAGAGAAACGAAGCACGTGGGAGTTAGCACATATGCAACTAGAGCACTTCGAAGTATTGAATAAGATAAAAATTGCATCTTTAAAAAAATGAATAAAAATAATGAATCTTTAGTGAGTGGCTACAACCAGCTGAAAGTATACCTGCTAGAAGAGACACTGTTCCCAAATCTGCACCTCCATCCATCAATTATCTCAATGACTGCGTCTTCAAACGAGCATTTCCGCATCATCTTTCGTGACGTATATGGGGTGGTTCTGCACTGCTTAAAATGCTCCTAGGAAACATCCAGCTAGCAATTTCATTTCGATGTTGCACCAACAAGGAAACCATCCTAGGCATGTTTGCATGGAACTGTGTTGTAAAAATGAAGAAAAATCTGAACAGCTGGACGAGCACACACTTCCGACTATAATTACGAAAGAGACGTACTGCTTGCTGCCATATGTGTTTTGTACTTTAAGCACCATTTGACGACTCTGATCTGCATCTGTTACTGGTGAGATGTGCAGCCGTGCGAGATAACAATTCGGCAGCGTATTGTTTTGTGTCGTTCCTTCGAACCGAAAATTTTGCCAACTCTGTCCTATTTGAAGTTCGTTCTGATCAACAGCAAAAATCACGTCGCGAGGTGGCTTCGGAGGTGGTTCAGCACAGTAATGCACCGTAACGATAGCAGTTTCCGAGTTGGGCGACTGAAAACGAGCCTTTCTTCGATAACAGTTATATGTGCAACTTGTTCTACTCTTAATCCGAAAGTATGTATTTGGCTGCATTGTAGAAGCCACATTTTCTAGGTTTTGCACATGGCCCGTTTAGGAAGCTGAATTATTATTAGTGATTATGCTAATCGATTGGCTGCTCTATTTGCAGGTAAATCTTTGAAAATTTTCATATTTACTCTCCAAAGGGACACCTCTCTACATTACTAACTGTTGGAACAGAAGACTGCATGTAAAAAAGCGCTAAAAGTACTACTGCAAGAAGCATTAAGAAACGTTCACAATGGAGAGAATTTCTGCCTCAACGAATCGGAAGGGACAGAAAGTTTGAATATTAGTTGAAAGTGGAAGGTGGTCTTCATTGGCCTGAGAAGCGAGAGGATGCTTTGGCATAAGCCGAGAAAGGGCAATAAAGTGCCACAAAATAAGAAAGATGAACCTATTTGGCCATTTCAAACAATGGCCCACAGCAATAACTAAGTAAAAGTTTTGAACTGCTGACCTCGCAAATAATTTCCTATTCAAAATAAAACAAGCGCTCTGAAATTCAACGTTTCTCTTTTTTTGTTCTGCTCTGTTCGATTTGCTCAAAACGTTTCAATATTTGCAAAACTGTAAGATGGGAACTTCGGGAACAGTTCAGAGAAGAGGTGAGGCAGAAAAAAGAATTCATTAGTAAGCCTATGGCATCCTAGCAAAATAGGATTTCGCCAAACAGCTGAATTATACGCAAGTTTTTTGGGAGATGTGGTGCAGTTTTAGAGCACTGAAGACGAACAACATCAGAATTATGACTTAAATAAATTGCTCCGAGCCAAATCTCTATAATTCAAAAACAGCAGTCATAAAACTGAAACCTTTTCAACACTGGGGGCTGTGTCGGATTGCATCGGTGGTCCCTGAACTTGCACGCTGAGTACGCTTGGTCCGGGAGAATCAAGCGATGGTGAGCATTCTGGAGTACCCTGCGAGACATAGGAGCACGCCGAACACCAGTACTGCCCAGAGAAAGAGTAGTTTGTAATACGGAGCGAACACACGGCATTCAACCGCTGGAATACGAATAAACCATTGGGCAAAATAAAGACGCAATGAGTCAAAACGGTTGCGAGGGAAGGAAATAATATCTAAATTTCATTTTCCTGGATGAATTAAGCAGCACAACTGCGAATTTTTCAAATCTTTTAGAGGGAAATGATCTTAAGCCGTCGTTTAGGGACGCATTATCTTTAAAACAATGTGCGTCTTGTTGGCGTTACACCTTCAAGTACCGTCTTGAAAGTATATAAAGGTCGCATCACCATTTGTCAGACTCAGTCAACTGTATAAAAGATGACTTTCCAAAGCGTCCTATGCCACAGCCAACTTCATCAACAATGTACGTAATGAGCACAAATCAGCAAACCTTGCTGCCTAAGTCAGACTCATCGCATAGTGGCTAATTTCTCACTCCATGATTGGTCGCTAGGAGAATTTAGGAAATTCATTTGTTCACTGCTTCCATCAGATGTTAATATACTGAAATAATCTCAGCTATGAAGCATGCCGACGATCTGATGAATTCTGAGAGCGAGGCAATGCAAATGTCCTATATCAAGATGATGAAAGCAGGAACCACTATTTTGTAACCAAGGAGAATGGAAAGATTTCGTGATTTTCTTCCTAGATTCGAATACACCGAGATGTTTAATAACTGCAGAAAATTTTCTGTCCCACTCCTTATGTCGCAGAGAATATAATTTTCCTCTTAAATCTTTTGGTCCAACTTAATTTTCAAATAAAGCCATTTAGTTCGATCTGGCAAGAACTCTCTCGATGAGCATCTTCAACAACAAAAGCTTTTGCCTGGATGACGTGAAAATGAACAGAATCACAGCAAATATAACTCCACTTTAAACTTTCTGCTTCAAGAAACTGAAACTTTGAGAAGAAAGTCATCGGAATTTACGCAAAGATGCGATATCTGGGCATATATTTAATTCAAAAAGTACGAGGTCTCATATGACTCAGAAATGCTGGAAAGAAAGTGGCAAAAAACTTGATATTTTAACGAAAAAAAGGAACTTTCAAATACCATTTTTTATTTCAATACCATTCATTTCATATACCATTTTTTAGAGCGCAGTTCCATAACATCCGTGGTGGCTTTAATGGTTTTCAACTAGCTTAACCGCAAAGTGAGCTAACTTTTCAGAGGCACTGGTTTTCTGGTCTCGAGCATATCTGCAGGTCTGATGCTCTGGATGAGTCCAAATCCAGGTACTCAGGATAACGACGCAAGTTTGATCATTTTGCGTTCCGCTTCAATTTACAGCTTTCAGTAATACTGTTAAAGATGCAACAAAAACTTGCAACATTTGTAAAATTCGACCGAACTTTTCAGTGGTTTAAATATGGTAGGAAATGAAAGTAGCATTCCGAATCAATAATGTCCTGAGAGAATTTGCCCTACTAACAAGAGCTGTATCTAATTCACTCGCAGATCTACTGAACACCACGTTGTGTGAGCACAACTTGTTCGATCAATCTCTTCGAAACTGGTTCTGCCTATCTTTCCAACATTAGGAAAGTTGCTTTTGATGATCTCTCAAGATTACGAATGCTAACCGAATGAATGAGAGGAGTGGAATTATTCGATGAGCTGTTACATTATTAAAAATGAGTGAATGTCACTTGCATTCAGCTGTTTATTTGTTAACGTTCCATTTGTTGACGCGGCAAAAAACATCGCCCTTTGCGCAAATACAAAGAATGCTGCTACAGCTCAAAGCAAATGCCTCGAATTTATTTTTGGGCGTAGCGAAATATCGTGTTGAAATGAAATGTGATTCAGTTCATGTTACGTTCGCAATGATACAAAACGAGAAATAGTTAGAAACCCCAGTAACAACGAGTGTTGAAAACCAACGACGAAACAGAGTGGATATCGAGATCATGATCCATCGAGAGGTCATGAAATCTCACCGGATGGCACTCAACACAAGCAGCGGTAATTTCTGCGAGTCGTTCTTGTGCATTGGATTACCGCGCACGGTCGCCACCCAATTCGGCGTGGCTAATACGCTTAACGGTGGGAAGCCCTCTTACGGATTTATGCGGCAACATATTAGAACCCGATAAGAATATAATTAGTATTCGGGCAGTAATTGTGCATAATGCTTACAACAAGGTTGTTGGCGAGTGCTGACTGGGTGCGTTGATCAAGAGGTACTTCTTGGTATTGACCATCAAAGCCTTGTGCACAAGCCGCATCGGCCACCTGACCATTGCTTTTGCTCAGCTTCCAGAAGACAAGCGGTCTAGGACTGCCCTCGACCTGGCAACCTAAGTTGATCTGCTGGTTCATGTCGATGCGATTACCTGCTTGAAAAGGTGCCGCACTTTGCATCGTTTGGAAATTGTCCTGGATGAGCCGCGCTGCAGCTGCAAAACATTCAGTCCTTCATTCGTTCTTTTATCATTATTACTGCAAAAAATGAGGAAATTCCCTCATTAAGAGAAGTGGTGAAACAACCGTGCAGTAGAAATGTATAGGGCATTTTTTGAGGAGCAAGATTAGAGTGGAATATAATTCAGCGTAACAGATGCGTTCAGTGGAAGCCCACAAACGCAGTTTATGTCTATATTCCAGTCCATGTAGGATGAAACTACAATATCTTCAAAAGGAGGAAAGCCTCAGTTGAAGTATACTTGATATTTTCCAACGAAGATGATGTGCTGTGACCGAGCGTTTAAATCTGAAACAAGCTCGACAGTAAACTTCAAGTTATGAAGGATTTGTAATCAATAATTTGGGTGTCAATTCAATCAACTTACAGTAAGGATCAATCTGAACGGCTTGTGATGTTGGCATGTCATTATCGGAAAAGAGACCATTATTTGCTGAACATTGTATAGACTGTCCAATCATTTCCGTACCGATCGTAATATCTGCACCGTTACCGCTAAAAATTTACTTTTCGTTGAACGAGTCCATCCAAAAAATTTTGTTTTAATTTGTAATTATTATGCACAGCCAGAAAAATTAATCACTTCTTCGCTAAACCGAAAAAAAAACTGCTCATGTATAAGCACTTCAATTCGCTGGTGAAATCTAAGATGGCTCACAGGCGATGCCATTTTGGGTCAATCAGTGACTTTGCGGCAAAGAATCTGTTATAGTTTCGTAAAAGGCAGGTGGCTGACGCGAAAGTATTACGATAAAACTACGGCATCAACCAACGGTGATTTCAGAATAGACAAGACGTTAGTGGGGTGATTAGTGACAAGCAAACAAAGAGATGCGCGGCTGGAAACTTGACAATGTGAAAAATATTACAGGATTAAAATGGGCAAAAACGGAACCTTGTAATCACACCATTCTTGAGCCACCTGAACACAGTAGCCGGTGGATGCGACTGTACCGCACAACGAAGTGTTTTCCTACGAGCGCTCTGCTGACAAAGACCGTCGCCACCGCGAATACATTCCACATAAAATCGGTAACCCTGAAACACAGCCACGTGCGCCGCAGTAAAATAGTCGAAAGAAACTCGAATATTTTAAGAGGACCATTAACAAGAGGAACCGGGAAGTATGTTGCAAATGTTTCAGCACATGAATCCTATCAACACTGAACCTTAAGTCTGCACTGCCACTTCGTAGCATCTTCAAAACAACATAAACGCAACCTGGGATTTATGCAGTAATTTAAGTAATGCTTATGATTTCGAGTTCGTAGTGCTGTGATTAGGTGCAAAAAATGCATCCGATGAGCGAATGCGCCCTTTCATTCTGTTCAAACGAAACAGTTTTCGAAACAAAAGCTTGTCAACACCTAAAGAAATTTCATACCAATGAATTCATCCGGTTAATTCCGTGCGTTCAAACTCTCCAGGGGCTAAAAAATGCATTAAAAATCCATAAATTGGAAAATTACTGAAAAGACCTCCACCAAGGAATCTCTACTCCTCCAGGTAGTTGAAAAGCTGAAATCAGAAACGACATCACTTCAGAAAGTTCACGGTGCCTATCGCGGTAATTGCTGCACCGACTTGTGCAGCAATTACCTCAGTAGGCACTGTGAACCCTCCAGCTGCGAAATGCCTTGGTCGCATTTGCGCTCGTAAGTGAGCGATTTGCTGCAGCAAAATGCACAATTGCGCAAGAGCATAAAGAACATCCCAAACGCATGGATCGTGCAGCTGTTTGTATACGATCTATACGAGCGCCATGATCAGTCAAAAAAATGAATACATTACTTCGTATATTTTATTATTTACTGATAATGAATATAACGGATTGATAATTCACGTGAAGTGCAGAAGTGCTCATCGCGTGAGCTGTTTTTGCACACTCTACATTCGTTCCATCCAAAATAATTGAAAAATGCAAAACAGCCGCAATAAACTGCTGCACAATTACTCGCAAAATGCATGCGGATTATTTCTTACCTTATCCACATGATTTAATTTCCTCTAGAAATCGCTAGATCAACCTAGAAGTTAGTAAAGGAAAAACGCCACCCTGTGGCGTAGGTTATGATCGCCAGTACAATCCAGAGAAGAAAACAGCACGGTAATCAATCCGCACTAAATTAGTCTGTGGTGCCTCACTATGGGAATCACATTTTCACCATATCTGGGTTCAGAAAAAACAAAAAAGACGATCTGAAGAAATTAAATCGGGCAGCTTTTCGAATTTTCGAAGGCTTAGCTGGGCAGCTTGGATAGTCACCTGATTTGCAATAAGCACTGGTCCTTGTCCTGAGGCGTCGACAACATGAGGTTGCTTCAGATATCGCACGTCGATTACTGCTGGAGCAGAATCAATAGTGCCACCATTTAATGCTGCTTGGCACATTATTGTTGTCCCAGTCCAATTTGTATTCACTGCCACGTTACGAAGTGCAACCGTCTGTAACCATCCCATAAAATGGTAATCAAGATTATTTCGTGCCAGCAAAAACTCCACTGGAATACTTCTGCACAGGTTCGTCAGGAACGACTCATCTGTTTGTCAAAGGATAAGCAACTAGAGAACTGGGGCCAGAATTTATGCCTGTTGCATTAAAAACCTCGTTTCCTCGATGCTGAGATTTAGTTAAAATTAACAAAGACATGAAAGCTTCCCACTCAGCCATTCACACGTTCTCAGGGAGCTTTAATGTAAACTTGAGTAGTGTGTATGCTGCTACTAATGCAATTTATAGATTTGAAGGACATGAAATTATACAATAAGTCGAGAAGAACAGCATCGATATAAAGTGAAAACTAACTTCTAAAAGTGAGTGAAATTTGTTTATTTGAAAGCGTTCAACAAAAACGGCAATAGTTTTGATTCAATTCGAGGATCTCTTTCACTGAATCGGAGAACTCACTTTCCATGTATTTCAAACGGTTGAAATGAGCAGATCTAATCACAGCATGGACAAAATCGGTTGAATGCTTTCTTTTCAAGGACAAGGCTTGAGATGGAAGTAAAAAATTTCGGAGGTATGGATGCATGAATAAAAAATTATTAAGACCAGCTGCTAGATCCCCATAGACCCAGAGCAAGCGCCACATGCAGCAACGAACTATGTTACAGCAACGGTGGCCATGACAAGCAGCACAGAAGTGCGTTAAGCTAAAACGCTTTGTTGTTACATTTGAATCTTTTTTCGACAATCCAACAAACTTTTACCTGTCAAGGAGTAGTGCAATCAATATTATATGCACAGGTTTCTTTTACTGGATTTCAACATAACTAAAAAACAAATTTAATCGACAGAATTAGGGAATATAGACTGAGGACGGAAGTTGCCACAGCAATGGAAACTAAAACTTCCATTTCGAAAAAAATTCCGCCAACGAAACCACTGATAAAAAAGCCTATGGTATGAATTAATGTGCAAAACGGTGGGTAAATTGAGAGTTCGAAAAACACTGCTTTATACTGCCTATTCTCTCCTCCGCATAAAGCACCTAGGCCATCTAAGCACAAATTAGCAAATGAATTCGCGTTCTCGTGAACATTTTCAAATACAGTCGTCACTTCAGTAGCCATTATAACACAACTTGTTGTAAGTATGTGCAGAGTAGACACTTCATATGCGAAAAGTGCAACTTTAAACATTAGAATATAATAAGACGTGCACATGGCGAGAAGCCGATGGGACAGTTTGAATATGATCCTCATTCATAAAAATCTCACAGCCCCAGTACTTACGCCTCTCATCGGGGTTCCGCGTAGAGATCAGAAAGCAATTTCTAGTAAGTGAATGCAGCATTTATTCGAATGAGATGTCGATGTTTTGCCTATCATACTGTCTTCTATGCTCATAGTAGTGCTCAGCAGTCTAAGTTTCCGGTTCTCTAACCAACCAGACTAATTCGAATTAACCAACTGCGTTGTCCCTCCCTTCTTTAATGCCGTCAAAGAGAAATTGTTTTCATAGCCGCCGTATCATTCGCTCTTTCAGCGAACTCATTTCAACCGAAAAATGTCGAGACACCATCAAGCATTTCTGCGGACGTTGCGATTTCATTCACTAGCAAGACTGCACTGTGCAGAGAACTTCAAAAAAAACAAAAAAAATTTACACTCCGCATTGTATCGTTGTTATTACTTGCAGCAGTATTCAGTCATGATTACCCGATTTAAACAAGCATGAAAAAGGCAACTGCACAATATCTTTCCACTTAATCTTATTCTCATATCCGGCAATAATGAATAATTCATCAGTGATGAACTTCCCCTTTAAATGTTCACAGGATCCGATACGAAAAAAATCTAACTGTTGAGAGAAAATTTCATTGATTGGAAACATAGAAAACCCTAGTAGGTGAGAGCATTTTCGGATGAGCAGTCACACTCAGTAAGAGAATGCTAGTAGAGGGCGAAGAAATAATTAGAGCTGTAGAGGTCACATCTCTAACACTGTGCCAGCAAACGCAGACCGGTGCGGTCTTTTGTGTTTACATTTGAGATCTTGTTATTGTGTGGCTTTGCCAAGAAGAAGAATGTTAGGCAAAGGAGCCCACCGGAAATCCGGCACTACGGGTTAAGTCTTGTGCTCCACTTAGTACGTTAACCATGTCGGTGATGTTCTTCTGGAAGCAGTCGACGCAAACGAAACGCAGCTGCGAGACAGGTGCCTCTGATACACAGTAGACTGTTTCCTTAAACAGGTTTCAGTGGTGTGAATACTGCGATAACAAAATCAAAACGATCGTTAATGCATGAAGGATCGTACTAACATCGCTCATATATATTTTTTCGATGCATAAGAGAACTGACTGTCAAAGAGAGCGACAGCACTTTTAAATCTTCTCAATTCAAGTAAGAAAGTACTGAAAAAAAAGCATCTTTTACTTCACAAAAACAAGAAATGCATCATTAGGAGTATCAAGAAGGAGAATAATACAAAGGTAATCACAGGCTGCCTTCAGTAGCGACCAAAAAACTCAGTAGCCAAAGTTTCCAGGAATTTATGCGCAGTACATCTTAAAACGAAAGAAAAAGAAAGCACAAAAAGCGGAAAATCACGCGATTAAAGGTACAGAAAGGTAATAAACGCTAATTTAGTAAAACATCTTAAGCGCACCTATGCAGACTTCGCTGATTTCACTGAACGTAATCAAAATATCACTTTAAAGCATTCGGGAATAATATTTAGTTTAATAAAGGATAAACAAGATATTTGAAAGGCTTGCTTGCATAAGAGGGTGAAATAGGACTAACCTTTGTCGTTGTTCCTAGCATTGTCCATACAATTTGGCTCAGCTGTTGAGCATTTGCAACTGGAAATGGCATGTCTGAGATCTTCACTTGAGCTCCACCTTGAGCAAGTTGACCTGACGATTAAAGAGATTAAGATATCTTAAGAAGCGAATAATTTCAGGGTTTTAAACACTACTGAAAACTGGCCTGATGAAACAGGCTGCTTGGAAAACTTGAGGCTACTTTATGCATAACTTTTTTCAAACGTAGGTGCAGAACAGAGACAACGTGAAGGAAAGATCGCCAATACGATATAAACGCATCGTTTGGCAAAGATTCTGGTTTTTCAGTTGTATTAAAAAGACGTTGCACGCTCACTTAAAATCGAAAACGTCACATCACTTTTTTACTCATATACACCCGGAAAACTCATCTGCGACATCCTCCCCCTCCCCTCGAAATACCAGCTGTGATAATTAGCGACCAAAAATTCAGACTCCATTAGAGCTCATAAAATGTGACCCACATCAAAGTGCAAGAGGTAGGTGCACATGTCTTCAGTAACAATCATTTACAGCTGCTACTCAGCTTCAAGCTTACTGCTTAACATCAAACAAAACAGAAACCTGGAAGTTAAGTTTATCTCAATGCCGCGTAGTGCAGTTTGTTTCCTCACATTGCGTTCCGCAGGCAACGACGGACAATAAAACGGAGCGAAATGAGAGTCTCAGACAATGAAGTGAGAAAAAGAACCCACATCTTCCCAACTGCTCTATGGTGAAGAAACATACTCTGCAATTTTGAAAAAGGGAACAGTGTTTTATATTTGCTATGGGACGGTGAATACTGAAATGAAATCAATGCGCAGAAAGGCGGCTGAAAAGAATCGTGAGGAAAATCGAAAACAGGAGGAAGCATACCTGAGAGCGGACCAGAGATGAGAAACGCAAGGAAAAAAGACCTCATCGCTGAGCAGTGATGCTGAAAACAGTTTCCTTAACGTAGAACTGAGCTGTTCAAAAAAGCAAACGTCGCCAAATTTTCAATGGTGGAAGCACGTTACTTCTTTCAGGCCTGTTGCATAATATTTTCAGACGCACGTATTGATGGTTTTTATTTAAAGGCTGCGCAGAGTGGCTTTGAGAGCGATTCCCACTTATCAACAATGCGATAATTGAGGGCGGATTTTGAATTGTCGCCAAATATGCATCATAAATGCGCATTTATTTGGTTAAAGAGAACACAGCAACCTCACATAACACAGCGATTTGACACTGTAATGCATAAAGCAATGTGTACATGTGCCTCACAATAAACACTGCCACAAGAAATCACTGAAGAAAATCAAAATTGCATATGGAGGTAAGTCTTGAAAGAAAAAAACTGGTGGTCCTAAATGCGTCTTCGCGCGAAAGATGTGGCGTTTGGAAGCCGAAGAAGACAGCGACCGTCAGTGAGTAGGGATGTTTTGCAGGTGTGGTGGACAACGATGGGGGACAGAGCAATGTTGTGTCGCATTGGGCACGACGACGCACCGCGAATGGACATCGTCCTTGAGCTGCTGAAGAGTGCACAGGTTGGGGGAGTTAACCCTCTGACAAACCAAAGCGCACTATTCGCAGAGGCATTCGGTGAGATGAGAGAGTATACACCTGAGAAGAAATCGATGTATGCACAATGGTCAGCAGTGACCCTCGCAATGAGAACAATTTCACGATGAGCACAGCGCTGGACAGTTGAATTACAAAAATCGCAACTGAGAGAACACACTTCATATAAAGCCATGCTTTGGCTAGAGTAAAAGTGAACAATCGTGAATTATACTGTAACCTTTTTTTTTAGAATTATCAGAGAGGGGATCGGGGAGTCGGCAAGTTCTCAAAAGTTGAGGGCTTATGCAGCTCGCAAACATCAAAACGGACGCAGCGGGAAAATATGAAGCGAACACAGCTCTATTCAAAAAAAAGACATATTTTTCGCGATTCGGTTGTTGGAGATGGCAAACCTAGTGACATTTTTCAGACACCAATGCTTCACGCAGCTCGATAGCACGGTCTGCATGCGCTAATTTGAGGCAATGGGTATATTCTTGGCTGAAAAGTTTATTCAGCCGGAAAGGCGGACATTAAGTGAAAAGGAGAGTACGAGTTTGGAGACGGAAGCTTGTAAATGACGAATATGTAGATTATTTAAATGACGGAAAGCAAGATTGTACTGAGCAAGTGTTCAGCCAGCTTACTCGATTAACAAAGAGCTCGCTCCATTGCATCACTTATTCCAGCTTCGTTTTCCAGCTCCCAACAGTCTTCATTTATGGATCGGTTTTTCCGAAAAATCGGGTAAACATATAGATAATGGTATATCTCCTATCTCCCTTGGAATTTTGAGGTCAAGGTGTTAAAAAGAGAAAATTAACATGTATAAGCTCTTTGTTGCGCAGGATCTTCACCTGAAATATTTGCAACTTACGTTAGGAGGTTGCTGGGGATTTGCATTGTCTAACGGTAGTGGAGAATTTTCGCTCTGCACAGTGTTCTTTCTCCTTTCATTCCCAGAAATGGGTACTCATTGATGACGTTTGCCATATACTATCAACATTTCGGGCTAGTTTTAATGTTTAATGAAAGCTCTCCGACGAATTGAAAATCCTCCTGCGAAACCACTGAAAGAAGAATGCAATTGTACTTTTAAAAAAATCACTAAATTTCGGCATCTTTGCGTTATTTCGGTAGCCAATCGAGAGAACCATTTTGCTTCTTATTGGCAACGAGATAATTAATTATTTGAGAACGTGGACCATAGGAGGTGCGATAAGTTCTATTTAAGAGTTTTGAGGAGGATGTATTTTTCCTTATATCATATCACTGCTCAAGGAGAATTATCAAGGTTTGTGAAGAGGAAAATAAATAGAGATGCTTGAAGTCAACGAACAGTGTCACCGCACTTAAGAAAAAAACGTGAGCACATTCTTTTCCGTCGACGCCTGACAACGATGTAAGCCTTTTCTTAAGAATGGTCCCCTTTTTACACAATACAGTGAATGACGTCTTACCGAATGCCATCTCATCAACGAGAACAGCATTCCAAACCGTTCATGAAGAGGATATCGGAATCGTTTCAGAGTGTTCTCGGACATGGGAATCTCAATTTAAAACAGCACAAACGGAAGGTTATAACGGTAATTAAAAAATTGCTTAATTACTCCTACAAGAATAATCTCATCAATCGAAGTAGCAGAAAAAAAAAAAACGATTATTGGCGGTCAGTCACAATTGCTGCCACAAACAACCGCGCTTGTGAATGAAAATAAGATGAATTTTGCATTTTCATTGTAGAATATAACTGAGGGGCATCTTCTCTGGGAGCTATTTGAAATGTTCTTACCGTCACGTTTAAGTTAATCGTAGATAACAAGCGAGATATCACATCATTAGTAAATGAGGAAAATCCACGAAGAAATTCCCCACTCAACGTTGTTATGTGTTCGGCTAGTCGGAAATTATTGCTGCAAATAAATTTATTGTTCTTCCTTTGAATATGTAGAGATATTATTTATTTATTTATTTATTTATTTATTCATATAATTTTTCATTTATTTATATATAAATTTATATTTATATTTATGGTTGTATTTATTTATATTTACATAATTGCATGAAACTTAAAAAGGAAAATGTGGAAAGATCTTAGAAGGCAACATAAATATCGAAATATCGACTACCGCCGAGCAGCAGTAGAAGATTTTCAACCGACTGAAATTCTTCGTTACTTGTCACCAATGAAGCATTTTTGTGGAATAGCATCTCCCGCCGTGAGATGTTTGCAGACGAAAGCCGACAGCTAGCTGCAGATTTATTGCCCATTGTGTTCAACGACAAGGTGGTGGTGCCTGAGATGTGGATATTCGCGCGCAAAAAGATCGACTCAATTGGCAAACATTCAAGGGAAGTGGTCACTTAAATTAAACCTTTAACTATTAAAAGCTCACTCAGAAATCAAGATATCCCTAAGTGTCACGTGATCTGGGCAACTAAAACGCTTTAACATGATCATTTTCGACACCTAATTATCAACTTGAATGTGTCCCCACAAACGGTCGTCATTAAAAGGATGTTAGAATATCTCAAGACTTCTTTTACGACAACGGAAAGGAAAGGTATGACCTTGAAGAGATTAAGCAAGAAATAAGGTGGAACTTTACTGCAATGATACACTTCAACAAACACAAGGCAATGTGCTGTCAGTAACACATAAATGTTCGGCTAAGCACACCACGTGCCAGAGTGCATATACTCATAGATGGGGAATTTTTCAGCTATAAAGTGATATAACGGTTTCACTCGTGATAATTTCCACTCATCTGGAATGTATTTCCACGTCGGGAAGATCGCATAACGACACGTTGCAAAGATTTCCTTTTGGGACAGTAAATTTAGCCATTAACCTCATCGAATCGACGGCTGCTGAAAATAGATAAAATTTTGGAGTTTTTTGTATTATTCCCTCTTTATTTCCCGAAAATTTGACAGTTAGAAAGTTACTGTTAAATTCAATTACTAAAGAACACTTCGGACAGTAAAAAATCCGACACAGCGGCCTCGGGACAATAAACATAGATGTTGAATGACGCCAGCAGCAGGTGATTCTGAGTGCAGCAAAAAAAGGCACAAAGAAGGCAAAATTTCAACCAAACATGTATGCAGGGCTGTAACGGAACAATATGCATAACTCTTATTTTAATGACAATTTGCCCTCTTTTAGTAGAGTTTCAACGTTTCCAGCCGATTGCCCAAGAGCAAAAAGGCTGTGTGTACAGTCTTGAATGATACAATCGGAAGGAAAGGTTGTCAATGCAGAATGATCCCCTCAGTGATGGAAATATTAATATCACCACGAACGAAAACGGAATATAAACGACACAACTCATTGTGGCTTAATAGCTGGTAACTCCGATGCGGTCTGAGCTGAACAGTTACTGCCACTGAATTATTATCACTCATCTGTGAAGTAAACGAGAAGCTGGCTGGACTGAATGCAGTTAATCCGTGTTTGACAACGCTGCTTGATATTTCTGTATGATCTAGCAATTCGTCGGTTGTCGTCTAACCTCACGCTATACGCACTGGTCACGAGCCATTACACGCAGATCCAGATCAAACGCAGCCGCTAATCCGCTCTTGTGGGCTATTCCCAAATTTATTAGACGAATTATTACAGCATCTGAAATTTGGCATAGAAAGCAGTCATCCTACTAACCCGTCCATCCCGTTTCCTGCAACAGTGACGAAAGCACACCCTCATTCACTGAAACAGCAAACCGTCGGACATGGTCCTGCATGTTGGCTTCGACTTCCCTCGCTTCGATAGAGGTGGTGGCATTTAATGTGATGGGCAATCACAGAGCCTTATGCGCATTGTATACTCACGTTAGAAATCTAAACAAATGGCTTTCTCCTTGAACCACATAAAATGGACATTATTGCTAACATTTTGTGGAGAATACTGAGGAGTAAATGTTCTTTGATCGAAGCCCTTTATTCACCGAATGGGCTTTCCAATAAATATACCCTAAACAAGAAGTTATAATTCGCCAGTACTTGTACAAAACAGACCAATATTGCAGCAGTTTTTGTGTTCGGCTTCATTTAGCTCAAAATGTTCACTGTATGAAGAAATCTATGCAACAGCAGTATACTTCGAAAACGGACAAGAGGCACCGTACTTCCGTTGTAGCGTCCTTACTAAGTATTTAAAAGATGCTCTTACGTTCAGAAGTCATCATAATTGCGGATTTGCAATACTACACATGCAATATTACTAATGAAGTTCATGATCGGGAAGGTTCATGGCGTGAAAAGCAAGAGAAATATGAACATTAAGAGAAACGTGAAAACATGGCTCATCCGTAGAAATGAAACAAACTGGCTCAAACCTATTCGAGAAACGCCGACGGATTTCTCATGCACATTACTTTATTCTTGTCCAGTTGGAGCTTTTGATTTTAGGGCGCGCAATGCGAAAGATCGGGAAATATTCCAAAACTACGGGAAAAACCTTTGTGTGGTGTATTGACAACATCACAATGATTCGCGCATTTTATCGCTTTTCTCCCTTTCCTCCCCTTCTCCTCATTTCTGCCGATGCTTTTGATTGTTTCTCCCTTCTACTCGAAAGGCCTTGAAAAAATTCCGAACTGGCTGTCTCTTCGATGCACTTTTACGTAGTTATTGACAGATATTTGGTAAGGAGATGTTTTAGTGGGACATAGGACAAATTAGTTCTAGGAAAGGCTGATGGAGAAGCTAGCATAGTTAGAGAAGTGAAGTCAACAAGTAGGACTCTAGGCAAAAGATGGTATGACACTGCAAAAAAACGGATCTTTGCTTTTCTACCAAACAAGTGGAAATTCAATGCAGTTCAAAGGTTTCGTCTTCAAAAACTCATTAGAATCATCAAAAGGAGAGCAAAAAAAACCGACGCAATATTAAAATCAAAGCGATGTGTTCCTGTAGCTATTTCAATCGATAAAGCAGACTGCCACTATCGCCTGATCGCTGGAAAGTTCGATCATGGCGTTTCAATTAGCACTTTCCACTAAACAACCTACTTTTGCAAATTTTATGCTGACTGTTAATTTTGCTAAAAGATGGTTACTTCCGTAGGTTGCAAACGGAATATATATGCTCGATAGGGTGAACGATACTACACTTCAATGAGCAGGTAAGGCAAAGAAACAGTGACGAAATAGAGACTACCAACTACGGCCTCTCGTAATGACGGTAGCCGAATTAAACGTCCAAAACGCATAATGGTGTTGGCTTATCACGAGAATTTTGTTAAAATCAAGGAGAGCTTTATTAGCTCTCTCCTCTCAACAAAGACAACGGGCACATGAAAGTTCCTGAACTGGCATCTGATGCATAGAAGAGATATTATTAACTGAACAGTAATACTGCTCTCCTTAAGTCTCGGAGCCTACGGCATCCAAAGCATCGAAAGCTTTAAAGCCACTGAGTCTCCATCATATCTGCAAATGCTTATATTTTAGCACAATAAATCATCCGGCCTCTATTATAAAACTAGTCGATATCTGCAACGTAGTCAATTCATTCTTGTTCAGAGAATTTGCTCGCACTTTAATCGAATCGTCTCTGCAGACACCATTTTGAACCATTAAAAGATGCCAAAACTTATAACATTACAGGACAAAAGAGGTCCATTGAACTGTCGAACGCCTGTGCATTACAGTCGAAATTCCTCGACACTATGCGTATGGTTAACTGCACCCCATTACTGAAAAACCATTTAACTTTTGAAATGCCTTACAATGAAGCCATTTTTTTATTCGTGTCCACTCTAAAGGTGGCGATTTCATTTAGTGTGCAGTTGACAACCGGTAACTTGACTTTATCGTTCAGCTACATATTCCTATGGCCGGTATGATACGGTTGACCTCAGATTGCTATTGCAAAAAAATTCAACAACACTGACGTGGCAAAGAATCATCTGCTGAGAACCTTTCTATCTTGACCTCGAACACCAATATGTGCAAACGGTCTTCTCCCCAATTTCGCTCGCATAGAAACTCGAATTCTGCCAAATGGTGTGCTCTTATCATTATTTTAGCATCCTTCTTACCTGATCTGAAGGCATTCAGATTCGAAGGCACTGATATGAACTAATGATGCTCATGCACGAAAAGACTCGAAACGGCTTGAGGGTAAATTAACCAATTTCTGGTCGACCTCAACTAAAAGTTGAACAGTCGACAATTACAGCTGCAAAATTCTGCAGAAAGTAGCCGCCAGCCAAGCTTCTCCTGGAGAAAATGCATCATTAACTTTAAATAAATGCTAATCTATATTCTCCGTATGATCACAAGAACATCCCGTCTCCCCTTCCTCCCACTTGCAACATGACATCGTTTATCTATTGTTCATTGCTTCATTTTATCGAAAGTGAGAATTATCTTTGGAGTAAATGGTATTAAAGCTAAGAGAGATCCGATAGTGATATACAAGGCTACCAATAATGATGTCTCGACAATCTGAAAGTGACGTGAACACGGCCTTGTCGATTCGTTACGCAGTCGTTTCAAATGAGCTAGCGTAGAAAAGCGGCTGGAGATGTGGCTCGAATAGAAAGAAATAAAAACACTAAGTTGCAATACGTGCTACCTGAAGAATTATCTGCAAAAGAGCTCTCATAGCCGACCTCGGAAGACGTATCACGTGAATGAAAGAGTTAACGTGAGTGGCAATAACACTCGAGGAATCAGTTGCTAGTTCACTGGTAACTGTCTTATCTCACTTAATGAGCATTTATTCTGCCACCTGCCCATGGTTCACGCATAGGGCAAATATTACAATTCTAATGAATAAACAATTTCATCCAGTTCAGTTCGACCAGTAACTTCAGAAGTGTGGGCCAATAAAAATCTGAAGATCTGGCTGATAATGCATTTAGGAGCGAACCAAAAATGAAAGCTGAATTTTGGTAGGTGAAGACTCATCAAATTATAAGCTTGCAGGTAAAGTCTCGTTAAAGAAACCTTTTCTGCAAAAATATTATTAGTTGATTTCATGCTCTACTGGAAAATTTCAAGCATATTTCATATACTTTTATATAGGAGATCGGCTAAGACGAAATAAATAGGCGATTGAGAACAATACGGTTTATACATCAGAAAATCCGAAAAAAAAGAAAAGGCAGTGACAGTGAAGACTTAGATGAACTGGACAGTCATGGGACCGCTGCCGAATCCGAGAATGGAAAGTTCCTCCAAAAGCTTATTAGAAAGAAAAATCTGATGGGAGCCCAAAATTGAAAACTCATAGACTGACTTGTTTGCAAGCCCATTCGTAGAGCAAACAGTCCTCTCCAAAGTACTGCGAGCCAATAACGCAACTTCCAGTTCCTCCTTGGCCCACTCTTTAGGCAGGAATCATGCGGTTCTCGCAAGCTTGAACAGAAGCGCAACCCACTATGCGAAGAATTCGCGCAACGATAGCAGGTCGAGAACTTCGGTGCTCGGAAGCTTCGTTTACTTTTTACAGCAAACTACATTCGAAAACCGAAATACACTTAGTGAAGTGACATTGGCAGAACATACTTAATGATCTGTGGAAGCGCAGGCGAAGTGGACATCGTCAGTAGAAGCTATCTGGTTACAAGCGAACCGAAGATCGATTAGACATTTGGTACAGGAGTGCAGGTTTCAAGTAAACCGGTGGGTGCGTTCCATCAAAACGAAATTTTAGACGCAAACGAAAGCCAGAAAAGTGGAAACCGAATTTCGGTCGATAGTAATCAACTGGGCTTTAGATTTCCATATGATTCGATCGGACGATTACAAACACTGGCACGTAGAATGTAGTTGTAATCAAAATGCTTGATAAAGAAATAAGGCATTTTGTTGGACGTAATTAAGACGGCGCAATGACCAAAAAGAAGGTCACACGGTCACAAATCGTCACGGGACAATCGCACATGATGAACATTAAAACATGGACGAGTGAATCAGTAAGCGCATCCACCGCCTAGCATTCCTGGAATAATCGTTGCGACGCATCATCGTCATTTACACTCTGATAAAGTCTATTAGGACTACGGAATCCTTTTTGAACGTGTACATCATAATTTCGACAGTGGACTACTAATAACGCAAAAAAACCGCTTTCGACATAAGGTGGAAACATCTGATGAATGAACGAAATATTACGATAGAAGTGTGCTTCATCAAGGAACGCATATTTTTCCTTATCCGTCTACATTCGCTCAGAAGACAAGAAGTGAGTGAAATTTGTTGTTTTTTCGAGTAAGGCTCAAAAAGAATGTGAGGAAATAACAGCTCTCTCTCGATTAGAATGCAACCAAGGCAAGCACAGCCCTTCGTCGAACAGATGTTAATAACTTCGCAACTGCAAATTCCAATAGGTCAGTGAGCATTCAGTGCTAATTTTTTCTTCGGTTGTAGTGTCGAAGTAACAGATCTATGGGAAATTGGCTGCGACTGATTAATGGAATTAGCGAGCAAGGTAACTTGTGATGAGAGAGCATTAAAAAGGAAGTGGAAGGAGGACGTTTTCCGTTCCAGTTGTTCACATGAGAACCATTTGCAGACACATTACAGCCCTAAGAAATGCCTGCAAAAGCGACGTTCGACAAATAGCTATCAGCAATTAGTTTATCATCTCTCTTGAAGCGACGAGATTTGTAATACTTCGAGGCCGTAATTTCAACAGCAAAAGAAGGGGAACTATTTTTGGGAGCATTTACTTTTTCATAGGAAATTTTAAACTAACTAAAAAGGTAAGCGGAGGCTGAAGCGGAGGCTGGAAAAATTGCATCAAAAGATTTAGTTAAATGGAATAAGATAAAAGATAAACAATAGTGATAAATGATGAAAATGAATCGATCAGAATTAGGTACAAGTGAAAAAAAGTGAGAAGAAGAACCAAATAGGGCTGGGCAACCATCAGTAGATGATTTCTTTTTTTGCTCTGCATAAACGGTGTCGTAATAAATGCGCTGTATTTGCATAATTATAAATGCTGCTTCAGCAGTTAAGAAAGGAATCCTGCCAGGCAATCCCGTTTATTGGCCCTCAGATCACATGAAAGGTATTAGTGCAACTAGCGAGCGCCTAACAGGCGGAACTAATTGTGAGCATGGTTACCTTCAAAATGGCAAAGAATTTCCTTTGCATACGACTGGTGAATGATGGTGATCTATCCCAATTTGATATACAAGCAAAGGCAAAGAAAATTAAAGAGTGGAGGAATGACGGAGAAAGTTGAAGGATGAGGCTCCATGAACGGCGATGAGCATAGAAGGCGCGATGCAAGCGAGAGTGTGATGAAAACGAGTTTGTCGTAGGCATCGAGTGCAACATTCACACCCTCCGCACGAATCACCGTCTATCTGCAAGTACGCACTTTTCCTTCTCATGCAGTTGCATGTCAAATTCTCCTCTTGAATTCCATTTGAAACGCTGTGGTTTCACTGTTACAAGTCGGTGAGAAAAACAATACTTTTATTCTTTTTCTGAAACACACTGTTGGCGGTTGAAAGTCCTTTGTGTTGGACGAATTCGGCTCCCAGTGAAATCTGCGCATCCAAAATGCTACTACTCATTCGGCCGCGAACAATCTTGGCACAGGAGATCATTTGGCACGGATGTTTTCTCGATGTCTGCTCCGACAAACGAAGTAACCGTCATGAATTGAAGCAACTGCTTTGCATAATTTTCCGTCTATTAAATGAATGCTACTAGACTCGAAGATCTATAACATCAAGTAGGTTACTTGATGCTTATGGATATGATGCTTTAAAAAAACATGTGCCAGCGTTTCATTTGCAAATGAGAACTCCGCACGAATGAGGGTTTGATGGTTTTTATTCGTCAAGTGCTTCGTAAAAAAAATAGCTAATATGCGACTGTTAGCTGGTTGAATGGTTTCACTACGCAAATGAAAATCGCGTTTGTTATGTTCATGGCTCGAACGCATAAAACTTTTTGTATATACTCCATAATAGACATCGTTAGCACAGCCGATCAACGCGCAGTTGTGTCTCAAACAAGGTTTCCGGTATGGATGATTTTTTTAGTACATAGATGAGTGAAAACTATCAGTGACAATAGTACACGTGAAGGCCATTTCTAAATCGGAAACTTTCGAGTGGATCACCTGTCACCTTTTATCAGTTCTCTTCTACTACTGCTTATTCACATCCGTTCCATACATTAGCTTCCATACATTTATAATAGCGCATGCAATATCTTAGGACTGTGAATCTTCACAGTTATAATCTCTAACCAAAAGTGCATAAAAATTGAAGTTCAGCTTAATCCACGATTTACTAAACAGACGGTGCAGTTTGATGGAAAAAAAAGGAAAGAAAATGTAGTGGACAAACATATAGGTCACTAATTTTACAGATTCACTCTACGCAACATAACCACTAAAAATATTCGCTATCAAAAGATCTCATGGTAATACTTCATTTAAAATGACTGAGACTGACATCGCTCCAAATTTCAAAGGTTTTAGCCATTTAGAGCAAAGATCGTTTTTTTCAGAAACGTCGTTTTTCTATATATTAGTTGCCAAAAACGTCTCCATTTATGGTTGGTAAAGTTTGTCGGAAAATTAATCCCAGATCTGAGCTCATGCATCGAAATTTTCCAAAAACATCGCCCTCAAAACCTCCTCTTTTATCAGACTGAGCGCTGATCAAAGCACCTTGTCTGACATTTTATATTTGATAGACAGAGCACAATCGGATGCGGCTGTACGAAGAATCCATGGGGAAGACGACATGTAGAGAAACGCACTGGTTAGGATCGGTGCATCCCCTGAGAATTTCATTGCGTTTAGCAGTGAATCTTGCGAGGAAACTTCTGCAGTGATAGGAATGACGTCGGCAACATGTTGCTTTCCGAAAGTGACTGCAACGCAAGAAATGAAGTTCCCTTTCTTCACCAACTAGTGCTTTTTTTTCTTCTAGATCAAAAACGTCGTTGTTATAAAGGCAGCGAGATTTCTGAGAATTTGAAGCATCTGGACGCGTTATTTCGGAATTTGCAACATCGAAACTGGCAGAATTCGTTGCAATGAATTTCTCCTGTTTGAAAGGTTCCATTACCGCTTAGAAGGTGTGGCCTCAACAGCGGTTAAATCGTTGCAGTTAGAACCGAGTCTTATGGTATAAGTGATCGATATAGCTGCAAAGCTACGGAGAAGTTTTGTTAACTGATCACGTGTAGCATACCTCGAACTCAATGAATTCGTAGTATTCGGTTTCGCACGAACCTAGACTCCCACACCTCTAAAAAAATCCCACTTATTGGTTGCTTTCTTATGGAGATGATGTCAGATCTTTAAAAGTTCGCTCGTATAAAAAGAATTCATTGCCGAAAATTTGCATCATTTGTGTGATGGGATCCCTCAATAAGTAAACACACACGGATGTTAAAATTAAAATTCTTAGACAATATTGTCCTGAATAAAGGACATATCAGTTGCAAATGTGGAGAGAGTTTGCTGGCCGAGAAGGATTTTACATACTGCAAATTTCCGCCACACATGCCGATAACATGCCGGTTTTCGCATATGCAAGCTCCTAGTTTTTTGATGCCATCGATAACAGCATTTGGCCATTTTTAAATTTTTCTTTGTACAATACAGCATAACCATAGACACAATATGGACCAGAATGAAGCATCCTAAGGAAGAATGCGGCTGCACTTGCGGTGGACGATGTAATAAATGAAGAACCAAACACGCTAACAAGCAGAAACCACAACTGTTATCCATAGACGATATTCTAATGCTAAATGCAAAAATGAATTTCATAATACAGCGGAATCTAGCGATGCATAAACTCTTCCAATAACGCACATCAAGGGAACAAAGTCGCCAGCTGCACCGACATGGAGAATTCGGCAACGACGGGCACAAGCAACCGGCTGTGCTCAAGTCAATCGAATCGAAGATGTTTGGGGAGGCAAACGCCATCGATGTGACAGGTAGGCATACCTAGACGACGCCGATATGGATGTGACTTATATGACCTTCAAAGCAGTCCCCTCCTGCGAACATGCGTCGCTCAAATCCGGGTGGCGACGAGGCGGAAAAAGAGATAGTGGGAGAACGCGTGAGAAAAGAACGAGTTGCAGTCAGTCTATTTAGGATTTAGGTACGGCCTCACACTCCTCTTCCATTCCAATGCCCTCTCTCGTTTTTTTCCCCGAAGTTTAGAGGGCCACTGCTTTTACTTGCTTTTGCAGCCTTTTACAGCTTATTAGACAGACAGGCTGTGCGAATACTCGAGAAGAACAGTCATCTAACATGGAGTACTGCGTTTCCATACAAAACGACCGCTTAGACATTCCCATAAAATTACTGTCTGTGCAAATTTCTAATCAAAAGTCCCTCATTACTCGCAGCAGATGAGCACATATGCATGCAGCCAGCAAAACGGTCTTTCAAATGCACGTTGTGTGCACGTGACAGAGCTGAATAACTAAAAGTGCGCACACATCGTTCAACTTGGTGGTTATGTGAATGAATGTCTTCGCGCAGCCATCACATCGTCCAAGCTGGGTAAATATAACGAGGGGAATGAGGAGGGCTCTTCTTTACTTTTTTTGGATTAAAACTTTGGAAAAAAGCGCATATCGATTTCTACTCTTTGCCTACTTTTTATTTTAGTAATTCCTATACGATAGCAAAGCAACCAGAGACCATATTGTTCTTCTTAACCTCTTATTACGACCTAAATTTCATTAGATTGAGTGGAAATCTTCATGAAAGGAGCAACGATGTTAATATCAAACGTCTGCAGTACTCGAGTGCATGTAGTGCCAATGCTGGCGTCGCAGCCATCACAATGTCGACGTCCCAAGGGACAACAAATTGAAAGAAGGCTAGGGGAACTCCATCTACCGCTGTTCATCAGTAGCAGAAGCAACAGCTCGAACCTTTTTTTTTGAGCCTGTTCCTTCGGTAAGGCAATATATATTTTCTCTTTGCACGTAATGTGTCAGGACAGGCTGCTGCACTTCTGTATCACCTAGAGAGTGTCCAAACCAACAAGCTGTTATAAACAACTCTCATTTCTTTACTGGTCTTCGATCGAAATCAATAAAATGCTGTGGATGCAAACTTTCTTCTTTCTTCAAAGCAGTGGCGACGCATTCTACATATTCTGTTGCGATCTAAAATCGCTGCTGCCATGATGCCCGAAACCATCAAGATAATGTTCGGTTCGATCAAAAAATAATGCCCGAGCCTTATGAATCACGTGACTCCTCTTCATTGTGGAGATGCAACAACCCATTAGCACAAGTTAGCATTCTCTCTGGCGTGAACAAAGTGCTTGTGCTATAGCCAATTAGGAACCCTTGAGGCTCCATCAGCATTCAGTGCGAAGAGTCTTCAACCCCCTCGACGTCGATGCTGCCCGACAACACTGTGTCGCACTGGCGTACTCAACGCTTGCTGTCGTCACCCCAGCAAGGTTGTTTTTTCAGATGTTCATAATTTTTCTCACGCGTTTCGTATATCTCCTTATAAGAAAACGTTTCCAAATCCAACCATTTTTACTCCCGAATTTCATGTCCTCAAACGCTATAGGAGGAGCCCGCTGTTAGGAGGACTGCCGAAGTCAGTGTGCATTTTGCCATTTAGAAAGGCCAAGCCGTAGCTTGTTTGGACTCGTCTCACCACGACGCAACCCCAAGCACCTTTTCCTATACCGTCACGACAAACCAGAGAAGTGGCAGGAAAAACTGCGGATCCCAGCCAAATTATAGCAACTTCCCCCTTCATCCAATTTAAGTCCATAAAAGCTGATGCAGGCTGAAACTTCTCTGACAGGTGGTCGCCTTGCTTAGATCAAATGTACCTTGGTGCCCAGAGGATTTCCAGCAGACTACTCGAAGGAAAAATGCTGCGTTTAACTGCTTCTCCCGGCATCATTATAATTTCAAACCTCGGCATAGGAAGGAATTGGTAGGTTCGCTTCCTTCAAACAACTAGACTTTCGTTGTTTTCTGATGCTACTGTTTGTTTAGCAGCAAGGAGTGTGGTGCTGTGATTTTGGCATATAACCACCCCAAACCGCTCGGGTTTGCGGAGAAGCACTCATTTCCGTTGCCGAGGTTGCCTTCGTTGATTTCCCTCATCGCATTCAGTTTCATCTTTCGGTTATCTGTAAAACGTCTGATTTTTGTCTTCTGAAATTGGGGTTAATCGTAAATCACTTGTTAATATGTATTGTATTAATCACTGAATAGTTGCCTTCGATGACTTCTGCCGCTTTAACTTCTGTTGTTTACCCTCCCTCCCTTTATCCCTGAACTCGGATGCTTTATGCATTTAACTAATTCATTTGAGGCAATTCTTAAGAAACGCAATCTCATCTCTTCGGCTCACGATTGCACTGGAGCGAGAAATATGATGGTCAGTGGTCACTTTGCAAACAAATGCCGTCTTCCTCGCAAGCGAAACTTTTCACCAATCCACGCATAAGTATTCCTCTCGGAATCGCTGCCATACACTACAAAGCGTCCATCTAAACTGCGATTGCGTGATACCTTAATGAATTTGCACTGAATAATTTATCTTGGGGAATGCTCAGGTATCTAGCCAAGTAAAAAAATTACAAGTTTTCTAAAGTGTTCCGGAGAAAAAAGGAGAATACTGCATCAAATACTGATATGTCACAATGAGTGCATGATGTACGCAGCATTATGCGCAAGTCGGGAACACTTTCCCACAGCAACTTCGAAAAAGACCGTGTTCTTGCGACGTTATTCCCAGTGACAACGGATATATCATGCATCCACAGCCACTTAGATCGAAGACCACTTTCCGGAAGGTGCTCTATATAAGCAGCTCCAGCGGGTTGATGGACATTCTTGGCAACTGTCGTCGAAGAGGAGGACCGTTTCCTCGTCGCGTTTCATCTCTTCCACGTCGTCCGTCGCCTTGTCGCATTTAGTTCCTTCGCGTCGCAACCGTCGTTTTACAGCAGTATCTCAGCTTTCCGTCGCTACGACTCAGTTAGTCTTCTTTCCCACTCAGTTACTCCTTTCACAAAGTCTGACGTAATAGGCTGCCTGTGAACCAGTGGACAGTTGCAAAAAACAAAACAAAACAAAGGAAAAAACTCATTTTCGTGGCTTGAACCTCAAAGACGTGACATCAGAGCATTCTTGAAATGTGCAAAACATTTAAGCTACGGAAGAGAACTTCGCCAAGAGTCAAGGAAAACGTGGAAATGTCATCGCTTACATATGGTAAAGGCAAATTAAACCTTCGATGGGATAAGGTGTTCTTAAGTATAGTGGCATCGAAGCAGTCGGTTGCGGAAGACTCAGCCAAAGGCACTTTTCTCGCAGATTTCTCCCTTTACATTTTTTTCGCATAGGAGGCGGCCTTTTGTTGAGTTTCTGAGAACAGTACGTTCGCTAAGCACGGTGAATGCTAGCGCTGAATATGTGAGAATGTCCATTACTAAGTGGGGCAACGAAATTTTTCAGACTTCAAACGATCTCCCCTCCTATTTCGTCAAACACAACAGCTGCGTTTTTGATCACTTTAGGTACGATCATAAGAGCGTTTTGTTGCTTAATCCCTTTTGCTTGAAGAGGTGATGTGGTTATTCTCGTAATGAACAAGCCTCCGCTTAAAGCAAGAGGAAACTATTAGCCAACAAACTTAACATTCGTCGTGCTGCGCGAACTCCCACACAGCAAAGTTATTATCCCTACACACTGTCATTTTTTATCAGCTTCTACTCGTGGGGGGGGGGGGGGGGGGTGATTTCATCTGCAGTTGGATAACTCACTCTACTCAGTCTGAAAATTCCAACAAAACCCATATACAAGTGACTTTGTTGACATATGCGACAGGAAACTTTAACGTAGATTAAAGGCCCGGAGGGCCACCCGTTAGCTGTTGAAACGCTTATAAGTGTTCCTCCTCGAAGCTATTCGTTACCAGTAGAAATGAGTGAACCCTTTCATCTAGATACAAAATTGTGAACGGTGTCCGCTAAAGAGAAGTACTTCTTCTAACGCTAAACAAAACTTAAATAATCTCTCAGATGAATGGAAGTTATCTGCCGATAATCTGAAGATAAAATGGCCATTCACTGGCTCTATTTCTATTCGTTAACTCAGCTTTGGTGAATTTTTTGAAGAGTCAGGACTGTGGCAGTCGAATACATCCAATGAAAATTGCTGTGCATTCCCCATTTCAAGTCTCACCAAGAAAGTTTGTTGAAGTTAAGTGATTCTGCTAGTTTTGCTTTGTCATTAGCTGTTATTGACGTATCTGCGACTATCGTGTGAAAATCGGTCTGAAACTTCTATTGTCCAGAGTTTTTTGAAGGCGTCCTTAAGACTGAAAATTGCTTTCTATAAGCGCTCAACGACTCGAACGCTACAGTAAGCCTTACCTTATGCACTGCCAACAGATTTTGAAACAGTGAACGCATGTGCGGTCTTCTCACTTTACCCATCACGTGCAAGTCGTTGAAAGCCTTCAACTCGTATGACATTGGGTGGATTTTTTGACAGACCATTCTCACCTAATTGTGTGACTCTATTCAGGACCTTCGCTCTTCAAACTTGTCACTATCAAAAGATGAGAACTCATCTGGCCCTGTGCAATAAAATTGCGAAGCGTTCTCCTAACATATTCTTCGGAATTGTTTTTTCGTTCGCTTGGGAACACGGATGCGAAATTCATGAACAGCAGTTTCCACTTAGTTTTTTACAGCTTCCAGCTCAGAGCTACTCACATTTGCAAGAACATTCCTCGAAGAATTTTACGGCACCTTATATTTTAAATCTGATTCATCCTTTATGAGGACTTGGTGATCGAGTTGTTGAGTTTCGTGTGGACCCTCTTCCCCACCTCCGTCTCTCTCACCTCACAACCTCTCCATCGTTATAATTATATGCATTTAATTAATCTCGTCGTGCAGCTTTGAATGCTTCCTCTCAGTGGAATTCATCCTCCCAGCAATTTTACTTCCTTTGTAAGTGAGTGTATACATACCGTCCCATCTATTATCTTGGTTGAGCATAAACGTTATGAACAAATGCTTTGATATGCATTCTTGTCTACAGTCGCCCTATGCAGTTCCATTCTTCCATCCAGTAAATGACTATTTTTCTTATACACGAACTGTTTAATCATTTTCAGTTCATACTAAAGTTGTCTAATGAGCGAGCAAGCATTACCTGCACCATCTGGGATTTTAGAACTTCTCTTCAAACAATTTACTTTCCATATTTTCCCGAAAACATGACCCTCATGCAGTGATACCAACGAGCGCTTGTTGAGAATCCCTGAAATTGTCACTTGCCTCGTCCTCTCTGCAGAAATGATTGTTATAAGCTACATGCAAATTGGTCACAGCTTGTCATTGCTTACTGCATAAGACTGTGGTTATTCTTGTTGGTGTTTGGTGTCAGTGGTTAATGACATTATTGTTTAGGATTAGCGGTTATTGTTACTAGTGGTTAGAGTCTCACGGAAATAATGTCAAATCGATGTGCTGTTCGACTGTTCACGTTTGAAGAATTGTTAGATTCATCGTTAATGGTAGTTTTTTGCAGAACGACCTTATTTGGTGGCAGATGAGGAATACGTGAACAAACCAATTACACACTGACTTTTCAAACGTGGCCGAAGAGCCTGAGCTGCTGAAAACTCGTTGTTAGAAATCTTTCGATCAGAGCATCGGAATTCATAGACCTTTAGTTTTAGGCATCCCGAATGTCGTAAGTAACTGGATTGCGTTCGGCGTTCTGGATTCGTAGAAATCCGGAAGCCGAAACTAGTGATAAATAACTGACTTTTTCCATGATGCGTTCTGTAAAGAAACACTTCAAACATGGTTTATTTCTAAGTACAGTAGGGAAGGGTGGATGGTCAATGACTCTCACTGGATCTCATCTGGAAGGTTCCCGATTCCTTGTTTACGAGGCCATGCTTTCTCAACAATAGATCGCTTCAAACCCATAATTACCAATGAATATCACTCAACTGCACGTGAAACTCACCCTTATTAGTAAAATGGTAAATATTTTCCCACTATCCTTCTCCTCCCACTCGCTCGCAATCATTTCATCTTTCCTTTGAGAATTTCTAAAATATAAGTGCCGTTATTTTCCAACACAAAGCTGAATGACGTTATCAAGCAGGGCACAGGGAAGTATGGAACGTACGTCAACATTAGCGTGTCAAAAAAACCACCTGACTAATACGTCCCATGTCACCAAGTAGCACTTTGCACATTATCGCTGCTTCACAACCGCATAGAAACAGTCCCGCCTGTAGTAAGCTATCTAATTCACTGCGGACCGCTTCAAAACTCGAAATTGGATACAGGGATATCTGACCAAGGGGCACAACCGGAATCCGTTGAGGACTGAAAAGAATCCAGAAAAGACGTCGTAATGGCTCCTTTTAAAAATCAAAACTCTTCATACCCTCTATTTGCAACTGTCTGCATAATGCTGCAGTGCAGAAGCTATTTACCTAAAGGCCTCTAAATTCTTCGTACTGCTCAATACCGGGATCACTCAACTCCCACTCCCGGATCCTCGAAGATCAATGTTTTAAACTAGCGTTCTATCGTTGCGGAAACGTTTCCAGAAATTTTTGCACCTTAAATGACCTTTAATGAGCGTTTAATGGAGCACTGAGAATCGATGTCTAGCAGCCGATATCATTTGATGTTAGGATGTTTTAATTTGACACCAACGATAGCATACTCACGACATCTGCACTGTTTCAGCCTCTGTCTCTGAAGATCTCTGCGAGGTGAACGAGATCTGAGTCACCGCTGTGAACTTAATTCCCCCAACGGAGATTCTATTGATTAAATTTTTCTTCTCGCGGCCAACCAAAACCGCAAAACCTTCGACGACTCATGTGTACTGACGCAATTAACATTTGCAAATTAAAGAGAAAAAATCGCGATCCACACATACTGCAAGACGTTTCAGGAGCGGTCAGCACCTCCCCCGCCGACGTGCTACGCAGCCTTCAATGTTTCTTCGCAGTCGCTGTTGCTGCGGGGTGGTACATGTCGAGAAGCATTGTGCTGCAGCCGTCACCAGTCGGTCTTGAAACGCGAAACCATTTCGCTTTTTTGGCACACATTCCGCTCTTCTACTCGATGATTTCTTGTTTACGAGTGTTGAAAGTGTTGGGCTTTTCGCAAGTCGACTGGGTTTAACTCGCTCGATCGTGGGTGTTAGTGGTTGCATCGGCTCGGGAGCAGTTATTTTGACGTTGCAGAGTTGCTGCGAAGTATGTAAACGGTGAGGAGTAGTGAGAAGCCTATTAGAGCAGTATGAACTTTTTTTATTCATCGACGGGAATAGCATTCAGCCTTACGGGGGGAAGGGGAAGGTGGAGGATAAAGCAAGAGGATTGGGGGCTTGCATGTGCTTCCGTAGCCTGGCAGTACTGGTGAAAAACGATGTGTCGCAGCTTCCAGACAAGTGGCACTGAACTGTTAGATACCCACACGGCATGACCTGACTGAAAAAAGCGTTTAGCGTTCGCTGTAATGCGGCTCGCAAGGCGTTTACTTGACTTTCGTCTTTTGAGCGCTTCTGTGATTCGGCATTAGCGAAGTTCCCCTGTTGGGAGTTCCCCTATCAAGTGGGATTTGTGAGGTTAATCTGAAACTGTGAACAAGTTCACTACTGTGTTCGAAGCAGATGCTCACAGTGTGTATTAAGGAAAACAGCGCTAAAAAACAATTAGTGTTAAAAGGTTTGGCGTAATGTTGCAACTCAAGATTTTGCCTTTTTATTAAAGCAGTGAATTAGTAGCCATTCGACGGGAAATAGTAGCGGCACTTCTAGCGGAAGCACTATAAAATACTTCATTAGACGTGTCCGGAACGAGTTTCCACTGGGGGACCAAATAAAGATCCTCGAAGTGCTAGCTACTGTTCCCCGTTGAATGGGCACTAATTCATCAGTTTTTTATCCGATCGTTCCATGTAGCAGGCAGAAGAGCCGAAGTGCGTTCTCTGGCGATATTGTTATGTGTTGCGAGTGTATGAAACTGCATGGTTCTATGAACTGAACTCTGCAGAGGCGCACACAGTCTTAGCCCCATCCTTCCCCCTCCTCCTTCCTCCCTTCTTGCCGACACTCTTTTCCACCTTGTCTCCAGTGGAATGCCTGCGTGACAACCACATTAAGAAGAAACAGATGATAGGACGATGGTGTGAAGTTTGCTAAATGCGGAAATGCCAGTGTCGCCTAGTCCAAGCCGGCTTTGCCTCCAGAGACAGCCAGGAAGAGGTTAATTACCTGCTTAGTAACATGAAAAATCCTGGTTGTCGCAAATTTTAGCAGAATACCCACCGATGCATGGCGTTTTAAATTTGTAAAGCGAGTCATTTTTTGACGGTTTCTGTTGAGAGGGGATATTGGAGATGAGGGTTTATGATTCGTTCATCTAAAAGATGAATGAGGCATTTTTTGCGGAGGGAGTTTTCTTGAAGTCACCATTTCAGTGTGGTATTATGGCAACATAAGTTGCCATAATTCATTTTTTGCATCAGGGAGTTAAAGTCAGCCTCTTCACTATCTACACTGACGTTCAAGTGTCTCATACTTGATCCCCCTGCATCAACTGTTTCGATACTACGCAACATTCCGCACCCTCTCCCCTCCCCCTCCCGTTCCCCGTGCTGCTCTCTCTTAAGTATCTGCCATCATCAGCGAGTGAAGAGGTGGTGCCATTGCAGAGAATGTGCCATTACGATGCTTAAGAGGCACAGCGTTCTTGTGTAACAACTAACTCATCGTTCGAGCCGTTATTGTAAGCCGTTCAAGTCAAAGTTGACAGTGCAGCACTTGGCAGCCTCACAATAGAGATGCTGCAAGTGGAATGCCGTTTCGTTTGCTTGCTGCCGAGGATCTGCCACGATCCGACCCATGTTTTCTTCAGCAACGTTTACAGTGCCATGGCACCGTCTCAAACATTTAGGCAGATGCTATCACTTCTTGATAGAGAATCTTTGACCCATTCTCGTACAACAACCAACAGCATAAGAAAAACTTTGTGGCTGCATGTTTTCCTTGGCCTCAATAATTGTTACTGCGTCGCTTGCTTCTACTCATAGCCTTTATTGCTGGTTTTTATGCAGAGGGCTTTCGCCGTGTTTTCGCTAGCAAAGTTTAAAATTCTCATGATAGGTATCCGGGGATCCAGCAGAATCGTGGCATAGTTTGCTAGCAGTTCACATTTCTGAAGTTAGGGCTAATAAGTTTCTCACATGATCACTTTCTTCGTGAAAATGAGGGCAATTTCTGGATGTTTGTATCATTACTGTCTGTCCGTTTCATTAACCTATGACATGAACTACTCGCTGCGATGTGCATTTGCTCACGCTTTTCATGACCACCCTTTTGAATGTCGACTGTATTCACCGATCTAGGTTGATATCGATTCCGATTTCGTAACTACTTTTCGTGTGGCTTACCGACTTGAGGGATTCCGCATGAGCTCTAGGGATGAAGGTTCTCGGCAGGAGGCAAGTCGATCACTGGGACTGCATAGTTCCGGTAAGCTTTCTTCACATTTTTCCCAAGTGCAACTTTGGAAATTATTCTTCATGTTGGAGCGGCACGAAAAAAACTGTAGCGGTAACCTTTTTTTATAAAATCACGCCACTATAAAGAAACGTTGAAATTAGAGGTTTGGCCGATTCATTCTCCTTTACTATGAAATATTTAGACGCTTCATCGATCGCGCTGCGCAGATCGTTGGTCGCAGTGGCTCACGAAAGAAACGAAATGAAATTTCAGCTTCCTTTGTTTTGAAACTCACAACCTAAAGCAATTTTGAATTCTCATTTAAGATTTGAACGGGAGTTCAGTTCACTAGCTTGGCGAATATATGTGTGTGTTCAGCTTACGGCAATAAGTGTTGTTAATGACGCATAACGCAAAACCCAAACAATCGAGCTTGTACGCCAACTTGCCATGAAGTCTGTGGTTAGGAGGTGTTGATCTCTGTTCTATAAACTTGAACTTTTGAGGTCTCTTTATAATGGTCTGACTCCTGGAAATGACTTATCAAGGTGGGCGCAGCATATGTCAGTATCGGAGTTCTAAAATAGTTGAAATGAACATAGTACTTCATAATGAGAAAGGTCGTATGATAGGTGAGAGGCCATGCAAAATGACAGCAAGTAGTGTTGAATTTCATCCCAGAAACCAGTAGAATGGTTCATTGTATGCACTGGTGCTTCACCTCGGGTTTATGACACCTATGGCATTGATGATTGCTTTACTTTCCACTACACAGTGAGCAGCTTTTGAATTCTTCTTTTACTTTACTTTTGTTTGAAAGTAGTATACTGTTAAGATGTGTTGTGCATCTGAGTATGCACGGTGATGCGCATTTTTGCTTTGACGCTCATGTTTTGCCAGCTTTCCTTGTCTAGAGGAGATTTTCTCGAGTTTTCGTTGACTGAATTCGGATTCTTTCCGTGGATTCTTCTCCATCTTGTACAATGCAGCCAATAAACTTCTTCGCTTTTTATAGTCCATTCGCTGGAGTTGCGAGCATATCTGTTGAGGATATGCGCATATAGTGTCTTCTTGGGGGATGTAATGGGGAGTTGTTTTGATGTTAATGAGAATACATGTGGATATGCTGTGACTATCGGTGAAAGATTCCTCCTGAATCAGCTATATCATTTGAGGTAAATCATTTCTGTAATGAATGTAATTTTCTGATTTTGCGCATATGTGCGCGGTACGCAGTTAGCTGAGGAAGAAAAGAGCATTCGGGCGAGCATTGGAGCTGTTTGGAAAGGAGGAGGAGAGGTGAGGTAGCAGACGAGCAAAGGAAATTGAAGCATATTGCCCCTTAAGGATGATGGTTGAAGTGTTGTAACAGAAAGATTTTGCGTGTGGAAATTTCTTCATTCATCGAAAGACGTAAATGCAAAGAAGTCAAAAGTAAGCAGCAACGCGACGGCGAGCACAAACGGGTATCATCACTTACGTTGAAATCGATCAACTTTCATTGGAAATTCCAAGCCGAAGTGCGCTTTCGACTTGAAACAACTTGCAAGTACCTGAAACCAGTGAATGCTTATCGGAATATGCTCATGCGTTCTCATTCGTCTATCCCTCTTCGTCTCGTCTTTTACAGTCGCGATTGCGGCTCTGTCGAGTTCCATCAACCAAAATGAACCGGCTTAGGTAAAAAACATTGGAGAAGAGGATTGCAGATAATGCAAAGAAATAAAATATACCGTAGAGAATGTGATGAATTCAAGGCATTGCGGCGGCATAACCGCACGTGAAGCAGTCATGAAGGGACAAGCGAGGTGGCCGGGTGAGGAGTCTGACATATCTGTATTCAGCGACTGCAGCGGCTGAAAACGTTTGTACAAGCAAAGCGTCAAAACCTTAATTGGCGATGCTTAGTAGCCCTGATGAAATGGGAGGGATGGTGTTCATTGCAGTCGCTGCAGTGACTCGTAAATAGGCACAGAGTTAATGAAAAAAAAAAGCCTAATTGGGGACGACTTTATGAGGTGGTTGCAAGGAGCACACATTCTTGTAGATGCGGAAAGATGTGGATATGGCGTGAAGTGCCGTTTGACATTTTGTAGGTATGTCACAAGCACCTCTGTGTAACGCATTCAGCTGTTTTTTATGCCACATGCATTCACTGATACGGATCGATGCTCAAAGAATTTGGACATTTTACATGAGTGAGGATGTGCCGCTCACTGCGTCTTGCTTCTTTCATAGCTCGAGTGATTTTGGTGGTGCCTTTCGCTAGATTCATCTTATACTGTGCTTAGCACCAAGCACCTGTGTCTGCTTCTCCATGTTTCATAAACTTAGTGGCCGTCTTCAGTGTTGGAAATTTCTCATCTTTTGTTTCAGTGCAGTATTCAGGGGGCAGTTATATGACGTTCCTGTTATTCCTGTTTAATGTTCAGAAAGGTACTGTGCGGCATAACTCACTGCTTATAGATCTAAGAGCCTTACTCGCCGCATAGATGAGAACAAAACTCCCTCAGTGAAGCTGGACGTTGTGGCAGGCATCTGTGGACTGATTGAACTTGCTGTTAGGGGGAAGGCTACAGTTTAGGTTTCGAAAAAAGGTGCAAACAAGTGAGAATAAAGTGGGAGATGTTGCCTCGGCTCGTTAAGGCCGCGACTCTGGAAGGAACGCGGTTGCGGTCGCGTGAAGACTAGCCCACCCATTCCCGACCTCTTTCCTTTTCCTCGTCTTCGCGTCGTTCACTTACCGCTCGACAGAAACCCTAGATTTTAGCGAGAAGGTGACTACTTGGAAATAGTGCTTCTCACATACGACTTCAAGTTATAAATTGTTTCGATTGGTTGAAGACTTGCAATATTTTATTGCGATCGCGAAGTTGCGAGTTGTGCCACTCTTGCTAGTGCGCTTAGGAAGCAGCCACTTTGCTGTGGTCAGCATGTCGTAGTAACATTCGGAAAATCGTTGGATTGAAAAAAAAATTGCTTGTATTGACCCGTTAGGGGGTTATTATTGTTGCATTAAGACTCTTCACGAGGTGATTTGCACGACTGCTGCTAGAAACATCGTGATTAGTTTCCGAACGCACACACTTCTGTCTTATTACTCACATACTCTTTTGCATAGAGATGCTCAATTTTGCAGCAGTTGTCCTCATGTACCACGGTGCGCTTAAGTCTTTAAAATGGGCCTCCTTCCCCCCGTTTGGTGCCATTATTAGGGATTTCGAAGCAAACGCAAAAGTCGGCAGTCAACGGAAATGAAAAAGATTAGTGGTTGTGATTGACTAAACTTCGTTATCCGAATTTGCGGACTCAGAACAGATGGCGATGCAGGTCAGTGGAGGAGGGAGGGAAATAAGAAGAATAGTGGGCATTTTATTTCATTTTCTGCTGTCTTTTGCGGGAAAGAGTGCTTAAGCAAATTACAAGAACACTTGATCATCTTAATCTGATTTAGCAGAGCGATCTTGCCAGTCAGATATGTCTCACGTCCTTGGATTTCGAGGTTTTTTTCATATATTAACTTGTCAGCAGATCATAGCAGAAATTGTCACTATTTGCGTTGTCGTGACCCCCATAAGTTTATTTGCATTCCTTTAGCAGTAATACATTCACGTTATAGGATGAGGTAATCCGATACTAACGATTCCGCGTGCGATTCGTTCACGCTAACTGCAACATTTGGAACGTTTCCTTTTAAACTGTAAGAGGATAATTTTCATGACATTTTTCTCGTGAGTGAGAGGATGATATGTTTTGGCGTAATCAGTGTTCTGAATTCTATCATTCATTGATAAAATGCAGTCATTGCAACACTCAACACACGGGAAAATGTTGACTTTCAGAGTGAATAAATTGTTTCAAACGAAATAATTGTCCGACGAGTTCGGAAGATCTCATCTCAGTAGCTGTCTTGCATAGGGGTGGGGCTTCTTATTGCATCAGAACTAAGCTATTTTAGACTAATACAGCGCCTGGAAATGAGCAGATGTGAGGGAGTTTTGAGGATACGGATGGAAAGAAGAATAACATAATATAGATAGAGCTTGTTAACGGCAATTTTACGTGGAAGACAATAAGAGCGTGTCACTCAGGTTGATGTACTTTATTTGCAGGTGAATCGGCTCGTTCTTCGCCTATCATAATCAAGCAGCCTATAACGTTTTCTGGGAGCAGGCTCGTCCATCTACCGCCGGAAACCATTCTCGTAAGTTTTTTGCATGCTTATCACTGGCCCAGCTAATGCTATTTCCAGATGAACGTAACTCATTACAGATATGCGCACGCACTGAAAAATGTTGAGACTTTGTCATCGCAGCTATGAAAACTTTTAGTGTCAGTCATCACGCACACTTTGAGGCAAATCTGTTGCTAGTAATCTGCAATACTTATTTGACATCCACTGGATTTACGTTTTGAGTCAGTGTGTTATATATTATATCTCGGCATGCTCTCATATCTACCTTTATGAATTGAGCTCCAGTGTATTTAGTTGCATTTTTTATTTAGTCGCTGTTTGTGCCGACAAGCCTGCTGAATTCATTTACTTGCATTTCTCCGGAATGAAGCCATATATTTCAGGCTTGAGAATGTGATTTTTTCGATTTCCGACCTGAGAACAATAGATATGTGGCGTTTATCTTACTCTCTTCAGGTTCTTGATCTTATTTTAGTATTCGTTGTTCATTAGCATGCAAAATCCTTTTTTATTCATTTGAGGAGGTTGTTAGTGAGAGATTTTTGCAACAATTTCAGTAAGGGTTCCATAATTTTTCCATATTAATAAGCTCGTTATTCAAGATCTCTCTAGGTGACGCATTCGGCATTCGATTTAAAAGTCTCATTTCGTCGAGCTCAATCACCAAACTTTCGCCTAACGTGGCACCACAACATGCTGCCAGTAACAACAGCTTTCCGATTAGGGAATTGTCTCCAAAAATGGTTTTTCATGGCGAGTCACCCTCCGCGGTCGTTCTTCATACTCATGCAAAATCTGACTGTAGTTGCATCTGTGGTCGGTGTACCTATGCATCCTTTGGTATGTAGCTGAGGTATTTTGCACGTGGGGGTTTCTTTGCTGTCGCCCCGCACAAACACTGGATATTTCTATACAGCGTGTGAATAAACATCTCGTTTATTGCTGGTTTCGCAGTTGATTGTTGCTTTCATATACAGTTTATTCTCGATTACATAGTCCTCCTCTTTACTTCATCAGCTTATAACTCTGATCATCCCCACAATACAATACAGCTAAAAGGATTGTTCGCTGTTTTCAGATGATAAAATTGCTTTGATGCGTGCGTTATCTCGTCACCTCTTAGTTATTTCGGAGAGTCACGCAGTCTGATGGAGACATAAGATGCCGTGTTATTGGAGCTGAAAATCTCCCTCTCAAGATTTGAAAAACCTCAGTATTTCTTACAATAAAAGGCCACTCAAAACTTGTAAAAGTTTGTGTAAAAGAACTGAGGCTTCTCCTCGAAGAAATGCGATGTAACGTTATGCTGGAAGATTTCAGTTCTTGCTGGCGATTTATAAGTACAATATGTTAGGGAATTCAGCAAGCGGTTGAGTATGGTCGCTCTAATGAGAGGACGGTTAATGACTTCAAAAATGTGTGACTTTGTTTTCTTTCCTCTGATCAGTGATCTCCTCGAAGTGTTGTAACTGCGTTCGTTGCTACGGGAACGTCGTTTTTTGCAACAGATGGCGCGGTGTATTTTTTATCTCAGTCAACAGACAATTGTTATGATTACAACAGTCATAAACTGTTGTATATATCAGTATCTTTTAAACCTCCGCATGGAGAATACCCGATAAGGCTGCTTTTCTATCCTCGATCATAAAATTCGGGCAGTTTTGCTTTTTCGTGTGTTAACGTTACGTATTATTGTTGGCAAGCTGTAACCAAGTATCGTTAAAATGTTGGGTAATTCATAAAGCCACCCGTTTCTTAGACTGTCTGCGTGTCGTGATCGATGCGTTTCTATAGCATTTCCATAGGAAATGAATCAGAACTGCTTGAAGATGTTGGTTAGCAGGTGTTGCTCAAGCCAACCACTTGTCCTTTGTGACAGATGAGCGAAGTTGTAGTAGCACATTTCTTCACGTTATGATCGTTTCATTCATATGCCTCTGAGGAAGTATATGATTTTCCAATTGAAACAAAAACAGAGGAAACTTTTTGAATAAATGTCCGGAGAATTTGTTTAGGAAGGCAATTTTCGGGAGCTCAAACGTGTAATTGTAATGAAATTTGCCTCAAAGAAAAGAGTAGGTGAACAGCTAGTAATGCACGCTGAGACTCGTTCGATTTGAGTGAAATTTATCTGAATTTCTGCTTTATTTGTGGAAATATTGGCACATCATGTGAGGTCAACAGCAAAAGCCCCGAGCAGGGACGACAACGAGATTGTTTGTGTGCAGTTCTCCGCTATATTTCGACATTTCGTTGAATAGCAGTTAAATATTCCGTTTTTCTCACATCGTCGAAAGAACGTGACGTGCGCAGTGTTGTCATGTCTGTGACGGATATTCTGTTTCTGAGAGAATTCTAGACAAGAGCGTTAATTTATTGATGGGATAAAATGCCGTAACCACCCGTTGAAAACTCTGTATCCGCGTCACATCCTCGAGAACAAGGTCGTTCTACTCAAGTGGGAATTCAGATAACTAACTGATCGTGAGATGACGGTTTCAGGTTCAACGAAACGAAACGGATGATGGTATAAGAATGATGTCGCCGTCGCAACGAATTCCGAGCGGTTTTCTTGGAGCTGCTTTGAGTAATTCGCCTTTGTATAGCACATCCCCGAAAGTAACACTGGCTGGAGAAGAACGTCAACAGTTGGGACGATCTGTTGCATATTTTGTAAGTGCTGCCGTATTTGACAATATGCCGCCGTCGGTGATAAAGAATGGCAGGGGAATTTGCATGATGGATAGCAGAAATATACATACTTTTTTGCCTATTTCAAGTGCCAGGTAACAAAAGTATACAAAAAAAGACAGAGCGTAAACTGCACGGAGGAGCAAAACAGTCACAATGTAAGGGTGTTAAATGCTGTTTTCCCTATCTCCGTTTGATTTGCTTCCAGTAGAATAGCAAATTATTTCTCTTTCGAGGCTCGAACATGTGTAATCTGCCAAAAAGACGAGGCTGATTTTTTATTCAGCTCAATAAAACCATTAGTAGTAAGGCTGACGGGATTAACATGACGAGGCTGAGGGAGTGGGACATCGTTCCTACAGCACCTTGGAACGAATAATGCCACCACCTCCGAGCCAATCACCACCAAAAACTCCTCACCTCCGAGACATTCCATGGCAAGACTGCACACAAATAAGGTTTGACCTGACCTCGCAAGGCGACGTCTCTCATGAAAGCCCAGAAGCAAACTCGTGTCTTGTAATCAGACACATTGTCATTTTATAGGTTCCGACTTTTGCCACAAAGCATTTATAGAAAGTTTGCTCTGTTGCATGATCATAACTTCTGAGATCTGCCTAAACGCAGTTGTTCTGCTATTTATTGATCACCTCTTACAGCAGAGCTACGCAATCTGGACAAGTAGACAGTAGAGCAGCAGAAGCGTATATGCCGAAACCGCCGAATCATTTTAAAGTCTTATAGAATAGGTGCGTCATCGATATCAGCAAGGGTTTCTAACAGCAGGATAGTGGATGAGCGATTCATAGTTTTAACAGAGATTGAAATCGAACTGAAGCCTGCAGTATCCCAGTGATTCTAAGCGAAATATAACTAGCCCGGAGGTGTAATTTGAATGCCAGAAGCGAAGGTCCGCTTTCGTGCTCTACGAAAAGCTTAACGAGTGAAGCGTTGCTGGACATTTCTCAACAACCGGATATCACGAACCTGACAGGAAGACCAAACAGGACTAGTGTTCGAGAATAGGTCGGCACTAAACAACGATGGAATTGGAGTTCAGGGTGGATCATAATACCACGTCTATGAGCACCATCCGTGGTAATGAGAATAGCGCATCCTAACGTGGCAGGCGCTTATCTCAGATAGTGGCATCATCTAAATAACGTTCTTCGTGGAAGACATTTGCGTAATTAATATTTGTAGTTTCGACCTGAACTACCGCGCTCAACGCAGGAACCCGATTTCTTACGCAAGAAATGATCTGCGACATCTTAGGTCGGCTGTGGATGAAATAGTAGTATGCAGTTTAGAAGACCGATTCGCAAAAAATCATTTGTTGCTTTCGCTACACAAAATGAGGCAAACATGAATTTCGAAGAATTGATGTGCGCCTATTCAAGGAAGAGAAGTGAACAGGAAAAGAGAACGGAGAGACATTGCACTAAATTGCAGTCTGATTATCTTATCGTTGGGGTGGTGTCCTATGTGTGGGGAGCTTCATTGCTAATGCTTGTTGTAAATTGGCTTGGAAATTGAGCCGACTTCAAAATCAACAAGATCTAGGTGTTTAATGCAACGAAAAAGGGAACTTCGGCAGCACACCGTTCTCCTCTTAGAAACAGCGTGTAAATAGTCTGCTAGTGTGTTCTTTTCTGCCAATTGTCCTTATAGGGGGAGTAGCCACGATCCTTCTTAGAGCATGTAATGTATTGCGAATAGCTTCTTTGTGATTTATTTCTAAGATGTAGTAACTTTTCTACCGCATATCAGAGGTCTTTCAGGTTTTCTCGGCATTTTTACTCAATAAATTCGATTATGCTCAGAATGTTGGTAAAAGCTGCAAGTTTGCGCCCTCGGTGATGATGGAATTATAGGAACTTTTTTGTTGTTTGAAAAGATTTGAGGCTATAAGAGGGAGTGGCTTCTCCTAAGGATCTTTTTGTTTGATGCGCGCACTTCAGGAACATTACGTAGGAAGCGGATGTACATTTCTTGGGTCACGAACGAGGTTTCAGGATATTAGTCTACCTTGCCAATAGCTATGATGAAACGTGGTTAATGCCGCGCATGTGGCGGGGGAGAGGGGGGGAGGGGTCGTAGTGCTAAAGTGATGCAAGCAGGAATGCGATCACGGAACATCGTCTTGTCGGTTTTATACGTCCGTTAGCAGCTTTTTTTTAAAGTATGTTTACAATGAGACACTGCCATCTTAATTGAAGGCACCAAGGTTCTTTGTGTTCGTGAGCTTCCCAAGGGACAGTTTTGCTATCTTTTCACGCGATCCTTGTTATAACTTCGTCACATGAGCGCTGTTCATCGATCTCAAGATACCGGTAGGTTGATCGCTCAGTAACGATAGTTAACGCTGCTTTTACGACATTCTCCCAAGTTTGAAATTCTAATGACATAGTTCAATTTGCTCTTATTTAGGCCTGCATCTGTTGGAATTGCGCCCTTCACAGTGTGGACTTGTGGTGCTTGAAATTTCTTTGCCTTATTGATGTACGAAGTTCATATTTGTTCATATTTCTTCTGCAGTTAAAGAGGATGTGCGAATCATTCGATGGATGTTTACTTAATAGTCGCTTATTCGGCTCTTTTTGAAAGGGGACAGCTACAGAGCTAATAACTGGTTTTTTGCTTTCAGAGGGAGCTTTTAACATTAAAAAATTCGTACACTGATCGTAATTTAATCCAGGCAACATTTTCTTGAAGATTATATGAAGTGGATACCCGGATGCTATTACTCTCAGTAAAGGTGTTTCACTTTCCGGTTTACCGTGGCCGTCGTATAATATTCTAGATCCATACTTTGCATACGATTGCCTCATTGTTCCTACCAATTTTTACATATGAAACTTGTTATGAGAAAGCAAGCGCCCACAATATACCTTAAGCATCTGTTGCAGTTTAATTGTCTTACTTGCATACTATTTTTTAAGAAGGCCTAATGTTGTCTGTGAAATTGCGGCATTATGGCAAGGTATGGACATTGCGAGGAGCCCAGTTCGCCTACGCTGTTGTGGTTATTACGGGTCCGAATAAGCCAAACGACTGTTTAAACGAATATGCATGGAGCGCACTATGAGAACGCATATGCAGGAACCGCAAGCACGTCAGCTTTCTGAATTAAAGTCCTCCTCGTCTTTGCAAAAGATTGGAACATTTTGCCTGTAACAGTCACTTCGTTTATCATTCTAGCTGCAGTTTCTTTCAGTAATTCATTCTTATATGCGTAGAGGATTTTTCTGACTCTTTCAGAGATTCTCGAACATAGGTTTTTACTCATGGACGAAAGTTCATCGTTCTTCAAATAGCTACAATTACTGATTAAGGATAAAATATAGTCTTGAGTGGACGGAGCGTTTGTATCTGCAGAAATCGTATAGTTCGCTTTTCGTTGAATATGTGCATTTAATGGAACTTTTTCTTGTAAGTGAAGTCAAACTGTAGAAGAGTTTGCGTATAAGTGATCAATCATTTGGTGCTTTAAACGATTAGTGTCTCATAGAACTCTTCCGAATTGGGAATTTGGTAGCATGATCAAAGTTTGGTAAAATAGCGTGTGTCACCAAAGATTTAATCCAGAGGTGACGAAGTTCCCATCACACTGATTTGTTTTCATGTTCTTTCGTTGGATGCACTCTTACGTCACATTGCATTAGCAGGATTTGTTGATACGATGTCCTAAGAAGTTTTATTTGATTAATCCTAGGTGTGTTCTTTATCTTCGTCGAGGTAGGATGGAATTAACGCTGCTTTTATTTAGCCTTCATTGTTTGACCTACGTGCGTTTGGGTGGGATTTTTTGTGCTTTTTTTGCTGTTGATTTGCTCGGAATTGTTGGAAAGCTTGTGACGCAGGTTGCGGGAGGGAGTGAAAGGGTGCTTGAGGAGTGCAGTGGAAGCTCGGAAATGGCAGTCTTCGGTTCTTTCTGGAGATTATGCTTTCGTTGATATTTGCTCAACGCAGCCAGTAAATGCATCTAGCGATGTAGACAGTGCGACAATACTGGACGTTGTTTGTGCAGTCAAGGTGGTGCATTCAAAATGCATATTATCTGCTATATTTTCACTGTTACTTACATGTGTTTTATTTACGTTCTAAACGCCTGAGAAGAGTGGCAATATATATGTAACATGAAAGTTAACGTGATATGAAGGAGGAAAAACAAAGACTGTTGAAAGATCGGTGGAATTTGAAAGAAGAAAGAAACGACTTGAAAAGGGCAAACTGGAGAAATGAAGCGCGATTTTTTGTTCTCAAATGTATTCGATAGAATTATGAACAAGTTCGGAGAACCGCATTGTATTGGGAATGCATAATGTTTGATTTAAGGAACAATTTGATGGATGTGTTGCCGACTGGTTTTTGGGTGCAGAAAATGAAGAGGAGAAGAGATGGAGTTTCATTGAAGGTTGTTATGCCTTTACAGCGTTATGGCTTTTTTGCATCTCATATTAGCGCTTACAGTGCAAAGACGGGATAGCCGAAAGATAGCTGAGTTGCCATTACTGCTTTTTTGCGATAAAAGGGATCCGAAAAGTGTTTATCACTTCCTCAGAGATTTGATATTTAGCAGTTTCCGTGGGATTCCATAGGTTACATTTTGCATGTCAGCAATACTGTTGGCGTAATTTAGGAAATTTGGTGTGAACTTCAACTTTCAGTAGACTTCTTCCAGAGCTTTGTACTCCTGAAATGCTTAACGTTCTTGCAGTTTCCCATGTAGTTATTTTTCTCTTGAGGATTGAATAAACTGAAGAGTTTCTTGAGCGATGTATTGTGTACTTGTCGAGTTCTTCGAAATATTCCGTCTATTTTGAAGTGTTGTGACTGTACCGAAATGCTTCAAGAGCCAGGTTTTAATTTAGCCGAGAGTGGCATACTCGCATATTGCTCTGAAAGATCGGTGTGAGCTAGCTGAGAAAGAATACTAGCGCTCTGCAAACGGTTAGCAACGGGACAGTCATTCACAGATCAGACGTACTGGAGGGGACACTCAGTAATCTATAGGTTGTCATTGCTTCCAAAATCTTCGGTTTTCGATAATGAAGTGGTCACGTTGTTCACTTAATTATCCTCTAGTGGAAGGCGCTTTTGTAAGTGGAATTTTCTCCTCCGCTAAAGATGCACCTGTTCTTACGTGCACTTTTTGATTACTCATATAGATGGCCTTAGGTAACTGTTGGGGGATTTTTAAGGAATATGCTAGCCATGTCGAAGCCATCCTTCACGAATCACTGTCCGTTTTGATGACCACTGTTGGCACCTTAATGTGCTTGAGTCTTACAAATTACACATGTCGTTTGTTTCGAAAGTGCACATATCTAAGCAAATGAGGTTCATAATTTTACTTTCAAATGGCCTGTTGTTGCAAGAGCAGGAGACGTTTGATCCCCGGTAGCATACTTTTAGCCGATTCGTCGTCAGACACAGCAACGATTAAATTCTGTTTCATGCACGTTAAGGTGATGACCACTAGTACGTAGTTTTTTACAGCGCAAAGGAATTTTCTTGAGTGAGAGGAAGGGAGAGGGAATAGTTGTCATTTGCACAGTTTCTTGCGGAATGTTTTGTTTGGAGGATCAAATTCGTTCATTGCTAGCTTAGTATTAATGGCCTCGCGCAGTCGGAATCCATTCATCCCTCAAAAAAGTCTCTCATTCTTGTAATCTTTCATAGTCTTCAATAGCTACGATCAGAACCATTGATGTACGTCGTCTTTGGGGTGATTTGTGATGATGGAATCCTCATTTTTTGGATATGTGTATATTTCCATCGAGTGCAGATGGTGAGGATGATATGAAGTGGATGCTGCGTGCAGAAGATTCCTGAAAGCGAAGAGAAAAACGGAAAAAAGCGTTGTATTGTTTATGTTCGGCGAACGCTGTGAACGGTTCGTAGATCAGCAAAGTTTTTTGTCGTTGGAGCGATTAAACGCAGTCGACGCGATTTGACGTGGTTGCGTCATGACGTCGCCTATTTACGAAGCACTAATATACGGCGGAAGAAACAACCGATTTCATCACCGATGTTTGGTGCTCTTTTAAGGGGTTTTCTTTTTCATCGCGTATTTGTGCGTTCGCGTTTGGGAATGCGAACTCGATGCATTCAATGCGCCATTGCGTGATTTATTTCCGCCTCATGCAGACTAGGCAAGAACTTAGTCATCAGCTTATAAGACATGCTTTCACTCTTGTCTGAAATCAAGTCATCTTAAAAGACTCAGTGGGAGAGTTCTTGCACTTTGAGGGAATTGGAAGAATCATTTTTCCCTTTTAAATACTGAGATATTTTCTATACGCCTCAGTGGAACAATTCTACTGGATTGGTGGCTTAAATAATTTGATGAGAGACACTTTAGTTAGGGAGATAAAAATTAGATTCCAAAGTGATCGCGGATGTGGAAGAGCACAGTGTTATGATAGTAATTACTTTCAAAAATGTTGAGGGCGAACCGGATTAACGATAGATTGACGTGCGGGTTGAAGTTTGATTGCATTGGTCTCTGATCGACTGTGAGTCTATTCGCGAGCGTCAACGCCATGTCGAGAGGTGCACTATTTTATTCGCAGCGTTCTTCTTTCGTATCAAATCTCTTTTAGTGGACGGCATCTGCTTGTTGAACTGCATTTGTATTTGGTGTATGCAGCGTTGAGGCTAATGTTTGGGCATAGACTTGCAGCTTATGTGGGAAACAGGCAGGATCGAAATGAACCCTCAGCATAGGGAGTGAGGCTATTAGAAGAGTGTGCAGCAAAAGCACTCGACTTATTTGCAAAAACCTCAGCACGTCAGCCGTCTGCTGCTATTTAATCGCTGTTGAAAGTTTATCTCGAGTCAGCAAAATAGGCTCATCCCACCTATTCCTTTCCACGGCCTCCCTTTCTCACTGTCCTTATAAACTGAAAAGAAGGTTCTTCCTTTATATGGCGCTGTATAATCGCACTGAATTAGCAGCAATGTTTTATCTTGCAGCTTGCAGTGACTCGTCTTCAACTTCCCGCTTCAGATAGCAGCATCTCGACGCCCTTTCTAAAGTGCATTGTTTAAGACTACGGCTTCAGTTATGCTGCGCAGGTAACTGCACTGCTTGCAGTCGTATTGTTTTCATGTGCTTGAAGGACAGGCTGCATCACTCAAGCGGTGCGGTTAAAAAAGTTCACATTTTATGGGCTTGTGCACACATAAATTGCTTTGATATGCTCGAATTTTTCAGTGATCTTTACGTCATATGTGCCTCCTTTGGCCGTTTGCCTAACCAGACGTTGCACGCATAGTTCATATTGATGTGCTTGTGTATCGAATAGTTCATCAAGAGTGTCGAAGAAATGATCGCGAAGATAGTGGTACTGGCTGTAGAGTGCTGTGGAATATTAACCGCAAATTTGATGGGTGCAATTTGCAAAACGGCGCCATAAGATGGAATTGCCTTTTTTAAGAGCAAAAGGTGTCACTCGCCATCGGCATTAAGTAGATTCTGAATTACGGCAGAACGGCGTCTAATATATCTTATGGGGCTATTGAACGTCGCAAGTCGCAATGCTTTGCAACAGATTTCTTCGAAGAGATGACTTGAAAGGGAAAATAGTTATCCCTCTGATCCCATAATTTGTATTTGATGGCTTTATGTAATTAGGTGAGTACATAATGACGTGTTTGAAATGTGCAGTGCTGTGCTCTTGGAATTGCCGAGTTTCCGTTGCTGTCCGATAGCAGGTTTGTGTTTCTTATTCTTCCACTGCTATTTTTTATTTCGAAGACGTTTCGTCCATTTCACGGTTGTTTTCCCTTCAGTTATGATTAAAGTGCTATGAATAACGGTGAAAGCATTGCAGCCTGCATGATTGGTTATGATTAAGTTGTAAAGGATCATATTCGAACTCCAAATCTTTACTTCATGAGTTAATTAATCCCCATCGTCAAATATATTAGGGGGGAAAGTGCCCGAAAACCGCTGTAGAAAGTAGCGTCGTTGCATCTTTGAAAACTATATTTTCCCAAAATATTTGAAGGGGGACTGTCAGACATCAGTGAGCCTAATGGTTTTAGGACGTATTTGCGAAGCTGAATACTTATTGCCTTGTGATGCGTTCAGCTTGTTGTATCCGTGTGATGGGGATGGAAGGTTCACTTCTCTTAGTACTCAAGCATACCGTTCTCTTCCGCTATCGTATTTAAGCATCTATATTTGTATTGTGTTTGAATGTCTGCGATGACTTTTTTCGAAAACAGATCTGTTTTTTTCTTCAGGTTTTCTTCTCATTATGCTGTCCAGACATGGAGGCATGTGTATGTGAGCATGTGGGTTTGGAATTTTGAATATATCCAGCATGAAGGAGACAAAGAACGTAAACTTTGTTGTCTGTAGTCAGCTTTTTAAACTGGGGAGAATCCTACTTGGAAGGGATTTGTGAGAAGTTTCATCAGACGGTGGTTCGAAGGCTGGATATGCATCGGCACACTGCTCGAAGTTGTTGTAGGTGTAGGAATGGGAATGTGACGAAAACGTTTGGGGAGCGTTCTCTTGCGTAGTGGTCAAGTTGCATGAGAGAGGTGACGAGGTAGCTTTTATTTGATGGGACTTTTCTATATCATTTCCGTGAGGCGCGTTTAAATAGTAATGCCAGTAGTGAAGAAAGAAACACTTGCCTCAATTTCGACAGAGTTTCTCCTCGATATTCAGAGTCTGTAAAATTAACTGCGTCAGCCTTTGTTAATCCTTTCAGGTTGCCATTATCACATCATGATGCTAAACTCTGTAGTGCTGTAAAATTTACCGTTTTCGCTTTTCCGAACGCATTTTGAAGCAGGAAGGTACAACTCTTGAGAATTCTGTAGGCGGTTCTGTACCCTTCTCGTCGCGGTCATGACTTTACATATATTGTTAAAAGTAAATGGATACCAATCCAGAGTCTGAAGAACAGGTCTTGTTCTTTGCTAACCCAAGTTAATTGTGAACCCAGCGTTTGGAGAATTGGCGAGAATATTAGCCAAAGTAGGGCAGTGTCCAGTGTTCTCGTTGGCAGCATACACAGTGTTGAAAAAACCAGTGGGAATTTTTGGACTGATATTCGACACATTCGCTCAAAAATTCCTCCACTCTCAGTTGTTATAGCTGTTGCGTTAAGAAGCACTTTGAAAACGTGTTCACGTTGATTCTCCTTGTTTCTCATTGCCGAATGTCTTTACGCAACTTCTTCATGTTCCCCTCTTTCATTTTTGATTAATTATGTTCTTAGATTGGAGAGGGTGCTTACGTATCTTTCTTATCATTCATTGTTAAGTTGACGACGGGCTAGACTTTTTTCACTTTATTTTTAGATAAGTGCACTTTTTGAGTTCGACCTCTTCCAGCAACAGCTGCCGTATATTTCTGTGGAAAGAAACCGCCGTTTGGTGCTTCTCAGAATCGTCCAAATTTTCGTAATGTTTTTCACTTTTTTGCAGAACAGTTGTGGCACCATGTAGCTTTAATAGCTCATCGGCAGCGTTGCTTGCATCAGATGGTTATCGTGTTGAAAAGAACATCGCATTGTTTCCGATCTTTCTCTCATCCAGTTTTTTATGCGAAACATTCCGCGTTTCCATCGCCGTCATATCCGGAGCTTGCTCGTCCTAATCGTGGCACAGCGCTGAAACAATATATTTGTAGGTCTGTGGTGGAAACATATAGAGGTTTAAATTTGGTCTCTATTGTTTCCCACTCTTCGAATACCTCTAAAATTGAGCACGCTATCTAAAGTTCTCAAGGTCGTTTCGGTATCGAATTTCCTCAAGGAACTGCCGATTATTCTTTCTATAAAAATTGGTTGAATGCTAATTTCAATTAGTTTCTCTGATAATTATAGAGAAAAGGCCGCTTTTGATGGAATCTTTACTGATTTAATGTGTCGCCACTCTCGTGGACTGCAATTTCTTGGATGAAAATGTTCCACGGAAATATTCGCCTCTCCAGCGAATTAGTGATCGGCTTCGATCTTTTCCAGTTTTCTTTCATTGTCTCGTTGGTAGTCCTGATTCGTCGCGCAACAAGACCTTCCACGTGCGCCGAGATGGAGAGTCGCTGTATTTGAGCAGTGAGCATATCGAGAACAGGTGAGGTCATTCACGTGAAATGCTGTGAACACTTATAACGATGCTCTGAATACTTGTTCTCCGCTCCGTTGTGCAGGGTTGTTACTGCTTCGTTTTCTTGTCCTGAGGTGAGGTGTTGTATGGGGCACGTATAGTCGTAGTGAGCGAATGTACACATTTACGAGCATACCTTTTTTAGAGACAATCCCACCGTTTCAGTGCAAGTATGACCTCAAAAATTATAGTTCTATATGCGATGTCGGTGTATTTTAAGAATAATAAGCCTTATGTGACTTCAGGATGGAAAAGTTCTTTAATTACGGAGGCAGATTTTTATAAGGTGCATAACCAATAGTTGTCATTATCCGCTGGAAAAGCAAATCTTTTTGCTAACTTGTTATCCTAAATAGGTTTGCTGAAGATGTGGTTTTTCCTTTCATGAGTTTGGCGAAGATATGGTACTGCAGCCAACAAGGTAATTCGCTTGTAGCTGAGATGGCAGGGAAGGGGGAATGAGGAATGAGTGAAGTACCCAAAATTGATCTTTTTGGCTGCGAATTTCTGTGGTGGGATGGCTCAACCTGAATAATGCTTCTGAATCAACGAGAATTTTGGATATCCGGTAGCTTGGTTGGCCTTTCGCACTCCTAATATTGGGCAGGTTTGCTTGTTGATATGTGAACCTTAGTTACACAGTTTCTCCCTCAGATCCGTTTACGGAGTGCAGATTTCCGCTGTTAGAAAAGTTTGCACATGTTGAACGCGCCTTGCAAGGATAAGTAGCCTTCGAGGTGTTGAAATTTGTATCTTTTTGCTCCTCGTCGTCCACTTTATTTGTCCGTCGAATACCGCTGTCACTCTATTAGGATCTCGAACTTAGACACTCTCCGTGCAGTAAAACTTTTAGAGATCCTCGCAAATGTCGGGCGAAGAGAGAAGAAGAAAGATCGATTCGCGTAAAACTTAAGTGAGTGACGGAAAATCGCAATTGAGGTTCCCCGTTTTTGAACGAAACTGTCCCCAAAGGCACTCATTTGAATTAGATGGGTGTTTCGTTGTGAGCCGTTTTTGTCTGCGAGAACTTTATCTCGACAGGGATGCTTATGAAGCCGTCTTTGTCGCTTTTGTGATATGATATTTTTTCGCCCCTGAGTCCTTAATAAGGGGCTAATCAGTGCGGAGATTACGTCTTATCTGTTAGACGACACTTGTTGATTACGCAACCACACATTTCCGTTTTGTCCTTAAGTATGGCTCTTATGTATTCGACGTTAAGAAAATTCCAACAATTCGTCATTAGCTGGTGCTGAAGAATTCCAAGCGGAGGGAGTAATCAGTATGTTATGGCTCGTTATGTGACAGAGGATTGCCACATGGTGGTGATTTGTGATCGTTGATAGCTGTTTGCTCGTCTTGCTACGAAATAACAAACGTCTCGCCTTCGTGTGTCGTTTCGTTGTTGGTGTTTTCTCCCATCTCAACAAATCTTCGTATGTTTCCCTCGTCGGTCGTCTGTGTCTCCGCTTCTGGTGACACTTATGCATTGTCTCTCGCCTTTCAATGCTCTCTAGTGCGGCAGACCACAGTTATAGCGATTGGAGTGGACACAGTGGATAGTATGCAAAACGGATGCGTGTGTGTATGTGTATATGTATATATATGTGTGTGTATGTGTGGAAGGGTTGCAGCAAGGTGGCGTATGTTTTTAGTGGAAAACTGATCAACGAATCGGTGCGTTGTTCGAGTGCTTTACGGATGAGAGTGCTGGTGAGAGTGTTTTTGTTCGGTGTTTAATTTTGCGTCCTCTGATTCAGTGGTCTGCGTTGTTTACGCCTAGTTGTTAAATCTCTTTGAAGACGTCATCGACCCAGAGGAGGAGAGGATTATTTTTTACTTAACGATTCGGCACTGCAGCAGAGTGACGGCTGCTAAGGATCGTGGATGGAATTATGCCGACGCGCTGAGTAAAAAATGTTTTGCACTTTTCCTATGCTCCCTCTTTGTAATTTAGAGTAATGTTTTGCTAACGGAATCTTCGATAGTTTAGCGTATAGAATACAGTGAACGAACTGTGTGATTTGCTGGTCCCGTTTTTACAGTCGTCTGAGAGGACCTTTAGAAGCAAGATTGCGACGCTTGCTGGTCGGCTCCCTCGCAGAACTCGACCTAGATTCCCTCTGAGTCGTTGCGGATTGACAGAGATCATGTCGTAGTTCTAATCGGCTGCGAATTATTTTATATACTCAAAGGATATTTTCATTCGAATGCTATATCTTGCTTACGATATCCTAAAATGTTCTCTGAGGCGCTGCTTAGCTACTGCAGGGTTGGTGAACTCTGAGTTGTCGTCGGTGATCTCGATATCCGCATTCTCAGTGGTTGCTTGAACATTTCATTTCATTCCCAGCAACCTCCGGCCCCATCCTTCTCATTGCTCTTCCCATTCGGAAGGAAATGAAAAGCGATAGCGGTGGCAAGTTCTTCGCTAAAAGAGATCAGGGCTTTTCGCAGTAACGGCTGCGCCGAATTTATTGTTAGATAATTAGGTTGTAAAGTGCTGTGTTTCGGACGGAAGAATCTTGAGGCCTCTCCTTCTGCAAATCCATGTCTGCGATCTTCATGGAAAGCTTAACAATGCTTAATATGTTCGAATGAGCCTAAATGTCTATAGTGGCAGATAAATATGGCCAAAGAAAAGTGTCTGTCCTCAGCTAAGCTTCCTTGTGGATGTTTTTTCGTTAAATTGCCAGAAAGTCGCTGCTGCCAGTTTCCGATAGGATTCGCTACTCAGAAGTCAAAACCCGCAGTGACTTTTGCTGCTTTGTACACTGCTCGGCACTCCCGGCCGAGGTGCGTACAATACTGAAAGCTTTGGAACAGAGGTGCTGACAGTATTATCCTCAGAAAGCTGGCAGCGACGACTTCCTGGCAACAAAGCTTATATTGTATAGTGTTGCGTTGTAGTTGAATAATGCTTGCCTGTTTCGACTCACACTCACGCAGTCTTTCTCAAGATCCATCTAGGCCCAGTCTTCCTGACTATAAAATCTGCATGTATATTTCCATCTTGCGTCATCAGAATATCGTCACCTGAAATTGATTTCATTGGAGTATATGAATTGTACTAAAGTTATCACTAAATCTAATTACTGTCTCCGAGAGGGCGGAGGATATGTCAGCGGTGGTGCAGTGATCTGCGTTGTTATGGGAAAGAGAATGCGATCTTCAGTGCGAAGCGTTAAAGTGCACAAGGCGTTTGCTGCTTGATAAGGGAGTAGCGTTGCAATTGCATATATCACCGTGGTAATGTGCACATAGCAAAAGAACGTTCGATTGTCGTTTTGTATACTCTTATCGTGAACCATTCGTAGCCGTTATTGTGGTCACGTTGAATGTGCCTCGAAATGCATGGGAAGTGGCCAACGATGAGCAGCAATTTGCATCCTCGTTCTGTGAATTGGGACGCTATAATCGTACAAAACTGAACTCTAAAAATTTGACGCATATGATTGGTTTATTTGTTTTGCAACTTATTCATTTCATCTTTAGTAGTACGTTTACTTTAACCCATGGGAAACGATCCGTTTTCCCGTAGGGATGTTTAAATGTCAGCTGAAACCCGTTGCTGGTGGTCATTCTATGTGTAGGGGAGAACAATTTTTTTAATGAAAGGGTTCTGCTGTCGGTTCTGTCTTTAGCGGTTCTGCTGTCTCTCAAATGTAGTTTAGAAGTGTTTCACAGAACAACGTTTCTTTCAAAACCGAAACCAATAGTAATTATTTGTCGAAGTGCATGACGGGAAATAAATGTGATGATGGAAGAAGTGAAATAAAAGTAGCAGAGTGATTTATACTTCGAGGCAGATTTTTCTGGTTGCGGAAATTGACTCATCCATCGTTCAACGCACTTATGAAGAATTGAATTATTACGAACCTCGGAGTGCGCCGAATCGGTGTGATGACATTTCTGCCTCCATTAAGATTGTCACACTGTTTGTAGTAGTGGACGGTGTTGACTTGATACAGGATGTCCGAGGATTACAGAAGTGGAGAAATCATGCTACAGCAGATGCGCTGTGTCTGTCAAATTATATCTCACATTTTACGAGAACACTTCTGCGCATAGCAACATATTTTCCTGGAAAAAAAAGAGCCCAGGGAAATCCGTCCCTTCACGTCGCGAGGCGTTGCTGGAACAAACTGTTCCCTCTCTCCAGTTTCCGTCTTTCTTTCCACTCATCATTCAGCTGTTGAAATGTTTTAGAGTAGACGGTGGAGGAAGGGAAGGGGGAGAGAGGGGAGCAATAGGATGAATGGGAATAAGCGATTGAGCGGCTAGCCAGGAAACATTTTCTTTGTCATGTCTCGTATAGTCTAGTGCAGTGTAAAAGCGATGCTAGTTTAGTATATTAGTAACCAAATTGCAGTGTTTATTGGCGTCGCTTATTTGGGATGCATGTTGTTGTGGGGGAATCAGTTTTCAGCAGTTGAGTTCAGATCCGTTTGAACTCTTTACTTGGTTCCATTCTCCTATTGATTTGTGGCTAGAGCCGCTCCCTCCAAGCGATGTATCCGTTTTTGTTTATTTTTGAATGCGTTTTTGCTGAATCTCTGCTCCACTCGAAGAGATTTGTTGAGGAAATCCTTGCGCACTATTAGTGCGGTAGATAAGTTGTAGTTGCTAGCGCGAGGTTGTAACATGAAGTGCAGGGCCCCCGCTTGCCCGACCGGGGAAGGGAAGCAAGACTGCATCAGCAACAGTGTGAAGCGAGTGAAGGGCATGTTGTTTTGTTGCTTGGTACATGAGCGGCGCAGTGTTGTGATTTTGGGCTGCAAAAGATCGATATTTTGGCACATTGCCGGTGTTTGTATTCTCCCGTTGCGGTTTGTTATCTTGCCAGTGGTCGGTCACCGAAGTAGCCTGGTTTTTTGGCCCATCTAAAAGCAGCTGGGTTGCTGGGTGTCGCTTCTAGCAGTCGGCGCTTTCTCTCGTCGGAACGTTTCATTGTGTCCGGTACTAATTAGTGTTTTTTTGGATGCAGTGCTTCGCAGAATGGTTCACTACATTCGCTTAGCATCTCATAGTCTCTCCTGGACACATTTTCATCGTGGTTGATTTTTTTTTTCGCCTTATGCAGTGTTCCACGCGATAGTGCAGCCGTCAGGAAGTGAAAGAAAGCATCGCCGGCAGTGTTTATCAGATTTTTATCCGTTTTCGCAGTTCAGTTGAAGTGTGTTACACGAGTACTGTCGAACAGATAAGGGCGAAGCGCAGTGTATTCAACTCGATTGCGGATCATTGGGGTGCAGATTGGCAGAGTGACGCCGCTGAATTAGTTCGTCCCCTTCAGCTGTTTTGATCATTACGTAAGTGATCGATAGACAGAGGATTTGCTTGGAGGGAGCGATTGATAATTGAGGTGGATGATGTTGTCTTGTTGATGTTCACAACAACAATGCCATTTGTTTGAAGAATTCGACTATTGGACCGTAGTGTTGATTGTCTGTTTTGCTGAAGCCGAATCCCATTTTGGGAACTAGCAGCGATGCAATAAGTTTACTGTCCCATCCTTCAAAGTGAAGTTATTAAAGGATCCGTTGAACTATCTTTGCTAAAACCCTTCTTGCACGCACTTGAAAGCTTCGCGCAGTCTGTGATTATAACGCTCTATTTCTACGTCAGTTATGTGGGTGGGTGGTATGCGTTTGTGTGACTTAGTTGCAGCTTGTGGATGGAGAGCTAGGAAATTTTTTCGTTGCTGTGCTTCTTTGCGGAATAAGGGGAGAAGACTATAGATGCTTTATTTTGGTTGTGATTCGGCAGTGCTGTTGGTAGCGTTTTGCTTTTTAATTGAAAGCTTGATATTTCTCGCTGTGGGGTGTGATGGACAGGGAAGGGGAGATATGAAAACGGCAAGTGTGACCGCTGAAATTGTAAAACATCGTCGAGTCGTTTTTTGAAACGTCGTCTGGAAGTGGTATTGTAAGGTATAATTTCTTAAATGATTGGACGTTTCCGACGTGGAGACGATTCATAGCAATGCTTACACGACGTTTGCTTTCTGTGAAGCACTTGAAGCGCCACTTAGTTGCATTATGTGGCATTTGAGAATGATGAAGACTGTGTTAGTGTTAACATTGCTTCCGAAAGCGGCGTAATGGAACGATAGCTTGTATGGCTCTGTTTCTATATGTACACCGATAGTTTAAGAAGTGGAGGGAAGGGATTGATAAGTCATCTTTTACAGACAGCTTTGCTAGTATTATTACAGTACGGTTTTATTTTTAGCACCATTTGAAATCACCGAAGCTGTCAACAGTTTTCGAGGTCGAGCAACAAGAACGTAATAGAAAAAGAGCTCGTTGCGAAAGTCAGGACTTGACGGGACGGATGAGGACAGTTGCACTTCGCCTTCAAAAGTTGCAGATTAAATATTGAGTTGCGTCCAGCTGACGTACGTGGGTAACAAATTCCGCTACTTTTCTGATCGATGGAGGGCCGGTTTTTTGAAGTGGCGCTGAAATGTCAAAAGGTGCAGCCGTTACTTTCTTGCAGCTTCTCCAAGATATCACTGTTTACTTTTCCACTTTCTCAAATTGGAATTCGCGTTGCGAAACCAGCAACGGAGCTCAAAATGTTTCTTGTTTATTGCACTTCAGTCGCAACATTTTTGCAATTCACAGCTCAATTATATGCATCATGTGTACAATGTGTGACCTTCTGTTCTACCGACTAGACAATGTGTGCGTCGATTTGTACAAGTAGGGGTAAGGCAGCTTTTACTTGCAAAGTAGGAAAAGAAAAGGAACGATGAAGGCAGCTTGACTAGACCGATACTTTCTGCATGTGCAGCAGTGAGTGACCTGCGAAGCTGTCCACAAACGTTGAGGATCAGAGCCGCAATTTAGCTTTCACCTGTGCAGCGAGTTCCCTTTGGGTCACAGTATTTCTTTTTTTTTGCTTGCTTCATGTGTTTCTCATCACATCATACACTGATAATTAGCAGTGTGTGTGGGTGCGTTTTTTGTGGGAAAGGGGAGAAGGTACTCAGATGCACATATCGTGCGATGAGAGCACTAAACCTGGTGATGGGAACAGAAAGGGTGCACAGCGCCGTCTACTGCAGGTAGATTTGGAGGTGAAGAGACAGATCCGGTAAGTATGTAAGTTTGAGCGGCTTATCTGTTTAATGGTGCTAATTCATCTCTTAACCTTATTCGAGGTGCTTTGGCTTTAGACTTCTATAGTACGGCGATTTTTGACCTCCGAGAGAGCTATATTCTCTCGTCCCTCATTCCTCTAGGAATATAGTTGTATGCAGACTTAAATATGATGGGATTCATAGGTTAGTCAGTGCGTTCGTTGCGGTATATTTCCTTGTCTTACAGCGCGGAATGTTTGCCGTTCCTCGTAGTTTTATGCAATCACACATTCTTGAGGGAGTTAATGCATCGTTGCGGTGCCTGTATTGCTCATGCGACAGGCTTCTTTCTGTGTTTTCATGCCTTACGAAACGAGAGCCCCGAAACATGCCTTACGAAACAGCCTCTAGGAAAGGGACAGTTAAGGAGCATTATAATGATGATGCTGCGCGTTTACGGGACATCGGCATAAAGGGATCGCCACCGAGTCCGGATTGAAATTCTGCACTCATTCGCCAGAACGTAGTGATTTATTTGCTGAGTTACAGAGGGTCGATTGATGTGCAGCGCGCAGTGATATCCAAAGTTGGCATTTTTGGTAGCTGACAAAGAAATAATTTGCAAGGTGATGATAGAATGATCTGGGCATGGGTCATAGCCAAAGTATGTCATTTTTTGTTTACTATGCGGTCTCAGGATTTCGAGGCAGTGCTGCCTGTTTTATGCCGTGCAGCTAAGTTAAAGAATCATGCGCGTTTTTTGAACCGCGGGAGCGCAGCGCGCGTACCTCGCATCGCTGCAGCCGTACACAGTTGATGTTTTGTTTGATGACTCAGAAATAATATGAATCTTCCACATCAGACTCGTCGGTTTTGCAAGTGTCCGCAATAACTTTCTTTCACGTATAGCTGCTCTAAAGTCGGACTGTTTTGCATGTGTGGTCCCGACTTCAAGAGGACAGCTTCCTGTTGAAGTTTGTGGCAACGTTGTTTTAAGAAGCGGGAGTTTTCCGTTGCAAGCGGTTTTCAATTTTGAAAGCACTGAAAATTGGATTGGCTGTCAAATTATTTTTCATTTTCCTTTGTCCACTCTGCTGTTTCCTTAAATTTGTGCCCCGCTGAGGCCTGACCGCCTCTTCCTCCCCTTCCTCTCCATCTGTCGCTTTGGCTGTTATTGTTTTCTTGATTGATTCAAAAGTAGGCTGATCTCATTGCATGTTATAAAAGATCTGCTAACAATTTTGTTTCTTCTTCCATAAAACCTTTAAAGAAATGGAAGGAAGGAGTGAGACTTTCAGTCTCAATGACGGACTTCGCAATATTTTTAGTATGTCACGTTTAAGATTCATAGGAGAGTAAACTGAATAAGTTAGAGCGCGTTGTCTTTTAGATCTGCTATGAGAATATACGAGTGAAGTTTATTTTGAGTTGAAGAGAGCACTGCTCGCCTTCATCTCGGCGACTTGTTTCTCTCTGTTGTGGTGTGCGATTTCGATGTGTTGCGTGTGGAAATTGTTTTCCACTCTTGCATTCGTCCAATAAACATTTGAATTACCATGAATTTAAGGCACCTCTTTAGCACTTGAAGGGAGGAGGGAAGCAAGTTTGGGGACAGCTCATTTCTTGTCCTTTGTTTCATTGAAAGGTGATGTTTTCGACATATTTGTGCATTCACGGAAAAATTTGGAGTTTCCTGCTGTTGCTGAGGTTTTACAGCTGTGAAATTATGTGTTCTGTTCAGTTAAAGCACTTTTTTTACCTAAAAGACTATGAAAGTCATCGGGCTTTGGTGTGCTCATTTCGCAGATGGTTACTTCGTCGGCGAATAAGTATGGAAGCGCGTATAGCGTAGTCTTGTTGGTCTCTGTGATCGTTGAACAGCGCGGTGTTTGTGGAATGGGAAGGGAGTGAAACGCGCCGCGTCGATATTTGCGCAAACAAGTGCGGCGGGTGCGGAGAAGCATTTAGTTGCATTCGACGGCCTTGTCAACTTCATGCCTTTCATTGACCACCTCCGCTGCTCAAAATAATTATAAATGCTTCTCTTGTTGAGCTCTCACTTTAGTTTTTCCTTCTCTTTTACAAGTAATCTGTGCCGCAGTTCTCACTTTCCGTTAGAATATGTTTTCTTATTTATTAGCTAATCGGTTTACTTCATCCTGTCTGCTTTGTACGCTCTTTCGAGGGTTTTTCTTTGATTTAACCAGTGTGAAACTGCAGAGAAAGGTGCTGCACACTGTCATTTGATGATTTTCCTTCCAGCTTTTGCATCATCCATAAAAATTTCCCATTTTCATCCGCCCTCCCAGATTTGAATCGAGAGCCGCTTACGCAAATTACTGATTTTTGCAGTTTATGTGGTCGACGAGAAAAGAAATTGTGGCCTCAGCGCTCATATTTGCTTAGTGCGCGTACATATTGTTTCTGTGGTTATAACCTTTACGATTGAACTTCTTACATTAACTGCTTGGAGTAACCCATTTGCAATTTATTGACCTGGGAAGGCACTTAAAATTGAAGCTGTCCGTTCGTACCTCTGATGAAGATGTTTTGACCTCTCAAAATGTGCACAGATATGTGGTTCACCGGTCGCTCGACCCCTGAAGAGATTCCATTAATCTGCACATTCCTTATATGTGTTGGCTTAGTTTGCCTTAGACTCCGTCTGGTGTCTTGGATTCTGAAATGAAACAAGGGGAAATCATATTATGTCTGCAGTCCTTATGGGTTTATAGTTTAATGAAACGTTCTTCAGTTTGGTCTATGTTTGTGTATTATTTCGTATATTCGTTGCGTTAAACAGGTGAAAATAGCGAAAGTTGTGCATATGGCGTATATTTTGTTTACATCCCGTCTCGTCTTTGTCAGTACCGAAGCATATACGATCAATATTTGGCCTCTGACGGGCCGTAATTGCTTCGTGAAATCGTCGGTGCATATGCTGCGGACAGGCAAAATTCCTTTTATGATGTAATAATGAACAGTGAACACGGAGAACAGGAAGGGAGATCCATGTTCCCTCGCTCGGAGATTGCGAAATTATCGAAGAAAACAGAGGGGAACAGTGTCTTTCACCTTAATTGTGAACTTGCCTATGCTTGTAAAGGAAAAGTCCTTAAACAGTTAAGAGTGATTTTCGGAGTGAACATTTTTTGTTGGAGCATTTGTCGAGCGGACTTAATGCGCGAAATCCTCACTTCATTGGAGGCATCGTAGAAAGTTCTTGAGGTTTCATTGAACGCTGATATTTGATAGCGGCAATGTGAATTTGATGTCACTTAAAGGCTGGATGAACTAGTCGGCATCTCTGAACACCTCATTTCACTATTTTCTAAGGTTCACTTCAAGTATATGCTGTGTTGCTTCAGAGTACTTCACTTTGCTCTCTTGATGTAATTATTTTGAGTTGAATGCTGGTGCCTTATGTTTTATTCTCATTGAGTTTCTAGTGTTTTTATCTTCCCGCCTGACGCGATTCGAGTGAATTGTTGAAGAGACGGTGTGATGTGCGCACTGGCAGTCGCGTTTTCAGGTTGTGCGCGCTCGCTTCACAGTTGCCCGTTGTGCTGCCGTATTGTTTGATGGCGCAGAGTTGAGCCTCTGAGTGCGCCTGTCAGCTGAGAGCTCTGTGTTCTGTTCCCAGAGAATTATTCGGTTTGAATCCCTCGTTGCCCCTTGTTTGCTTTGCGAAATCGTCCACTGAGTCCAACTGCTGCACGCTTGTGTGTGCCTACAGCTTAGTGCGCTCCATACCTCACCACTTACGGTGTGCTGCAAGAGGAACAAATGACTGTAGAAAGCCACCGTATCTACGAGACGTCTGTGGTCAGTAATGGTAGCCGACGTATTGCTCATACAAATCGCCGGCGTTTGATTTCTGCGCCACCTGGTGGAGGTGGTGGCAAACCCATAGCAGCACACATCGTCAAAATTGGCAGCTTCACCGAAAAGCCGGTTCGTCGACTGGCCTCCACGAATGGTGGTGGCATGGCACCACTCGGTGCACTCAGGTCAAGTATCGCCCATGGCGGTGGGGGTTCTGTGGAACTGAGCAAGATGGTGATTGTAAAAAGATTGGCCAGCAGTGCTTCACCGCCTGCAAGTGCACCCTCTAAACGTGGTTCGATTGCTTTGCAGAGCGGCACACTTCGTGAATCTCCATCAGCAGAGAGTCCGTGCGAACAGCAGAATCGCTTCGTAGACAGCCCTCATGGATCGCTCACACATTCAGAGGTACTCTTTCCAGCCTTCCCCATTTTATCGCTTCATTTCTTGCTCGCTTTGTTCCTCTCTTTTTCTGCGCATTCGTATCATCCGACCGTTCATATTTGCTTTTTCTCGCTGGAATCCTGCTTTTTCATTCTTTCTTCTTCTCTGTTATTGAGGTGGGTTTAGTGGCGGAAAAAAGGATGCTGTTTGCATCAACCGGCTTAGATTGAATTGCAGTAATCTAAGTGGCTGTTTGTCTTACTTATATGCGATCTCTAATTCTTTGTTTTGTTCAAAAATTGGTCGAAGTAGAAGTAACTGCACTGTTAAAGCAGACTTTCGATGTGCATGTCATCCCTAGGCGTCTGGTTTTATGCATGGTTCATTTTTTTGTGGTATTTTGGGTTGGCGAAAGGCGTAGACTTGATCTTTTTTGGGTTGAGATAAGTACTTATTGTTATGTGATGTTTTGTGTTCGTGTTATCGTTCACTTAGGCTACAAATGACAGCCGCATCGTTTTCCCATCTAATCGATTCTTTCTCTTCCGTCACCTAGCATCGTGTAGTGTGTGATCGTGAGCCCTGAAGTTGCAGTCTTCTGCACATTTTTTTAGACGCTTTTTTGCAGTTGTCTTCTTCTGCCTACCGCTCCTCCTCTGTTAGCAAATGTGGGCATGCACTCTTTACTTAAAGCAGACCTTCGGTGTGCATGCCATCGCTAGAGATCTAATAACTCGCCACCTAAAACATTGAAATCTCATTCAGACGCCGTCTAATAGTGCCGAGATTATTCAAGTACGTAGTGCAATAATGGCCACTTCCGGTGCAGAAGTTGAGGTTTTCGAGAGCCCCAAAGTGGGCACCTGAAACATTATATGTGCACGAATTGCGGTTTCTGAGAGCTAATAACTCGGATTTGCATCTAAATTTTTTCGGAGATCAGAGTGAGGATCCCAAGAGGAAAACATGTGTCCCATAACCGCATTTCCTGTTCTGTCCTATCATGTGAATCCCAAGCTGTGGAGGAACGGGTATGTGGTCTCTAAAAGGCCACGCGGTATTTTGGCGAAGCCTTGCAATTACATACAGTGAGTGCTTAGTCGTCATTCGCTTCAACTGTAAAAATGGAAGCATTGTATAAGCATCTTTCGAATATAGCCCAGATGTCGTATGGGAGGGAAGGAGAGGAGGGTGAGTGGCTGCAGGAGGAGGGCAGCGACGATTTTTTGCATTTCTTGTCTCATCTGCTAAGGTTATTTGTTAGCAGATGAATCATCGGAATTTATTCTTCTCAGAAATGTGTTCAGGAAGGTAAATGATGTTTGACTTAAGGGGAGGAAACGTCTTGCAGGAAGGTAGCTAATGACGAAGGATTATGATTGCTCTTGCTAATAGCAGCACATGAGCGGTAGGCGTTTCTCATTGACTTTGCTTTCTTCCGGAAAATGTGAAGTGATATAGCGGACTGGCGCTGTTCTTGTTGCATAGAATTAATTTATTGACTCGTTTTTGCGTTGTTCCTTATACGTGAATATAGGGCAGTCAATTTTCATGCGCGTTTAGCAAACGATACACTTATCCACCAACACCGACCCCTGTTTACGCACTCAAGCTTCAGATCTTCCCTTCATCGCACTTATTATTTGAGCTTCCTCCAAATTTAGGATTCATTTCTCAGTTGCTAACCATATTGGGAGGCGGGGACTGCTTTGAGCTGGGGAATCGGAGCGAAGAATAAAAGCGAAAATAGTTGGTAGGCTCGAAGTTAAAGGTGGTAAAAACTAAGCAGGAAGATGCGAGCGTTATGTGAAACGATTATATTGCAGAGGTAGGAGTGCGCAGTCTGAGAGTGAGAAGTCGTTCTATTAGATATGCGGACAGAAACTTGATGAATCTGTTCGTTTGAGACGGGCTGATTGTTACTTTTAGCAATTCGCATCTTTTTATCAGTCACGTAGCATCGCGTTTCCGTTAGAATCATAGCTATCGGAATTGTGTGCCTCTTTGTCCTTCTAGTAGAAGGCAACAGTCATTGCATTCACATCGAAATTCTATGCACTCCTGGAGTTGTGTTTAAAATATTGCAGTTGTACCGGAACCGGGTTTACGTCTCTTAATAAAACTGTAGTGGAGGCGTTCGCTTCGTCGGGTCGTTTTCATTTAGCGTCGGGAAGGAATGTGGCAGGTGGAACGTCCACTCAGCTGTTTTGTATCGGTGAGGTGCGTCTGGCCAGGAAGTGTTCGCACTCGGTTGCTATTGATTGCCACTGTGTCTCTGTGTTGTCTGTCGGACAGTTCATTGCCATCGTCACCTAGCGGATTTTCTGAGTTATGAATGTTCATTTTCGAGAAGTGTGTTCTCTTCTCGTGCATATTTTGTTGCGCGGCTCATATGCTTGCATTGTCTTTGTGACCTGCTACATGCCCTCAGTATTAATTAGTTCACTTCTTAGATCAGCGGCCAGGAGAGTTAAGTTTTGTTGGAACATAATGTGTTGTAAAACGGTTAAGTAGCTGGTCTCCTGAACTGTTCGATTGAGGCGAATGTTGCAAAATATGTGTGAAAGCGAGTATCGATTAGTGATCAGAGGTCCATCAAAAACAGCCGTTTGAGGCCGTTTCTTATGAACGATGAGAAACTTTGTTTGATTTGCCAGTTCACAGTTCTCATATGAACAGCGGAAGCAAAGGACGGATGGACGATGAGGAAGGGTAATGGTGCGTGCAGCGGCATTGGCGGCGGTGAAAAAACGTTAATTCTTTGCGAGTGAGTGGTTATGAAATTCCTGAAAAAGTGAACTAAAAGTGCAAAAACAGAGTGAGAGTTTTGCTGTGGAAAACCCTTTGGGTAGTTAGCTTGGTACTTGCTCAATTTGAAAAGTGCTGTCTGTGTCACAAGTTTTTTTCTTATTGTGGGGTCACGGCGTATGTTGTGACCGCGTAGGTGTGAAGTGTTGGTGCCGGTCTCTTGCTGCGGTTTATTCATTTAAGATAGCAAGAAGGCGGAAAAGTTAATTCCAGCAAACTGTAAAAGTCAAGTGAAAATAAGACTTACTCACTGGAGGCATTCGATGAAAAGTGAGTTTCAGGTGGAACCGAACACGTTTCAAAAATGTCAGTTAATTAGCAGTTGAGAACATTTAGGTGAAACCAGATGTCGCTGGATAATAACCAACCAAAATTCCTGTTTTATCCAAAGTTCAGTCTTCTGGTTACCCTCACCATTCTCTTTCCGGTCTTTTTTCCTTAACCGTCTAATTATTTCCCTGATTGTAGCGCATGCCCACGTTATCAGTCGGTCGCCATTTATGTTTCATTTGGCATGAACTTGTGGAAGTCTGCTTTCCGCATGCGTTGTATAAAGCGTTGCTGACGTGACTGTTGACTGTATACAAAGAAAGAACCCTAATGCCACGAACAGTACAGTCGGAGAGGTTTGCGGTCTCCGACATGTGTATGTCTGCATTGTGAATGTTATTCAGTTTGTTTGGAAATTCTTTCACTCACTCAAAGCCTGTAAAATTTTCGTAGCACTGAAGCCGCCCCATTTGTGTGGACTTGTTTTACTTACACTCGGTACAGTTTTGCTGTCAGCAGATTGGTTTACGACTATATTTGCAATGTCCGTTGTTCAGTTTCAGTCGAGCCGTGTTTATATACGGGCCCCAATTTTGCAAGGGAACGATGTTGTGATCGAGGGATTATTTCGTTGCTGTTCTTTAATTTGATTCCATTTAAAGACTAGATAAGTACCTATTCCGGCTTTTCTATAAATGGTACGTGTCACTGTCCATTGTTAACGTGCTTTGCATCTATTTTCCAGCTCACTTTGCATGTTGTCTTTTTCTAGTTTGGTGGTAGGGGAGGGAGTGGGACCTAGGTTCCTCAAAGCAGAGTGATAGCAGCCTTTCGAATACCGAAGAAGTGGATCTGTTTTCGTTTACTGATGTATTTTTGAGTACCCTATATAATAAAAGAGGCAAATTTCAGCTGGATGACTACATAATTGATGAGATTCTTTCACTGGAAGACGACCAGATGGCCCTACGGGACGTGGGAGGTACTAAAACGCAACCGGTCAGCTTTTTTTTTTGCTGGACGTGCGTCACAGTTTGTTTGTGAGAGTTTCAGTGCAGCAATCAACACGTATTCGCTTCTTCAACACGCAGCAATCAGCAATCAACATGTTTAACTTTCTTTTTATGTATAGTTTGGGCTGCAATTTTTTCGATTTAAGGAGCTCTAACTCTCCCCTCCACCCTCATTCCCCCAAAAAGAGTTGTAGAGAGTGTTGTGATCGAGTTAAGGCACCAAATAGTGAGATGTCGTGCGGCGTAAAGCTTGTTGCCGTCACTGCATATCTCGTTGCTTTAACGCATATCTGCTGTAAGTGTCAAGCGGATTTACACTTCTTTGTTGTCGTATATGGCCAATCTCTTCCCTTTTCTTATTCCCGAAAATTGCGGAGAGTCCTTGTGCTTTAGGTTATTTAAGTTGTGTGCATTTCAAAAACAGGATCGCACTTGAAGGTACGAAATTCGTATGGGAAATTGGGACCCGAAATTAGTGAGCTCACGGCTGAAACCTAAAGAGTAGGGGAGGAGAGCAGGGCTAACTCATTTATGGTGTTCGTTGTTGCAGAACAAGATTACTTGAGAAATTAAAGTGCTGTTTATAATGAAGAAATTGATGAAAGGGAATTAAGAAGGCTCGATTGCTGATCTGTGCAGCTATATTTGTTGTCAAAAATATGGGCTTGTTTCTCGTTAAATTTTCTTGTTTTTGTTGCCTTTGTTGTTTTCTATTTCTGCCTCTGCAAGCTTGTGGCATTCTAAGCTCCAACTGCCTTGCTTATGACCGAGGAAAGAGAGAGAGATGGGCAATAACACAGCTGTAATTTCCTATTGCCTGACGCGTGGCAAGAGAACTGATAAGTTTGTTTATGATATATGTATGCCAATTTTCATCTTTATCAACAGACTTTTCTATGGTTTTATGCGTACCTCTTGCTTTTGTTTGACTTTCTATTGTTTCCGTTGTCCTTTTGATAGGCGCTCGTTTTCCTGTTCAGGTTGAGGGGAATTTGAAAAATGAGAGCGTTAATTGCACTGAGTTTTGTGAGGCGAGTAAAAATCCGTTTGTGCAGAGAAATTATCGACGAATATGAGCGAAGAAGTGTTTTGAGCGGCGAAAAGTACCATGAAAGGATTGCATTGTTTCAACCGTTGATGAGTTTCACCTCAAAAGGTATTGAATCGCCTCGGCTGTTTCGAAGGGGGAGCCGACTAATTCCAAAGTTTAGTTTAGAACCAGCCCACTTTGATATGAAATTAATGATATTCATAATTTGGCTTAGCTGTTCTGATTAAATAGACGGGAAATTTGAGTTAGGCAGCCTGTTCGGGAAATTGTACTGCACATAAAATTGGTAATAAGGCTAGCGGAGCGGGGTTTTTTGCATTTGCATTCACATATAATTCCGTCACTCTCTGTTTGTTTCCACAGGCATATTTTCTTAGGAAAGATTCGGGTTTCTTCGCGGATTCCTTTGTTTATGTTTTGCCACTTTCATTTTTCATGTTGAGCGATGCTGAAGCAATGAAAAACAAACGAAGAGAGTGAAGTGAGAGGGTTGGTGCGAACGTTGGTCTTTCATACTCAGAACTGAGATTTAGCCTCATTTGAAACTCCATCGCAGGGAGCAGTTCATCGCTGATGACCGCCAGCGGGGACCTTTTTTTAGTCGACTGAAACAAGGGCAGTTTTTTGATCTTTCGTAACCACCCTCCTCATATTTACTTTTCACCTGAAACCGATCTTTTGTGCATGCTTATCGAATTGGACTGCTGATTTCTTGTTTGAGAGGGCAGACAAGAGGAAGGGAGGAAAAGTGAATGTGTTAAAAAATGACGCGCTTGTCTTTTTTTTGGGCGATGATTGGGTGTCTTTCCTAGTACACGGTGCCATTAATTCGAGTGTTCTCAAGCAGTCTTTTCGGCCAGTTTCGCGCTCATTTGTTGTTATACTGATCGGATCCAAAGTGATTTCTTTCATACGTCTTAAGATTTTATCGATGATACTGTTGGGATTCGTGAGGTGGGGACATATCGCGTTGAAAGTTATCAGCGTTTGCTTACACTATTGATCATACGAAATTGTTGCTCTCTCTTATGAAAGAATAGTGCTGAAACGAAGGTGAAAGGAAACGACAACGTATAGGTATTTCATTCTCAGAAGTAGCGGTTGTGTGCAAATGCTATTATTTGCACTAATGGAAGGGCGAGCCGGTTTGCGAGCGAGTGTATCTCTGCAGAAGAGCGTTTGGGATGGGGAGATGTTTGGTGACAACCGAAGGCGCGGTCATCTTTAAGTGTGCAGTTTGCTTATCAGCGAGTGTGCAGTACTTTTTAAACTGTCTGAAAGAGAGGTGATGATGGAGAGCAGGCTGTATAAGAGGCACTCAGTTCAAATAAGCGACACGGCAGCGTCGTAGCGAATGAGGAAGAGAGACTTTTTTACTGGTCGTAGTTTGCATAAAATGCAGAGAATAGAGTGTTAAGTCACTTAAGCTCCCCTCTCGTCCTCTTTTTCTTCGGCGTCGCGTTAACTCGTTCCACACTCACAGGTTATCCTTTCCCGAAAACTTCGTCAAGCTCACGCTTTCTCTTCCCGGGGAGGAGATTTAGTAGAATCAAGTGGAATGTCCTCCATTCGCTCATCGAAGTTTTTCAGTAGGTTGACCTAAATGTGGCACTAAAACTAGTTAGTAAGATGCGTAATTGAAATTTATGTAAAATTTTTCGCCATGCCACTTCTTGGCACTAAGATGCCTCCTTGGTGAGTGCATTTGAGCAACTTGTGTAGGTGTCAGTTCGTTGCCAATTTGATTCCTCCCTGCTCTCTCCCACCTCCCTTCGCTGCTCTCCAGGTAGGCTGGTGGTGCTATCCTTAGAATTGTGTTTGCTATGTCTTAATGGCAGTTTTGATCAGGGCAGCAGTCTGATCTCGTTTGCTGCATCATTTCCTCGTTTTGCGTTGTTTCTGCTTGAAGGTTAAAATGTCACTACAGTTTTTCGCACTGTGGTGTTGTTTTTGATATGATCGATATTTTAGCTTCATGGTATTATTTTGAAGCTTTGCAGCATTCCGTTTCTAGTTTAATATCTGTGCTCGCACGAGAAGCGAAACGTGCTGTTTAAGCGCATCGCAGTCGCGAAATGCTCATTTCAAATTCGCAGCAATCCGATTTTTTTTAGTTCCCCAACTGATTCCATTTCTGCAAACAAATTAAGTAGTCTTTTAATAGATGCTTTGGGGGGAGGGGAGAGGGGAACGACTGCACAGATTGGTTGGGGGAAATGTTATTTTTTGGCACCCATATTATGTTATGTGTTCTTGCAAGTGTACGTTGTTTTAAAAATTCCTTTTGCAGCTTCCAGTGAGCTACAGCTGTGCCGACAACTTAACGACTTTGTCGTCTCCTCATCATGCTTCTTCGATACCAAACGGACGTTCCATCCCTGGAACCGCGAGCTCTGGTATTACGGTTCTTGGTAGTTGGACGTAGTTTATTATGCGTCGTCTTCCTTCTCCCTCCCTTCATCCCCTCGCCTTCTCCTCCCCATTCCTGTGTTCTGCACGAAACCGTTTCATGATTTTATGTATTTTTCAAATTGTCTGTTGTATTTTGGACTTACTGAGTTGTTACTCTGTCCAAGTTTTCATGTTCAGAAACCCACGTCACAGGGGATCTTCGTCTGCTAATAGCATTAAGGGTCAGTATTGAAGAGTTTGATTTGGAAAGCTTAACACGTTGGTAAGAGGGATGTGTTTCTTTTGTGTCATAATTTTTTATCATTTTGTACCACATTTCGGTGGTTAAATTTCCTGCTAGCTGTTTATAGTTTTAGGGCCCTAGTTTTGTCTCTTTGTGCTCGTATCCTCAACAGCACCAACAGCATGGAGGCCTGTCCTTTCAGAAAACGTGTGTTTTTTCAGCGGAGCTGTTTATTATGCCTCTCATTACTGCATATTGCCGTTCAAGTTTATCGAACACTTGGAGGGCATGTTAGATGCATTTGTTAATAATTGTTGAGATGTAACTTGTTTCAGCATATCTACAGATGAGCATGAATTCTTTCGCTGAATAAACTCATGCTTGTCCCTCTCGCGACTTTTTTTGTTTTGCGATGTTGAAACACATATTGCGGTCATGAAAGAATTTCAGGAGTGCAGGCTACCCAGTCTCCCATGCTTTCCATCCATATGTGCTCCTAATTTTTTTCTGCCGCTTACACCATTTTTTATGACCTTTACTTTCACATTCAGTTGAGGCACAAGTTGAGCGCTGTCATGTTTCAGGCGGTTCTGGTCACAGTGGATCCCCGATCGGGTCCATTCCGATCAATTCATCTTCCTATCGGCAGGTTGTGTCGTCAAGCGCGCCTACGAGCAGCATGGATATGGAAACACTAGTGAGAGGCTCTAGCCAGGAAATAAGCAACGAGCCAGATTTTTATCGCGACCGAAGAAAAAAAGACATCCATAATATGAGTGGGTTATTTTCATCAATTTTATCCTTTCCTTAAGGACTTTTTAGTCCTAATATTTAAGCATAGAAATACATAGAAGAAGACGAAACCTAATATTTCCAGTGAATATACATTTAACTAATCTGTTAGATGATGGTAAAATTATGTTGTGTTGTTACATCGAATGTGGTGTCACGTCTCCACTCTCAATACTACACAGTAGTGTCAACTGTGATGGGTGTTGTACGTGTCTGGATGCAGTAGCGAGACGCTTTTGACTATTTGAGCATATTGCTCACAGCTTTGAAGGCTGCATATGTGACACTTTAAACCACGTTTGGTGAAAAGTGGCCCATATTTGAAAACGCGCGATGGAAAGGAAAAGAAAAAATCGAAGTTGCCTCTGCGATTCTGGAAGAAGCCGTGCAGGATCTTGTTTTATCTGTCTATTTTTCACTCAGCCAGTTCGTTTGCAAGGGTTCTTTTAGAATTCATATTAGGTGGCACTCAACCAGTTCCTCGTTTAGTTGGGGATTGTTGTTGATCTAGTTGAAATAACGAAAAAGGAGAGTGCGTTACAGAAACTGCTGTAATCAGTTCTCGAGTGAAACGGTCAAATTGCTGGAAGAATATTTTTGTGCAAAATGTTGCCAACGAAACGTTTCTTTTAGTTGAGCGGCGACGGCGTTATAATATAAACGACCGAATAAAGGAGCTTGGATTGATGTTACCGAAGCATTCTGCAGAGTAAGTCAGTGAATTTTTCTGGGTTTGCGAATTCCGGGTAATGTCCACATTGAAATCGTTCCACGTCGCTTTTGGTGGAAATGCAGCGATTCTCATGAGCACTTCCATTACTTGCGTTGTTAATGTGGAAGGTTGGCTTACATTGGTGAATGTGCGCCTGGGAAAATGCTGTCTCATGCTGCTTAGCGCATGCATTTGGGAAATCCCAGTACCTATTCAAACATGAGTGTCAGCAAGCTTTTAGTTGTGAATAGGACGTATGGAAACGAAATAATGTTTAACTTTCGAAACCCTGACATGTTCTTTGTGCATCTGTCGGACATCCGTCAGGGGTTGCGGTCTTTGTTCACTGATGTGGCACTTTTGAGTACATTTGTTTTAGACCCACCCGATTAGCAGGTTGCAGGTGGCCTTTGATCAGTTGGTTGGCACCTTTAAATGCAGTGGTTCTACATCCATGCGACCAATACTTGGTGAACCATGTTATCTGGGCTAGCATCTTCAGATGCGTACGTTTTTGCATATATAGGATAAATAATTGGTGATCTTCGGTCATTATGCTGGTACGTTTAAGCTTACTGGTCCCATATCTTTCGGATCCTTAGTCACTCGGCTGAAACGGATGCACTGCGTTTTCATTTTACATTTTGGCTGTTAGTTTTAACATGTTCGATGGAATGTTGGATGGTTAGGTTCATTGTTGGTTTGCGACATAGTGAGTATTTTACCATATAAACTAGAGTGGAAATGTGATTGTAGTATCTCGGCTTTCGCAAACTGTCAGAACACTGCAGGCGTTACTTTCGTCTGCAACATAGCAGCATTTGATATGGTATTGTTTTAGCCTCCCGGATCACTGGGTGGTCGAAAACTTGGAACACCTATGTCCACGCTGCTAGGAAGCATGGGACAGCATTGGAGATTGCAAACCAATCTTCCTTATTGGATATGTGCACTAATTAATTAATGAACTCATGTTTCCATCAGTTCAACAGATTTCTTTGAAATTTTATCGTTTGAAGTTTAATTCTGTTTGAGCGTAGAGGAGAGGGGTGTCATCACCATCCCACCTCATCGCTTTTAATCTCCAGCACGTGTTCAGTTTTGAACATGAATGTGTTTCTTTTTCTAGACGGACAGGTATTTCTATATTTCTGATTTGCTCAAAATTTCGAATAGCGGCATTATTCATTTATTGTTAAGGGAAATGAAACTGAACAAGGGTACGATTCTGAAAGCGTCTTGCGATTACATTCGGCAATTGCAAAAGGACCGTGAGCTGATGCTTCGGCAGCAGCAGCAGCAGGCACGTCTGGAGCATGCAGCGAGGATTTATGCCGAACGGGTCAAGGTATCTGCGCGATTTTAGCAAATCCTTTGTATGGACTATTTGTGCGGCTTAGGGCCTTTGGGAAATAATATGCCTTTGTGAGTCTTAGTGCACGTGGCTGACGAAGAGAATAAAGGACGCTCTTCTGGAAATAAGGATATATTGTGTGACTTCAAAGTAGCAGATTCTGTGCACACCAAACAACACACGCTCCGGGAAAGGAACATACATTTCAACTTTAGCAATGTATATACGTGAAACAATAGCAGAAGCACACAGTTCTTGGAACGGTTCATTGGGTTTAGGTTTAGTTGTGCTGAGAAGCAGTTGTAAGTCCCGAAATTTACTGAAATTTGAAAAATACATGTGAGTTGATTGGAAGAGTATTTTCGATAGCGTGCATTGTGAACACTATATCAGCACAAAAACGATGAGGTTAGATTTGCGCTCGTCGGAGCTAGGAACCATCGGAGCTTGCGCTCGTGGCATACAGCGTCATCCAGCGTCACTATCATCACAGATTTTAGGTGATTAAAAAATTTTCGAGCGTGAAGCATTATTTAGCCATTGTGAGCGCTGCTATGACGTAAGTAGTCAGGTCACACCACTTCTGGTCTCTTTCTTGGTGGTGCCGCCGTTCTTGGTAGTCTGCAGCGTGCAAAGCCCTTGGGTTGATTGACCGGCAGCAAACTGCTGTTTCGGAGTGGAGATTGTCAGACTGTTGAGCATTTTTCTGGTTTAAGATACGCAGTAGGTGTGGATCGCTGAACATGGATGTTTAACCACAAGAAATTCCTGTTCTTTCTCTTTAATTGAAGTAACGATTTCGCTTCATTACGCGTTAATTTCACACATCTGCGGCTTTATTGATTTATTGTGGTACCATTTTAGCAACATTATTACGTACTACAGAATGCAGACTACATTCGTTTTCGTGCCAAACGTTTATCTTTTTTACCCTTTCTATCTGTGTGCTAGTAAGTCGTGCATTGCTTCTGAATGGATCCAGTAAAATAGTACAAGGCAAGCATTCTGGAAACCTATGTCATTCCGTCGCTTTGAAGCTTGATTTTCCTCGAAGCCTTGTTAAAAGTGCTTTTCGAAATAGTGAAAAGGGAGTGAGTACTGCAGTATGTTGTTACAACGTCAGATTTCCAATGTGTTATGTCTAACAGGAATTGGAGGAGCAGTTGCAAAAGAATGGCTTGGCAGTGCCGCCTGCGTCAACGAGTCTGCCCCCAGTGCCGCCTCCGCCGATACCCTCAACAGTGAGAGCCATTAAGCAAGAGCCCTTCGATGACATCCCTCCGTCGCCTTCACAGACCCCTACCGGAAGCCTTGTAAGTTTTATTTTTTTGCTTTCTTCTTTATCCGGCGTTTCCTGCGCGTGGAACTGAAGTACTTTCACTTCTCTCAGCTGTACAACGCTTTTGGAATTGTCGAGTGTGTTCTGTCCCAATTGTATTCATATACATGAGATCAGCAGCAGCTGGTTAGAGTGGTGAGTATTTTTCAGAAACCATTTCCTTCAATTTTCAGCTAGTGACTCATAGTCACTTATATGTTCGCTTAGAGGTCGCCAAGAGACGACAGCAAATTTCTGTGACGTCACAATTGCCTTCCTATCCATTTTAATAATGGCATATACGGATGGTGAAAAATTAGCTCCTTTCATGAATGCATTTCTTGAAAGTTATTTGTATTCATATAGATAAGCAGCAGCTGTCAGATATGTCAGATCTTACTATGCTGATAAATGCATTATGGTGTCTTCAGAAATGCATGTAGCGAGGCTTTAGTGCGAGAAGAGGGTTTGTGTAAACCGTTTTGTGCATGTATACGTCGATTGATCGCGGCTAGCTCTCTTATCAAATCTCCAAATGCTTCGCCTATGCGTAGTTGAATTGAGATTTACTTGTCGATAAGAAGACTGTACCGAAGGACCGAATTTGTGGTCTTGGCCCGTTTTAAGCTGCTGAAGTGGACACGTCGATTATTGGAAATGTTGGTGCTTCTCTTCCTTTTTGTTGAAATTTTCATTACGAAGGTTCTGCTTTCAAATCAATACGCTTAGTTTCAACTTTCATCACATTACTAAGCTAGATGGAGTTATTGCAGTCTTCGGCTGGCTTCATGTCGCAGCTGTCGGATACAACAGCAGCTATGGCGATAACGAGCCCAGTTACCCTTCACGGTCAGCAGGACAGCAACAGCTTTTTCAGGCACGTCTTTCTTTCATTTAGTTCAAATGTCACATTTTCTTTCGCTCTAACTTTCATGTGCAATTTTCTTTGCGTAAATGTGACGTGAAATCGGTTTGTGCTTCTTTTTTATCCTTTCATTTCGCACCTTTGAATGGTCACCACTTCTCACTTGTAATCGTCAAGTCAGTTTTAATTTTTGTTCGAAAGGATTTTGCAGAACTCATTTTTATCCGCATTGAATCAGCAGTTTCCTGAGTTTCGATTGAAGCAGTGAACCTTCATCTGTCTTTTGAGTCATTTCTGGGATGAAATGTGTTCAACTGTTTTTGAGTTCTTGTGCATATTAGCGTCCACTTTTATCCTGCGTCTGCTGTGAATTTTCGGACCCGCTGGACAAAAGCTCGACAGTAACAAAAGTTTTCTTATGCTTGATGCCTGCCGCTGCTGTAAGATGAATTCTCTTTTGTTATCGTAATATATTTTTGGATTATCTGATGCACCAGTAAACCGTTTTGTTTTGTGTTTTTGATCACCTCTTAAAAGGAACAAGTCTTTTATGTATCAAGAGGTATGATTAGTTGTTTTCAGCATAGGCAGCTGTAGTCCACCTGAAAGTTCACCATATGCGACACCGGACTGGCGGCATAGTAATATATCTTCATTGCCACCCCAACAACAGCCATTCTCCGATCTCATTATGGAGGATCTTAGCTCATTGCACACCGGCGGTCCTCTGTTACAGGTAATTCCTGTCGTTTTGATGCTGCACTGTTGTTTCACTTTTGTGTTCTCTTTTGATCAATGGGCTCGATGCTTTTGGCACTTTTTATTTAGTCATTTTGAAATGTGTTGTTCGTAGGTTCAATGCTGCTAAGTAGAGGGAGTTGCGTTTGTGTTGTAGTGTGTGGACTCATCATCTTTTCTGGATGATTATTTTAAGGTGCGCTGCATTCTCGGAAGTGGTTTTGAAGTAAGTAGTAAACGTATGTCAGGAATGTCATATTGAAAAAGGAAGCAGATGAGTCTTTTCAGGTCTTGTAGATTTATTATCGTTTTAACTGCTAATGTAACAGATGCTCTCTTCATTTTTGTAGCCCTGTTGCTTCTAACGTTTGTATGCTGTGTTCGTTCCTCCCTGAGAATGGGTCTTTCAGGGAGATCCCATGATATCGGCGGCAGGTGGTGGACCATCGCCGCATGGCTCAGCGTTGCCGAATCAAATGTCACCCGATGTACAGTGGGACCAGGCTAGTTTTTCTCCCGATAATCAACCGAATCAGTCTGCTGCTCTGGGCGTCTATCAGCAGCAGTCGGGCATGGATTTCTCTTAAGTGTCATGGTACCGCTTTTTTGGCTGTGGAATTGCTTTCCGCTGTTTCGCAAATGCACTGGCATTTTTTACGGAATCAATTCGGTGTTATTGCTTAAGAGGAGAGCAGTTCAGCTTTCCTGTGTTTCAGTTAGCGGGACGTCTGGCAGACGTCGTGGGTGGTCGGCGAATAGTTCAAGCTTGTTAGTGTCCTTAGCTTGGATTGTTGTAGCAGTCAACGTTTTGTGAACTGGGTGCTTGATGAAGGTGATCATTCTCAAGTAGTACTGCCACATACTTGTACTTGTGCATGTATCTTATCTCCGATAACCTGGTATAGTACGGTGTGTATGCCAGTTTGAGAGAGCCGGACGCAATGCAATGTGGCACATTGCACTTTAGAATGGATGCAGCCAATCTTCTATGTTTGGTGGCAGGGGGATCAGGTTAAAAATTTAAGTTTGGAGGCGGTTTTACTAATATCAGTTAATTTCTGCGGAATGCAGTTGATGTGCAGTGGGTCCAACACGTTTTAGAAATTTGGTTCCCACGGATTTAGACTGTGTTCGTTTTTTTGCATCTCCATGTTCCTAGCGTACACTACAAGCTGTGCGTATTGTCGTAGTCACCATCGCGCCTCCTGATGAATGAAGTTTTGTTCCAACATCTGGGGAAGGCTCAGTTCGATCTTTTCCACGTTCCTGTTTTTCTAAGAAACGTTTCCAAATATCGTAGAAGCAGCTACAGAGACGAGAAGACATTGTCGGCGCTGAATGAAGTAAATTTATCTTGAGTATAGTTTTGTGCTGTTTTTATCAGGAAGCTTCATTTTCATATTTCATTGCGGTCGAAATGATGACATATGGAGCCAACGGCTCTTGTTGACCTGTTCACTGCTCAAATCCCCTCCACCCTTGTTTTTCACCGAAAGTTCCATGCTTGGTTGCCACGCTCAGTTCCGTCCTTCTGTAGAAAGTGTTTATGAGGCAGGATGCACACAGTTCTCACTTCACATCTCCCGTAGTGTCACATTTTTAGGATTCGGTGGATTCATTGTTTGGTTGCTTTGCAGTCGCTCTCAGTTTGAGGTTTTTGATTTAGCAGTGTAGAAGTGTGATGCGTTTGTAAAAAGTTTTTGCGTGTGCTCGAATGTTGTCTGTGTCGGGTCCTTGCCAGTAGAAATTTTTATTTTGCCATGTGATGGCTGTCACCTGTAAATTTCATCGTTCAGATTCGTTCTTGTATTTGTTGAACGCCTTTTTGATTATTTCCATCAGCCCCTTTCTTAAGAACTTCTTCTTCTAAATGCATGCTGTGGCTGCTTTCTTCCGCTTAAGGTTTTATTGTCATTTTAAAGTAGTTTACTTCTTTCTGCAAATGTTTGTGCTATATGGCCACTCAGATTATAGCAAAGTTCTATACGAATCCACGTATGTATATATAATGTCGTTTTGGACGTCATTGTAAATAAGAGTTCTTGAGCGCTTTTATGCGTAGAAATTGCCAACGTTGGTTTGTGCTCTCTTCATTGTTTGGCTGTTGGGAAGGAATTTGTTTACATTGTATATTATAAGCGACTGAAATAATTTTGAGTCGATGCAGCAGTCATTCTTTCGCTAGGAAGGTTGTGAAATGGAACTCTTGTTGGAGGATGATTTGCGAATGGATCGCATTTATTATGCAGTAGTATACTCTTTCAGTGCTTGGTGATCTGTAATCATCTAACCTAACGTTCCTCTGCAACGACATATCGTATTCCTCTCTTCATCAGTTGCTTCCTCAAACAGTCATGGACTGTACGACTTCTCCCCTTTCGGGAATGTGGTAAGGTCGTTGGGATAGATTCATTAAGTTCTGTTTAGGTATGTGCTCGTATTTGATAGCCGTAAATTTTGCGTGCTCAACCGGTGTCGTAGGGACGGCTCCACAATATATGTATGTCGAATTTGGGAGGTTGTGGGGTGTTCACTCACAAGGAATTATAATCTGGAAGTCATTGCGTAAATTAGAATTTTTTTCACGAATAAGTTTGCGAGCTATATGGCAAATGGAAAGCTCACTGGTGATTGCAGGGATACCATCTTGTTGGGAATCAAGAGGAAAACAAGTGGGTTGGTGGGGAGGATTCATTTGGCTTTTTTGAACTTGAGTTCAGGAGGCATTTGCATCCATCCGTGCAAATTGTTCGATTATGAACGAAGCTGACTGTTGCAGTTGGTCCCTCAACACTTCATCGTTCCTGTCCGCAGTGCTCGCCCGCATTTGGGTGTTGTCATCTATATTTGTACTCCTTGCTATACATTTTGTACTTATTTTTAAACGTCGATGTTTCTACGGAAATGAAAGTTCCACTGCATTTTCACGCACTCCACTGTATTATTGTGGTCGCAGATGTGAACACACCCGTCAGATGCACGCATGGTTGTGCCATCTCGAGAATTCGCACAGTGTCATCACAAGGCATCCAGAAAATTTGTGGTATTACCTTTCATTGATAGATCATGTATATTCGAAGTTTCTGCAAAACTGTTGCCTTAAAATCATATACACTTTCTTTCAAGCTAAGACCATAAAAAGACTTTTGGAGTTACCTGGAACACTGGCTGCATGAAGTCGTGAGTTTCTGCTATCTGTTGCGCTTCTGACAGAAATTCTTCCTGTGCCTTATGTCTGTGAACCTCCACCAGATTGCAGTGTTCGGGAAATGAATGGCAGTACTTCGTAAAGGGTTAGTAGCAGTGTTCCAGAAGGGTGTTAGGAAGATCCAATTGTGCTGTATGCAACCACTGATGTTTTCTGACATTTTTCTTGGCTCTCCGTTAAGCTGTAGGAAGAATTCCAAGCCGCGATTGCAGATATGTATTCAGTAACACTGAGTTCCGGTATGGCACAGGCACCCAAATTTAAAAGCAATCTGTGTTATGCCGAATCTTTGTTGTGGAAATCTTGTTGTCATCATAACCATGACGCAGTAAAACTATGAAAATCTTTCTTTAGTTTATTATTAAAACCGATTCCATCATCCATGAGAAGTTTTTTTACATTTTTGTCATTAGTTTGCACATTCTTAATTATGCATCTTATGGTGATTTATTTTACAAACCAAACGGATCCCAGGGCACCACTTTGAGGCATAGCGCTAACTACATTGTATGGCTATGGAAGTTGATGCTTGATTACGACTGGAAGGCAGGATTTTATGACGAAAGCAACGTGGCATGGTCGATATAAACCTTTCCAGTCGGAATTCTTTAGGCGCGATGCGCTTTCCTAGTGGTTAGTGAGATCGCAGATTATTTCGCCCAGGTAAAAATCCAAACCGAGGGTGGCTTGAGACCGGATCCTCTGCGACTGGACCTATGTTTTGGGACCCTAACGTGACTTTGCAGCGATGGTTTTGGATTATAATTTTCAGCGTTTTGCAGAGTAGGAGTGTTAGGCTAATGGGAAAATAACTTAGGAAGGATGCATTAGTCGTCGCCGGTGTTTTAACAAGTGCTGAAAAGACCGCAATTCTTTGAATAGAAGGAAGGGTGCAATAACTGGAAAACATTAGTAAGGTGCGCTTGGCAGAATAAGGTGACATGTAAGCACAATTTTATTATTGAGCTTCTCCAACCCTTTCTTGGTGGTACTACATCATGCGTCCATAGGATGTAACTCTGTCTGGCATCACACAGAAAACATGTATTGCATAGTCATTATATTGAAATTCATACAGAAGAACTGCAAGAGGTCCGCTTTAATGCAGTCACCAGTAATAATATACTTCTGACCAGACTTAAAAGCTTACAAATTATAGCGAAATTTTATTTTCTTGTTCAAATATTTGTAAACCCGTCTTTTGTTCGCGGAACATGGGACTTGTTTGCCTCGATGTCTCGTCATACCTAATGCAGGTTTCGCAGCTGTTTTTTGAAGATTTGCTAAAAGCAGTGCGTAATATATTCCCGTTTTCAAACGCTCAGTTCATATCCGCAACGCATATACGAGCAGGGATTCGACTCAGTAAACTTGCTGATCTGATGCTATATTATGCATAATTTGAGGTGGGTGTCGAACCTGGCTGTCCTGTTTTCTAGTTTTTGGTCTCTCAGTCGTCTCCAGCTAAAATATCTTTCGAGTTCTCATTTTTTGATTTGTTCTTTTGAATAAAACGCCGGCATTCAGGCCTGATCTGTCCCACCCATTTTTGCTTGTTCCCACCTGTTCGGGATGAAATCAACGAATGGAGGGTGCTTTGCGGCTTTTTCTTATTTACTGACAAATAGATACAGTTTGCCCCAATATTCCTTTTCAAGCTCCTTTGCAAGTTTCCATGAGTAAACCGCCTTGTGGCATCTGTTTCTTTGGATGCATATTTCTACTCTCCTTTCCAGTAGCTTCAACTCGGAAGTAACGGAAGCTTAAGGTACGAGATTAAATAATATCGTGCACACTCTAGACTGACCCTTTGATGACAAAATCTTAAGTTTATCCGTCTATTTTGAAAGTTCGCACACATTCTGAATGATGATTAGACCACAGGACGTCGGATTCATTGCAGAAATATCCTAGTAGAATTATGTTTTGTATGATCTAACTTGAGTCTCACTTGATGGTATGGTCTTAGCTAAAGTATGAGTGCGTTACTGTCCATGCGTGATCGATTGTTGAAAGTTCATTGAAGTGGTCGATGTGACGAACAACACAGCAAATTCCCACCTTCATACTCTCAGTTCTAGTATGCATCTCCGTTACTTGTTTTCAGAAATTTCGATTTTGGCACAATCATTTTCATTGGTGCCCATAAGATGTGCATAATTCAAAAAGCTGATTCAAAGACATCACTCATATTGCGCGGCTCAGAAAACTTGAAGGTGAGCGATGTTTAAAAAGAGAGAAGGAACTGAAAAGTCGAGTTATTATTCCATCCACTAACCATTGCTAGTGAAATTGAAATAAAAGAAGTTATTCTATATGAAGCTCGATATGTGGTTGCAAGAAGAGTTAAGAGAAGCTGCCAATGGAGCATTTTGTATCCGAATATTCGAGGCGGTATATGCGAGTAGCGCCAAGGTCAAGCGACCTGCAGACAAAGTGTGTTCGTTCACGACTGGCTCGCCCGTTGACGTCTGCAAACCTTGCAAACAAAAACACTATCATCGGTGACTTGGATGCAAAATGAGACCAAGCAACACCTCGCTTAAGATATATTTGTGGTTCAGAGCATGAAAACGTTCACATATACCTTAGAGCTTTACCTCACTGTCACAGTCAAATTGCTTATAGTGAGAGGAAAGTCGCAAACAAACACGGTAGAACTTTTCGCCTACAAAACAGCAGAATGATCGAAAGAAGTTGTTGACAAGTAATGAATGTTTTCTGCCGATGGTTGCGGAAAACACTGTGGTAAGGAGGAATTAATGAAATTCATCAGGAATCCTGAAGGGAACATTTTTTGCCGCATTTCATGTGGGATCATAAGCACCCTCCCTCTTCCTCTTTCCATTCCTCACCCACTCTTCTAACGTTTCATGCACGATTTACATGGCGTACCAGCGGGCAGAGGAATGAAGGCAGGCTGATTTTGCCATCACGCTAAGAATACCCAGTACTATCCCTCAGATAGACTGTTCGAGCTGTGTTTCGACTGGGATATTTCAGTGGGATATTTGCATAATCATGTGAATCTGTCGAGAACGACCAACACGGTGAGCAAATTTTTGTTCATTTTGGCTAGCCTGCTAAGATTTGAAAAGAACAGGGCAACATTAAACTGAAAATACTCTGTATATGCTTAGCTAACATCTGATCTGGTGGGATAGCGGATGTGAATAAGATGCCCTAGAGTAAAATCATAATTAAAAGCAACGACATTAGATGTGAATGTGTTCAGCCAACACTTTTGACGACATTGTTGATTCAGCAGCAGCGTTTGAGCAAAACCAAGGAATTTTTCACTTGTGATATCTGAGCAACCGTTAAAATACATGGCAAATCAGGAATGAGTAATGTAGAAGCCTTGAGGAAACAAATAGTGCGTTGAGTTCCGGCTCGTTAAGTAAGTGGGACAAAGGGCGATTATAGGGAACATTTTGAAGATAGCGAAAAAAGAAGGCGAAGGAGCAGTCCAGAATGCAACACCATATCGCAACAGTTTCAAGTTAAGATTTATGAAGTTAGCTTCATGATGGCTGTTCAGTGGAGAGTTGTGTTTTAGGGAAATAAACGAAGATGCTCCAAAGTGAATAATCCAACTGTTGTTCGTAGATACATATGCACTATTTATGAGTAGATACATCCATATCCAAAATTTATTTTGCAATGGCAACTGTGTAAGGTTTCATGCTTGTAATATCTTACGAAGAGGGTGTACCGCACCCTCAGAAAAATGTCGTTAAGATGCGTGACGAGTGATGAACTTAATGTGAGGTATTCGTGTCACTTCTCTGCTATGTACCCGAAATAAGTCTCATGAAGAAAGCGGAATTTTTGAAGATAGAATGCACCAGCATCCAAGAAATTTTTTTTCACAATCTGACATCAATTAATGTAAAGCTTCACCGCTTGTCATCAACAAGCGTGCAAACTTTTCCAGTTATATTGAGGAAGTTATATCTGTGGGTAAATTACCTGCGTTTTCACTTTGAAGTTGAATGGTCATTTCAATGCGACGCAAACAATTTTGCCTATTCCACTAGAGTTCATTTAATCATCGTTGAACTAGTCAGCTACTAAATATGGTAGACACGTTGTGCCCATTTTGACGATCAAGTCAAACCATGAATCTTGCTCCTTTATTTCAGCGCCCAGTTGGGATTAGCATGGATATCTGCAGCTGATACAGGATCAATATAAACTGTTCAGGATTGTTTTTCACTTATTATGCACACATCAACGTCCCTACCTCCATGCCGTTCGACTTATTGTACACCTTACTGTAAAAATAAAAATCAAAGTAAATGCGAACATTCACCCTGAGGCCCGCTTTATCCGGTATCGTTGCTGAAGAATTACTGCCAGTCCAAAATACGCCGTTGTTGCCGTTGTTCCTTCTCGCACGTGTGTCTGTCACGATATTTGTTCACTGGATGAGACCGGTTTGCTCCTAGAGGGTTATACATAAATCGTATATGTAAGCAAATGTAAGTGCTCTCCGTCCAGTCTTCGAAAACTCTACAGCCGCGTAGACTAAGAAATTTCGTGAAGGCGTGTGCGCTATCTGATGATGTCTTTTACATTAGGATGTGCACACTCTGGCAAAGACACGTGCAATGCGTATGAGCGCTCATTTTATACACAGTTCATCGAAATGGTGAGAAAAAGGAAAAACGGGGAAGCAGGATCAATGCAGAATAAGCGGAACAAAACAGAACAAAGCAGAATCGGCTAGGTCGCAGGATAAAGACGTGATATACGATTGACCATTGTGTTAACTGATGCTGTAGTCCGACAAACGTGATTGAAAAACAGTAAATTCGCCATTCTAAACACCTGAGCCATGGACGTTACACGACTCTACCAAACAATATTCCGCGTGTTTTAAACCCGCTTTAAACTAGCCGAGCTGCGGACAATAAATTTTCGGTGGAAAATTGAAATTGTGCGGTCTGTTCAGTTCAAAAATAAAAGCACTGTTTCCCATTTGCTGACAGTTTATGCAACTGCATGAACAGGTGAGCACACGCAAATGCACAAGTCACTTCTGCCGTGTCCCAGTCCTTGTTTATGAAGACCATCCAACGACTACTGGTTCTCGACGAAATGAAAACATAATCGAAGGACTCATAAGGTAGCAGTCGTGTGGGCGATCCACCTAGTCGTCAGTTCTTTGAATGATTTCCACAACTGTGTTAGAATCGTGGATCCGCTTCTATTTTTTTGAAATGATATCTAACAACCGTTTGCACAAACCGTCACGTTTTTTCTCCTTATCTATCACCTTTCATCTTGAGAAGATCTAATTAAGGCTCAAAATCCGATCGGTTTCCACCTTTCAGTTGACATTCACGTTCATCTTTTTAAGTAATATGCAAAAATCCTTCAGTCCTTAACTTTTACCATCCCCTAATATCGACTATTTTTGATTAAATTTTGCTTGAACATGCTACTTCTTCCGACATGCCATTGACAGAATGCACCAAATTCGCTCCACTAAAGTGTCGCTGCATAGGAGATTTGCACCAATACATTCAAAAGCTACTGGCCGACACTTAAGCTCTGAATGAATCAACGCGAGAATGTTAGGTTTTGACAAATATTTGTCCCGTTCGCACAGAACAGTTCAGGTTTTGCTCACACCACCCAAATTGAATGACTCGGGCCAATTTTTGCCAAATTCTGGAAACAACTAAGTTTTGTTTCCAAGTTGCTTGCTTGCTTTGTTTCTAAGTTCAGTCTATTCTTATCCATTCTTGCAAGAATTTATTGGTTTCTTCACATGGATCCTTTGTAAATGTGTTCTCAAACAAATTGTTTTTTTTCTTTTAAGAAATTTTAATTGATGAATCCCACCTCTTGTCAATATACGCAGAAATATTTCTTGTCATGAAGAACGATAGCTTGGAATCCTGAAAAGCTTGGCATCTTTTGTCAGATTTTTGAGACTCAAAATCCATTCACCGGTCAAGTGCTCCACTGCTTTCATAATGTAGCAAATTATTCTTACCATCCAAAGCCACTTGAATACTGTTAGCAGTGTGAAAGCTCTACTGCCGGTCTTTTACTGAAGAGAACAACAATCTGATGCAACACAGGTACAGGGAAACCACAGTATGGAATTGGAAAGTTAAGGGGAGCCGAAGATCAAAAATTCTGAGAGCTGAGTGCCTATGAATTTCAGTAACGTCGTACAGAAATCAAAGCAACTTCTTATGCAGTTGACAATGCGAGCTGCATAAGAAGTCATAGAAAATTATATTGCATTTTAGACAGCATCAACATTGGTGACATGAGGAATTGATTAGGTGGTAATTATCGCATATTCACAAAATGTTTATCGTTATGGAGTGACCTCAAGTGTACAAACTTTTATAAATCGCTCGTGTGAAGCGTAGTCAGCGCCGCTACCACTTCATTCCGCAGCACAGTTACTTTAGAATCATTTTCATAGAGGTTTACAAAGCGTATTTTTTGCTCTTTTTGGGTTTGTGGTCATCTGGATATGCACAACGCCATAAAAACTTTTCAGCAGTTCCGTGGAAAGCTGTAGCTAATTTCTCGCTGCTCTGCACCAAATAGGGTGCTGACAATAAGTCACATATAGGACCATACTTGAAAATGATCGGGATGAATTCAGCAGCAAGAAGCAGCTGACGCAAACAACTGTTGATTAGAATCACGCGGTAAAGAATTAGTATTGAGAAAGATAAAGAATTAAGATTGAGAACGCTCAATTAACGTTCAAAGAAGCTATTTTAATTCTGAAACTTTTCCTGGTTCCTGTTACTTCAGTCTTGCTGCTAGTGCAGCTTTCTCGGTACCGGAACCACAGCTAAAAAATATTTAAGATATGGTGAGTGGTTAGAACACCGGCGTTTGGTCAAGTGAAGCATGGGGAAAAAAACGCAGCAACAGATGCTCATTTATTCGGCTCGCTGACTTTATGGAGTCGGTCCACCTCTACAGTCTACCTGCTTAGACGAGAAAAGCCACGAAATTTACGACTGCGGAATTTTATGCGATTCTCTGAAATCCGTGGCATACAGGTGGGCGAATGACTTCAGCAAGAAAAGGGATGCTGGTGAGTAAAAAAGCGATAATATTTGTAGGGCAGTAAAAAACATTCATCGCATCCAACGGAGCGCATGGTAGAGAAATGCTGACACCAAGTTATGCAATGCTTCAATGCATTCATATTTTCAAAAATACTGTGTTGTAAAAGCTTATGTGTGCAATCCCGGATATACTCGTGAAGTGTGTTTTAGAAAAGTGTATGCCTGTGAAAGAGAGCGAGCATGCTGGGCGTGCAGCAACCTAATGAAAGTGTTGTAGAGGAAGTAAGCGCATAGCTTGCTAGCGCAGGCGGGATGACGCACCGTTCTGCGACACGAAACCAGTTTTGTTAGCTCAAGCTGCACGATATCGCTTTGCTTCTGTTAGCTACTGATAGACGGCTTGTCCGCTTTCAGTACTTCAACCCGACAATGTTGCCACTTCAGAGCTACTGCTAGCTACTTGTGACGACAGCTTGACTTTTCATTGATATTTGTGCAGTCGTCCCTCTCGGTGGATTTCATCAGTAATACCATCTTCGATGCGAATTAGCAATGCTGTGTTTAATACGCAATACACCTAAAATTATGATGCCCGAGTTGCTGGCTTCCATCTAGATTTTTGTTATGTGAACGCGTATTAATCGTTAACTGTGCACTCCTGGTCAAGAAATGTATCTAGTGGCATGATACCGAAATGAAGCATATATATATATATATATATATATATATGTATATGAGCTCTCAAGCGGTTTTTCCAAAACTGCTGTGGTGCTGACATTTTGAGTTGTTCTTTTGTTAGCTTACTTTTCGATTGTGCCTAATCTGGATTCCCCAAATCTGCTATGAAACGTAGCTAGAGAGAAGTCGGGAGGTAAATGGAGCTGCCCATTCGTGGATGCACTAACATTTGTTGTGTAGTAATGATCTTCAGCAACCCAATTTCGATACAACTAATGATGCACTTATGAGCTTTCGGAAAAGGTTGCTATGCAAGTCTAAGTAAGGCTTTGTCTTACAACGTTCAAAAGCACATGAAACTCATATTTTCATGTAAAAAAATTAGGCAAAAAAAATTTAGCAAAATTAGGCAAACAGCCGCGTATGTTAATCAGTATCTGAGTTATGTTAATCAGTATCTAATATTGAAATCATCCTAGAGAATTTCTTCACTTACTCTTTTCTCTTATTTTCACCTCCTTTGAGAACTTCTTTGCAAACATCGTACCGTTCCGCTGAATAATCTCGCTGCATGGTAATCTGCTGCTGCTCAGCACCTGTTAACGTCGACAGCTTAACTCTCAGCGCTGATTTCACAAATATTTTCTTCGAGGATTTTAAAAACTTGAAGTCTCTGCCCCAAAGTTATATTGGCTTTAAGAGCGCTGTAGGACCTCTCTTCTCTGACCAACGGCTGAAAATTTCGGTGATCGAAACTGTAGATCCAAGAAGGTCAGACTTATGGGGCTTCGAAAAGGAACCTAATTTCGATCGAACCGCTGTGGTACTTCAGCTTATGAGACTGTCTCATTGACTCTGTTTCAGAGATGACCGAAACGAGCACCAGCAGTTTGTTTCTTTATCATTTTTTAAGCTCTCTGTTTGTGGGCTTACTGAAGTTGCAATAAGTTGCATCACCTGCCAGAACCCCGAGATGCGGACAATTTTCTTTCATTTAATTTATATATTATGATAATTTATATTCTATGTGGATTCTCTCCATCAATGGAGAACTTAAAAACTGTTATATTATTTCTCAACTCAACTTTTTTAGAGTCGCTGGGAACCCTTTTAACGATACTTGGAAAAAGGAGCGCAGTCATGACGTGACTTGAATAGTACATAATAAGAGATGCGCCAAAACTTCATACAATCTATGGCACGAGAGCTATATTATTTAGTTAAGAAAATTTGAAGTATTGGCTTAAAAATTTCTGGTCGGAAAATATTGTTAAAAGCTTTGAAGCCGAAATAAGATCAGTAGCTCTTTGGCCAACATCGAAATTACCAAAAATTTCTCTTTTACTGCTATCGAACTTTCATCAAATCTGATCTCTATAATTTTATTGGTAAATATCAAAAGGGTTAGAGGGTGATTTAGAGGAGCCCATCGGCTCCCCTAAATCACTCTTAAACTCTCGATAACTCCTTTTTTTTCATCTACTTGTCAAGGTCCTCAGTTGTTTACAGTTACTTAAGAGCAAAGATTCGACCAATCATGATGCAGTATTGACGGCGCAAATTATAGAGATCACATAAGCTGGGCTTCTTCATTATTGTGGCATACGTTGTCATTTCGGCCTGCAGGCACTAGGGCTCTATTCATCTCATAAACTGCCATAAATTCCCAGGCAAAATGATAGCTGTGAGGTTCATGTCGTATATCAACTACTGCTTAATGGCTACAAATGTCGAAGCTACCACATTACTCTCTTTCTCTTCATCCTCGTTTAATGATGAGGCACCTTGATCAGTTCGTTCTCCTCAATACAGAGAAGGTGAAAGCCATGAAACTATCACAGTGGTACTTTTGACTGTATTGGTAACTCTTGTAGTTGCTACTGGAGCGCATAGGGTTCCCCTCATAGTCATCAAACATTACTTGCCAAGCCTTCTGAAATGCTATAGCTAGCTTTTAAATTTCTCTGTTTTCCCTTATAATACAACCGCCAACAGCCAGTTACCAATGTCAATACCATAGAGGTGAAGTAAAGGCAGGTATAATGTTTGTGGCTATAAGCATTCCATTGCTATTGCTCTGAATGAAACCTCCAAAAACTGCCTTTATAAGTGGTAAAACGCCGAACACACTTTCTTTTTCATACAATCATCAGCATATAAGATCGTGGCCAAATGAAACCAAAAACGATGTTTTTGTTTGATATGATGCCACTCTGAAATTCCTTCGCTAGCGTTTTGCTATCTTGCATTCCTTCGCTCAACGCTCAGCGGAATCCGAGCACTGCAACTGTCCCCTCTCTTGATTTTGCAAACGTGCTTGAAATTCGAATCATCAGCATATGCGTTTGTGTGTTTCAACAATTGCAGGGTATGTTTAGAAGTAACGCTTTTAACTGTATAACGCATAGTCCACATCACAGCGCCCAATTCTGAAAACATCATTGTGCATCTGTGGCAGTGTGGTCGCAACAAGTCGAAAAACAGCACTCCGCGATTAGCAAGTATTCAGTGATGTGTTAAAATGAACAGAAAAAGCAGTGAAAAATGAACTGTTAAACGAAAACGTGATAAATATTCATTTGAATGTTTATCTACTTTTGCGACAAAAAAGCAAATGTCAGCCCATAAATGATATTGCCAGATGGACGACCTATAGATTAAATCCTCTTTCACCACGCGAATCTCAGAAATGCGGGCATATGCAAACAGGCGTCAGCATTTATTATCACTTATAAGGCGACGAGGATCAAGATTCTCAATTCAATATACCGCTACAAACGTTTCTTTAAATGAGCGGCGGGTGTTTTCACATTTCTGAATTTCATTAAACAAAGTTCATGAATCTGCTAACAGCTTTAATGACAAAACTCATTCTACTTCGGTCTGGTAGAAGTTCTTGTTTAGACTGATTTGATTTTCGCATACTGTTGTGAAATGCTACCATTTGATGTGGTGGAGAACGTCGTCTGCTTGAAGTAGCAACTGAACGTTAACTACCGGACTCCTAGAATGATCTACCAAAGTGCTAACAAAAGCGACGAAAGGTCCCCTGAAACCTTACTGAATAAATCGTCTCAGTGTACGGAAGACATCACTTCTTTTGAAAACGGTATTTTGTGTTTCTCTCATTTTCTTTTGTACCTCACTCCTCCTTCACTCATCCCTCCCTTAAAATCAAGTTCATCGACATTGCCTGCCTCACGAAGTCATTTGGATGATGGTCCCAGCCACAAGTTCCCTCCGTTTGCAAAAAGCGGCTCTATATTTTTCCACAGTGGAAATTTTGAAAGTCTACCTTTGTGGCCTTGATGGGAATGAACCCTCCTATGCTCTGAGGAGGTATTCTCCACTGATTTTTCTCTCTTCACGTGTTTGTTGGTGGTAAAGCCATTAGGGAGACAGAAATTAATGGAAGCAGTGACCTCACGAACCAATGTAATAAGCTCAACATTAATTTTGTGCATGCATAGATGGGAGCAGAAGGCTTCCTATATGGATCCAACACGTGCAAAGAAGCTCAGGTACGCAGGCCGTAGAAAGCAGTTCAGCTAGCACGCGATTGTCGCTCTTGTTGTCTTAGCGAAATGCAATGTTTTGTGTTGATGACGCAAGCAAGGACACATGAGTACCCTCCCTGCTCTCAGCTTACTTCTGATTCCCAGTCACTTGCGCTTCTTCACTGCAAACAGTGGAAAACTGGTTTTTCTTGAGTGGCCGCAGCATTCCACTTTTTGTTGATACATTACACTCAGAAACACTGAGGACTTCTTTAATCCTATTCACTGAACCAAAACTACCTGTTTAAAGATCAGTAAATTTCGAGGAAGTTTATTTACTAATAAATGCACTATGATCCTTAGTTTTGGAAGTCCTGCCGAATATTCAAAGTGAGTATGTTCACAGACGGGTCATTTCGAGAGTTGGCAATGGATACCACCTTTAGGAGGATCTCATTCCCTCTTTTCACGCATAGTTGCAATTTCCGAAATATGCGATCAATCGTTTGGAACTCTGATCACTGAACTGTTTAGTTTGGCGATGAAAGCTGCACAAAACGATTTAATTCCAATTAGCGAAAGTCAGGATGTATAAGTGCTGGAGTACCATAAAAACTTCCTCGTTCTTCACTTCTAAAAGCCATCTAAAGTTCTTCCGGACTTCCAACTATTTTTAATTTCTTTTAAAAGGAGGGCAGACTCTTTTATAAACGCAACATGAGTGGACATAAGTCTGCGTGGAACATGTCTGTCGACGACAGCTGGGCACTGTGAAATGTGATACTTGCATTACACTTTAATTAATGCGGAATTTGCTTTCTCATATGCTAAAGGAAGCGCATACGCACTGTCGACTATAAACAAGCTCCATTCTTCAGAACCGAACAAGCAGGAAAAACGTTATGTTTAAATGAGTGTAGAATTCATAGCCCTTTCAGAGACTGAATCTGGACTTTAACTGCTACGCTGTTGTACTATAACGTAACATTGCGTTTTCACCGCATCTTACTAATATAGCTGCGATTGACAGATTAAATAACTTCGAAATCTCCGTTGTATGTAGCGAAACTCGCCCTTAAAAATACTAACTTACGCAAGAACCTATCTGCGTGCAGCTCTTTTATTCATTTTTCATCACACCAAGAAGGCTTTCTCCAACTTGTCATTTCCATGGATACTGTAATTTCTTCTTTCAGACGCAAACGGCATTGTTTTTGAAGGCGAAGTTTGACGGAATTTCTCGCAACACAGTCTTGGAATGCTCTAAAATTCCTATCTTTCAATGTCTGGAAGCTTTAAGTTTTCTAGTTCAGAACCCTCGTTCAACAGCGCAGATGAAACTGGTAGAGCAGTGACTGCTGCGACAGCATTTGCTGAGAGCTTTTAATGCTTGGCTTGTGCACGGCAAGCGCCATTGAGTATGTTATTAAGCTGTTATAATTATTAATTCGGCTATAGGGGAGGTATGAGACATTTGGATATTTACTTCCAGGAGTTACGCATCTGCCGTATGACTAAATAAACTGAAATTTCAGCTGTTTGCGAGCAGATTTTGATCAGTAGATACATAATCGCCTGGAAGATATAAAGGTTTGTATTATTAGACGGCTATTACAATTACCTATTTCACAGATTTCACTTCATATATTTGATAGTTCTCGAGAATTTAAGAAAAAGACAAAGAGGTGCACCTATAAGGTTGATACGTTTGAGGAATGTCAAAAATAGATTAGAATGTATTGTTGTGGCTCATGGCATCGTTTCGTAAAACGTAATGCATGACAATTGCTTGAACGGGAAATATCGGGAAACCCGATACTTGTGTGCATTGAGACGTACTCTTTTCCTTTTAGGATGCTCGTTTTGGATTCATGCTCTACTCCGCTTTCGCCTTTTCCCGCAGCCATTTTCTACTAATCCTCGTCATTTCGACGTCAAATCTTCCTTCTGAATTGTAAAGCGTCCATTTACTTTCATTGGATGAAATCGCTTTTCTTCTAATGTTAAATACCTATTACGCCCTCCTTTCTGAATTTGTGCGCGGTGTCAGGAGAAACAGCCATTGAATTTTCTTTAATGCGCAGCAAATGCAAATGCAGAGTTTACGCATACTTATGTATGTAGCCATCTTTTGTTCTTCCTTTGTTTGCTCTCGACTGCTAAGACTAAAAAAATGAACTGAAATTCGACTTAACTGGGGAAGAGTAGCTAGAATTTATCATTTCGAAACTTCACCACAGCAGATTGTGACACCTCAGGGCCGAAGCTATAGGAGAGACCACCACATAGACTTGCATGCATAGACCTACTGATCAAATAAACCACTTTTATGCAAGCTTAAATAACGTGAATAAGAATGAGTAACTTGTTAAGTGAAACCCGCACAAGAAAGATCAGTTTGTCAGTGCGTCAGAATGACAGCAGCGATGAGTGAAACGAAACGCAGATTGAACACTTGCAAACGCATGTTTCACTTCTCGTCTTTATAATGCCTCAGTCTTCGAGTATGGTCACGTCCGTCGTCGTGTCGATAGTTTTTAAGCACAACAATTTTCAAGTATCCAACTGCGGATGCTTCGTTCTCTTAGATGAATTAATAACATTATTGTCAGATGCAAATTTATTCATTGTCTCAGCTTCGTTCAGTGCCCGATGTCCACAACAGTATAATTGAGTCGTTCTTCATGAAACCCACTTGTTTGCTCAATAATGGAAGGACGGAGCGTTCCACACTTCTGAAATGCCATAACACAGTTGAACTGTTACAAAGTTTTGAGCCAAGATAACTAGCAAATCTACAGATTCTTCATGCCCATATCATTAGAAAACCTTCAAAGCTGTAAATTTTGTTCAAGATTGCAGATGCGAAGCAGTGTTGCTGGAAAATGTTGGCTTGCTGCGTTGCTTGTTATGCTCTCTTCCGCTTGTTAAATATTTATCCAAGATTCTATATCAACAAGTGGAATGCTGCTTCTGAGTAGAGTGGTTCGCTCACTTCAAAGTTGAAAGATTCAGAAACAGGCAGATTACTGAGTTCTGAGAAAATTTTACCAACTAAGTATTTCAGTGGTTGATCTATTAGACAAACCTGAGAGCAGACTAGAGCTGACCATTCTATAAATCTTTGCAAACATCGCAATTTCGAAACCAGCTTTCTTGAACTCTGCGCGTGATCGGCCAGCGGAATTCTGATTTACTGGCTAAGCTTTGCGTCCCAAAAACTTTTCGAGTGTTTGGCCAAGTGGAGTAGTTGTCTTCTTGGTTTCTCATATTCCAGCTGATATATGTAGGTAATGTGTTTTAAAATGTCGTGAACACGTATGGCATGATACAAGGCGGGTTGAACTTTGAAATGTAGGTTGTTTGTGACTTGTGGAATAATCTTATGGTGGCAGACAGTGTGCTGCCTTGTGGGGAGGAATGTGAGGAGTGAGTGGACTGTGGGATCAGGTATGAAATTGGAAGTATCATATGTTGGAGGTGGCAAACTTCATGCATGTGAACAGCCCGGTTACGAGATTTAAGTGCAAGCTGATGAGAAATGCGATGCAGGATTGATAAAGAGTAATTGGATGAGTAAGTGAGTTTGAAGTGTGAGGAGACAAACAGTGGATTGTGGAGCAAGGCGTGCGGTGGTAGATGGCTGGTTGCGGCCATGAGTTAGGCTAGTACGGTTGAGTTTGAGTGTGGGAGATCATTTATGAGCATGCTACTACCGCTGTTTACATGAGCATGTCACATGCATTCGAAACACTTATGCCTTGGTTAATTGTGCTTGAGCTACATGCGCCCTCTCACTGAGGCCTTCCATGCAAGCTTCAAGGTTTCATGGCGACAGCTTTGCGCCTGATGACACTTGTATAGTTATAAATAATCGTCTGCAAAATGCTGGTGCTCCTGACTGAACTGAAACGTGAAGCCTTGAGTTTGCTATATATTAACTGTTAAGTTAATAAATAATAGTTAATAAATAATCCATTCGGTTCGCATTTTGCTGTTCAATGTAGTCGCACTATATGAGAGCGGTATGTTCTCTCAACCGTTCTTTTGCGGAATTATGGTCAGTGCTCGCAAAACTTTTCAACTAATTCAATCCCGTTTTAAAGCTGTAGGTAGTTTTAAATCTTCCTGGTTTACTCAGGCTCACTAGCCTTACTGAATTTATTTGCTTTCAAGAATCGTCTACTTGTTTGCTTGCTTACACGGACAAGTTTGTTTGACGCTGTCAGAGCCAACTTAAAAAAACGAAAAGCTGAATCATCTCTCCTTGCTTAAAGCACACAGTTACCGCTCCCACCGATTATTATGAAAAATGCTTAAACGAGATCTGAGTTCCAAGCTTCGTTTAAAATGCCAGAAACTCGATGAGTGAGAGGGAGGTTATCGTTCGTTACCACGCTTAGATGATAACCTACTTCAAATGTTGCAGGAAAGTTTACAGGAGATCATGCTGTTCGCCTGCTCCCAGGTTTAGATTAGGAAGACCCACTTTGCAGAATGCAAATTTATGAAGGTGCACTTGATAGAATCTGAGGTGCAAGAGAACACTTCATCGTAAATCAGTGTTGTTATATAGAGTTTCTGAAAAGTGTCACCAGGAAATGCTTTTGTGTGTAATTTTCTGAAGTGAACGAATCGAAGTTTAGATCTTTGCAAAATTTATGGAACATATGTTCCTAGGATCATTTGCTTGCATTTGAAGAGGTAAAGCTGTTCGCGCAACTGCCGGCCAAAAAGCATATTTCTATCCACATTGCACGCTTACTTTCGCAGTGGGGCACCGTTAACGATTCATGTGTTGTTTCTTGCATTTCAGAGGTTTAAATTCTGTCACTACATTCATTCGTGTTATTGCTATGGCCATTAACTGAATGCTTGCAGCTTTTCAGTAATTAACGAACTATGAATTTTCTGGATAATCATATTTTTTCTGTCGCAATGTTCTTGCAGTGCGGGTAGCTTTATTTTTTGCCCATCTTCCTTCTTGTGTAATCCATATTATTTATACAGTGAGAGCTAAACAATACGACGTATGCCCATTTAACTGTATATCACCGCGGTTTTATGATCTAAGCTTCATATCAGTTGAAACACTGCTTCGGCTATGGAAACATAGCAGGTTTTCATTCATGCATCTTGACTTGATTTCATCTTCAAATACACCATGTATTTTATCGATGTGTGCCGCACGGTTTATATAGTTGGAAATACGACGTTCAAGTACATTCCAGAATTGTAGACGCCAAGGAGAAGTGCCCAATACGCTGGTTGTTAGGAGTTCATGAAAGAATGTTGCAGCATGCAATTTTATTGCTTCTTGCCATCGGTGTCAGGTAACTGCCGTGTGAATATGTTTTTAACGGAAATCTAGAACTAAGAATAAATTATGTTTTCTCTTGTGATGATATGAAAATCTGCGTCTGACGACAGATCACAGGCAGGGAATTTACCAGCTCTACCAAAAATGTTGCTGTGCTAAAATAACTGATCTGCGCTAGGCCGGACATTTAGTTTGCGGAAAGCGGGGGCTGTGATATGAAAATGCACTCTGCATCATAATCAAACAGAGGCGTGTTGCGTTGCTGCTTTATCCTCAGAAATTTTTGCACCCGGAATTTGGCCTTGGTAAAACGTTTGTGGAGTTTTGTCGTTGTCTGCAAAACGTAGTGATCGATTTGCATAATGCATATGGGGTTCATGAAAAGATAAATGAAATATAATTAAGTTTGCAATGTTAAATTGCCAAAAATATTCCTGTTTCTATGAATCCCAAATGGTGGGCTTTGACAGTCGGTGGTCGGTAGAGGAGTACTCCACTTTTAATGATTTTTCTTAAACATTTTTAAATACTTCGGTTCTTTCGAGTGCTTTCCTATCATCTGGTAGCTATTCACTCTCTCTGAATCCACCTGTTCTGGTGTGTCTGAAAAAGGTAAGGTACGAGTGAGAGGAGATAATAAATACCTGTGCAGTGCTCTCGTTGAGGAAGAAACTTTTTTTGCACCACCTAAAACATTGTTCAACAGATTCACGGTCCATCAGATGGCCTACCAGAGGGACTGTGTGGATCTGGAGTGCGAACGAACGACCTTCGAAGAAACGATAACCGAGCTTAGCGATGCAAACGGGACAACTGATCAATGTCGTGGTTGTCAACATTGTACCGTTAATGGCTACAGGTTACATCCAACTTGTTATAAATATTTTCCCATCCGTTGATTAATCTGAAAAGCAGGTGGTGAATTCATAGGAAAAAAGAACCATCTCAGTAAGAAGTATTAGGCCTCACAAACATGAGGTTATCATTTTATTCTTTCGAACAGTTCTTGAATAAAGTTAATTAGAGATTAAAATATCGGTGTGACGGTGCACTGAGTGAAGATATTGTTTTCATGATTTTACTATGTGAAGGATGATTTAATAGTTCCCTAGCAGCATACGTGACAGTTCATCTGGAGTGCGGCAACTTCTTTCTGTGGCATTAATAATATTGACTACCGATTATAAGAAGCACCATCTTTTTTAGTTTCGTTAGTTTTTTTAAGAGACAAAAATAAGCCGGCTTCTTAAACTGGTATGTGCAACATGCCAGCCGTTATTTCCTGTAGATGCAGTTACTAAGTACACACGCCAAAATCAGTGCCTGATATGTTCGTGAGGAAGGCTGTATTAGGAAAGACGCATATGCTTCATTTACTTGGCGTACTGTTATAAATGTTTAGTGTCTGTGTTCGACTGCGTGAGAGTACGTTACGGGCACGTCGAGCTCCAGATGAAACAGTAGGAGTATGTGGTTGCGCACACAGTATCCCAAGGACCTGCGACACAAAGCCAACACGACAGAAGCCGAAGAATGCATCGACGAGACTCTTTAACATATGCTATCTTTCTGGTTTGTGAAAGGCTTTCATCTGATTTTCAACCGTTTTATCATTCGTTTGAATAAACACCCTAAACATTACCTGCCTTCTCTGTTTGGCTCCTTTATTGCTGTGAGCTGAACAGTCACCTCATGATATACCGTTGACAACGCTTCATGTTGTTTGTTACCTTAGATTTTGGCAAATTTCTGAGGAACCCTTTATGAGAAATTTCATCGAGTTTTTCACTCCAGTTTCCACAGTGAGAAACCAATTGTTCCTGCCATATTTCTAGATGGGCAACGAATGATTTGGCACTAAATGAGTTAGTAGTTGAATTGGTACTCAGTAGATGTCATAATAACGTTGAGATATTGTGGCGTTTGCTAAATCATTATTTTTTTCCTCATGCGTTTTTTCTGTTCGTTGTTATGCTGTAGCATATTTCTGATGCTTTGAAGAGCATTTTTTCTTTCCCTTCTTCATCATCATCGGTGTAACAGTTTCTGCTAGCATACTATAGAGGATAGGCCAATGAAGTTTTTTATTTTCATATGCTTCTTTGGTGGGCAACCGACTAATACGAGGAAATAATCCGTCGCTGAACAAACTGATTATTCAGTTTTGCTTAACTGAACTATATGTATATGTATATATAAAATGGAAATTATTGGCGTTCGATTGAAAGTTCTGATCGATGCCGATAGCCACATATGTGCATAGATATGAGCTTGCAAGCATGCATAAGAGAGTGCTGGTTTGGCTTGGTAGCCATCAAAAGCAACCCCAAACAATGAAGAGGATATCAACTGGGGTACCATTATGAAAAACACCTCATAGCTCTTGTTGCATGTCCTTCTGCTAAGAACGGTGTTGAATTTCATGGAAGATATGAATCGGCAGCGCAGCGTTTAGAGCAACAACTAAGATTCCTCCAAATGTCATCGTGCGTTTTGGAGCAGCATTCGTAGAGAAATTTTTCATGTGATAACGGCCTTTATTTTCAAGCGCTAATTCACGACACCACTGGAAATTAGACAGACTTATATAATTCGGTAAAATTTTCGAGTGCTCATATCATCTGCCTGTATGAAATTTGCAGCATTGCGATCACCACCTCCTCCTCAAGCTGAAAATCGACAATCCTCAGTCATCGTTACGATAGAACCGTTTTGGTTACAGCCATATTGGAGGGAGCTACGCCTTTCCAACCTGACAATGCATTATGAATTTCCGGTCACTGTGAGTTCTTTAATCACTAATTTTTCCATGACGATTCTTCCGAAACCGAAATCAGGTAACTGAGACTGGTAAAAAATCGTGAAGTCAAGAAACTGCTCTATCTGCATAGTCACTTAAACGAAATCTTCTTTACAGCATTTCATTTCACCTACTCTGATTACCTTATACAACAAGCAATTAGCAAGAAATGCCGATTTTAGCATCCAGAGAATTGCGATGGCGATATAAGTGAAGTAACGGAGGATGGGCAGAATGATATCTGCAGTGCTAGTCTCCAAATCGAAATGAGCGAACCAGAAACAGGCAATATCGAAGCTGACGTTGAGGATCAATTCGCTGACGTAAGTGCTCTGGATTTCTTGTCTAGTTTCATGTTGTCTCAGCAGAATATTTCTTCGCTGAGCGAAACTAACACAACCTGAAATACGCGCTGGAAGACACTGCATTTCTTATTAGGCACCCATTCGATCCAGCCAATACCCCCATAAAGTAAAGCAGTGGCTACTAAAACGTGTCGTGCGTAGTGGGTCGTTCATTCAAACACTTAGTTACGTGGCTTACTGTTCTCATCAATGCACTGTTTTAACATTGATTCCATAGTGGCTAAGTGCTTACTCAGAAATATGGCAGAGTTCTCTAAAATCCAATCTGTTTGCCTTACAATGTGTGTCAAGTTTTGCAGCTGTAGTTCTCACTATTTAACAGTTAAAACAATGCCACTAGCAGATATGTGGCCATTAAAAGCAGATCACCGCAGCGACATGATTTTGTGAAAGAAAATACGGAGTAACGAAAAGTAGCTTCCAGGAATTTCGAGCCTGGGCCCATTAACAGTAGAGGCTGAAAATGCGTCACCTCTAGAGCTGATTTTTCATTCTCGAATTTTCCTGGCGAAGCTTTCTCTGCATTGAAGAATCATGGGAGTATTTGAGTAAATATGTGCTTAGAAGATGTTGTTTTTTTTTTAGCAGAATCCTTGTATGAGGCTCTTTTGTGCGTCTTCATCTGCTTCAGTAATCATTTTTTAATTTGAGGTTTTTAGCACTTCGGAAATTAAAAAAATATTGAAATAAAAGCATATTTAACAAGGCCGCGAATTAAATCAAGATATCTTTTCATGAGCATCAACTTTACAGAACTTCTACGAGGACGATGGTGTCTCGGAAGTGCAGTTCGACAGGGCTGTCTTCGCAGGAGCTGAGAACGTTAAATTCTGGTTGATTTTTCGTATAGATGCTTTTTTCAAAGTTTCACATCAAATGTGCCCCAGTAACATACCAAATGGTGCTACGAAAGGCAGTGGTGATGGTGGCTGTCTTCCCCTATTTTTGCATTAAAGGGCGAGCACAAAAGAAGGGTGGTTTTTGTGGCAGTTTCAGAACTATAAGACGTATCGTCGTTGGAGATATCTGAGCTCATAAGATTAGCCAGCAGATAAAACAACTATTTTATTCCGCTGTATTTTGAGTATGCTGTGAAATTGATTCGCTTGAAAAAACTTGACTGTTGGGCTGCCGGATCGGTTAATGGTGGAGGGTTGACGATTAGAAACCCCATAGATCAAATGTTCGACGACGGAAAAGTCAGTATTCAAAAATTGGTGATAAAAATGAATCGGTTGGACCGGTCAGTTGAACTTTATAGGCTACTGGCAAGGGAATTTTGATGGATCTACCTTTCAGGTATTCGGTATATGTGGAAAGACCCAGGCAACTGAATCCTCGCAGAACGGATAGTGCGGTTGTCGATGTGCATTCAGTGATAGATTCGAGCAACTTAGAATTTGATCTAGAGACGCGAATATATGGATTCGGAGACAGTCAAAATGGTCTGTTGGTAATGAACTGATCTAAAAACAGTCCCTTATAACGTTGCAAGCATGGCCTGAATTTCTGCTCTCAAAAGTCTGCGTTCATAAATTCGTTAGATTATGGGAATGCCTTGAAACTTATGGGTGAAATTTTTGATCAGCATCCCAGGCGGCAAGCTAGCTGCGTTTAAAATTTACTCCACGGTGCAAAAGATTCTGTGCATGATTAAATATTGTGATTTCAAGCTCGTTGCCGGTTAAGACTATAAGACGTGCAGTGGATGGGATATACTGTTGCCACTGCAACGTTATGAGCGGTAGATAATGCTCCGTATGTTTCAGCGTGTATGAACAGAGTAGTTTGGGGCGCCTTTTATTGTTCTCAAAATGTTACGAGCGATTGACACGGATTGATTCTCCTGTTATTACAGTTGCGCCCCTATCAAACAATCTGCTCCGTGAATGCAACAAAAGGATGCATCGTTTTGCGTGATGATTTCATTTCGCTGCTGGAACCGACCTTTCATCAATCTCAATTCATCATTTTGTGGAACCACTCTTAACTATGTTCCCTCTGCCATTCCTGACTTAGCACAGACGATTGAGGATACGGTAAATAGCACGACCCACAGCGTGGTTTAAGGGGCGCGAGAAATTTCTGATTATTTAGCTGCTGTTCTCGTCCGACTGTGATAATTCAATGTTCTCAAAGGGACACAATTAACGCCGTGTCCACAACAGTTCTACGGGGACGTAGTCATGAAGAATTTTCATTCGTTAAACGATTTGTCCAACCTCGTTCCCATCAAGGGAAAACGAGTGCTTAACTTTTGTGACCATGAAATAACGCATTTTTTATTAGTTTCGCGACCTCAAGAATGTCTGTATTTATTTGTTTATCGCATCCTTCGTTTCTAAATATGACCTATAGATGCAACTTGTCGATATAAACTGCATCGAATGATTAACTATCCTTATAGTTGTATGAAGAAAGCGATGATGACAAAGCCGGCATTTCTGCCATTTCGTAGTGTTCTGAGTGTATACGTACCTACCAGTTTGTTTAATCGATCTGGCCGTTTTCATCACTTCTCACGATTCCGCAGTCTAACAGGCACTGTCTTCTCCTGTAGAACTTTCGCATAATGATGCTCATGTTCTTCTGTTGCTTGATACTAGCAGAAGTTTTTATTGGTTGGTTGAATTCAGAAGCCAGGGAGTCGGAAGATGAAAATGAGGGTGTGCTTTATGGGTTTTCGGAAAGGTGACGAAAGAATGAAAATGAAGAATATAGAAGAATTACCAGAGATTGGGCTACCAGTTCAGATTTATCTGCAAGAATCGGTAAAAATCCACTAGAAGTTTTCGAACAAAAGCATTACAAAAAGGCTTTTCCACTACGATTACAAAGGGGCCGCTAAAAGTTACGGCTCATTTCAAATAGCGCACTCTTCTCATCGGCGAAATTCTTTTAGAAGAATGACCTGTAGTTATCCAACACACTTTCAGGTGGGAACTTTCTGGGTGATGTTCTGAAGTGGAAAGAAGAAGGAAATGGAAACACAGTACATATGAATGCAAATGAAATAGATGGAGAAAGATCTCTGGTGGCGATGGAGAACGCGGCCTCGTTCGACCACGTGCAAAAGGAAGTGGGTGTTTTTGCTAGACAGCTTTCTCATCGACTTTTCCGTTGGTTAGGCCGATTGTTAGCCAATTTCAGGAATTGCAGTTAGAGAAAAACAGTGATTCGGAGAGCTCTCGAAAAAAATGAGAAACTTTAGTAAAATGATTTCAAACTCGGCAATTTCCAAGTGCTTCCGAAGCTAGCCAGCAAAACGTTGAGTCATCAGAAATTTCGAAATCTTCCGCGAAAGCATTCTGAAATTCAGTAAAGCTCAAGAAGTAACGGCAAAGGTAATGTTCAGTTGCTGCTGCTGTAGCGAACTTTCTTGTATTTATCCACTTTTCGTCTTTCTTTCGTTCTTCTGTGCTTTTGAAGACTTGTATTTGCAAAGCGCACTATGGCGTTATCATGTGTGCTTTTGCATGCGCTTACTTGCATACCATGAAACTGTAAATTGTGGACCAATGAAGCTGCAAAATTTAATACTGATAATGCATTTCGTAGGATGGTCTTCTTCACCGTCCAGGTCGGCCCAATAACTTCTGAAGCAGCTGCAGCTATTTAAGGGAACCTAAAAATTGAACAATTTGCATCCCATCTGGTGTACGTTGCACAAAGGCTGAGCTCCAAAAACAGAACGTTCAATGAGATAACTTTGCAAGGGGCGGTTAACGTTTGAATGTATTATCTTGCGCCAGCCTGTTGGCAAATCACAAAGCTGAAATGCTGTAATAAGCAGAAATGCTATAGAATGCATTCTTCTTTTGACCACTGCAAGTTTTTCTCTTGTTGTGGCATCTGTTCTTCCAATTTCGCCACATTTACAACTGGTGCCACGAAACCAGGCAAGTTCACAATGTTAAATCAACTCCCCAGAACTCTCTTGTTTATGAATCACTTGTTTAATGAATTGCTTGCTACTCTCTCATTCACGAATCCTCTCCCTCTTGAAGATGCAAATAAAGAAACAGCCACTGGATTTGATATTTCTTAATAATATATATTTCTTATAGGAAATGACCACAAAATTTGATAATGAATTATAAGAAATTTTACAGTAAGCTTGAAAGGATGCCAGTGAAGCTTGCACGACGTGAGCCTATGCATTTCCATTTATTAAACCAATGAAAAGCATGAATTTTCAAAAAACATTAGAACATGTGCAGTAATGTGCTCATACTTTAACAAGCGTGACATGCCGCTCTTTTGTTCCACGAAAACTTTTTCGAAGCCGATGATGGATCATAGAGACAGGTCCGCCACTGTCAGATATCTTATTTTGGCTATCGATTAGGTGCTGTCTAGACTGCGACCTTAAGAAATAAATGAATCAGCTTGAAAGTTGGTATCGAAGTCCATTAAATGGTGCAGACTGTAGATGAACTATGCCACATACGGACATAGATATGAGCTGGAACGATCATGCCGCATTCCTATTTGCAATTGTAATTTTCAAAGGCGCATCAAAGTCGTGACTGAGAAGCAAGATATTCTTTGAGAGTGTTAAGCGCATTTCTTCAGACGGCTGTAATTAGGGTTCCATTCTCCGTATCGGCGCATCGTTTGATTGCTTCGATAATTCCCCTTCTTTCTCGGAATAAACTCTAGACCTCATCAGTTAAATGCCATCTAGGTGACATACAAATGGCTATAACAAAATTTTTTGTTTAAGCATTTTCGTTTGTTCATGTACTCTGTCCCACCTTCCATTATGAAATGTTCTTATACTAGGATGCATTTTTCGGCCGTTGTGCAAATCGACATATCTCTAACTCAATTAAATCAATTACAGAAGACGGCTGAAGAAGTGGCTAAAGAAGTGGACTTTTTTGCTGCCGACGATGAGTCACGACCGCTTCCAGAAGGTGGAGACGAGGAGCCAATAGTTGCAGAAGCGAGTTCAGACGAGTATTCGAATACTGACACCAGTTTTGAAGAAGAAACTGAGCAAAAAGAAAATAGTGCTGAATTAAGCACTGCAGAAGGTGTTGGTAAAGCAGACACAGATTTCCGTGAGAATTTAATAGACGAAATGGACAACGCAAAAAGTGATAGTAAAATGGACGAAAGCCGAATATACGTCACAGCAGACAGAAGGTCCCATGAACTTAGCGGGAAGAGTAATGGAAAAAATGGGCAGACTGATGGTGGTATAGATGAAGGGGATGGAAATGAAGGAACGAGAACAGGATCATACGGCATTTCGGCACTTGAGAATGATGAGGACAGGGGAGCAAGTTTCGGCTCTGATGATACTCTGGTTGATGATGATGAACAGAGTGTGACAATGAATGCTGAAAGGGAGGATGCTGAAGAAATGATGAGCAATGAGGAACATAGGCAAAACAGTGATGAAGCGATGCTCAAAATCCTGCAACAAGGTCGAGGAAGAGCGCATCATCGTTTCGAGCTAACAACACTGAGCACAGCTGCCGGTTTGTTGCTATCTGGATTAAATGGAAGGATTATGTTCCTTTCTGTTACACTTCCTTCAATTGGAATTTTTCCTTTTAAAGTGTTGCAGAGCACTTCCTGCTTAATTGTTAAGGGAGGTGAAAAGGCTGCATGCCAAGAAAGCATCCCTCCTTTTTCTGAACGACATCATCATCACTGGTTGAAGATCCACATGAAACACAATACATTGAGTCCTACAGTTTTTGCCAAGAAGTAAAACAGTAAGTTTCTAAGTATGGCAGATATCTTGTCAAATCTAATTCAGAAGGAACAATCTGTTCTCAAGCAGCTCTGCATTAACACCGAGCCATATTTCACATCATAGCAAGAGATACGAGTGGCACAATCCTTTCATTCCCTACAGCAACGAAAAAAAACCCTCATGGAAAAGACGGATACCCATTTCAGTTCAGCCAAAATTCATTTTTAAAACCTTTGGCCCATCTTGCAACTCACATGTGCTTGATTTTGTATTGTTTCCTAGTGGAGGAATGGCACAGAATGTTCGTCTTCATGCAGAAAGCAAATGCTCTGCTTCTGTTGAAACTCGGTAAGCCAAAGTGAGATGAGATGGAGGAAAGCAAATGAGACTACTGGTGTTTGATTTCATGCCACATCAAAGTAAAGCTTAGAGCGTATGTATTGGAGATGACGTACAAGTCGTGAGGAGGGAACTCATTAAATCCATGAGTTTGAAAGCAGATGAATACATGATGACTCGAAGATTACGACGATGATAGTTGTAATTTCCATAGCACTGCACTAACTGTTACCTTTATTGCGGATGTAGGGTGGAACGTTGTGGCTTCTTGTCTTTTAAGATGAAATTAGCGTATGATTGAATAGCCAACAAAGTGTAGCGCCTCACTGACGCTTCTCGTGAAGGCCTTGACAGTTCAAGTAATTTTGTTCCTTTAAAGATGCGAACAGTTCAAGCAGCTACCGATTTTCTCGTCCAATTTTACGAAGTAACCAAGCAGTTCTGTAATCCGTACAAAAAATGCTTCTTTCACTGATGCGCAGCTCTGTAAAAGTGAGGGATAATGTTTTCTTATTTCCCACAGAATTCGTCATTCAATGCTCTACTCGGCGTTTATTTTGCACCTCCCTCAACCAAACGTTGGAGTTCTTATTTCGCAATTTCCGCATACTCCCACCTCCTTTCATCTGCCTAGACTATCGTGAAAAATTACTTGTATGCGAAGATAATTGCAAACCAGTTATCAAGCCGTTGACTTAACAACTGGTGTCAACAATTGGTGTTGAGGTGTCAACATACCTTCATGCAACGGTTTTCTCGGGAGATTCCAAAGTGCATAATTTTTCAGAAGTTGGACCTAGCGAGCTAAAATATGGAGAGGGGACAAGCGAGGAAGAAGCTGACAGGAGTGCATTTCGTGATGACACGGATGCAGTTCAAACTGTGCACGACATTTCCTTCGGAAACAGCATTGGAGAAGAACTGGCTGTTCTAAGCACTCCTGATTATACGGCAGTGACAACTGGCAATCATTCACTACTAGCAAACGGTGAGAACAAGCGTCATTATTTGTCTCTGTTAAGCGACAAATTTTTGGCTTAGTTCGTTTGTCGGAGAAACAGACCGAGAAGTATTGCAGTGAACAATCGGTATGGGTGCTTCTTTGAATGGCCGAAAGATTCGACAAAGAAATAATGAAGATCACTGTGCGTTAGTTTAAAAAAAAAACAGTTTAGGAAATGTCTACTTGCACATGTGCGCAGACTTTTATATCGCAAATTTCTTTGCCCCGAATTCTTTCCTTCTTTTTGATGAGTCCAGTGCTGGGGACTTTCGCGCAAAAACATTTACGCACCATTTTCCACTTGCTGCTTAGTAGTATAACAAAACTGACGCAATTTGTCGCAGTCCTTTTCCACGCCACAGTTGCGAAAACCAATAAATGTTTAAAACAGTGGACTGAGCGTTGCTCGTACAAAATCTGAAGACAGCAGCTTTCACCCTTCAACACATTAGTTTATTGCTTAGCCGCTGTCTGTAGGCTGTTAACCTTTGTAATTTCAGCCACTAAAACGATCTTCCGGGAATTCATCGACAAAATCACAACAAAACACATCGGTCTAACGACATATGTTAGTTGCATTTTCGCAGTATGGCTTTTAGTGTCTGAGATGAACTACCGTCGGCTTCTGCCAGTTATTGGTGATGTGCAAGGGTCGAATCTATCAGCAGTCCGTGAAGCTTGCCCAAAAGAACTTTATTGAATTTCAACTATGTGGAGAATCTGAAAGAACTAGAAGTTTGAGCGAGTACTGAACTCAGTACGCTTGGGCTGATTGCGATAGGGGAAAATTGACAGGGCTGATTGCTTGAAGTTTTGCAACTGTACCACACCAGATGTAGCGACTGTAGAAGACATGACATGTGAGAATTCACTTTGCTTCATTTAAATGGATTTATTTGTAGTCAGCCAATTTAGTCCAAAATCTTTTGCTCTGAAGTTGAACCAACTGCATTTCATTGGAAATGTGCCTTAACAGTACTGTAGTGGAGCTTGACCCCGATATCTGAGCTTGAGACTAATTCTTCGACAGTCCGAGGATCGATCTTGAGCTCCATGTGGAATAAGGGATGGCGAGTTAATTTATCAGTTTTTTGACTTCGGAGCTGCTGGAATCCGGACCTTTTTGCAGGAGTCGGAATCGGACTAGAGTATAAATTCCAGTTCCACTGATTTGACTTATCCCTTTCCTAGATCAGAAAAAAAGCTCAGGCAAAAAGTACTGGCGTTGTTTAGACGTTCGTTGATAATTTCTGAACTAATTTCAAAGTAGTATTACCCCATGACTTTCTTATCTAGTCTCATGCAGAGGTTCAGCGATATTGCTAGGTGATCTCAACGAACTCCTAGCCTAACCTTCGAATACGCCTGTGGTGGTCTCTGCCAAGATCTGCCATCGGGCTCAGCACAGTTCTTGATCTCAGCCTACTATCTAGCTTTGCTGGTTCGGAAATATTATGCTGTCGTACTGAAATATTCTTACGGTTCAAAAGTTTGGCCACGGCTGAAGTGAATTCATTCCTCTCACCTCCTCCTTGGTGCACCTGCTTAAGATGAATGCATCAATGGTCAAACAGCAGCACTTATATGCGTCAATGCTGAAAGCACAAAAGCATTATCACATTTGTGTCATGATTTGAGTGAATGTTATGTAGAAAAATTTAAAACAGGGAGTGCGCATCACTGTATCACTCCTCAGTAGCATCGACAAGCTCTATAAGCATCTCCCAGTCTTCGATGGATCGCAGAGGATGCTAGAAGAGAGGACTTTCGTCTGAGGGAATCCTCTCAGAGATCGATTTGTCAAAATAGAGAACTTGTTAGAAGAACCAGGAAGAAGATTTGAATAATGATACCTGACGGAATTTTTCAGCACCTGCACTTCCGCCTCACACTATGACTGCACTAGAATTTAAATTCTTTTCACTAAGGATTATCATTAGAGAGCATAGCGCAGAACGTGACACTGGTGACAAGAAGTTCATTGCAAATCAAACATTTGTTTTCCTTTACTATCATCTTTTTTCCCTTAGCCGGCCTTAACAGCGGAATGCAGGACGTTTGTCAATAAACTCACTAAACGAAAGATAAAACCACTTTGTTAATGCTTTTTTGTCGTGACTTTCCAGAGAATATTCTGTTTGACCGCGGGAGTAATCTGAACAATTGAACTGGTTATTCCATAACTGTAGCAATAATGTAGTCTTTTTCAGAAGCCTACAATGAAGAAAATACAAAGAAATGATTTTTCAGGCAAAATTCGTGATTTGATTCACGGTCTCTAATAAATGTACATATTTCCTTGTGAATAAATCGTACGATGCAAATGTCTTTGAATGTGGGAAATGCCATTTGCTGCATAAGTGAAATGAAATCGAAGAGATTAAGACGGCGTTTAGGAATGTAAATTGGATGAAAATCTTTGTTAACGAAATAGTGCCAATTTGTGGAATATCATTGAGTGGGTCGCTGTAAATGACTCCGAATGAAAAGCACGTGTCGATCTCTAAAAAACTGTGAGAAATGCACGAAGGCGGCGTTCCGCGCGGCAGTAAAATGAATAATGGTCGTATTCCAAAGGATCGGATAGATTGATTTATGAACTCGTTGTTGAGAATGCTGATTTTCCGGCGGTGATAATTTAAAGAATTCAGTACGACGATGTCTGGTGCTAATAGCGGCGATATGTATAGCATCATAGCACTATTCTATGCTCCTTTACAATGAAAAGTTGCATTTGTTGTCCTTTCAAATGAGGCAAAAAACACATACCATTAAATAAAGAGAATGAATTCATAAGTAGAATTGATGGCAATGAATTTGCATTTCTTCCAAAGCGAAAGATACCGAAACCGGTCATATTACAAAAGTGCTGGCGTACGCAGTTGAATCAAGTTGATTTCAGGCTCTTGGCTTGGCGATACTAATATGTCTGCTAATACTATGCGTGTTCTGCTGCGTGCGGAAGCGGGAAACTCTATGCGCATGCTGCAATGGAAATAGCGATCGCCGTGGGAAGGAGTTACATAGGAACGGATTCAACAATTCCTACATGTATACACCGGCAAACGCACAGAATATGAATATCAACACTGAACGAGAGCGACTGAACTAGTATTCGTCTTTGATCCCTACCTATCGCTGCAATCAATTCGCAACCGCCAAATGTCTTTTGCCGACTCCAGATCCTGTTTATTTTGTTTGCGGCATGTTTCTATCTGTTTTGCACTAACTCACATTTCTTGGCCTTGAGAATGCGCTGTACGATGATCGCATGAATCAAGCATTCATCTAAGGCTGTTTAAATACTGATCGTATGTACTACAACAGCGTTGGGAAAAACACAGGCACATTGAAGTACAGCACAGAGCGCAGAGCCGTGTAAACTCACTGACTGGGAAGATGCGAGGGCAGACCTAGTTCCTGGTACATTTTGCGCGCTTCAGGCAATCTGACTTGTGCAGTTTCACTCCTCGGAACCAATACTGACGACCTGGCAATAGCGTTTCAGATTTGATCCGGGCATCCTTGCGTACAGATGTTTCGTATGGACTTCCCCACCTTCAGTTTGCAGGCCTATTGTAGCCAGCACGCTTTATCCTAAGCTCTGAATCAGAAAAATTGTGCGCACTGTGTATCCTCAGTGCCTCGCACATATAAATGAGGGGAATTGAATGCTTATGATTGATTCTTCCTCTCTATCAGCCACACCAGTTGTATAACAAATGAGGTGCTCCTTGACACTTCTGCAAGCTAGCCAAGAAATATGCGTGTCCTGATGTATTTTCAAAGTAGCTCAAGCAAATCAATCTCGCAGTTGAACTGTGTGTTTCGGGTTGTGTGTATAAATATATTCGCAATCATAAAGAGATGCTGTGTTGTGTTCGAAACTACTCACTTAATATTGCTCTTCGTTACGCTCATACAGGAAATGATCACTTCCTTTCCTCTTAGAAGACATCAGAGTGAACATCTCATTAGAGAAGTTCAAAACGTAAGATTGTTTTAATGCTTCCGGAAATTGAAATACTGCTCTTCTGCCTCCCATTTACTGCTGGTTGGTCAGTATGTAGTGACAAATTGATTCTTGAAAATATCTGAAACATGGGCACGTGGTCCTTTACCTCACATGTGCCGTCGATCTACCATCAATTTAAGGCCTCGTTTGGAAGTTTCTATTACTAGCCACGCCATGCGGTTGCTGAGTAATGTCTTCTCCACAGGTGATATGATAAGGCTACGAGGGAACTAAGGTCTGACGGCTTGATTTATCGGGAGAAGAAGTGAGGAATCACGTCACACCAGCCGTTTCCATCAGCGGCATTCTTGCGATTCGTATCATCGTTATATTTCTCTTTTCTGATTAGTCGGAATAATTGGGCGTATGTAGACTGCGGTCAGCGTGACGAGCATCGGGATACTGAAGAAAGATAAATGTGGAATAGAAGCCCCGATGGTGACCCAAGCATTGCCAGACACTTTTTCGGATGGTTTCAGCGGGACCATGACTGATGTTGCCTTGACCTGAAGACAGACTAAATTTGTTGAAGCATATAAAAACTAAAGCAGTTTGCAAAGACGCTGGTTTCCTTTCCTGCCTCAAATGATGGAGATCGTTTCCAATCGCTTATAGCAGCAGTGCAGTCGGACAGAAATTTTTAAGGGAAACTACATGGAAGGTTCAATAGCTGCTGCTCAGTACAAAATAGGCGAATTCCTTCTCAGGCCTCAGTTTTGTTGACGGTTATGCACAAGGAGGAACTGCTTGGTTGGAGGCTCAGTTAATCAACTGGAATTCTTCAATATGAGGCGCACCTGCAGGATCCATCATGAATGAAAAAAGTCTGTGTCCTGCATCTCCTTCAATCTCCTAGTGCCTCTATTCGACTCTTTGATTGTAGCAAATGAAAAAAATAAATATTTTCACTCTTACAGAGAGACCGGTAGCTTTGTGCTAATGACCAAAAAATGTCGTAGTCCGAAACGGCATACGAGTTTAGGTAAACCAAATCTTCTTACAAATACCACTCACGTTTTAGTCTTGTGGCTACAACTAGTTCTCTTTCCTCAAGAAAATTCAAGCGCTAAACTTCGGCGAACGCGGCGCTTTAGCCCATAACTGAATGCACTGCTTCGCTGACGTGTGGCATCAACATATGCCTGACAGTCATCGGCAGCAAGATGTACAAAAGCGTAACTGGTCTCTCTTTCTTGCTCGCTGCTTTTTGCACACCTGTGCATATTTGCCTTCTTCTTTTTCAAAGAAATTCAGGAGAAAAAGGAGTGCGCGCAATCCTTGCATGATAATAGAAAAACAGCAAGAAGAAATATATTTTCACAAATCATAAAATAACAGACATCTTAACGGCGTGAAACAACGGTCTGTGTCTACAATTAATCCACACAGGTTTATTAAAGGCAATTTCTCCGCCATCAAACATCTCAGCAACAACGCATCTAAGAATCGCTCCAAGTATGACGGATAGATTTTACCGGCTTTATAAACATGTGAGAAAAGGTTCATGCATCGTATATCGTGGAAGTTTCGTCGCATGCCACCGATAAGGTAAACTGCTCTTATCGACTTAATTCCCGAAAGGGCTCAAACACCTCAGAGGCCGAAATGTGCGGTGAAATCGAATTGCTTATGACAACTGATTGCTGAGCAAGCTGTAACGTTTAGACTTTTCTGCTTCATGACTATATTTTGGCTAACATTCTCATGAACTTGGAGCATAGCATTTCTTTCCCCACGATTTAACACATTTTTTGTTGCTTCTGTCGATGCGCGAAAGCTGAAAATCGCTCAACGATTTATCCGACAACGCCGAAAACAGCGATGAAGTGGATGACATTGGCTTATCCGTGTTTACAGACTACCAACAAAGGATCATGTGTGCATCGTTATTTCGGTCCGTTCGATTCCAGAACAGAAGCAAAATCTCTTGTTCTTCATCCTTCAGCAGAATTTTTTTGTCCGGCGTTCCGACTGGTACAAAATTTGCGCCAATCTTCAAATTCTCATAACCACGGTGAATCAACTTCATGTTTCTACAACAGACCTTTTCCTAATGCTAAAATTTGGATTTCCCATTTCAAATCCATATACGTGCGTTAAAGTGGACCTGTCCGCGTGAATTTGATAACGGGTAAACTAGTACCACAGTTAAGCTTCAAAAAGGCAAGTAGACACACACAAATACGCGACCATACGCATGCACGTACAGTGATCCACGAGATTGCTTTTCAAAATTGACTATAAGCCAGCATAAACAACTGACTATAAACAGGCTCAATTACTTATAAATCAGTCTCATGTTACAGCTCATGCGGCCTTTTACCGTCGCCTACCGCGCACTGTCCCATTATTTGCTCGAACATTCACGAGAAAGACTGCCTGCTAAAGTGAAATAAGAAAAAAAAACATTTGTTTTTTCATTCCGGCTGACGTGCGTCCGCATTTGCAAGATTTTCAAGGCGATCACCATGTATGCTCAATTGATACAGCTTTATTTGACCAGATAGAAGAAACTTCCATAAGTCGTGAGACGTTTCCTTTTGAACACTTTTAAGCGACTACTAGTCTATAAAGTGTATCGGTGACAGCGATCCTAAAGCAAACACTGACTGCGAGGCAGATGTGGGACCAATTGGTTGTGAGATAGCCGGTGTACAGAAGTGACACGAAAGCGAACAAAATTCTCGCATAAACATCCCGTAGAAACTCGAGCGACAGCGATCCAACCAACGCCAGCAGACATTTGAGCGATCGCGACATTCTGAAAATATTTCAGCGAAGTGTTTCTGTCGTTTTCTTTGTTACAAAAAGAAAGTAATTCTCATGAATCGTAAGGTCTTTGTTGCCGAAGTATTTCACTTTTAGCTAGAAGAAGTATTTTCTTGCTCATTTTTCATTGAAAATGGATTTTTTTGCAGTTACGGCACTTCACAGAGTCATTCGTCCAAATCCTTCGTGAGACTAGGAGGCACAAATACGACGTAATGCCATAGGAATTGATCCAACAACGGACGGAGAAGCCATTGGCTATAAATTGATGGTAACAAGTAGCGGATATTCTAAGAGTGAATGATGCGGTCGGTGCAACAGATAATAGCACAGTCATTGACGCTTTTAGTAAGTATTTATCGGTGGCAGTGGCTAATGTGTTGGCTCCCTTGAGTGCTCGACCGTTTAGACAAAAATGCAAATAAATATGCTTTGCTAGCTCTTGTACAGTAGGGAAGTAGAATAAAGACTGCTATTGGCGTATGTCACTGCAACACTCATTTAAATTTAAATGTCCAACAATTCGATTCGGCCGAAATGTGTCCTACACTTGTCATACTTTTGTACCTTCTCTCTTTCAAAACCCGCCCGTCCCTTTCTCAACCTTTTCATGTATTATGGAAGAAGTGAATTATGGAAGAAGTGAAACTCTATGACGGTGGTGATAAATAACAGATTGAAGAGAATTACTGGGTGCATATTTGATCTGTGACAATTGAGTGAGCATTTGCAGTGCTCATAGAAGGCATAAACCGCCTTTGCTGTATTACAGTTAAACAAGTGAGCGCATCGAAATGAGTTTCGAATTTCCTAATGAATTAGGCGAACAAAAATTCTTTGAAGAGAACGATCGTTTCTTAGTTTAACGTAATGACTAAATGATAACTCGTTCTTTCTATTTCATTTCTGGACAATCCTTATATCCTTGTATTCGATTCGGCCGAAATGTGTCCTACACTTGTCATACTTTTGTACCTTCTCTCTTTCAAAACCCGCCCGTCCCTTTCTCAACCTTTTCATGCTGCTGATGTTAAAACGATGTTTGCATAACGTGACTCAACCCCTCGGCGATTCGCTGAGAAGCTGCGTGCTGGCCACCGAGCGTCGTATATCCATCGCTGTGAGGTGTGCGTCGAATAAGTCTGGTTGCAAAAACGTGGAATGCGTTCGCACAGAGCACGAGTACATGTGGTTTATTTTCGCCAGATCGATGGAGGAAAAATCGACTGCTGAGCCCATCACTGAGGTCATTTCCGAACTGAATAAGAACGATTTTTTTTGCAAGCTCTTCCCCAATCTTTGGTAGAGGAACGTTAACCGAATATTGTGTCTCAGGAATTAAGCAAATGAGTACTGTCAAAGAAGATACTTGAACGGCAATGCTATTCATCACGGCTTTTCAGACGTTCCGCTTCTCCACTGATGTTTCTAACCCTTCGGTTGCTTTTAATTTCACGAAATGTGCTGAATCAGCCACAACACGCTTCAGTTTTAAATGGCACATGCTAGCGCTGTAATCAGCTAATATGCTACAATGTCTCGCTTTGCGTTTGACCACAAGAAAATGCGCGTACCAGCCAACATATTTGTGCAATCGTGTTTATGTAGCTCTCTGCACTAAAGGTTACTGTGATGGACGGCACTGCTATGGAGCGAGTTCTCAAATGAGGCACTCTGCGAGCGAACCATTTCTAGATCTGTTACGGGCTGAAGTACAGCAGAGTCGACATTGAGTAGTTCTGCTTCGCATCTTTCTTTTTTTACGTACTGTCCGCCTCTCTATACTGAATCGGACAATGTGTCTTTCAGTATTCCCGATTTTGCATCCTCAAGGTGAGCGCGATTTTAGTGTGAATAGAATATAGGTTGTAACTTCTTAGAAATAAACAGATTCGAAGGCGATGCACAAATCATTTGTGAGGGGCCGGACACCGCAGTCGATGCGGCCGCATACTCTTCAAGATGGATTGGAACAGGCGATGCTTTCTCTACTTCGTAAACCCTACTGCACTGTAATATTTTTTCCTATACCTCTGAATATCAGAGATTAAATTAAGCTTTTACATTGGTAATACAGAGTACGACACAACATTTTAAGTACTTTGGGTTTTACAAGGTACCATAGACAAGCCTGTGCTCTCATAAAGGTAGATTTTATGTCACATTACAGTTTAGCAGTCAAAAATTGCACCTAAATTGTTATGTCATTCTAATTCTTGAGGAACTCGCTGAGCACCTCGACGAATTTTGAATTTTCGTGACGATCAACTGTGAGAAACGGAATAGTGCGAGTGAAGAGGGCGATTCAACTGCGTGCTTCTCATTCTCTCCAGAGTCAGGCAGCAAAATGACCATTTCGAGTTGTGGAGAGCGGCGGTGTGGTTTCAGCTTTCTAAATGAGTAAAGGAGGGCTCTGAGGGACGGTGTTTCGTTGTCGTTCAGCAGTGAAGAAGTAAAAGCGAACATCAACTTAATATTAGTAGGCGACAGACAAACGGAGAGAACGACAAAGAAGAGGGCAACGACGTTTAACTTCACGGCAGTGATAAACGGCGGAAGTAATTCCGTTGAAATTCGATAGAACATTGTTACATTCACTTTTGCTGAACTTTTAGGGTGTTAATTCAATTTCAAACTGCCAGACGCGCCGATGTGTTTCTAATGTTACACATGGACTACGCAGCAGTGACTTCACTGCAACTGAACTAGTTGTAGGTTGTGGCACCTGAGAGACAACCCAAGATGGTCCAGTACCGCGGTTGTCTCATTTGCTGGTATAGCCGATTCCCGTTTGTTGCAGTTCATTCGTCGACTGAGGTCCTCTTGTGTAACCCCAGACGATATCCGGGGCCTCCATAAGTCGGGCTGCGGCCCGTTTGGACATCTGCAGTTCGACTCGTTTTCTGCTGCCTCACAAGCAGCTTCTTCTGTCTCCTTGTACCCTGCTTCTGTCTCCACAGGCGGTTATCGTCCCTGCCTACGCATGGTCCTCTTAAGTGTCGCCCTTGCCAGTCAGCAGTACTCATGCACACTTGAATTAAAACTGACGCATCTGCGACAGATTTCGTTGTCTCTGGGCTATATATGGAATTTTCGCTGTATACTTAAATGATAATATATTTACATAGTGAGAAAAAAATGCATGAGAAACAGATGTAAAGCGACGTTAATCAATATGAGAAGCAAGAGAACCCGACCGTTTGGCAATCAGCGTTTCTAATCCGTTTTTGCTGAACGCCAGGCTATCGTAGTGCATTATCGAATGATAGTCGTATGGCTGGCCGTAATAGGAACTCTCCGAGAGGTCCACTTTTCCAAATTGATTATAAGCTTCTGAAATCATCACCCCACTATCTAACTTCGATAACTCGATGGCTGTTATACGACAGTTCTGTTATACGACGACGTGTGGATGCGGTGAAATTTAAGCAGACATGAAAATTGTCCCTGAGATGATGTATTTAAAAGACGTCAAGACGTAATGGACGATTGCAATTGCATGTCGCACATCTATGACAGCCCTTCATGCATACATACCTTTCACCACGAGCACTTACCTTAGTACTTTAACATAATGGCTGTTGCTAGCTGCTATTTTTCCGATATGTGCAAATCGAAGTCGCTATTTCTCAAAGAATTCGACATATGAACCGTGCTGTTTTAGAAACTCTGCGAGAAGACTGAGGCGCTGGTACATGAACTAAAATGTTGTTGGCAAATGTGTTTTTTGATATGGTAACACCAAGCGACTGCAGAAGCTAAAAGGAGCCTTATGAAAAGCAAGAGAAGAACCCTCATCAATGTTCTGCCAGCGAATCGTGATGTGGTTATCTCGGTCCCATCGTTCGTGTTCGTGATAGAATCCTATCGAGTGCATGAGTTCATGGATAGCGGTGTCGTACTGCAAACAACCATCATCAAGCGAAAGCTCCTGGCGACCTCCAGCAAGTCCAACATCCGAAAAACACCTTCAACTTCCTCACTTTACTTTTTCATGCTGACGAGCGACAAGAATAAAATTGCTCGAATTAAATGAAGCTAGTTATGAATGAAAGAGGATAAAAATTTCAATTGCAGACAAGCGGGAATATTAAGACAATGGCTGTCTATGAGGCTTGATGGGGCGTTGACATGATAAAGTGGAGAAAATAGCTCTATTTTCATTTTTGAGATGCTGTACTTTAAAATAAAGTGAGGGTAATGTGATGTCAGAAGTACTCACAAAGCAAGCTGCAGTAAGAAAATAGGTTTCACACCTTAAGCAGCACTGATGAAAAGTAGGGGACAACATGGAGAGAATGTTGTCATTGGTACTTAACAACTTTGATTTTCTCGCGATAGGTTATAGAATGATGAGGTCCCTTTTAAATAACCGAACAGTTTTCATCAATTCTATTAAGTTCAGTAAAGGCGTTTCTTTTCGGTCGATTTTCGACCTCACAGTCCTATTTTCATGGCGTCGTTCAATATGCATATATTGTTTGTGAAGGGACATTGTTGAGAATTCTCCGTCCATTTTGCTATATTTGTTTAATGAAAAAATGGGCTACTTATTATGTCACAGACCATTTCATCGTCATATGCACTACAGGTAGCAGAAAATGATTTGCGATGACGTTCAACATCCAACAGTTACAGACAACTTCCTTAAATCGAATGAAGTGACTGGTGAAAACCGCTTCCACAAGCAAGATTTCAGCCCATAGCTTCCGGCTTCCCATCAGATGCCGAAGCTCACTAAACTACTGTGCATAAGTTCGATGGCCTCCCTCCACATTCACCTCCCACACACACATTCAACCAAATTATCTCAGTTCGTTAGAAGATATATTCGAAAAGCTCGGAATCTTGAGCTCAAATCAAGCTTGCAGGCATAATCATGGCTACAGTCTGACTGAGTTAGACTAGGGTGTCACTCTCTCTTTTAGATTTAAGCTCAGGTCACTTGAAAAATTGCCTAGTCAGCTGAATGCCGATCATCTTCTTCAACCCAGATGGATATTTGTCTGAGAAACAAGTTCTTATTACTGGAATTCTCTTTCAGTCAGCATTATACAAAAAGAACGAATTTTTCGCTTTATGAACTTAATGGCATAAGAATTTCTAAATTAACTGGCATAAAGTGCCCACAGAATGCGTCGTCTCGTAAATGTTTTGTTTTCTATTTGGCTCCTTCCTGTTCGTTTAGCTTAGCCTTAAAAACTTATGCACTGCCTCGAAATTTTCATCTATAACAACGGGTCACTAAGTACGAATCTAATAGTCACACTTGATGCGTAATATTTCACTGTGGAGTTGCAGTATTTAATTTGCAAAGAAACCGAATAAAATAATAATTATTAGTAAACCCGTCAATTTTCCCAATATACAGATAGTCGTGGTCGAATGCAGTTCGAGGCGAAAACCGTACACATGTTCGTGTGTGATATTCTTGAAATGCCCTTGCTAGTACCTATAAAGCAACTGGCTGAGAGTAGAGTTTAGTAGTACACGTTTAGGAAGTAGTTATTACATGATGTTTTCTTAAATGGACGGTCATTACACTGCTGGCTTTACATTGTTTGGTAAGCCATATTTCTAATTAAAGGCATATATTGTTCACAAAGTCGCGAAATTCAGTTCCCATTGCAGCTTTAAAAGATTTAAGTTGCGGAAAATTAGGTGAAAGGTGATATCCATCAAATGAATTTCATTGCAAAACGATAACACCGCCTTATTCTGGTTCACATAATTTCTAAAAAGGATTCCATAGAATGTCGGAAGCATTTCCTCTCATCGAAAACTTGGCGTAAACTGAGCCGCTATTATCCTAGCAGTGTTCCGCAAAGAGGATTGAAAAGCAATTGCAAAGCACCTTGAAAACTCATGTGCAAAAATGAAACAGCTTTATAATCACCAGGTGCTCTCGTTTCACGATAGTAATAAGGTTTTGAAGCAACGCGCTCTCCGCTACTTGAAATGGAAAGCTAAAAAATGAATGTAGTCACTAAATAGAAGCCTTCAACGAATAACGAAAGGAGAGGGTTCTGTTGACAGATCTCTAAGGGCGTTTGCTTTTCTTCATAGAACAATAGCTTGAGATACTGACCGCACGTTCTCTTTCGTTATACTCCAATGAAATGGCGTAGGGGATCTTAGCATTTGGCCACTTTTTAATACCGGAAAGAACACCATTCCTGCGAGCTCCTTCTCTCGTCTTCTGAAGTAATATGACAAATTGCTTTGTAATGATTACCTAATCTCGGGAATGAGCAGACCTCTCACAGTTGCTGAATTGGAGAGAGTGTCTGTGAACATAAACTGAGTATAACGCACTAATATTGGAACTGAGCAGAAAAATAATGGTACCTCATTATTTCATAATCCACTTTTTACGCGTAATGCAAGACAGGTGCCTAATGTCTGTCTCGCTTTCGGAAGACTGTTTCTCCATTTCCACTTTCTCAAGCTACGTTATGGAAAACAATGAAAGAAAAAGAAACTCACCATCGACCACGCGGCCTTTCCTCTAATATCTCCGCGAAAAAACTTCTGATGTGGGAGCACATTGAGCTTGGTGGTACGCCGCTCTTAAAATATTCAGTATTTCAGTGGGAGCTCCTGTCTGCTGCCGGTTTTGCATGTGAACGATGAATGACTGGCCTCAGCTCATCATTACCAGTCCTACTTTCTTCACCCGTACTAAGAGGAATACGCTGCCCCTGTTATCAGAGACCTAGTGTTGACTGATGATTGTCTAAACAACTTTTTGGCATACATGCTGCAATCGCTCAGAAGTGTTTCGTCACTTCACACGCCGTCATGGACGCCAATAATTCACTTATTTATGAGTCATTCTGCAATGAAAGGACTGATGGTGAGTAAAACAGAACTATTTATGAGCCTTGATTTTTTTCTGTTATTCAAATTTCCCATCGGAGAACTCATGTGAACGATTCTAAAGCAGTTGACAATAACCGGATCTCTTGACCGCCGCTGACGTAATATATCGAGAGAGCAAAACTATCTTCATATAAAAAATAAACTTTTGAGATATTTTTTTAAACAATGACTAAGGTCCGCTGTTCAGCCACTGCTATTTGAAGGAAGTTTCATTGCTCAGTCGGTGAAGATGTTATTATTTCTGCCCATGAAAGTAAAAAGACATTCGTCTGTTTACTATCGTTAAAGTTTCTCTTCTACAAGGCACCTTTGAGAAACAAAAACTGATCAAAGATAGTTAATGACAAATGTTAATTTTTGAGTATTTGAGGCAAGATAAAGCTGCTCGCGATATATATTGAAGAGAACGAGCCAATTTGTCCTTTGTGAAGAGTACGCGCATTCTCGAAATCCTTTTCTTTGAGAAACGTCACGTCCTCTGGAAACAACAATTATGTACTGGTTACATCCGGACGTCGGAACAGTGATCTCTGAAAGCGGATGCTCTATTGTAAGCGCCCGAAATTTGCAGTCGAAGTTAAGGCTTTGTTGAATATGGTCCGACGAGCTTATAAAACGTCTTATCCGCCGCAGATGCTGAACTTGCGACTCTCAAACAAGACTCCGCATCATGCATCGTAATAGATGACAATATTTTGCGCTGCTAAGGCGTAATTTTCATCAAATTTTCAATTCAATGATTTCGCATGCATTCTAAAATTTACCACGCCGTTCTCATTATCGAAAAAAGAGATGCGTTCTACACAGCAGGGTGCAAGACGTGCCTTTCCGGAAATGTTTAACTTGTCTAGGAATGACACCCGGGATCACATCTTCAGGGTGTTCCAAAAACTCAGGTAAGGTCCAACAGAAGAAGGCCAAAATCACAATTCTCCAGCGCATTCACAGTGCGAAATATCACGGCCCAGTGCAATGGTAAGACCAGATCGTTTAAGTGTGGCAGTAATTGACCTTTTAAATGACTGTGTTGAAAAACCTAAGTGGTGAAGAAAGCATGTGAGCGTCTAGGCGAAACTTTTCTTGTCCATATGAATGGGCTATAGAGATGAAGAACGTGGGTCTAGCATCTTCTAGACTTTGGAAAGTAATGGTTAACAGTATTCTAAGATGTGTTCTAAAAATTCGATTAGTGTTGACGAAGGCAAACAAAGTCTTTAAATATCTGATAGGGTCACGATAGTGATGCAGTGTACCGAAGACTCTCGTAAGATTCAGAGCGAATTTACCAACTTACCGTTTAAAGAATTTGCAAAATCCACCTTAGTTAAGAAAGATTCGTGCGCGACAAGCGATTCTGAAAATGTTGGCTTCATACGATGGAACCAGATGAAAGGACGCAGAGGACACCTCTGAGTTCTCATTTTTCGGTTAAACAGTTGAAGATTTTTTGAAGTAATGTGGCTGAAAAAACGCTGTTGATGTCATAATGGACAAAAACGATATAATTATTCTAGACGGGCAAAGCAAAACATTCGGCCACCGTATTAATCTATACGTTCGCTTTCATATAAAGCAATTTCTTTGAGGATCACAAAGAGTAAAGATCCCTTAAAATAGCGCGAAAAAATGATGATGCAATATAAGTTTTGCTCATAGACGATAGAATCGCCTCTTTTAGCTAAAATACGAAAAAAACTCACTTCAAGCCTCCATTGAATGCGTATAAAGTGGCGAACAAATTTCTGGAGCGAGAAATCTGGGAATAAAAGGAAAATGCTTCGGCCTACCTGCTAATATAGGTAAGAACAATATGAGAGGAAATGATCGTGACATTATATCCACATGGTTGAACCCAAAACTTATCGTCCACTGTAGATTCAGACGATTGCGCTGACTTCGCCTCGAATTCTTGTTCTGGAATGCAAATTTCTGAACGATGATAAAACAGAATTTCTTTGCTATGTGAGAGGATGACTGAAAAAAGACGACGTATAAGAAGAGTCTGAGACTAGGTGGTTTGCTTTAATAATACGTCTCTATTTCGTTAGTAATGATTCTCAAAGAGTAGCATAATGCTAGAAATGCACATTCAATTAATACTATTCCATGTAACAAATGTAAATGTATAAATGAGTTAATGAACAAACAAACACACTGTTGCGCTGTTTGCTGAAGAAACTATCGCAACACTGCATTATGGTTCTTATCAAACAACGACACTCCGATGGGATTGAAGTATTGGCTGTAAGATTGAATAGTAACAGTTTACTGCTTATGAAATTGTTCGAGAGGGCACGATGCAGGATTTGCTCATCATTCCGACGCAGATGTGCTGTTGCTTGAAAATACTCGAACTGCATATGTAAATGCCTGTTTTTGTATCACTGAGAGTCCCTGCAGACAGCAGTGTGAGCTGATGCAGACAGCAGTTTGTGCTGAACTTGCTTGTAACAGAACTTCCTTACAACAGGTAGTGGGACTGGGTAATGAATGCTACTTACACTGCACGGGCTTTCGCGAGTTTTAACTAAAATATGTGAGATGAGTAAAATTTAGCAAAAAATAACCACATTTGAAAAGGTGAGCGAATGCAGCTTTAGCACATCGTTGTTCAGTGAATGAGCAATTCTATCTGCGAAATCTATTCCCAAGCAAATATAATGACAATTTTACGTGTTGAAATTGATGCGTTTGGGATAGATTTCGCTGTCCCTCGTTAACATTTGAGTGCATCATTAGGCGTACTGTAATGGATTCGTCGAGTGATATCCTGTCACAGTACCCTTGCGATTACTGTTGGGCAACAATAAAGTTTGCAATCGATGTTAGGAGTTATGGTACCAGAAGCAAAGGTATGTCTACTCATGCGAACCTTTGAACGTCACCAAGTGCCTGTAGTATGCTATCGTGGAAGCCTTTCCCGATAGGACAGGAACTGGATCTTAATCATATTGCATTAATGTCCAAATATTATTAATAAAGAATCCCAGAAATACAGTTTATGCGCAATCTATTTCAGATGTCTCGAGATCTCTTCAATTACCAACTGTTGCAAAATTTCGAGCGCTCCGGCAAGCCCTCTGCATTCTCCACCTTTTCACATCGGGCAAATACAAGAAAGGCGATTGCCTACTTGGCAGAAAATTTTCATATAAACGATTTCAAAATATGGAGAATATTCCGGTGAAATTTGACCTGTTTGGGTGGCACGAACGAAGATAATAGCATGGCACAATTTGACTTTCTAGTCTTCAAAAGTAGCACTGCTCGGTGCACTTCAATGAAATCAAATCAAAAACTAAATAGCACAGAGAAGTTCAATTTTAGTCACAAGAAGCACGGCACAAAGGTATATATTTTTACAAAGCTGTTGCAAGAACATCGTCTGCCACGAGTGAAGATAGGGCAGCACAAACAAACGTAGAAGTATAAAAGGTTGCGAAGATAGGATCTTCTTATTTCAATGGAAGAGGAAATTCAAGCAATAAGTGTGAAGTCATAATTCGAGAACAAGGAGAGCTGTGACTTTTACGAAGCGCAGTTGCGATGGTCCAGATAGCAAAGCGTGGACAAAGTAGGAAAAGAGATCGGCTCGAAGCACACATTCGGGAAGAGTGTGGTCAGTTACCACATGCACACACGCTGGATTTTCTTGAAAATAACATTCGTCAAGCTGACAGGTACTTCTTCGTGAGCGCCCACAAAGCCAAATTGAACTGGCTGTCCGTTTCATGATCCGAGCACTGCGCTCGGCGCACCTGTAACTGGGCATTTGTTTTGTGTGCCCAAACAGAATGCAGCGTAGAGTGCAGAAGGCGAGTATATCGGCAGCACTCAAATCCTGTGATGAGGTGTTTGTGTGTCCTATTTGTGCATAAACATCTGAACACACCGCAACTCTGGTCACTTCAATGGGAGCAACGTCGAATTGAAACTTCTGGGAAGGGATGTTTTCGCATCACTTTATGCGACAACGCTCTGATGCACTCGTTGCAACAGCAAGGTGCACTAGCTTGGTAAGGCAACTGATATATGTAAATGTCAGATATAAATATTTATAGCACATCAAATTATTATATTCCTCTTATCATATATGCCATTATGTATCAGCTGCAAGGAAACAACGATTTCATTGGAAACTGCCTCGTCTCGAGTTGGCCACCACTGTTATTAGATGAGGGGATGGTGGACAAAGTTGCATACTGCTTATATTTTTTAATTTACGCCTCGCCACGCTCCTATCAATAATGAAAACGGACTCAAAAACTAAACAATTGCACGCACGGAAATGTGTCCAAAAGATAGAAGTCATATTTTGACGCTTTTTGACGGGACAACTGTTGATGGGACTTCACCACAAACAAGAAACTTTCACTGCTGCTTTTCCGGGACTTCCTAGCTTCTGGAATTAAGAGGGTCATTTGCCTCAACGGCCGCAGGCGGAAATTGTGAAACTACTGAAAATCTTGAAGAGAGCCACCAGAATTCCATTAATCTCTTCTAATGAATCCAGTGCTTCTGTGACAAATGCAAATTCGTCACACTTTCTCGTCGGAAAATTCAAACTTTCTGGAAGAACTAAATAAAATTTGAAGACAGAGTAAAGTGGAAAAGCAGTTTTTCAAAAACTCTTTTCTACATCCCTTCTTTGAGTTGTGCGACTGCTTAACAACTTCGTTACTTGTTGGTTTATTGCTTTCGTGGGAGAGACGCTTCTAGCACGCAATGGTTACACTATGATGAATTCGAATGTATGAGAGACAAAACTGGAAGAGTGAGAAGCGGCCATTTCATCCGCTTTTGATGCTTTAACCACTCAGACTCAGTGCCCATTATCCGCTTTGTCGGGGTTTCCAGTTTGCTTACGCTTGCGATGCACTCAGCCGTTGTTGATCGTGTTGTGCGTCTTTCGGCGTACTTTCGACAGTTCAGCGGCAGGGCCCTTCAAACTGGCATTTCTGCACAGCAGCGACGCTACTAAAAGTTTAAAAAGATTTTAACGTTTCTCAGCACATCGCTTCTTTGCTGACCGTTTCAAGTGTCCTCATAACTAACTGTTGAAGTTTTATGGTCACAAGTGAGTTCAAAATGCCGAGAAAATAACGAAGTCAAGAGGTAATGATTTGCGGCTTCTCATAATCATAACACAAAATAAGAACTGTAAGACCATAGTAATTTTTAGGCAGAGAGAAGCCATTCAGTGGAATGAGGAAGACAATACTTTAAATAGGGGAAACTGTAAGTGAACTAAAGAGCTGAGAACTGAAGGCGGCTGTCTGCCGTGGGGGTTTCCATAAAGAGACAACTCTGAGTTGAGTGAGGTCTGTGAAGCAGACTGTTCAGCACACAATTTTTGTGAATAATTGAATAGAAAGGCAACATCATTTTCGAGAGAAAGCCAGTGCGAACACTGCCTCTAAATGAGTGTCACAAAAAAACTTACCAACTTTTTGGCAAGTTATAGAATCCAACTCTGTTCGACGATAGTTAGAACACTGCACATATGATATCTGAGCTGTATGCTATGGAGTACAGGATACGCAATCCACAATATAAGCAAAATGCCTCCGCTCATTTCCAACAACATTAATATGAATATGAGGCGAGATCAGATTTGAGAGCAATATTCGAGGAAGCCTTGTTGCTCGGCACCTGAATTACATTCAGGAAATATCCACCCCAAACTGTGGCAAACTTAAGTGACTATGGCCTTTTATAGCAAACTGCAGAGGAATTCCATCGTCTTCTTTGAGGACCGTTGAGAAAAACGTTAAAAAGATTGCACAATTAACAACATTAATGGTCGTCACCCGAAAATTCATTTTCCTGTAGTGTTTGTTGTACACACAGTTTATTAGCACTATAACCGCTGAACACCTTTTCGCGAATACAGCAGATTAAATGCTTTCCCACAATTTCCACAAATTTATCGCGTCAAATGTTAAACTAGTTGCGCACCTCCTGAATGGCTCTGGACTACCACTTAAACCTATGAGTTTGAGGAAAGACTATTATCCTCAAATCTATGGATTTAAGAGAACATTTCTGGCTCTAGCTATAGGAAATACTACGGAAACGAAACATGATATTCTGGGACTTTCTTAGTGGGATGCAATTTTAAATTACGAAGCGCAAAGTAAACTTAAAAGAAAACAGAGATACACATTACCACTATCGATAAAGCCAATAAAGTAATTGATCCAGTTCTCTTTAGGGAACATGAAAGCTACCAAGATAATCACGGTAGTCGTTAATTCCCCAAAGATCAGACGCTGTGTCACATGATCGCTGGCTAAGAAATTTCCGGATATATGCACACTGAACATTAAAATGATACTTTTTTTTAGCAATAAGTGATATCGTTTATAATTTCCGATGATACTACATGACAACAAGACTTGAAACCGCCAAAAACAGCTTAGAACTCTCGTCGAAACGTAGCTGTTGAGCTCGAGAACAGAGATATGTAAACCACTCGTTATAACTAGTAGAATGCCACTTGTGCAAAAGATCAAGAAATACTTCCAAAAATGCAATGTTTGCCAGTATACTGCTAGGCGATCAAAACGCAGCAAAGAAAAGTGCTCAGGAATAAAATCAACAGGCAGAATCTCGCAGCCTATGTGCCGTGGCATGATCCAAGTTAATTCCAAGGACGATGTTTAGTTGACCACAATAGCAGCTCAAACGAAGTCTTTTTGTTCGGATTTGCAGTGAAATCCACTAGTTCCACATAAACAGCCCTTCGGGTGCAATACGTCATGGATATGCTTGATCAACAGTGCTTCCGATATTTTTACACTTTAAGAAACATATCCTTCTTCTAGAGAGTATGCTATACTGCAGGTTTATCCCCTTGTGGATAGAACGACCTGCCTATCTGAACATTATACAAGCTGTAAATTCCAAGGGGGACTGCCTAGTGTTTTAGAGGCAACTCAGTCGAACAAAATGTCCAATACACACGCAACAGAATTTCCCGCTGGTGCAAGATCTGAATGGGATCACTACTCATCGCAGCGAAACTTTAATGGGAGAACTGCCTAAAGGAATGCTCCCATCTGAAACCAGCTGCATGGTACGCCCTTGCCGTGGAATTCGCTCGACACCACCGTCACCTCGGCGCATCGTTACCATGCAGCGGGTGGAGTATGCAATCCGATCATCCACTCTCATGAAGGCACTAAACTGTGGCAGTTCTCCGCATCGAATTCAACATCAAGAGGAGAGAAGAAACAAAAGAGGAAAAAAATCTTTTTTCTGGTACTGCCTTCGTTGCCTCTGGCGAAGGCAACACCAGTCAGACGAACTGTTACTTTGGATGATGCTGTCTGTACTTGATTGATGTATGAGGATTACGGATCAGATCGAAAGTACAGGCTTTCGATTCGTTAAATTCTGCGAGATTTGTGTGTTTTATGGTTTTGATGCTTTCAATTTCGCAATCGTGAAACGAGATAGTCAGCAAGGTTAACATTACGATCAGCGGCTTATGCGATGCGTTAAGCTGATTATTTCGATTTCAACTCATAATTTACAGACCTGCCAATTGTGTTCGATAATAACTGAGTGCTAACTAAGCGGTTCCCTACGCACATAAGATTTAGGCAGCGATATGAGAGGTGCAACAGAAGACTATACCCCTGGCACATTTAAGCACTGTTTAGCAGACTAAGAGTCTTGACACAGTTCTAATTGTCTTCGTATTATTGAAGCGTCTCAAGACAACGCTCGAGAACACGCTGCCGAATATGCGGTCACAGATCGTAATTGCTGCATTCGTGAAACCTTTTGACCAGGTCGACTGGGGAAATGCGGATTTGGAGGGGAAAATCCAAATTTTAGCATTAGGAAACGGTCTGACGTAGAAACATGAAGTTGATTCACCGTGGTTATGAGAATATGAAGACTGGCGCAAATTTTGTACCAGTCGGAACGCCGGACAAAAAAATTCTGCTGAAGGATGAAGAACAAGAGATTTTGCTTCTGTTCTGGAATCGAACGGACCGAAATAACGATGCACACATGATCCTTTGTTGGTAGCCTATGAAGTTGGAAGGACTTTACGGAGACCCTTAGAATGCAGCGAACAAGCGAATGCATTACATATTTTCCGGGAAAAGCCCTCAATCTCATCGTCGATTTCGGCCGTTCGGCTTCGTATCATCGGCGAATCGCATCGGTGTTTCATCGCAGCCCTTCGGCTCATGCAACGAATGATTGGTTGCGCAGTGTCATTTGGCAAGAAATTTCAGCCGCTCTGCGTCTCTGCGCATACCTTCAAGCTATCTTGATTGCTGTCTAAGTGGAAACGGTTTCAAAAATAGGCGGGGCAACCCGTCCAATCTTCGACCGGAGCACTGCAATGCTTCAAGGGGCAATATGGAATTACACTGAGGGTGTATCTCACCTCTTTCGCGGAGCATTCAGTTTATTTTTGCAATCGCTTTTTCTCTGTTTCCATCTTTCGCAAAGGGAAGGGTGAGACTGTGCTCGAGAGCGTTTGTGGGAGCAGCGGCGTTGCAAATGGTGTGTACCGTGGCGTCGTCGGAGAGAGTGTTGCACACGTTGCGAGGCTTTCTCTGAGTGTGCGAAGGGCCGGCTGCGTTGAGCGATTGCTTCGCGACCCTTGTCTCGAGTTTTTTGCATAGTTTGAGCGAGTCGTAAGTCGTCGTTCAGCGGAGTGTCGGATTCGCTAGGTCTCTATTGCTATATTGGGTGTTTTCGTGAAGGGAAGAGGGTTTGTACGACGAGGGTCACTCTCGTCTGTGCTTATGACGCTGCACGTGTTCAGCATTGTCTGAAAGATTCATTCAGGATTAAAAAGCATTGTTTTGCTCATCTCTAACAAACGTTGCTGACGGAAAAATCATCATTGTTCCATCTGCAAGCGAAGTGTTATCGATCGCTTCGCGCTGCCACCACAAAAGAGTTTCCAAGCGAGAGCGGGTGAAGCCCACGTGGGAGTCAGGTTCATGAATCTTTCGCACCACTCACGCATTGCGAGAGGTCTCTAAGTAAACATACGGCAACGCATATGTGTTCCGTTGTAGAAGCAGCATTTTCCAACCGTGATGGGCTCTCAGGGTATGCTGTATCAACAAATTCAAGGTGTGTGCAGATTAGGTTCTCTCTTGTATTCGCCGGAGCGCATATCGTATAGTGAAGTGGTTCCCGCAAATGGCAACTCTGAGGGCAGAAACGAATCCATATGGTTCTTACGTCAGAAACGTGGCTGTCACGGATTCTTTTATTCTAGTGAGTATTTCGTTGTTTCATAAACTGAATATGAAGCTAAGTGGCGGTGACTCTGAACGAGCGTCCAATTGCTATTGAATTTTTTTATCCACTCAAATGCTTTTACTGCAAACCGCTTTGCTTCGACATCGTTACCGTGGAAGTTTTCCGTCTAATCTCGTCCCGAACACGTCATGCATTTGTTCCTTACCCAGAAATTTTCTCCTGATTTCTCATTTGTTTGTGGTGACTCATACAACAGTGGCATTCAGGCACCTAAAGCTTAGTTTCCTGATCGCAGATATCCTGAGTAGACAAGCTCAGTTCCTTCAGCAATGTCACTCTTGTTAATCTCATCTGAAATCTTACTACGTTGGAAGGAATATCGACTGGTTTGTGGCAAACGATGCGTAGTGTGCCTGTGGCAGAGGACCTCTCAATTGGGGATTATGCAATTATGCGTTGTAAAGTTGCTACTCTTTGTGAAATCCGGGTAGAGAATGCAAACAACACTACCTTGTGCATTTAGGAAAGAGGTAATGCCATTTTCCCCTTAACGCAGTCGAGATGTCTAAGGTAAAGCAGCCGGGTCAAAGAAAGTCGGGAGCATGCAGGCAGATTGCACGGCTACCGAACACACTATTCTCACTTGATCTTTGGTCTACTGATCTGCCTCAGAGGTGAATCCCTCACAATTTCGTGCAGCGCTAGAGGATATATGAGCGTTGTTTGGAATCTGTAGAGTGTCGTCGATATGACTGCATCAAAGAAAATACTGTCAGGAAGGAGCCATTCTGTCACACATTCAGCTCTTCGCAGCAAAAAACATCTTCTGGCTTGATCATCATAAAGAAGACTCACTTTCAATACCTAATAGATATCCTGAGCGCCATCAAATTCGCTGCTCAAAGTTTGCTGGAAACCGTTCAGGACATTCGCTCGTTAAAGAGCCGTAAGCTGGTTTGGCAAATCGAGTCTTAGTGCCTGTGGATAAGGTGGATTCAGTTTTGACAGTTGCGTCGCGTAAATAGTCGCTCCTTTCTCTTTTTATCCTGCTGTAACGTTGGAACGTCATCCGGTTGAAAGTAAAATGCCGTCCGTACCTCTTGATTCAACGGTGATTTTTTTAGGCAGTGGAAATTCCAATTGCACTGTCTCCAGCGTATCTTATCTCTACGTTTAAGTCTCACAAACAATGGGGCGAAAGAAGAAACGAGTTGCAAAACCGTGGTGTTGGTGAGTCAGCTGTTTCTTTTGCGGTTCCTTCACGTCATTCGTTGATAGCTCGCTCTGAACCGTCGAACATCCAAATCAAATGGAACTCTCTTGAAGACTAACGATTCTAAGTCAGCATGTGATATCCATCGACGGCAGTTTTATTTTCTCACCTTTAAGCAATACGTATAGTTTTTTGTGTGATGGGGGGTAAACAAAACTTTCGACTCTCAGGAAAAATCGTTCCTCCAAGTTTAGCATTATCGATCGGAGTTGTTTTGCAGGGGGAAATGTTTCCTAGAGAATGAACAAATCCAGAAGATGTATGTGTAATTCCAGGTACTGCAATCGCGAATTCGAAGATGAAAAGATATTGATTCAGCATCAGAAAGCGAAACATTTCAAATGTCACATATGCCATAAAAAACTTTTTACGGGACCGGGGTTGGCGATACACTGTATGCAGGTTATTTTCTTTCTCTTTCTTTCCCAGAACGGTGACTTCTAGAAGGCGAAGAGAGTAAGTGTGGATGTAGCGGGCGCAGTCGTTTAGGTTCAGAAAGGTCCGGAAATCGACGTTTTAAGTTGTCGCGTGGAAGAGGTTTATTTTGCTGGTTGTTTTGATGTTCCTGCTGATTCATGCGATCGGTTCTGTATTGATTTGGTCCCGTTGCCGATTGCTGAAGAACTCTTCGAAACGATTCTCTTCTTTAAACAGTCTCGTTTGTAGTATAAATTCCTCTTATGCAATCCAGCTTTTCTGTGAGCTGCACAGGTCCACCTCATATTTTTCAGCTGCAGGTCCACCTCATATTTTTCAGTAGGTTTAGCAGGATCAGATTGATAAGTTACGACACCACTATGTTCTGAAATTAGGGGATTATTTTGATCACTTGTCATTCATCAATCGATCCACTACATTTGGCTACCATTTGGCTACATCGCAGGTCGTTGGAGAGAGGTTGGAGGTAAGCGTCAAATGGTTCCTTCGAAAAGCGGAACTTTTATTGATTGAGTAAGAAGTTGCTCAAGTGAGGGAGCTGCATCTACGAGATGTGGATGAGTTCTCATAAATATGCTAAGAAGGAAAACTTTCATCGAAATAGGTGTTTTTGGCGAACCTGAATTCCTAGAGTGCAAGCACTTCGGCCGATGATGCGTTATTCTTCGCTTAGAAAAGACTAATTTTATTTATTTATAATAAAAGGAAAAGTGTTTACAAGTGGATAGGTTCGCTAGTTCATTTGATATACTATGAATATAGTTCATTGATAGTTATGCTTAAGGAGATTTTATACAAACTTCAGTTTCGATTCTTATGAGTTTCATTTTTTTTTTTTGCAATATTGTGATTCCGTTCTTTCCTCGGTAGTTATAGTGGCTGCTAAATACGGCTGTTTGCCAGTCTTAGCCGCAGTTGATGACATCGTCATTTTGTAAGCGGTAAGGGTGAGAGGGCGAATAGGAGAAAGGATCTCAATGGGATCATCGAAAATCCCCGGAAGATAAGGGAAAATAAGATGACGCACAGGATAGGAAAATGTAAGGCAGTGAAGAAAGGGAAGCCGTGAACATTTCTGAACATGAGTTTTGAAGTGTAAGTTTTTCTACTATGATATCGAAAATTATTCGCCTATAAAGATGTCATTCATCAAAAGAATGCTTCCTCAAAACAAATAAAAGTGTGCTTCTGAAAGGTCGCGTTTGATAAATCAGGAAACCTATCCTATGGTTGACTTACCTTCTCTCTCTGTCCTATCCGAAAGAGCGAAAACTGTCGTCAGACGCGTGCGTGGTTCAACCAGGTTGATACATTGCAGCTTTAGATATCTCGTTAACAAGCTTTTAGTTGATTTGTGTGCTTTACTTGAAGACCCTTAATTTTCAAACATAATTCCTCCGAAAACTTTCTTGCCGATTCCTTCGCACTCATCAAAAGATCATGGAAAGTCCCGCATCGTATTGGCGAAACACAAAAGTGGAGGGTTCTTGCATATGATTTGAGTGCAGAAGAAAGGTACTCTTCGACGCGCAACTTTCCATAATGGAACATTGTCATGCAGGTAAGGAGGGAGGGTAGCTCGTAGAATGAGCGTATCACGGAGGATGAGTTAGTCGCTGGTGAGAAGTAACTGACACGACACGAAGAATTGTTTTTTCTTCCTTTTCCTGCCTCATCTCCTTCGCTCCCCAGTCACTTCCGTTTATTGTCTGTTCATAATAAAAGGGGATAGCACGGAGCTGCTCTCGAATTTTCTGGAGGCAGTACGTTGTTATAGCCGTTTTATATAGGAGCCTTCATTTTGTTATAGGTTCACAAGGAAACTATCGACAAAATACCGGCTGCACTGCCGGGAAAGGATTCCGTTGAAGTGGAAGTATACGGCATGGAAGGCATTCCGGATGATGCTGCACCTGGTAATTACTCTTCCAGACTGTAATGCATGACTTGCTATTTCAGAGCATCAGTCGCTGAATTCGCCCAAATCCACTTTGTTCGTTACTGCGTGATAGGGAGGACAGCGGACTTGAGACTAACTTTGGCGCAGAAAGAATTGCAATCCCAAACAGATCAAAGACTGATTGGTCGATGGAGAACATTTTTGAGTTTTTAAATTGGTGAAAAAGGGAGTCAATTCTGACAGTTAAACGCTTGCTTCCTCTGTTTGGTGTGAAGTGTTATGTGATATGCTTATGTGGACTGTGTAATTCCTCAGCGGAAGGAAATATCTCCCTCTTTCAGCTTTCTCTTTGTGAAAACTTGCGTAGTTGACCTGCAATTGTGGCACTTCGATTTCGAGACGTTATCATATCAAAAGCTATTGGCCAGTTTCGTTACTTGTAACTTTTCTTGAAAAGGGCTCCCAATAACTTTTAAGGTTCTATTAAGAAAGTGACTTTGCCAAAACTCAATTTTCATATCACATATATATATATGTCGTATTTGCAGACGAGCCAAGTACAAAAGCCTCCAAGCCGAGCACGACTGCTCCTGCGTCTACGACAGCTTCTGTACAACCACCTATTACTGCATTTCCGATTATGCCCCCAGGTAAGTCAGTTCACTCGTCTCATTTTAAGTTGGAAGTCAGTGGCGCAGTTGTTACGAGGTGTGCAGTTTATTGTGAAGGTTCTTCTGCGTTTATTTATTATTGATTTCGCGGAGGCGATATAATGCAGTGAATGGTGGGACATAGATAGTCGATGAAAAAGGAATCCGATCCGGGTGGTTGGACTTTATTATTTCATAAGATCACTGTAGCCAGCGCTGTGTCCACAATTCCTTACCATCAGGGAAGCGCGCTAAGCTGGGGCTCTCGATTATTTTGCTACAATAAGGCTTTTTTGGACAGGTGATGCCGCATTTTGCTTCCACAACTTTTAATGACCAACCATTTTTTTTTTTGGCATAGACATGAGAATGTGTTTAGCACTTTGCATGATTTCTAATATTAATCTGGCTCAGGTCTTGACGCTCTTGCCACACCTGGACAGCAGGTGAAATGTTTATTGCCCTGAAAACATTGTCGATTTTGATGGATGGCAACCCGAGTTCTAATTGTTCCTGCTCGCAGAGTCCGAACGTCATCTACGTGCCCAGTTTTCATTTGTTTTACTATGCATTATATATCATGTTTATGAAAGTCTGCTTGATTTCAGGAGTGCCCCCAATGATGCCTGGCTTTCCACCGCTGCCACCAGGTGCAATGCCACCGTTTCTTCCACCTTTCGTACCGGGTGCTCCCATGCCGCCTCGAATGTTCCCTCCAGTTCCGATGGTCTCACCTGGTGTCATTGCTCCGATTGCATCGACAGTTCCAGGGTAATACTTCAGATATCTCATTTTTCCTGAAAACTATGTGCCGCTGTTTTTTTTCTAACGTAAATTGTAGCCATGTTTGAATATTCACATGTTTTCAAACTTCGGCAGTCAGTTTGAATATTACAAACGACAGGTGGAGAAAGTATAAACAAAAAGTTCTGATGGGGATGTTTCCAAGGACGACGAGCCTGAAAATTCATCTCGTGGAGGTCTGCCAACACCATTAGGAGGATGCGGTTGTTATGGTCGGCCCAACGCTCTCGAAGTTTTTCCAAGTCATTTCCTTTATTTACGCGTCATACTTCACTACGGAATCGGAATTTTGCACCTATTTTTGATGAGTTTCGAGTGCATTTTCCCACTTTTTTTAGTTACCAAGAGACGAAATATGAATAGGTTGTATATGGCGCAATTTTGAACTCAAATTGCACTGTGTGAGAAAAGTTAGCTGCAGGAAAATATACAGGAGGCGTCTCTCAAAGATTGCCCCGTGAAGGAAGTGTACCGAAATTCTTTCGGCAGTTGATATGAGGAGAATTCTTTGCTTGCTTCTATGCGTATATATGGAAAGGTTTTTTAAGTTTGCTGCATTTGCCCGTGTGGGATCTCAGGTCGCGATAGTTGTTTTAAGCTTTTGCTCGAAGAAATGCTCTTTCGTTTTTTTCAAGAACAATATCAGTAGGAGTTGAATTGCTCGGTCCTGGTAATAGAGCAGTGAGCGTTGTTATTTCATTACCTGTATAAGCAGAACATGCATTCATTCAGACGATTTGCTGGGAGTCTTCCACGCTATCAGTTGATACTTTGTAGTAGTATGGCTGAGTTCTAATTTTTTCGCTGATATTCCCTCTCCCTCTTCCCCTCCCCCTCCCCTCCCCTCCAAAAAACCCGTGACGTGCTGAAGGTCACCTTATTTTTGAGAATTATGCATTTTTGTAGATTTAATCTGTGTACGGTCGATCAGTTTCCCTTTATGTGCTGGTTATTCGGACAGAGTTTAAGGTTTTTTTCACAAACGCAAGTAGTCGCGCATCTCTCTCACCTAAGGTCGTCGTGCGTCTCGACAGTTCATTAAGAATCCTACAAAAGGAGGATTAGGACATCCACAATCATGCAGAAGTCCGTGGCAGTTGAGCGTTCAGTTTATAGCCATATTTTTGTTAACACTCCTTTGGCGCTTATTAAATCTGGAAATAAGATAGTGCTTCGTGGCATCAATCGAACTCGCTTGGACGCTGATTGTTACGTGAATGTTTCAGAGTTCCTGTGCCTCCGCCAGCTCGACCTGCACTCCCACCGTTGCCAGCACCTGCTGCTGTGAAACCACCCATGGCACCTGTTCCACAGCCACCGCCTGCCACTACTGTAGCACCTGTTGCTCCTGTGGTCCCAGCTGCATTTCCGGCCTACAGCAATGATAACGGTGCATTGGCAGTTGCTTCCGAACCACCAAAGGAAGCAAGTGTGGTTCAGAAGCTAGGCTCTAAAACGCAGATCATGCACGTCGACGATAGTATTTCAATGGTGGGTCCTTTTTCTGCATGCAACGCATAATCAGTAGGAAGGTGGCAAATTCTTTAGGTGGTCACAAGTAGTAGTCGCAGTTTTTTAGCATCTCAGAAAAACGCGTTTTAGGGACCCTCTTAGGGCTATAGCAAATGAGCCCGTTTCTGTTCTCGAATTAATGATCTGTGCAACCATTAGTTACGGAGCACTGTTGAGGGGGTCGGGGAAGACTGACCTCTCTATGTACCGCATTTGGATATGTAGGCAACTGGCCTCTTTTCGATGTTTTCAATTTAACTTTTTCTTTTTTCCCCTCTTTCTTCCCTCCCATCTTCGCGCAATTTTTCGGCAGCCGACGGCTTCTCTCGAAAATCCATTTGAGCCCTATCTCCCATCTTCCGGTTTTCTCCTCTGTCATTCGAAGAGGATCATTGTTGTTGTGTTATTCATCTATGCTGCAACTTGAAAATGCTAAATCCAGAATTCAGACAGTCCGTGGAACCACTCTATCTTAATCGGTTCGTCGCAGAGTCCGGCATTTATTTTCCACCCAGCATGATGAACAATCCGTGTGCATTTCTCCAGAATACCTTTTTGCTGAAGATAGCACAGTTAACTTTCTAGCTGAAGCAGTCAGCAGAGATGTCTTCTTTCTGAAGCTAACTGGGATGGTCGTTATCGACGCTGAATACGCGCGTGTTACTGGAAATGAAATTTTTTTTTTGGCTGTTGCGCCTTTGTTATGAGTAGTTTCCGAACATGTGAGATAAGTCTTCGGAACGACCTTAACAGCGACCGGTCATCCCAGATCGTCGTCTAATTAAAATTCTCATCTGACGTACACAAAACCTCTTTTTCGGTGCACCAGAGAATTGTAAGTGGGATAAAGTTGATCGAAATCTATAGAATGCTGCAAGTGTTAATTTATGATTTTCTACTGTGACTGTTCGAATCTTTCTTCCACTGCAGTATATGATAGTTTTATAATGGCTTCTGAAATCTCTGAGAGATGTGGTAAGTCCAGGTAGGTTGATAACAGTTCCCAATAAAAAAGAAACTTGATATTTTGCGGAGAGTTTTTGGCAACAGTTGCGTCTAGATGTACAATGTTGCAGGAAGAACGGTGGGCCATTTTAAAGGGTTTGGTATGAGAACCGATTGCTACGGAGGTGGTACTGCGATGTTCGTGAAAAAAATGCTTAAAGGTAAGTGGTTTTCTGGAGCAATTTTGGATTGCTTTTAGCTGACGAGTGTCGACTTCATTGGGTTAACATGCTTGGGCACAGGTGTGCCAAACCTCAAAAGGTCAATGCACAGGTCAGCCTCTCTTATTCAGTGTTGCTTAGCTAATCATCTCGTTTGAATTCATTTCCTCACCCTGAACTTTCTTGTGCTAGCAAAAAATTCGCCGTCCTTTATTGTTGTGAACCGAGTTCAGTATGGATGCCACCTTCGAGAAACAGCGTCGTGGAGCTGTGTTGTGTGATATAGCGTATCAGCCTCTAAAGGTTAGTGAGAATGCAGGTTAGTTCGTACAGTTTGTTTTAGTGAAAATTTTGCAGACTTTTTTTTAACAGTCACCGAAACTTTAAGGAAGTTTCTGTCTGAGGTTGCGTGGAAGTTATGTCAGCAGCTAATGTTTTGAGCAATGAAGCCCCGGGATCCCGGTGTCACTCAAGCATAACAATATCATATGAAGCTCCCATGTATCTTGGCTAGGACCGTAGGCCCTGAAAACAGGGGTGTGCAAAAGCGGCAGGCATCTAAAGTACGATTGCGTCTGGGTTGGTCGCAGCGCTCAATTTTGAGGCAATGGGAGAGCATGTAAATGCGGACGTTTCTAACCGTGACGAGCACGCTCCTCGTTTCGTAGAATTGCTATCATATCAGACGCATATTAGTTTTAAATCGAAGTACACACTGTTAAATAAGTGAACTAACCTTCTAACAAACAAGAAGCTGAAGAAAACGAAACGGTCGAGTTTTTCAGTGCCGTTCAGTTAACTGGTGCTTAGTTCGAATATGCAGTGGGAACTTCCACACATGGAATAGATTCGAATCGGGGAGGGAAGGAAATGAGAGATGGAGAGGACAGTCAGATGAGCGGATTAACAGCAAATTCAAGATAACAGTAAAAGTAATGGAAATCTACCGATAGAGAAGGCAGCCATCCATAGGTTTTCCCGAACTACTACCATAGATGTTGGGGAATTCACTTGAAGCTTGCAAGTTATTTCCAACTGATTAGGTGATCCTCTTCCCTTTAGGTAATACGTGAATGAGTTTAATTAAAGAAAGCAATTTTTTCTACGAGACACATGACGGCGTGTGAAGGAGCTGTGGATTTCTAGTCATCTACAATGTGGGTGACTATAAATCTTTAGCTTTTTGACATAAACGGAATGAAAACGACAGTGGATCGCAAGTGCGGCAAGTGTTTTTTTCACTGCTTGACCCGCTTCGTAGTTACACTGCAATATAATGGGGAATAATGCGACGAAAGGTTGCCATAATTGTGAACGTTATCATGCGCCGAGGAAGCATTCAGCCAAAACAGTTCAGTTCAAAAAACAGCTCTGCTCCATATTGCAAAAGAGCAGAAAGCGACTACGCAAAGGTAGGCTTGCGCAAAGGTAGGCTATCTGTGAAAGTCTCTTATATGGGCAGATCACACCTTCCTACTTGTCTTATCGTCCAAGATCAGTGGACCATCCTCTTCGAATTGCCTTCTTAGTCATTCATTTAGGTTTTCTCTAACGACTACATTGTTTGTCTTTTTAAGGGGAATGAACATTCCGTCGTTTGGGATTGAGAACGTCTGAAATCCTGATCTCTATGCGGTCTTGCACAGGAATCGTAGCAAAAATCATCTTGTACCTCATTGGTGCGTTCTCTACCGCATATTCATCCATTTTTGAGGCAGATGGTGAGTTGGGTGGGGTATCCTGAGAAGGTATATCCAATGGTTCTGGGAATAGCTTAAGAAAACAGTTGGGCACGAGTTGTCACATCAGTAAGCTTTATTTCTTCTTCGGCGTGTCGGTGATATTCGGGTTACGGTATTTGGTTAATTGGTATGCGGTAGAACTATGGTGATTAATACTTGCAAAGCGTGCATGCGTTGGAGATTGTGAAAGAGGAACCCTTTGCTTGGAGCCATTTTCCTTCATCTATAATCTCTCACGTTTATGCCCATCTCGCAGTAGTCGTGCGTAGTCATTTACCATTTACCATATTTTTCGAACAGAGCATAACCTCAGCGATGTTGAAGGAAGACGTGCAGGTAGGCAGCTAGCACAGATTTTTGATATGTTGTTGTATTTATGGTTCGTTAATCTCTGCTGTGGAGGGGCCAGCGAAATTATAAGATGCTGGTTGTATTTCTCACCTAACTCTTAATGCTCATTGGGAATCTGCGAAGGCGTTGGATTCGGATCGTTAGATATAGACGTAGCGTGAGATGTAGGAACGCCGAATCTTCTCTGTGTCAAGCTGGCGTTTCTACGCTCCATTCGAGCTGACGTATTTGGGTGCGGGATCTGTGTCCCGACCCCGATCTGAGCGTCTGCACATCTCGTAGTCCCATGTCCCATATCCTCGCCGGTTGTTCATGCGACGTTCGTGTGCGCAGCTGATACGCTGGTTGTTCCTCAGGCGTTGACGGACAATCCCTGTGAGTTGCTTCTGCCGTTTTGTGCATTCGAATAGTTTCGTCCAGAGGTGATGGCATACCATTTAACATCTTAAGAGAAGGGGAATGGAAGTGCCACTGAAACAAAGCGTTTTGAACTCCGCTAATGAGACGCAGTAAGCAGTTCCACCGGTCCAGAAGGATGTGGGAGAGATAGTCGCCTCTTCAGCTGCGCTGATGACATATCTGACTTTATCCATCTGATTGCTTACACCATGTTACATCTGAGTGAGTCCCTATTACTCACTTGCCTTACAGCTTATGAAGAGCTCATCGCCAGTGCCCGATAATATAAGTACGGAGTTGTGAGCGACAAGGGCATGCTTCATGACAGGAACGTTCATTTCATTCCAAGAAACCTAATGCTGGCTGAAAAATTCATGCGACATCAGAGCGTGGCTTACAGATTGGTGGGAGGGATTGCGCGATTGATTGAGACACCTCGGTAATTTGAGGCAGTGGTAGCATCGCAGTGGTATAATGCGATAGTGAGATGAGTTCCGCCACACCTCGTTCTTTAAGTATCAGCGATTAAGTCTTCGCATGGTAAGTTCTTTGTCTTGCTTTTGAGCTAATGGTAAGTGGATTTGGCATTTTCATGTTTCAGTGGCTCTTAAAGCAAGCTTCTTCAACGGCGATGCTTCACTAGTGGGTGCATTTGTGCCACGTCGGTCTCATGCTACTGGTGGCTTCTCGAGGTCTAACTTCGGACGCCTTCCACACCACATCCCCCTTATATGATGTTTTACTTGCAACTCTTGTTTCGCTCTGTGTCCTTCATTTTCTGTGTTTTCATATCCTTAGCATGTGTTGTTGTTTGTTCGTTCCGTAAGTAAACGCATGGCATTCTTCTGAATATATTTGGGAGATGACTTTGTTGCTTCAATTGCACCTCACAACGCATCACTGCAACTAAAGATCGGATTTGCGCTGGGCAAGCTGGGGAGCAACATTGTTCTGTTTATGAAAGGTCGACCTGAGTCTTCTCTCGTTGATGAAAGCATTTCATACCGATACTTATTTCTACACTAACAGTACATCACTGGTCTAGTAGGCGTGTTTCACGGGCGTACTGTTCTCATCACCAAAAGATCTTTCTTCGGACTTACAGGAAGTAGAAAAACCTTTCCCAAATTTGTGAGAGCCGATTCTTCAACAGCTTTTTTCCGGAAAACTGCAAACAATATGAGAAAATGTTTTACCGAATTGCAGTTAACCAGTGCTGCTGCCGCCGATAACTGCGCTGCGCTTAACGGCCAAGTACGGCTACATCCAAGCTCCGGCTGCAGTGCCACTCATCACTTCGCAGTTGATTAGGGAACGAAGCTTCAAAGTCTAGAGAGTTACCTAGCGGTGTACAGAACAAACAGAGTCGTGGAAATTGTCGCCTAAAATACACCTTAGGTCACTATGAAATCTAGGAGACTCCTGAGAACAGTTCAAACTCGAAGCATGTGATACGTATATTTCAATCTAGAGCCTGAGAGAAAACGTTTTTCCGCGTGACCAACAAAAATGACCACACGGTCCCATCGTCGATTGCCACATTGGCAAGAAAGCCAACCGAGGGAAACATTCGGTCAAATGGCTGAGCTAAACAATAGACACGATATATATATCGCAGCTGTCGATTCATGTCTTTGGACCTCGAGCTGTAGGTTCGGCACGCGCATTTTTTTTTTTGCACAAAAGTTAACAAAACAGGATCAGAATTCAACAAAGGAATGTGATACTGGTTATGGGGAAGTTATTCGTCGAGGAAACTAAGGGTGTTGCCTGCTTGATTCTTCATGAACCTTCGATAGCGTTTATAGCGACCCGAGTTAGCGAGGCGTTCTTTTTCCTCCTCCTCTTTTATCCTTTTCCATTCAGCATATGCATCCTTCCTCCATAGCTCTTCCTCAAGGAAACATCGTTGTTCCGTCATGCTCAGACACTGCAATAAGACCGTTTTATCAGCTACACAAAAAATTTTCGCGGAATATGAAGACTGTTGTCAGCGATGCCAACGATGCAGTTGCACATCATTTAATGTCTGAACTATGATAAGTGATATCTTTCGATACAGTAGTTATTGGCTGAAAGTCTCAGTGCGAAGTCACTTCGGGTTACTTTCAGCTGAAAGCATGCCAAGAGGCGCACTAGCGCAGCACTCTTCATCCACACACAACTGATACGGTCTTCAAACACCCGCCGTTGTTCTCAACCCACTTAAGCAACCACTGTAACATAATTACTCTCAAGGAAAGAGCGATGGGAGAAAGCATAAGAATAAATAATTGCTACTGACGAAAAGGTTAACGTGGAAGTCCGTCTCCCTATAAAACAGTCCACAAACCTCACTGGCTCCTTATATTTAGCTTTCTCTTATACCACCACAACGCAACAGTAGTTAGATGTAAATAGAAGTATTGTGAATATAACGTGAGGAACTCACCGAGAACTGTCCCTCAGAAAGGCCCATATTTTTCCGTATCAAATATAATTTTGCTTCATCATCATATTCCTCTTTTTTAATAGAATACCTTATGAACCATTTGAGATACCAAATGAGGCACCTGAAACATTCATACCTTCTCTGAGCACAGGCTGATGGTGAGGTCTAAAAGTTACACAAACTTCCGGACAAAAATGTGACACGATAGTATGGGGCACATTTGTTCTTAGACGTGAAACGAGAACGCTCATGACTTCAGACAACTGATCGGTGACTCCATCAATTTTTGCTTTCAGCTCATCGAATTTCTCAGCAGTGAAAACTACGACTTAGTTTAGAAACGGGGAAAGAGGAAAATCGCGTCTAACTAAAATTCAGCTGCAGTTATTACTGCGATTTCTTTAAAATAATTCCGAGAAAAATAATGATACCATCGGTTTATTCCCACAAATCAATTTCTTGGAGTCAATCTCTGAAAAAAGAAGAAGAATGGCGATGAAAACAAGGAAAGGGATAAACTGAGTGCCATCAGTTAAAAAGAGCACTTATTAGAGGAAAGGAAAGAAGAACGACGCTTATGACTGCACCCAATTGAATAACTATTTCTACGTCTTCGCTCCATCACTCCCAAATGACAACAAATTCACTGCTCAAGAAATTGATGTAAGCATCAAGTACCTGGCGAGAGTGTAGGGAAGAGAAACAATAGTCCACAATAACGTATCATAGATCGATGGCTTCCGATATCCACCCCTGCAGTTAATCGATGAGACCACGAATGAGCAAGACAAGATTATTGAAACGAGACTGTGTTGGTAAGTAAAAGAACAGAAAATGCCAAGAAAAGGTGAACATCTTGCCGAACATCGCAGCACATCTGATTTCGAAGGGGGCCGCCCACGACGCTCAAGCGATAAGCTCAGCTCACTGTCACAAGAATGGCTTCTGACTGCCCAAAACGGGAAACGTGGGCATAACATGTTCTGCGCAATTGACCTCGTTCTGAACACACTTTTCCCGACAATCGTCACGTTTTCCGTCTTCGAATCTCTGGGAAGCGAAAACTGCGATATATTCAGTTTTGAAAGGGGAAGAGACGAAGGAAAACGCTTGAGCAAAATTCAACTGTGCTTGAAACCGTAACTATCTTTAATCAAGTGAAGAGAAATTAACGGCAATCACAGTCTTCTCCGAGAAACTAACTTTCTCGAATCAGTTACTTCAGGAAAAAAACGATGACGGCACAAAAGCAAAGGGAGGGAGTGAGTGCAGAAGCAAGCAAGCATCCTCAAATCATGCTCAAAAATTTGCTGGCACCTCTGCCCTCTGTTAACCATTACTGCATCGTAAGATTGGTGCATTATGTTTTCAGATCTGCTGCTCTGCAGCGCAAAGGGCCCTACCACAAGGACCGTGAATCTTTTATGCCTGGAGGAGAAAGCCTCTATGTTTCACGTAGTCGAACCGCAAGTGATCATATCTTGAGTGTTTTAAACGCCGAATGCGGGACTTAAATCAAAAAAATTTCAGCTCCTCCAAGCACCTCCCTTGAAATGCCGAAGTGTCAGAGGTTTTTTCTCTCAGACTTTCGCAACTATGATTATTTCTGGTCACGTCAAGAAGTGCAAACGACCAACTAGGTCCGCAAACTGCATATGTCGATGCTGATCATTCAGTTCCTTATAAACTGAGGAAAAAGGCCAAGAGTAAGGGAAGAAGAACGCGACTAGCCTAAAAAAGGGATCGGCATATCTATTGCAATGCAAACAGTGGAGACATTTAACCAAGCATTACAACTTGGAGGCATGAATATCACTCAAGTTTGTCCTCTTCGCGCTATAAACACTTGGCAGCATTCGATAACGCTACTTCAGCGACTGATACTTCAATACATGTACTCTTTCTGTCAGTAGACTTTTACCGAAAACGGAACCACACCGACATAAACATGCCAGTTTTCAAGGCATTATAAAGTATTGCTAGCACCAAACCCCTTCTGTTGACGAGATTTCCACGCACCCCAGGATATAAATAAGGTAATGACATAAAACCGAATTAACAGTCGCTGGTGGCTTTCTCTGCCTGAGAAGATGAGCTACAGAATAGACGGGATGTTGAAGGATAGGGGCAACATGTCAGCAGTAGCCAAGTAAAATCCTAGCATCGCGATGACAGTTAAGAACCAACTAACCTTATATCCATATTTTCTTCAATAATCTGCCGTATTATTAGCTCAGTATTCTCGCGATTGCTCTTTTTGTCCTTACGACTAATGGCGTCTGAGAGCAATCCCCTTTCTTTCGCGATTTCCCTTGCCCCGTTGCGGTATTTCTCCTGCCTTATTGCATAATCAAGTGCCTCCTGGTACTTGTGCTTAGCACTTAGAAACTGAAAACCCAACAAACGAGTCAAACTGCAAAATGGCTTGATGGCGGAACTTGTACTTATGTGATGAAGATATAGATCAACAATACCACCAACCCGCAAGCTGATCATGACGACTTAAAAAACCGTCCGAAGCATTTCTGATACTTCACTGGTATCTAACAGGCCAAGGTGCTGCGCATAAAACGACCGTTGGTCGAAGACAACGTAGTGCCGCAAAAAGTCACAAAAGAAAATCTGCTAACCCATGTTTTATGGAGTGGCGCTATTGCAGCGATACCTTGACATGTTACTGAAGGAGGGTAACGTGTGCAACAAGTGATGTAAAAGCAAAGTTTACCTGAAAAACGGAGATGAGAGTAACTGAGACGAAAATGACGATCCTCACATCCACTTTAGGAGCCATCCTCCTTCTGTAGTATTGATAATAGTTGTACGCGCGCTGCTCAGGATGATCCAAGTAGTAGTCGTAATCTGCCCTAGTTTCATCATCACGCAACGTCTCATAGGCTGTTGCAACGAGTCGAAATTTCTCTTCGGCTTCCGCTTTTTTCGACTGTAAAATGTCAGCATCATTTTTAAAAGTTTAAATGTTTAATAACATCGAAGTACTGCCGTCATATTACTCAAGAAATGGAAGAAATTAGTAGTTCCGAAAGCACAAGCAGGGATTCTGATGCGCAGAACTTCCGGAAGTTGAGAAATACAACGAAACTCGGAGTCATGAAGGCAAAGCTCCTTAATGGACAGAAAACTTTTCAATTTTCTTTCCAGCTAGGGCCCAAGAGCGTTGCAACAATGAATTCCGAAACTTTCTTGACTGCAAGAACGTTCGCATCGCAGTTATTCATTAGAGTTGAAAGTAAGAAATCTCAAAAAGATATACCTCACCGATAACCTTGTCGGGATGGTATTTCTTGGCAAGCCTCCGATAAGATTTAGAAACATCACTCTGAAAGTGCACTTATCTAAATTAGAACAGCCTTTACTCATTTCTTTGAAGAGTAAAATAGAAAAAAAAAGTTATCAGTGAAGATTTTCAGTTCATTACACTTTATACTAAAATATACTCGTATAGCAACATTAGCAACGAAACGAAAATGAAAGACAAGAGCGGATGGAAGCATAAGCCAATAAATCTCATTGCAATGTTTCCCAGTTAGCGTTTCCAACCTCCGTTTCGCAATATACCTCTTTTAACAAAATAGGTGTCAACCTATGCCCGCCTGCTTCTATCAACGAAACTACGGAAAAATATGGCATTGTTCACTTTAGTTCCCTCCTCCCCAGCAGATTTTATTTTTCCCACATATGTAACAATGTGGATGAAGTGAAAGTTATTTGCATAACTTAGAACGATTAGCACAAACATTAAAAGGATGGCATTAAATAAGAATAACCCTGACGGTGGCGCATTTTAATAACGAGAAGCAATCAAAACATGCGCACCTTCTGGAAATTGCCTCGATCGATACCAAGAACTGAAATTGAGAGTACTCCAACTGCAGCTTTAGTTCAAATATAAACATTCGATTCAAATATAAGGCTCAAAGAGTTCACGAGGAATGCACATCTCCATATTCTCGTATGAAAAATACTCTCATAGAAACGAAGATAAAAGAATGCGCGCCCAGAAACCATTGCAGCAGTTATTAACATGTCCCAATACTTCAGGTCAACTCGAACTCGCATTGCATTTTACTTAATTCATTTCAGTTAACTAACCTTCTGGACGAGTGGGATTGCCTGGTTTGATGCAAAATAGCGCGAAATGAGACTTACGATGTCAAGATCACAAAAACCAGTTTAGGATGAAAGAAGTACGGGTCCTGGACTATATCTCTGAAGTACATTTTTCAGTCATCAACTCCTACCGATCGATAACACCACATAACTTACCCACATAAAAAGACGAGGACATGAAGCAAATCTGTTTTGCGGCATCAAATTTTAGTGACTAACAAAGCAATTTCAAGAGTGCTCAGATCACCGTCAAACCTCATTGCTTCGTCTTCCGAACACTGAAATATCGAAAACGATATTTCGGGAAACCATAAATTACCGCTATTGTCGGTCCTCATCCGTCGCAGAATGAAACTGATAAAAGAAAGGGCAAAAACTTTAATTTTCGGGAAGGACTGTTTCTACTTATCTGTGATTCAAAACCTCCAATAGTGAAGCTTGCTCGCGAAGCACCGAGAAGAGCGCGACGCCTGCACAAAAAATGATAGATACTCCATAATGAACCAACAAAAATAGAAACAAAGAAAGTAACTGCAGATGAGCTGCGAACAATCGAGCAGATATCAACAGTAAGTGACAAGCAAATTCACAAGCAAGAGGACGAAAGGTGGTGTCTTTCTCTGGAAAACTGCTGAAATTTCTCCTTCCACAAACCTATTCACGTAAGAAAAGTGGTACAATGACAATGCTGTATGGAAAAAATGACTGGAAGAATATAAAAATATGTTCCATATTGATCTGCAACTCAGCCATCAGGAGATATTAGTTATTTTTGACCGATCGTCTCTTCTTTAAGAAATCTTCCAACGTTTAATGACCCGAACAAATGATCAGGCAAACCTTTTCTTTCAACTGTTTGTCCTCGTCATATTGTAACAAATCATCTATCTGTGGATCCTATGTGAGGCTGCAGAGGGGAAAGCTGATCTCTTCGTTCATACTCTAAAGGTCGATAGGGAAGCTGAGGTAGTCGCTTGGCAAACCTCTATAAAAGATCCTAATAAATAAATTCTTGACTATTTCAAATGAAACTACCTACTCAAGAACCGAGAGAGCGAAAATGTTCTACACTTATAATTCGGAATAGCTGTCGAGGTACTTTTAGGGTCTTTTAACAAAGTCTAACTTTTAGAGTCTAACTCGTAGAGCTATTTGCTTGCACCATCTCCCGGGTGGCAGTCCGAGCAAATGGTGATATGCCGCAACCATAACTTTCAAATTTCTCAACATGCATGCGACTTTAAGAACGGTACTGTTAAGCGAAAGGAATGAAACTAAGAAAATATCCACCGATAAGACGTAACATCTGTCATAGAGAGAACGAAACTAGACACTAAAATACTCACCATCATAACAATTTTCAAGGCCACAATAAAGGCCCGGAGCGAGGCCGACCGCTTCAGCCAACTTCATAGCTGACACCATCGTAACTAAGGCGAATAGAAGTGACATGGCGAGAAGTTGCGAGCATATATGTGGCCACCTATGAGACACCTTCGGAGAGTCGCCGCTTTGCCACACGCATCCACGTACCCTGCAAGGAGCAAGGATAAAGCAAAGCCATATTCCCATCATCATCGATCATCTCCTTAACAGAATTTCCACTCCCTACTTCTCATAACAAAGAAATAAAACTATTCCACTAATAATATGGAGAAAAACCTCACTACACTTCCCCTCAGCAATATCAAGAAAGTTAGCGTACTCCTTAGTGCTCGTATATAGCGCTCGTCTTATTACGAATACGCAACGAGCTAAAAAATGCTGTGGAATAAGAAACAACGTCCTCCTCCCGCGCCCATCTCCCCGCACGCTACTTCTGTGAAAAGAAGAGAGACCGCAACGAAGAAGACTAGTTGCCTGCGCTTTCTTCATAATCATTTGCGATCGTAAGGGAAGCGATAGGGGCTGAAGTTTCTCTGCTCTCGGCTTAACAGTACCAACTGATTCCCCCACTCATAACCTGAGCACAAATTTCTCCACATTTTGCGCGCATCACAACTCGCTATCCTAATCGAACTTCTCATCACTATCACTTCTCAGCTACCGTGCTATCAAACCGAACGGCTAACTGCGAGTATTTGCTAGCATTTATAACGCATGCTTCTGTTATAAAACAGCACGTTGGCCGCAACTAGTAATTGCTGAAAAGTGGGCGAGGATTCGAGGATTTGGTGAGTGCAGAACGTGGCCTGAAAATGCGGCCACGTGGACACGATCTAACATCGTACGCCAACCCTTGCAGCTGCGAAACAACGATCGTGAGAAGAGTGACAACTCGAGAAGATACTGCAAAAAACCCAATCAACACAGGCGAGCGACGACGCTAACGGGTGGAGGAAGTGAGACGCGCTTGCAAAACGTTGCAGCCGACAGGAGAACTATTAAGCGCAAAAATTAGTGAACGCGGCAATTTGAAAACTACATTGAGGATGTCAAATGTCCGGAAAACGTCGGAGAGAAACGTCGGAAGAGCACGCTCCGGGTATTTTCCTCTTGTCTTAGGCGTGCATTTTATTTTTTCGCTCGATCTCTTTTCTTGCTTATACGTCGCGGACGCTTCCTCCTTTCATTCATTGCACTGAGAAAAAGCTGCTGGGATGAGATTTCAAGGAAAAAAAGCTTCGAATTCAATGAAAACACGAGATTCGATCACGAGGAATGGAGATGTAGGTCGCAAATTGCAAAAGTAGAGAGGAGAAAGACGGAATATTGCGAGTAGTTGGTGACATACACACAGAAGAACAGGGCACACATGTTGTGAGAGATTGCCCAACTCGGCGATCATTCCTTCAGGCCACAGGTACAACTCTTTCGCGGATAAGTTGAAAAGATCCATCTGTTCACCTACTTCCTCTCAAGAACCTAGAAGGTTGTAGAATTCGTTGAGGCGTTTCGCACTAAAAGACTGACTGTGAGCTGAGGACGTCCAAGATGGCGAACTGCATCCTGACAGCGACTCGGTGCAGATGCATTCAACAGTACGGGAAGGCTTTAATCTCCTTGTTCGTTCATACAGTCGAACAGTCTGCACCTTCCAGCTTAGAATCACTCGAATGCACCCGCGTTTTGCTAAACCTCATATTGCGTTTTAACATAGCTAAAAAAGTTGTACCTGTGGCCTGAAGGAATGATCGCCGAGTTGGGCAATCTCTCACAACATGTGTGCCCTGTTCTTCTGTGTGTATATTTGTTCTGCTGTCACCAACTACTCGCAATATTCCGTCTTTCTCGTCTCTACTTTTGCAATTTGCGACCTACATCTCCATTCCTCGTGATCGAATCTCGTGTTTTCATTGAATTCGAAGCCTTTTTTCCTTGAAATCTCATTCCATTACAGCATTTCATTCGATGTTCTTTGCTTTAGATCGGCCACGTCTCGTAGTTTTCGACGGTTCACGTTCTCAACCTTATAATTCCTCTATCATTCTTCACGTTTCATCTTCTCCGTACCCTTTACTCTGTTCGTAAAGTAAAGAGTTCGTAACAACAAACAACATCAACAAGGAACTCGCTAGTTTGCTTCTAAAAACGTCCTCATGAACGCTGAAGTGTAACACCAAAGCGCACAGTGTAAAACGCTGTCAGTAATGAAGGTACGCAGTAATGAAGGCGGAAGTCTCGCTTGATTTGTGCTTCAGCCTGCTTTTTGCGCTCTTTATCGTCTCGGACCTATGTTATTTCGACCCTAAAATATATCATCTGAAAACCATCAACTTTTTCAATATTCGAGAGTCTATAATGCTCTTTTGAGTGTTATAGGTAAACCCCATTCGCTATGCTGAATAGTTAGGAAAGAGCTTGCGACGGTGGGACATCCCCAGTAATTTTGCACTTGGCACCAAATATCCCACCACTAAGCTTTTCGACCAAATATGCATATAAAAGTGCTATCCAGAACAAGTACGCTTCATATTGCACTTGCCATTTTTGCTACCAAATTCGCACGGCGGACTTTTTTGCACCGACACAGATCACCGTATCCGTTTTCTTTCTCAGCTGTTTCTGTGCATCGCCTTTGAAAAGTTTGGCAGTCTCTTATAGCGCCCGATGAGAAAAATTCAAAGGCAGTTTGGCTTTCAGACTGCGACGAGCCCTAGAGGCCGCACACTACCACTCTCCTATCAGTGTACGAGTTGGATTTGGTGTATACTGCTGTCAGTACTGTGAAGGAAGGAAACGAAAGTTCCTCAAACGAGCTGAGAGAAAAGTTTTCCGTTTATGTATGATACCATAGAATATATCGAGCCAGATGTTTTGTATTGCGATATGAAAATGTATGATGAGTAATGAGATGCAATGAGCATCCGAGGTTGCAACGGCAGTTTCAATACAATAACGACGCTAACAAAAGCACCTCAATAGCTCATTGCAAAATGGATTATTCTGCATAGCCAGTTGCAGTTGACATCATTTCTGGACTCCTTTGCTGGTATATCACCTATCATTCGAACAAACTCTTGTTGAATAGCATGGTGCGATATTTACGAGTTGAGGATCGCCTCTCTTAGCGATTCGGAAATGCACCACCCTTTATCCGGATTTTCAACACTCGCAACGCATCGTTCGTCCCACGCACATCCTGGCTGAAATTTGATCAGAAATTGTTTACCTGCAGCAAATGGTTAGCACTAGCTTATATTTTTTTCTATGAATCAAGAAAGGGGTGAACGTCTTTTCCGTGCTATCTTTCCATCTTGCTCTCACGAAAATTTTTGATCGACTCCCTAGAAATTGCAAGTGAAGACCTCATTAATTTTCTCAAGGAGTGGGAAGGTGTGTGTGTTTGGGGGGGGGGGGAGGGGGGGAGAGAAGGAGAAGAGGTAGTTTTGAGAGAACTTAACCTTGATTGCATCAGGAAGGCAAGATGCAATGCTCAATCGTTCCCTTCCGTCTGGCACACGCAACTCCTGGTAGGAAGGTGTTGGCTGAGAGGGCATGTGTGGTCGATTTCGCGATCTTGGATGATACTGCTCGTCGAGGTTCATAGCTGCTTCCCCTTGTACTGAAAATCTCGCGCATTGTTGATGCTATACAAAAGGTAGTAAACCTAAAGATAAATAAAACACAACAACTTATCCAGGAAACGCTTTCAATGTCGCAAATTTTATGCTTGACAGCGAGAATACTGTGAACGCATTTGGGCTTCAAGTGTAAAACACTGCTAAAGTCAACAATTGGTTCTATCCTTTCAAGAACATCGAGGTGGCACTACATTTTTGCAACGCTTAAATAAATGCGCCACCAAGTTTATGCGATTTTTGCAATCTGCGCGAATGTGTTCATGATGGCATTTCTATTGCATATTGCCCAATATATCTGTCACGTAATTGTGCACTTATGAATGGGTATTTAGGAATATAAGATGCCTATAAATACAGTCACTTAATTACGACACGGTCATTTGCGCCACACGGTGGCTTACTCTATACAGATTTCTGCGAAAATGTGAGCACTTCAGCAATAACTAGCGTTTTCCGCATAGAGCTGGTCAACGAGGGTCTACGAATGAGATAACGCAACTTACATGTGCGCAATCGGCTAACTGAACTACCATAAAGTAAGAAGAAATTTCCTACCTCAACAACATTCATCGAGGGCTTTTTTTGTGTGCAGACGGTGATGAATTGGACGGGTATATAGTAGGAGAGGAGAAGAGCAAGGTTTACTGCTGGGATGTAGTCCAGCAATTTCATTACTTAGACTAATCGGAGTAGTTACGTCTGCATGGACTTCGTACTTGAAAACTCATTTTCTCGTGGATAAGTGAATATTTCGCTCAGAAAGCGAATTTTGTTTGAATGTACTTCCAATAACAATCAGTTGAACGAAGTATTAGGAGAATAAATAGCCCGAAGTTTGTTTCTTGAATCTAATTTTGCCGGAAATATAAGGGTTTCGATGAAGCCTAGCCTACCTGGGAGACGAAATGTATGAGTACAGACCTTCCTCACAAATGTTCCCTGATACTCCCCTTCTCTTGGCACTATGGAAGCTTTGAAACTTCAGAATATAAATAATTTCTAACAGTTGATTATCGAGGCGTCATTGTACTTTGTTCATAGAATGTCTCGAATCGAGGCTCTAAGAGAAATGAATGACTAAACGGCTTCTTAGGAAAACTGAAATAACTCTTCAGGAGCTTCCTCGAGCGGAACGATTTAAACTCCATTTTTCCTAGAAATTCATAATTTTTTCATCAGGAACCGCTGTGATTTGGTGACAAGAACTACTCTGAAGTGAGAGAACTGGTAAAAGGTTTTACACCTCGGCGCTGAATATCGAACATTAACATCGGTGAAAATAGAAAATCACCAGAATTGCAAAAAAATGAGATTTTACGAAAATTAGCAAATAATTTCTGAACAGGTGACGTATTTCATTCCAAAGCTAACTTCTCCTGCAAACTATTCAAGTCCCATATTTTAAAGACTCCTCGGTAAGATCTGTGGTATTGGGCAGGCTTAGCGGTGGCTCAAAAAAATGAAGAACAGAGCGACTTCCATTGTCAGCGGCCAAAAAAGTAACCGTTGTGGAATGTATTGTCATTCTATTCATGTCGGCAATCTCCATTTGTATTCTCCTACTGTTTGTCTAATTCTATCATAATCAATTAAATGTTAAGGAACTTATGTCTGAAAAACGAAATTCCATGCTCACACAGTAGCAATATAATCTAAACCATGAAATACTCTCTCATTGTCAGAACAACAACGGCAGCTCGTATTCGTATACTAGGTTCCGTGTATCCGGTGATCTTTTCAGTACATAAGTACGTATATGAGCGATGCCCATACACCTTTGGCGTAGCTTCGTTCGCGGAGCGTAAGGAACAGAGGGATGAGATTTGATGGAAATAATCCCCACTGCAGGTAAACGTACTCTCCAGAACAAATACGCTTCACATTGCACTTGCCATTTTTGCTACCAAATTCGCACGGCGGACTTTTTTGCACCGACACAGATCACCGTATCCGTTTTCTTTCTCACATCTTGAGCTGTTTCTGTGCATCGCCTTTGAAAAGTTTGGCAGTCTCTTATAGCGCCCGATGAGAAAAATTCAAAGGCAGTTTGGCTTTCAGACTGCGACGGGCCCTAGAGTTCACACACTACCACTCTCCTAAATTCCTGTTATATCACTGTACGAGTTGGATTTGGTATACATTGCTCTCAGTACTGTGAAGGGAGGAAACGAAAGTTCCTCAAACGAGCAGAGAGGAAAATGAGTAATGAAATGCAATGAGCATCCGAAGTTGCAACGGCAGTTTCAATACAATAACGACGCTAACAAAAGCACCTCAATAGCTCATTGCAGAGTGGATTATTCTGCATAGCCAGTTGCAGTTGACATCATTTCTGGACTCCTTAGCTGGTATATCACCTATCATTCGAACAAACGATTGCTGAACAAACTCCAGTGAAGCGTTCTGGATGGTATGTTTGTTGTCCGTCATTTGAGACAACCATGTTGTTCCACTTCATTTATTCTTTACAAGAATTGTATCACTTTGGAATGCCACAACGTGTATCAGTCAGTTCTCCCCTGGTGATGTCAGATGTGGTCCAAAGACGAAATTGTGGTTGAAATAGGTGTTCAACTTGTCGGTTTCGTAGCAAATGGCCCAAAGACTTTAATTCATTGTTTCTTTAAGCATGGCGTGCCCTGTGGGCTTAGTATGCTTACCTGCATGGGAAGAACTCTTTGTGCGCATCTTCACTTGCTGTTTTAACAAACACCATTGCAAATGCAGAGAGAGGAAGTGGACAAATATGAAATATGAATAAAAATATTCTATCATTTTATGCCGAGCTCCGTTTCCGTGGGATGGCATTCAAAAAAAACTGATAGAGGCCTATCGTGACAGCCGTGAAGTGATATCAAGGGCGGTTGCTACGAGTTCATGATTCTATCGGTTCGTCTAGTATGATTAATGCAGAGTCAATAAATCGTTGCAAGTAGCGCTTATACCAACGGAGCGAGAGGTATCATTCAGAAAACAATGATAACGTGGTAGCAGTACCTCGTTAATTATCAGAGGAGTGCCTTTCAACGAAAGAAAAACTCACCTCCATCCGTTCTAATCTCAAACATTTCAATAGCATTTGAATCATATCGTTCGTTGTTGATCTGCGGAATGATCTGAACGTAATAGCGCGTTCCAGGTTTGAGACTGCTGAGTAAAACCGAGTGCTAGAAATCGAGCTGTTATAAGAAAGTCCTAGCATTTTTCTTCATAAGGTTTCATTAAATCTCTATCACGACTTATCGCTGAACGAGTAGGATGTGGGGAGAAGTTCAACGGCGGTGACAGCTGTTTCAGACGATTGCTTTTTTGCTAAAAGCAATTAAATGATTGTGTTTCGACAAATATATTACATTAGAATGTCTATCTCTCTTTGCTGATTCTACTGAAACCTTTCCAGGTCCCATTCGCTGTCTGAATCGCGTGGTTGCCTTCTTTTTTCACCTACGAAAATTTCATTCAAAGGCAAGGGAGATTTTTGAGATGCTTCTCACTAGCTTTCTCATTTTATGATCTTATACACTAGATTTATTCCTATATATCAACATCCAACTCATCCATTTTCTCCAAATTCTGAACGATATCAGTGCATTCAAGGAACGAAATGATTGCTTTTGACAGAGCACATATCACTATTATCTCTTTTGTTTAACAAAATAAAAAGGAACAGAAAAGAATATATGAAAAATTGGATCCAAGAATCAGTGCAAAATCAGTCCTCGTGAAAGGGTTAAGTGACTCTCACTCCGTTCATGTGAAAGAGTTCCGACACTACTGGGTTCACTTCCCAATGTTAGTAATAATTATGAACATAAGGACAAAATTAGTAAGCGATAGTGAAGTTCAGCAATCACTTCGCGAATAAACTGATAGCATACTGACAGTGGGCTTCGTGATTCCTTATATAGGATTTCCTATGGAGGAAATAAAACTGCTTTTCTTCTGCAGATTTTGCGATAACGAATGTGCACAGTGAGGCGGTAACATGCAGCATCTGCGCCTGTTTATTCTTACCTGCTGCGGATCAGGAACGTCAACCCTCGACCACTGGTCCATACTGAGGTCCTTTCGATCGGTGTACAAAATTGTTGAACCTGAGTTAGGAATATTTCAGAATATTGATATTCCTTATCGATATGGGGAACAAATGAACAATGAAATGCTGTTCATATTCTTCATCAAATGAGGGATTGCGCAGTAGAGAATGGTTTTTTACTTTTCTCATGTCCTATCCTGGCTACGACAAAGTGGAATACAAAATGCACATTCACACAGCTAACAAACTGTAAAAGCTTTATGAACAATGTAGAGAATGTTCAAACAGCATGTAATGAAGTTACAGCACCTTTAGAGCTAAGAAGATGGGCATCCATAAAGCGATAAAGGACTCCCTCAAGTTCTCCAAAAAAAGCAAAAACGATTATATGAAGCAGCGAGATGACAGAAATGGCATCACGGTGGAATTTGAGTCAATCAAACACAGGAGATATAATGCCAAGAAATAAACATGGCGGTTATATGCGGCAGTATTAACGGTGACAGCAAAGGGCAAGAGCATTAGAGAAGCTTAACTAAGTCGACAAAATATGACGCAAATTGACTGTAAGACGGACCTGTGACGGAGCGGCTGATACTGTAAGGGTAGTTCCAGGAGATGGTTACTTGACCAGGTGCTATGTTCCGATATGCCAACGAATTCGGCTCTCGTACTTCCATTGCACTTTCTTTACGCTCTTTAAGAACTCTCTTAACTTATTTATCCAATAGCTTTTAACTGACGGAACGATCATCGTAGAACATAGGAAGTGTCTCTGCTCAACACTCATAAGGATTTATTATTGGAAATTTTTCCTAGAGACAGCGAAAAGTTCAAAGGATTGATAAAGCACTGGTTGGCCTGCAAATAGGCATTATCCACAGCTACCCGAATAACCCAATATTTAGAAGGCCTTCAAATGTCGAAAATATAACTCCTCACCCATCATTTCAATCAAGACTCTCCCGGAACCCACGTAACCAACTAACATTCAAAATAAGCGTGCTGTGTACTATGAGCAAGTTGATAAAGTATTTACCCATTGTGCGGAAGCGATAGATGCTGGGTGCTCGTATAGTGGTACCATCTATCTGACGCACATTGACGCGAACATAGTAAGTGGTGGCGCTTTTGAGGTCAGGAAGTGAGAGTGAGCCTTCTATATTGTCTATATGAATGTGGCGCCATTCAGACTCTGGCAGGTCCTTGTCTTCAGATAAGTAAACGTCATAGCCGACAACCAAATACGCTGGCACGTGCCTATAAAACTCAGACTCTCACTTATTCGATTCTCTGCCAGCCGTAATCAACAAAAAACCTTCGTTAAAGCTTCATTTGGCACGGTTTCCATGGAAGTTTAAACTCTGAAGATCAATTTTCAAAGTTGGATGCCAGACGTGAAGACGTTTCCCTGTCATGTTTTGCAAGTCTGACCTCCAAAGTGGCCTTACAGATTCGAAAGAGGAGGAAAATTTCTCTGCATTTCACTAGCTCCAACGATCAAGCAACCATTTGCTGGGCTAATTAAAAGAGACAGATTATTTTCATCTTTAGTTCTCCTCCACAAAATATGACGCCCATGTTGGAAAATTGAGTCGGCGTGTTCAGCGCACAGAAGTGAAAAAAAGAGAGTGATGGCTGTTTGTTTTCTCTAACTTCAAAACACAAAGAAGACAGAAAAAGACTTCAAACATTTGAAACAAATACGGCAATAATTCATGAAGTAAAAAGTGGTTTCAGAAAGTTTGGCAACTAGAGGAAGATTGCTAATCTAAAGAAGAATTACGTAGAAGAACGAAGAACCTAACGAAGAATTGAACCATTCCGCGTTGTTTGCAAAATCAGAAAATAGAAGAGCTACTAAGCTTGATAGAACAAATGATGCACTCATCAGAATTCCTAGGCGAGCATATTGCTGACGCAGTATTCTACTTGGCGTGTTTAATAGCCGAGCTGAGAAAGCTTTATCGCTACAAATTTAATTTTACCAGTCATCAGGAAGTTCTGAAAACTGCGGTAAAAGTATCAAATGCCAGGGCCTTGATAAAGCTGAGACAGAGATGTCGGAAGTTGTTATCAGATGGACGTTAGTAATGTTGGCAGTGTAGGCTTTGAAAAGGAAACTTCACAGCAAGTCTCGCACTGCTCCAGTGGTAACCTAAGACAGTAATTGTCCCCAATTAATGGATTTGTTGGTACAAAGATCATTTTAGGGCTCCTCTGGGTTACTGAAAATGTTGTATATGAAAGATGCACGACCTGGCAGTCACTCGATGCAGCACTTGATCTTACAAGCACAAAATAGAGGTAAAAGGTATCTATGAAAGTAACAATATTGTTTTCTGAAGAAATGCAACAGTGTCGGAAAAATGGAGCTGATGTTTGAAAAAATAATAACTTCTTGGGAATTCAGAGGAATACTGAACAATGTTAACATTCACTCACGGTTCCAAAATCCATTGTAGTCTGACCATATTTGCATCATGCGAGTAAATCACATCAACCTTACTGATCGGGTTAGCCACCACTGAAAACGTCTAGCATTTCCTTTTCTTCGGAAGCCATTGTAAAAATATTGCAGTTGTATTTTATATACTTTTACCTTCATTCACTTCAAAATATAGCTTTATACTGCTTAATGAAATGCAGGTATTATATCTGTGCTAAGAAGATCTCGGCTAACTGCAAAAAGGATAATTATCAACGACATACAAATTTCTGATAAGTTTCCTTTGAAATATCTGTAAAAGTATATGCGATACTGCTCTGCATTGACAGGGTCTTTGATATAAACAAATAGTGCAAAAATAAAAGAAATGCAACATTTATAGGAAATCTATGAAAAAAGTAAGATGCAGATCTAAAAGCCATCTTACGGTCACCTCAGTGTGGCATTCAGACTGCCTCTTTATATACTGGACCAAAAATCCTTAAGAAAACATTAGACCTTTAATCGATTTGACTAGTTCTTTTCGGATCCAAATTAGCAAAATGATTCTAAAGACTAGATGCAATCAGCGTGAAAGGAAGACATCTGCCATTCGTTGTACCGTTACTTCAAAAACGAACTATTGAACTGTAAACGAGTAAAAAATGTATTTCTTTGCTTCGCTTTTCATTCATCGTTTCAGTTAAATCCCTTAAGAAACAACTGTGGTAAAACGGATGTGCGTGACTTCTTCGAATGGAGCATGACAGGAAATGATGATCAATAAATAGTGGACAGAAATTTTCAGTGGGTAACTGGGCAATCCTAGAAGGCATCGACGAACTCACTTTGAATAATAAACGAGAATTGGAGAGGGCTTTTTGCTTTCATCACTTTAAGGTGTAAATGAGACTGCTGATGTTTGACATTTAGCTTGCAGAATGTGAGGTCATCTTGCAATGCAATTCGTGTTGTCACTGAGAAAGATCAGCTAAAACGAGGCTTAGCTCGATCGATTAGGCTGAAAAAAGAGGCTCGACGTTCTCCTTCTTCGATATCACGTGCTTCATCCAAGTTTATTTACGCCCTGTGGTGACAAAATTTATTGAATGTGACCTTATTAATTCGACCGCTGCGCGTCGAAATTTGAGGGTTTCTTAGTGGCGGCCTAGCAAAAATGGTGGCAGTTTATTGCAGAAACATTCCGGTCTTTAACAGGCAACCAGCAGATTCTATAACCATCAACAAGCTGGACTTTGTGGAGGGAAATATTTATAATTTTAATTGTCATCATTATGTGCTACAAAAAAAAAACAACGCAATCAACCTTTAGCAGATATATGAAGAAGCGTAACATTGAAAGAAATCTTTTAGATACCCCTTAAGCGCTCAAGCCACAGCCACTAACCTCGAAAAGACGAAAGAGATCAAGTTAATGAAGGGATATATCAAATCGCATGATATGCGCCTACTTGTCGATCACTGCAATTGAAAACTGGCAGATAAGTAAGAACCTTCTGGTGTTTTGAATTTGAACTGTCCACTTTCGGTGGCGAGATCATTCTGCAGAATCGTTCTGATCTTCAGCAAATACTCTGTGTCGCTGCAAAAAAACATTTCAGAGTTTTAGTTATTACTATTCTGTGTTTGAAGTTTATAACCAAAATCCAACGATCCCTCCATATCACTGCCGTCAGCTCCAGTTCGCCGGTCTTTGGTTTTCGCTGCTTACGGCTGTCCCTTGCAGGTATGCCTCCATTCAAAAAGACGCAAACTTAAGGTGCCTAACTGCCACTAAAAGAAATTAAGCACTTTTGGCATACACCTTGCTCAGCGGTAAAGAGGAGTGCATGAGGTGGAAAGAAATGAAAAATACGCTCAATGCCTCACTTCGACAGTAAAAGAAAAATTAAACCATCTATAAAAGCATCTGCTCACAATTGTAGAAGTGAGCTTGGCCGGCTGCCCTCATGAAAATTCGCCTACGAACAGCTGAACTAAAAATATTTGAATAATTCCTATAGGGTGCAACCCAATTTTTTACCTGGAATCAATTTTGATTTAGGCTGGAGCAATTCAAAATTACGATGAGTAAACCTTAAGATGTTCCATGGTGCATTCTTAAAACGTATGATTTCTTTAAGCTGAGAAGGATAGCCAAGTGGTGATCAACAAGCTAGTGGCGGAATTTGAAAGAGAAATTAAAATTAAGGAATGCTTGCAATAACGTCGTCTCTGTGACATAAAACTTCAGCTTTAGGAAGACCGAAAGATGTTCATTAAAATACAAACATTTCAACTGAATCGCCCAAACATTCCACTTGGAGTGTTTATTGCTGACTTTTCCGAGGCATGTTTGTGAACGCTTATTTTACAACTATGAGCTTCAAAATCAGTCGTAGTGCTACGCCCACTGAAATGCCTCTTCCTGACAAAAAAAACGTTAGAGATAGTGTAATTTTTAAGAAACCTCATCATCCTTAAATTGATGAGTTGGAAACACTGGTGCATGCTATGATCTGTAAGCAATGTTATCCACCTAGAAACTGGTTGCCACAACACATCTTCAACCGGAAACTCGCTGCAGTTGGGGCCACATGACAGTACAATTGGTCATACTGCAGCAGGACCCCGTGCCGCCCTCATTGTTCCGATGAGTCAAAAGTTGAAAAGGGGGTGGGAGAAGCAAATTGGATCTGCTCAAAAATGAAGTCACATATAAAGGAACAAAAAATTTGCGTTGCATGCGTTGAAGAGATGGGTCAACGGAAGCTGGGAAAGTATTGATAGGTGGCTGAGCTTTCCCATGACGGCTTAAAAATATATACATTTCTTTCACAGAGCCGCTGATTTTCAACTGTAAAGATGTTGAATGTTGAATGTGTTTGTAGAAAATGCAAAGAAATGCCGCCAATAAACGGTCGGAGCATGTGAATCCACAATCCACAAAAATCCTTTATCATTCATCGGGCTGAATATTAAAAAATATGAGCACATTTTATTATTTTAACGTGCTCAATGTCTATAATAATTTTTCAAATACGACCCCGTGAACCCTCTGAGTGAAAGAGTGATTTTTTAAACGTTGAAACTTCCATTGTGCTAAAGTGTGAATGTTGTAGAGATGAAATGCAATGCAGCATTTTGCATCCAACTTTCCTCGTTAGCTAACTGTCGCCACAACGCACCCCGGCAACACAAGACGACTGGTGCTAAAATCCTCAATAAGCGTGGATAAGCCCAACAAAATTTCGGTCCACTGGATGTAATAATTCTCGAGATCAAAATATTCGGATGTATAGAAAGACTGTGGACTTTCAGTGCTGCGCTTTCTTGACGGGTATTAAAATAAAACGCTGTTTCGCATACTCGATGAGTAGTGGGGTTTTGTCAGCACAGTTTTCCATACGATCACTGAACAGTTCTGTGGTGTAGATTTGCAATGCGAAGGCTCTTCCTACGTTTACCTCCGAAACAAAGGCGTATTTTATGGCGTGAGCAATAAACAATGTGAACTCATCAACTGCGAGCTCAAACGAGTTTACCGGTTATTGGCTTTAGAAAGTGCGCCTGGAATGCGTTCAGTTATCATTCAACTAATAGAAGATATTTAAGAGGGACCTTTTATTACAGTGCCCTTCAACCCTTCGCTTTTTTGTTACGTTTCTTCCTCCCTCATCCCATTTCTTTTCTCCTCTGATCCTGTTTCTCCTCCACTTCTCATCTGTACCTAGTGACTTCGTTAGTTGCCTTTCCTGTCCATCGAAAAACACGTTTTACTGGCAGCATAATCATATGTTCCTGTTTCAACGATAAAATCTCCACTCTTTGGCAAAGAAATTGAGATTAATTATCTAGTCTCCAGAATACGGCAAATGGATGGCGTTACTTGCCTCGCTATGAAGTTTCCACTATATTTGGGCGAAGGATTGCATCTATACAAACCTTCAAGAGCGCATATTTAGCACTATGCATGCGCATTCTATATAAGCACAAATGATATCATGCTAAATATTTCATGCAGCATTTCTAAAATGATTACAAATAAACCTATGGAAAATATCTCACATTCGCTGCTGAGAGAGTAATAAAATAGTTTGAGCCGCATACCTTTTTAAATTGGTCAAAGTTGCCATCGGCCTTTGCCCGCTGAACTGCAACCTTTGCCAATTAGCTGAGCCCGCTTCTGCGTATTGAACATCGTAAGCTGAAATCGCCGAATTAATCCTGCTTGCAAAGTTCCCACTAAAGACATACAACAAATACCGTATGCAGCAACAGAAAGTATATCCGTAGCATTGGGATTATTGCTCAGGAGACTTTCTTCACTTCCATTCCGGGAATTTTTTAGCGCTGTCTAAGTTGTGTGGATTAACAAAAAGCAACCCTTACCAGGCGGACCTATTGAAAAGATGATTCTTCTTACAAAAATAATCGCTACCATCTTTCAACGAACTGCTGGTGCAGGTGCAGGTTGGAATTATTTACTTGGTCTCAGCGAAAGCTTAAAAATCCGACTCAATGTCCTATAATCATGCCATGTGCTGAAGCCACGAAAATGCTAGATAGTGCAGACAGAACTTTTCCGGGAGAAATTCCGTGTAGAGATTTCTGATGCGACACAAATTGTGTCAGGTAAATCAAATCTGAAGACCTCTGCGTCAGAAGGTGCTAAGTTACAGTGTTCACTGCTTTCGTGATTTCGATTGCCGGAAATATAGTGAAGAGAACATCACTGTTGCTTGCAAAGCGTAGCATATGCTGCAACAAGGTTGACTGCCGTCGAGTGAGACACTAGCAATAGCACTGAAGCTTCAACCTTTATACTACGTGCAATGAATGCTCCATATGTTATCATAACCGATCCATCTGAACCCAATAACTTTAAACGTTTCCACTATTGATAATGTCATCCGAATAACGACTGGGAAAGGGGCGAGCTTTGAAGTAGAAAATTAGCGCTTCAGAACTGCAATCACTTTCAGTTGTTTTATCCCTTTGGAAGATTAGTGCTATATCTGCTTCATGAACTGATCAAATATAAGTGCTTACATTTTATTTTGCGTTGAATGTGTGGTGGCACTTCCCAGGTGAGGTTGACGACTCCACGCCCGTTGCTTTTGAAATGACTGCTTATTACGAGATTACCGACTTCGAAGTACTCATCTTCTAAATGAATTCTCAAACTCTTTATTCGCTCAGCTATCACAATAGAAATGGAAACTGGAGGTTATTTCACAGTGTCGTTACGACAAACCTAACGTTGAGGGTGTTTAGAGCATGTTCGCAGCCGATTCACTGTGCTGCACTATTAACATCGTAATTTGTCAGCTTAGTTTTAAAGCACATAACCGATGAATTCCTTTTCAATAGACGCTCATAACAAGATACTTGCACTGATAACCAAGTGACGACTGAGAACGGAACACCTCTGGGCATTGTAATTTCGACTATTGCTGCAGTGCTCGATATACGTTCAGGACTCGTCGCCGTTCGTATCGTCATTTCGTATCGCTCACCGGGCATCAAGTTTCCCAAAGCAAAATTATTCGCCTCTATTTTTATCTGAAAAACTTACATCAATATCTTACACCTCCATTTTTAGGCAACTATTAAAATGTATAGGTGGAAGCAAGAAACTTTCTTGACGAGAGAAAAACTGGCAAGCACTTCCCCTTAGAATATAAAACGCCTGGATTTCTAGGTCATTAAAGAGCAGTCCTTTATTTATCATGTCCAATTACCCCTGAGTTCAAGAAGTATCAATATGTATATTTTATTGCGTGAGTATTGATCGGGATTTTGTTTTCAGCACATTACGTCATTAAGTTATATAGAATGCGAAAAAAAAGCAATAATTTTCAACGAATATATGGAGGTGCAGAAGGTGAGGTTGGTGTGCTTTCGTGCAACGACGTTCCCTGATCGTCTTTTACTTCCCAACTTGCTGGGGTAGTGCGCTTTGCTCACCTGTTGACGCAGAAGTGTTCCTCCAGTTTCCGATGTTAGTTGTTTCACGTTGACAACGTAATAAAGACCTGTAATGTAGATGGGGTAGAGAAACAGGTGACCGGAGAAGAATTCAGCAGTGCTAGTATGCGTGTCGCCCAAGTCAAATACCTCTCGTTGATGTGAGCCGTTTTGATTCGCCAATTAAGATTGCCTTTTTTGCTTGTTTCATAGATTTGTACGAGAAAATTAACTTGAGCAAGGCAGTGAGTTGTTCGCTGCTAAACATTAAAACAGGGGAACATTTTCTAGAACAGACATGTGGGTGCTGTAGGGAGGGTGCGTAAATGTGCGATGGATGGAGGTGAGATATTCAATAAAAACCATTTTCATTTTGGCCTCAATAACATAAAGTAAAAGTTTACGTCCTTATTGGCCCATTCCAAAGAACGCAGGGCATAAATACACACGAATATCATCGCACTGCTTGTGCATTCTTTGTACTGACACCTTCGAGAGTCACCTACTTGTGATAAAATACTTCTTCCTTTCCTGACAGCTGTATCTTCTCAGCTCATTCTTGACCACTCTCGATTTACAAATCTACTTCGAGCGGGTTTGCACGGTCAATTTATTGTCAGTATGAGAAAAGAGAAATAAATTACACAAATGCAATATCATAATACTGCTTCTATTTTTGTTTTGTCCGACACACTGATGCTCTTTTTACTCTTTTTACACACTGATGCTCCTGAAAATATTAAAGGACCCACTATTGAGGTTAAACGTTCGAGTCCGACGTGAGGACTGGATTCCACTTCTAGATGCCTCAAGTATTGTGGCCCCTCAAAGTTGGAAGCTTTCATACAATCTTTTGGTTGTTCAGGAGCACGATGCTGCTTAGGACATCTCGAGATCACCCAGTTCTCCTTGTTAAAATATCCAGAAAATCATACATCTAAAGTATTCTATAAGTTTTTCTCATTTCTCTAAAAGGAACCCATCAACTGCTGTGGTTGCGTTTCATGGGTAAGCAGAAGCGAGACATCAAATCGTCATCAAAAAGCAGTAAATCAGGTCGTGCGACTGAATCGCAGGAAGAAAGGTGCAAGGATGACTGCATTGCAACTGCACCGCAATAAACATTGAACTCCTAGTATATTTTAAATTGGAACTCTCGAATTCTCCAAGCACTGCGGGTCCAAAACCCTCATATTAGACCATCCTAATATGGCAAAATTTCCTAGTGATTGCAGTAGTGTCACGCCTGGAATTAGATTACAGTAGGCTCCTCATTAGACGTTCGAAACAGCCGGTAACGCAAAACACTATTCGACTCTACCCTAATGCTTTACCATCAAGACGAAGAGAACAGAAATTTGTTGACATCGTCTGAAACAAAGAGCCTTAATTCGTTCACTTCGATTTTACAAGGGCGCTGGCTTCGGAATATGAATTAGATACTTGCTGCTACTGGTAAATGCGAGAAAGGAAACCCCATATATGTGGAGACAGGTGTTTAGAACAATCTGAATTCGAGCTGCTCAGCTCCAATTCCAATCTCCCGGGCTCGTCGAGCTTCACTGATTCCTGAGCATCCTCTTAAAATCCAAAGTGTTTTAGACAACTGTCGGAAGCCCAAGCCTTGTGTTTTCTCAAATCCTTTGCTGCGTGCCATGTAAACAGACTTCCTCGACCTGTGGCATAACATGTTTCCCAAAGTCTAAACGATAATATGAGAGCAGCGACGACTGAGCATGTAGATTAGAAGAGTGGAGTATGAAACGAACGTTGAAAGAAATTCGCTACCGAATGTTCTATACCCATGGGTACTGGCAGTCGGCAGTGAAATAATGCGGGATTGCACATTACCTGTAGTTCCTACATGAATTTACATTATTTACGCAATCACATGGCATCTCAAGCTGATGAGTGATAACGGGACGTATCATCTGAGACCAGCGTCACAGGGGCACTTAAGGCTTCAGTGAGCTACTTCTTTCATCGTTTCCTTTGCATTCAAAATGAATGCCGTTGCCTCTCTTCATTCCAAATTTAAAGGAGCAAAAAACTGCTTACTCTTTTTCATTTTATACTCTCTACACAAGACAGCATTTGCATTTATTAGCTGCAATTCTAAATTCTACTGTCCTCCTCGAAGGCTACTGTCCTCAATTCTACTGTCCTCAAATATAGTCCTCATACATTTGAATGGCAAAAATGGAATGGGACGAAATAACTTGCTAATATAAGCGCAAAAGAGAGCGTTTGAATTTTTTACTGGCCTTCAATGTTTTCCTTGCTCGGAGTCCATTCAAGTCGAACACTTGTCGGGCTCAAAATACTAGCGGTGAAGTCAAGCGGCGGTAGAAGATCGTCGTCGTCGACAGAAACACCGCCGATGAGTACTCGCTTAGTGACCGAAATCAACAACGATTGCCCCCAGTCTTCAATCACTTGTCCTCCGCGTTCTGCTTGTACCTCAACTTATAAAGCTTATCGAACAGCCTTCTGGAGAGAGAGGAATCAAGGATTTTATTGTGCCTGCGTTCGCTGATGCTTTCTGAACCAGTCAACAAGCCTCTGAACCAAACGTATACCATATCGACTTTTCTCGCGCTAAACATATTTTGCACAGTACAATACTACAGTCCCTTTGTGAAATTTTATATTATGCTTTACTGCTGTCCACTTGAAGTTTATTATATTATATTACAATTACCTCAAGCTACACTTAATGTTTTCTTTGCTTACCTGTGGAACAAACGAGCCCTCTTTAGAATATTATTGTTTGCGATAGCAAAATGCAGCAAACAGTAAAATAAAGTACTCACTACGCAAGCCGTGAAACATGGCAAAGATTTAAAAAACTGTGGTCCAGCTGCTGACGAAAACGCCAAGTCTAGGCTCAGGTCCGTGCGTGCGGTCGCAGCTACAACTCGTGACGGGTTCAAAAGAAAATGTAGCCTCATTTAAGTATGGGAACACTGAGCTGTTTGAAAGAGTGACTGGAATGAACAGACGAGGCGGACTGCCTGATCCTGGATTCTAACAGTTCAGCTCACGAGAATATGTAATTGCCAAGCCATCTCTGAGGCGCGTGAATGGGCAATATTCCAAAGGAGAATGCGCGGGGGTGTGGCCACATCCATGTGTTGATAAAATTGGTGACACCGCATTCTGAGATCTGCAGCGGGGTAAGAGTGGGAACCAGAACCTGACCTTAGCCACGCTTTCATTCCTCATTCCAACGGTACCAGTGAATAAAAGATGCTTTACACTAAAGCAGCGCTACGATATGCGCCTATGCCTATTAGCCCACCAAGGTAGCCATTGTCCAATAGACAGCAACGTAGTAAACATTTAATAATGTGTTTCCCTTTGAAATGAACCTGACCAATCTGGAATATAAAATTAGTCTGCACGCGATTTATGGCAAAGCAGATTTGGTTTCACAATTTTATGGCACCTCCAACATTCTATGACTAACGCTGAATATGAAAAAAATGTGGCCGAGTTCGAGACCGGTAACTATTTGAGACAGATCATGCAAGATTCAGCTGTAGTAGCTTTTTTAATTCGTCAGTTCACTTCATCAAGTGAACAGTGAGAAGGGAGTCGTGGAAAGAATAAAATGAGGACTCATATAGTGCGAAATTAGTTCCCTAGAAGGTCTCTCTTATTTGGTCCAGTCGAGATTTTGGAGGGTGGTGGACGTTCTTGTGAAAATATGTTCGTCTTACTCACAGCAGCTAATCAGGCAGGTACTATCAACGAAGCTCTGCTTATGGAAATTTTTAATGTTAAGCAGCAGTGCATCAGAGTATTTTCGCCTACTTTAACTCACCTCTCGAAGATATCGTGAAACCTGCAGTTCTTGCATTTGGTGATAATATTCCAAGAAATTTTCCGAGTCGTTCCTCCCTCCTCAGTTAATGAAGCAACTACTGTAAAGTTCTCACAGCTAACAGATATCAAGCAATACGTTACCTCAGTTATCTCTGCATTCCCATGCTTGTCCATTTCCACTCGCACTAATGACTGGCATTCATTGTGTTTATTGGTTGCCCTACATTTTTAAAGACAAGATACTGGAAATATATTTTTATTTATCTCTTTACTTTAAATCCAGGCTAAAGTCTAAAATGTATATTTCTTTCAAACACAGTTGCATGCTTTGTTCAATGCCAGTGGTAGCAAAATTCTAGCCACTGCTAATAAGAACGGGTATTCGCTTCGTGACTGATGAGAGCGACTGTAGTAATATTATGTTGAGGTGGAACAAGAAGTTGTGGTGAAGGCCATTTTCATGTTCCAAAGTGATAGGAAATGAGCTAGGGGCGGTGTACTTCTTTACCATAAGTGTGCTCGTAGTGAAGTTGTTAGGATTACTGTGTTTTGTTTACTTCAGGACGTTATTCCTTCTTGTCTTAGTTTTCTCCTTTTTTTGATGACTGCATTCTCCACTTGGGAATTTTTGTTCATATATGACCATGGTGTGAGCAGGTGCATATAAATGTGACGACATTATATATAAAGGAGGTCGTTTGATCTCCGCAGTAGAAAAAATAGTAACATACCGAGTCCTCGAGGATATCAGCACAAAATTTTGTATCACAGTTTACTGTGCCGTCTTTGCATTCTGTAGTACCTTCATTTCCTCATCAGCAACCAAATTTCACCCCCTCGCTCTGGACCATCAGTTTTCCGTTTAGCTAAATGCGGATTTGCTATTTAAGTAGCACGCATTACAGAGAGCCCAAGTGATGTAGGTGGATCACTACTGCTGATCTCATCATCCGCTCCCCTCTGACGTCCTTACAGCCGACACCGGTGGTCGGTGGTTCGGTGGGATCTGGACTGATAAATGGGGAAAGCGGAGGGAGGAAGTGCAGTGTGGGAGTTCTTCGCGGTAGGAGGCAAACAAGGCGAAAGAGGGCCTTGTGCAGTATCCCGGTGGCAATAAGCATTTCTTCGAGCATCATATGAATTACACACATCTGCATTAATGTTATGTCACGGAGCTTTTTGACATAGGTTATCTCGATATTACCTTTCACAATAAGCCGTTGTTTCTCTGATGACGCATGTGTGCCATGTTGCCTTTCAACGTCCTCATTTCAACGCACTGCATCACAGTTTCCTTATGTTATGTGACTTAGTGGAGAATTTCTTTCAGCATGCGACCACAGAATTTACGCTTCTAACGTCACTCACAGACGACGAAAGCCAGCTTAGCACCCGTGGAGCTCCCGCAGGCGCGGAACTAGTTGCGAGAAATCCCTCTCAGTGGTTAGGATTTTTGATCGCTGCAGGATCGCGGTTAAAAATTTCTAAGTCATCTGGAGGTGAGGATCTCTGCAGGGGAGGAAAGGTGCAGGTTAACTGCGAGCATTACTTGAGACCCGTATGAAGCAATGTTAGATCTTTATTCTTACTTTCGCCTAAAGGTTCGCTGCAGCAAATTTTTGTTTCTGTTTCACAACGCTATTGACACCTGGCAAGCTGTTATCGCGCTGTTACGCCCCGCCTAATGTTTGCCTCATTTCAGAAAGATGCAAGCATAAGTTTTTACATAATGGTTTTTAGTTCATTTCCCAGGTGTCTCCCACGGATAAATGCAATGTATGCACAGTTTTAAGGCCGCCCCCTCTTAGTGCATTCCATTACCATACTTTTTTGTTTTGAAACGCAGTTGCGCTACGTTGTACTTTCTTGTCCTGAAATTGTGCTCTAGTATAAGTAAGACCGGCTTACTATGGTATTTTGAGAACGGTGCACCTTAAAAAGTAAAAAAAAACTTTGCTATTTACGCTTAAAGTGCGGTAATCACCGACATGGAACACAATCGGTGGAAATGTAGATTAAAAAGGTGCAGGTGGTTTCAAAGGAGAGTCGTTTCTTACCAATGAATACTTGCCGATAGTCAAGAGCAAGTGAAGCATCTGACCGTAACTCATGATATAACACTAGGAACGGGACATCAGGTTGTTTTGAACTGACGTTATGTGCCACGGTTGGATACTTAACTTAAAGTACTCACAGTTAGGAATATGTATAAATGCTGTGTTTGCTAACGAAGTAGAATCTGCTTCACTGCTTTTATTTCTTTTCTTGTGCTTTTTCCGATATTCATTGATGCAATACAAGAATCATGAAGTGACTGAAATTAAAATGCGACGCAATGAAACAACGACCCAACTCTTACGGTTTTTCACGCCAGAAATGATAGTTGAATGCATTTACATCGAAGCCTAAAATCAATATGAGGCAATCTCAAGTTTATTACCTGAACTTGCAGTTCGTCTCCGTTTTGCACTTCGGCCAGATTGAGGCGCGCTTGATTATCCGTAGTTCGGACATACTTCCACACTGAATCTTCAGACTGCCTGTTCGTTAATCTGTATCGAACAGTATAAGAAACACCTGAATTTGGAAAATTTAACTCTCTTCGAGTCCCATTGTGTGCCCAACCTGGCTCGGCTACTCAGTGTTGCACTACATGAATGTATGTTACAGAACAGGCAAACATTTGAAATTCTCGAACCTTTCCGAAATTTGGATCTGCTCGAATGAAATTCAAAAATCTGAATCTGCTACGACAGGTAATTATAGGCCTCACTTCCTAAAGGTAACCGTCAGAAAATTTAGCTGACAGGGTAGTAGACAAGTTCATGCATCTCTTCGTTGAGTTTTCTTCTTACATGTTTCCTTGCCAACTGCATTTCCGGGGTTTTATTTCTCCTCTCTCTTTCCCAAATCATCTTGCCATACATCACCCTCCAAATGCAACTTTTTCAGGTATTTCATCCATCAGGGTCTCACTCTTTATACCAGATACAGTACACATTCATTTAAACTTTCAAACCCTTTAGATCACTATCGTTTAGATGACTTGCTGAAAAAATAGATGAAAGTATCGTAGAATCGGTTTATTGGTCGGTTTGGAAAAAAACGAAAGAAGAAGCTTTTCGCTTAGAATGAAGAGTGAATTGGAACGTAATGGTCTTTCTACCGGGAATGAAATAAAGTCCAGTGCTAAAGGTATGAGCTCTGTAGATCAAAGCTTATCAGTTGATGTCTCCACAAAGAACATTTGGACCTCACAAATTCGTTAGTTTTTATTCGACGCTTTTCATTATTTTCTCAGTACTACCTGTTTAGCATTAAAAAGCGTGAAAAAAAAATGCCAGCTTGAGCCACGGCTGGCGCATACGAAGCAGCTCGTTCTATACGATCCTCGCGACACCGATACTCAGGCATCATACGGCATTTTAAGCATGACGACACCTGCTTATCTCTCGCAGAGGGAAACAAAATGAAAATGAATAATGCTAATAACCTTCAGAATTGCCCTCAAAAGACCATTCAACGAAAATCGCGTCGAGCTGATTGTCGAAACGGGCGCGTAAGTTGCGCACGTTTGGCGTAGGGAGTTCACCGACCACAAGGAGTACGAAAGGCACGAGCAGCGTAGCGTGCCAACCGCTCATTCCGGCGCAGTGAGCTCTGCAGCTAGGTGGCCGATTGTTGTCCGTTATCAGTTGACGGTGGTGGCCACCTGCGAGAACATCTCTTCCGAGCTCACACCTGCACTATGCACTAATTCGAGTGCATTCTCAGCAACATCACACTGTTTCTCTGGGTTGCCTTTGTTACTGCTCCTGCAGTAATTATGCTGCCTCTTTAGCCTCTTCTTCCGTCGAATGAAACAATGTCATGATTGATCGGTAGCTGATCCACCGAACCGTCATAACCATTCAAAACTACACCAACATCTTTCACATTAACGTTGGAAACCGGGTCACCTTGGGTGCAATTTCTGGATTCATAAGAAGTGTCCTCTTCCGAAATTCTGATGTGAAGTGATATCTCTTGCGTCGACGAAGCAGTTTGAATTGCAGGATTTTCCAGGCGGTGAATCACACAAAAATGAGCTGTAGAGAAGAGAATCAGCAAAACACTGACTGCAGTTGCATGAATATTTGTGAATTACATAAAGGAATGGACGAATTGTCGCCTGGACGAACGGTCATTGACATATTATTTGTGCTTTTATGAATGTCGTTCGTTAATATAATAACTCGCAAGGTGACAGACTTCTGTTATGGTTGATAATTTGCTGGAGAATATCACCTACAAGAAGAGCTTTGTCGAAACTTCTACGTCGTCACTTCACTAGTGTTTTCAGGTACCCGTCGAGATCATATCCCATCATCCTCCTCCATTCACGAGCGTGCCGATGCCCAGATATTGCGAGAACAAAGATCTGATAATTTAATGGAAAGGAGCCGAGCTGTTCAGAGATATTTGGGGGATCGTACTATCTGTTCAACTCTGTGGATCCCTACTTCTCTCTACTATTCTGTTGGATAACTCCTTTAAAAGGGACGACAAATCTCGGTTAACCTTGGAGTGCGTTCTTCTTTTCGATGCATATTTATTAGCAACTTTGATTCACAGTGTGTGTATGCTAATCGAATGTGCATTACGCGAGTCATATAAACATATTCACGTAGAACTGTGCTGTGCAATAAATACGGGTACTTTATGAGAAAAATGTTTTCTGATTTGCCATTTTTCTGATTGTCACATTGCCACGTCTCTTTGCTCCTTCATTTGAGTTACACATGGGATCAGCCCTCCACCTCTTCATTTTTATGAAATTTCGCTGATCACTATTTGGCCAAAATTTTCTCACCATCAGTTTCTCACTCTGTTGCAAGTCATCAATGTTTGCGCAAAACTCGATGAATGTTATTGAATGGAAACTGCTAATGTGTTGGAGTGACTTGTGCCACTGTTAAATGATGGATCTGTAAGATATACTCTTAACTAATGCAGAAAATATCGAAAGTATTGATTGCTTTATGACAGCTTTTCTCTGTACTTTCTTACAGCTGCTGACGTTAACGTATAAAATCGTTCAATATATTGACTTTCGTTGTCCATAGAGTTTTCAGTTTTTTCTTGTACTTGTTTGTTGCATCATTGCACGCCACTTGGTAAAGGCTCAGAGCTTTTCGCCTGTTATGAGCTTCACCGGAAATCGCATAATATTTTGGATTGAACGGCTGACACATCTCTAGAAACGGCTGGAATCGAACAGGTTTAGGAGAAAACAGTCAACGAAATACCGTCCCGCCTTTCCAGACCCATGACCAGTGCAGAATTTTTTCACGAGGTTCAGCACCACTGCCAAACGAGGTGTACAACTGCACTTCTTTTTTCGAATTTAGAACAAAGATAATGAAACTCAGTTTAGAAACATTGCTAAATTCAGATAAAACTTGGACAGCGTCAAGCAATTTTACGTTCGCTCTTGCTTACCGTTTCTTGGCTACCTGCCGCAATCTTTGAGAATGAATGAAATGATCTTCATGAATAAATGAAACAGAGTGTAGGCTATTATTGGCTTCATGATGTTATTCTTTAAATTAGAATGTTCATAGAGAAGAAGGTGCGATACGTATGTTCTCAGCTGCAAAATCTGCTTATCTTGTCTTAATCGAAGTTACTGTTCGTTTCGACACCGTCCACCACTGAGCTACTGTAGTTTTGGAAAGTGTTCAAACCGCATTGTATTCTTCTCCTTTTGATCCATTTTTCGAAGTTCATAGTTGTTACTTTCGATGAGGTAAAATTTTACATGGGCAATGCGAGCATCCACACACTTACGCCATTTTTGAATTTGTTATTCTTTTCGATTGAGTTCAATACAGTGGAGTCAGTCAGTGTCCACTGCTGCCTCTTTAGCTAATGAAAGAGTTGTTTTTTGTTGTAGTTTCATTTAAAGCTCATAATAATATGGCTTCTAGAGGCGATTAAGAATTCTGGCGTCTGGAGACTTCCACCTTCATGAAGCAACATATGAGAAGTTTGAGAGGAGCTCCAACGTTGTTGTTCTACGCTCCTTTATGTCTCCAACTGTACGGAACATGTATAAGAAATTGTAATTGATCCGATCAAAAAACCTCCCAAAGATATTTGTTTTTCTATGAACAGATCTGTGGGTAATGAAAATTATACTTTCTGGTAGAATGCATCAAATTTGTTCTTACCGCCAACTGTTTAGAACTCTTTTCACATTCACAGATCAGTGCGGAGCATGCCAGTGAGAAACGCTTTGCAAACTGAACGGTCATGACTGAAAAATTGAAATAATTCGGCCAAACAAGTGAGCAGAATGACTGATAAACGGAATGCATCTGCATAAGCACGATGTCCACTTTTGCAGAGCAAATTTCATGGGCGGCTAAGCAGCAGACTGACACTCATTTTCGCCATTTTCCACCTCTCTCCGTCGCTGGGCGCCAGAAACGAAAAAAGCGCATAAGGCAAGTTCTCTAAGTCTTGCACCTTTGTGGCCTCATCTATGAACACATCTGGCTGCAACAATTTCCGAAAAAAGAGGGTCAGACGATGCCGCACAAATTCTTATGGTAGCGACAGATATCACACATCCATCCTTTCCTGAAAATTGTGTTCGGAGCTTTCTAAACTCCATTTCCTCTTAATCGATCATAAATGAAACTGCATATCATTGCTGTAAAATTTGTATACTATAAAGTAGAAAATTAGCATATCAGAACTAAAATTTGCAATTTATACTATATAATGTGCATATCAGTTTTTTGTGCTTTTAGTTGACCACGGCCGAATTTCATTGCCATTTTCTTTCTGGTTGCTTAGCGCACGACGTCGGGCGCTTCAAATATCGTAGTCGGATTAGCGAAATCTCTTATAGGAAACTGAAATGACAAGAACTGAACTAACCACCTGAATCATTTTTTAATCTGCGTAATTTGTTCACTATAATCGAAAAGTATACAAAATTTCTATTAGATTCTACAGAATCGAGTTGACTTCGGACACCCATGACATATCACATTTTTACTTCAAAGCCCTCGTGGGAAGATAATTTTCGATTCATCTACACCTTTGATTCCTGAACGGCAATAAGCTTTGTTCATACATTCGGACGCATTTCTTTAGGTGTGACTAGCCTTTGAGCCTATTTTGCAAATCTCAGTTTCATACGTGAATTCTCTTATTTACGCTAATTTGTACCTAAAGTTCGAAAAATCATGACCATTAATGTGAGAATAAAAAATAATGGCCCGTCGCCGTCGAATTAAATGACGAACCGTTCGAAGAATTTTGAAAATCTCTCGTTATGAGTTGGAAACTCGCAATGCATGACCACCTTGTACATTACGAGAACGCTATCGAAAAATTTCTGAAATAGAGAGAAATTGCTCTCTCGCCAATACCAAATGAAAAGGGCCTTTCATCCAAAAGTGAGCGTAATCCTGTCGTGACTTTGTTGGTTTGCTCAGTATCAAGTGAAGGATGCAGAACAGCAATGATCACTGAAATTATTGATGCAAGCAGTGGCATGTAGAGCTTTCCAAACGACTTTTCAGCTTCAGTTTGCAATATAAAGCCGCTATCATTCACAGACTGTGGACTCATCCTCGACTATTCGTCGAATAAAACAGTTGTTGTCGCAGTAAATATGCAAACAACAATCCACGCTTTTCAGCTGCTGATTTAGTCAGTTATTATGAAGATAAAAGGCTGAACATAGGGGAATGGAAATAAATTCCTCATTTTTTTATTTTCAATTCTGGTATAATTACACTTTCCCTCGATAAGCATGACTAATTTTTTCATGGACAATGAGCGTTGTCTCGAAGTTGGACTTTGGATCTTTGGATCCGCTTAAGCACGCCTTAGTTACTCACTGAAATACATTTGCGTGCTACTGGCGCTGCAGATTTTAATGGAATGCTTTGACGTTTTGCCAGTTAGACTTACTGCGTCCAAAACCCTACTCTCTCTATAATATTAAAAAATGCAACAAGGTGCGTCGCTCGAACATCAATTACTACTATAGTATTCTTTATGACCCCACAAAAAATACTTGCTCTTTATATATATTCATCTTTTTTCATCTTGCTTAGGTTTTTCTCCTACCGACATTAATCATAAAGGTACATTTTGTTTTCATATCACAATTACGAGAGCAATGCTCACCGCTCGTAATTATGCGTCTGGCAACCACTCTGAGACTATTCATATTTTTCATAACGCTATCATTTTCATCTCTTCAACGGTTCGGACTAGATACGGGAGAACGTTTTCTTGTTTCACTCTCAAATTCACTTGCAAATATTTCCTTGTTTCAGGTAAGAATTGTAGTTTACTCCACCACAGGTTTTGAAACGTATAGTGTTCATTTGGGGACAAGAATTTTAATATGTTGCGCATTGCGTCAACTCGATAAAAGCTTTTATATATTGGCACTGTTATATTGTATTTTGAGCATCGTTATCCGAATTTCTGGGTTTTGCTTATATCTAACTTCCATTATTATTTTCAAGTCATTGAAGAAAGACCAAATTCCGTCACTGTAAGAGGTGATACAAACTTCGGCTGAACCAGTAATCGGACGTTTAGAGCTCCTCCATGCATGCTGTGCGCAGTCGCTCAGAGTTCCGCATAAAAAACAGCGCCTATTTTTTCTTGCTAATCGTTCCAGATCACCTAAATCTTAGAATAATTTAACATTTGCACTGAGAGCTTTGCAGAATTAAGTGTTTAATGACTTCGAGCTTGACCTTAAACGATGTTTTGCGGCGGAAAGCGCCGCTGTCTTTTCTGTTGTTCTGCTGCTGAAGAATTTATGATCCAATAGCTCGCATACTTGGAGGCATTTCGGAACTATCTTCAGTGGCGATCAACACAGATGCAGTGTAATGTCTTTAAACTGTACGTATAATGCAGATATCAATTAAGATGCGCATAATGGCAGTTAACATTCTACAGGTAACCACCGCAACCCTTGCAGTCAACATGTTAGGCAATTCCAGCATACTTCTGTTTACACTTTTTTTGGGACAACTTTCCATACTGCATTGAAGTTGGCAATGCACTCTACGGCACGAATTTCTAATTCTACTGAATTACAGACATGAAGTATTGACAAAACTCAGTTAAAAGTTCCACTCTCTCGACCATATTATATAACGGCTTGGATTTTAGCTTTTGATCATTGCGACACAGTAGTTGGAAATTAGTGCATTTGCGAATGTACTGGCGAATTCTTCCACTAGCGTGCTTTGCTGCATCAATTGCACTTCCATCAATTAGGCCTTTTATAAGGTTAATTACTACTTTTGCAATGTATTTGATGACTCCTCAATAAACTGCTCCTAAATGTTATCCTTCTATAGCACATGACTGTAACATACGGATCTGAACGCGGCTGATTTTACCTTACATTTTCGAGTACCCATTTGCTGCTAAAGTTTGCATGCTCCAGCTGTTTGCAGTCAAAGTTGACGGGACGGAACGAGCTCATTTCTTGCGAACTTCGAGGAAATCTTGGAGAGATTTTTAGGATCACTTTCAGGAGAGCTCTATTTTCCTCTTTTCCTTGAACGGAATATCTGCATTTCTTGTTGAAGATTTTTTATAAAGGTCAATTTTGACTGATTAATGATTACAGTAATTTAACACTGTGGGAATCTGAGAGCTATTTCGTCATGTTTATTTTGGCAGCATGAGCACGATAAAGGTTTTTAGATGCTTTAGAAGTTATCTGATGATCGCAGCCCGCAACTGCTTCAGCGTAAAACCTATATCAAGTGAGATGCGACCACACACGACAGCCCAGACTCAGTGAAAAGTGAATGAACAACTTAGAATTGGTTACATTGAACGAAAACTTGCGATCTGAACTAGTAATGAATGTTTGGGCACATCGTACTGAGAGTTATTTCTGTGCTGATAACGAGTGTGGCGAATGGTCTGTTGAATTCTGACATATTCTCAGCAATTCATGCAAGAACTCGCTAATAGCAGGATCAATCAAAAAAGCTTTTTCATCGCTGACAGTAGAAAAAGATAGATGTGCGTATATAGTGGCAATTAAGAGAACAGCTGCCATAGCTTCCAGCGGAAATTGTACAGCATATTCTCATGAGCCTCTGAAACTGAGCTCGGTGTTATACTATGAGCACTTTCAACAAATGCATGCTTGAGATTTTCCTCTCATTCATCTAAATCAATAATCCGGTGTGAAATGTCATAACTCGTGAATTCATAAGTGTCGTCCCATTCTGAACTGTCTGAATCAAAACCCCGAAAATGAGGAAAATTTGCAAATTCAATTTGAATGTTTAACACAGAGTGAGTGCTAATATGGCAAAACCTTTTGATTTTGGCGTTTTATGAGATGATCGAAAAAGTCCCCTGAAAGTGCTGGATATTTCTGGACAGCGAAATAAACTGATCTTTCAGGCGAGTGGCAATTTTTGATTTAAAAAAATGACTTGGAACCTTCAAGGTGCTCATAATTTATGTCAAAAAAGAGATCATCGTCGAACTGTTTCAATTTTATGAAAACTTTAGTGTCGTTTATGGAATTTCACCTTATCGTTCTTATGAAAAATTTAGCTAATTTAACATCACTGCCTTAGGAAAAACTGAAGTTCACTATATAGCATTGAAGTTTCGTTGTGTTGAATTAAACATGTTAGCTTTAAGTGCAAAAATGCCTCTAATTGTTGTTGATTGTATGCTTTCCATCGTCACAGTCGACATTTACGAGTCGAGACCGATTTTTTGCCCATTGAAGGTGCACTGAATGTTTGAATTTTACCAACTCAGTAGCGTTAATTGATTCTGCTAAAGAGCATCGGTGGTCAGATTTCTATCTTCATATATGGGCGCTTGCAAACATCAACTTAAGTAAGTTTTTTTCAACGGTAAAATAATCGTTTCCTTTCCTCCATCCATAATTTCTTTCGAAATGTTTGTGAAATATTTCGCCGACAGTCTCAACTAATTGTCATTCACTTCGATGGGATATATTCTAAAGCACACAAGGTAATGCAGCAGCTAATAGATTTGCAAACTTGAATGAGAAAGCGCTGTCGATGAACTTCTCAGGGAGCCCATAGAATAGATATGAGTGAGCAATTGCTTTTCAGCTCCTCTTTATGCTTTTACAAATATTTGATGATGTCCTCCTCTTCTCTAGCTCTCAGGCACCGACTCTTTCATAAAACTGTTCTACGAATTAAGGATGTGTTAAAAGACTGGGAGAGAACTAAAATTTTTGTTCGTTACAGTGTTCGATATAGTTTCCTTTACTTTCAGTATTGCTCATTGCTTCAAGTTATGTTTAATGGTTTTAAAAACCAACCATCCACAAAATCTGTGAGGTTAATTACTGAGAATCGGTGATCACTAGTTCTCCACTAACTGATGAGGAACTCTAAGAAAAGAATGGCAGGCACAGTGGCTGGTAAAAGTCTTTTAGAGAAGCAATAGATCGACATCATCTTTGGTAGACGGAGGCCACCTAATTGCTTTTTTTAAACAAAAGCTTTTTAGGGCACAGTTTTTGTAAGAAATATGTCGATCAGCACGTGATGGCATGATGAGGTGCAAAACACTCTATAATATGACTGCCCATTCAAATCCCAACCTTCCACGTTTCTAAAAATTTTGCCATCCAAAATAGTGTACAAATCTTTCCAAGCATTTGATAAACATTTCGCTTAGCAATATTCCTAGTGGAATCATATTGTATCCATGTTCCTAATGTTTAGGTCGTCGAAACCATGCAATGTGGGGAGATGTGAGTGAGCTATGTTGATTTGAAGAGCTGGTATGATGAAGAGGTTGATCCGATTTATCGCTCGGACCATGTTGCAAATCAGTTTTTCGACAAGCAGAGTTTTGTTTGGATCCTGTGAAGTGCAACTAGTGAAGAAAGGCGGCTTTAACTGGTCCCGAATGGGAATTTAAGACAGTGGACTTTCGAAGTTATTTGAGGAAAAACTGTAGAAGAAGGGCTTAAGAAGCGCCGTACCATTTCGTAATATTTTGATTCTCTCACGCAATTGAGGATATTATTCTTCTGCCTTTTTTCGCTTATGATGAAACACCTACTCTGATTTTCAAGTGGTGGAATTCATTCAAATTTCGAGAATCCCTGTGTCCTTTCATTTAGGTAGATAAGAATGAAGGAGAATGGAGAGGGGAGGGGAAGGATTATTCATCCTTGGATGGCCTTCTGGACTGAAGTCAATTTCACATGTCAGGTTTTTAGGCTTTCTAGGAATTGAGTTCCTGCGTTTGCATCTTTCACATTCTCTCATATCATAAATTGTTCTAGTTGCTGCTTTCATATAAAATGTGTTTTTTTGCTGAAAACAACATGACGATCACTTATCGTTAGATCGAGAGTGATTCACCTTTCGCAGGTGATGGCCGAAATTTTTAATCGCAGTTTGTAATTTGACCGAAGCATCTCACTCAATGTCCGGTTATGTGGCTCTCCTTCACATATCGCTCATCCTGTGATCACTAAACGAAATTTTCCTTATGACCGTCGGATTGAAGCGGAGATCGAATTTAACTGGAACAGTTTGTTGGATATTAGTTGCAGTTTTCGACCTTGCAGACGTCACTATATTTTTTAGTAGCGCACCACAGAAGTGAGATGAACTACCTCCATCGATAGCACCTGTTTTTTCAATTGCATTTCGTTTGTGCGGACACCTGGGTGCTTCTGAAGGATTCAGTCGAGAACATTTCGCCGAAGGCTGTGACACTTGCAGTTTAATTTAGCTGTTCAAATTTTGACCATTCTTAACGCCAGTTGATCAACCTGAACGAAGAAGGTTATTCTGGGCTCTTACGAATCTGCTTTAGGGAACTGCAGCGTAGCTGCATCGCCCTACAGGGCAGCACACCTGTATTCGTGCGTGTATGTTAGGTGGCTTCAACTCAGCAACAGTTGTAGTCAGCAAAATGAAATTTCGCAAGCGTGACATATATCATAGGATAGCCTCCCGTACTACAATCTATGTTATTTGGGAATGTAAAAATATTTGAAAGCCTAGAAAGTTTGTTTTATATCACGCAGGTCGGTTTTTCATATTTAATCATCCGATTTGTTTTAGAAAAGCAATTCGTGCAACTAGCCAGTTTAACCAAAAGTTGAAAACATTTCACAAAACTGCGAAACTGATTGCCCAGGTAAGGGAGTACAAAAAAAGGCGCATATTCTCCTAGCTTCTTTGATGCCACTCATATATTCGTTTCTGTGTGGGAGGAGGCATAATTTACGGAGTATCTTTTGGGCAAAAATCAGCCAGTTTGCGTGCAGCCACGTTGGTCTCATATCCATTAAAATGATGGGTCGATGAGATGCAAATATGAGGTAGTGCACCAGTGCCATGAAAGTTGCACTTGTGTTATTCACCAAATCATTGCATTGGCAATCACCGGAAAGAATCATACCACATTCCGTTTGCGTGAATTCTCCATGCATTTTTATGCATCTGTGCTTCGTGGCGGTGAAGCTTTTTTCATTTACTGAAGACGATAGGCATAAAAGCATTTGTGTGACGTAATGTGGGGATTAATGGCGTATATTTATATGGATAAAACGAACCGGCTGTTGACTTTCACTGCGGCTCGATCGTCCGAAATTATATAGGTATCGTTTCCGTTTCTGCAGTGAATAGACGTTTTCATGCGAATGTTCAGGGCCGGTCTGGGAACTTGACGCTTGGAAGAAATAGAATGTGTAGGTATTTCATGAGTTACTTTTCAGATTTCCGCCCAAAAATTTCAGATTCCTCGCATAAAAATTCTTCCAGAGAACGAGTTTTCTACTTGGAAGCTGAATTCGAAGCGTTGACCGCCTCTGGAAATTTTGTTCTCTTTCACGTTGAGGAACAAATTATTTCCAGCTTGGTTGCATTAAGAGTATGGATGGAGTCATAAATCGTCGATGCAATATGGATTTAACGGGCTAAAATCAATCTGCGCTGACATATAAACTTCTCTGAAAAGGTGCATATCTTTCGAGAGTGTCCGATAAAATGATAAAAGTGAAGAATTCCCCATCCGAAAAGTGTTTTCTGATTTGTTGCAAGCGATATGTCAGCTAAGGTTTTTTTGGGTCACATTACGGAGTGGCGAGAAAAAACCCATTATCCTTCTCAAAAAAAAATGCTTTGCATATCCCTCCGGGAGCAGAACATTGCACTGTTCATATATGCGACAATTGCGGTCACCGCAAGCACTACTCGTCCTGCGCGAAGCACCCTGTGTTATGCGAATAGTTCAGCGATAATCAGTTGATTTCTGCAGCTGTCTCCAAAGGTTGATCGGATCTTTTCATGACATAATACTAATATTTCGATGATTGCGGAGAACCTTTGAGTCCTCACATTCAGGGGGACTCCGCTCTCTCATTTCAGATGTGAGCGGCCATTTTATTTGCTGTTTATATTGCTTCACTCTTCCTGTCTTTGTCTTATCTCCGTTATCTCCTTTCCCTGTCTTATCTCCGTTGACGATATGCCCCTTTCCAATTTGTCTTCTCAGCTTGAAGTGTGCTGTTGCCGAGATGTGAGGAGCATCACTTTCCATAACATGCGATAATTCCGTTAGGTTTTATCTTATCAGGATGACGGAAATCTGTTTTCACCTCAAGAGTTTAACGTAGTTGGAAAGGTGAACTTAAAGGTGGCCACTAACCTCCTTGCTCGATGCGCCTAAAATGAAACAGCTCATACGAAGGCAGTGAACTGCATATGTTCTTGGCACAATAAAACAAGTGCTGCTCAACATGCCTCAAATGAATTACTTCAGAAGTGCATTCATATTATTGAAAAGTGGGAATATTTTGGAAGAAAAGTTCCTTTTTTTCTCATCGTTTCCTCGTTTCTTTCTCACTATTCTTTGGCGTATTCCAAAATGTGAAAATGCATTTTGGCACTTACATTCACCGATTATTTGATTCTGCGATGAATGCCGTAAATGTCAGAAATCAGGTTTCGACCACGGATGGTTTTTCTTGCGATGTCCAACTCTCAAAACTGTGGCTGTTGAAATGTCAGAGGCAATTTTGTTTTTGTGGATAAAATCAGTGGAAAAGGAAATATTCAGAAATGACGTCGGAAGCCTAACAGTTCAAACAGAAATGAAAAGGAACGAGTCCTAAATTCTTCAACTGCAAGAGAGACTACCGACAATATATTTGTGAGCAGAATCAGGGAACTACGAATGGGAACCATTGATGACGGCATATCTCTGAAAAATAATCCGTGCAAGCCTCGACATCCTCTGTCTCTTCGAGATTCTGCCAACACCTTAACATTGACTCAAATTGGTTCCTCCTCTTAGTAATTCGTAAAGTAATAAAAAAAGAGATGGTTCTAAGGTGGCAGCTACTACTCAATGCAGGAATATTTTCCTGCCCGTGCAAAACCAGGCATGTTTTTAGTTTTCTTGCGAAATGGCTGATTTGTTCCGAATTATGGGTGAAATTTCAACAAACGTCAGTCGGATTGCACATGAGCGATGGAAATCATTTGTTTCACATGAGCGCAGTGCTCTCTGTGAAGAAGGATAGTTCAGATTTGAAAAACTGTTGGCCTGCTATGTAAGCAAAAAACAAGACGGCAAATATGGTTGTGTTATTTGCTTCATGAAACTGCAGAACATTTCGTTGTCATCGTGAATGGAAATGCACTCTTCAAGTGAACATATACCATTTTCATGATATCAGTGAGTGGTGCGAAGTTGGATGACAGAATGAATTAAAAATGTTTACGTTTCCTTGATAAACCTGTGACCGAGCTATTACGCCATTTTGACACTCGCTAATGTGGCCGCGCATGTGAAAACGAAAGCGATTAATTGGATAGATACAATGTTTGCCATGAAAGTACTGCGTTTGAACACTTGCTGTCATCCGCTGAGTCTCAGCTGGCCGATGTGCTTCTCTTTTGCTAAGCCCTTAAAACAATCCAACTTTCATTTATCGCTGAAGGTTATGTTCCTTAGTGAAGGCTGCACATCACCTACTCAGATAGAAATGATTTGTTTCTCATCATGATCCATTCACTGAAGTTATCTAAAAGTTCTTTACCGGCATGCCATACATTTGTGGATGAAGAACAAGAGCTGTTCAGGGTCGAACGTCAACTGGAGCAGTTTTCCATTCAATCGCTGCATCATATTATGCCCTTTTACCTTTTGCTTGTTGATACGTCGCACCGAAATCGCTTTTTTTAATAGTTGATAAGTTCTTAAAGCTTCTCACGTAATTCTGCTTGCACGTGTGGAAAGCTGCAGAGTCGATATAAGGAATGAATGGCTTTTTAATGAATTGTTATTGATAGTGTGGAAAGCTAATACGGGCAATGCTCCATGCTGGTTCTATTTAATGTATCACTTCACACGCCTAGTTTTGCTTGGTGATCGTTGGTTAGAGTATCGTCAACGTGAATGAGAACGTCTCATATGAATAGCGAAGAAATTTACACATAAAACAGTGTTCTGCCTAATGCAGTTTAAAATTTCAGCATTTTGCTAAAGACATTTTGTTGAAAGTTATCCTCTACTCTAACCGGAACGCCAAAACGGGATCAGTCTTTTACAGAGTCAGCTGTATAAATATCACTGAAGAAATCAAAAAACTTCACTTCTATATAAGTATCTTATTCGGCGCGGTCGGCTTGAAAAGTACTGTTTGTTAGATTTGGCAGTAACTCAAAAAGTCGCTTTTCGTATGTCTTCGTTCGTGCCAACTTCTCTGCAATGAGTTCTTCGGAACACTTTATATTCTATTCGACTTGTGTCGCACAATCCTCAACTATCAGTTAGGCGGTAATGCTGTTCAAACTAGAAATACCTGCTGGAGTGCGCTTTTAATCCATGGGTGAAGTGTTTTGATGAACGGACCTGTTAAGCTTCATTTCGCATTCATTCATAAACATTCGCTTTCATACGACTTCATGGAGCGGCACTTGTTCTATACAATATTATGATGAAGGAACGAGAAAACAAAAATCGCTGCGATAACAGCGTGTGGCTAATTTGCGGCTTAGGGCGTTTTGTCGCAGGCAACGAATGAATATTCGTATTTCATCTGTGTTCGAAAGATTGTTTATGGCTCACCAGGTTTCACTATCTTCAGTCTCAATCTCTTCATCTTCCTCGTTATGTCGCGAGTGCCGTCTTGCTCTTCGTCGTTCCATTCGTAATTTATTCAGAAAATCAGTACAACAAGGCATGTAAATAAGGCTTTATGCGCGTATGCACGGCAATCGTGGGCTGACTACGGCAATTAACACAATCCTCCCCCATCTATCCCAATCCATTTAGGTATCTCGCGATATATCACAAAGTCATGGATCGTAACTTAACATAATTTTGAAATTTAATCAACCGAAATCTTATTAGTATTCTAGAGATTTTCCTTCATTTGGATCACTTGCCTAATTAGCTTCATAATTCAATGCGCGTTCTCACTTGATATCAAAGAATAAATAAGCTCTTTTTTGGGGGTGGACTTCTACGGAAACATTCGTGAGCGTTCTCTTGACGAGTGGACTTGACTTACGGAACAATTTCTACCCAAAAGTGTTGAAATTGATGCAACATACCTTAAGTTAATCATAACAATTTGCCTTGAGCCTTTCTTTCCATGAGATTCACATGGAAAGTTCAATATTTGCATTTTATCCACCCTATCCCCTACCTTTTTCAACCCTAACCTCCCGACAGTGGAAATCTTACCAACAGTGGTATGTAAAACGTGTAACATTAAAGTATTATTATGTCGATTGGCAGCCGTGTTCTCTAAGTTAATTATTTGCCTCTTAGCCGAGTTCGTTTCTTTAATAGTCCTTAGCAAAGGAAACAGACGTTTTTTTGAAAAGAAAAACAACTTGTTAGCGCATTTTGCGTGCATCTTGTATCAGGGATAATTTTCCCATATACATGTGGGTGGGAAGATTCAACCTTGAAGCGCAGCCTCAAGAAAACGACAGTGTAGTGAAAGACCGCTTTAAGGGAACTCCTAGAAAATTTTGTTTCTCTGCTACTGGACCAAGTTGTTGAATCCCGCCTGATAGACATGCCCCAACATATGAACAAAAAATAAGCGTCAAGTTTCACCGAGAAGGTTGTAAGGATAAGAATCTTTTGTAGGCGGCTCATGATGGAGCGCGAAAATATGCAGTTCCAAGTTTTTATTTCCTTTCTCAAGCTTTATTTCAACAATGCGCTATAATGAGGTATAATCGTTTGAGTACAAACTTAGCTCAAAATTCCACAGGCACTTTTCATTTGCGCGCAGCTGTCATACAAGACCGTGAAACAGTCCGTGATAATTTGTAGTGGTCGGTGGAGTTGATGTTTGAAGCGCATAGAAAAGTTAATATGTTCTAGCTGTTATAGGAAAATAAAATTGCTTCTTACAGAGCACAGAACTTACAGGGTTATTTCAAATGTATGTTCATGCTTTGAAGCAACTTGTCGGAATTTTCTGAAAGGAAGAAGAGCTTTTAAATTGTTCAGAATAGACGTTTCATGCGAATGTTTTCAAGCGATTCATCCGCCTTCAAGGATTTCAGAATATCTTAGAACATTTTATTTACCAATATATACCTGATTTAGTGCAATTTTGAGGACAACTATTCAAGATTTTGCTGTGAGGAGTGATGCTGAATTTCCCGCGTATTGCTTTGCCTGACGGCTTCAAGTAGACAATAATGGCATTTTTCCACCTTTTGAAAGCTTCCTAAATTAGACTACGTTTTCTTGAGTAACGTCTTAAACGCTCATCTCTAAGAGCGCTTTGGATTTGTGTATCGTATATGAATTCCTCTCGCCGAAAATGTGCCCTCATTTGTTTTACTATCGCTCTTTGCGAAATTTCATTTCTATAAAATAATGTTGACGAGCATCTACGCTACACTGATATTTTTAAAGGTAAATTTTGTAGTTCGCAGTGCTGTGTTCATTTGAAGCAACAACATATTCCTTTCAAGGTGATATCACAAAGTTTCTGCTAACCCATACATAAACAGTTATCAATTCCTTGAAATCTGTAGAGTCAGAAGCTGTATAAAACGGCATGAATATCACCACATCGATCGAAAGAAATGCAAAAGTTCTCTAGTGTTTCACTCACATTTATCTTCCTGTTAATGATTTACTTCTTAACTCTTCCTATTTTGTCCTCTCCTTCCCTTCCGTCCATTACCATGTTGCTCTGGTACACGGGATAAAAATGTGCGCTTGCAGCTACAAAGGCAGATGAAAAAAGCGGAGGTGCTGGCAATATTGCCTAGATAAAACGGGATAAAACAGCTATTGCCTTGCAGCTACAAGGCAATAAAGCAGAGTCATGGAAATGGCTATGAAAGGCATGGTCTCACGTAGAAAGTATTGGCTAAATGAAGTCAAAGAGTGGTAGAAAAGAACACATATCAAATCTTTAGTTCATCTTCTTTTAGCCGCTCAACACACATTAGTGCAAGTTGTCCATTCAACCTCCACGTTACATTCGTAATACCTAATGCCTGCTTTGTTGCTCTCCAATTTTAGGTAACTGCTATTTGAGCCTTATAAATAAATGCAGCAGCGTAACTTTCTGCAACTGCTAATGTGAGAGGGTTTTTCAGTATCACTAACCCACTTTGCCTCCACCTCCTTATTCTCCCCTTTCATATCTCCATTGAGAAAGGTTTTTACCAAAGAATTCTGGAAGATCCCCGTACGAATATGTCATGACAATAAAAAATTCAATAAAATTTGCATGTCAACATTTTCTTGTAAAATGTTCCATCAATCGTCTCTTCGGACGTCCTTCACTCATTCACGAATCTCCAGAATGAGATCACTCAAGTCATATTTGTTTTTCACCGTCTTGAAAAAGTGTGGTAGCCTCGGGCGAAGCTTCAAGTTCGTTCAAACTTCATGCAGTTGACGCTCCTCCTATAGCTGAGGAAACCTTGTTCCTGTCAATATTCGAAAATTGTTATGTTTTCATTCAGCAGTCGGAAAACTTTATAAAAACTTCTTAATAATTTTCATACGTCACATTTATAAACCTGATCTTGGAATAAATCCCCATGCGTTTGGAATCATTCTTTAAGATTTGGTTATGTTTGCACTGCTGACTGCCAACTTAAAAGCTCGGGTAAGATCTCTCGAGGAAGAACGTGGCCAAGATTCTCGAATGGCCAAAGTGCAGTTTTTCGTTCTTCCGTCACACCGCTACTGAAAAGAAAATTGGTCATTTTTGCTAGCTTACCTCCCGCATATCTATATGAGTGGTACATCGAATTTTTTCAACATCGAAAGAGGAAAGAAATGTTATCAGAGAAACTTCGTTTTCGCATTAATGTTTGTTGTTTAAGACATATCCATTGCCTTTTGACGCGACTTTAGTGACCTATTCGCTGAGAGAAAGCAGTGTCATACGATTGCTGGCGTATAACCGTTGCAATAAAAAGCTGAGGATCGGTGGAGGAAAAGAAGCGATGAATGACATTCTGGTTTAAAAACAAGCTTAAAGCTTCAATAAACAGCAAACGTTCTCATATACATTTATGAAAATGAGCAAGAATAATATCTTGGAACCTATTCGGGAATGATATAGCATTTTTGTTGTGCTGCAACTGTAAGTAAACAGCCGGTCGCCAAAAAAGGACATCGTTAATCAAGCAGATTTTTAGGGTGGGAATTTCTTTCGTCTGCCGATATTGGCATATTTCCGACTTTAGGTTCGTTTATGCTGAAATTTTTGAAGTGTGATTGTTCATATGAAAAGTTCTGAAAGAAATTTTCTGGATACGAATTATTTTGTGGGGATCGATCAGAGTAGCGTAGATCTTCCATCGCGTAATACTCCACATTCGTAGGTAACAGCTTCGGCATAGTTGAGAAATGACTAACCTCATTTCGTTACTTACCTCATGTGCGCTTATATCGTATCGCATGTTTCCAATAGTAATGAACAGCGAGAAGAACAGGATTGGGATTATGGTGAGCGCAAATGATCGAAAGTGCGGGCAGAATATGGTAGAAGTCGACACACTCCATTATAAGCATAAGGCAACTTTCGCATTTAAATCGCCTAGAAGAGTTCTTCTGGCAAATGAATTTGCTGTATCAGCCATGTCGTTTTTCTTCGCAATTCAAAGCGATCAAGTACAGGCATCTTTTCCATAGCTGTTGTAATACCAGCGTTTTCCGAAAGCGGAGCCTCTGCGTGTGTGCTCATGATAACTTGTTATCATTCTTATGTGATATGACGAAACCTGTTGTTGTGAGATTAATAAGGCATGCACGCCCTTGCGCATTTCTGCCGACGAACAATTCATAAAAGAAATAACCCCCACTTGATCTTCAGCTGCAGCTTTTCGAGGTAAAGAGGCGTACATGCTTCTAGCAATGAAAGAGTGCTGCTTGATGTGCGAGCTACTTCACCCAATACGCTCTTTCGTGAATCCACTCACAAAATAATGAACGATTCCAATTAAGCATGTTTAATTAAAGTTCTATATTTGTGTTGTTTGGTTGTCGAGAGCAAATAATCGCTGCATAGTAATTTTCGTCATTTATTTTCTCATCCATAGGAAAAATTTGGCTTGCTCACGAACGAAACTTCGTTTGCGACAGACGTGTGAAATTGTCCTCGCATAGGTGCCAGCTTCAACAATCGATTATGCCATCTTGGTCTTGCATTTTTTTTTATGCTCCAATAATTTCCTCCCATTGTAAAGAACTCGTGGTACTAGGTTGCGTTTTAAAACACAGATTTCATTTTTCTCACTTAAATTCATCACGACTATGATTCTACTATCATTGCTTGTGTCTCTATTATTCGCATGTGATTTAACAAACGTCGTCTGCAATTTTGCAAAAATCTCGCAAAGAATGGGCAGTCGTTAAAGCTCAAGTTTTAAAGTGCTAATGTGCTCAGTTTCTATATGCAGTGGTCAAATTCACCGCTAAAATTGCTGTTGGAAATATAAGGGTGTTAGTAAACAAGCGAAACTTTAGATCACAAAAACTCGTAGGCGAGCTTGCTTCAAGCGCAATAAAGCGCTAAAATTGTCTAGCAGATGCGTTGCACGAATGTGAGCAACTTGCATGATGGTGAAGACTGATGGGAACATCAGTTTTGCATTAGTTTTCGGTGATGCTCTGGGATTGTGACTGTGATACTGCCGTGGCTTGAATGATAACAACCTACTGTGCCTACATGCTCAGCGTACGAGAGCATAGTGAATGTTAATGCATTGCGGCAACAACTGTGGGCGTCGCTCTTCCTGGCATTCGCTGAGCAGCTGACACTTCGAAAATCGCACCTCGAAGAGTGGCCATTTTGGAAATCATTATTCGGCCGTTTCACGTGTTAAGGATCTGTCACTACGTTGGATGCATTCACTATTCTTATTTCCGAAAAAGGACGAGTTGTCAGTACTCAATCATGCGTTAGAGCATTCACCGTTTTTCATTACAACATGTCACTCAATTCATGGACTTATGCTAGCCGCATCCACCTTGTCCTGTTCATGAGAACTGCGTTTGCATGCAACCTTTGCATCTCAGAACGACAGCAGCGCCGTACACCAACAGTTCGTCTGTTTTGCATGGCATATACGGGAACAGTTTTTGATATAAGTTGTTTTTCGCACGTGAACTGCTGCGACAATTTTACTTATACCGAGCGATGTAGACATATTTTGAATTTATCTACCTGTGCGTGCATGCGTGTGCGCGTGTACCTGTGTCGATGAATGACTTTATAATAAATACAAAGACTGCAATCGTAGGTTATATATATATATATATATATAACACATGATTGATTATATATTTATTTACTATTTCAGTGCATCTTTTGCGTGCTTGCATATCTATGAACTCTACCTTCAGCTGCAGTGGGAGGCCGTTTAAGGTTTTTTATTATAGAGTAAGCTATTGTATTCACATTAGAGCCCGACTTTCTATCTTTCGCTGTTCTCAGAAGGAGCTCTTTTTTCACTCTGAGGCTTCCACCCACGCAGATCTATTACCTAGAAGTTCAACATCCTTCTTTCTTCTTGTCGACCGAGGTAAATATTTGAATAAATTTTATGCAAGCAGCTGAGCCAGAAAAACTATTCAGCACTACTGATGCCATTATCTAGTATAAGTGGAATCGGAGCCTGTCAACTTAACATATGTTCGAGAAGCTTAATATGCAAGAAACAACTTCTATTTTCCGCTGCATTTCAACGGTAATGTGTATTTTTTTACTTCAAGATGGTCTGTTTCCAAGTGAGCATGTTCCATTTAAGCGGCTTTCACCACCAAATGTTGGTGCACTTCACCTCATTCTTAATGCATTCTGAAAATTTATCAAATTTTGAACTCATAGTTGAGGGCGTTAATGACCTCTTGTAAAAATATCTAAATGCCGCTTTGCCGACTATGCAGCAACTTCATTTATTTTGCATCAAAGCTGGCAGCAAAGTGCACATGTGTGAATATCGAATGCTTCAAAACAACGATGAATGAGCCAGCGCTAGCACCTCTTACCAATTGACGAAAATAAAACAGTCTCGGTGGGGGTCAATAGCAATTTGAGCAGTGGACGTGAAATTATCTAACAGTGCTGAGAAGCCAGCACCTGCTGTTCAGGAGGCATGCATTCATCGTCGGACGATATGCAGCCTGATGAACGGATGCACAAAGGTGTTGCGATCAGTGAGCAGATTGAGCTCGATATGGCTCGTTAAAGTCCCTAAGATCCCGCTGCTGTTTCGTCATATGTCATCGTCTATCTGCTAAAATATGATATTCTCCGTGTGCCGCAGCCGGCTCTAATCGATTTTATTTGTAGTTCACGGACCAGCTTCAGACTTACGCCCTCATCTTATCTCATCTGTTTGTATATCGAATATTTTTTCCTTTTCTGAGTTGGAGTGAAAGCTTAGAGGGAATGATCAATGTTATGCTAAATAACGTTATGTTAAATGCTAAATAATGTCCTTCAACCTTCTAATAAGAAGCATTTTTGCACTCTCATGTTACTCTTTGAATAATAGGTGCTTGCATATGTTATAGATGTGTAAGTTTACGAAGCCGATTGATCTTATGTGCTCCGTTCCAGGTAAGCTACTCAGCTGCAAGTTGATTAGCTTCATAACTTATATATGCAAACACTTCTAAGTGTTTTCAATTTACTTTAGCAGAGAAAATGGTCTGTAACGTCATACTTTTCCTCAAACGCCTTTCTGTCACATGACTGCTTCTTCCAGCGATTCCTTTCAGTGCCTCCGAGAACAGCGCAACCTTTATTTTGTTGCAAATTTTATGAAAAGCATAACAATATTGAAGAAGGGTTACACGAACCAGGAGAGAAATTAAATCTTAAGCAGGATAAAAGATAACTCTGAAGTAAAATAATTGTTGCCAATGAAACAAGTGCTCACTTTATGCTCCGGTTTCAAAAAAAAAGGAAAAATCATTGCCGCAAACATCAATGAATCGGAATGCTCCACGAAGAGACGTTAATTTTCCCTATGAAGCTTCTCATCTCTTGAAGTGAAGAATAATTTTTGAAATTTTAAGTGGTGTCAAACTTCTTGTAATTCTAAAGTGAAAAAAGTTTTCCTGTTTTACACTGCATAAAAGTGCAACAGTCAGGAGTTTAGTGAAGGTCGATGAATTCTTTCTCGTCGTGTCCAGAGTAGACACGACAAATCGTTTCCGCTATCTTTTTTCATCGCAGTGAACTGGTCGACATCAGTGATAAATTATTTGCCATTACGGTGTGTATGAAATTAGCAGTAAGCGTTTCGTTCATAGTGAGCACAGAAAGTGGAGTGGTGGTATTATAAATTAGTGGACAACAAGAGCAGGAAGCGGAATGCCGCAGAAAAATAAGCTGATCAATAACAATTGCCAGTAAATAAATGTTGAGTTGAGTGGTCATCTCAAGTTTGTGAAATGATGACAGCAACACGTACGTCAGCTTTCTTCTCATTAAATCAGCGACACACAGCGCACTCTTTTCACCCTATCCTGAGCCAATCCCAACTGACGTCGACATTATGGAAATGTCCACACCAACACATCTATTACGAATCGCAACGCTTCGCCCCACCCTCATCACCACTGCTGCTCTGCGAACGACACTAAAAGTACTCCACCACTGCCGGAACACTTCAACCTGTAACTGCCATAGTTGAGTGCAAAATGCATGAATATAACTGCGTACACATGCACAACGGCAGGTGGGTTTGAAACATGCAGCTGTGCAAAAAGAGAGAGCGCAATGTGATAGCGCAGAGAAGAACAGGTATCACTGAAGTTGACGAGTGCTAATGGAGTCGATGCGCAGTCCCTCCCGCAACAGATTGCTTCCGTACTCCGTTCTTAACAAATCACTTCGCTCCTAGAGCTGCGTATAACGTTTTAATCCTACAAAAAGAGCAGGTCTTGTTCCTTTACGTACAGAAATTTATTCCTATTGAAGGACTGTGCTTCTGCTTCAGCAATTCTATTCCTATGTCATATAAAACCCTCCGTTTCTATTGGTTTTGTCTCGGCTGCTACTCTGTGGTGATTTCTTGCGACCTTTCCGAGCGCTAGAAGGGTTGTTGAAATAGGGAGCAACTCAAGGTGGGTGTTCAGCACTTCTACCAATTTTGGTAGTGCTCTACCTGTCGACGGTGAGAAGAGGAGGAGAATGACGCTCGGCTCAAACGATTTTGCTACGGACAGCGTTGCGTTTAACATGAAAAGCTTGCAAATCTTTACGCACTAATCCTTTTTGCTGACCCTAATTTTAGCTGATGAATCTCTGAAGAAAATGCAAACGTTTTGAAAAGCTAAAAAGGAGGAGGAGAATGACGCTCCGTTCAAACGACTTTGTTATGGACAGCGTTGCGTTTAACATGAAAAAGAGGAATAGAGTTTATCAATTCCTGTGGTAAGATTTCATTCCTAGTTCAAGCAAAGTTCATTTCTGAGTATATTCGATTTTCCCTCCCTCAGATAGTGTGCTTCTATTCAATAAACGGTTTTTGCTCTTGAGTGAGGAATTCCCGGTTCGCTTTGCTGCGAATAATCCTCTGTTCTTAGCCTGGTCTAACGATCATGTTCCGAGGACCATTCCATTCCTGCTCAATATGGGCGTTATGCGTGTTAATCTCAGCACATCGCTCAGTAGCCTCTCATTTTTGGACTTGTTTGTAACATGCTTTTGAGCAAAGACATATAAACTTAAAACTGTTTAATCCATCTTGCATAACTGTTTAACACCACCAATTACTATGCTTGCATTCCAACCGGATGCACCTTAGAGTGAATGCCTTTCAGAACATTCAGCTGTAATTTGTTACTCCCACTGCACCATTCTTAAATTCCTTATGGAAACTGCGTAAGTTGAGTGGCTTCCTTGATACGCAACGGAAACATTTCATTTAGTTGCTAAGGCGTACGAGGTGCTACTTCACCATGAAATGTTGTAGATATGCAGTTCAGTGTCTATATGTGTATATGTAGATATGTGCATATGTGAATTTGGGTATACGTATGCGGTAAGTGATTAAACAGATGTTTGTGCTGCTTCACGAAAACTATGTTATTCGGTCGTGAAACATGTTCGTTTTGAGGAGACGACTGGTTATCCTCACTCGGCACATGACGGGAAACGAAGATGTTGACAATGTGACCCGGGTCGTTGTGCAGATGGATCTCTCGAATAGCGTATCCGAAAAAGTCGAGATGATCTACCAAATAATCTTCTTCGTGTTCGGCACCCCGTTGAACGCCGTCTCGCTCATTCAGTCAATAAAGTAGGCATGCATTCATCTTGTACTGTTTTGGCTGTCCCATCTGTTAAATGCGAAGTAGCAATCATGAAGCGTATTTTTCTTTCATAAGAAAATCAAAGATTGTGATGTCATATTTTGAGGGATGAAACGAATGCAAATGATTTTGAAAGGCTCTTAGGTCTGCTGATGAGCATTATCCACCCCATCCGGCTTTTGTGATTATTTGGAGCGATTTTTTGTTTTTCGAACAAAGCGACTCAAGAAGAAAGGATTAGCTGATTAAGAAATCGGCACTAATAAGCCCAATACAGCAAAACAAATGCCTTACAATCCAAACGTTTAACCGCGCCATTCTACTACAACACGTTGAATTCTTAGGTGTCAAAAACTTCATTGTTCATCCGTTTCATGAAACTCTCACAGAAACCTGTTATGCGCAATATGTTAAGAGTTAGTCAGATGCCATCGGGGTGATAGACTACTGTTGCAGCCCTCTTTAAATGGAATAGAACGCATGGGAGTAAGGTCGTTCCAAAGTTTTCCACTTCGCAACACCAACCGTCAGAAGTATGTTTACAACAAAAAGTACATGACGGCCGGAAATTGTATGGAAATTGTGTCCATTTTACGAACATCCTTTTGGATTCCACGAACGGAATCCAAGCTTCCTTTGATTTGTCGCTCACTTAGGGAAACAGCTTCCTTCAGAGTTTTGTGCTCCCATACATACGATGTGTTAGTTGTTTTAGCTAGCAAAAGGAACTACGCTGCAATCCCATAAAGTTATGATAGAGAATTCTGCAGTCTGTGGAAGAAAAATGCGGTTTTTTTCAAGAAGTTGCCTCATTCATAGGCAACTTAAATAATATAATTTTTGTCCAAGTGAGTTGCAATATGAGCGAACGATGTTCTATAGTCTTCATCTAAGGTAAGGCCCGGAGCGCCTCCCAACGTTTGTTCTCTCACTGGTCAGTGTCATGTGTCAACTTTCATCTTGTAGCAGATCCATAAAGGTGGGAATTGAACGGCGATCGGTGAACACCGGTCAGAAGGAAGAATTTTCCGCGATACTAACTACCCCTTATTGAAGCAGCTCTTTCTGATATTTGAACAAGCAATTTCATACTCGCTCAGAGCTTTCCTATGATAGTCTTTTTTCTGATAACGCTATGCAGAATGAAAAATTTGAAATTTTTTAAATATATTCCTTGGAATTTTGTTTCAATGTTAAAGATGCTAATTGATTCAGGAAGAGGTTTGCATAAAACTTTATATATCGTTTTCTAATTTGTATGCGATGATGGTGAAAATAAATTGCACTCGATTCTGTTGATGTGAATTATGGGATATTTCTTATTGTTTCACTTCCTTACCACCTTATTTTCTTAAAATCATCTAATAAAAGAGCATAGGTTAACATAAAAAATTTAAAGACTTTCGAGAGCTCTCAAAGCAGACTTAATCCAACACACAGTGACGCACCCCAATCCAGAAATGATGAAAGAAAGTTCTTATAATTGAAGCTCATGAAACTCTCAGTTAAACTAAATCAAAATAAAGCTGCAAAGATGTCACTTCCAGTGGCAGAAAGTGATAAAATGTTGGTGATAAAATATCCAAAGGTGATTTGAATTAATGTGTCGGGACTCTTAAAATCTCCGGTCTTTTCAGTATTCCATCAGAAATCAACTGGAAAGTAAAAGTAGATGTGCATAGAAACTTCTTGAACCGACACAAATGTTCCATTTCGGAAAGTACGTTAAAAGAAATTATTGAAAGTTACAATAAAACGCAAAAGACAGAAAGTTGGCGTCGAATTTGATAGGAGATGCTTGCTATGCAACGACAACATACTTCTGCCTTTCTGTGCAGCAGTCCTTTAAAGAAAACTAAGCGAATGCCAGATAATAAAGTCTAAATTCATCGCTTAGATGCAGCACTCCCGAAAGCTACCGAAAACGCACAAAAGTGTGAGTGCAGTTGAACTGCTCGTAATCTTATTCTTCGACATTTCCGTGCAAACCTAACTGGTCATGTCAAATTAGACCAATTCATTAGAATAGTGAAGGCCTGTTCAAGTTTGATTTGTTTGCGAAATGGTTATGCTTTGCCTCTACGTTCAGCTAATTTCCTCGTTGATAGAAAATTCGCATGAAGTCGATTTACGTTGAATAGAAAATTCGCTGCGCTCGAAGTAGATTTACCGCTGGCAGTCTTGCAGCATCGAATTTTTGAGGCTGCTTTGCATTGCAAAAAGTTCCTCAAGGCTCAGATAGACAAAAAATAACGCGTTACCGTTGTGAAGGGATTATGTGAAAGAGAACGAAACATTAGCAGGGAACACTTACAGACTGTTCCGTCGGTCGCAAGATGGTGCCGAACGATTAGTGAAGATGGGCCAGCAACTGATCATCGCACACTTACTTGTGCTTTGCATTTACTGTATCTGGAGAACATACTGGTTTATGAACGTTGTGTGGACACAAGGTGACCTACTCTGCAAGGTCTATTCAGTTGCTAGCGCTCTGCCGTTTCATCTCTGGTCAAATATGGTGGCGGCGATTGGCATCGACATGCTTTGTTGCATAACGTAGGTTCCAGCTATGTTATTCAATGTCCGCTTTATGAACGTTGCATTTCTGACAAATCATTTTAGTCAAAATTTGTTTTTTGATGGAAATTATGACGTACCATATTAAACACAGACCGAGCATACTTTAACCAACTTTTATTGCCATGGATTCTCGAATATTTCTTATGCAGTTTTATGGATGGAGTGAAATTGTGTCCATTGAAGCACGAAAAAGGATTTGTAATATGATTGCCAAGACCGTAGTTTGGACAATATGGGCATCTGGCAGAAATTTCCCCACAGAAAGAATCGAAGATGCTCGCATTCATAAGACGGAAATCGAGTCGGAAACGAATTTCGTGAGTTTGTATGAAAAAATCGGAATAGGGAAAAATGGATCGATGTCTGTGATTCAGTTGCAATTTGGACTTGCAGGCTTCTTTTGCAAATAAGAACTTTGGTAACTGTACGAAGCACTACTTCCAGAAATCAATGCTTACCCAAGAGAAACTAAAATAGTGGACTTTAGGAACGCAATAGTCTGAAAGCCAAACAACCTTGAACGGCGGTCGATGAAGCGAGACAAAACGTGACACGTGTAAGGTGAAGCATGAAAAGTAGATTAAGTGTCCTATGAAACAGTAAATAAAATTTGCAAGCATTAATTAATCCAAGGAACTGGTTGATGAGCGTCTAGTAAAATAAAAAAGGAGTGGTGGCCATTGAGAAGTCTTGGAAAGAAATATTTGGGCACAAAATTTGCAGAAGAAATGTTGCACTTTCCTTTATTTTTTAGAATTTCAAGGTACTCGTCAGAGCCCCAGTAACTAAAGGGAATAAAACGATGTGGTTTCTGTTGATGAAACCTGAACAAGCAATGCAACCCCTGCCACTGACTGCCTTCAGAATTTCTCGAGTTTTGATATTTTAGTTGGAAGGTGGTGAGGGAACAAATTATTGCAAGGAATTTCATCCCCCTCTGGATTCTGAACGAGTTCGTTGCCCAATGAGTGGAGTGGATGCGCCAACCTATGGAATCAAAAAAAAGATTCAGTTTTCAAAATAACACACGGCAAAAAAAACCCACCACTAAGATTAATGCTTTATTAGGTCAGAAAAGGCGCGATGAGATTTCTGCAAACGTTTTGTTGCCCAAGAATCCTAAGAATGACTAAGGGATGTGGCATCTTTCTACATACCCAGATGTCCTCTAACACTCCCTCCACTACGCGATACATTGACGTAAATAGGATTGCAATGTTCCCTCTATAATGTACAGCCGATCTAATATCTGCGCAACTTAGGCATTAATTTTTTAGAACTCGATTCGACCACCCCTCATATGCGCAATATGCATTTCGCTGCCATTTAATGTATGCAGTTTAGATGAACTGTGAACAAAACTTAGCACTTTAAAAAAACGCTTAGTGAGCTTTAAGGCAACTACCCGCTAAGTTGCAATGTTTTTCGCCATTGTTTCAGGACTGTTTCCAAATCCACGAAGTCGCAACTCGTCTTGAGCTCGTTGACTAGTCTGAAATCGCTAGCAGGAAAGACCTTGAGGCTGATGCAAAATGCACCTTTCTTCTTCCAAATCCACTTAGAGGAGATGTATGAGCGTACAATGCCTTTTTGGAATTACATGGAAGCAATCGAATGTTGTACAATGGCGTACACTTCTCTTATGCGTCTAAAATGTTCATAAGTGTTTCCCGAGAGACAGATTTTGAGCTAAAAAACTGCGAACGGTTAAATGCGTAGGTGATTTTGTTCAAATTGCTATGTAATAATGTGCACTTTTCGCACGACTGTGTTACTGCGACGCCATGATTACACCTTATCGTATCGATGTCGTCCACCTGTCAAATTGTTTTCATGGAACTGTTAAACAAGTCAAGCAAGAACGTGCCGTTCACTTTCTTGCATAGCTTATTCATGATCCCCAGTTAAGAACCAGGAAATGAAAGGAGACATATGCAATGGCCAATGACGTGGACGTGTCAGAACGCTGTGTTAAGAGAATTGATGTTGTGCGAGCTGTGTTGTTCGAACGAAGGAACTTTTACGGACAGCTGAATAAAATCGTTGTTTCTTTATCTTTTTGTGTGGATTAAGAGAATTTTCCGTGAGGTGACGATCCATCCTTGCGATTTGCTGACATGCAAGGAAGACTTGCACATTTGCGGTAATCAACCAAACATATCCACTAATGTATTTTCGCCTTAACAAGAGTTAATGTAAGGGCAGTAAATGATCGAAGATGCAGAAAAGCGAAATAATCTTTGGTTGTAGTAAGGAAACAAGCCGCCGAGGCAAAAGGTATAAGAACAAGATCTTTCACAGGAGTCACACCAAGTTCAACATAACTTGAAATAACTAGCTAGCTGGGAGATCGATCGGCGTCCTGAGGATTTCCGTAGAGATAGCTCTCTCGTGAGTGCTGCGAATAACAGTGAAGCTGATGGCAGCTTCAAATCCGAGTTGATGGAAACTAATGGCGATCTTCGCTTTCGGAAACCTTCGCTTGTCTCCAGTTTCTTTTCACTCGATCATCTACGATAGGAATCACTGGAACGATGCCACAGAGCTGTGGCTGAACTTTGATTTGTTATTGCTCTCTGCACAATGAACACCGATCTCTCGGCCAATTTGCACACTTTCTGCAGGAAATTTGTCAGGTGTTTTATCACTGTTTTTGTCTCTCTAGGGGAACGTAATAGAATGAAACACAAAGGTGCACGTCGCGTCAGTCTGCTTGCCGAGCCGCCGAGAGGTGCCTTCTTTCACCAGAAACAATTCTCAAAACAATCTATGGAGGTATTTACTGGTACAGTGAAGATTTAGTGAGGTTGCGTTTAGTGTCAAATTCCAAATACACAAGCGCTTTTCATATCCTGCAATTTGATGTTTTTTCTCCTCATAGCACTTTCATTATCATTTGTGTTGCGTTAATTTAGCGGCATTTAGAAGCGCATTGTGCGCACGATATTAAAGTTGTTGCCGTGCTCTTCCTTTAAAAAATTTATCCACTTTGCCATTTTGTTCCGTCGGTTGTCACTTATTCGATCAATTCCTAGGCTTTGGAAATTAGCGACCGTTTGACCTATTCGGGAAGAGAATTGCAAGATGAAACCTTAAGATATGGGGTCATATCGCTGACTTATGAGTTCGGAAAAGCCAACTGCCTCTCACCCCATGCAACGTTTTATTGTCAACTGCTTTATCTCTTCGTTCAGTAACAATAGATCAGCTACTGCTGTTACTCTTTCAAAGCTTCAAAACTGGCCTTCACGTAATTCCAGGGGTGGCTTGTTGATTGCACTTACTTGGGCCACAGAAAAGCGTTCAATTCAGTTTCACAACCTAACTTTTGGCTTAAGCGTCACGGAATTAGAAGCTCTATAGTTGTGTTAGCCTTTCGATTTCCTCCCTGTCGTTTTCACTGAATACGTGTTGAAGACTCTTTAAGCGATTTTTAAGAAGTTAGGAGTATACTCCCTGAAAGTTCCGCACTTATCCCACATATCCTTCTCTTTTTTATTAATGACCTGTTCGAATGCATCCCACTTAAGTTCGAAGGCTTCCCCTTTGCAGACGACAAGAATGTTCTCACAGCTAGCAACAATTTTCTTCGGCTTTATCGACAATTACTGTAGGTGACTGATTCCATTGACCTCAGATGAACAAATAACATATGAGTAGGCAGAACCAGGCGTGAAGAATCCCCTTCAATTTAAGGGCTTTGCACCTCCAGCGTTCCGCTTCGTCAAAGATCTTAACGCTATTGTAAACAACAATATTAGATTTCGTGATTGCCTTCATCAGCACAAGAAAAGCATTCGCAAGAGACTTATACTGTTCGATCATTCTTTGCCACAGTCATGCACTGAGTGACCGTATGCGTCCACTCAGTTTTCAAGTACGCTCCTATTGTATACTATCTTTACATCGATACTTATCGCTTAAAGCTGATTTTAAGTGCTAAAAAAGGCTTTATGTTTCGGTCATTTGTGAACCACACGCAAAGAGTTTGTGCTATTAAGCTTGTAGGTGCTTGAGTTACTTTACTTGTGCCTTAGACGACAAGTGGAGTAACATATTATCAGCTAGAAAACTCACATTTGAAGAATACTTCGAATCGTCTTTCCCAAATGGAAACATCCTTTCAGCAAACTGTTTCAAACTAGTTTTCTTCTAACATGTGCAAAATAAACACACTTCAACACTTTTCTCAGGCAGACGGATCATGAACGCCTGGTATCCCGTAGCCAAGAAGCTGTTAAGGTCCGATCGCTATAAACATCTGAAGAAGAAATCACTTCCACTTAGTAGAGTTATGAGCTTTCACGTCGAAAGTTAAGGAATAATTACTATGCCCACTGTACGTTATTATTTTTCCATCAAATCACATTTCCAAAATGTTCACGTATTTGTTAAATCTGACATAAGCGGTTTGACTTGTGAACTTCTCCATTATCGTTAACTGCTACTCCCATATGCTTTCAAAATTTCATTTATTGCCGTCAGTTTAAATATACACTATTCCACATAGAACTTATGAATACTTCTATTGCATAACATACCGTCATCCATGCAACTTGCTTTAGTCTGTGTGTTCGCTTTTTCACTTACTCCCTCCTCCATCATCGGCATATTCACTTGGTGATGTGTTCCATTTACGCCTTATGTACTGCGCATTTCACATTTGCTTCATCTGTGCGCAAATGAACTTACTGTCAGCATTTCGAAAAACCTGCTAAATAGCATTGTTAATATTGCAACCACGAAAATGCAACATGCTTGATGTTTGCGGTTCATATGGAATTCACTGCATGCTTAGTAGTTTCGAATATGCGGGTAGCGGGACATCATTGAAACCATTTGGCAGGGTGCGAATCAGGCAGTTGGGCTCCACAGTGCGACAGAATGGCCACGACGACATCATAACCTCAATATGCAATAATGCTAAATGTTCCTTGGCTGAATATTTTGACAGCTTGAAGTTAGCGGCTGCACAGTAAAGTTTCATTTTACTTAGCTGGTCCACGTTCAAAAAATCGGAACATTGCAGAAGCTTGTTAAGAGGAGGTTGCTCGCAACATGGGCATATTTTGTAACCTTTCTTTTTCGGTGATGGCACGTTCATGTTTGATACAGAGGCATGTCGTCCGCTTTGTGTCCTTTCCATTTTTTCCTGTTGTCTTAGGCCTTGGTGGAGTTTGTGTCTAAGTGCATCTGTATTTATTCCTCTAAGAAACATTATTCTTGCTTTTACCTCACCTCCATCACCACGCCAGGTTAACTGTGGTCATATTCGCTGCTAGTGAGAACATGTGAGGGCATCAATTGCTTGTTGAGTGTATATCCACATCCACATCATTTTCCCTTCGTTTTGATTCAGTTAGACGACGATTGCTCATGTCCGACATCATCCTCAAACCAACCCTACCATTCAGCTCATTTCTTCCTCTCACATCCATTTTTGACAATTAACAATCAACTTTGCATAACCGTCGTCCTCAAATCTCGCGAGCTCATCCAACTAATCTTGAATTTTAGGGTTCTGACGATAAGTTAAGAAGGGCATGAGGAACCACGTTGAGAGCCATCGATCTCCATTTGGATAAACAGGCGTCTCTTATTCACAATTCGTTGACAAGTTATCCGCATTTTTCATAAGCACTGAAAACCCCGAAAGCCTCAAAAAGGGGAGAGTTTCAAATGAGAACGACGAGAAAATTTTCGAACTTTCAGCTCTCCGCTTAGCAGCTATCGAACAAGTTCAATACGCGTCACGTGGCTAATCGCGATTTCTTGGTTCGCTGCGCTATTGTGCTCTCTGCCCATGGCAATATTCAGAGGTACGTATGATTGCTGTTCGTCTTCCATATTGCTTCTCACCTAACACTCTATGTTTCACCTCAAAATATATCGCCACAAGAAGTGACGTCTCAGCTGGTTGCGGAATACTTTGCGTTGCAGTCAAAACGAAAATATTATTATTTGTTTTGAGGAACAAACGAAAAAATATACTGATGGTATAACCACCCAGAATTTTTCTCGGTAGATAATCAACAGCAGTTTTGTAAAAGGCCAAAACTTTGATCGGTCGATCGACCTAGCCACAAAATACAATTCGTTGGCTTTTCGTAGAATAAGTTCGATGCCGTACCAGTGGAGCATTTTAGTGTGTTATGTGCATACAGAAGCTCTGATGAAATCTTTCTTCACGTTTTCTAACAATCACGATTCAGGTGCCGTTAAGATTCCGGGCACAGAATTTGAGCAATGCTATCCAGTTATCGATCGCTATAGCGACGAGGTGAGACCATCCAAATGAGATAACATTTTTGTTCAGAAAAATCATCATGTCAAAACTTACCCGAGAATTGAATTATTATGAGCAGCAACCTGATGAGGCGAACAAAGGAGACGGTCATAGTGTTGTTAATAGCCTATAATGTAGGCACTATATACAGACACAGTGCTACGAAAACACAGATATTAGGGAATGTGTGTGTTTACATTTAGATTATAATATAAGAAACACATTCTGCTAAAAAAATAATGCACTGAGGACGCGAGTTGAACACAAAGTTGCTTCAACTAAATTGAAATTCTCGCTAAAGACATTCATAATCGAAACGGTATTGAGATTTTGATGGACTGAGAGGAATCCATTTATAGCAAGAGGTCAATTCCATATCCTCCGAACAGAAATAGTTTTTGCTCATCACAACGGTTTTTCGGTAAGATATCTGTAGTACCTTTTAAATCATCCTCCTGAGTTAGGTAATTGAGCGAAAACTCAGAGAAATTGCGGAAGCACATCTACATATATGTCGCTGTGGCAAAACGCTAGAGGTTTAAAGTAAGTGATATGTTATCTCACTGTAAGCAATCAACTTGCACTGAGCTGGCCACAGAATCGTTATCTTTCCGTCAATGAAAAACTCACAGATGTAGAAACTGTAAATCAGAGCGTAACTGCGACATACCTTAGTGAAAAAATGCTACAGCTACGATTAGTATTTCAAGTTTAACTATCCGACTGTCACATCATGGAACTTCTGTTCTATGCACGACTTTCATCACTCACTGTGAGGAATTGCAGGTGTTGCTCTTATTCAACTTGTTTCATGTGATAACAACCTTCTACGTGCCTCTAACAATAGTAGTTGTGTGCTATACGTTGATTGGTTTATCACTGAGACGCCAGATGGCACAACGTAAGACACTGAACGATGAGAAGAGATATGCGATGATGTGCGCTACACGGATTCGTTTCCTTAAGGCTTCAATTGCTATTATCGCCACCTTCCTTCTTACGTGGATGCCATATCAGGTTGGCTATGTTCGCGCTTCTGAATAGCACTGACTCATCGTGAAATATCCCCATGCGCTCGACTAATCCCCTGCAAGGTATGCATCACCCAAAAGCATAACGGCAAAAAGTCAAACGAACACATCAACACCTCTCCCACTCTTTTTAGTTGAAGGCACATTAGATGTATAACGACCACTCCTCCACTCAGAGCCCAGAAATTCAAACGACTCTGCCGAGCAAGACATCACTGCTCAAGACCAATGGCAAGAACGTTCGGTCGTGCGTGAATGGCTCCGCGTTGCATTTCCCACTGCCCTCTGTGGTCGATCGCATGCACCAGTGCAAAATCTTATTTTCTTCCGGTCTCAGGCGGTTTTTTAAAAGCTGATTGAACGCTGGGTGGAATATTTTCATCCACCACGGCGACAGTTGTATTTTCTGCCTCTCCTCTTATTATAGTAATTATGATTGTTGGTGCTAAACCCTCCTATAATGTTAAAAGAGAGGAGCTTCAAGGTTTGGAACCACCGTCAGCCGCTGTTTCTCATCTGAACATCTCCACCGACCGGATAATTGCGTCTCAAATTTGAAGGAATAACATGCAGCAAAATGTGGGCATCAAGTGCGAACAAGTACCATAATTAGAAATACTTAAGGTTTTTGATCATGGCTAGAAAATTACGCTTCTGCACGAGCTTATTGTACCTCTAGCAGACTGACTGTTTCGGAGCAGTGAATAAACAGTATTAAATATGTATGAGGTGGACTGGAAAAATAATTCGAATTAACTAAGTGGAAAAGACTGTTCGCTAAAAACGAAGAGATAAAACAGTTGATCTTCAAAAGAGAGAAGTGAATAAAAATACGTTCGTCTGCACATATCATACAACTTTCTCAAATTTAATCAAGTCATAAATTGTGATGCAAGAAAGCACAGCGAATTCAAATTCAGGTACTCGCTCTTTTACGAGTTCTTTGTGCTCGAGGTTCGACATGTGAACAGGTCGTCTTGAAGCTTAACTGGCTGCAAGCTGTAATCATTGCAAGGTATCTTCAGAACTGCCTTTTTGAGCTTCTCATCTCTCTTCTAAGCAAAATTCCTTAAGAGTCTATCAGTCTTCACAGTTTGAGTTTCAATGGTCCCTTCGTCGGCAGCTTCGTTTACATACTTCAGGGTACTTTCCCCGAGAGAACACTAAGAATGCATCAGTCGGCTACATAAGAAGCTGTTCATCAACAACGCCGTCCGTGTTAACAAGAATTTTGCAGAGTGCAAAGAACGCGTAGCCGTTAGGTGCAAGTGCTCCTTCATTTGCTCTGAAACTTCCATCTAAACATGCCTTTTAAAGTCGCAATGCTTTGCAGCACTTGCATTAACCCATTCATCTATAAATTCGGTGGCTGGAGGACTCACAACGAATCGGTCAGATGCAGCACATCCGAGCGCATCATCAATCCAACAAGCAACAGTCGTCGTGGTGAGAAGTACTCATCGGCCTCAACACCGTTGCTGACTATTGATTCACTTCGTATTGTGAGGATCTCCTGATAATTTTGCATGACCGTAGTTTTGTTTTGTTCAAACATTTTACTTGATCGATTCGCTTGGTATTTCTTCGCATATAAACTGACACCCAACGAAGCCATTTCGAGTCAGCAACGTATCGCTTTTCGAAGTTCAAATTACAAATTCCACACAACGATTCCCTGTTCATAAACCGAATTGACTTAATGATGTCCATCCGTTGCCATCTGCTCAAGAAAGGAGATTGCTCGTGGAGCTTTCATATATTTCCTTGAGCTTTCAAGAAACACAAATGTATATGAATGTTACTGCTGAATAAAATTTACACGAATACTGCAATGAGTAGCTGAAATTTTAGCAAAGTGGCATTAAGTGAAGAATATACAAACGCCTAATTTTTATAAAAACACTGAAGACATTCGCATTTTCCGCATTGAAAGCAAAGCATACTTGCATTTCTGCTCGTTTGGGCAACAAACACTTAAGAAGAGGATGTTGCAACACCATTCAGCACACAAGCAGCAGCTGCCAAATCTACGAATCGCTCAAATTTCACAGATTACTATCTTCGTATCACATCGGCAATGCCCATTTATGCGATCATTATAGAAGCCGATTCATGTGGCTATGGGAATGCCGATTTATGTGATTAACAACTTGTAGCTAACGGACTAGAGAAGCCAGAGTCACTTCTCAATTTTATCGCTCGTTCATGACTTTAGGTACCGCGATATTCCTTTCAACGTACCGCGTAACATCAAAGGTTCGAGTCTGTGACGATAACGAAAATAATTGAAGTGTGGTGGAGCAAGTGATCTGAAATGCGCTTCAGCGTCACCTCCACCTGGGTAAGAGGGTCCGCAAATTTTGCAACATTTAGTTTCTACGTTTTAATTCAGACGGTTCAAGCTACCTTCCACATCAAGATTCTTTCAAACCGGAAAGACAGTGTGTGGTATAGCACACGAGGTAAAATTACATAGCAGATTACATTCCACCTTCGCTCTCTTAGCTATTGCCGTGCTCGGAATTATCGAACAAACAAGCATGCAGACATGTCATCTCCATATACAGATAGGTAAATGCAGATTTACAGAAGGTGATGATCGGCACTATGCGAGAGCTACCTCCTCCCTCCCTCCTCCCTAAAAACGATTTCGACAGTCAAACATGCACATATTCTTGAGTGTGCTACGGAAAGCAATGTGCCGGATCATGCATTCATGCTTTCATACCTACAGAGCGACTGTGATGTGAAACGATTGAGCATAGCAGCGGAAAGCCCGCACTATGCAAGAGTTAGCAATTTTCAGTTATTATATGATGAGGAATGAATTTTATATAAAAACGATGACGTAAAACTAACGTACCCGAAACTTTTCACTCAGTACAAAAAATTGGATCGGTTTACCAAAAACGATTTGAGTTCACAGATAAGACTCAGTAAAATTGAGATGCCAGAAGCGATACGCTTGAAAAATCAGGACAATAGAGCGTCTTCGTGTGAAGAAATTTTGTTTCCCAGTTTCCTGATTGCTTTAGGACCGAACTGACGCTTTCACACTTTCAAGGTGCTTATTGCTCCTGCTGGAAAAATCGGATAATAAATTATTGTTCCTTCCGAATGCTCAAATAAATATTTTAGTTTGCTGTTCGTTGCACCTCGTCGAACGTCATGTCTGTTGTTAATACACCTACGGAAGCATTTCCTAGAGGTCTTTGAGATCAATTATCATCCAGAACTACACACCTCTGTTGTTTCGAGGTCGTTACAAACAGCGAATGAGGTAAGACGTTCTGATACTGACCACATCGCAAGCAACTCTAATATCTTTCTGACAAGGGTGTGAAACCTTGGCATCCGGACTGAAGAAAAAAAAGTCCCCTAACAACTAGTCCAGCAACTCTCCATGCGCCGTCAACTCTTCACAATATGCTCACTTCCCTCGTTAGGTGCGTACCCTCCCATTAAGCCCCCTTCGAGACAGACTTTTTTCCTGTCGAATTCTTCAATTAACTCAGGAACATGGGATTTTTTAGGTGGAGGGGAGAGAGGGTGGCACAATGAGTACTTAACCGCAATTGCCTAGATTGCTAGGTTAATTAGCAATATGGCGAAACAGAGAGCTTTACAAGAAGACATCGATCGATGTCTGTTTGCATTTGTACTTGCAGTGCAAAGATTGGTGCAGAGTGCAACGTTGCGTTGTAAAATCCTTATGAGAGTAAAGTGAAACAAGTTACCTATTTCTAATTTAACTTTATTGCCAAATGAATGACGAAAATGGCGATATTTGCAAAAGCGGATCATAGAGAGAATGTGATAAATACAAATCAAAGCATTCTTAGCAATAATTATCGATGCATAGATAACAATTGATAGAATTCAGGATAACCGGAAGAAATATATCCAATTCACAATCATATTTTATGTGCATTTATTCAAATATTATGAATAAACAAACGGTTGTTTAAGTATTTGTATTTAGATAGCATACTCGATACCCATCGCCTAAATTTTGCTTAAAAATATTCCCAAGAAGGGAACTGTCATATTCTTCTCTCATCTTTTCTTTTATTTCGTTATTAGTTCTCATTTGTGAATCGCTTCTATGGATGAATAAAGGGAACTTTTGGGAAAATGAGTGGAATTACAACTATAATCTTTACTCTCACACCAAAATGAAGGAAACCGCTATCAAACGGTGAAATAAAATGTAAAAGAAATACGTGCAAACAAAATGAGACAAGATGACACTTGAGCTTATAAACATGAATAAACAAATAAACGAACAAATAAAACAACAGGACAACACAGTGCATAAAATCCTTAGAGAATCACTGATGAATGGAAAATAAAATGAACGGATCGATCGGGCTATCTACATAGACCGCAGTAATCGATCAGTGAAAAGATAACATCTTCACATCTACCGCTGAGGTCTGATCATGCAAATCAACATATTATCACTTCGCTAGCGATAAACGTGGGGAAAAGGATCAGGAGACACATATTAACACGGTAGATTTGCGACGGTAAGAAAGCCGAAAGTATCAAGAGGCATCTTGAAGATGGAGACATTTTATGCTTCAGAACTGCAAGCATGAAAATTTTCCTCCCAAAACGCACAGCTCTAAATGAAAGGTGTTTGCGAAGGATGTGTTTCGTACAATTTTCAGTTTGAGGCGTAGGATGTAGGCAGGGTGACCCCTTGCCTTGGCCAATCTTGGCATCCTATCGAACAGGTATGAGAGAATCTCCTTACGTTCTTGAAACATAAGACAACGACGACATTCTGATGACACAAGGTGAAAATCTACACGTAGGTTGGATCTTGAGAAAGACTGCGTGAGTGTAAGTCGAAACAGGCAAGCATTATTCAACTACAACGCAACACTATACAATATAAGATTTGTTGCCAGGAAGTCGTTGCTGCCAGCTTTCTGAGGATAATACTGCCAGCACCTCTGTTCCAAAGCTTTCAGTATTGTACGCACCTCGGCCGGGAGTGCCGAGCAGTGTGCAAAGCAGCAAAAGTCACTGCGGGTTTTGACCTCTGAGTAGCGAATCCTATCGGAAACTGGCAGCAGCGACTTTCTGGCAACTTAACGAAAAAACATCCACAAGGAAGCTTAGCTGAGGACAGACACTTTTCTTTGGCCATATTTATCTGCCACTATAGACATTTAGGCTCATTCGAACATATTAAGCATTGTTAAGCTTTCCATGAAGATCGCAGACATAGATTTGCAGAAGGAGAGGCCTCAAGATTCTTCCGTCCGAAACACAGCACTTTACAATCTAATTATCTAACAATAAATTCGGCGCAGCCGTTACTGCGGAAAGCCCTGATCTCTTTTAGCGAAGAACTTGCCACCGCTATCGCTTTTCATTTCCTTCCGAATGGGAACAGCAATGAGAAGGATGGGGCCGGAGGTTGCTGGGAATGAAATGAAATGTTCAAGCAACCACTGAGAATGCGGATATCGAGATCACCGACGACAACTCAGAGTTCACCAACCCTGCAGTAGCTAAGCAGCGCCTTAGAGAACACTTTAGGATATCGTAAGCAGGATATAGCGCATTCGAGTGAAAATATCCTTTGAGTATATAAAATAATTCGCAGCTGATTAGAGCTACGACATGATCTCTGTCAATCCGCAACGACTCAGAGGGAATCTAGGTCGAGTTCTGCGAGGGAGCCGACCAGCAAACGTCGCAATCTTGCTTCTAAAGGTCCTCTCAGACGACTGTAAAAACGGGACCAGCAAATCACACAGTTCGTTCACTGTATTCTATACGCTAAACTATCGAAGATTCCGTTAGCAAAACATTACTCTAAATTACAAAGAGGGAGCATAGGAAAAGTGCAAAACATTTTTTACTCAGCGCGTCGGCATAATTCCATCCACGATCCTTAGCAGCCGTCACTCTGCTGCAGTGCCGAATCGTTAAGTAAAAAATAATCCTCTCCTCCTCTGGGTCGATGACGTCTTCAAAGAGATTTAACAACTAGGCGTAAACAACGCAGACCACTGAATCAGAGGACGCAAAATTAAACACCGAACAAAAACACTCTCACCAGCACTCTCATCCGTAAAGCACTCGAACAACGCACCGATTCGTTGATCAGTTTTCCACTAAAAACATACGCCACCTTGCTGCAACCCTTCCACACATACACACACATATATATACATATACACATACACACACGCATCCGTTTTGCATACTATCCACTGTGTCCACTCCAATCGCTATAACTGTGGTCTGCCGCACTAGAGAGCATTGAAAGGCGAGAGACAATGCATAAGTGTCACCAGAAGCGGAGACACAGACGACCGACGAGGGAAACATACGAAGATTTGTTGAGATGGGAGAAAACACCAACAACGAAACGACACACGAAGGCGAGACGTTTGTTATTTCGTAGCAAGACGAGCAAACAGCTATCAACGATCACAAATCACCACCATGTGGCAATCCTCTGTCACATAACGAGCCATAACATACTGATTACTCCCTCCGCTTGGAATTCTTCAGCACCAGCTAATGACGAATTGTTGGAATTTTCTTAACGTCGAATACATAAGAGCCATACTTAAGGACAAAACGGAAATGTGTGGTTGCGTAATCAACAAGTGTCGTCTAACAGATAAGACGTAATCTCCGCACTGATTAGCCCCTTATTAAGGACTCAGGGGCGAAAAAATATCATATCACAAAAGCGACAAAGACGGCTTCATAAGCATCCCTGTCGAGATAAAGTTCTCGCAGACAAAAACGGCTCACAACGAAACACCCATCTAATTCAAATGAGTGCCTTTGGGGACAGTTTCGTTCAAAAACGGGGAACCTCAATTGCGATTTTCCGTCACTCACTTAAGATTTACACGAATCGATCTTTCTTCTTCTCTCTTCGCCCGACATTTGCGAGGATCTCTAAAAGTTTTACTGCACGGAGAGTGTCTAAGTTCGAGATCCTAATAGAGTGACAGCGGTATTCGACGGACAAATAAAGTGGACGACGAGGAGCAAAAAGATACAAATTTCAACACCTCGAAGGCTACTTATCCTTGCAAGGCACGTTCAACATGTGCAAACTTTTCTAACAGCGGAAATCTGCACTCCGTAAACGGATCTGAGGGAGAAACTGTGTAACTAAGGTTCACATATCAACAAGCAAACCTGCCCAATATTAGGAGTGCGAAAGGCCAACCAAGCTACCGGATATCCAAAATTCTCGTTGATTCAGAAGCATTATTCAGGTTGAGCCATCCCACCACAGAAATTCGCAGCCAAAAAGATCAATTTTGGGTACTTCACTCATTCCTCATTCCCCCTTCCCTGCCATCTCAGCTACAAGCGAATTACCTTGTTGGCTGCAGTACCATATCTTCGCCAAACTCATGAAAGGAAAAACCACATCTTCAGCAAACCTATTTAGGATAACAAGTTAGCAAAAAGATTTGCTTTTCCAGCGGATAATGACAACTACTGGTTATGCATCTTATAAAAATCTGCCTCCGTAATTAAAGAACTTTTCCATCCTGAAGTCACATAAGGCTTATTATTCTTAAAATACACCGAAATCGCATATAGAACTATAATTTTTGAGGTCATACTTGCACTGAAACGGTGGGATTGTCTCTAAAAAGGGTATGCTCGTAAATGTGTACATTCGCTCACTACGACTATACGTGCCCCATACAACACCTCACCTCAGGACAAGAAAACGAAGCAGTAACAACCCTGCACAACGGAGCGGAGAACAAGTATTCAGAGCATCGTTATAAGTGTTCACAGCATTTCACGTGAATGACCTCACCTGTTCTCGATATGCTCACTGCTCAAATACAGCGACTCTCCATCTCGGCGCACGTGGAAGGTCTTGTTGCGCGACGAATCAGGACTACCAACGAGACAATGAAAGAAAACTGGAAAAGATCGAAGCCGATCACTAATTCACTGGAGAGGCGAATATTTCCGTGGAACATTTTCATCCAAGAAATTGCAGTCCACGAGAGTGGCGACACATTAAATCAGTAAAGATTCCATCAAAAGCGGCCTTTTCTCTATAATTATCAGAGAAACTAATTGAAATTAGCATTCAACCAATTTTTATAGAAAGAATAATCGGCAGTTCCTTGAGGAAATTCGATACCGAAACGACCTTGAGAACTTTAGATAGCGTGCTCAATTTTAGAGGTATTCGAAGAGTGGGAAACAATAGAGACCAAATTTAAACCTCTATATGTTTCCACCACAGACCTACACATATATTGTTTCTGCGCTGTGCCACGATTAGGACGAGCAAACTCCGGATATGACGGCGATGGATTAAACAGCAAATGGATGTCGAATTGACTATTCGTCTACTCAGACAGATGAGGTGAAATTGGCAGAGAACGAAACAACGAACATACTTGAAGTGTGTTTCAGCTGTACCTTCGTAAGGCCTTTGGCCTGGGACGGCATAATGGCCTACATGTACTGTTTCAACTGCAGTACTCACAGCTATTTAAGGAAACAATTTCGGCCGACTTCTTTTGCGTTTTCTTGTTGGGAATGACTCTAAAAGGAGACCAATAAATTGTATACCTATTGCTTTTCTCATAGCCGAGAAGCCACGGCCAAGGGATAGGGCACCCTTTGCCGTCGTGTTATCCCCTCCACCGTTACTATTGTTGATTTCTATAAATGCCTCAAGGCAAGGATCGATGTTGGGTATAAGGAGAGTCTGCTTCCTTACATAAATAAAATCAGTGTGCCTCTAACTTTTGACCGGGTGTGCTGATTTTGCGAGGGTCGGTTCAAACGTAGTGGTGAGCACTCGGTTGCAAGATGGCTCAGACTTGAGGAGTGTCCGATGCTGAGTGGTGCGGATGTGGCACTCACCACTCGTGCCAAGGCTCTGATGGAGCGACGACTTCCGATCCCTCCCTCTCTCTATCCCATTCCCACCCCTTGCCGTCGTGTTATCCCCTCCACCGTTACTATTGTTGATTTCACTGAGACTTGATAAAAACCTTATCCTCTCGTCTTGTTGCCAGATTGCGCAGCATTCTGGTCGAGTCTCGAAAGAGAAAGATAAAGCGACTCCCACGTGGGCGAATCAAGAGTGGATGGACAAAATAGGGTCGGAGAGCCTTACGTGACTTAACAGACCTCTATAGCAGTACAATGCTTATTTGTTATCAAAAATGAAGAAAACAACAACGATGAAATAGGGCTGATATGATGATCGAAGCTCTATTTAACGAAGAGAGTATTTGAAAAGGAGAAGAAAATGAAGACAACCGACATGGACATTCAGAAAGTGGTAACGACATTAAATGAGGAGCCGATGCAAGCAACCTGAAACAAAGTCAACGATGCAAACGCGCATCCATGAACGATATCGTTCCTTAAATGCGAACTAAACTAGTCGCTCTTGCGTACTCACGAATTTCTATGATCATAACGAGAAGCATCAAGCTACAACGTTTGCGTTTGAAGTTGACTCTTACGACGAAAACCGTAAGGTACGTTCGAAGTATGCGAATGACGAATGAATGAACTATTAGCTCAGAAAGCTGCAGCATTCGCATTGTGCCTCGAGCTAAGCGGTGAGATTATCGGATGGATCGGGGGCAAGTATAGGGGATGGTTCACTTGAGAGGTGTGGACGGTGGACGTGAGGGGCTAAGTTTCCGGGGTCGTTGCTACAGGCGTTGTGATCTTACCGGTGTGCTCGTGTTGCTCGTGTAACGCTTTTGATGTGTTGTAGGTCAAGATGTATAGGAAGAAAAGGATGCAGAGTTTAAGGAAGAGGATCGGAAGTAGGCTATTGGGTACTGAAGTTTGACTCAGAAAGTGATATCTAACTTCGGACCGATGTTTAAAGTAGATCTGAAGTAAAGTAGAGGATAAAGGCTAAAGTTGCTCGGGGAATTACACATAACGAGATCGACAAATGAGTTTTTGCAAAGATGGAGGATATAGGTTTATGAAGTTATAGATGAGTAACTTTGTGGATGCTAAGCAGGGGCATTTAACTCATGTTGTGTGAACATAACCGTAAGTTATAGAGGAATGGAACCGCAATCCTAGAAAACTGCAGTTTCCATTCTCGTAACGTTTTGATTCCATGGAACCTAGCAAGGTTTTTCTTTGTCGACAATGAGGTCGTGCAACTTGAGCGTTGCCAACGTGAACTTCAGCGCACAGAATTGTCGAGGCTTTCATCGGCATTTTCCACACTCGTACTGAGGGTGCTACTAGATAAAATAGGTAAAGAAGTTGTGAGGATATTTGCGATAGTGCAGATTAGTTTTTACTTTCTTACTGCATTCTCGCTTCAGTGTTGTCACATATGGCATCTCATTATATTTTTCGTAGAGTTGACATTGAGGTGTAGGAAGTAGGTTAGGCAAAACTTGAGGTTAACAGAGCTCTGATGTAGCTGGAATCTCGAAGAGGAAATAGTTCATCATACATTGCGCTGCCAAGGGCGACATTTCTGACTAGCAGAAGAATTCACCGTAGGCCGGTAGCGCGTTGAGTAAGGAAGATAGTAGACGGAAGCGATGCGTTTATAAAGTGCCACTATTTAGCTCATAAAGTGATTGCCATGTGGACGTCCCACTGTGAATGCGGTTGCGTTGCAATCGCTTCGCCTTTGACAGAAGAATTCGACGGGGTGGGACACTTCACTGACCCGAGTGACGGCCACCGTGTCTGCTTTTGTTCTTAACGCTCAGCGGTGACGGCCGGACACTACTTGAACACGTCCCGCTAATGTCGCATCATGTGTGGCTGAATTCAGTGCAGTGCCACGCTTGTCTCTTTCGATGCGTTTATACGTCCTCTGCGAATGATTTGTTTGTTATACTCGTAGGATTTCGGTGTGCGTTGCGGCGAGCAGTAACTCATTTTCGTTGCTGTGTGAATTAAAGGTCCACATAATCTAGCTGCCAACGGCAGCTGTTTACTGGCTGGTTTGTACCGGTCACATTTTCTGCCAGTGATAACTTTTGCTCGACCAGTCCTGTTGTATATGACGAGAAAGGGGAAACTAAGTAAGCTTCTTACGTGCGTTGACGGCAGTGTGAAAGTGGATAAAGCAACGACCGCTGATGCAGGGCAGCAGTCGTCGTTAGAAGTGCCGTTTCGCCTCTTTTAACCTACGCATTGTATCTAGTCGTTTTTCTATAGCTGCATTTCGAGTTTCAGGCTGTTTAATGCTTTCAAAGCATTTCAGAAGGCCATTTGGTTAATTTTTATGTAGCAAATTACATTCATCTTCGTCGATACGGAAGATGTGGTGCCCGAGGCATCTACTTCCTCGTTCCATTGTGCTATTTATTTGTTGTATTTTCATTAGCTTCCGTCTAAATGGACGAGATCGCCGAAGATTTGCCCCTTCGCGAATAAGAAAACTCCGCTGAACGTCGTTTTCATATGCTGTATTGCGTTCTACTATACTCTCTTTGTGCGACTATGCACTTCCATATTTCAGCATTGCTGTCTTCAATAAACTGTTTCAATACTTTAAATGTCCTGTGCAAAATATAGTTTTCCGCGATTTGGTGCCAGAGCTATGCCAATGTAGGTTGCACTTTTTCTTTACAGGGTGATGCGGTACTCGGTGTTTAGCTGAATAAGCGCTTATTATTTTTCTGCACTTCGATAATACCCTCAGTGATTCAGGCAGGAAAATCTGCGCCTTTCGCCACGCATTCCAAGATGGCCGAGCCAACACCAAAGGTGAGTGAACCCATCACATGCAGTAATGTAGGTTTTACTGTATTCCGGCACTCTCAAGTGCTCTAGTCACTTGTATCGTGACAACAGCAAGGCCACTGTTGTATACAAAAGAGGGGTGGATCGCCTTTTGGTTGCACTTGATTGCACCCACAACGATCATTTGCGCTTATTGCTGCGCTGTGGAATGGTGAAATTTGTTGACTTCCTTTTTAGCGACTGGAGGGATCTGCGTATTTCGCATTCACATCATATACGGCGCAAACGTATCTTAACTTGCCGAGTTCAATTAAACTCTGTCCACAAGCAGTTCAAGTTCAATGCAGCGACCTCATTCCACAGAGAAGGAAATGCCGAGGATAGTTACACTCACGTAGTGAAGAAGCTGAAGCAGTTTATTTTTTTAGGTTGTCGACGTAACAGTGGTGGAAGGGGAACATCCTTACGAAAGTGAAGTAAGTGAAGCGAAGAACAAATCCGAAACAGCGACTAAGAATGATCGTCGTGATGCCCGTAAGCACGATTGTGACTATTTTAGTCATCCGATGGTGCACGTTGGGGTTAGTTCCTTTCTTCTCAAGTTATCAATAGCTTTTCTTTAGCAACACCACTCGCCAACAACCCACATTTGCGTTTTATTTTCAGTTTCATATACGGAGCATCCACAACAACGACGAAGTACATTACCTGTGGTGAAGTATGTTGCAGTAATAAGTTGGACGTTATGGCTAGTACCTTAGGAAGTAGTGTGCTAGTTGGCGTATATAGGTGTCGCCCATTGTCGTTCATATTCATTCCTTATGCTATATGCATGCTGTTATTGCGTCAACTAATTGAAGTTTTTATATGCGCCTCGCATGGACGTTTGTTTCAGTCCTCCTAGTGAGGTCGCAGAGAATATCTGTTGAGGATGCTAATGAGCGAGACTCGCTACTTCCCGGCCGATAAAATTCGTCGTTTTCAAAATTCGTCCGTTGTTCCCGTATTTGTTGCTTCCGAACAATCGTTCTTTAGTCGTATGTTTATAGATAACTGCTTCTGATCATTTATCGTTATGTTATTTTACAGAAGAAGAGTGAACTTTCACAGTGAGTACAGCGGATTTGGATATCAGCCGTATCACGACCGTAATTTTTGCGGCACCGTTAAATTCAACGTTCTTTTGGTGCATAGCTTGAATTTCGCTTGTTTTTGCCTTGTTTGATCCTCATCTGCAGCTGCACTTTAGGATGTGCTTCGTGAAGCTGAAGACATTGTGAGTGAGCGAGGGCACCAGCACGTTCAGCACACTGTTGGCTCAAAGGTTCTTCTTGATGAGGTCGATGTTCAGTACAGGTCAGTTAGCAAGAGGTATTCTAGCTTGGGGTGTCACTGTTTTTTAGGATACAGTATTTCACCCAATCGTTGCTGGTGCAGATTTGCCCACGAGACAAAAGGTGAAGGAGCTCCGGCTTACTCTCCACATTTAAAATGAATATACTCTGGGCAGTTTATCTTTTATTTTTTCCTAACCCCTGACCATTATTTTAGTAAATGTCGTGCGTTGAAGTAGTGCCACTTGCAGCTCAAAGAGCGGTGTTTTCACTGTGGGAACGCTCTTTACACCAGGTTTCTTGCGTGGCATTATCGGATTGCATTGTCTGTGTGTAATTTACTACGCTGCTCCTCTCGCTGAGATAGGGATCATAGAACGTTGCCTAACCTTTAAGGTTACTTAATGCAAGCATGAAAGTGAAAACAGCTGCACCCGACGCGATCCAGTTCTCCGCCGTGCCAAGTTCAAGAAGAGGTGCATAAGTGAATCAACGAAGTATCGCATACGATGTTTCATTGTTTGGGCGATATGTTATTTGTTTGGGCGCTTGTTTCCCATTGAACATTTGATAGACATTTGATAGACATACGATGTTTCATTTGTTTGGGCGCTTGTTTCCCATTGAACATTTGATAGACTTGGCGTTGCAGTGAGCGGTACTCAAATAGGATTGACACTAATAAACTCGTAACGGTAGACAACTTAGGGTAAGTGCGTCGACCTGAACTCATATGTATTTGTGATTGACATTTCATCTTTGGGCCAGTTTCAGTTTGTTATGCGTTCTTTAGAGTTTCAGTCCTCGACACAACGCCTATCCAATCGAGATTGTCGTACGACACAATACGGTCGTGTCACAAAAGGGTGATGAAAGAAGGACGAATATTGCGGCTTCATCGTCCGCTGGGCGGCCTTCATTTCGTTGTGGGATTTTTGCAGAAGATGAAGGTTACTCTTAGGCTTCTTACATCGTAGAGCGTGGCCGAGCTCATTTTTCATATGCTCTGTTCGGCTTGTTTCCCATTCGAGCGCATAGTTAATGTTTTATTAACAGTCTTTTTTGGTAATTTGGTTGAGAATTGATGCGATCACCTCCATCTAAAGCTTCCATTAAATAGACGCTACTGAGAACTTTTTCACTTGGGAGGCAATCTCATTTTTTATGTTTATTTTTTGATGACGCTGTTCCCAGCTCGAGGAGAGTTAGTCGTTGCACTCTCAGCCAAAAAAATTTCGTTGTTCCGTGACTAATCGTCGTTTCTTTTAGAATGTACCGAAAGGGAATCACAAGCGACCAACGACTGCACTCGGCCGTTGATTGTGCATAACTTTAAGAAAGGTCATAGACGCGCGTTCTCTATGCCCACTTCTAACGGCAACCGTATGATGCTGTCGGTCGTTGACGATGATCAGTCGATGGTTGGCCTATGATATTCACTTGCCTTTTTAAACTTCCGAGCGGAAATGCAAGGAGAAGGGGTTCATGGAGGAGAGGGAGGTGAGGGGTAATACGACTAACGGACATTGCTTGGTCTCATTCGGATTCAGTTACTGACTTAAAGATACTTTTTTAAAATTAATAGCCTGCCTTCAAACTAAGAACTGCTTTCTATTGGAGCAGGTGGGCGTTTCTTGGTATATGTCCTGCAAGATTTCGTTTTGAGCGTTGTGCATGGAAGCAGTGGTAGTCTTCACCTTGTAGAGACTGCATATAGAGAGCGAAGCTCGTGAATCGCAGCTTGCCACGCAGCAGTGGCCTATCCATGCCTGCTGAGCACGGTCTAGTTTATGCATAATTTATTCTCGGCGAAATGGGCTGTTTTGCAAGCAGTTTTGCATTCTTTTAGCCGTTTGTTCATTTCTTTGAATCCAAGCATGCTTGTTCTCAAACAGACGGTGGCAGTGTTTATCCTCAGCCATTATAAGTACTCGCCAACATTTGCCTTGAAATATTTAATGGGTTCGGAGATAAGCTCTGCTGATTTGTGTATGTTAACGTGTATAGTCGTCTAGGACCGTTTGTATTACCAATAGGCGATTCCACATGTTTCATCATCTTGCAATTGAGACTATAAGAAGTATTTGTTGCTATTTTGCTTTGAAAAGTACGAATTTAACACATAAGTTAAGGAAAATATACGGATGAAGCGTTTCGGAAGGCATCTGTCGATGTGTGAGGTAGGGGATCAGGCGCTGAAACTAAATTCTTCATATTTGGCAATAACGGCTTCTGTTTGAACCGTTTTTGAATTCTCTAGGCGGAACCGCATTGTATAAGTGAACTCATTAAGCGGATTACAGGCAGGTGGATTGCACAAGCGGCATGTGGTGCGTTATCGACTGCATCCACACAAGCGCCCTCCATCTCCTCGAACGCCAAGTGGATCCACAATATTTTCGGCAGCTCTCATGGATCTGCCATCGTCTGATCAAGATGGCAACGAACTGGCTGTAAGCAGCTTCAATATAAGCGTGACAGAATTTGTCGCGCTGAAATTGCACTGGAGAGCATGCGACAAGTTTCTACTTTATGGTACAGCCTACTTGTCTCCGAGACCATCACACTGTTCGGATTTCTGGAAGCGTCATATTTAATAGTGTTTCTGGCTTAAGATTCATTTAGTGATGTCCTGATTCAGAGGGCATACGTTAAGGTAATTCCCGAAATCAACGTTGCGTATTGCCGACGAGGTCGTAATTTCTTCTCTTCCGTTTATAAATATAGAGTGGAATCGTCTTCGCAGTAGCCTGTTAAAGCTCATTTCGTTCTGGATTCAGTGAATTCTGAGTGATTTCGAAAATTTGTGCGATTTGTTTGGTGGTGAGGTTTTGCAAAAAAAAAATGCAGGAGATATTTTATAGCTACGATTGCGAAGTGCATCCAAAATTGTACCGAAATAATTTAGTTCAGTCGATAGAAGTAAGGAATGAAAGGTCAGGTAGCGTTTCAAGGAAGCTTCACTAAAATATGCAGTCGTACTTCCCGGTTGTTTCAGTTATCGTCACTATGTGGGCTGATTCCAATAAAGCTAAATAGCATGCTTTGCCTTTTTTTTTTCTTTTCTTAATATTCATCGCTATGCGTCTATCCAAGCAGCCGTATTTCCGCGAATGTTGTGCGACTTTCGTTTTTACTATGCTGTAAATGAGCAGAGTGATTCGTCGATCTCGGTTGGTCGAGTAGATTTGTTAAAATCCGACGGTATTTGTTGCTTCTGATTTATATGCGCTGTGGAGATCAGATTTTTTTTCCACCTGTTACCCATGAAACCATAGAGGGATACATATCTAGGTTCATCCATAAGTTCTATGATTTTGATCACTGAAAGAGGGATAACTTTTGGAGAAAGGGAAAAGGAAATTATTCTTTACAAGATATAGCATATTGATTTTCTGATTACTCGTTTATTTGGATTCTTGTGGTATTTATCGCTTTTCTTAGTTTTAATAGGTTTAAATAAAGTGCTTTCTGTTTGCTCCCAAATTTTGCTAGCCCATCAATAGCTTCACTGCTTTGTTCCACATATAAAGCACCTTCATTTGGGGCGTTATTTTCTCTTTGGTTTGGTTTCGTCGCTTGCAGAAATATTTCACTCGTTTTCTTTGCAGATCGAGATCAACGAAGAAGAAATAATATGTGAGTCAGGGGACGATGACGAGGAATCTGGTCCGCGTACACTTATAAAGAAGGTTTGCGATTGATTTATTGTCATTTATGAATGGCGGCACCGAAACAGAGGTCGCGGAGGTGAAGTGACGCGATCAACAACAAGGTGGTGACGTTTATTGGAAGGGGTTCCACATGAAGCGCGACAGTGGAGTTCGAGCTTTCAAGTAGTTGACGCGAATGTTTTCAGAGGTGCCGTCTTGGTGGTGTCATACGATTTCGAATGCTTTTTTCCCCCTCCCTTTTGTAAAATCTTAGCGAATTATTAAAGGATTTGTTGTTATACCGAAGAAAATGTCTTGTCTGCTTTCTCGATTCGATTGGGAAGTGGTGTTGAAGAAGGAACTGCAACGACCGAGGCAGTTTGATGGAGTAGTGGTACTTGAGGTTTCAGATGAAGTTTCCTGACACTTTGCAACTACAAGCAAATTTTTTGAAGAGCGTACTCGAAATATCGGTTTGACTTCGAAGATAAAATGATAGGACTGGAGACGATTTTTTTTTCACAGTGCTGCTGAGAACCTCTAACAGAAAGGGGGAGAGTGAGTGCGAGACACTTGGATCTCTTTTTCTCTTTTTAGGTGCGGTTTTCGAATGTTTCTCTAGAGTATCAGTATGCAAATGTCAGGACAGCTAATTAAGTGTTGTATTTCAGTTTTGGGAGGCTCGATGGAAAGTGACGAATTTTGAATTTCTTCCGGTATGGCTTCAAGACAATGAATATTTGCGAACAGGTCATAGACCACCGCTGCCGAGCTTTGGCTCGTGCTTTCAAAGTATATTCTCGTTACATACGGAAACCGGCAATATTTGGACTCATTTGTTCGGTGAGTTTCCTTTTTCTTTTTTTTTATCAGCTTGGGTGCTCCCCCTCATGTGCCATTATCCGAGAGTGTCAGTTTTTGTATAACTTCACATCATCCATAAACGTTTTATTCTTCATATCCCAATAAGGTTTTATGGACTTTTAAATATTTCATTGAAAGCAAACCATCCTTATCTTTGTGAAAACCTGACTTGTTTCTTTATCCGTTATGTCATCTTATTCCGTCGAATGTTGGATCATCTTATCATCTCAACGAAAGGTCTTGGGATAACTTTTACTTCCCAAAAATACTTACCACTTCCCACTAAGGCATGCCCTGAAATCCACAGAAGTGAACGATAAAGTTGTTGTTATGGATTATTTTTAAGAGGATGATGGTCTGCTGAAAGCGATGGTGTTTTTATAGGCGAGCCACAGAAGGGCCCATCATTCTATTCGATTCCATGCCGTTTTGCGTTGAAATGATATTAGGGGAGATTGCCGTTGCATAAGCACACATGTGGCCTGAATGTTGCAGTGGTCATTATTGCATTACGTACTTGAATAATCTCGGTACTACTGGACGGTGTTTGAATGATGAAGTCAGCTGAAACGATAAAGTTTTCGAGCTCCTATAGCCTTTCACGCGGTAGCCTACTACCCTATCATGTTTCGTTGCCCCTCCCTTATACAGAAGGGTCCTCCTCTGTGAAGATGCTTCGGCGAATAGTCCATATTGTGGTCACATGTCATGTATTTGATTATCAGCAACGTTCATCCAAAACTTTAGTAACCACGTAATATTCGCCATTCCTGTGGCCATGTCGTGCTCGTCATGTTCAAAATGATCTGCCTAATTTCGTTTTAAAAAATACTTACCATGTTCAAAGATGATGATCTGCCCAGTTGTTATGCCGAAATACCGACTTTGTTCGCCTTTAGAATAATTTCTTTTGATACTCCTCTCTCTTAATGATTCACAAGTGCCAAAAAATGTCTGAATAATGATGCACTATATGGAACAGTTGAGAGAAGGGAGCTAGGAGAGTCCTGCTCGGACTTTATTGAAGAATAAATGGAGGTGAGAAATGTTGAGGGATTCGGACAGTTGATACTTATCAGTTGCTTGTTGCCCGGATACCATGCAGGGTTACTTGCTTCATCTAACGGGAAAGAATTCATCAATGCAAAGAACGTTTTTGTGAATGAATGTATCCGTGGAGTTCATCGGGCGATAGATTATAAAAGTCGGACATGAATATCTTTCTATCAGCCACCGCCTCTTATTAAAGGTTGTTGGTGTCACGTAATAGAACCATTTTTTTCTCTCTCGGACATAGGTTATAACCGCTATTCGATGACGAGTGATAGAGTCATTAGAAGACGAGATTTGAACTGCCTCCTTACGCTTTCCGCCGTATGCTGTAATCGAATGAAGAAGTGCTTTAACTTGCTTATTCTCTTGTTTCTGCTGCTGGCCTAGAGCAGTTGATGTAATATGTAGCGCTAATGAAAACTGATCGTCAAGGATGCGTGGCGTTTGTTGGAGTTGCGTTGTTCTTCTTGGCACGACCCAGCGCTCTGGTACAGTGGCAAGAGAAGCTAGTTTTCTCGTTCTTTTTTATGGGTGCAATCGCGTGTCTGGGCATGTCGTTCGCCTTTCACACCGTACAGTGTCATTCAGTCAGTGTTGGCAAACTGTTTAGCAAGTTAGTTGTTTTGTGAGATCTCTAATTTTTCATTTGCTTTCGTTCAATTGAGGTTATTTCACGAAACATTGAAGATTCACAGGATTTGGTTCCATTAATCCAGGTTTCTTATGCGTCTCTCGGAATATCCAATCTACTTTCTGCACTTTTTTATATCCACTCTGAAATTTATTGCTTATGTACATTTCCGGTCATTTACCTGAATTCATGAAAGTAAGTGTCGGCATTACCTCTCTTGTAAACGGTTTTGTCTCCAGCTTTTTTAAAATCTCTTTTATATCAGTGATTATATTTGCTGTGAAGATGGAAACGAGTCATGTCGAAATGTTTTACACTAACTGCTTATTGTGTTATACACACAGAAGCGCGCTTAACTTTTCAGCACTACTGCTTTTGCATAGTTGTGCTGTCCTAACCTCTCGCATACAAAAATTGTGCCTCTGCCTCGTTGAGATTGAGGGATGGAGGGAGGAGGAAGGGCAGTGGTTGGAAGGATTATCAATACGTCGCTATAAGAACTAATTCTGCTACATTACTTAGCTATTGCGTGTTACTTTATGCGGTTGTAAATCAAAGAATCCCATTTTCTGATGTCTTTGTGGTCTGCAGGTTGGATTACACGGGAATCAGTCTGTTGATTGTTGGTTCTTTTATACCGTGGATCTATTACGGTTTCTATTGTCGGACATTGCCGATGGTGATTTACATCTCAATGATATGCATTCTTGGCATAGCGGCAGTAACAGTTTCTCTCTGGGACAAATTCTCTGAACCGCACTTCCGACCGTTTCGAGCGGCCATCTTCGTTGCGATGGGCCTAAGCAGTAAGCGCATTCTTTGGAAAGATAGTTGTTTTTACAAAAGAGAGAAAAAGCTGGTGTGCTCGTTGGCACTTTCCTCGTCATTCCCTTTCGCTTGTCTCTTTTTCCCGTTTCACCGTGTAAATTGTTTTTTGACGACATTTTGGAATAGGATTGCCGTTTTTCGATATCACTTTTATTCGCGCGTCTTTCTTTTTACGCAGTCGGATTTTCCGAAAAAGGGAAACCTCTTCATAAATACCGATGAAGGAGTGCCAGTGTGCTTGAAGTTTATCGACTGAGTGAGCTGTGCATCGAAATTTTATTGATTATTTGCCTTAATCAAGAAAGAGCGGATGATAGAGATCCGGCCCACACCCAGTCTTCAACCAAACGATGAAGCAATGGTAGGAGTATCTTGTTGTAGTGCGCTTAAAGCTGCTCATCTATTGTTGCAATTTTGACGCATCACTTAAGTCCATGCGCGAGAACGTTATGCATCGGTAATTTTATTTGTTTATTTCAACGTCCCAAAGTGGAAAACATAGAAGGTATGTGAGTGTAAACTGCAGGGATGAGTAAAAACCTAGAAGGCTAGTGTTGCACTAATAGGCGTTGAGTAGTTAAGAGCAGCGGTAGTGAGATGTTAGCAACATATAGTTCTAGAGGGGCACGGCGAATTGTGCTGGACATTGTTTGTACTGCAACATATTTTGACGATCTTAAATTGAATCCCTGCTGCACTTCTAGGGGAAGGAAGCTGAAGTATCTCTGACAGTGGGTGTGGAAAATCTCAATATAGTTTTGTAATGAAGGTTCTTCATCCATTTAACCAACTGTTTCCGGCTTTCCTCCATGTGATTGTGGGGGTTCGTCTTATCCATCCTTCATTCTGCTTTTCGTATGTGAGAGGTGCGACTTAGAGCGCCAGTGTTGAAGATAATATTTAGGTATCGTTCCGGCCATTCATTTCTTCGTAACGGACAGTATTCGAGTTCTTATAGACGAGGCATCACTGCATTGGCTTCTTCTGATGGGCGTTTTATACCTAACAGGTGCGGCACTCTACGCCAGCCGAACCCCAGAGCGTTGTTTCCCTGGAAAGTGTGATTTGCTGGTAAGAGATTGCCTAGCACTCTTATCTGTCTAATTCATATTTCTTTTTCTGCTCTGTTATTTCTTTCTAGCCGTATGCCCTGAGCTGTTGCTTTTTCGCTAAAATACGTTTCGTAGCTTTGAAGTATTAAGTGATGATTGTTCCAGTTCGGCGTTTGTCTTATCATACCGCCAATACTGAAACCACAGGATTAGTCACCTTGTCTATATTAGGTACTGTGCCCATAGGTTGTTGGTAGATAAGATGAGGAAGCAGTAATGAAGGTAAATAGAAGTCATGCCAGTTGGGAATCAGTCGAACGTTCCGACGCGTGTACAACGTGTCTTGTGAGTTAACGGGTCGGAGAAAATGTTAATAGCCTGATTCTTTCATACTACACTGTAACTTACTGATTTTTATTTGGCAAGAAAACTGGCCGGCTTCTTTGGACCAGCTTTTGGTCTTGGAAAGCAGATGTGAGCACGCGCATAGATGATAGTCGAGTGTGATTGAGAAATCGAATTTATCTTTCTCCTCCGTTTATCCCTTACGTTTCAGAAATAAGTCGTTCAACTTTCAGCCTTTATGTGCAGAATGTATGAATGGCCGTCAGTACCTTCAGTGCAGTGTGCTTTCGCGTCCTACACAAAACAGTCACATTTAACGGATGTTGTGCATAGATGGAAGGTGAAGCCAGAAGGAGAGTTCAAAATATTTTGCAAAATTGTCGCCGGTTTCAACAGGCTTATGTGGCTTAGGTACCAGTGCGAAGATCTGTGGGTAAGTGGAAGGAGTGGTACATTCGTTCCCTCCAGTGCGCACTCCTCCTCCCGCCCACAGAAAATGCACTTGCCGAGAGTAGTTTTTCATCCTCAGTTATCTTTATAGTGCACCATTGCTGTATTCCCTAAGTTACAATCACTTGCAGATAGTACAACAGTTTCTCTCAATCTGCGGCAGTAAATGAACCAATTTTTTTTTCAGTTTCAATCACATCAGCTGTTCCATTTATTTGTGGTGATAGCGGCGTTCGTCCATTTCCATGGCATATCGGAGATGGCAATGAAAAGGCTCGAACAAGGATCTTGTGCTGAACAAATTCTAGAGCGTTATGGCGTTGATTTTACACCTTCATTCATCGATAATTGGTTGTATTCAGATGCTGTTTAATTTTCTGCTCACTTCGTTTCATCCTCTGACAGGTTTTATTTTGTTTGCGTTGCAATGTCTTCTCTTTTTTCTTCGGATCATAGTTGATGAAATTGCCTAAATTACACTCATATCTTTTCGACGTTTTCAAATCAGCTGATGGTAACGACGCTGTGCAACCTTCAGATTTTTTTTTTTGTAGTGAAGACCAAATTGTGAGCATAATTCGCTGAATGCGAAAATTGCGCAAATTTCTTTGTTATAATTAAATTCTCGCGAAGTTTTTGTCGTTTGAGGGAAGTATCCAGTAACGAACGCGTTGGTGTCGTTCTGCTGTCGGTTCTTTAAGAATTTTGTTCGAAGTCCATCATTTCAAGGATTTATAGTCAGTATTCGAGTGTAGTTATCGCTTGCAGGAAAGGTTTCTTCGCAGTTGGAAGTTCTTTCCAAAATGTATTTGTAGAATGTGGAAATGACTGCGTTAAATGTTTCATGTTTATGAGCGCAAGTCTTGAATGGCTGATAATTACTCGGATAACGTCATAATTGGGCCGATAACCCGACGAGAGTTATACGCTTTTATAGAAAAGATATATATTTTATGCAAGAAAGAGGAGTCTTCTGTCGTCGACTGCTCTATTTCGCAAGTATTCGGTGTACTGAAGATTGTTCAGCGGCTAATTCAACGCAGTAATCTTCGCGTCCTGAAAATTTGGGCTTTTATCAGAAGATAGAACTGACGCTCTTAACTAACTCTGAATTAGGGTCCTGATTCGTTCACATTTCACGGGTCGTTGAACAGTGATTTTATTCATTTATTGCTATAAAGAATTGAAAATGTTGTGTACTTATAGTCGTATTAGTATAGCGCCACAGCTTAACAGCGGAGCGTGCACTTGATGTTTTGTGAGTGGCGTCACATAGGTTTTTTTCTTAGGAATGAACTTATATGATGTTTGGAGCAGACAACTTCTTGGAGCCTGCGAGCAGTCTGAATTGTTAGGAAATTGTTTCGGAAAAGGCGGCTTTTAGCAGCACGATCGAACAGACATCCAACAATCCATAGCTTCAGTGTATGTGAATGGATCACACAACGTTCCTAAAAACTTGGAAAACCAGCTCTTATGAGGAATTTTTGGTGTCGTTTCTGTGATTAGCGTACTGAAACTTTAATTGATTAGCTGCATTTCTAGAGCATTCTAATTTGATACCGCCAACGACCAATGAACAAAGTCATGCGTTATCTGAATATGGGTTTCCCAATTTCACTTTGCAAGTATTTCTGATTCGTGTTTTTTACCAAAGTATCTGGTCGCTAACAACATGCTATATCATCTACGTTGAACACTGAAACGTGCAAGAGGTTTTAATAAGGAAAACATGGTGGAGCGGTGCACCTTTTGGGATTGATGGGTAGAACTATAGTGGAAGTGAATTTTTGTGTTTTCTAAAGGTGAAGATCAACCACAAGTTATTCATATGTTGCGTCAAAAATCCACAAAATGTCATTAGAAACGTTTCCGAGAATTCTAGCTTGTGTGCATTCGCTCTCATCTCTCTACCCTCCTTAGCACTCCTCGACATGGTTGCCATGTATGGTTTCATTGTTGTGCTATGCGAGATATATACTCCTAGTTCCACATTTGTTGAATTCTCCTCTTGTATTGTGAATTTTTCGCCTTTTTCATGGGGTGGTGTCGTTTGTAGACATCTGATGCGTGTTTGGATGTCTCGCTTCGGTAGTGCACGTTTGTTCTCAATCCTCTTTTATTCTCATTCTCTTTCCCTTTCCCTAGCCTTCTCTGCCACCACCATTTGCTCCGAATCCCATAATAAGAGGCGGAAGCGTATTTGCTTCTGCGTTTGATTTCTTTTGCTTTCCACTCACTCAGTCCTTCGCTCTGTGCTTTGTTCTTGTAAGCTACGTGTTCGGATGCTAAATTCTCTTGAAACTTTGGAATGTATCAGAGACAGTCTCCAGCAGTAAAGGATGATATCGTGCAGAGCGATTCGCAGTATCTGTCCTTCACTCAGTGCAAGTATCCTAGAACGCATGGCGCAAGATAAGATTAGGATGAGTTTCGTTTCAAGAAGCTTGAAATTTGGTTAATGTTTGAGTCGCAAAATGGCGGGTTTTTCCTCGAGATAGTGTCCAGGGAGGTCTTCTCACTCGTTGGAATTCGCAACCTCCGAACGCTGCTTATCAGCTCTAACGAGTCGACCGCTGCTTGGAAACGTTTTGAATTCGTTTTTTTTTTTTTGTATAACTATTTCCGCTGTAAGTTTGCACAAGTTGATGCGTGTCCGCTTTGGAATGGGTTTTTTGTCGTTATTGGAATTGTAATCGTAGCACGTTTTGCTGCAGGGTACTTTTGGTTTTTGTGTTCGGTTTGACAGGCTCACCGTTTTGTGTTTTATTGTCATTTCTTATTTGCATTCTTTCTATCTGTCGAATTAGTCGCTACGCTTCGGTTCGCGTCCGTTGATCCATTCAGTTGGTGGATGGTCGAGGATTACACTGGTGGATTGGGTAAGCTCAAGTCGAAGTTTTGTGGTCAGGAGTTGAGGTGGAGTAGGTCGAATTTGTCGGATTTTACAGATTGGCGATGGCGACAGTGACATCGGGCGCTGATATCAGGTTTGATTGCAATTTTCAGGAAGTTGTGGAAAAGTGATTCAAGCGAGACATCAGTTCGCATCGAATTGCGCGCAAATAACATATCCGCCCTTATTTTAGGCGACTGAATACTATCCGCTCACCTCCACTGATCGATGACGAACTCCTACCTCACTACTTGTTGTTCATTATTTCTTGTCGTATGTGTATCATCTGCCATTAATCAAAATGCTTTGTAGTTCTCTGAATAAAAAACTTTGTTGACGCGTGAAAATCTGAAGGATTTTGTTGTTGCCTTTGTTTTATCCAGAGCTTCCGGTGTAACTTTCAAATCATCGATATCGTTTTTGTTCATTATTGGCAGTGATATGTGGAAGAGATACCGGGAGTTTCGACCGCCCACCTGGATTTATTCGTTTTGTTCTTTTCTTCTTTTAGTGATGACTGACGTATTCCTGTTCACTTATCTTACCTCGATTTTCGGTTACACTTCTCAAGGACGCAGCAGGGAGCAAGGATATTCGGCCTTTGACCTCAGTTTTACTTCGAACCGTTGCGGATCTCGCAGTGGAATCTAAATGAGAAGAACGGAATCTGGAAAAACTCTTTGAACACTTGGTTTTCCGAAGTACACGTGATTATCTCAACTGCCGGAGGAGGGAGAGAGAGGATTAGATTGGAAAGCAAGGATATGTTTAAAGGGGGCAAGCAGAAAGCGTTGTGGATTTCTGACATGAAAAGGACGTCATGTCTTCGACGATGAGGAGAGTTCTCACTCTCGAACTTTCAGGTATTGTGAGCCGTGATGAGGGAGGTTCTTTAAAACTGTGGAGGTGTTGCTGACTTCCATCGAGGAACAAATACAGAAAGGGAGGAAGGAAGTGGGAAATCAACCAAAATATTTCTATGGTAGAAGGAAGACAGTGTGGAAATAAAGTTGTTAACAGAAAGGATTACAAGACATCGTTTATCAACCTATGAAGGGTAGTCGTGTCGTCTGACACGGTCCTCATTTCCCAAAAGTGATCAGAGTGTCCTGATCGTTTGATTTTGCTCTAAAGTTTTCTCAAGTCCAGTTTGACTTCTTCGATCTGTGCTTGGATTATTCGCAGTTGTTCCAGGAGGGAAAAGCAGGGATCTGGCTGTCGAGTAACATTCATCGCAAATTTTTTCAAACCTCAGATTCAGCATTGTCGGAAACGCAACCTTATGAATTTCGGCCCAGGTGGTGTTTCAGCTTCTATTTCAGAGAGTTGTTGAGAGTTTGCAGGAGGGGTTTCCGAAAAGCTGCATATAAAGTGCCCTATACCCTCGCTATTCGGGATCACTTTACGATCTTTGAATAAATGAAATCCGCGCAAGGGTATGAGAAAGGACGTGAAGGTGGTCTGCAGCAATTCAGATTTCACGCTGTCACGTATTTTCGAAGAGAGTCTCGTCGTGCTCACCTTGTGAACTTGGCCCCACCTCAGTACTAAAATTTGTGGCACTAAACAAATCAGCCGAAGATTGCTTGTTTTTCGTTCTGAGGCAACTTCTCTCGGCTGCCTATTCCCTAATTTATAGGACAAGAGGGGAGAGGTGGTGGACTGCATCCTTTTATTGAGCACATCAAGCTCAGGTGCGAAAAGTGAGAGCCTAAACGGCCATATAATACGGTCGGACCATATAAGCTTAGTTCAATTTTGGATGCTCAAAATTTTCTCGCAAATCCGCCCATCGGCTTCATGCTTAAATTTGCCACAGTGAACAAAAGAGCTTGAAATTCTGGACTTTCTTGGTCAATGTGCGCGATTTTTTCAGTGGAGAGATGGGGCAAGCTTGTTCGAGCCAAACGAACGCGGTCGGACATAGTGTTAAAGTTAGGCCCGAAATTCGAATGGTAATGGAAACATGAAAAGGATTGCAGAGACGCAGCTCGGCATTGATAGCTGATAAGTCGGCGTTGCGCAGTAACAAACGCGAGACTTGCAGAACTGGTTGTGCTCGGAGCGGGGTTGTGTTGTACGAGTTTGGCGTGTGCTCACGCATCGTTCACATTCCTCCTTGCTGACATTTAATGTCATTTATCGATCGTTGCCGCACAATTAACTCCTTTCACTCGGCTTTAGCAGTTATTACTTTATCACTGAGTGAGCCGCTAGACCGTTAAATTATTAGCAATGATAATGATAAGGGTTACGGATCGTTAACTGTGTCCATAAAAAATTATCGACTCCTCATAGTGATATATGATTATGGCATAGGAATTTCAATGTCTTACCCGGAATTTATTAATCTCCAGTGATGCATATCGACCGCATTTATCTCTGTGCTACAAGGTGCGCATATTCTCGCTTCACTCTAAACACATATGTCGGAGTGAAATACTTTCCCGGAATTGTTCCGATTCAACACGAAGCAACGTAATCGCTCAGTTTGGCAGGGAAGTGAGAGGGAGAGGGAGGGACGCATTTGAAACGAACCACACTACAGTTCATTGGATTCTTATGCGAGTATCTTATTCCGCGCACAGATAGGAACAACATTTGGATGGGATCATTCTATAAATGTGAAACATTTCCACCTGTAGAATGGCTTTTTTTGTAGATTTCGCTTTGGCATTCACGAAACAGAATTCCCTTCTGCTTTTGCGATATGTGCTGCGTTGAGGTTTCCACTCTCAGTGAGATATTCTAGCTCTCAGTAATGACGCTTCGAAGCGGAAACACGATATGATCGGATGGTTAAATTATTAGTTTCTGTGCGAATTCATTTCGAATTTTGCCTTCTACATCCGCTCTACTCATATTTCTGAGCTATAGGCACAAGTGTGATGCGATGCACATCGTTCTTATACGAATATTTCTTCAATGAGACTATAATTCACTCACAGTGGGGTACTTCATTTTTAAAGCATACTTGACGACTAAAAGCGCCGCTTATTGGTTCTGCAAAATTGGTCCTCAAGTGAATTTCACTTTCAAGCGAGTTGGATGTGCTCGCAGGAGCTAAGGAGAGGAAGGAAGGAGCGGGGAAGGTAGACAAGAGTTGAGGCTAGCATATAACTTTCGATTGTTGCTTTTTATCTATGCTAATTTCCGCCTTCTCATCCTTGGGGATTGTTTCCCAGTGGTGGTGTTTACCTCCTGCCTGCTCGGACGTTTGAATGCTGTGTTGTATTATCTTAGAGATATGCCCTGCGCGCTATATAGCACGGGTTTGTCGAATTTCGATGAAGTGAGGTTGCTTCCTTTGGTATTTCCATGAAATGGTCGTTCCGAATTCACTGGCAACATCACGTATAACGTACGTTTTGTGCGAGTAGGTCATGTCGTTGCTTAGGCTTAGGCTTAAGCTTAGGCTTAGGTCCAAGTTTATTTAAAAGAACGTCATTATCACTTTCAGAGGTTTTTGTTATGAATGTTCTGTGTGACAGTAATCATGGATGTTTTGTAGAAATAATAGCACCACATGTTAAGAGAGACAACATCTCATGTCAAGCACGGTTCTTATGGCATAGAAAGATCGAATGAGATCATTTTATTGATGTGCTTATCAAGAGTGGTGAGTTGCATTGGACGGACTCTATGGCATAGGCCTCTGAGATGGTTGCTGTATATTGCAGCACAGCAAGAAAATGTCTTCTGACGAAATATTATGGTGTTATGCAGTAAGCTGTAGAATGGCAAACTTACGAGGCTGCTATAGCAACGACATACTCCCACCGATGTTTCTTGACAAATTGCTTGGGGCTGCTGAACTAATCTCTTTATTTTTTAGGAGGAGGGTATTTTAAGAGGGCTAAAAGAGTGTCGTTTTCCTTCCTTCTCAATTCTTGGCAGTTCCTTCAACTTTGAAGGGGTGTGATTTAAGAGGAGGTCAGCAAGCGGTTTTCCAACCTGCTCAGGTTTTTATGCTAATCAAGGTTGAAAGCTGCCAGTAGGGGCTGTCTTTTGAACCTCAGGTAAGTTTATTTTTCATTGTCAGTAATGTTTATTAAACCACTGAATATCAAATCTACGTTCAGCATTCTTAGTTCAAAGAAAATATATTGTTTAATGGTATATTTTGCTGCACAATTCGAGATTTCCTCGGTGCGTTGCTTTCAATGAATATAATGAGGGAGGTAGGGGAGGCGTCTAAGTAAAATGAAAATGCTTTACAGAATGATTTACGACGTCTTCGACTTTGAAAGTTCCTGATTTGTGGAAGAGTATGTTGAAATATGAGCATTTCAAACGGCCCACAGAGTGGTTCATTCGCCGGAGAAAATCTATTTTGTTGCAAAGATGTATATAATGAAGTATACTCGTGAAGGAACACGGAGTATGGAATGATATAAAGTGATATTGTTGGACAATAAAAAATAACTGAATCGCAGTTTGTAAAATACAAACTGATAACATGTGGTGGAATCTAAAGAATTCAATAGTGTGACATGTTATATGCCTATTGTTCGTAAATGAAAGTAATATGTGCTACGTCCGCAAATAAGTGGTGCTTTTGAAGAGCTTGAGACCTGCTGAGTCCACCACTAACTTCGCGAAAACCCCTTACATCAGCTGTAAGTATATGCCAAAAATAGGCAACGGTGCTACCACATTTCAATAACGGCATGCTTATGCAGCCTTCTAGGTTTTTGCCGTAGCTGACTATCCTCACGATCGATGACCCGAGGCATTGAGGGCCGATGGTTAGCGGAATAGCAGAGTGTTGTCACGTTCACTGTGTTTCACTAAGAAAGATATAATCGATTAGAATTTCAAAGCTTATTTTCAGTAAAGTTTTCCGCATCACACAACATGCGCATATAATCACATTCGCTCATAAATGGTGAGATTTTAGGGTCTGGGATCATTGTGGACTAATTTTTGGATATTCAGATAGCGCATCCTCGCCAAAGCTCGATTCCTCGCCAAGTTTGCAGCACGAGCCATGATAATCATGGCTCGTGCTGCAAACTTTTGATTGACAAAGCTATATTTCTTAATGTTTGGATGAGGAGTCATTTACTGGGCCATTTACAAAGTGCTTACATTGCTGCAAAATGTTTTCGCCATAGCCGATATGGATTGTTAAGTAACACTTGATTATGACAAGATGCATTAAGTAATGCTAGTATATGATAAGATACAATCTGTGCTAAGTACACTCGCGATTGAAAGGAAGATCTTTGTTCAAATTAGTCAATCGTAAATAAATTGTCTACCCCTAATTATAGGTCCTTTTGCCGTCTGACGGGTTAACAGAGCCATTTCTTATGCTGATGTTTCCCCGTTAGACATTACTGCTGGTCTCTAGAGAGGACGCGAATCCCATTAAAGAGGACGGCTGGCGGTGTGGCGCACACACATGCACGAGCGATTGTTCAGAATTCCGTTTATTAGTCAGGTATGTTCGCATCGGACATAGGAGTGTCATTTTCCTGTAGGTTTTCACTTTGCTTTTAAGTATCGCGGTATTGTCTTGGAGTTTTCCTATAAATCATTGTGATGTGTGAATCCGACTCAACCCGGTGATGCCCTTCTCACATTCGCGCTCCGCAACTCACTCAGAGTTAAAATGTATGACATATACGTTATTCGCTTCGGATATATTATTGCGGTTTCCGCATAGATTTTATATTGTTGAAAGCACCCAGTTCTGAATGTGCCTTTTTAACAGTTCCACGTGTGAAACGTTGCGCTTTTAAATGAGCATTAATCAACTGTGAAGGTTTTTGCATCAGGCAGATGATGGGTCTCATACTGTCATCGTTCATTTACTGCATAAAAGTTCGTTACTTTCTCAGATCATCTTTCATGTCGCCACTTCTTGGAACTTCATATTTATGCCGAGAGTCTTTGTTAAAAGCATAAAGTTGGCATATTTTAGTATTTTTGATAGGATTATGGGAAGTCCTCTTCTATTGTTCTCTCGTCGTCATTCTGAATAGACGACTCGATTGCCATCATAGTTTCTGCAAACGATTCCACAAAGTGAATCCTCTCCCCGTGATTTAGTTGTCAAGTGCAGTACAGTAAAGAATGTGTAATGACGATTTTTCGCTGTGGAAACAACTTCTCACAGCATGATAAGTACCGTTCTGCGTGTTTCTCGTAAGCATAAACGTTGGGTGGATCGACGCACTCGTCGAGAGAATAAAAACATTGCGTTTTAATTGCGAGGATGCAGAATTAAATTAAAGAGGTGTCGGTTACGGCGGCCGTTGACTCATTCAAAGAAGACGGCCCCATCTATTCACTTCGTCGCTATAGTGCAACAAATCGCATGTTCATCTGTGTTTACTTTCATTGTTTTCGTTCATTTCATTCATTACAAATATTGCTCATAAAAATGTGTATGCTTCAAAATGAGCTGCATCCGAAGCGCGGTATATGTGCGCTTCTTGTCTGCCATGTGAAGTACCTCGTCAAGATGCCGGCTAGCGTATTGACTTTTAAAATAGCATAAGTTAAATGCACCAGGAACAAAGTGAGGTCTTAATCTAAAGTAAAAGAGTACTGATGGATAAATCATCATTTTCTGTAATTAAAAAGAACCTTTCGAATTTTTGTGGGTCTCTAGCTCATTCGAAATGGTTTGTCTCAGGCAATAGGTTGGGGGCGCAATAAGGAACTAGCGTTAGTAGTTTTACGTTTCAAAGGTCACCGTCACACCATCTGATTGCACTGAATTTTCAAAATTTAGCCTCGAAAAATTTTTGGACCGCTTCGGGAGCTTTTTTGACTTTTGTCCTTAAAATGCAACGTCTGCGAGAGTCAGTGGGATCCTTATTCAGCAGAAGAAAGGCATCAGTGACACTATTAGAGATTATTATCGATTACAATGATTTTTGTTGTTGTACCTAATTCTCAATGCAGCTAATAGCATAGCCAGCTGGCATAAGTGGGAACAGTGGTGAAAGTTTTGTGAATAGTCCAGCATCTGTGAATAGTCCAGCATGAAAGTCCAGCATTTGCCTGGTTTTGTGTTTGCGTAATCTGAATGCACATCAAAAAGCAAACAAATAAGCCAGATATAAAATCCTAAAGTTGTTTGTTATTTAATCATTTCAGCCAGTTGCAGGGTGTATGATACTCCTTTTTTTCATTCCTCATCGTGATTATTCCAGCCGTTTTTAAATTTCTTTTACTTCTCATTTTTACTGGCATTCGCTCATAACGATTGCTATCAAATGATGTACACATCAGCTGGTAAATATCTCCAAAGAATGCATGCTTGAACCCCAGGCGAATGAGATTTGTATTATCTCAGATTTCCTTTGAATTTGGTCTAGAGGATCGCTTCGAGATAGCCAGCTCATGCATATTCCTACAAAGCCGCCTATTTGGCCCTCTTCATTTGAAAGGATTTGGCCCATTCGTAGAATTTCATATATTCGTTATTGAGCTCATATTCATATAGAAACGTATATCTGTGTAAATTGTACCGCTAATGTTATGGAGAATTCCTGCAAGAACGGCTCACTGTTGGGTGCGTAACAACGATTTTCAGCGCAAACTAGCCTCTCTCCTTTTCTCTGGTCGAGCAGCGATGAAGCGATCGCCTGCGCTCGCTTGAAGTAGTTTGCAGTGTTGGAAGTGTAGGGTCTGAGGGATACGGAGTGAGACGTGAGGTTTCAGGGGTGGGAACGGGGTGCTAGGGCGGCACAGGTTGGTTTCGGTAGATGGTGGATGTGCTACGGCAGTTCTGATATTGAGGAACAATAAGCAGTTGCTTTGACGCAGGTCCGCATTTGGCACATGCTGCAAGTCCGCCCGAAAGGCACCGATTCGTTGTAGCTTGGCATCTGTGGCTGTGGAGGGGATTTGCATTCATTAGTGGAGTTGCATCTCTAAAGATTCTTACCAGAAGCGTTCTAGTTGCACAGTTCACGGTTTTTTCATCGCATAGTTCCGGCCGCTTCATGGCTTAAATGAATGCACTTAGTGGATTTCGTCACAAGACAGTACACATCATCTAGTGCGTTCTGACAGCAGGGAGCTTATCAGTAAAAATTCAAATGCAGCAGTGTTATTACTGAGAAAAAGAGCGCTCTTTTGAGAATAAATTTTCGGTCCTCCCAAATATTACCTTTCTCACATTCTTCAAACATCGGCGCTCCCAGCCGCTATCACCCCTTCCGTATAAGTAGCTGCAAATTCCGGTATTTTAAGAAGATGCGGTCGAGGTTCAAAGGCGCTAAGGAGAAGAAAAGAATTGTCCGGAAACCGTAGAAACCAGCACGTGCGGCATTTTTCGCACTGAAGATCACCAACGTTCGTTTTTCCGCACTCGTTGAACTTATACGGAACATGGCAACGTTGCTGCTTTAGCCGCAATTCTACCGTCTCGTTAGTGATCTTTGCAACTGGCCAATAGATGAACCTCGAAATTCGAGAAAAATTAACGACTCGCACGTTTCTCGAAAATAAATGGATGAGGGAACACTCGTTTGTGACATACTAGAAGTCACTGTTCGTGGTGCATTTATTTCGTTATAGCTGCTGCTTTTATGCGTGAGACAACCTTCATTACGGCACAGAAGGAAGCATATTCTATTATTTCGACAATTTTATGATCTATCAATTTAACTTCGTTCGGGAGGTTATTTCTTCAGAAATGCAAAATTAACTGAAACAGCAAAATTACGAGTTCTCATTTCCAACACTTCTTAGGTTCGAAGGACCCGAATAGGAATTTTTCCAGCCAGTTCATTAAGAAATTCATTTATATGCTAATGCGATAAGCTGGAAGCAGATGGCTAAAACTCGTTTTCAATGCTGCATATGGCCGAAGGAAAACCCCACCGAAAAGGTTTACGTTAAGTAAACTTCTTAGCGTTTTTCGGATCCCTAATTGGAAAAAAAGAAAAACGAGGCGAATGAAGAGAGCTTTTCGAAAACTTTTTGAGAAAAATCCGCAGCGGTCTCATGGCATAGCGAATTCAAGCCGTAGGTGGCATTGCCCTGAAGTTTCCATTCAAATACCTTCAAGCATGCTTAATAACAGGCACAATGAGAGGTGCTCACATAGCAGGCTGGTAGTTATCCTTCGCAGAGTTGGTGTGGAGCGCATCAAAAATTCTAGTCTGCTGAAAGCACTGGAGACGACGCCGAATCTCGTAAAATCCATGTTAATGTTCAGTCCGTGAAACTTAGCGGCAATCTGAGCACTTCTGAGGCCAGTATCGCCATTCTCTCAGGAAGCGCCTTTGCGATTCGTTTTTAAGGACTCATATTCAATATCTTAGTGCTCACAAGCTTCTGCTTTCGAATGTTGAGGCAACCTGACAAATTTTGCGCTCAGCGTTACAACCGGTTTAGTTTGTAGAAGCAGGCCTTGTGTACTCTGATGCTCTTTCTCATTCCCCCGCCTTTTCGAAAATAACCTTGGGGTAAAAGTTTGAGTTCTGCATTCTAGACCCTGAAAAAAAAAATTAACTTGTCACTAGCAGGACTGGACCTCGGGAGGTCGGTTTTGCAAAAAAATTAGAAAGGAATTAGGGACGTAACTAACTGCCGAACCAAGACAGGAAACAAGTTCAAGTGTCCATGGGATATGTTTCAGTAGTACGGTCGCACCGATCATTTGGCATGGAGAGCTTATGACTGTAAAGTGGAACAAAAAAACCTTTGCATAAATGCCTAGGGCCAAAATTATAATATTTGAGAGGTATAGAGTACTGTCCATCACATCCAGATATGAAGCACGTTCATTTAATACTCTCGAAGTGAAAAGTACTTGCCTGAGTAATGCCATTATAAACTGGATCCGAAGATTTTCAAGACACATTCCACACTTCCTCGCTTCCGAGAAACTACAAGCGCGCTTTGTGTGAGAAGTAATCATAAGTTGGCCATAGTCAGCCAAATTTGCTGGGACATTAGAATGCAGGCCGAAGCACAATCATCTGTGGTGTTTGATTCAGCAAGGCCATCACGCTATATCTGGCTGTGCTGTGGTTGGTTTGCGCTACGCGGCCATGTCACTATGGTTATGTTGAGATAATTCGAGAAATTAGGTGAATTTCACTGAAGCCATCAACTTCGCGAATTCAACTGAAAACTTAGATTGCTGAGCGTAGACGATTGTTGCTAGTCGTTTTGCGATAGTTACTAAAAACATTTAAGATTATTTAGGGTCCTTTTTTTGGGGCATTGGATTCTGTTCTGGGCAGGAAGGTTACCGTACTCAAAATGACGATGTTAACTTGCTGTCTTTCTGACGAGGCGTTTGCTCGAATTTAGTAAAGAGTGATGAAAGATCGTCCGAAGAGTGTGAAAGCGTTGTCGGAACGTCTATTGTTGGTCCAGTACGATGACGAGCTTCATATTTATCCACTTCGGGTGCTTTTTCCTGAAATTCCGGACGGCCTTTCCGATTGCAGCTTACAGAGCCACATGCTGTTACCACTGCATGGTTTTAGACTTCTGTAGTGACAGCTACAAATCTTTGAGGAAATGTGTTCTTTGGACTTTGCTGGATTCACCGTCATGAACAATTTTGATAGGGGAACTGCTGCATCAAACATTTCGTCATCTCTGCATCAAACACTTCCTACTGCCTTGCTGCCTCACTTCGCTCTCACAAGGAAAGTCGCTATCTCTCACTCGACTGTCCGACTGCTAGTACCTATCCGTTACAGCCGAGGCTATTGTTTCTTCTGTCTCGACCATAATTTTCTGGTCGCATCCACTTTAATTGTCTTGGATTCATTACCTGTTCGCTCGTGATACTTGAATAAACGTAGGAGAAATATGATTGCAGTAATCGAACAACATTGCATGCGACTTATGTGGCAAATGCTTTTTTATAGGACGTCTTTTGAGAAGAAAAATTTCGGTCGGTTTCCACTGACCGGAAATCATCGAATGTCGCCACTCTGGGGTGGGAAGTCCCTCTTACTGGCTCAGGATCTCTCCTGAGTGATTTCACTATTGGGGTGACTGTCTCTTTCCCTGTTTCTATCTCTTTCGATGAGAACGAATGCGTCAATCACCGAAATTAGCAAGCTGACCCGCACTTTGCTTTTGCAATCATTCAAATTTTGAACTTTGGCTCGTTTAACACATAATTTTCTAAAATGCGCAGTTCCATTCCTGACTGCCAATCAGCATCCAGGCTAAGGATCTCTCCTAAGTGATTGCAAGGATGTGGACCTCGTTTCATCGGCTGATTAAGCGGTGGCTGAAAGATGGAGCACTTTTTTTGGGGAAAGGGATGGTGCTGGTTTCTTCCCTACCGCTCTTATTCTACTGGAAAGTTAAAGTGACAAGGCGTGAGGTAAGAAGGTATCACTGACGCCTGAACGGTTCAACATTCTAACGTGCCTAAAAGCAGAGCCTACGTTCAAAAGCCTAACTGCGGACATTTGATAGCTGCAACAGAGAATCATGAAATTTCGAGCTCTGTGGTAGTCTGAATTACAGTAATTTAGGAGGGAATTAAGTGAGAGTAGGCAACGAGTAGGTGGATGGGTTGATCCACTGGTTCGTAGGCGGCATGTAGTTGGAGCGATGGGGGTGAGCGGGCAGTTCTCTCATCTCTGCTGCATGCAAGCCCGGTAATCTCGTGTGGTTTTTGTTGGCTTGAGTCTAAGTGGGCTGATTTTCACTGTTATATTCTGTAGCTGACAACCTTGCAGCAACACATTCACCTCAGCTCGACTGTTCTTTAAATCGAGTGCCTCGAACAAGTTCTTAACTGATGAACGAGTACAAATTATATGATGTAGTATTCTATAAAGGTGAAGGAACTGAAATTCCATAGATATTTCTCTTGAATCCTCGCTGGCTTTACGAAGTGAAAAGCGCACTCGGAAAATAGAAAATAGCAGAGATTTTACCTTTTGAAGAGATATTTGCATTGCTGAGATAATATGGGAGAGTGGTGAGCCCGAAAAAGGGGAACACGAAGCGAGTTGAGAAGTGAACGCTTCGGTTTCGATAATGTCGTGGCGGTAGCAGTCTGTGGAAATCCGCAAGATGCAAGTTGGGCTTTTCTGCTCGTTGGCATCGCTGCAGTTTGCGTATTTGCGCGCATTTCGCATTCAGTGTTTTCCGTTGCATTATTGTTGACCTCACAGCAAACATTCATTAGTTTATAGGGGAAAAAAGAAGTTTGAGCTGAACGTTGCTTTTCTCGAGAGTGAATTTTATGTGGAAATAAACATGTATGGTTAAGCACGAGCATGCCCAACAATTACAGCACACAACAAACCGAACTGTTGACGTTATCACTGTGGGCACACAACTCGTTCGGATTTCTAATAGCTACGTTGTGATTCCCGAGATATCGGCAGGTTGGCTGATTTTCGAATGATTGCGATTTTGAAATGGTGCACTCTATAATGGAGCCCACTTAAGGCAAACCGCATGCTTAATTTTGCATTTGGGCTTATTCTTATAGAGCTTCCTGCTTCTGACGTTTTAGTCCGTTTTCCAATAGCTGGACACACTTCTCCACTTAGTGAGACTTCGAATACAACGAAAATCTGCTCCAAGGTGTTTCCTCCGAACGCTTACACATACGTCTCAGTTAGGAAGCAGTCCCTCCAAAGGTATCCACAGGACGAGTAAGGTGACAGAAAGTAAGGGCAGAAGGTGGACGAAGGTGAAGAATCACAGTGCTTGACGAATCTTTCTGTTCTTCTAAATTTCTTTAGAGATGTGGGCATGAAATTGAGGCGTAATGTTTTCTGATGAGATTGAATTTTTCATCGTCGAAATACGCCTTAAATTTAAGTGTACCATTTGGGAGTCATTCGCCTCAGCTAATGAGGACTTCCGATGTCGTTTTCAATGAGACTGGTCGAAGTATCGAGTCGTCATGTATGCTCTTCAGAAACAAAAAGGTTCGTTGCATAAATGAAACGTTTCCTTTTCACAATAATAATAGCTGAAGGTAGAGGTATTCGCACTTTAAAGTATGGCATTCATAATTCTCGAGAAAGCTCGAAGAAATGCACGAGAAATGGAAAAGAGCCGAGTAAAGTGCACTAAATTTAACGAATACAACAAGAAAATCCTTGTGAGTCGTTATTTGTTGGGCACTTTTTCTATTTGTTGTGAGGGCCTTATGGCAACCGTATTGTGTTCTATACAAGCCAGATCGTTTGCTGTGCTCTCCTCAATGTGGAGGGTGGTTTCTTCTTCGAGATTCTTTCGACGCCGTGTTTGGGCAGTGTTTTTTTGCGTGGAGGGCCTTTCGTACAGAGTGCTTCGCTTCATCGGTGCGTGATGTGAAGACTCTCGTGTAACATAGTTGGAAAAGTGACTGGAAAATTTGGTCTGTTTTGTAGCATATGATTGCTTCTATTTTCCTCTCATTGCTTCCCCACATCGGAAAGGAAGTAAGAGCCATGCGGTCTGTGCATTGCGCGCTTTCATTGAAAAGTCAACACTGCTATGCTGACTGAGGTGGCAATTGAAGAACTTGACTGGCACTAACGGTGAGACTAGACGACGAGGGAAGAGAAACTATTGAAGGGTTCGGTGAGAACCAAAGAAATCACTTCCATTTTTGCAATGTCTCGAAGAGATTGGCTTGTTTCGAGGTGCCTCCTAGTTGTGGCTGATGTGCGTTCGTTGTTTGTTGAGCTTGGATTGTTTATCGAAAATCCTCCAAGGTACTCGAATCACAGTATATTGTTCCGTTCACTCTTCCTGTTTTGCAAGAGAGCGTGAAATGGATCGCAGCTTTTTAAGTTATAGAATCTCATTTATCGCCATAACTTTCTGGTTCCTTTACCTTGCGTTTTTTTTTTTTTTTGGTTGTTTAGTATAGGCTCATGTGCAGAATATCTTCATCTGTAATGGCACTTCAACGTACGTCGTTCATTGCGATGGATATCATCCGAAGATATGCCTCAATATCGGAAATAGAACGGGGTTTTTCCTAAGAGGAAGGAAGACTGCGGCGGATAAAGACATTCATTCTGAGTGGGTCATTTTGGTGCCATTTTGAGGTTTTTTGGTCTACATTTGCATCCATTCACTGAGTCTCTGTTGATCAGCATTGTGTCCATCAGATACAAATTCTCCTATGAAGTCACAGTATTTAGTTTCGGCCATTTGTTCTGGTGGTGACGATAAAGTGGAGTGCTGCTTATTGAACGTGAAGTGCTTTGCATAACCGATGTATATTTCATGAATTTTATAGTAGATGGGTTGATAAAGAGATTAGTACAGTCCACAGAAAAATTCTGGGTTTGGCATCGCATCAGTTGTGCCTTCATTCAAAAAATAGAGTAATTTCAGAATTTTTCATCATGTAATGTTTCAGTTGCATTGCTGCTCTTGATTAGTAGACTACGTTGAACAGGAGACTCCTAATCCTCACTTACCTTCATCTGTTGTTTTGAAGACGTGAGGAATGTAGAGAGTTCCGCCTCTCGAAGTATGCGGAAAGCAGATGATACTTTTGAGTGAAAAGTTTTCTTAAGCAAAAATCTCGGATATAAAACACTATTTATTGGTGCAGCAGGTTAGGGCATAGCGAAGCAATATAGCATTTAAGTTCAGTGCAAAACGCTTACGAGTACTTATTGCAGTGGAAAGAGTTCTATATGATGTGCTGTCAGCCAAACGATATTCGAAATGTATTCGTCTTCGTCTACAAGAACCGCAAGAATCGCCTCAAGAATAAAGAACTTTTCACGGTCACGTGTGACACTTTCGTCGGTTTTGAAAGCGGTTGGAAAATTTCTATCACTATCCTCATCATATCCTTTATTAAAGATGTCTTATTTAGACGTTGCTATGATTTTAGTTTAAAAAAAAAACTTTGAAATATGTTCCATTGGCTCGGTTCATTTCGATATATTCCAATCTCGAACCTTCCCATGTTGTTCTTCTTCAGAGAGGATATCCGTGGGAGTGCCTCTTCCATTTTCTTCCAATGAATTAGAGTCACTCATCGGTTGCTTCGTCCCATTCCTTTATTTAGCTTCGTAGCCATGTGCAGAGTGAATGTGAACGTCGTCGGTAATGTTCGTTGGAATAGCAGTTGGAAGGAATGGGTAAAGAATTTTACGAGGAGGACTGTTGCAGAAAATACGGGAGAATCATGTGGGTTAAAAAAATTTATTTTGAAGCTAGGCTTGAAAGAGTTCCATCAAAGGACCCAAGTGATAGAGAGGGAGGTTATTTAAAGACGTATTTCATATGACTCGATGGTGTGGCTAGCCACTAGAATTTTGGCCAATACGTGCCCAGCTGCCCCTGAACTAATCGCTCCCTTGCAACCATCTCTCTTACCACTCATGAATAATTTAGCGAGGTGACCGGCTACACTCACATAACTACTTTCGAGGAAGATAGCGGAATGATATGGGGGAAGATTGAACTGTTTATTTCTTTTCCAGAAAACTTGGATATTTTTTGGCAATTAATCTGATGTTTTTTGAGGGGGTTGAAGATAAAAGCAAATCATGTTTGGCAGGGATAGTTGCTTCGGCATACATTTGGACAGTTGTGCCAGTCCTTCAGTTTGAGAATTCCATGCGTTTTAAAGGTACGTTATAAATTGATATTTGCAGCAATGAGAGCTTTCACTGAATTTAATTAATTGGGGATCTTGAATGGTTGATGCTGATTTAGGCTTTCTGTTGAAGAGGGAAAGGAACACGCTGTGCGTGATGACACGATTTGATGTTGTGATCGCCGCGTTCGCATCAATCCAAACTTTGATCTATTGGGAATCCTGGCTGCATCAGACTTGTTGCAGAGGTCAGTTCGCTGATAGTTTTTAAAAATTTTCTGGTGTGCTTTATGATGTTTGAGTCATTGAATTAATTGCAAGAACTTTTGATAAACAGTTTCTTATCGAATTCATCGTCAAGAGGAAGGTGCGATTTATCGTCTTCATTCAGTAGAATCGTAATGGCCTCGTCGAAGTTTTGTTTGTTTTAGTGAGAGTAGTGTGAAGGTGTTGGGCTGTTTGACGGCCACGTACTTAGCATTTTTTGATTATCCTCGAAGTTTCAGCTTTATCTTAGTGATCATCACTGGGAAGTGTTTTACAAGAGGTGATGTGAGAGGAGGTGGAAATGTGTTGGCATTTTTTGAAGCGTTGATGAGTGCTGAGATTATCAAGTAGCAGTGGTGTGAATGAAATTAGTGCTTGTCGTCATTGATTACTCAGCTGCGCACAGAAAAACAGTGACAGTTTGTGTATAATAGGGTGTATTTGTCTCGTAGAGGTTTCACTTACGAACATTCTTCTTATAGGCGCGATGCTTTATGCACAGCTCATCGATGCACCCGAATCAAGTCGCGCGCGCAGATTGTTGAATCGTGAAGTTCGGATTCATATCCACGTTAGTTAAGCATCATCTTTCATGGAATGAGAGAGAAGGCAACTCTTTTTAGGCATTCAAATTTATAGAAAATACGGATGATGAAGGGATAAGAAGCAGCAAGAATATCGTAAGCGTTCTTTTTTTTTTTTTTTTTCTTTTCAAAGAGAAGAAAGGGGAATGGTTTTTTGAAAATCTCCATGCGACCCTAATCAGAATTATGACGGGAAGAAAAGTGAACTCCTGTAGCATCTACGCAGAGGTGACAGTAAGAGGAATGGACGACCTCTTGTGATTTTAGTACGTTTTGTTGGCTGCATGAATGACTTCAACGATTGTGTTTTGGGTAATAATCCTTGGCATCGAATGTACTACTTATTAAGATAGGAAAACACTTGAGTGATTTCACGTCATCACAGAGGCAAAAGTAGATTGGCAAGTGTGTCTTGGTATGATATCGGTGCGAGATCCTGGCTGGAGGAATACATTTCATTGTTGTTGAATTGCATTTTTGTTGGCAAGGTTCACTGTGAAACAAGCGGCCGCTGTTATGAAACTTGTGGCCAGTTGGGTAGGATCATACCCGTCATTGAGGTGATGAACGCTGTTTTTGTGGGGCATAATCTGGCAAGGAATTCCTCCAAATCACCTCATTCTTGACGCTTTCATTGCATAACTATTTGTTCACGGTGGTTGAGAGTCTAATATGCTTTTCTGCAGCAAAGTCCACCGTGAATGGAGGGAGACAAGTAATCGTGCTAAAAATTGAGTGCATGCGAAATTCCTCCAATGAGGAAGGCAGTTAATTTGCCCACCACGGATATAACTCGCGTCGAAGCCACAATTATTGAAAGTCCTCACATTTTTTTTTTTTCAAGAGCTGCCTCTTGCATGAATGAATCGATCTCTTGTCATTTGACAAGGGATTTCGATTACTTTGAAAGTTTTTGAAGAAATTTTGCTCAATTCGTGATGAACTTTGCTGCGAGAGATGTGTCTCTATACGTCCAAAGTTAAGGCAGTAAAGGCAGTAGAAGAGAATGAAACAAGAGCAAGATCTGCTAGTGGTGAATAGCAGCATAAGTAGTGCAAGAAAATGCTAAAATAGGACGAGGCGGTGAAGGATATCAGATTGATGGCGAATGTTCGCTGCTAAGTTGGGCATGCTTGTGTACTGGATCTACCGGAAGGCGACTGCCGCCAACTTACAGCACTCGAAATTATTGTTGGTGGTCGATCCGCAAACGTCTGCCACCCAGGGTACAGCATTACGCAAGTTTCATTTTCTCGCGACTGCGGTGCAGCACTACGCGCCGATCGCGAACACATTCCTGCAATAACGTACCCTGCATATGTAGATAGTAAATAAATATATATATTGTTTATGTCTACGTCCAACGGCAGGTTTCACGGGGAACTGTTTTTAGTATGACCAAAAATAAGGTGATTACGACTTTTGATGATCAGTGAGAATCGTGCCAGCTGGCAAGGTGATCTTTCGTTTGCCGGGTGAATGTTGTGGGTCATTCGCTCGACTGCTTGAATGTCGACATCATGGTGGCGTATGTGGGCCAAATTTTCATTGATTATCAAGCGTAGTACCTATGCGTCCCGAGTTTTTGTTTTGCTCCATCTTTTCGCGTTCTACAGGATGGCCGTTTTGCATTGGTTGAGGGCAGGCCTCCGCGAGTGATCGGCTATTGGAACACGAGTGATATCTTGCGAGCGGGTTTCTTGCAGAATGTGATGCATTTTATCACTGTCGAAGGACTGGGCCAGGACGAAGGGATATTCGCAGTTGTTTGCGGTCAGATCCGGCAATTGGAAAAATTTTTTCGTCTGTCCAAAAAACCGGTTAGATCATGTTGTATGGGGTCACAGTTGTTGTTCGGGTTTTTGCCTTCGAGACTCGAAGCGTAACTACATGTGGAATCGAGTGGGAGCTTCTCTTTGGAATATATTTTTCTTAAACGCTCACCAGCATTTTTGATTATATTAACATATTACCGATGTCAGTGAATAGCGAGAGTATTCGAATGGTCTAGCCCGAATTTACGGGCGTTGTTATTGTTACCTCCAAACCGATTCAACTAGTCGTCCGCTGAATTTATCTGACTGTGTTTGTTGTTGTCACCGGTCGCCAAGTGCTAGCATACTACTAAATTAAGTCCATGCTAGAATCAAATTTCCATTGATGGAACTAATGCTGCTGACATGTGCATGGGAGATATTGATATCGCGTTACAGAAAAGTTGCGTAATCAAATTTAGGGGTTGCTAATATCCTATTTGAACCACAAGACAGCGGACGGACCGTGGATGAATTCTATTAGGACTACAGCGTCTATGATATCGTTCCCGGTATCGGCTTCCTTTGATTGTCATTTCGAAGGTTCAGCCGAAAACGGCGACCTCACAGGCCATACAGATGCGTCGTAAGTTAACTTCTTCTTTATGCTGCTCATCTTGAAGGAGAAGTGTAAGCTAAGGATGAAATGTCTTCTCTTCAGTCGCTTCTTGACAACATGATTAAGAAGTTTCGTTCCCTACTATTCGATTATATCCGTCCTGTGCTTCTTACGTCTATAAACGGTTTATTTGAGTTTTCGAATGGTTTATTTTTGTGTACACTTTTACAGAGGATGATTCTTTCTTTCCTGTTCAGGGGATGAGTAGTGATTACGAGAAGCGATAACTTTACACATTTTGCAATTCAAGTCTTAACTCAGCAATTGTCGTTCGTTGTCGAATTCTTCTGTCGTCTGCGTTTGTTGCATCGTTACAGGACGACAATCTGAGCTTGAATGTTCAAGGTTGTAGTATCCGTTGATCTAATTTTAATATGTGACCCACTCGCACATAAGTTTGTAAGTATTTCCTCATTTAATGCTTCATACTTCATTGATGTTCAGTTGTGTGCGGTGCTGGCAGCGTTCACTTGAAGAGATTAGAATATTTTGTGCATATGTCTCGATAGTTTCGAAACGTTTGTACACTTAGTTTTCAGGTATGGAACGCGAAATGGCGTTCGAAGGTGGGACGCTTTGTCAGGTAGTTACGCTGCTTTCTTTTTCCGTGATCTCCACGTTTTGTTCGTTTTGTCCTTGTCAGCCTTTTATCTGTTCATTGCTCCAGTACCATAAATTGTCCACGTTTTTTGAATGATTGGATTCACTCAGACGAGAGCTGTTGTTGTTCATAGGGTTTTTGATGAGCTACTTCAGCAGTGGATAAGATTTCGTCGTGGCAGAAACGTGCGATTTTTTGTGTTTGTCGCAGAAGCGTGTCATTTCCCTCATGGCAATTCGAACAAAAGAGAGCTTGTTTGAAGCTTAAAGGTTTATGCATATTAAGTTCCTTGATTGTCAAAGACGAAAATACAGGTCCAGGTTTACGGCTCAGTAGTAAAATTGCTCGCTTGAACCGCTTGGTTTCTCTTCTGTTCGGTTTCTGTGCTGTACTTGCTGTAGAAGTTGTCGTGTGCTCGGATTTACATGGCAGTTTTTGTTTGACGAGGATAGAAACACTATCCACAGACGGGGAACCGCAGCATCTCGCTTCTCAGGTGAAAGCTGCAACGCTGCACTGCTTACTGCTTTATGAGCCACTGTTTTTTGCTGTGAGTGAACGTTACTAGATGGGAACGTTCACAGTGGCTTAGTGGCAGTCCACTCAACTGCAAGCTGTTGTGATGCTGTCAGATGGTAGAAAAGGGACGCTGCTAATCGAAACCAACTCTACTGAAACCACTGGGTGGCTGCCGATCACACATCGAGTAAAAACCACAAATATCAGTGAGTGCATACACGCGATTTCTGACGGGTTTGAGTTGCGCAACAAGAGAAATAGAGGAACAGCGAACTATTAAGGGGCAGAGAAGAAGAAATATCGTCAAAGTCGGTCTATACGAAATTGAGTTGCAGCTGTGTCGTTCTTCATGGCATACACGCATGTAAGCGACGGTTTTGCTCTTCATGAAGCCTAGCTTTTTCATTCTCCTAAGCAAAGCGGATACGATTATCGAGGATCATTGCTTGAATGAGTTGCACGTTTGAGATTTTCCCCATGTGAAGAATTTCACTTCTCTTTTATGTTTTAATGTTGAGGATTTCGATTGCATCTCTTTCTGGAGTATTCTGCTCAAATAATTTCTTAACCGAAGAAAAAGGGACGAGTGTTGTGATTGTGATGAACTCTTCACTGGTCAGACTTCCTTGCTTATATTTAGTGGGACATTGTGAGTGTTCGTCACATAAGTAGCACTAGTTGGTTTAAATCCCCTTTTCAACAATACGACATACATATTTTCGTCACTCAAAGGGGCTCGTTGCATAATGGATCGGAAATCCCACTCATTTCTTTAATTGTATAGTTTTATTGGAGTTTGAGTGTATAGCGCACAGCATCTTCACAGTTGTAGGTTGATATACAATTCACAGTCGCATTTTCCGTCGTAGCAGTTGAGAGGGCAGTCGAGCGGATGTAAATGGCATAGCGCAAATTCATCGAGGAGCAGTTTTATTCCCCCATCAACTCCAGGTCGCATGAAGTACTTACCGCATCTTTATGAGATATCTTTCATTATAGAATTCCTTAATCAATACGCAATTCAGTAATGTTCCGCTCTTCCATTGGTCGTTCAACAGGGAATTTAGGGCGTGAAACCTAGTGCGATGGAAGTAGGAGAAGTTTGATAGCAGGCGGTGAATTCGTTTCCGATATTCGTCGCCTCTTTTTCTCTGACAGATGTTCTTTGAGAGTCGTTCCTAATGTTGATTGTATCGTTGGCCACTGAAACTTATGGAAATGCTTCATTCGCCCTCGTATTTGCTCGTAAGAACGTTTTATAAAACGAATTTTAAAGGAGAGAGGTCTCTTTAATCATCATGCAGACAGATTATCTTAGGATGGTGGACTATCTTGTGTCCAGATCTATGTCGAACTCCAGTAGAATTACTTGTGAACCAAGGTTTTATAATATTTTATTGGAAGAGCTTTTTGGCATATGAAAAGCGAACAAAAGCTTTATTTCGACTCGAATGTGCTAAAATATGTCTATTTAAAAGAAAGAACGTTTATAGTTGTTGCGTCGCTTACTCAGTATTTGCTGCTTCGTGAGTAGTGCGGCGTTAATTGAGGGTTCATAGTTATAGTTGTAGCATGTCATCTGTTCAGTTCTGTGAGAAGGCATTGTTATTGCAGTCGGAAAACGGTAGAGGCGAAATCCGGAACGGAATTCAATCAGTGATGGTTCACAAAAGCCTTTGCACTTATATCGTTTTTTTGTTCCAATTTAGACCTCGAGGCAACAGTGTTGCTTTTATTATGGCTAACAGTAATAAGTACATAAGTTGGAGTAGTTAACGTACCCTGAGGACATCGATGCTTCAGTGTAATTAAATTAGTCTACGCACATTTCTTTGAGATTCAGTGAATTTATCATTGCCAACCTGGGATCTTCTCCCTCTGTATCATAACTGATTAATGAAGATTCTGGGTAGATTATTGGCTCCTTAAAAAATTCGACAACCTCGACATATCATCAGATTTGACCCAAATAGGCAGCGAAAATATACAGGGTTGCTGGCGCAGCTGAAGTTATATCGGATGAATGAAGCAGTCTTCTTAGATTTAAGCGTCATGAATCAAAGTTATTTGCTCGTGAAATCTCAGATAGAACTGTGTGAATTAGCCAGTTATAGCTTTCTAGTCGAAAAGCATTTGCATCATTGCCAGCTGTAATACATACACTTGTGCACTAAGTTTTTTCCCTAAGGTTGGGGCAAAAGGGCACGTTTATATTTGGATAAATAGCAGTGTTTTTCCGTTTTTCAGTGAAGAAAGCCAGACATGGCACTTTTTCATTGGTAGGAGTGAAACACTCTGTATGCGAGCGATACAGCCGGCAATAAACAGAGTTCCAATTGAAGCTATCACTGATCTTTAATTATATAATTCATTAAGGCGCTGAGAGGGGAATAGGAGAAATTCGTGATTATTAGATCTGTAGTTGACCTATCAGCTAAGAAGGTTGCGAGCCGTATCGACTGCCTAATGTCGTCAGTTGATTTATGTGCCATATCGGGTTTCTTTCGTCAAATTTGCTTACTTCATTAGCAGAGACGTTTAGTAGCGCATTACACTCACTTTTCCAATCTACTTTCTTCTCTCTCGTGCCGCGCTTTCTTTCTTTCATTCTCGCCTATCATTTTACCTCATCGTTGCAAGGGCTAACTGGAAACAAATCGTATCATCCGCTTGTTCTCCACTGTTGTGCTATGCTTCTGCGTTGTCGTGCGCCATTTCATCGTAAGACGTCTTTTTGCTATGTTCCCTTAGTGATCTTTACTGTGTACGTAAGTTGTCTCCAATGGAACCACTGCATCTAGGCGAGAATCTGACTTCAGAATCGGCCGTCTTTGGCGCATGAAGCAGAAACCAGTAACGTTGTTTGATGACGGAATGCTTACATTTCCATTCTCTCGCTCTTTAGTGCATTATCACTTTTACTGCAGAGAGTGCACACGAACGAATTTTCCTATAGGATAATTTATAACCTTCATACTTCGGACTTTATTTTATGCCACAAATACTTTCGTATAAATTCAAAAGGGAGTGAATTAGCGGGCTGGCTTCATCATTTATTATGAATCCGATGCAGCAGATATGACGAAATATTTTGTAAAAAAACTGAATTCTATCGTCTCATTTACCGTTTTGGAAACGTTTCTCTCTTTCATTTTATGTGCTAATATTTAGGAGCAGCTTCACAACCATCAGTTTGCGTAACAAAGAGCGATTCGTCGACATTCGAGGATGATTTTCCACCTGGCACGAGTGAACTGAGGTTTGCGCTTCGTCTTTCATATTCGATCTTCCTCTTTTCAAATCTACAGCAGTGGCTCAGTTGAGGGAAGTCGAAAGGGTTGTTGAAGTAATCGCCGTTCTATCTGGGCTCTAGTTTAGAAAGAAACATGTCGCGCTACAAACGCTTTATCTTTTTATCTTAAGTAGCACTTGGAAGTGGTGGCACGCGACAAGTTAAGGACAATGATGGGGGAAGAGGGAAGGCAGTTAGTGGAACTAAAATACGTAAGGTTCGCTTAAAGGCTACCACACGTTGTATACGTTCTGCATCACGTTCTGTCGAGAAACATTTGGCTGTGCCAAGAGATTCAGGCCACTTTCTATTGCTTTGTAATATGAGTTCATTTTCTAAGAGATTTGTGCAATGATTTCCTCCCTTCAATGCATTTCCGATTTTCCTGTGACGGGGTGAGCAGAAATAGTTTCATTTCATGGTGCTTTTAACTCCTTACTGGAACTAAGGGAAGCATGGGGGAGGCTGAGCAGAATGCCCATTGTTTGCGAGGGAGCTATCATTTGCTTATATCCACCTCGAACTCTTTTTAGCCTCCAAATGATAGTCTCGATTGCATACGATATTCTCGCGATTGTGCAAATTTCCGTAAATATCAAAGTCGTGGTGGGTTTTTTTCTAATACATGAATGCTGCATATCAACTGTGTTCTCTATAAAGGCGGAACATGCTCAAAAAGAGGAGACGAGGTGAGGAGTCGATGCATATCTGGAATTTCACTTAGTCATCATTGGTGTGTAAAATGGCGTAGGCATGAATTTCAGAGGGCAATCAGAGAAGATGTTCTTTCGTCATTAATCGTTTGAGAGTTCATAGTATCCGGATGACAGAAATTATGTTTCGTAATTGCGCAGTCGTTGTCGGTTGTGAGTTGGTATTGGCAAAACGCAAATATCGTAGGTGAACGGCCGATCGGGCTGTGCATTTTGCAGATTTTGGAAAGAGTATTTCCCATCATCGTGTGTGGTTCCGAGAGTCGTCATAGCTTTCTTCTTTCACCCATATTATTCATATTCATGGTGAAATTATCGTAGAGGAAGTTATGGCAGTTATCCTTCAGTATTTCGTAGGTATAGTTGTTCTGTGCTTTGATGACTGGAAGATTTTCGTTCTCTTTGCTCAAAGATCATTATGTCGCAGCAAGTACTTAAGTTTCACTTCCTATGCCGAAACAGTCGTTGTCTTGCGCGCTTTTTTTGAATCTTCGATCCTCAACCAGAAGTTTTGCATGACAGAATGCAGGAACCTCTCTCTGCATCATGTAATGAGCGTCTTTTTCGAGGAGTTTAATCTCAGTCGACACCAGCGCGTATCCACCATTGAGAAGTTGTAACGGCTACTGCCCTCTGTAGCTCATCTAAAAAATTTCGAAGAGTCGGTTTCTCTTTACACTACACAGTAGCGTCCACAATGAATTAATGTTCTTCCCGAACAGCGGGTTAGTCCGCTGCACAAACCAAAATTTGATGGAGCTCGTGAAAGAAGAGATGTTTCGGAAGTTTCGGTCCTGAACTGATTCGAAGGTCGACCACTCTTTTAGGAGCTTCGTTAGCTGTCAAATTCGATCGTTTGATTTGCTGAATTTAAGTCCATCAAGCAGCGTTCGAATGCAGAATGTGTTTTCTAACCATGAGTTTTGCAGGGAACACATATCTGCGCCGATCTCTCAGAAAGTTTCCGGTACAGGTATTGCTGTTTAGTCTTTTTCACTATCAAGATCCTCGGAAAATATTTGGTATATATCATTACCTTGCCACCTATTCTTTCATCAGTTGAATTGAACTTGAAAGTTTATCTTCATGTGCATAGGTAGGTCCCCTTTTCAAGTGAGAAAGAAGGGGAATGTTTGGGAAGTGGGGGAGAGGGTTTGAAGTACTGATGAACCGTCATTCAGCGTGGAGCATGTGTGGAAGGAACATTCGGCTTGTGAGAAGTAAGATGTAGCACCGTCCGTTGCCTTCCCTACTCTTATCTTTGTTTGTGCCTAATCTTTTTTGTTACCTGCAAAAGTTTTTGCAGATCAGATCCACGCCTCATTAGTGGTTCTGTTAACTACCGCCCTTCCTTGCCTTGCTCTTCTAGTGAGACGCCAACAACTTATACTGTATGCATGTGAGCCCACGAATTGATGTCGGATGTTGCTGGTTGTTTTTTCAGACTCACCAGGCCTTCGAACGCATGTGCACGGGTACTCCTCTCCGTCGCCGCCATTGTACATGAATTATGAAGCCTTCATGAAAGCGGTTACTAAAGTGAACGTTGGAGGGCAAAATGATTGCGAATCGGCGAGTAAGCTGCTTGTTTGCCGAACGTTACGAAGTGATGATGCCTCATAGGGGTTGTTAAGGTTGCAGATGCTTAGGCCGATATAGTTGCCACGCTTAATTTCTAAAACTTGACGATGTCATCTTACACATTCGAGAGTCCGTCGGGAGGTGGGGATGGAATAGTCAATATAGTTGATAATGCGTAACACGATGACAAAGGCGTCAGAGGGGTTTCTTACTGGCAGTATAGTTGGTGCACTGAATGAGATGCGTTTGCTGCTAAGCACTCGGCACACATTCATATTTGTAGCCGGTGTTTTAAGTGTGTCGGCAATAGTTGATGCTGAAGTACATTTGCAGCTGCTATACGCCACGCGGATGGGCACTTCGATTATGTTAATGTTCCGAACACGTCGTCGGCAACAAAATCAAGTACGTTCTGGCATTTCAAAAGCGGCACCGATCTCGAGTGGGCCTCATATGAAAATTCAGTGACGGGTCTTTGTTCACTCCATTCTAAGCTTTTTACTAGGTGGTTGATATTTGCTCCATACTGGCTGCTTCCTTTTTCACTTAATGGTGGATTGTTTTTTTCGATTTTCATAGTAATAACTTCAGAAGAACAATTCCACTATTCCGTGATTAAAGTTCAGGTGAAATTCAGTGCTGTAACGTTTACGTTATTCCAGCAGCTGAGTGACTTCGAAGGGTGACCTTTGCGTTGTGCGGTCTATTTCTTCAGGAAGAATATTTGTGCAGCACAAATAGGATTGATTCGTTTGTAATAGGGTGAATATGGTGGGTCGTTAAGATGCGTGGCGTTTCACCTATACTATGCTCTTTTGCATAGTATCTTACTGTTTCGAAAGTGTGACTAACAAGGTGGAAGTTTCATATCACTGAACAGAGGGATTAAGATATCTTTGTATGCTTCTTTTGCTCTCGATGGAAGCATGTATGAGTGGTAATGCAATGCTTTCGATTAGATGAGTGGCATTTCACCAGATGACAGCAGTACTTTTGAAACAGCGGATGTCGTTTCCATTCGCCGTTATCGAAGATAAAGTGTTGGGGCCCAAAAGTAAACATTGGTGTTTTTTCCGAGTTCTGCAGATGCTTCGAGATGTTTTATAGCCATGTTATGTGTTCTCATGACTATCAGTTTATGGGTGCGAAGAACGTATAGCAATTGGTAAAATGGGCAGACTCTACTCCACTGAAGCTTTGAGAGTGAGTGATACTTGGGTCGTAGCAGTATAATTTTTCCAACATGGATTCAAACCTCTTTGCTCTGTCTATTGTTCCAGTTGAAGAAAATGGTGGTGAAAAATTGTTCCAGCAGGTCTCCTTGATGACTGTAGTTGTATTGACAATGACAGGCATAATGATGTCGAAGGTTTGAGGGAATTCCTTTATTTCTTAAGGAGGTTGAATTGCTTTTTGTATAGGTTGCGATATTCGACGTGCTTCTTCGGATACGCCAAGTTATGTCAACGTTAACGAACCAAACAGCGGCACTTTTTTTTCAACTGGTAATCTCATTTCTTTGCTCGCTCCAGTTATCCCTCTCCTGGCTCCATGTGATTATGCGCCTAACCATAATCCAGTCTTGATCCCGCTTTTTTTAATGGTTCTCCATATATAACCATTCTTACCTTCGCCTATTTCACCACTTTCCTTTGAAGCAAAATGGACCAGAAATTGACCCTTTTCGAGGTCGTTATCTGTACTTCTTCTTGCAACACAGTTCACCCATCGGATGGTCACTTCCGGTTGTGCAGACGATGGAAGCGGTAGATTGACTGCAGGAGTGTGCACCATGTTGCAGGTTGCGCAGTGGTGGATTTACATGAAAATGTATGATGGATGCGAGATTAGATTTTCAGCGTGAATCCACGATAATAGCTGCCCTATTTGCCTGTGCAAAACCTCTTAAGTTATGCTTCTGCTTTGTGTAGTGCCTCGAATGGGAGCTTATTCAGGTAAGTGGAGCTCCTCCAGGGACGAAAAATGAATGGAAGTATCCAGGAAAAACGAGTAAGAAACTTGCAAGGAGAGGGAGTGAAATTGATGGAAACATGGCTGAAAAGGTTTTAAAATAGACAAGGAAGTGCTGGAGATAGAGAAGTAAGTAATTTTTCAAAAAAAAGGAAGTTTTTGAGAAGGTAGTCAGTAATCCAAAAAGTTCTGAGAGTATTATAGGTCAAGCCTGAGCTTAAAACGCAAATAGACCATTCAGCGGGTACAAGACCATTAAGAGTACTCGTTTACGTGTAAAAGGTTAGCCTTATGAAATCTTTTGCTCGCTAATCATTACGGAGCTGAAAGGAGCTCTATTTTTATCGGTGGCGCTATTATTATTATCTCTTCGTATGAGAGGGCTGCGCGTGGTATGGCGTCTAATATAATATTTGTGTCTAAATGCGAGGCAAGAAGGCTTCTATAATGAAACAAACTAGAACTCACCGGATGGCATATCTTCCGGAGTCCACAAATATTTTATATCGTTGAAGAGACTTCAACAAATTGCCACCTCAAATAAGTATTTCGAGCGTTGATGTCTATAAGCCATCAGATAGAATATGAAAGCAATCAAGTAATTTCTTTATTTAGAGAGCATTGTGTGTCGGCTGCTCGCAGTTAAAAATGCTGATATAACGACCTCAAGCTGAAACGCTGGATGTGTTGGAAGTCCTTGCAGTTTTGTAGGTTGGAATGCTTTTTTAAGGTTGAAGAATGGCGAGGGATTTGCAGAGATTGTTGATGGTCACTTCTCGAGTAATGGTGGAGCATCGAATCACTGTTTGTCGACACCGCCGGCGAGTGCACGCGTTTTTAACTCGGAGCTGTCGATTGCTTCGACGCGTCAGCACGAAGAGAATGGGAAGTGCATCGACCTTGGAAGTCGCAATACGCCACCTCCAAACCATTCACATTCGTCTAGGAAAGTTGTCTGTCGTGCTGGCAGCTGGCCTAAACATGTCTGCAATTTCGCAGAGCATATGGTTGGTCGTTGTTGTTATCGTTTTTTGTGGTTGTTTTTAGTGTAACTGCTCTTACTTTCACTTTGTTGATACCGTTTATGCGGGCATGTCAATAATCTTTCCCCTTTTAGTGACTGCAGAATTGAGCCATCTACTCATACGATTACATCTTTAAGTTGACAGTGCATTTGCTGCAGGTTCGGGTGGAAGCAATATTTTGGCCATCCATTTAAGAATATGAACATCATGAGTTTCCATCTCGCCAGTCTGTTTGGTCACTCGGCATAAGTCGTTCCCATCAAATTCAATTAGCTCACTAGAATTTCAACACCACAAGGGGAATGAACTTCGAGATAATGGCAGTAGAACACAACAGTTTGGCTTCATTCATAATATTCTTGCTACCGTCATATTTGGTCAAAATGGAGTATTTGAAGTTGACTTAGGTTGATCGAAAATAGCGTCTTATTTCTTCTTTTTTTTTTTTTTGAAGTTATTCATGTCTGGTAAAGATTTCTCGATACACGTTTCCCTATCCCCCATCGTCTTCACCATCTCCTTTCCATCCTGAAAACTAGAAACACTTCCTCTAAGAATCTTCGTCCCTCATGAAATTGACACATTCTCAGAAAGGTCTGAAAATTGTAAGTCCCCATTCGGTATATCCCACCGTCGTTCACAAGAGCATAGAGAATCTCGCATCCCACTGATTTTATACATCTCTTCTAAGATGATGGGAACTAGGGCTTTTGTCCCACTCATCATTTCATCACCATTTGTGTTTTGGGCTGAGCAGTTGCGCATCATGGTTGCGCGGAGAAGTCGTTTTTCATTCGATCGGGAGTACCTATTTTAGAATTCGTTGTTACTGGAAAGAGGCTCGAAATGTGAAGGAAGGGTACTGATAAGGGGAGGAAATGCGTGAATGAGGCGTTTTATCACAAATGTTTCGATGATCACTATGTACTTTGCGTCACCGAATTGTTTCTTTCCGATTTTCTCAACTCACTTTTTAGCATCGCTTTTCAGCTTTTTCTACTCTAATAAAAGTCGTTGTGATGTGGCAAAAAGTGCGATTTCAGGAGGAGGGAATGGGAAGGGTACCAAACGTTTCCTCGCATTAGATGGCACAGACATTTGTTGAAGGATGTGCCAAGTCCAGGTATTTTTGAAATGAGTTTGTTCAGCCTGGCTCGCATCATTTGTCAACGTGTAGTATCGGTGTGAATGGCTATGCGTTCGGTTCGGGATGTGTTGGTGCTCGTTCATGCAATATGCAGCTACCGACGACCAACGTTGTACGTTGCACTTCGTTAACTCATTCGAGTTGCAACTTTCAGTCGATGTTGGTTGGCAAGGGTGATAGCGTTTTTCGTTAAACGTCAAGAGGAATTCCATAAAACAGTTCACTCAATGTCAGTGGGAAACGCGATGTTCATTGCGCCTTTGTCAGTGAACTTAAAGTAGGCACAATAGGGATCCGTCAGTTGATGCTTGATCAAACAAATCTGGTTGCTGAGTGCTATAAATCATTTATGGATCAAATACCCACTGCTGTAGTGCATATCTTTGCAATTTTGCCTTTATGGGTATTCTTGACTGTGCACGTAGCAATTGCCTTTAGGAAACAAGAAGAAGACCTTTCAACTTTATTTGCCACTGTCATATTACGTTCAGGTGGCTAGCGCATATTTTATAGCAAATAATGATGAGATGTTTTGTAGGGAGGAGCTTTCGATTATGAGCGGAAGGTCGCTTCTGAATGCAAAGGTAAATACCTGAGACAGCAACAGAGAGGAGCGAGAACTCGAGGTCGCGATGCAGCGAGCTTCAGAGATAAAACGTTGGTTATTCGAAGGAAAAATATTGAGGATATTCAACATCCAAATTGTTCCTTCTGTTCGCTTCGCCAGTCGTTCTTCAGCTTAGGAATGCGCCAACACATTCACTTCTGGAATTGCGACGTTTTCGTTTTCTTCTCATCTAAAACACACTTTAAGGCTGATGAGGATGACATTGTGGCTCTGACGAGCTCTTTTGTCATAAGATTTAACTGATAACGTGAGGTAACCGTCGAACTGTTCTCTCATTTCATGAATTGCGTTTCTTTTCTCTTAAGTAATATTGCTGTCGACTAATGAGATGCAAGCAATTTGCAGCTGACGCTTGTTGATGCCTATATAGTTTGCTTATATTTGAACGAGTAATGTGTGAATAAGGAAATTCCATCGTCCAAAAATAAGGAAGAAGACGTGGAAGAGGAGAAAATCCATAAACTTGAGTGTCTACGCTCAAGTTTATGGATTTATGGTCGGATAAGTAGCGGTTTGCATGCGGCCGTTTCTCGGCTATGGAAGTTTCTACTGTTTCGTTACAGACTTTTCTTTGCGTACATTGTCGAATTTTTTGTTTCCTTTCTCTAGAATTAATTCAGACTGTGTTCTATGTGCATTATGAAGTGATCAGAGCATTTCCTTCGTCGTAGTTGCTTCTCTCTTTTACAAAAGCACTCTTCATCTTAATTTCACTTGTACAGCTTATTTAAGAAAATCGCGGCAAGGATAGCATTTTGCTGATTAATTTGACATTCCTCGCAACGGTTATGACAAACATTCTAATAAGGGAAAAATAGCCAAAAAAAAAGTCGAGTTGCGTGATCGGAAAATTATCCTTCAATTAGCAAAATTTCTCAATTGTTGGTGCCAGACTAGCGCTTGGCACAGGGTGCCCTCTTTTGTGGTATGATATTGTGAGAAAAAAGTGGAGCTTTGCTCCGCACATAAATATCACCCACATCTTCCTCGTGTCCTCTAAAAATTCGGATAATTCTGAAGATCCGGAATTGTTAGGAGACTCTTCTAAGTGGCATACCGGGATTAGAAACTTTTCAGAATATTGAAACAATCAATTCCAGCGCCTTTATATCATTAAAAGAGTTAGAGCCGGTGGGGAATACTGCGAGAAAGGATAATGAAAAGTCTGAGAGATGTTGAATTTTTTCCTTAAGCCTCACAAACGAACAACGTTCTGAGTTGTTCTTGAAAGATCCACGGTGATCGATGATGAAAATCGGTGAGAATTTCAGAAAGACGAGAAGAACTCGTCGGCGTGCATGATTGCGCTCGTTCGATGGGTAGATTTTCCAGTGTTCCTTTTCCGTGATGGGAACATTACTATCGAAGTATTGTTTGTGGTTAAGTTGACGTCACTGTTCGTTTGAGACATTTTCCCCTTCAATTTTGATCGCATGCTTGGCGGCATTAGAGCACGGATGCATGACATGTCTATGTGCACCGTGCTTTGTTCCTTTTATTGTTTTGAGTTGTTTTCGGTGACTGCTGTTGTTTTCAGTCGAATGAAGCAGCATCAACGCTCAAGATCTGTTGGCTTAGAAGCGACTGTTAAGCGTTCAGGATCAACGAGAGAGGAGAACTGGGATCGGGCGAAGAGGATAATCGGCGGTGCGCGCAAGTCAATGAATGGCTCGAGAAGCGCTATGGTGAGTGGTTCCGTTTGCCTCCTTGGTGATATGTAGCAGCTAACTAGCTTTTTTTAAATTCCTTCAGTAATTATTTAAATGAGCATGCCGTTGGACTGTCTTTCACTTTTCGTGACAATTGATTTGGGAGGGTGAATTGAGGAGGGCGTCTACTCATGCTACAGTTCCTTGGCTTACTTCCCATGTCGGACTATTCACGCTGAACGTCGATCGCTCTGCAGATGAGCGTACCGTCGATGAAAAGTCAATTACGCTTTGCGTAAAGATATCTCTGCCCTTTTTTCATATCGTGTTGTTCTGTTTGGAGTATTTTATGATGTGATCACATCTCTCGAACACGCAGAAAGTCCCCATCCCAGCATCTCGAGAAAATTCATTGTTAAGGATGATTGGAAGGTCTGACGCGTTAATTAGTGCTCTACAGAATGACGGTATGTGCGCTAACATTTTGATAAGTTTAGACATGAGTATCTGGGTATGCACCACTCACTGTTGGCTGGTTGAAATGAGTTCGGAAAAGCAACTGAAAAGTGGTATGACCGGAAGGTTTGCTGATGAAAACTATTGAATTGTCTGCGCGGTTAATGATTAGTGGGACAAAATGTGAGGGGTGGGAAAGTTGACAAAGTACGTCTATGGGATGCACCAAGGGGGACGGCATCTCCGTGCTTCTAGTAGAGCTTATTCATCACATTCATAAATCGTAAATGGCTACACTATACATTATTCATAAGCTGATGGTTGTAGAACTATTTTCTCTACTGATCTTTTAAGTCACTGATTTGTAGCCGCAAAGCTCGTGGAACGTGCTGAGCAATCACTGAAGCAAGTTTACTACAGGTTTATTTTAAGTGCGAGCTGAGCATATCCCTGAGCCACATTACGTTTTGATTTTCTTCGGAATTACTAGGCAGATATGAATAGGGATTTATTGAATGTGATACTTTGTATTGTGCAGGCGCTATGTTGTGGATGCAAGTGTTACGTCTTTCAATGAAGGTGAGTTTCGGTTCCTACCTCTTTGTGTGCTATTTGTGGAAATTATATTGCATGGGTCATCTAGAACTCTTCTGCTTTTTTTCAGTATTTATTGTTTATATGAAGAATATGTGCCCTCGTGGTCACGATCATATACTGCAGATGGTCAGATACTTGAACCTCAAAGAATGCTAAAATTTGCCTCTCGTGAAATTGTTCGATCAGCATTTTGGTTTTCAGCAATCGGCTTCTCTTGATAAGCTTATTTCTTCACCGAACAATTCGTCAAGATCTGGGGTACAATTTTATTGCTTTCTGCAAACTGTTGCTTTTCACATATTGCATGTTTTTTTTCTCTCTTTGCTACAGCATTCGTCTTTTGTGGGTGCTTCGCTTCATCGGCTGGCATGCTAAAAATGAGTGAGCGTGTTTGCGGTGAGTATCACCCAAACCTTCATAGCTTTTAACGCTCTTAGCACATTGAAGCGCTTCTTTTGCCGAGGTGAGTGAAGAAATTTATTGAGAATTTATCGGGGAATTTTTAACTTTGATTCATGAGAATGTTGGATTTGGTTCATTTTCTTCTACTGAAATACGTTTCTCCCACTTTCTTTGAGAGGATGAGTCCCAACTCGGACTGTTGAAATATTCAAGATATGCACCACATCGTCCACTTCACTCGCAAGACGCACGTTTGGTCTTTCCGGACTAATGCTTGCATCTTTTTTTGCCAATTCTACCCTTATGTCGTTATTTTGTGGTAGTGGATGGATCGACTATGTCACCCAAATTTATATTTTTGAAATGTTTCTTAATTTGAAGAGAAAAGACGTTGAAGTTTTGCTATTGCATTGAGATCATTTACGAGCCTTGTGGCTTCAGCGTCACGCAGAACTGATTGGAAGCATCTTGGAAGTGTGGGATAAGGTTTTGTTTAGAGCGCTTTCCGTTATTGAAGAGGCTTTGATGTGTCTGCAACGTTATTCTCGAATCAAAGGGGCTGGCATCAAGTGATTGTTGCATTGGAGTCGGGCATCTTGTTGGCGAATACGTTCGTTGTTTGCTTTGCTTCTTTGGTGTTAACGGCACTGTGTATTGTTTTGCGAATGAGTACCTCTTTTGCAGTTACCTCAGTCGACGCTTCGACTGGAAGCGCCTAGTCCTCCGGCTGCCGCCGAGAAGATACCAAGATTGGATATATTTGTTAATGCCGAAACAATTCAAAGTAAGCTTTCGTAGCATGCCGCATTGTTTTTGCGTAAGTTTAAAACCGGTGCAGGAGTATCTCAAGGGGGCCAATATCTTCGCCTAGAGTAGTACCTTCAGTAAAGTAGTAGAGAATAAGGGAAGGGAGAGGAAGGGACCAAACGGGAGTTCTTTCTTCCTAAAGGAAAATTGGAGTAAGTAGGGAGTTCCCACTTATCGGCAGCGAAAAATTAAAAGGGGATTCGGTTAGCCGATGAGGATTGTTTCAGACTCACCTCTATTCACTCCAGCTCATGAAACGTCTGCAGATAATAGGGTCTTGGTAATCAGAACCTCTGAGATGTAGCGTCAATGTTTCAAGTGATTTGGGTTTGCCACCTTTGCCTTAGCTTATCAGTAAACGATGCTGTAGGTGAACTCATTCGAATGTGAATTTTTGAAAGGCACAAATATTGATTCAGAGAATTTTATACTTATTCCGTTCCTCTCTACTTATCAGTAAGGGCGTAATTTCAACCTATTTCTGATGGGTAGAATTTTGTAGACAAGCAAAGTTTTAGATGAAGCTTTTCTCTCGCTTTGCTCACTATGGTTTGTCAACTATTGGGGGGTGGGGAAGGAGAGAAGGATAGTCAGCTAGAGTGATTCGGATAAATTTCGCCTCGCCTCGTCTGACAGTGTTGTTGTAAGGTTAAAGCCTAGCAGTTGAAGGTTTTTTAACGTAAGATGAGGTGAGTGGTTCTCATTTCATCAGTTGCTATGCTGATCTTTGTGCAGTAATTTTCGTTTCTGTACCTCAATATTTTCCTATCTTGGAACCCTGCAGGTATACTTCACCGTCTTGCTGATGCGATTGCAAGTTAGTTCTGTCGTATTAGAAATACTTTCAGAATTGAATCGAGGCCGATAATTCACAGTGACGAGTCGTAAGCTTTTATGGAAGCAAAATAGCTCATTTTCAAATAATTTTTCTCTGATTGCAAAGTAAAATGAAGGAATAAGTTGATATTTGCGCCAGCAGTGGCTTTTCCGTAATGTTGCGCCTGCAGCTTCGAGTATAGATTGGACAATGGAAGCTAGTGGGATGACCTCAGTCAGTATATCTGATAGTAATTTCGTTCGTGAGGAGATTTGATTAGCTTTTTAGATCATTACGGAACCCCCGCACCTGAAATTTTGCATTTTTTCTTTAGTTCTGGTTGCAACTCTCCTACTCGTTGGAGAAGAGGCTCTTGATTTGTTTACGCTTGCTGTACTTGTTGAAATTTAAATTCATGCCATAAATGACAGTTTCTGCTCGTTTGTCATTGTTATCCATATGAGGTAATCTTTATAGGTAGCCAGTTAATGTTGGGATTCGGATCTCCCGGGAATTGCAGTTCTACTTATATGGCTTAAGGATACTCGAAAATCGAGCACAAATCTCAGGAAACCTGAATGAAGTTCTTGGGAGCTAGCACTTCATTCTTGTAATTTTGGCATGAAATCCGCAAAAATTCGCAAGCATTCGAAAAGTGAGAGTCAGCGCTAGTGCAGTGGTTATTTACGTCTTTATGAAGTAATTTAGGTGACGCTTCAACGTCAGCATCTCTCCAGGGTCCGAGCCCGATCCCGGGTCTCGTGAAGTTACCACCTGAGAGATTCGGACTGAAGAGAATGGGGAATATCCTTACAAAGAGCCTCCGTAAATCGGTTACCGGCTCTTATTCGGTACGTCACGTGATTCTTTTCCAATATGTGATGTTTTACTCATTTCTATTTATCCGTTCTAATTATAATCTTCCCCTAGCTATCTGTGACTCTGGGGAACGTGGCCAGGGGAGAGTACTTCAAAGTGCAAAAATGAAACTTTCCAAGGCTTTCATTTATTTGAACGTAAAAAGACAAGAGTCTCATGGACAGTTTTGAGAGTGGAACGATATCGTTTAAAGGAGCAAAGATCCTCTTATTCGTTTGAATAAATTCGACTTTGTGATTTGCGGAATCATGGAGAAAGCGCTAGTAGTTACACAAGATGTGATCCCCGATTGTCGGGAAATTCTGCCTGTCGCTATTTTTTCACTCAATTTCCTATCCTCTACAAGAGGATTTATATTCTACGAGATGCTTGACCTTTAAGGGTTATGATTTTGTGAATTTTTTTGCGATTTATGGGTGTGAAAATTTCGATCTGAAGTGCTGCCAAAAATCGCTTTCAGTGCACAAAATTCATACTAATTGTCTTGCATGGGATGGTGTTCAATGAAAAAAAGCAGTGAAAGTAATGTCAAATGACGTTATCATTTTCTTATTTCCCTTATTTTTTCCGGCAACTTCCACTTCTCCACGCCGGTTACTTTTTATCACCTATTAAAAAGTTTGTAGAATTAGCGATTAATGATGTTACCCGGTCAATTTTCCCGACTCTCTGCCTTCTCCTCCAACTTATGATGTATCTGCAAATTGGTCCCTATTCTTCTTTCTCGATGAATCGAATTAAGGAATCAGTAGTAACATTTTGAATGTTCATTGAATGCACCGTGTGAGCAAACATAGAGCACTTAGGTTGGGCTGAAGTCAAACTTTTCTCTCGTATTTTCATGCCGCTTCTGTGTAGCCAAATTCGCTTTCCCACAGGCCGTTCCTTCGCAGGTTCCTTCCTGATCTTCTTGCCGGTGTCCTGCCGTGGCCACTTCACTCCTTGGCGTATCTTTTCCACTTCCTCTACCAACCATCAGTTCATCGATTCAGTCGTCGGCCGTATCCTTCACAAAAACGTCTACGATCTTCTGATTCCCCTTCTTCTTCCATCCCCCCTTTGCGAAAATTGGTCCGGCTGCTGCTCTTAGTGGTTTCCTGATGGCATGTGATTTTGAATCGTAGGTATCGTAAAAAGCGGTGCCCACGAATTCGTTAGTTCCGAGCGATCTTTTTCCGGTTGTTGTGTTCAGTTGCCAGGTCAATATTTGTAGCCTGAGAACAGAAGCTTTGGTTGGGTTCTTTGCTTGTCGAAGGAGCCAGTGCATAAAAGAATGTTCAGCCAAGAAACGAGTTGGGATTTTCTGTGAGCAGACTTATGAGCTGATGTACTGTTTTTGATTATTTTAAAAGTTGGTTTTTCTTCAACTAACCGTGCTGTTCAGAAATACGATGGTGAGCGTGCCACACATCACTACAACCCAGGGGATACGAAGGAGCTTCCACCAGTTGTTGACTGCATTGAATCGGCGGTCAATAAAGGGCGTGCACGTCTAATCGAAGCCGACAGGAGGAACTCGGGTTTCGTTGACGGGATCCATTCCACGAAGTTTGCCTTCGTTCACCCGTCATGGTCACTAGGCACATAAGTCTGCAAAAATATTCTTCTTTCAACGCAATGGGTTGGTTGAGACGGTGAATGGAGGGGGAGGGGAAGTTGAAAAGGCGGTATGAAAGATGGCAGTATCTTTGATAGTCGTACATCAGTTATTTCCTCTCCTTTTTCCCTTCTCAGCCATCGCATACAAATATGTATATTTCGTAGCGCCGCACCTCATGATGCACACCTATGCACACCGACCATTGTATTTTCAAGGTCAGTCGATTTGTTATGTTGTAGGTGTGCTGTGGCAAGAGCCTTGCGTTTAACGGGGGACTGGAATGCCGAATTTTCCATACTGTTGACTTCTGGGGAAGATGGGGATACAAAATATTCTTGGTTAGTGAGAGTCGCTTCTGGCGATGAGGCTCATAGACTAGGACTGCGAACTGAATGAACGAATTAAAATGGATAGGGTGAGGAAGGAGCGTCGTTCTGAACCTCGTCCCTTTAGTGACATTCGATCCAGTAATAATGCGAAAGTGTGCATAAAGCTGCCAACGGTTCAATTTAAGTGTATCATCGCATGTGCCGGCACACATACGTCATCGCTATACGTTGACGGTCGAAACGTGCGATTTGTTGAAACCATCGGTTGCTTCTGCGCGTGCCAAGGAATCTGGCGGCGAATCGGATGCTGTCTCTTTCAACTCCCACACTCTTTCCAAGTATGTTTTCCTAGAACTCTTCGCTTTCTAAACAGCTCAGTAGTGGAGCGTTTCGAGATGTCTCTATTTTGAGATGCAGTTGTTATTGATGGAATCAAGGAGGTAGGTAGATGCCTTGTCTCTCTTTCAACCTCCCTCATTGCGGACCGTAGTACCCCGCAAATTTTATGGTTTCGCAATAGTTCTCCCCAAACGAGTCTCCGTAATCGACTGATGGTAATTTTCGTAATTTCCGATGCTACAGAAGCAGATGCGACCGAGCTGAAAAAAGGGAGAACGGGAGGCAAAGGAGGCATAGAATAATTGCATCTTTCATCTCTTTAAACTAGTGTAGACTTGTTATGCCAGTCTGGTTGCCTGTTCTGCCCATCTTTAATGGTAGTTCGGCAGCTTTGCTGGCAAGGGGAGAGAAGAGCAGGCGAGATCGCCGATTATGAATGCTTCTATCGGGGCCCATTCTTCAACTTTATAGAGGTACTGTTGCGACTCCGAGCAGCGTTTCTTTAAAGTATGCCTCGCGCATTTTTGTGTATGTTGTATTTAATGGTGTGCTTTTATTTCAGTTCTTCAGTGGACGCATTGGCCGCAAATATTGTCTCTTCAATGTCACGTCCCAACGAAGTAAGCGGTGATAAGAATTTCCCGTGCGGTGCGCCTCCGCTCCCACCGAAAACTTATTTGAAGAAAACGGTATTGTCGTTGTTGCTTTTCTTTCTTTTATTTGCAGTCATAGGGAGGAAGGAGATCTGCGCTGCAAACTCCACTATGATGAATGCAAAGTTTCTGCGTTTTCTTGAAGGGAAGTCGCTTTCTGCCTAATTCTTGTTTAGTCTTCAGTTCATACCTACGTTTTGGGGGACTACGATGGAATTTCTTCAGGTTATAAAGCGTTTTTTTTTTTTTTTTTGATATTATGGAGTTATTCGTAGGTGCAGATAATAAGTTCATAACAGAAAGGAAATGTAAAAGTTGGACTGAGTCATGCCTTGGCAGTTGGTCACCGACACGAATAAGTAGGCCATCATTAGAGGAGATGCACGTAATGCTTCCAAGTTTTGATTCATCAGAGTGAAGAAAGAACAAGGAAGAAAAGTCGAGGATAAATATTACAGTAAGGTGCTGCTTAAATGTAAATGAGAAGTGGGGGAAGGTGGAGCGCGAGAAGACCTGAAGAAGCAAACGATAGCCTAGAATGAAGGCATAGTTGAGTAGTGAAGTTAGAATTGCAGGCGGAATGTGATAGCTGAGAGATATGTTGTCGTGGGGATATAAATTTTCCATAAGAGCGATTGAACAAAGCTCATTGAGGTTTTGCGTCATCCGTTATTGCCTAAGGGTTTCTTTTCATTGAAAATGTTTGGATTGCATGTGTGCTAGAGATTTTTGGAAATAAGGTGGTTTCTTGATAGGTGCAGATGAGGCAAAATGTCACTTATACCGTTCTTTTCCTTGCATCATCTTTCATGCACCTCCACATAGTTCGCTGATCTGTGTCAGAGGCTCAGGGCAGTTTACCGCTTAGTTTGTGCTCACCGCCTTGCGGATCTCGTCTCTTGCCATTTTTCGTTTCTGTGAATTTGCGTTTTGCAGCAACATCACCACAAGGTCGTCTCTGTGTGCGCTTATATCTTCGTTTGCACGGTAGTTTCAACAGTAGAATGTCCTAGACGGGAGTTACATAGTTTTATAGTTTACCTCTTAATTTTAAATGAGTTCGTAGAATTTAAATGCAGTTTAAATCGGTAAACCGGCTAGGTGCACAAAGACATCCGAAACCGGTTATGTCAACACTTCAGATCATTTGGATCAGATTACAGAACGATTAGTCTGCACTTTTCGACCGCTTGGATCAGGAAAACAAAATTGGCCAGAGCAGTTAAATCGGTTGCAATATTAAGCGCTATTAGAGCTGTCGAATGGACAGCAGAAACGTTACGGTGTCAGATCCTCTGGCATTATTATCTGCTTGTTTATCATGTTTAGATGGTATCATGTGGTCTTGGGTTGTGCTCCCGAGCAATGTGAGAACGTTTGTAGGCATTGGAGGAGTCACGTCTTCCAGTGATCGGCGAAAGGATACAATCGTCGATTGGCAGTGTGCAGCGTTCGCTTCAAGGCAATTACTGTGCTGTAGTTGCATCGAACGCATGCGAATGCAGTACTCAGCGGAAGGCGTCGCATGAGGATGCACACACTGTCTACACTCAGATCGATCCAGTTGCGACGGTTGCTGCTACGCAGGTCTTTCTCCAGCATTTTTTGGCTCTTGTAATTGTGCTGGAAAACTCAATCATATTATGCATCCTCAGAAGTCTGAGAATTCTCCTGATGAATAAAGTGGACAGTCAGAGAATGAGCAGTGATTTCGGCAAGCATTTTCGAGAACTAATTCATTTCAGGCCGAAAAAATGTTTTTTCCCCGTTACGTATCGTGTCCAAAAACTTGAAGGTCACCCTTTCAATCAGATGTTACTCCAAAAAATTTGGACAGCTGAGCAAGGCGCGAGCTGTCTGACATTGGTGTCTTTATGGATGAGTCATCCAAATTTGATTGGTCCAGAGTGATACTTTCATCGCGATTATTTCGCTTGTATTGATCAGTGGTACTTCGATTGTTTCTTTCAGAGCAATATGCGTGTAGCCGTTAACAGCACTTGACAGGCATGGCGTTTAGGATGTGAGAGGAGGCACCTTTCGTTTATTTCTATTCCTCCCTTTCATCCTGTCTAGGTCATGTGTTTAATTGTCACGAGAAGCATGCAACCGTGTGATGTTGGCTGTGCTGAAATTTTCCTGTTGGGGAAATCAAATCGCTTTCAACGTACTTCGCTAGAAGAACGATGGGGGAAAAGACGAGACTTTGATTGTTGCAAAGCTCTTTGTATGTTACTAAACGCAGTAATGGCTCGAAGTTGGTATACTTGCCACGAAGGATGAAGAATACGACGTGGAGAGTGTTCTTCGGAATGGGAAAGAAAATGAAGCATGAGTGCGAGATTATCTGCCTAAATGAGCTGATCAGAGATTGTTTTCATTGACGGTGTATGTTGAGGGTGAGACTGTGAAAAACATCTTGTTTCTTTGATATCGTACTTCTCGTTGGCGTAGTGGCATACGATCCAAGCAAATCCCGCATCCATGAAGACTAATTGCGTTGCTTGTAGTCATATGTTTGCATTGAACACCGCCGATGATAGCTCGTTGAACTTCATGCATGCTAATTATTGTTCTATGCGTAACTGTGGTCTTCACCGGTGATGTTGGCAACAGAGTGTCAGCTTGTTGTATAGGTGGTTTTTGGTATACTCAATAATTACTGGTTGTAGTTGCTGGTGACAGATATCGATTTCATTGGTGGGATCTTTCGGAGAACAGAAAACTTCCAGTTCCTAATTCCATGGAGGCTAGGTTCAAGAATTTTGAAGCACAGTTTAAGGTAGGAATCTTGCTCCTCCTTCCTGCGCAATGTTACTAGCTTTTTATAAGTTTTTCCGCTGAATTGTCAAAGATCTTGTTTCCTCATGAGCAGTTTTGAGGTTAACGATTGCGAAGCTTGAGGAATTTGCAAACTGGGGTGAATCGTGTTTTAAAGCACTGCAGCTCTGGAGCCTTGGGTGTCTTTTGAGAAGCACTAGTAAAGTATGGTGTTAAGTTCCTCTTTAATGTTTAGTGCATGGAAAAATGAGCTTGAACGAATGGTGGATATTTGTAGACACAAGCCGATATGATGAGGGAACGAGAGAGGCAAGGAGCAGGGCGACTGATTGGACAAGGTGCGTACGCTTCAGACCGAGTGCTGCTCACCAACAAGAAGAGAGCTCACGGCAGCGGTATCCTTTTTTTTGTCGTAAACTTTAATAGCATTAGTTTCACACTATTTTTCGACTCCAGTTTGTATCATTAGCATCATATTTCCTCGAAAGGAGGTCGAGCTCCGTGCACAAAGTAGTGCAGTTTATGTGCTGGTCTAGAATGGTTTTCTGTCAACGTTCTTTCGCTCCATGGGGCCGTTTTTCTAACTTACTGCGGCCTTACCTAACTGAAGTTTCATATAGTATATTTTCCACTTTTTGTGGGAAATTTTTCATGCATATTGGTGGTGAACTATTGAATAATGTTGTCCAGCATCCATACCGGGAGCACTATGTTCCGTCGTATTATAGGCAGTATATAAATGGGGATTTTGCATTGAAAGAAGTAAGCATACGGTGAAAATGGTTGGATGCGAGCAAATGACTGAATGAATAGTCGCTGAGGCCGTCCAATAGCGAAATACGTTTGTGTACTGCTTACGAGGGCTGACAGGTTGTTGTGCGTTTCTTGTGATTGGCAATTATTTTTTTGAGTTCTTCGATGAAAGCGTATTGAAACGAAATAAACTCATTGCAGATGATCGAAATAGTACGAGTAAAGGTTTCTTCGCGCGACATATTTGGCGAAGACCATCGAAAACGCGTTCGCATTGTGACCTCCGTTTTTAGTAATTGTCTTCAAACGAGCGTTGCGTTTCCCTTCTGTTCTCATGTATTAAGAAAAAAACCTATTTGGTCTCGAATGCTTAATTGCCAGTGAGTGCATCATATAATTGTGTCCTACCGACGGTTTTACTATTCGAACTATTGAAGTTTATTTGGTGAAGCATTTGTTTTATAAGACGGCTGCGTTGTATTGCCGTAATTGAGCTATGTTGTCGTTAACGAACTGGTGTTTCTCGCGCATTTTTAAAAGAATATCGTCTAAACTGCTGTCTGGTTGGTTTGTGGAGGTTTTTAAGCGTTGTTTCAGTTTGATTTATTTTTTAATAGGAGCAATTACTTTTATTTTATTTTGTTAGACGCATAAGCGATCAGAATGACTGTAAGGATTACGTGGGAGTTTGTTTCAAGTAAATATTCATGCTATGGTTTTGTATCTGTTTAATCTACTCGTTCTTGAGAGTTTGTGGTGCACTCCAGTAAATCACTTCCACTATCAAAATTGATGTTAGAAATTTGAGGCTTTGGTGTAAAAAATCCTTTTACGTTTAACTCGGCCTTCCTCGGCACGTCGTCGTCGTCAAAGTTACAGCAGAGCGGTTAGCTGATATTAAAGATTTGTGGGGCATGTTCTCCTAGATGGGTTCTACTGGCTTCCTCTCCAGGCACCTTTGCTTCGGCAGCCCAAATCGATCAACAACATGCAGCTCGCATGTCACGTCAGTCTTTGAATCGCTTTTGTGAGCAAACAAGTCAAGCAAATGGTTCAGACGGCGTACAGCGACTCAAGACGCCACTAGAACGCAATGAATCTCTTAAACTCGCAGCCCGTTGCTGAAAACGTGCGAAGTCATAAATATTGTAGAAAGTTCCTCCGCATCGTTTAGAATGTCCCCACCTCAGCAAGCTGAAGCTCTTGGGGGATGGTTTCTTGTAAAGAAATGTGCGTACTGAGCTGCCAATTATTGGATTTAAATTGTTTGTCCATAATCTTTAACTCTGTTTGACGGATTCCACCATTCGTTCATTTGGAACTAATCCTCATATCCACTGAGCACTATTCTTCAAAACTGGTTTCCTTTGGTAGTGCGGTTCATTCTATTGCAAATGCGTTCTTACTAGAAAGTTCGAAGAATCCTGGACACAAAGACTAGGACTCCGAAATGGTCTTAAAAAAGAGTAAATTTATCAGCGTCAAATAATTTGTCTGAATAATTTTGAACAGTTGTCTGCAAATTCATTATAAAGAGGCATCTGCCGGCTATGATCGACTGGTGCCTTGATAAATTTGATTTCTGGTGAAGTTACCAAACACTACTCTCAAGTTTGGTTGAGGGGAGGGTGAGGGGAGGGAGATAAGTAAGCAAGTGAATGGAATTGGCTTGGTACATCTGGAACGTGATCTTGGCTATCATATGATAATACTCACAGAACGCATAAGTGTATCCGAAACTTGGAACGTTGTGGTTTTCTATCGCATTTTTAGCTGCTTGAACTATGTTTCCAGCAGATCTTTAGCCACAAAGTAAACGAACAGCTGAAGCAAATGCTCGCACGTTAAATGTGCCTTGATGAATTTAATTTGTGTTTCAACTGTTTCAGGAGCGTTTGTTCAACACATCCTTAGGTAAGTTTCAACCGTTGCCGAGAGATCGAAGATGTGACAGTGACTTTTGGAGTACGACAAGAAAGAGAAGGGATTAAAGGAAAGTTCCTGGAAATTTGAGCCAAGGCATTTGTTATTGGAAAAATATTCAGTGAACTTCGTTACAAGAGGAGAAAAATTTGTTGCAGTGAACTGCTAATACTCCAAATGAGTCCACCACTTTATCTTTCCTTCTCTATGTGCTTTATCTGTTTTGAATCAGCATAAGCATAGGTTACAATGTTAAACAAGTTTCTTTCAAACATTAACAACGAACAAAGAAAGTATACTTATTTAAGCACAGTAGCATCGTTGAACGAAAACTGTTATGGGTAGCCGCTCGACAAAAGTTGCTTTGCCAATATAATATTCAACAAACCACTATATGATTACTCGAACTGGAGTGCTACGTTTGAAATCTTCAGAATTGTCCGGCAGAATAGTGACTGAAGTAGCCAGAAGAATTAACGCAAGGGATCCACTGCTCACCAAATAAAAGGCCATAAATAAGGGTTTTCGAGAAACGCTTTCATCTCAATTTTAGATTACCATCATCAGCTCCATCGTCTGATTAAAGTGCCTTCAATCAATAAAGATACTGTTCAGCCAGAGAAAATTTAGTGAAAATATAACGGTGCAAAAGCTCAAAGACACGAAACAAATCGATCGTGTTTTAAACGTTCCGACAGAACTCCAGATGCAGTGGAGAAAGCGATGCCGCGGTTCGCATGCTGACAGCAGGAAAGAAAACAGCAGGGTCGATGGGTAATTCGAGTGAAGGAAAACAGAGCTAAGAATCACGATACACGTGGAATAAGACTTATAAGCAATGAAACAACAATATGGATACAGCAGATGAAACAAGGAAAACTGTCCGAACTCGGAGGACAGGCTGCATGACGTGGATGATTGGACACACACTGTGCGCGCAATAACGCAGCTTTATAAACGCGGTTTTTATAACAGCTGCGGCAGTGTGAAAGTGCAAAACTCGACACACTTATTTTTCGCGAGATAAGGTGACGGATGATTGTGCCTACGCCGACCACTGCGTTATCTGAAGGCTGAAAAATCGCCACTGCCCAGTGCGAGTGCGGATTCAGTTTTCTTTTACCGCAGATTGTTTTTCTTGCGCCGTCGACAATTCTTTCGGTACGCTTGTCACTTCTCTCTTTTACTCGAAACCGTTCGAGATCTTCAGTGGTCAACGTGATATAAAGGTAAAATGGCATGTGTTGAAGAGGGCTCGTCCATTTTTTACGCCTTTCCTTTTCCTAAACGAATCTGCACCACCTCCTCATTGGGTCGCCCCAAGTCTGTTCACAAGGTCCGGGGAACGCTTCTCAACTCTGCGATCACCTGATATCTCAAACTTGGGTAATTAAACTCTTTAATATGCTCTTGGACCACGCCAAAACGAGACATAAGTGACAGAAGACGAATACAACAAAAAAACAAATCATAACGCGTGACCTAATATAGCCGAGGTAGCTTTCACTGAAACGTCAACTGACGAGAGGCGGATTCATAATAAAGGAATCAGCAAGAGCCACTGCTGTCGAGAACTGACAATGAGAGTAAGGTGGAAAAGGAAGCTGAAGAACAAAAGAAGACAAATGAAAAAAAAAGCCGACAACGCACAAAACGTTTGCGCCTTGCCGAGTGAGCCTGTTGCATGAATTTTTGCATTTCTCGGCTTTCTCTGACTGAGCGTAGCGTAATCGTCCCGATATCTGAGCAAACTGTCCTCACCAACGCTTAAGGCGGTGAGTGGGGATAAAGTCTAGTATAGTCCAGAAAATTTCGGTTTCAGCAGATAGGCTGCGTTGAAGTTATGACGGGTCGTTTGTTACGGGTGCGAATGAAAGCGGTGTTTTATTGCGCCTTGTGCCTGCGTTTGCAAGAAACGTCACTACAACTCACCTTTGCGTGGACTTGTTCTCCCTAGCCTAATGAAGTGCCTTGATGCAACAAAAATGACGGAATAGCTATTCACAAGCTGGAATTCTTCTCATGTTCCAAATTGCAATCCCAGTGGAACCACTGTCATCGATGATCGGAAAACCCCACTTACGTTGAATGTCCGTGGATAGGTCGCCTGGCGACAATTTGTGCTGAAACCTTGGCGTGGTTGGCGGCAGGCATACCTTTCTCCTCAGAACCTGCACAGACATATCGCCCTCCTTAAATCCTCGGAACCCTTCTCCTGCAGATCGCTGCAGCCGACCTCGTTGGTGGCGAAAATAATTGGTTGGGAGGGGGGGAGCAGGTTACCTTCTATTCGGTTCGTGAAACTGAAAAACGCAAGTTCCACACAACGGGTGGGTCCAGTGAAGAGTGTGGATATTTTATGACATTGCACTTTAGGAGGTCCCTAACTATTGCGCCTTCATTTCCTTACAGGCGTTTCCTTTTTTCCTATTGCCCAATCGTTGACCTTCGTCCTTTCGTTTGTTGATTACAATCACCAGAACTGATCTTTTTATAAACTGGGATATTTTGGGAAACAGATTTCACAATACAGTTATGGTTGGTTGTAATGTGCATCTAACTGTGTCCGGTTCAGATAATTGCAAGGAAAGGTCTGTACTGAAACAGCATTCTTTTGCAGTGATGCTTAAAATCACCTCTGCGATACAGTCATGTCCAGACGCAAAAAAATAGTAGCATTGATGTGCCGCCTTGGATCATGTTGCGTCCTTTTTTGTGCCAAAAATGCGGCAGCTGCATGCACTGCACAAAAAACCTTGGATGAACTCAAGTTTGACGCAGAACCAAAAATCTCTTTCACACATGAGTGTTTAGATCTAACAAACTCCAACCAATGAAGATATTAATTTCGAGTCCTTATTGCTGGCCGCATGTCCTACTTCACCACGCATGTTTGTCAGCCTCTTGTGAGTTCCTTTCTGTGTACATAGATCATTAATATCCAACTACTCACCTGGTCTAATGGCATACTAGACGTGTAATCCGCATGGTGCACTGCTGTTGATCGTCAGCCACTGAGGCTTGGGGATTTCCGGTCCAAGATCCGTCAATGGATGGTTACCCGAAAAAGAGAACCGGATGCTGTGAGACAGATTCTTGCCTAATAGCTGTTTTGACCTCTGCGCAATGCTTGTGAAAATCCTCTTCAGCGATTTTGCTAGAGCTCAGATTTGAAATGCACCTGTTAAAATCTGCCGTAACATTATTAAAAAGTCAAGTAAATGACTTGAAACTTTGCAGAGCATCGCAATACCCTATACTGACATGATTCTGAAAACTGGACTCTCCGACATATTTAAAGAGTCGCTCTCTCTCAGTAGTCTCTTTCACCTTCGCTGCGGATATAAGAACGACCTGAATTTCGTTCAGCTAGGACCGCTTACCTGACTAAGCAGATCACGAGTTACTTTGCGTAGGCTTTTTAATTGATGTGGACTTCGACTTATTGCAATTTCCGTTCGATCCCGCGTGTTGTAGCAGAAGACAGTAATACTGAGAAGTTTTGGGGAAATTCAAAGCTGCTTTTCGCCCGTTCAGTCCTATTTTTGCCTTGTCATCTGATTATATGACGCAACCGTTCAGTTGACAAGTTGGATGTGGCTTTTTAGGTAGAAGGATCCGACCGTTCCAAGTAAATTTGAGGTCTTTAGGTTCCCTCCGAGGCCCTGAGAAAACGTTGAGGATAAACAGACCCACACATGCACGCAAGCAACGAGGTTGCCGAGGTGATGTGTTTCGATGATATCAACCTTTGGGTGATTTGTCCAAAAGTTGCTATCACAGAAATTTTGGACAGGATGGGTCATTCTCAAACGTGCATTGTTTGCTTTAAATTTACGTTGCTCAGTGTCAGGCCGACTTCCAACGACGGCGTGCGGCACTAACGAAAATGGGCGGTGTTGCTCCGAGACGGCTGCGTTTTGGCGGGGAAGGCGTGTGCGCAGGGTACACTTGAGATGACTTACACGAAAACTAATAAACCATTTAATTCGTCGGCGGCTGCCTCAACGGCTTCTTTCGACATGAGGAACTGACAGAAGCCAGTGCCGCTTGGTGACCACTGCTTGACGCACAGTGTGTTGGTTTTCAATCGGTAGGTAACGGGAATTGATTGTGCCTCCTTTCGGTAGATGATTGCTCGGCGGGAAATTGCAGGATCCAGGAACCTGTTGGCTGCTAGCCGATTGGAATTTCTTTCACTGACTAAATTATCTATTTTCTTAATAGAAACATCTTTAGGTTACTGGCAACCGAACAAAATTTTTGCTGCTGCCATTGCTAATGGCACTCGTTAGGTACTTTATAGACACCTTTAAACATGTTTTAATTGCCTCTGTTTACTTCGTTTTGACTCATCCTAATTCAGTCCCATTGCGGCAGTTGAACAGTACGCTCTGAAATCCATAAATAATTGCATTCCGCGACTTCTCGTGCTTGCTAAGATCATGATTGTTGTCTTCGTACATACAGAGAAGTGTTAGTGAATCCATAAATGTCTTGCTGATTGCAGCATTTATGATGACTTTCATGAGAGATTCGGGAAAAGAAAGGTTTTATGGTCCTTTCAGAAGTAATTCTTATAAGTCTTTCTGTAATACACATAGTAGATTTTTTCATGGCATCATTTTAGAAGCTTTTATTTTTGGCTTCTGGTTTGGAGCTGATTTTCTTGCAGGTCTAAAGCGGTTTTGCAATGATTGGTATTTATCTGACGATATTTAGAACCAAGTTTTGGAAAGTCTTAGCACTGCTGTTATATTTTTATGTAATATCGAAGAATGACTAAGGCAGATAAGTAATAGCCAAAGTGCATCGGAATACTTATGCTCTAGCAGGAACTGAGTAAACAATTTTTTATAATATAGAACTTATCGTTATGACGATTAACGAATATCAATGAAAGAAAGAACACTGCTTGAGTTTCTCACAGCACTAACTGCGCGAATGTTGTTTGGGCGGCTTTATCGAAATGCAATGACTGTGCTGTTGAGGGCATGGGGAGTGCTGCACTACCCTGCTATATGTTGTTGCTCATAACCGGTATTCGAGGCCGGCAGCGCGTGCACCTTCTAGTCCCTTCTTCCGTCGACGCGATTCTCCTCCACTTATGGGTTGGCTGTTCGAACAACCGCCCCTCAGTGATGGCACAGCATTGGCTCGTCTCTTATTTTCCAATGCACTTTTATTTTCTTCATATGTTGATCCTGTTGAGCTTTTTCCAATTAAATCTGATGCGTTAGCCTCAAAAAACGTCTGTCATAATACAATGGTTCAACGAAGCTCCCTTCCAACTGAAATCAGCTGTCTCATCTTTTGCCGCATCTGCTGTAACCGTTGCACTTGCTAGTACTATGAAGAGCATTAGGTTGAACAATAGACATTCTGATAATAAGAACCAAATTTTTTGAGCCAATGAGGTCACCCTAAAACATTTCCGCTGACTGGGCAGCATTTAAAATTACCAGTCAGACTATCCGTTGTGAGGGAGATCCCTCTACTGGAAATAAGAATGCATCTTTAGTACCAGCTGGCAAAAAAGTATATGCGCATACTCTATATCTCCAATGGTCTTAAATAGACGGTCCAGCCCTTCTTCTTTCCTTTTTCCCGCTAGGAGTTTTGATTGATCCAGTGGGTTTTCACATTCACACGAGTTCTCTATATGCGTGACACTATGAAAGTGTGTCGCAAATCCAGAGAGGAATTTTCCTCCTGCTGAAATACACTCCATCTCGATTTCGGTACAGTTCAACGGGTTTTTTCTCGTTCAGGGCTATTCGATAGATAATTGTTTATGAGAGGTTAACGGAAACCAACTGCAGAGAAATCGGATTTGAAGAGAAAAATGTTGCAAGTGGTGTCACCATGAAAAGCGATAAACGTGCAAGCTTATAAGAAGTGCAGTTGTAATGCTTTCGATGGAGCTCAAATAATTCTAGACGAGCTTTTTTTTCCTATACAAAGCGAAAAGTTCCTCGCTGAGGTATTATTTATGGTGAAAAAAGTAACCTTCAGTGGACGTCGTTTGGTGCGATCCTTCAGCAGTGTTCGCTACTGCTGCACTATTCGCTCGCTGAACACGGCTTGTGTTTGGACCATGTTTTTTTCGTGGAAGTGTCTAAGTTATGTGTAGAAAATGTCTTTATTTCTTAGACAAAGTTTCAGGGCTTTCGAATAACGTGGATTTCTCAAGTGTTCATTTGTCGATCGGCTTTTCGTTGAAAGTACGGCCATTTGGACGATGCAAATGGATTCGACGATATGCCCCGATACTTCTATCGATAGCACGTTACCGTAAGTGCTTGCCTTTCGAATATGATTTATTGGAGCTGTTTTTGTCTCCATTAGCGACACTGCATTCACCACTTTAAAAGATGTGCCTCAATTGTGGAATGCTGTTTCGTGTCGTTTCCTTCAGTCCAAAAAATGTGCAAAACGATTTTAAAAACCGCTACCCGGACGCTTTATGCGCTTAAGAAGTGAGCCGGAACTTGTTCACGCTGTTCTCTCTCTTCTGCCTATCTGTTCTATTGCGTTCTATTCACATGCCTTTCCATATTATCGTGTGTATTGTGTTGTCGTTAGGAGCCCTCATAAATGTGGCGATACTTGTTTCCATAAATTCTGAATGAGTTTCAAATATCCACTGATCGTCGTGAATGTTTATATTCATTGCATTGAACCGCTTCATTTCTCAAAACACCTGGTGATGGCGCATTTTGTTGAGGGTATCCAGAAATTCTGTGTCCCAGTGGATTTCAAATAATACCAAGCATTCGCATGAACTGACACCTTTAAAATGAAGAAGCACAGCGCAGTAATGTCGGCGTTTGTAAAAAAATGTATTGATCCATTGACTATAATGGCACTCCATATGAGTATTACGTATGATGTGCAAATCCAAAATGGAACTTCGATTGGCACCAATAATTGGAATTCAAAACAATAACTTTTTTCGGTCTTGGATCTTATTTCCTCTTGTATCCTTCCGTCCCATGGTACAATTGCTATTTGCAAAAAATCGTAAATCCAGCTTCATCATTTAGTAAATGATAAACCTCAGTTTACGAAATTTGTGCACCCTAAGCATTTCACTCGCCAATAAATTCACATTTCTTTCTATCGAATTTTGACTCGAAGATGAGAGTCCTAAACTGTTGTCTCGATACTTGATCAGTTATGAAGTCCATAAAAATGGTTGTAGATACAGCGTCAACGAAAATAAATACTCGAATTCGTCGTTCAGTTATGTTGGCGCTAATTCCTCCTTTATTTCGTACTTATTTCTGTCTATAGGCAAAAAAAATTGTATGCATAAAAGAATATCCTTACGTTCCCCCCTTCAGCAGTATTTTTAGACGCATCGTTTCTCGTCACAGCGGATTTCTGGCGCATTATTCGAAAACGCTGAACACAGCAGTATGGCAAGAAATGTTAAGTACCACATATCTTTACTCAACAGTTTGTCGTGATGTGCTTTGAAATCTTAATTTCTGGTTCTTGTCGTCAGTCCTCATCCTCCCACTTCTCTGTCCCATCCCATGCCCCTATCGGCAGATTATATTCAGGCGAACCATCCTGATGTGACTTATAACGTTATTGTTCTGGAAATTTGTATTTAGTGCGCATCCATACTTTGTACGTAATGAGCCAGACTTTTGAATGAAGCTCAGTCGGTCAAGGACACAGTGGATCTAGTCCATCAACATATCGTCGTAGGCTGAATCACGGGCAGTTCCGATTACAGTAGCATGTATAAAGTGGACCTCATTCGATGCTGCTATAGTCATGGTGTTCTGTTGGCAAAAGCGCAGTGTAATCTTGCCGACAGCTGAATTTACGCCAATGGTCTGACTGTTTCGCATGATGGTATTTCCTAAGAATATACCGCCTCTGCGTACATTAAATCACTTGAAAAAGTTATGCCTGTGCAGCCCGAGCAGTTGACTTAAATTTAAGGGCTACCTTTGCATAACTTTTCTTCTCATTGGAGGATTTTTTCCCTCTAAAATAAGTTTTTACGTTGAGGAACTAAGTTGGTAGTTGAAGAAAAAACTACGACGAAATATTATCGTGTAAAACACTTGTTGAAATCCTCCATTTTATAAAGCATATCCGACACGCCAAACACGTTTTTTTTCATTATTTTTACATGGCTCGTCAAAAATGATGCTAATTCTCTTATTCTCGAATTCTTGTGGTGGTGGTGTTCTTGTGATTGCTGCCCAAGTTTATGTGCTGCTTCACCTGCAAGCGGGACCTTTACTGTCGATGGAGTAACTGCAACTTGCTTCATTTGAAATGCGCATTGCGATAGTGACGTCAGTTCCTTAAGAAATGCAGCGCGCAGCTCCCTTGCCTTAGTGTTACTCTGTACGCCCTTAAAAACCGGTAAGCGCGAATAGACGTTTGCTAATGGGTCTCCATTTCGGGCGTCCTCCAATCCCGTTAACATGGCTCCCTCGTCAGCGCACCATGAGCCACCGTCAGCGAGTACACTTCAAAAACCTCAATGATCTCTGATATAGAATGTATCACAACGAAGGCGCCTTATCGCTCCTTGCGATCCGTACTTTGGAACAACCAGTCGCGCGTATTGCACACCGTACTTCGAAAACATCATACGGCAATTAAAATGCGACCTTTATCCATCAGTATTTCGGAAATGTACCCTGCTTCATGCCTGCTCACGCAGGAACTGTTCGGTGAGAGACGGTTAACAAGTTTGGATTTCAAAAATCAACACCAGTAACTATTGAACAAGCTGCTTCAGTTCCTCCCTCTCATGGCATCAACCTTAAAGTATTTTGCAGTATCGCAAGAAAAAAACCCAATAATAACTGTGAGTAGCTTGGAGTATATCTTCACTTCCGGAATCCCCTTCAAAATTTCTACCCCAAGTCTATCGCAAGACCTCGAAAATAGGCTGTATGCAGACACACCGACAGCAGTCGCCAAATAAGAGGGATTCACTATTCGAACTCTTCAAAACCATATCTACGAAGTTCCTCTGAGCTGTCACGCGCGAACACTTTTTCCTCCGATTTTTTATTCATTCATTTGCTAATTCAACTAAGCTGAGGATTTCGAGAAAGCATTAGGTCCCGTGCAATTCACTCCGTTTTCATTAGTTGGAGTTCCCATTCCATGACCCAAATTAAAATATCGGTCCCGACTATAGGACACCTCCCTTAAGATGACCCTGACACTTCCTTCTCATACGACCCTGGACTTCGCTACTGCGCATCATCTGGCGTTTTGGCGATGCACTGCTTATGTTGTCAGTCACACTATGCACAAAAACATTTCATCAATACACGCTAGGAGAAATGAAGTATGACGAGCAAAATCGGCATACCGAAGAGGCTAATAAAAAGAGGATTTCGGAAATGCACTTTGTCAAGAAAGACGGCAGTAACAAAACAAAGGGAGGGATAATGGAAACGGTGTTCCAGGCGCTTTCCCTTCTGGATATGCGGTTGAGCTGCACTTTAAAAAACAGTGCTGCACAGTGCTGAGAGCAAGGCTTTCATAGAGACATGAAATTAATTACTGGGAGGTGCTACTCGCTCTTATGCCTAAGGCTCTTATGCCAAATCACTGTTCGATTCGATCGTACTAGTGAATTACGTCATTTCGCTTTGTGGGAATGAAGAATTTAGCTGAACATGGTGGCTTTTGAAACCATCTTCGACTTTATCCACAAACCTTTGCAACAAATGCCATATCTTTACCTCACTATGATTAGCGAACCCACGAGGTGATGTGCTGACACTAATGCCGAATCGTTGGCAAACTGAACACCACTCACTAAGATGAACCACAACTGCGGTTGAAAATAACCTTAACTTTAATAAGGTGAAGTACGAGAAAAAACAAACAATAAACAACAATTTATCGCTTGCTATGTAGTAAGCAACTCGTTAAAAAGCCCTCCCATGTCGACGTATTCTGCCGAAGATGTGCGTATGATATTTTTATGATGGTTCTAAATTCTATGACCAAGAACGGGGAGGAAAAATAAACTAAGAGAACTTTAGAAAAAAGAAAAGGAGAACCATCGATTTACCTTTTTTCCCTTTCATTCCATACCTTTCAGCAAGTCGGAAAACGACCGACATAATTGTTACAGTTCAGCCAATAATCCCACTCAAAAAATGCACCGAAAAAATACCTGAGAAAGCTCGCATTGCCATACCTATTATTACAAGAGAATCCTACTAGCACCTTGTCTGAAGATTATGTTCATAAAACGAGCGCACTCAAGAAAAACAAATAATGGATTAGCTTGTAAGGCAACTAAAAAATACGGTGGGATGATGAATCATGATAGCCAGCACAAAGGAGTTATAGTGCTTAAAGAGTTCGATAAAGCTATCCAAGATGGATGCATGTTGGAAAAACGTGTGGCAAGTCGTGAGTTCAAATGATGATATGTGTGGTTTCCACTATACGTAGGAGAGATCGTCGCTAGCCTCAAACCTGTTTCGATTTTGGCGGTCCCACGTAATCCGGCTGCATAAGTGGTGCAGTCAGCTGCAAGAAAAAAAGTAAACTAGTGGTTGGACCCATCGGCAATCTCAATAAAAACTTATGTTACTGGATTGATTCAGCTTTTATCTACCATAATAAAGAGCTGCTGTTGATTGTGAAGCATCCTACATAGAAACATCGATGGAAGGCAAGTAAACTGCCCACCTAATAAGAACATCAATCACCACAACTTTCATTTGGCGTCCTGCAAAGATCTAACCCGCTACCACTGACGTCGAATTTACGTCCCCTCTTACGATCATATTCACCCAATCAATATGTATGAACATGATAAACGTTCGAGGAAGCGAATGCGAGCGCTTCGAGACGTAGTTGAGCGCAGCTGAGTGTTCTTTGAACATTTTTTCTGTCCCGTTCTGATTTGCCGCGAATAACTTTTTCCAGAAATTCGACTACATTTTTTTTTGCAAATGTTAACTTCGAAGAGCCTAAGAAGGGCTTGGCTTGTCTTTCAGATGGCTCATTTTTTAATTAAAGCCAAGCTAGCTAAACATCATTTTTGTTCCAGCGGTTCTCTAATAGATTACAACCTACGGAAAAGTGAACAATGAAATGGGAGGCTCGTACCTTGTCGGGATTATAGGGAGCCTCCGTGAAGCCTTCATCGATGCCCGGAGAAGTGCTTTTGGTAGTGTGACCATCTCCAACACGCGGATATTGTGACTCTAGCCCGCCATAGAAATCGGCGAAAAGTTGGGCGCACAGATCTCGTGCCGCCATTCCGCCTGCGTGCATATCAACGAAACGCAGCAGTAGGATCCCATCTTAAAATTGATTCCCGTCTGCATTTAACGGCGAAAGCACTTTTCACAGCTGCGAATTTTTGACGAATTATTTTTCTACGCAAAATTTTTGGTGCTGAGTATTCCGCGAATGAATGGGGGGATGGAAGCTGACAAGGATGGAAGCTTTCAGCGGTTTTTAATGTAAGCGAATCTGGCAACATATAATCACGAAAATTCGTTACGGGATACCAGACCTAAACAGAGACTTTCAATAAAAGCGAATTGAAGATTTCTATCAACCATGAAACTTCATCTGATCCAGCGTGTCGTATTCCTAATTTCTTGCTGGATAGCTACATGGCGAATAACAAACACGAGCATATTGAACTGCTTAAATAAATTCATTAGAAATTAAAGTCAGTTGAATGTTTCGTGCTTCCCGAAGAACATCACATTCTGAGGGGAATTCCTCCATCGTTAAAGCTCCCGTCTTAGGTATCATCGATAATAATGACCATAGAGTTTGCATTCGCAGAATTGATATATCATTACAAAAGTTCGGAGTCAAACTTTAACAATAACATGCTAGTAGATTTACACTTCACAGCACAACATGGACATTTAAGAAAGTCGAACCCCTTACCTGGTCTAAGTCCCTTATGCACGAAGCGACGTACGATAGAGGTATCCATGCGGCTTTCCTCATCCAATTTATAAGTAGACAACAATATCGCAGCAGTGCGTTCGCGATATGATGCAAATATGGTGATGCCAAAGCAGTATAAAAAGTTCAGAAGAGTAGAAACAGCCACAAAGAGGAACCAGAACCTAAAACAGCTGCCCTTATCTAGTCTCTGACATGGATTTTTGAGTATCATAACTCGCAACCCGCTCGGCCTTCCCTCCTTCATATCAAATAAAGTATTCTCTTTAACACACATATAAGAAATCAACTTTATATCTTTCGTTCTAACGGCATTTCATCGAGGCTTTTTGACGTTTTAGTTCCCTCTTCATTTCCATTCACTTTTTAAAAATATTTTCTCATGTTTCGATGGCACTTCTTTCTGTCAGCAACTCTCAAACGAATTGTTTGATTTGTTTCCCTCAACGAATATTTTTGGAATCCAACTCCATCTTGGAAATCAACAGACCGATAAGTCGAAGATACGTGAGCATGCGCTGTTAACTTCGTTTAGATTTGCTTTTGTCTTTGAATAAATCGATGCATCGCCGTAAGCCCTTGGATTGACCGGTTGTTACGCCTTCTTGTTATGCTTTATTGATCACGTTTCTTTCTGTTTGCGCAAAACTTTTACTAGCGCGTAAGCGAAAATCAGGGACACAGGAAGGGGTGAACTGCATACGCCAAAATCGCAGAATAACTACAAAATCGAGCTTGGGTACCGCAAGTGCAAAAATTTTGTCTCAGCTTTTGCTCACTTATGGGCTCCGCATTGATGAGAATATTACAACTATTCTGTTCACCTCTGCCATCACAGCGAACTGAAATCCTGCATATGATTCAAACTGTTCCAAAAATGACGGTGAGACAAAATTCTCGCTTTCGCTTCATTTACGCTTGCGCATAAAAACATGTGGCAGTGGTTTATACACACCTCCCCTTCTCAAGTTGGACGAAAAGGAAAAAGAAAGAGATGTTCTCATTGCGATAGAAGTTCTGCAGTATGATCTTTGTTCCAGTTGGTTCGTAAATGAGACCATGTTAGTGATTCACGCCTTCTCTATGTTGTGTGGATGGAAGAGTGAAGGACGGGGAGAGCGTACAAGGAGGGGGAGATTATTCTCTTCAGTTAGCTAATTGGAATGATAAAGGCGTCTTTTTTGCTGTTCCAATAACCGTTCAAGCATGCGTGTATAACAGCTCAAATAACGAGGTGAAAGAAGAGGAAAGAGCTACGTCACTCCTGTACAGTCGAGAAAGGTGTTGAAGAAAATTCACACTTGATATTCACACAATATTCACGAAAGTTCTTCCACAAGACAAACTTAATGCATCTTAAAACAGCGATAGTCCAATAAACAAAGTCATGGCAACATGGCTGGAAGACATGCCTGTGGAAAACTCAACGATTTCAGATATCCTTGTGGTCGAAAAAGGTCCTCATTATCACCATTTATATTGTTTACTATCATACCGGGTTGACTTACTTATCTAAATTACGTGGCGATAACTTAGGATCAACCTCATGTCAACATCCACTTGAAAGCCAAAAAGCTAATTACAAGCCTCTCCAGATAATGAGAATCATAAATACAATATGAAGAAAAAGAAAAAAGCCGACTGCCAATCTTTATAGCTAGTCATCTCTGTAGTATTAAAAAGTTGCAGTTTCTTCAGGGCAATCGTTTTCGTGAACTTTGTTCGAATAGAGAATCTACTAAACGTCATTATGATTCAGCCAACGTCTGCGAGGTCTGCTGTTACCATTTACGGGTGTTCATAAAATATGATAGGTAACAAGGAAGTAATGAACAGCCTCTAATGTAAACAGGTAGGTTAAGGAACAGAAATCCTGGTAGCACAAAAAACTGATATCATTAAACAAGCTGTTGGGAGAAAAACAGACATACCAAATGAAGAGATAGATTTTCTCGTTGAACATGTTGATCATAAGTACGCACTGCACCGAATAACGATGAATATTGGCAAGACGACGCACCTTGAAGTCGCACATTGTAACTCGTGGGAATACACCTGAGTCTAGCCATTCTCGTCCCTCCCATAAGTCCCGCAGCGTCTGCAACAGGCAATCATCCTCATCGTAAACAGCGCCTTGCAAAGAACTGCGCAGTGATTTTTTGCAGGGTAAAACAGTTGTAGAGCGTTTGTTAAGTATGTCATCTCTGGCAATACAAACAATCAATGAGGGAAAGAAATGAGGGTAGCAGCTAGAAATCAAAGTAACAACAAGGACAATCTCTCACTTAAGCGTTTTGCGCTTGGTTTCTCATTTGATAAGTTTTTAGCGACTACAGCACTTGCAGTAACATTTCCCTCTACTAGGCCTTTTCTTAACAATCTGTCATGAACGAGTCTTAAGAATCTTAAGAATCTGTCAAGATCTAAAATAGATCAAGTGTGGCTCCTCTGCTCTTCACTCGTTTCCGAGCAATCTCGATGACCTCACTAACGTGTCTTCGGAACGTCGCCGAATGTCCGTGCATAACTTCCAATAGTTTTTACTCATAAAGGCACTAATCTCATGCTTCTTTTTAGCAAAATTTTGCGGTGAGCCATTAATTTTGAAAGCATTGGTTTCTGTTACTAGTGAAAGCCATTAATGTCTTGTACTAAGGTGGCTGATGAATGTAGGCACTGAGATCGAAATTTCTTTATCTGAAAGTCGACTCTTTTTTTCTGCAGTCATTCAGTTACAGTACTTCCCAGACACCTTTACAGTCTTCTAACTGGCATAAACTCACAAGAGTTCAATTGTTTTTTCTCGATTTCACAACATTCTTCGAAACATTTTGTGTCTTATTTGCACATGTAAATGAGCCTAGAATGTCTTACTAAAATAGTGGATTCATTTTCCACCAACATAACTCGATTCTTCCCATAATCTACACAAGTGCACGTTAACGTGAATCTAGGACGATAGCGCATTAAACGGACAGCCGCTTGCGGAAATCCGCCACTGTAAAACCTGTACGTATAAGGTCACATATTCTGCGTGGCGCTGTCATTGACAACACAGTTGGACTCATCTTCGAAGTGATTAGTTGCGCTGTTTCCCGAAATAAAAAATGCTAAGTAAGATCGATTTGCGACTTAATTTTTTTAGTGTTTAGACATTTTCTTAAACCTTGCTAATCATATTCACTGATGACAAATAATATTTGACAAGGCGTAGACTAGAAGTTTGTAGAGACTTCTTGAACAAACTGCTCTTCACAACCAAAAACATTAAAAAAGTGAAGCAAAACGCTGTATTCGAAAAGAAAGCTAAATGACTGTTCTCTCAGCTCTTTTTAACTGCTATTAAAGGGTGCCATTGTCCCATGATATCACGCACTACTTACGAACTCTACCATTGCCACTTTTACCACAGCTGCTCGCGAGACAAAGTAACCCCACTCAGCCATCTTGGTGGTGTACTGGCTACATCAAAACTACCTACCTGCGCATTAGGGCAGCAAATCATCAACTACAATGTTTGCGCTGAAATCTCTGCTGATAATTTAATTTCCAACCGATTTTTGAGGTACCTAGTGGTAGTTTATTCATAACAAAGCGCATCAAATTGATCTTTTTTAACAGTGGATGGAAGCGCTTACCTGGAATCCCCAGAGGTTGTAGTCGGTACCAAGAAAGTTATTCAGAATGAGAAACTGCGTAAAAATATTGACAACGTAGAGAAGTTTAACGAAGATGTAGAGTGAGGAAACATAGGATCCGAGGGATCGACCAAAATTGAGGCAGAGGAAATGATAATGCGCATGTGGAGCACCGATCTCAAGACTTTCCTCGACAAAATTCGCCAGCTTCCCCACCTCTTCCTTGCGTTCATCAGAGCGTGCAGAACGAATACTCTTCGCCTCTTTCACTATTGTATCCAAGTCGATACCTTAAAACAGTATCCAGGAAAGTTTTCCTTCCCTTATGACGGAGACTAAGCTTTCGGCTGTATCAATTTTAGCAACGTTAGCTCATAGTGTCGGCGAAGGAGATATGTTAAGAACCAAATCGTTAAATAATCGAGTAGATATAAACCAAAAAATATGGCAACTTTTCACATATAAACGCGCGGACTGCTGAAAAGAAATAAATTTGGAGTTACATTTGGAAAAACAACGAACGGAAATTTTTGTAACGGCATACCGAATGGAGGAAAACCCTTAAGAAATTCAAGAACATTCTGACAAAACCTTTTCAGATAGCAAGACTGTAGACACTCGCCGCATGGGAGATAATAGTAGATGCAATATTTCAACAAAGTTTTGGAAATGCGAGCAAACTTCCACAGCGGTGAAGGATATTTTGGCAAACTCTAAACACAACATTGAATAAACTCATCTAGAGTATTACGTGAATGAAACCCATTCACGTCACATTTCCGGTAGTTTATCGCTCATTATCGAGGTGACACGCCTCCTCTATACAACTCTGGAAATCCAGCACCACGGCACACCTTTCCAAACTGCTCGGGTGCATTTGCAGCTCCATCCAGTCGATAATCATTGTAAACACGAACTGTGCTTCACAGCGCAGTTCTCACGAGACTTACTCATGATTGCTGGACGACAGTCTGACCCACTCGACCACATCCCCAACAAGTTAGGACTCAGTCATTTCACCACCCATTTCGACGGAAAAGTTTCAAGCACAAGCAGACGATTACTAACCACTCTGCTTGTGAAGTGTCTTCCAAATCCACGACGGGATGAAGAACATAAGAGCCTGTAGTGCTAGAACAATAGGCACCCACTGGTAGTATCCGATCTCAGCGTTCCTCCTGTCGCCAACATCTTCAGGTACGGGATCGTCAAAGTGCACCCAGTAGGTATTCTACAATGACAATGTCACCGCAATACTTAAGAGTGTCTTAAATAGTGGACGGCTTCGGTCGATAAATTTCAATCACAGCTGAATTTCAGATGCGGTAACTTAAAACTTCAGATCAACAGTGGAAAAGTTTATACACTGTTCACTGAATAGCTGAACCCCGCAGAAAGGCCATTACTTACGGAAACTCTGCATTAGCTTATTTTTCAAAAAGATAGTTATCGTTCACGGCTCCAATTCCGTGCAGCCAGTTGCTTCATCGTAACCAAATCTCCTACCTAGAACTTCGTCATATCTCTAAACATTCTATACCTTTGAAAGATAATGATATGCTGCTCACGTCCATTCAGTGGTCATTTACTATGCCTGGGAGTTTCAGGCAGCGATGAATACTTTGTTTATGCAAGAATCGACGACTAAACTGATAAGTTCATTTTCAGTAGACAATAGCACGAAAGGAATTCGCTTGAAAGTAATAAGAAATGGATACCTGAATGAAGCAGTAGTCTTCGGCATATTGCTCCCAACCACCTTTGAATTCCATTGGCATCCAGCACTGTATTGGAGAACCAACATATCTACAAATTAAACCGCTTTCCACGGCAGCACAACATCACAACTCTTGCTCTAAAGAGCGATTTGCAAAAAGGTTGGTAAAACTGCTTACAGACACGCGAAACAGCAATGTACAGACGTATTGTTCTCTTTTTCGGCACAAAGCATGTCTTGCATAAAATAGATGAAAATTTCAAGATTGGAGCTCATTACCTCTACATGAAACCTTAAAGATGCTGGCTGATACGTAAGTAAGCTGCTATGTCAGAAGAAACTGCATCGCTTTATTGGCTTGCCTAGAGAACGCAGTATTTCTATTTTATTGAACAGTTTCGTCGTGAGACAACGTATAATATTTCTGTATGATCTTTCGTTCTTTAACGCATATTGAGAACGATTGAAGCATTATTCCGAAACCGGAAAGCAGACAAATTAAGTGCAATTAGTGGAAAAGAGAGAAGATGGATGATGTGCGGCAAGCAAGAGTTTTATTTTAATCGCCGCCGACGAAAGAAACCGCTGAATTTTTTGGTGATAACTAACCATAATCTGAAAATGAATAGCAATGGGGGTTCGAACAAGATATCTTTTTTTGCGTATTGCAACAGTTAAGTGGTTGTTAGGGAATATCCACGTCATATATGGGATAATCGTGCGATTGGTCAAGCAGAAGTCGGTCCAGTATCCTTGGCAACATATACTTCGAAACGGTCCATAATAAGCACATCCTCTTCCCATTTCTTTAGTGAACTCAAGAACTCACTTCCGCTTCGCAAAACATTATCCGCTCTCTCTTCTTTTATTACTTACTTCAGTCCCATTCGCGAACCAAAATTTATTCTCTTAATTTATATTTTGCTCAGAATAGCCTGCATCTGCCTACTGCTGAGCACTTTTTTGGAACCAAAGCTGAGTGAACTGGAACCGGGATAGTTGCATTCTTCGACTATTGTGAGAAAATGCTGCATGACCTCATCGCTATCAGAATTTATTTGTATAACCGCTGCTCAAGTACATTCTCGCGCAACATTATAGAACAATTAGTTCTTATATTATGCTACAAGCCCTGCATCGCTGACAAATCAGTGGAAGATTGTCTCCTTCCCCACCAGCATCACTCATAAAAGAAACTGTGGGCACTTTGGTTGGAAAATATTGCACTAACAATGAAGGGGAACACTTCGGCACATTTGAGGAATGCGAAGACACAGAAAAAATGTTAGTGCACAGATCCACTGCGTAAACAAATCGTCTAACGACGATCACTTTTGAAGTGAATGCTCTCGTATCGTTGAAGTCAATTTGACTGTATTATTAAAATTTAAAAAATGGTACACCGCGCAATTCTGGAAGCTGCTATGGTCTGCGGAAATTCTGTAGAAGTGTCGTTTAGCTCGCCCCTTCTACGAGATGGAAAAAATTATAAGCTCAGCGGTTATGCGTGACAAAAATTAACAATGAACGACACAGGAAGTGTTTCAAAAACGGACCACCGGCTTTCCTCTTGTTTACTGTTGGTCGTTCCTAACAATCTCATGACAGCAGGGTAGCGCATAAGAGGCAATAACGAAAAGGGATGTGATAACACTCAAAAAAGCACATACTGTTTAGCAGAGACGAGAATGGCGAAAAATGTTAGCAATGAACTCGTAACGAAATAATTGAGTCGATCAATACGGTCGTCGTAAGTGCTCGGTGAGAAAAGCCTCAGGAAGGCTGACTCCAGAAACGGTATCCCTAACATCACCTTTAACTAACGTATATATGCATCACATCGAGCATACAGTAAACAAACCGGATGCGTCCTAAACAATGAAAAACCAACCAAATATATTGCAAAATCATATTGACACAACGCTCAAATCACCATCTTGAACACTTGCAGTACTTCGCTAAGCAAAACCTGCAACAAGCAAATCGGGACTGCCTGCGGCATGGATCCAACCTCGAGGTCGGAGGAAAAGGGGGGGGGGGGAGTCCGTATATGATTCGACAGAGAAGCGTGGACGATTTTGCTTTGGACGAGACAGTAAACACTCATCTGCCTTCAAAATAAGCCATTAAATAGAAACTTGAGAAACATAAACAACATTTGCAAGTGAAGTTACAATACCAGTAAACAGTGAGTGAATTGCCTTCGTTAACATAACTCACAATACTCGCCGATTACTATAACAGTCTCCATTTTAGTGTCTCGGAAAGTTATTTGGTGGAACAGTGGAACAGCTGAATATCCTTTTGAGAAGAAACAAAAACGGAAGGGTGGGAAAGGAAAGGAGTGGACGTTGTTTTCCTTATTGTGAGATGAAAATCTAGCCAAGGAAAAAGCAATTGATGAAAAATGATGCCGCATATTTGAGCGTCTCGAAACAATGAACTGGATGGAGCGAATTTCTTCAACACTGAATTCAAACTGCGGGCTCATTTCCCGGCATAAGTGCAAATGTGCTGCGCGTCCACTTTTTGCCTACCTATAGAAATCGTCATCGATCTGTCCACATACTACAGAATTTGTGCTTGATCAAAACATCGGAAACTAGTTATCCTTCTACATATCAAGAGCGCACGATATGAAATGCCTTAAAAGAGTAGGATGAATAAGAGCAGCATTGTGGCAAGACACAGTTGTGGCAGACCCCAAAAATTTTGGTGGCAAAGTGCAGCCCAACTTGACAATAAAGCGACAAGAAGTAGAAGCCTCTTTTTGCATTGTCCTTCCCCTCCCACCCCTCCCCCTTCCCGGGGATTTTCACTAACGCGCGACGAGATATTAACCTAATATGTTTGATCGTAATAAATAGGCCGGTTATAAGTGATTAAATAATACACAAACTGTTTGAAACGCCGATACAGCCAGAAGATTATTTCAAATCTTAGACAACTATATCCCCCCGCCCTTGTTCTCTTATGTAATACTTCAGTGTTAGAGCGCTTGTGTCCCTATAGTTGAGTCTTGCACGAGTCCACAATACTCGTATCATTGGAGATGCAGTGGTCTGGCTTCGTATGAAGTGAACAGAATGCAGTGTAACTGGTTGACTTGAGTTTCTCGAATTAAGGGAAACAGAAGGAGGGCAAGGACTGACTAAAGGATGTCGTGAAGCGCCTATAACGTCAGTGTTCAGGCTTATAATAATCAGCTAAATGTAGTTCTTTGCGGAGGGAAACAGGAAGTATTTGCTAAGAAAATTTTTCGATTGCATCCTTATTCGTTTCTCTCCAGAAATGTTCACGTGCTAAACGGGTATGAAAATAAAATCTGCCGTACTTTTAAAAACTTCCCAAAAACTCCAACTGCTTAGCACTCTATAGTGCAAACAATGGCCATTACCATAAACGAGAGTAACATAGAGCACAATAAAACGGAGCGCTCCCACTCTTCCTTCATGGCAGCTGATATCGCTCGCAGGAAGGCAGTTAAAGAGACATCATCATGAAACAAACGGAATCCTGTTGCAACGCTCCCATCCTCACATTGTGTTGGAGTATTTATTTGAAAACACTTTTCGGCAAACAAAATAAGATGTTCGAAAGCTTTTCGTAACCTTCAGGATAACCACAAAGTTTTGACACCAATAGCGCGAGAATCATTCAGCAAGCAATATGTCCTCAAGGTGTTCAAAAACTCCTTCACCTTGGAATGCTTTTTAACTTTAGAGTTCATTTTTGCAGACAATTTCTGAGCATGTTCTGGATAAAAATATTGAGAATGCCAAGCTTAGGTTCTCGTAGAAATAGAAATGCGATCCTTCCCATATGCGCATGGCGCATCCGCATAGAGCTCTGGAATTCGCCTCTTCGGATAATTTGACCATCCAGCCTCCAGTCTGACGATCCACTATGAGAGAGCGATTTCGAGGGAAAATTTTGACAATTAAAAGGTGACTTGATCACGGCTTTGAGGCACTGCTTTACGTCTTTCGCTAAAATTCTTCTTCGACTGCACTGTTTTATTAACGTCGCGATCGGGAATTATACATATATCGTAAAAGAGACTATGTTGAAAACTAATGTTCTGCATAGCTGCTTTTCAATAAACGCCAAAAACTCTCAGAACATTCCGATTTTCTCTTAGTTCCCAATCCTCCGCCTAAAATTGGGTGCCAGGGGGATTTCACGCCTGGTCGTGGGAGATTTAAGGAAGAAATTTAGGTGCATGAAACTTGAAAGGAGGAAACAGAGCAGAGTAACGGAGAGAAACTGGAGGAATTGAACAAAAGTGGCAAAGTTAGTTCTGAAGACCTGACTGAACATAATTTTGAAATTCAGACGATCTTTTTGCACCCCGGCAAGTAGCTGCTACCGTCCCCCACCTTTCTCTCCACCTCTCATCCTTCATTTGCTTAGATTTGATTCTTTTCCTAAAGTACTCACTGATTTGAATTGATATAGCCGTTTTGAATTTCTAGATGACAATAAATATCCGCTATTGTTGCCCTAATAAGGCGTCGAGAAATATTCACATCAATACCATGAAAGGTGGTTAGTCCAGAAAAACTGACGAATGCAGGGAATTGTTCCAATTACTTCCACTTTTCTACAGCGTCTGATTTCTTTCTCTAGTTCATTACACAGACGGCCAACTTGCTATGCTTAACTTCCCTCGTTTCCCCTTTTTGGGACTCCATCATTTTGACCTCATTATCGGTTAGCTGCTTGTTTGGAGCACCAACAAGGTGATGTTTCTCTCGCCCATGTATTTACTGACTCATTTTGCTACGAAAAGATTTGCTACTCCACTTGCGAAAATGTGTCGAGAATTTACTTGCCACCGATAAGTGTTAAAACCAGGATTTCCAGAACGAATCCGAGCTTTAGATGGCACATTTCTTTTGGACTGATGCATGAAGAATTTAACGATTCAGGAATCTAGACAAAAATTTACTCGGAAATGTACTTTGAAGATGATGGAGTGCGCTCTGTTTTTTTGCAGTACCCTCAAGAGTAGAAACGTTCTCTCAGTAAAATCTTGCGGTGAAAATATTACAAAGACACACGAAAATGACTTCGATAGGTTGGGGGCTGTGCTCGGCCGGATGCCACCACGTGCACATTTGATATTTCACTCGTCCGACCGACCGTTTTCATAAATGATTTAATATATGTGTTTATTATGCGGGAAGTAAACACGACATAAGCAACAAAATACCGAGCTGAAGTGCCTATGCAACTCTTATCTTCCGTTGCAATATTCCACCTCCTCTTCCCCCTCCCATTCTCCCTCCTTCCTCCCCATACAGCGCACGTGGGTAGCAACAAGCAACAACATCTTCAATCACTGTCAATAGGGAAGCGTCGAATGAGATGATAAAACTCAACAAAAGTGAGAAAAGAATAAGCCAGATCTGAAGGCAAGAGCTACAAATAAAACAAGCACTTCGCCAACGAAGGTGAACATCCACTAGCAACGGAATAACAGAATGAAGGCAGAATGTATAAATGCGGAAAATTGAGATTGGCCAAGGACCCGTACTAAGAAATTCACGTTTTCCCTTAGCTTAATTACCTCTTCCTCATTCCTTTCATCGCAACAACAAACTTTTTCCACTCATCCGTTTCAAAAGGAAGTAAAATAAAACTACCGCATCTGGAAACCGTAAAATGAGGTCATAAACGATGGTCAAGATTTCAGAAAGAGCACATTTAGCGCAAATGTGATGAACGACAGTTTTATAACGACTATTAACGTTTCTAAACAATCCAGATTCGCCTAAAAAGTAGTTCGCGTCCGATCCTCTTTCCACAGTAGAAACAGTCCCACCTCCAATCCCGAAAAAGACCATCCTCGTAAGTTAGAACTAGAAGGAACGGATGGGGTGCAAGATGATGAGTGCGCGAGAAAAGAATTGCGTAAAGAATCGACGCCCATGGAAGGGGACACTCGTGTACGCCCACTAGCCAAGAGGGCGGTCAGTAGGAGAGAGCACTGTCCACTCCAAGGCGAGCGTTGACCCTTAGCGGTCGACGCACGCAAAGGTCAGCGAGCGTGCTTACGCTAGATGTCCTATCGAGCGCGTGCGTAGCGCATCGCCGATGCAGACTTGCCTTTATTGGGTGGTCCCCATGCGACGACCGCAGGCATCGACGAACAGATCTCGAACTGAGCACGGAAGGTAGTAGGAGATGGGGTGTAGTGCGAATTTATGGGAACGCAGAGAACCGTGCTTGTCGGGGAGGCTCGCAGGTTATAGATTATAGCATCCGGACCCACTAAAGCCAAACTTGGACTCGTTTTCAGCAGTAATGACAAAAACAATCCGATTGTATGATGATTCGTGAACCAAAATTTCACCTTCTAACGCTTTGGGTTCCAGAAATTTGAACGGAATTTAATGAAACGAACTTCAAGGTAGAAATCCCTTCGTGATAACTGTTTTTGTTGACAAGCTCGAACTACGGGATAGACAGGTAAGCATACGCACACAAAAATGCGCGGATATGACGTCCTCATCATTTGAAATACCTCTGCATCATTCCCCTCCCTCTTTGTTCTAGTCCGACACGACTGCCTTCTAGCTTCCTTCCTCCGTTAATAATTGGCATTTCGCGCATCTTCGGAGCTTCCGTTGTAACAACACTCGGGGTGGGCGTTAATCATCTTCTGCCAGCTACTCCGACCATCTTCAAAGTTCTTACATCGGTAGTTCCACTCGTAGCCACAAGGCCGAAATATCAGAAACGGAAGTGGATCGCAAGCGACCAGTTCGAAAAACAGAAAGGTTCGTCGAGTGGTGAGTGATATTTTACTAAAATAAGCAAATGCAGGTGGTGGCAGTTGCCGTTTTCCGCAGTTTTGAATATGAGTCGTCCGGAATTCTTGAGCACTTCAATTTTAATTCAAACATTAAGAAGGTCGGCTAAGTAGTAAATGAATACTTGGTGGTAAATGAATAAAGCTCATCATTGTGGAGGGATCCTGCTAGTTGTACGAATCAACATCCACTTTTAGCTTCCGTCTGAAGTGAAAAGACACAAGATCCTGGAAAATATCCTTAAAACCCCCTTCACCACGTCCAGACAAGGGGGTCAGTCCCCTCAGATACTCTGATCTGATGGGTTTACAGCCAGACTTCTCTTTTGCCTCAGTTGCATCATTCTTCTTCCGCAACTAAAAATTAATCCGATCAGTTACAGGCCAAAGTATTTGAGGAGAATGACCACTGCGAACATCTCAGTCTTCTTTTACGCTCCCATCATTGATGAAATCAAGGTATTCTCTTGAACAGAAAACTGGGATCTTTTATTCGTCCAGACCTCTAGGAGATGAGTGTCGTTTTCATCTTCAGTTTTCTATTGAAAGCACTTCTTCCAAAGCATTTTGGGGTGATCTTCTTGTCTCAGACAGGCTTTGTGTTCAAGAAGAAGGATATTCTCATTTCATTTATGGAATATTGTAAAGAAAAAATCGATGAAAGTAAAACAAAGTACACAAGTGCACTTCATCTCAGTAGACCACATTAGCAAAAATTAATGCATCCAGAAACTTGAAGAAATGTGTCCACATAAGGCAACAACCATAATGTTGCATATCGAGTGTGCAGACGAGAAGCATCAATCACCACATCATTTAGCTCTTTCGACGAACAAAACATTAATTTCCATATAGCGAGTTGAGTTTCGACTATCTCTGAATTCCGAAACATAAGCAGTTCAAATTACACTGGCTTGGCGACTAAGCTTTATTGGTTGCTGAGAAGAACATCACAATCTGCAGTTCTGAAAATACCGAGACGAGTTTCCGCTACTGCACCTATAGGAAAGGATGCAAAATCAATTCACTCCGAATGAAAGGCGACACGGGAGACTAGCTCCGGTGAGCAGAGCGCTACAAATATGTGAGAAAATAGAAAGTGAGCCATCCGAGTGCAGCACTGACTCATTGATTCTGGCTGTTGGAAACCTACGAAGATATATTTATGTGGTTTCTATAAGCGGCAGAATCTTTCATTTCTGGATGCAAATTTCTATTTCTATTCCTGATTTTTTGATCTCTCCAACGTTTTCTTCCAATTTTCATTTTTGTTTCATTTGCTATTTTTAAAAAATGAATTTGCTAGACTGTGAGGTCGCCACTGGACATAAGTGCAACTCAGAAAAGCGTCCCTTGCTAGAAATTTTATGAGTTAGAGCAGCTGCAAATGCTGCCCCATGATACTGCCCACTAATGACTTTCCCTTATCCAAAGTTTCATACACCTTCCGTTGGAGAGTCGAACCAATCATTTTTTTGAAGAAAAGAAATCCTGGACTTGGTTTCGTGGAAAAGAAGAAAAGTGAATGGGCGGCGTCTTTTAAGACGCTTAACTACATTCATGAAGGCCGAGAACGTCTGTCACGTTGTCTCCACCGAAGAGTCGAAAGTGTACATTCGGTTGTGCGCGGTGATTTGCATTTATTTCACGAATACAACGAATGGGGGGATTTTGCTTGATGGTCACTCATTTCATTCACGCGACCAAAAAGTCTGCACTAACCAACGTCACTTCATCACCCCTCCTATAATCAATACGTGGAATTCAACAAATGCTTTAGATAAAGTCAGAAACGTTTCATTTATCCATTTTTGTGAGTTTTGGAATTACCACTCAAAAAATGAAGTTTATTTTCCCATAAACGAACTAACTGCACTGATATCATAGAAAATATGCAACGAAGTAAGTGAAGGTATGTATGAAATGAAAAGGCTTGCACAACCAACAACGACATCACGAAATCGTAAGCGACTGTCCGAGAAAGTTGGAGGATGGAGTGGCGCAACACGTCTGCACAGAAACAATGTTAGCATAGTTCTGTTGCGGAAGGCGAGGAACTGTAGAGTGCGCGAGTTGAGAAAGCAGAGGTGCGCGGCCACGACTGACTGAAGCAATCCGCTTTCGAAAGCGGCTGGCTTGCCAACACTAACAAATACAACACCACCAGCAACAAGCGAATGTCACAGCTGACACCCTCTCAACTCGAATTTCGGAGCGCCTTCAAGAGATTTGCGCTTTATTAGTTCCTCTCATGGCTGACAGTAACGCGTTGGTTGGAGGATCAACTAGACAATAATCAGTCATAGATGCTGAACTCATTTGCACTACTACTGTCAAAACTTCTTGATTCCTTAAGATTACTATTGACATTGAGGGAAATAATTTGTGCTGCTTGGACGATATTTAACATTGTATCTGACAGAAATGAACGCGCACAAGCAATATCGCTTGCTATGAGATGTCATTCATAACAATAGTGAAGAACCAGCTTAATGCTCAATATCCTTTTTGGCATTTGATGGAACTTCCTCTCTCATTTCCGTTAAATGTTTCTGTAGTTAGCAAATGTTCTATATAGCGCGGAAGTCAAACGAATAAAACCTAAGCAATCCCGCACCATAAACGTTTTGGGTTACGTGGTGGATGAGGCGAACTTAGAAAGTCTTGTACGCTCGCTGTTCTCTTCGTGAGACTGAAGTATTTTCCAACATGAATGCTGCTGTTTGATTTTGTACATTTTAACTAACAAAAGATCAATTTGGCCTCTTCTGGATATCTGCTGGAAGAACGAACTGGGGTACCGCCGATCCAAAATAATTCCACCAAAAAGTTTTTTCATGCAGACAAACTTGTTCCCATTCTCCTCCTAATTACGATATTCTTATATAGGTGTAATGGAACAACGATTCTTTATTTCACAGCGAATGCGTGCTCGCAATTAAGTGGATTTTTGAAGGATCCCATCCAGTCTGCAGTTCAACTCTTTCCACAGCTTGAGGCGATTTCCTATTGGTCACAGTCACTCCAAATTCTGCAAGTTGAGAAGGTTCCATACGGGCGCACGTTCTCAGAATCATCGGATTTATTGACTGGGGTCTAGTAGCGGTTGTTGACAAGTGTTATTTTGCTGTCAACGACACCTTCAAATTTCTGTATTCGATCACCTCAGAAAACTTCCCACTGGAAAAGAGCACAGCGCAAATAAACTGGAAAAGATAATACCGTTGAAGATGATGAAGGTACGGCGTACGCTATGGTTAAGGCAAACGTCAAATGTGACGAATTCGGCTGAAGCCGAAGAGAGAAGCTTGTGAATAAGCGGTGCACACGCCGATGAAGCTATCGCTCGATCACCAATCGTTCGCTCGCAACTGGAATGCGATCATCTAAATTGCGTTATGTTACTATCTGTCGGTTTCATCGGCGTGGAGACTGCTACGGTGACGCGCGTTTGTTAAGCATTACTACAATCAACATTTTCTATCTTGCGGCACCCTCTCGCTTTTTATAAAGTCACGAATGTGATATCCCAGAGGAGTTTATACAGCTTCATGCCCAGATCTCAGCATTCCAAAAAAGTGCCCTTAAAGTGATTACTGACGTCTGTTAAATTAGGGGAGGGAAGTTGTACTGAGGGGGAAAAGTAGGATGTCGGCGAGAAAGAGGGGAACCAGAAGCAAAAGAATAGAATGTTTTTGATTAAAAGATCAGTAAAAATTTTATTGGTGTTAATCAAATGAGATCAGTTGTTTTATAATGCAATCCTTCAAGAGTTGACGAGGTTATTGCCTATGGATAGGTTTCTAATCAATCGCATTACTTAACTTTCGCAACCGACGCTCTCTATTTGTGGGTCATTTTTAATCCTTGTTTTTGGATTGGAACAGTCCTGGAACCTGCATGTCTGCAGTACTTTTCATTCATGGAAGAAATGAAAGGAAAAGGGGTTTTGTTCATTCATACTAGGAAGAAGGAAAGTCTCTCAGCTGTTTTTGCACATGGGAACTGTCGCGACCAGGATCGACAGAAAACATCATTCGGCTAACCAATGCGATGTAATTTTTCCTTTTTTTGTGTGCGAGCGTATGCTTATTTTTTTTACAATCCATCATACTGATTTACGTTACAATCAGAAGGCATTATCGATGAATTTCATTACATTCATTATTATGTGCGTTCTGATAATCCCATAAATATTCCCCAAGCGAATCGACTGTTTAGCAAAATTGGTGCTTATTAAGTGGAATTGCTTTATGTTTCATCACCAATGCAAAGTACTCTATTATTATTCGCTGTTCTTTTCTTTTTAAACGGTCATCATAAGTTTCTCTAAAAAGATGCAGAAGGAGGAGGTGTGAGCTTTCCGTTAATTTAGTGATGACGATGAGTGGGAGGATGAAGGTCGTCGTTCGCCGACTCGATCACGAGCTTCTACCAGTAACCATTCAGAGATCGAGAAGCGACGCAGAGACCGTATGAATGAGTTGATCTCCCAACTGAGTGCTCTTGTGCCGGCTGCATTTAAGCGTAAACTCGACAAATTGTCCGTGTTGCGACTCACGTTACAGCACATCAACTCAATAAGTTCGTTTATTTACGTCTTTACTAATTACGTTTGTTTGAAAACGAGAGCTGAATGAGGTTCATAGCTAAATAACATTTCACATGCTAATTTTCAGATTTATTAGTGCGTTTATGCGATGAACGGTTAACGTACTCGAATATGCTTCATCGAAAAGGCAACAAAGAATCACTTGAAAATAGTCTTCAGAAATGGATGAAGGCGATGATTCAGTGCCTTCAAAAACCACGAATACGTTGCTTCTAAAATAATTTCGGAAATACGCTAGAATCTTCAAGAGGAATGTAATTCCCATTTCATTTATTTCCGCATATAAAACACTGCATCGCCACTGCGTCTTTCAGGTCCTCAAAAAAATGATTTCCAGCCAATCCATACAGTTTTAATGAATCATCTGAAGGAATTTCGGGAGGTAGGAATATCATTGCAGTTATCACTAATGCGAAATTAACTTTAAGGCTCAACGGGCGATAGAGAGCTGGATTACAGTGGATGTGCGAAACACTTACCTCTACATGAACTTCTCTTCCTACTCGAAAAGGTTCGAAAGTGTGTAATGTTCTAATGTAGTGCTTTACATTTTTTTAGAAACCAAATTTTCGAATTCTAACCGACAGCAAAAGAGAGAAAGTCTTTAACCATGTAGGTTTCAAACCATTTCACCCAACCGCTATGGTGGTTGTCGATGTTCTAGTTTTCGAAAGTGTGCGACTATCCGGTTGGAGAAATCTCGTGAGCAAGAAAAACATAAAGAATTTCATCGAAAAGCATAAGAAAAGCTGATGCTTCCGTTTACAACAAGTATATTTGATACGTTTGAGTAACTTGCAGCGTAACTTAAATCAAGTGCTTCTGGTTTTACTTCTGATATGAGCGTAAAGTGTTTCTCAGTGATGTTTTTCCTCATAGAAGTTTTCCTCATAAAATCCAGAAAAAATACTTCAACAAATAGATAATCTTATTCGTTGGCTGTAATGTGCATCAGCAGCGGAATATTTTACTTCTTACGGATAATGCAGTAAGTTTTTAGTGGTTCAGAAAAAAGCTTCTAAGTTGATATTGCTGAGCCTGCGCTAAGAGGAAAAAGAATTGTTTGCGCAAGCGGTGAGAACAGTGCCTTAAATCAGCAAAGCAAACGGTTGGGGTCAGTGCACTCTTTCTATTGTTTCTTTATGCCGTCGCGATGCTGATGCAACAAATGACCCCTTGGGAGCGTCCGTTGTTAGCTGCTTACATCTAGTATAGAAAACGGTTGCAGCCGTTATTGCGATTTCGGAATTTTTTCCTCTATCCTGGAAGAGATCTGCGTTACTGATACAGACATAGTGCGTATTTTGGTCTCTGTGCATTATTCCTGAGATCTAAACGTTTCTTGCAACATTGCTTTCCTCCAGAAATTTTCGACTGCTGAACCAGATTCATACTGATGATTCCGGTGAAGAGGTAACGCAAGTTAGCTAAAAAAAGAAATGGCAAACAGATAAGCGAAAGAGCCACTATTGATCATCGTAGATGGACAGTTCCAGCCAAATGTTTCATCGAGTTGATTAAGCGGTTTCGATGAGCAAACTATCTGGCAATAGCATTCAGTCAATGAAGAGACTCGTTACGTTCTTGAGCGAATGCTCTGTGAAGTGTTTTTAGTGTATCGATAGTTTCATCGTTGTAACGGATCTCGATTCGGGCAATATTCTTTATGCATCTGAGAGCGTTGCCGAAAGCACATCAGTGGCTGCCGATGAGATTGTCTCAAGGTGCGTTCTTATAGTTTCAATTGCAGTGCACATTGCATCACCGATACTAGAGTCATCGATAATTGAGATTTAATCGGTGGAGCAAATTGCAGTTTTATGCTCACTTTTTGGAAGGCTTTATTTACTGATTCACACCCTACTGATGCAAACATTCACAACTCTAGCTGGAAATATTTGGCAAGCGTCGCTGCTGCAGCTTAGGTATTGCTAAAAAGTCACTTATTGAGATTATTAGATGCACTAGCAGGAATTTTAATTTTCAAGAAAACGCTGAGAATGCATCTACAAAGAACAACCAAAACAGTTCATATTCAGAGTGAAAGTAACTATATTTCTGTTGGACGGGAAACGGAAACCATTTTTGTGAAAACGCTAAAAATACTTGCTGACTGACAAAAGGGCGAAATGCTTCGTTGTTACGAAACATTGAATTCGATGAGTTGCAGCTGGCATACTGATAATTTCCCAATTCCATGCATAGATCGGATAAATAGAAACTCTTTAGCGTCCGTATAGAAAACTGAATGAAATAAAATTCCTCAGTTATCAATAAAACTTCAGGAATTGGTTCGATCTTCTTCATCCAGACGATACGCAAGCGTTTAAAAACGAAATGATGACATTTTTTACTGAGAGCAGAACTTCTGCCGATACGGGTGCCACATACCGCAAGTTTTTTTAAAGTATATAGTGCAAGTGACTGTCATAATATGGCTCAATTTCATGTTCCATCTGAGTGAAAACTTTCATTTCAGAAACCGCCTAGATGAGAAATTGTGGCAAATTTTCATCAAAGGGAACCTTTCTCTAGTTATTCGACTTGACCTGCAGTCATATATTACCGAGCGACAGGCATTTAGAGCTAGGATTTTTCAGGTTCATAGTGATCCCACATTTTTCATTCACACACGCGAACCAAAAACCGTAAATAATCGAGAGGTCACTTCAGCAGCATAAAGATGCCGAAAAAGAGAGGCAGTTGTCAGAACAGTCATTTTTGCAAAATTTTTTCAAAAAGAGATAATAGAACTTTCATTTAGTATGCTTAATGGGCAGGATTTTTCCATCGTATCGTATCTCTTTTCCTGCAAGAAAATGCCTACAACGAGGTTAACTATATCATCTTTAGAGGAGGGAGGGGTGGAAGCTGAGAAAAATAGAGAACGAGCATAACAGATATGTTTCGATGCAGTTTTGCTCAATGCTTTGAGTTTTCTTCTACTGCGTATCAAGGCCTTGGCTCGTATCTGAACGGGATGCTATAGTGCATGATCCATCCTCTCACTCTTCACCCTGCTTCTCCAAAGAAATTTGCTTCCACCAGAAAGCTTTATCTGATTTTCCAGTGAAAATTAAACTTAGAAGAGTAATGATGTTTGATTTCGCATTTCTCATCAATTCATAAATTCCATTCACGTCTTTCTTCATCACAGATTCTCATATTCCCGCCTATTAAGTCCAAAAATGAAGAGAAGACAGCACCTCTTCTCATTTCCGTCAAATGTCTATTCTTCTTCCGTTCAGTTCTTAAAAATGCAGAATAGAAATAAATCCGCATTCCACGGCATCTAGCATCGTTTCAGGAGGATATCGAATGAAAAATCCTGCTTGCTGAACCTAAAAAACGTCTTTTAGTTAGCGATTCGGTGAGTTCGAGCACAGGTCATTTTTCACAACGAGCAGATTTCAATACTGGCCTCAAACGTTCATTTGTCTGTCGAATCAAACTAACTTCTGAGCAGTAAGTTGCGTTCCTACTAAATGCCGACTTGTCTCTAAATCCTTTTCTCTCTTTCTCTACATATGGGTATTTGTTAGTGAGCAGATAAAGCTGAAGAGAATGGCAAATATTTTTATTTTCAAAAATGAATGCCTTTCATAAAGTAACTGTACACTGTAAATAGCTGTTTAAGTGAAAGGAGGTGGTAGCTGCGTAATTTTCCGGCACTTGTACGACCTTCATGCTTTCCATCCAGAACTTCAACTTCTCCGAAGTGGTTTTCTGTCTCACGAACGGATATCGATTACATCCTTTCTTTGAGGAGAATTTCCTTAGAAACTGTTCACCATTTTGGAGTAGCTGCTCAAACATGAACGATGAAAATCGCTCTATATGAATAACAAAATTGTCGCCGTGGTGAGAAAGAAAAGAACTATAACCGCTGAATATAAAAGTTGTCTTATTGCACGAAACCTTTGGTGACGCAAATTTTTAACGCGTAAAACGTCGGAAGGCTGAAAATTACGAAAGAACTTTTACTAAGGTTTTATTATTGGTAAAAAACCGTTGACTTATGTTGTTCGTGCAGTCTGGTGCCCAGTTGGCGAAGTTTAGAATTCCACGTGACTATATTGACACCCTATGTGAAAATATTAACTTCAGGAGCAGCTCAACAACAAATCCATATTGCAAGTATCGATGTTTCGGATTCTTGCGAAAAAGCAACACTCCGGTTGCTGTGCTTCTACTGATGAAAAGCAGCGATGAGTTCCGTAAGATTCTCGAACTCATTTGCTTAGCTAATGTTCGGTCGTAACAATTGAACGGGTGATTCGGGCATAATGAATTCGGTAGCTTTCAAAGGAAATTTCCCATAAAACTAAATGGTCCTTTCGAGGAAAAAGCTAACTTGAGAAGAGATGCTTCGTAGACTGCCGAAAGAATTGAGGGGTACTTGAATGTAATGGTTGGTTCCCTTCAGAGGTGTTTTTACGCAGTAATTTCATGAAGAACATAACTCTACTTTGGAAAGGCAAATAAATGTTGCATATGGCGTAAGCGTGTTATGCATTGCACTTCACTATCTAATACAGTGTTACGTCTTATTATATCTAATCCCACTGAAGAGAATTCTACATTTTGTTTCTTCTTTGAGGCATTAATTGCACAATGCCTTACCTACACTCTATTTTTCCTTCAGTTAGTTGCGGAAAAACAAAACTTCATGCTGCGAGTATTTGCAGTAGCTAAAACTTCATGCTATGAGTATCTGCATTAGTATTTACGGCAATTAACTGTGCCATAAAACAGAACACGGCACTTTTCGCGTAGACTGTGCAGTGTAGAATTCAAGAATAAAAGCCTGACGGTTAACGACGGTAACTGGAGACGTTGCAGCTAACCGCTTATTCAGCTGTAGCTGTGGGCCAAAAAATGCAGATGGCGGGCTGAAATCACAGACAGACATATACAAACGGCTGTAAATGGGGTAAGGATAGTGTCCTCGGAATGGAAGTAATGAAATTTGCAAAACCTCTCAAAAATATTTCTAAACTGAATGCGGTTTGCTATCGTCGAAAACTTTGCAGCAGAGCATAATGTTCCTGGAAGGTCTTACTGATTCCGTTTGTCTAAATTGAATAAATTGATCAATGACAGCCGGGTAAAGAAACTTTCTGAGAGATTAGCGATACCTTAAAAAAATTCGATTCACTTCACTCACTTTCGCTTATCAAACGACTGTTGTTGTGGATGGCGTAATTGGCGCAATTTCTGAGATGCCCCGACAATGTTCTACGAAAAAAATCTAAGTGAAGCGATGGGATCTTTCACATACGTTTGTATGTGTCTGTTAGTCGGTAACATTTCGACTGTGGTCCGATTATTTCAGTTTGTGCTCAGTTGCTTTCCTTTGTCACCGTTTTGCTCACTTGCTTCTAAATTTGGCTTTGCAATTTTCAGATGCAGGAGAAAGGTTTCAAATGAAGATCTCTGTTAACGGAAGGATTACACATTGCGATCCTGAGTAAGCTGCATATAGTTTACTTTTCGAATATACTTTAAGTTTTGCAAATACATTAACAAGTAAGTTTATTCTTCGGCTATGATTATATTATCGTCGTTTTTACTGAATGCAATTTCAGGCTTTCAGGTATTTTGGGTTATCTCCCACATCGGTTACTTGGCACTAGCTATTATGATATTGTGTATGAAGGAGATTTGCTTGATGTTTCTCATCATCACAAGCAAGGTAAAGTCTAACTGTCAAAGAGATCACATGAACGAACGCAATTGTGTAGTGTAGTGTAGAGGTGCCATTGCACTCAGTCGCCATAAACGCAATAAAATTCTGAGCTTACACTGAGCCATTAAATATGCATTTTATGGGAAATCTCAGAAAGGAAAAGCGACACATGATGTTAACCGACAATTAAGCCACAGTTAAATTAACCGAGAGCACATACACTTGTTGTGAATTTTCCAGCCAATAGTTTTAAAAGCGGATGATTCATAAAACGACAAAGTCGACTTAAGGGGTACAGCTAGCAGAATACAAATTTCCAAAATCAATTCGAGTTGTTTTATAGTCGTTTATAATTGCTTACGAATTTGATTACTTCTGTGATGAGTTCGGATTTTTCCAAGAATTGCCACCTGTTTTCATCTTTCTTCTGAAAAAGTCAACGGTAAGAAGTGATGGTAAGATGATGGTAACCAATTTCCAGTCGTGAAATCGAACGAATCACGTGAAGCGAGTTATAGATTGAGGTGTGAATCGGAAAATTGCCTTATGATCGATTCTCTTTGGCGTCCATTTGTAAATCCGTGGACATCGGAAATGCAATTTATCAACATCATGCATTCTGCAAGGTATTTTACAAAATAACGTCCTTAACCGTACCACATTTTTGAAATTCCGTCAACCCCTCGCCCCAGTATTTCTAAATGTTTCCTCCTGTTATTTGAGAGCGAATAAGTTAAACTGTTATCGTTAGAACCATTATCGATAGGTGTTAATGATAAGACAACTCAACAAAAATTTGGCTAGAAAAAATTTTATGAGCTGGGTAAAATTACAGAGAAAAAACCTTTTAATTTCTTAATCGATGGGAGAATTATTCTGTTTTTCTTTCATTTTCTGAGAGTTTGCAGTGCCCTTCGAAATGATGAGGAACTGAGTGCAGCACAAAGTACGCTCAAGCAATTGTTATCCGGCAAGCGTGGTGCAGGTTTCTATATTATTTTCTACTTGTTGCGAAGTATGTCGTGAAACACTACATTTTGAACACGTAAATATGCTTTTAATTTTTTGCCTTTTTTGATAGAAATTTCTGCATCAACGTTTCAGAAAAAATTCATAGTAAAGAGGTGATATCTCCCACTTTGGAGAATTAAAAGATTGCGATGATAAACGATGTTTTTAAGGTTTCGCTTTTATTCAGGGTGATAATTTTTCCTCGCCCTCATCTTAATATTCCTATGAGTCTTCAAAAGGACTTCTCTGAACGGAGAACTAAAAAGATGCAATTCATAACTTAAAACGTTGTTATTTTGGTAACTGTCGGTCGTTTCTCAAGGATTTAGCATTTCAGCTGATGAGGCTTGCCTGAGCAGATTTGTGATTGTTGTTTTTCTTCATAGCTCTGTTCATTCCCATCCTAACTAGATTATGAAAATAACGAATGCAGTAATTTCAATAAGTGTAGTGACCAACTACTGCAAATGACGTGACGTACCGTGCACATGTGACATCCGACGACGTGTCTTCAGTACTTCTAGGAAATTGAGCATCCACCTGTTCCTTTGTAAATTTTTAAATCTTGTTCCGTTAAGCCTCTTCCCAACAGATGTGAAATTGTGAGCCAAATTTTTTAACTGGAGAAAGAGCGAAGTTTCAGGTTCCTCGGCTATGGTGCCAATCTTAGGAGCTGCCCGTTTTGGAGAGGCGATCGAGAAGTAAGGATATTACATATCGACAGTGCTATCAGTCACAATCAGAGCCCGAAGTTGTTGAATCACCATTGTTTATCGAGGTCATTCTTAGCGCAGTAGAAAGTTTTTAAGCTCCAGAGTACGTTTTAAGTACACAATCAGTGCGCAAAGCAGCGAAAAAAAAACAAGTATTTGCATCCATTTATGCGTAAAATGTATAATGACAATTGGAATAAAGTTCTAATTCAGGCTGACACTCATATGTTAAACAGCCATCAAACGTGACTGTAAGTATGTTCCGTTATTTCACACGCTGGTCGCAAATTACGCGTTACATTTATGGGAACTAATCTTTAAGAGGATTTTAATACCGCTCTACGACGATAGCTCGCGATAGTCGTAGTTCCGAAAACGGTGAATAGTAAGTTGAAAATCGAGGTTTTGAGCGATGGTGGTAGGAGGGACCCTCATCACAGCTTTTACTGAGAAATGGGATTTATTTTTCGGCAGTTTTACTTCTACGTATCTGAGGGACCTGAGTATTCACTGTGACGGAGAAGGGGTGAGACACTGATGTAGTGGATAAAAACAAACGACGAATGTGTAATTTTAAGCACTAAAAGTACATAAGCTGTTTTCTTTGCTGACTCGATAGAAGTTTCTTGTGAGCAAGAAGGATCGCTCGTACTTCAGTTTCGCTTCGCGGGACGTGATATTTCTGAGAATTCCGTGGATGACTGTATTCGACGTTATCATTCTGCCTCCATAATGCAAATAATAGAGCAGCTTTTTCTTTTCATGTGCTCACAATACAAAGTTTCTTCTGTTCCGTTTTCCGTTAGTGAATGCTGACTTCATATTTCACTAATTACATTTTAAATACAACTTATTGAGGTGAACAGCTTTATGTTTTTGCAGTTAAAAATGATTCATTTGCAATATTCAACGTTTTCGCCTTCAGTGGTTCATTTCCAACAACCGGTTCCACAATGAGGGGAGATCTTGAGTGAGATTCACAAACGAATATTAGGCAACATTGGTTTTTTCTTAGAGCAGCAACTATTACAGTTAACAACTTGTTTAGTGAGTACTCGAGTAATGAAAATCAACATATCAACGTGACAGTTGTGAAAGGAGTTTTTGAAAGAAAGGGAAAGTGATGAAGAAGAAGGTACGCACCTTATTACTTTAATAACAACAAATCACATAATTGTAGAGCACATCAAGCATAGGTCCATACTGATACAGAAACGACAAGGAGCAGGAAAATCGCCCATCGTCTTTGCCTTCGTCTAGTTAGTTACAAAGTGAATTTCTATATCAAGAAAGGCTGCGTGTTTCGTTCAGCAATTCATATACATCTGCATTTTGCTGGGCCATTGGTCACAGAGGTCTTAAAAAATTCTGTCACTGAAAATTTAAACTGGAACGTTGTTTTCTTCAGTTCTAAAATATCTCAATGGCAAATTTTTCATACTATTTTCTTCAGATGTCAAGAAAATAAACGTGCACTGGTAGATGCCACATTTCCAAGTCCACAAATACAATCTCTTGTTTTTCAACGAGTGCTGAAAACATTGCGGTATTTAATTACCATCAATGATGGTATTTCGAATCGGTACTCAAAGTGGATCGATATTTCGACAAGTTTACGAATACTTGAAGCACATCCGTATTATAGCATTTAAATCAGGCATGGATAAATACCCAAAAAAATGTGAAGAAAAACATACTTTATCTGCATTATTATATGCTGATCATACAAAAAATTGATTGGAGAGAAATGTAAGATATCTTACTGCTGCGCTTAGTTTTGCACTAACTTTCACAAATGACAAAAAGGTATGAAATAAGGATTTCTGCGAATCGTTTGCAACGTTGTACTCATTTTAGTGGATTAAAAGTGACTGAACTCACTTCGTAAATGATACTTCTGTTCGGAACTCACAGAAGAATTATTAATCGTTTTTTCCTAACTCTTGGATGACTTATCTTAACAGTCTTCGAGCTGAATTGATCGAGAGCTTGCACTTCATGCGAATTAAGATTTGTAGCTGAAATCATTTGAATATTGCATTTTTGCTGTTGGAATTGTGTCCATGCAAATCATAGCTTTCTTATACCGCGGGAAAATCCATGATGCAAGCCCATCCCACTAATTTTCCATCAGCCTTAAATATAATTCAATAAGAGAGAATTATTGAGCATCCCCATTTTACTACTGCAGTAATGGGTTCTGAATTTCGTATTGTTTTCTCTGCGCAGATATTTTCACTTATGAGGCACGTTTGATTCAAGCAATCACTATCGCTCTTTCGCTCGTGCTATAAAATAATGGGTGTTTTCCTGCAACATGTCCACTGTGGAAGCGATTGTGCCACGCAAACTGAGTTGTTGTACCTACATGGTCTTAACTCATTAATTAGTTATTGCCATTGTTATAGCCTTAATACGGGCTGAAAAGGGGTATTAATGAATGCGAATAGAAAAGAAGTTCCTCTTTCTTACTTTGGTTAATTTTTCCTATAGAGACCGAACATAACAATAGAGTGGCACCAAGGATATAAAGCGCAATTCCTAGCGGCTTCATCGCAAAAGATCTCGTCTTTGCTGCAAGCTCCAGCTATTAAAATTCTGCGATAAGTCTAATGATTTGACATGACGCCGAAAATGTTTTTCATCGAACGATCTAAGGCAAATGTGAAAGTGAGAAAAGAAGATTTCTGGAACGTTGCAAGTCAGGCTCATTGCAGTGTATGATTAGCACTCGCTAACTTAATTGTCAATGACTGCCATGCAACTCTTTGTTACACACAACACTTGTTAAGAGCTTAAAAGTCAGCATGCTCGTAGTTATTGGAAAGGTAACTGACCACTGACGGCGGATTTCAATCGTAATATACAACGAACGCTCTTTTATTGTGAACTGTTACAAAATAAAACACTCAGTTAGCAACTTAGAAGTTTCTTTCCAAAGTTTAAAGACTGTGTGACTGCACTTGTTTCAGTTCATTTGGTGATTATATTCATTAAACTGCATACAGATCAGATCATGGGCACAAAGACAGATAACATTCACATGGGTAAGCCATCCTACTGGCCAATCTTAAAAGTTTCCGAGTCAGTCAGACTTTCATGGTATATCTCCTCAAAACCGCTACCGAAAATCAGCACAGCTTTTTTTGGAACCACATGCTGCATCCATGATCCTGTGTGGTGGATTACAGTGTGTAAGGCAACGGAATTTCTGTATTTCAGCAAAACATGAATAATACGATCAGGAAACCAGCTGTATTCCAACGGACAATGTATACGGAACGCATTTACCTGTTGATAAATACATCCCGTATACATTGTGTTAGTGTTAAAAAAAGAGGGATAAATGAGGATGGCTTAAGCGGGGAGTGGTTGAAAGTGACCATTCCAATACATCCAGCTGAAGCTGCGCTTCTCGTCCTCTAGAGAAATGCGTCATTCGGGTGCAGCTGATTGCTGCATATACGTTCGTTCGTTGACGTCTCGCTGTTGCATTGCCGACTCCGACGATCCCACAGCTTCAGTAGGCTCTGCACAGAAAATTACCTATCCTTAGCGCCTAGTATTTTGGAGTTGTTTGAGAGTGAATTGTTTCTTCATTTAGATATCTATCGTCATTGCCGTCTCAATAATTAGTGGCTTTCGAATACAGCAAAATTCAAATTTCATCTAGTGCTTTCAACAATAAAATGCTGTGTAATGAGCGACATTTAAAACGGCGGCACATTTCCTACGACAGAATTTAGGCAAAAACTAATTCTATCCTGTCTGAATTCTTCCGACTACTATAAAATGTGTTCATACAGCAATACTGCTTTAACATTAATTATTCTCGGTAATTTTTATGTGGAAATTGCTTACTTCTCAGTCTTGAAGGAAACACTTTTCTCGATCATACCTTCGATTCACCTCCCTCTAAAGTTTTCAGATTCTCGTAATTCGAACTAGAATTGAAACAACAAAATTCGTCCAGCGTGACTGCAATCGATAACAACAGCGAAATAACTGGCATACGACTGCGTATAGAATGGACGCAGACTTCGTAGTTTAGAGTCACTCAAGCCCGTGAATCCTCCTTCACCTTCCACTTTTACTCTGCACTGAAGTGAAAGTGGAAGAAACGTTGGATAATGTCGGCTCTTCGATCTGAATGATGAGGGACCACCCCAACTAACCGATTCAAAAATGCAATTTGGTACTTCATTGTTTTAGGGAAACGGCACCTAACTATGAAAAAGCCATTCTGCTCTGGAAAGAAAAGGTTAGCACAGTTCGCGGCATTCCTGCTCCTGCAAAGGGAACGAGGCGAAAACAAAGAACTAGGAAAACATCAATGAACGAGCCACCAAAAGGTATGCCAATATTATATAATGTTAGCATTAACTGTACATGAAAATGTTTGATTTCACGGCAAATGCACTGCACTTTCTTACTTTTATTCGGAATTAGGTTTCCTCCATTTCTGAATTGTACAAGAAGATGAAACCTGTAGCTCTGTAACAAAGTGCTGCGTTCACTATTTTGCGGTTTCCAGAATAGATGGAAATGTTTTGCTGAAATCGAAACCTGACAAACTTACAACTGCAGATGGACTTCGAATCCTATGGATATCAATAAGTTGCACACTGAAGCGGGGTGGGCGTGACGTTTGAGATTGTGGAGCGGCAACATATAAGGTTTTTCTTGTAAATAATTGTCGAAATTGTAATCGAAATGAGGAGCTCATTCCGAAATAAATAGCAAAATTGAGCGGATATGTGAGAATAATTAAGAAGTTTCTGAAATTGAACGTCTGGTTAGGGATCGCGAAGCGGGAATTTTCATGTCAGCAATAATTTCCCCAGCAATAATTTCCTCGTATCATTAAAAATAATTCCACATTTTCAATCGTTTTTTGTTTCCTTATGTGGCTCCACTTCCAATTGAAGAAACGTCTTCGGCAAGAAAACCCTCAGTCTGTGTTAAACATTTTGTCATTTTACACTGGTCTAGGAGTAGACAAAGTGAGTGAAATATGTTTCCATCATTAAATTGCAATCGACAAGACTCAAAAAATGCCTAAGAATAAGCTTCCTTTAAACACAACATTACAGCAGCTCCAATTAACCACCTTTGTGCCGCCGCTATCAAATATGTTTTCGATAAATTGCTACGAGCTGAAATTTAGGTGCGCGATTTGAAATCGCACATTCATGGCTTCAGATTTCTCTTCAGCTATTTTTTTCAAAGAATGACGCAACTGGCAGTAGTGCCACAGCATCATCATTGCTATTATTAATTTACTGCATCTACTCATTCCGAAATAAATAGCAAAATTGAGCGGATATGTGAGAATAATTAAGAAGTTTCTGAAATTGAACGTCTGGTTAGGGATCGCGAAGCGGGAATTTTCATGTCTATAGTTGTCTGCAACCGATCTATTGCATCTACTAATAGTGCTACTATGAAGAATGTATGCAACGAGCACACCTTATAATGATGAGATTATTGATCGGTTGATACATGGAAAGAGGCATAAGCCCGTAGACAACAACAACAAAATGAAGAAGAAAGATGAGCGCTACAGGGATCTCGATAAGAAGGAAGATTGCGATTACGACAATGAGCATTTTTGTGGTGGCGTGCATTAAACGTGCTGATGAGTGCAACGAAAGTCGCGTTGCGGATGCCTGCAAAATGATCCATTACTAAACGTAGTCATACGGTTCATGATAACAAATCTGAGCAATTTTAATTTTGAAATCATCAGCTATGCATTTGAGAAAAGAAGGAAATTCAGAACGAATGTTGTAGCAATATTAGTCCTAACTTTCTGGATAAGAGTAGCCTAAGTTCGTTAGGAAGGCAACAACGGTTAGCAAATGGCTGATCTTTTCTCATGTGAACAATGCCAGATTCTTCCCCTCCTTCGCCTCTCGATCTCCTCATCGCAAATGTATTCCAACGTTTTTCTTTCGTCCACTATAGGCAAGTAACTGCCATCATCGAGTGCAAACTACCAATTACATAATGCGAGCTCGTGTGTGAGATAACGTGAAGGAACTCTCGTCTCATCCATAAACGAAGGAAGCAAAAGATGAAACTGATTTGCAATAAACAGTAAGTGACGAATTAACTTGAGATGATTCGTTTTGGCATTTCGCCCATTTGACCAAGAAATTTCATACCCGACAAAGGAAGAATTACGTTTTAACCGATCCGTCAGCTTGCACGCGCATCAAGAAAAAACATCAACAATAGTATTAAAGAAAGCCACTCTATGCTGTTTCTTATGTCCATCAAATTTTCTTTGCTACATTCGCTAGTTCAAAGAACGGAAACATCCGGCAATACAGGCAGATGGACAGTATATATATTCATTGCAATATATGACGGCAGCTTGTGGTTTGCACTATACTATTGAAAGTTGGTAGATCTAATTTCTGTGGCCCTAGATTTAAAATTACTTGATAGACATAAAAATGGACAGACATATACTTGTGCACAGACACGAGCATCGTGCTAAGAAATTTTACTAAGCAAATTCGCAAAGGGCACAAAAATGCAACAAAATTGCAGACCGCAGCGGAGTGGGAAAATCGCAAGTGCTTAACTGAATTACGAGAATGCGAGACTGGGAACTGAGAAAGTGGAGCGAGAAATTCCCTCAAAAATCGTGTCGAAAAAAATTCTAGGGATAAAAAATGAAGAGAAGTGAAATGGAACAGACAGTTCCTTAATTCAGCGTTTTGTCTAAATTAAAAACATCGCCGGAGATCCTCCTATGCAGACTTAACATCACCACCCGATCATATATTTATCGAATTCCGCTCAACTGTTACTTAACTGACTAAACACCAACAAACTTTAGCTTCGAGCATGCATCGGCTCTTAAAAGCATATCAGATCCATCAACGCAAAATTAATCATTTAGCCAAATCTCACGTTTCATTCTTCACCGACACAGAAGCCACGAAATGTAAAAACCGAACATTCGTCTGCAAGAAGGAACCGAAACTTCAGTTTCTAACAGGGATTCGGGAGGTTGCAATAGAATCACAACAATATGTTGCACCATGCAATATTCTTATCCTAGCGAACATTTTTTTTTTCTTCTTTTTTATCCAGGTAGCACTATTCGCCCGCTTTAGAGACCTTCTTGAGAATACCGCTTTAATCTGTGCACAAGCTCGGCTACCTTGCTTCCATTGCCGTTCTGTTACACTTAACAACGTCAACTTGGAATGCTTGTAAAGAGCAGTCCAACTGCAAAATCCGTTGTTGTTACCTTTTTCAACATCTCTCTAAGTCTCTGCAGCTTCTCACGTCAATAATGACTGGATTCCCTCACTTCTTCACTACCCTATAGTATTCATCTAGTTTATGAATTTCAGAAAACTTTCTTCAGAAACTTGTGGCAAAGCTCTCTCTCGCTCTCGAAATTAAATTTGCACATTCGTTGCACATTTTGAGAATGAAGCGAGTCCAATCTCGTAAATTCTTGGCTACTCATCTGTCTCTCTATTAGCTGCATTTAAAAATGTCGATAACTGTCGAACATATTATTAGCTTCATTAATCCCACAGGCAATACTTTCGCTTTTCTGGAAAGCGAAAATGATCAAAATAATCAGCAGCTTCGTCCCATGATTTTATTTATTAAATTATGTTATTGAAAGAAAAAAATTTTTTCCTATCTATTAAACATCAGTCGCCGCTCAGTTATGACATAAATGAAATCTAAAAGAACCGTTTTTCTGGAAGGAAATGACTGGAAACTGCGCTTTCGATCGGCCTCATTTATCGTACGAAACAGCTTTCCGGTGAAGACGATGAGGAGTGCACACGGGACGCTATGAATGAATACGGCCCGATAACAAAGCATTATCGAATAGAACGCGTTCGCACCAATTGTCTATAAGAGAATATATCACCTAAAGAAATTTTCTTAAAGATGATTGATGTTAGATTTCGAAACTCATCGGAGCAAGAAATGCATCGTCATGAAACGACAGCAAGAGAAAATTCGCTTCATACCTAGAGCTGAATCTCAGTTAATGAGAGAGTATTGTTTTTGACATAGGTGTGAATCAGTCCGCGACATATTCAACTGAAAGATTGTCGATGGATCTAATCAAACTTAGTGGAGGAAGAAGGTTCTAGTGACCATTTCAAAACAGAAGAGAGAAAATCCAGAGAATGACATTCTTATACCTTCACTTTTTTAAAACTCAGTTAGACGGTGACTAAAGCGGTGAACTCTATACTTTAACCACGCCTCTAAAATTTCTCGAGGTGTGCCAACATAAGTAATTTTCCCAACAGCCTCATCAAGAAATGATCACTCATTTTACACTGGTATTTCTCATGAAGAAACACAATTCAGGTGAAGAAGCGGATGTGTTTATCAGCTATCGTAATGAAGTTCATCGTTTACTCGTTTGAAAATGCCAACGAAACTTGTCTAAATGAAAGCATGAAATAAGTAACCTGATTTTCAACAATCTGACTAGGGCTTCTCTTGGGAATGACGGAGTTGCGCTCGGGCAACTTCCGGTATCCTGCCCTGCTCCGCTTTCCATTTCTTCTGTGGCATCTGACGCTATCTTACTTCTACTGTGGCGTTCATTTTTACGTAACAATTTCTACTTGATGCACCTCTATTTCCGCGTCACGCTGGTGCTGCTGTGGCGGCTACGCTCTTTCCTCCATGCAACTGCTCCAGCAAGGCGTCGTTCGTGACAAGCGCAAGTTCCATACAACAATTTTCTAAGACCGGATTTTTTCGTTCGCGTCCAGTATAGTGTTCACTATTTCAGTTTCGTCGACAGCGTGACAAAACGACATGCGCCTTTATAGTATATTCAATGTTTACTGATGACGCACTTTAATATTTAACGTACTGCTAGCAACCATTTTTTGAAAAGCAAAGACATCTTTGCTCTCAGATTCTGCGAAAGAGCCTCAAAGGTTAGAGCGCAGACGTGACAAAAAATGTACAGGGAAAGATGCTCTGCTTTTGTATTTCCGCTTCTTCTGAAACAGCTAATGCGATTAGTTTTTCTGAAGTGAAACCAGCTTATTTCCATTGGCTGGGAACACAAACGTGCTGGTAAAATACGTCAGTACGAATGTATTAATCACAAATGCGGCGTTCCGCGTAAGCGTGAAAAATTATGCACGCAAAGTGCCAATAAACGACAGAGAGCATTATGAAGACAAGCGTTTCTTAAAAGATTGCTGGAAATTTCGTGAACTGACGAAAATCAAATCCGCCAAGACGGTATCAGAAATGGTCGAAAATTTTTTGGCTTGCACAGTGAAATCTGCTTTCATTAACGCAACCGGTTCATAGCAGAAATTTTCCTGCTGTAAATGTTAGAATTTCCGGGTATGACGTAAAGGTATTTGAAGCTCAGCTGTCGTTCGAAATTCTTATACGTGCAAGTGAAACTGAACTAGACGTAGTCTCAGATGCGAAAGATCATTTGGTACATTTTCATAACATTGCGGTGAAGAAGAAGAACTGAACAGTGGATGGGTTGTTTACACTCATTAGTTCAGATCCGAAAGACACCTACCTGTTCGATAAGCGGCGCGTAGAGGCGGATGCACAGACGTGACTGCTGGCTAAGTTTCAATGAAACAGACGATTGGAAGAGCATGAGAGGCAGCTCGTTTACTAGTGCTGCCACTACGATGATAGCAATCATTTGACGCGTTCGTATCGGATTGCAATACTTGCACACCATCGAAGGCACACACACGTACACGTATCGTTGAATTGCCAAGAATACGGTCAGCCAAATAGCTGTTGTATGAAATCTGCACAATGAGAAATCGTCAAGCAAAACACACATGCGTTGCGCATTTGTAGTAATGGGCAGGGAGGTTGAGAACTGCAGAATTGGACTGAGCAATAGTTAAGTTTAGAATGGTATGGCAGTATCAGCTCTATCTATTGACCTCAGCAATGTCCGAATGTAGCTGCGCAGGACTTTATGAAGCTATCCAACTTTTATCGAATCCGCCTGACTTATATTGCGTGTCTCATTGTTTCCTTATCATATCTCACAGCTATAATAGCTATTCACGGAGTTCTATAATTTCAGCGCGTGTTTTGCATGGTGAGAACAATTTTTACCTCGTTCGTAGTTATTTCTAGATACATTTCCCTCTCGTAGTAAAAGAGTATGCATTGAAGTGAAGGCGGAGAATGACGGGGAAAGTAAGCTAAAGGCCTGGTTGGAGAACCACAGCAATAATGACTATGAATAATAAAAGCAACGGATAAGTGCACGGAACATTTTTGTCCACTTTGGTTTCTGGATGTGTTCGAAAGCTTTTGACTGGCACAGGTTTTTGCTGATCCGAAATTCTGGTCTTTCACAAGAAAATGGGTTCAGCTGAAATGGTGAGGTGGTTCCGCATAACGTGCTCAGATGAACTTATAATTACAAAATAAGCATTATAAACCGCTGTTTAATGTTTAACGTTGGGCACTTATTAATGCAACGTTAAACTGGAAGGCGATGATTTTGCCTTTCCTGTTCGATAGGACGATCTACTTTTTAGAAAAAGTACCATTTTTATGGCATTTGCTGCCGATGCGCGAGGATAGACGAGAGAGTAATATGAAGATTCCAATAACGACTGACTTTTTTTAGAGAACGGAGTGGTATGAAACAATACCACTGCAAAAAATATGGGGCGAGTGTTCGATGGATTCATTACCTCTTCCCATTCATTGTCGCTCGCAAAGTGAACAGACCGGGTTTCAGTGGGAGATTACTGCTTTGATTAAAAACGAAAGCTGTGGAAAAACTTCATATGTAAAATTTTTTTCCCTATCCGGCCTTAAATGGAAACGGAACCCCATGAATGCTGCAATGGCTCAATCATTCAGGAACTGAGATGTTAAACGATCATATACAAGCAACGAACATTGTAGGAAAGTGAACAGCGAAGTACGAGTGAAAACGACACCAAAATTCGTTGAGGCCTTCGTGTTGGTCAGTGAGAAAACCACCCAGTGTGTAGTAATAGATGAACCACGGACACGACGATAGTCCTGCAACAATTTGGTTTCGTAGCATCTAATTTTAATCGTTTTTATTGTTCGTCTGCTTCTCATTTATATGGACAATCAGAGCATTAAAGGTGGTGTAGAAACACTGCAGTGTTAGTTGGGGGCCATCATTTATAATTGGTATACATGCAACATCCATTGCCTAGGTGGTTGAAACAAACGCCTGTGATCGGGGGATTGATTTCATACTGGTAGATTAGGGATTATGAACAAGAGAGTGTTTGAAAAAAATGTTATGGAAAGGACGCCTCAAAGATGTATGTCTTCATACAAAGGTGACAAGCAAAGAGAATGATAACGAAGTCGAAGAGAGACCAAAACAGATGTCATTAAATCGAGAAAATCTCTTCCCAACGGACACTGAAATAAGTCTCCGATATTCTTTTAGCAAAGCCTGCGTTGATGTAAAATATGCGGTTGCTTCTATTATCTCCATGTAGTTCTGCTTGAAGCGACATTTATTGTGAGCAACCGATTCGGAAGAGGTCTTGTGAGTTTGCTTTAAGTAGCACTTTATGAAATCACCGATGCAACATAGTTCCTAGCCAACTCAGGAACGTGATTAAACCATTCTTGATGCACCTAATAATAAGGCAATCATGCGGCAATACAGTAAGATCAGCGATACCCACCAGTCATGAGTTCAGCGACGGCCATTGCGAGTAGAATATGGTTGGTGGGAGTACGAAGGTTGCGATGGGAAAGGACGAGCACAACGAGAGAATTGGTAATGAGTGTTACAAGTATGATAATCGGAGCGGCTAACCCATAGATGGGCCTTGCTAACCATAACGGCTGAGAGTTCGACAAGTTGAGCACATGACAACTGTCCACAAGCGAAATGTTATTGCACATAGACTCCATATAAGCCAATGTACAAATTTTACTGTATCATCACCGTACTGCTGAAAGAGACAATCTTAGCAGGGCGCCCATTTTGGGGGAAACACGACTCGAACGGGCCCGCGAGCATATAAGCGAAGACAACCTTCTTAAGGGCAGTGAGTTATTCTCTAAACAAATATGTACGATAGATACTATAACGATGCGATGTAAAGGGGAAACCACTCGGATCAGCGTGACGTTTTCACCGCTATCAAAAACAGAGTAAAATAATGCGACTGCCAGTATTGTCAAGTATGCAGACATCTCATAAACCTAAATGGGTAGTTGGCGCTCCAATAAGAATTCGACGTGCCAAATGAATATGTTCGACAGACATGCGAAGAAATCATCCAAACTAGTATTCACTGTAAGCAGTTTGGGCGTAGAATAAATGAGAGAGATGAGGATAAAACGGCACTTAAAATGCCTCGAACATCCAAGCCGACGGCATTTGCTCTGAAGGCAGACGACAGCGAAATTCGCATCAACCTTTACGGCGCAGATGAATACACCCATATTGAACGACGCTCGACGAAAGACGGCGAATTTTTTTGCCCTAGTGGAATTTGAGACAATGGCATTTTGTGTACGGCATTCAGGCTGATTCATTTTTAATTCGTCCAAGTAGCTAGTGGGCATATTTTTAACAAGGCGCTAATCTCCACCTTTTTCGTCCCAACTTAGACAAGAGAGGGAAATAAATGTCCAGACGCGAATAAGGACAAGTGGGATATCGAAAGAGAACGCTTTAAAGTTTTATACCATATCTGTGAGATAATGAACCGATTCAGCAGAAGGAGTTTCTAGAGAGCAAAATCTGTTGGGGTTCACTTTTGCGATAACTATAAACAAAAAAATCCGTCCCAACTTTATTGGTGATGGATTTTGCATTCACGTTGCCAGTGATCTGACGGGTCGCATCAATAACACTGTGAATGATGTGATCACATTTGCAGAATTCTCCAAAAATCTGAGCATTTTTGCCAATGTCTGCGATAAAACGTAGCTAGAGTAGCCCAAAATATAGGGTTATTTGAGCACTTTTAGTATCTAAAATTTTATAGAAGACTTACAGCTCGATTTAAAAGTGGCCGTAGAATATCACCTTATGATGTGGCTAAAATTGCCCAAATTTCACCTCCAGGATTCCATCATTGCCATGCTGACGCTGAAAAAAAGAGTCGATGAATTTTACCGTTCCTGAGATCTTTTAAATCTTTAGAGCACAGTGGACACAAAAAAATTGACACATTCCATGGGCACATATTCATAGATACACATAAATGACGCCAAAGTTATGATTATGACACAGGTAACGGAGTGATGGAATGATGTAGCTGCCAAGCTAACTACTGCTTCGCTCGCAACAATAGTTCCAAGAAAAAGCAAGTTCCAGTTAAAACCGTGGTGGTTCGAAATGATGGCGTTTGTGTAACTGGAGAATTCCATCTTCGCACTTTTTGACGCAGCGGTTCGTGATTCGGATGGCACATGACTGCTAAGGTTTGCACTCACAGTATGGAATCTTGAAGCAATCGGTGTGCAAAAAAGTAAATCCTCTGCTAAAAGAAGATGTGAAAGCAGTAGGTTTTATAGCTGAAAAGAGGACGAGGAGTAAGACCTACATTTGCAATGTTCCAAGCGTATGACTGCCTAGAATCATCTACTGCTTTTGTCAGCTGAATAAATACATCGTTTATAGCCTTGACTCTGCTGGTGGTTTTTCGATCAATGACGAAGTCAAAAAGAGACGCCTATTAAGAGATGGCCGTGCTAACATCATCGCTTAAAGTTGAGCGTTCATCCTACCAGCCGAGAAATGCACCAATATCAACATGCGATCTGAGGGATTCTTCTTAGCCGTCGTTCTCACTCTGATGCTCATCAATGTTGCAGCAGAGCTTGTGCAGAAAAAGCAACTGGAATTTGAATCGGTTGTCCATTGTACGCTGCACCACGCAATCAAAATTTACTGCATAGTTTTCCTGATTTGCACAATTAAAGTGCAGCCTTTTCCACTAGACTATGACAGACGAACATAAAATGCAGTTCCCTTAACTGCGCAATATTATAGTGATACTGAAATGCCTTAAACTTCTACTAAATAATAGAGTAATTTGGGAATTGCCGTATCCGATTATCCCATATATTCATTGTACTCAAGCATGTTAATGAGCATGGCTTCCCTTGTTCTTGAACTTCTTTAGTGTTGAAAACCACCGAAAAAGCACCAAAAACTGGTTTCTGAACATTTATTGAAACAGGCGTCTTTGTAGTATTGAGTAAAAAATATTGGTAAACAATTATTATTTGGAGAGTTGGAACCACTGAAAAAATGACGCTCAAAGAGCACCTTAAAAGCGCATTTTGCGAAACTGGATTCGCTATGTGACTATTCCATAGGTGACGTGATGATGAGCTCTAGCCTCTATTTAGTGCCCTTCTTTAGCGCAGTTTGCATAATTTGCAAGCTCATTACCCTGCAGTGTTCATTTCTTCTTTGATAGCGGATGATCTCTTAGGAGCAAATCGAAGAATATTGATGAAGAAGAGGTGAAGGGGAAGAGATATATCAGCAAAAATCGTTCTGTTATCGCTCTATGAAAATCGATTCGTTAAGATAATCGCAATAAATGAAGCATTGTTATACTCAGAGCGATGTTACATTTTTCTTAGGACTTTCTGCTTTTGACTATAAAGTTCTGTTGGCACAATCTTAATTTTTGGGAATGAATTATAGGCACTATTTGGGGTATTTTCATTGTGGCGATAAGCCGCATCGTATTCTAGCTTCCAGGATATAAGCGGTACCACCGCTTATATTATTAATGAGATCAAATCTGAGCAGTGATAAGAAACTTTGAACACGTATTCGTCAGTATATTGTTTTTCAACAAGCAGTATGCTAATGTATAGAACAGGAGCAAGACGTTTCAAACAAATTTTTGAAATTTTCTAGGGAAATCTTCATTGAATTCTTCAGCAATGGAGGGAAACGACAACCGTAAACGGTTTATGGATCAGACGATGCTAAGCTGCTTTCCAGGAAGCAAGCGAATTATGCTGGCGCGTTCGACTTGTTACGGGAAGCTTCTGCTCCACTACGAGGATACTCTGATATTCTTTCTTCATCATTCTATAGCTTTTCTCTCCAAATGATAAAATAGGTATTAGTGTTCCATCAGAAATTATTGAATAATACATTTAGAAAATCTCTTACCATAAAATACGAGAATTATGTGTCTTAGTGCTTCGGAACAGCACTCAACTCAGTGTTGAGAAATTTGCGATCCTGGAGAAGTGTAGCAGAAAGCATTTATCCAGAAAAGAAAAAAAAGAGAAACAAAGTCCCATCGGGGAGGGCAATTTTGTTTTCAGCAAAGGTAAATTTCTCCGCTTTTTTAGTTAACAGTTTGCAAATTTACGATGTGGGTGACGAAAATTTCAAGGACTTCCTTCCCACTATTGAGATAAAGAGTCGAAAGAATGTGATTTGTACCACTCTGAACTCTTGCCCTTGCTCGTGCTGGCTAATACTGAGATGTAAGCAGTATGAACACTCTTCGGCTCTACGAGAAATCTTTGCAAATTGTTTATGCAAAAACCGTCATAGGCACTTGGTTGTATGTCGTCTCCGCGTTTCTTCAGTAGTTTTAACCCATGAACCACTGAGAATACAAAAATGACATCTGCTGGACGCAACTATGCTATGCCATATTACATTTTGATTCATCAACTTGGGAAGAGGTTGTGGAGATATGTGAATGGAAAAAGCAGCGGGTTAAAAAATCTGAAACTGTTTCAGAACACGTGTGCCAGTGACCGTGTTATCTTAAATTTCGGACAGCAGAGGCACATCCTTGCCTCTGCTGTCCATAATTTAAGATAACGCGGTTACCTCTGTTGCCCATAGATTAATGACTCTATAGCACCGTTGTGGAGCGCACATAAAAATACAGCCATCACTTAACGCCATGTTGTAACATTAGTTATTTGACAGCATCTCCTGAATGTGGTAGATAGGATGAAGAAAACGTGAAGGGGTTTATGTTTAAGCTAGCAAATCCTCTGACTCGATCTTCGATCACGTCTTCTCGTATTCTTTATCATATTATGAATGCTATTTTTTGACTCGGCCACTGGTACTCGGAAGACTGTTCAGTGGAAAGGCAGTTGCCTCAGCTTCTACAGCGAACCTTAGTTAACACATATAAGGAGCTTCGATAGTAATGTCATTGTTGGACAAGGTAAGAAAGAAAAGAGAGAAGAAAAATGAGAATGAGTGAGAGGGCAAGTATTCTGCATAATTATTGCTGCGAAAGGGCGCCGCAATAGTGGATAGAGGGAGAGTCAATCGCAACCGAGCGGAAGGACTCGCCATAACGTATATGGCGATGGGCGTTCATCTGCAAGTTTGCGTGAGCCCTTTCAGTTAGGCAGAAAAGAACCAATAACTAATAATTTAGGCAAATAAATACTCACCGAGGAGGATGCCAAAACCGCTAAGTTTTCAAAGCAGAGAATGTCTCTTATCGCTCATAAATTGTTGTCTATTTATGGATCCTAAGTATAATATGGTATCATTAATGTAGGATGCCGTTGCTGAGCTCAACATAGGCATAAGCGAGCAGTAGCAATACTGATGTCGTCTTGTTTATTGTAGCTATAACTCATCTCGACCGTATGCCAAATTTGCTAAGAATGCCAATAAATGCTAAAAAGGGATCGACTTTTATTACGACGTCATATAGTGCGTGCTTAAAGCAAACTGAGTTGCAGCAGTGCACTGTCACATTGCGGTTGCATCGCTGACTGAAAGCTCAGACTTAGTTATGGATACTTCACAAACTCTCATCAACAATAATGCTGATCTTAGGCCGCATACTCAAGAAAACTGTGCGTAATAGGGCGGCACTGGATACTGGTTTTCAAAAAATGAGTCGGAACACCGTAATTGGAAAATTCGCGAAATGGAATTTTAACGCGATCCTGGCACTAATCTGAGCCGTCATATGAGAGTAAAAACTGAAACCTCAAAAAGCAATGAAATTTTGAAAGTGAAGCCGAACTCCTGGTACACCCTTAGTGTGTTTTTGAAGAAGCCAGTAAACTTATGGAAGTTTGAATGATGTTATATGTTTATACCGTAGGCTCGGGGCATACTCGTAACATGCACATTTTAACTAAATACCATAGCTGTCCGCAATCTGCCATTATCAGAGCGACTGGCAAATGGATAAAGGATGAAAAAGTGCAATGAGATTTCCCATTTCTATCGGACTGCACGAAAAAAAAAAAGCTTCTGAATACAACAGTTGTTGAATACTAGAGGACGAACAGCATCATTAGATCAACTGAAATTCAACCGAGTAGGACGACGTAATCGGCCTACGAAGAAAAAAGCATTCACTATTGGTGTCAACAGTAGTGTTTAGAGGAGGGCCTCGCGAGCGAGGGCGCAACCATACTCCTTTGGAATTTTGATTCTCAGAGCCCGTGCGACGAGAAATACTCTTTTCGGAGTTTTGATTCTCAGAGCCCGTGCGACGAGTGGGGGATTCCAGAGGGCGGAGTTTCCCATGGAGGCAGAAGGTGGAAAATATTCGATTCTGTTAGGAGCCTCCACATCGCTTATGCTGTTATGTTATTTCCTTTTTACGACAAGTTGCAGTAGGAATCTTTTAGTCTTGGATTATCGTTGGCAGCTCATTGTGTATGAACCGCCGCTAAAGCTCAAGACGCATGTTTTACCAAACGCAGTCGGATATTTCATTGAGTACACGTGCAGCAAAACTTCAGAGACCACCTAAAGGGAAACGGTGTTCACTTTGTTACTACCGAAAGAGGACTGCGATAATGTTATGTTTTGTTCGGAAAGGAAGTGCAGCGAAGGCCACTTTTATATCGCAAAAGTTATAACGAATGAGACGGAGAGCAGTATGCGCCTTTAACGCGTATGCTAAGCATTGAATTTGTTAGAAGTTGTGTGCTTCAGTTTTCAACAGGTTATCTGTCCCTATTTTGGTGTTCTTTTTTAATGACTGCATATTCTACTTGAGGGTTTTGGTCTGCAAATGATGGCGATGATGATGTGAGTACTTGCTCATAACTGTAATTTCTTTATATGGAAATAGGTTTATTTAATATCAGCTGTGAAATGTTGAGAATAGTAACGAAACGGAATATGCGGACGGAACACCTTGTTCTTGAAGGTAGTTCGACAAGGTAGTGCATCACAATTCAATGTGCTCGTCGTGCCTTTTGCAATACCTGCGTTTCCTCATCGACAGTCAATTCCTATCCTCTATATTGGACTATGAGCTTCCATTCAGCTGAATGCGGATTTGCTGCTTAAGTATGCCGTTTTGCAGGGAAATAGAATGCCCAAGTAACGGAGGTGAGCAGTTACCACCGCACATCCGTCTCCCGTACCCTTTGACGTCCGTAGAACTGACAACGGCGGTCGATGGTTCAGAGGAATCTGGATTGATAGGGCGAGTCGGAAGAGGGAAAAGCGCGATATGGGGAGCGCTATAAGAAATTTACGGTTTGTTTTAATAAGGGAGCATCCGCGAAGCACCTCACAGGAGGGCGATGGCGGAGAACTCCGTGCATACTAGTATGGACCAATGAATCCATTGCAAATGTGTGGCGAATCAATCGGTCACCGATAAGCATGCCAGCGCTAATGTAACAGTACTACGCGGAACTGAAACAAATCACGTTTGATCCTGTTCACCATTCAAAGGATATCGCCACAGAAGACAGGAATGAGGATGATGGGACCATAACGCTTGGGCCAAAGCAACTTTCAAATACATAGAGCATCTTGACTGCCACTCCGTGACCCGTAAGCTATTAATTTGCTAGCGGCCGCGCTTCACTAGGTCCTAGGTGAAAACATTGACTCTTCTATGAACTACGTGTCCACTAGTCTCCGGATGAGAACTTTCATTGAACCGCGGTCATGATCATTTAGAGGCACATCTCTATCCGAAGCAAATATGTCGTTATCGCTGTCACACACAGCTCCTGCTCGGTTAATGTTGTGTTCGGCGGGTTGTGCATCGGCCACCTTCCTTTCTTTCTCTCCTTCGCCTTATGAGTACCGTAACGCCTTCATGTCTTCACTGCGTTCTTTGTCAGTCAGCGAAAAACTGCCTCGTTTTATCATCATTGCACTTCTGTTAACAACCTGGAGGCTTGAACTTGTCTAAAAACTGAATTCATACTTCGCCGCCAGTTTTTCCGCTTCTTCTTTTGCATCGCAGTTTTTATTCAATCTGCTCGCCTGCTACTCGCTATTGGCAATTTCAATAGCAAGTTCATTCACCATAACCACTAAACGTGCATCAGAGGTGTCCAACTTTGCAAGGATGTTGTCGCTGCATGATATATGGAAAGAGTCTCCGAGTTTGAGGTGGGAAACAGAGGACAACTGGTCAATCATTCGACACCATTGGGAGCTACCACACACACAAAGTTTATTACCTGGCTTCTTCACCGTTATTTTTGGCCTTTCCAGTGCCGTTCGAAATCCTCCCTCGAGCTCCTCATCCTCCGCGAGTTCCTCTGAGCGAATTTTTGTGCAATACCCTGTAGCATTTCAAACATGTTAGAGAATTCACAGGGCATGTTACCCAATTATTCAGAGGATCTGCGTTAATTGCACGTTGTTTTTGCACAATTTTTTGAACGAATCCTAAGAAACAAACGCACTGGTAATAAAGTATCTTTGGTCTCGATACACTTAGGTGACAACCTTCATTGTCAGCATCTTTTGCAACGCATACATTATCTCTGCGTTCCCTTGGCTCTTCCTTTGTGGCCTGTGCAACAACTCGACTCATTACGGATTTTTGAAGCTTGTTTTACTATGTTCATCTCTTAACTAGTGTCAAGATCCATCTCTGAGAGTTTATCATCTGCCACCTCTCCTGGTGAGAGTTACCTTTGATATTTGAACATACTGGCGACACCTTTGCAGCATACTGGCGAATCTTTGCGATGTGGCCTTGCCCGTCACATTCGTAACACGAGGCTTTCTCAAGCTTATGCTCCTTTATATTATAAAAAATTTGATGACAACAATGGTCCTGATGACATCTGTTAAAGGATGCCGATATAATGCACTTTGCTTACGATGTATTTGCTGCAATCCCCAGCGATATTCTCATCTGTTCCTATCGATCTACGAAAGTGATAACCTACAGCTCCCGTCACAAACTTTTCAAGTTCAAATTTTTGCCACACTGGCTGATTGCTGTTTTTTGTATGAAGATGACTCGATCGTCATAAAAAACGAAATCTTTTCCAACAAATCCCCATAATAAAACTTGTTTCGACCTTTAGGAGGAGATATATGATCAATTCTACACAAGCCTTCGGCGTTGACCGCGCTATAAGGCTACCGCAACTCTAAACGCCGACCTCTAAGATGGTGACCTTGAGAGAGAATTTGAACGAAGTGCCCAAAACTCAGAGTTCCTTTTATAAGTCTCAGATCGTTGTCCTCAAACTGGAAAATTCCCGTACACTGTGCAACTCATTTGATGATAAGATAAACTGAATCACAGCGCTTAACGATTTCATTCTCTAGCGCTTTAGTGCTGGTGCAGTTCTTCACAGTATTCAGCTGACCACGAGCTAACTAGCATCTCAAGTGCTCTTCAGCGGTTATAAGCGCCTTCACGCATAGCTCCCACGGTGCTTCTCACCAAAGTTAAGCTCTTCCATTTGTGTACTCCAAGAGCCGTAGGCATTAGCCCAGCACCGTTCGTGCACCTCGTTAGCTCTAAATTCCTCCATCGTAGTACTTCAAGCGCATCAACGCATTTTCGAACGCTTCCACTATAATCCAGGAGCCCCTAGCACCGTAGTACCAGCAAAAAAACCAGCAGCAGTTAAAATCCGCCAGTTTGCACAGCGCTGGACCTCCCGACTATCTGTTTGTAGTTCAAGATGACCATTAAGCTAAAGTTTCTTTGTTACTGCACGACCCAGTAGTAATTGCATCAAACGCATCCTCACACGTTTTCAACAACAATCAAACGTCGTGACACTCATAACAAATGCACTCACCGCATATAAATGCAATCGAAAAGTTCATTGGCAAACTACAGGTATTAATGAAGTCAGTATTTAAGTAAGAATATCTTACGAGATCACTAAATATAAAAGTAAGATTAGAGGAAAGACTACAATAGAAGTGGAAGCAGGACTCGTACTTTTAAAGACGAAGGTGGGATTTTTCTAAATAAGACAAGGTCGCGAAACTGCAATGGGAACTGCAGTCACATTCATCAGTGCGTTTCCGTAACTTGTGCTAAAAAGTGATCGAATGTCTTCTCATGCCGATTCCTCATCATGCTTAAATAGTTTCCTAACCTTATTGAATTTTTGAATGCTCATCAACCGATGCTTATTCATTATATAATTAATTGCATTTTTGCACCAAATTGCACCAAATTTTCGCCTTGAAGATAACTTTTTCAACTAAATGTGAGGACAACAGTTTAAATCAGAATAACAGCATAGTTCCGTCAGGTGAGCATTATTGTTTTTGAAACTCCATTCATCTTACTATGTCCATGTCGCGAATCACCACTAAGTAATGGTGATTCACAGCGCCACACATGAAGACCAAAGGCGCCATTGAGGTGCATATCAGCAGGAGCTCCATCCATGACGCTTCCTCCGATGCATATCTCTGGTCAATATAGCGTCACCGACTGTAACTCTGATAGCTCCAGAACCAAGCAGCTGAAGAACCTCACTTACAAGCAGAAACGTGCCAGTGAAATGAATAGCGCCTTATCTCTCAGCAAAAACGTTTCCATTCAAATGAATAAACTGAATAGCCGACAAGGGCGGAGCAATCGACTAGATAAAAGCGGACAGCAGATTTGCACTGGCTTCACTTTTCGCGTGGGCACTTTTCACTTTCACCTCGACTGGAACTTTCGCACTTACACCTCCACGGGACTTCACGATTCACGAGCTAGCCATGACGCCTCGGTCGCCTGTTCACTCGGCTTCTCGCTTCATTCGACTCCTCGCTCCAATCTACCACGACCCCTCGACTCCGGTGAAATTTCGTCCATATTTTTTCTTTCTCTCTCTTTACTCTGTAATCCGTTAGCGACACCTAAGTGGTTGCTTGGCTACAGCCCATAAGTTTATCCACTCGCTTCTACTAATTCTTACGACATCTTACACAGAGAAAAGTAAAAAACATCAGAGTGAAAATGACGAAAAGCAAAAACACTTGAGCATGAAATTGAAGGGTTTTGGAACAAAATTAGAGCAAACTCCGTCGTGCTCAGAAGCAAATTAAATGAAAAATGAAATCATTCACTTGAACTGAGACCGAAGGACTTGCTGAGAAGAAAAATGAAAGTGGCCAAGGAGGAATTCAGATATAAAATAGGAGGAAGTGGTGCATAGGGAAAGTTTCTGCAAATGAAACCTGAAAAGGCGCTTTATGATCAGCAATGTTTCAAGGATTACAGCGTTTCGGAACCGTTAAGATAGCTGGCTAAAAATAAAACTGTTTTCACGAGGACGGCAGTGGTGTCGATTGATGCCTACGATGAAGCAGGACGCATAATGGAGCGCACGTCGCCTGAAAGAGAGATAACGCGACTCATTCATTGATCACTTCATAACAAGCCCAACGAAGCATTTGTCCTCAAAAGGCATTTCCTTAGCGAACATATCAACTTCCGACTTCTCCATAAGCCACAATCAAGACGAATATGACAGTGTATTACAATGATATACCACAACGGCACACTGGAACGATATAGCTCAGTGGTCCAATATGACAAGAGAGCATAACATCTATTCTGCACCATAAACGACTTCAGTTCTTGGAGTTTGTTAAAGTCGTGCAGTCGTTTCTCCTGGAAGAGCATTTCTTAAACCTGGCCAGAACTTTTGAAATATAAGAGAAAATCTAGTGTTCGACTTCTTCTTTTTCGAACTTTCGAAGCCTTCTTCAGAGCATTACCTTTTAGCTTTCACGAAGCTGACTTTAACTAACTATTAGCACAACATGAATATGACACATAAATTACTCGCACAGAAGTTCACAAATGACGGAACAATTTCTAAACGAAGGTTCTCAATGAAAATAAGTTCTCAACACTGGGTCTCGATGAACATAGATTTTAAACAATGGTAACGATACTTGTTTTAGACAAGATACTCGATGGGTGAACCGTTACGCGGCGTTTTCTTTCTGCTGCTTATTTGTCGTATGTGTGTTTGGCTCAGCACACCATCAAACGAGAACAATTTCTATTTCATCCTCAGCATCTCTAAGCTGTTGAACCTCACAGGCAAACAAACCGCACAGATTCCATGAGCGAATTCCTTAGAAAGAGGAGCAGCATTAGTCCGGGATCAATTCTTAGCTGCATTGCAAGGAAGCTGAAACATGCTGAGGAAATTTCAGTATGGATATTTAATGATAGATTTTTGCATTTTTTCTGAAATTGTAGGAAATAGTCAGTTGGCTTTACGGCGGACACTCAGACAAACTGAGATTAATGAGATCTTCCGAAAATTATTCTTCAAACCATCTCATACTTCTCGTATATGGATAGATGGTGAAAAACGCTTTAGCAAACCAGCTTTGGCAAAGCATTTTAAGGCAGATCTCTAGTTCTTGATGAAATATATCCCCACCAAATGGAAAATTAAGATAGTTTACATCAAAAGTTGAACTTTATTGCAGGGGAACGGCTGCTCAGAAGAAAGTAAATTACTGATTTTTGAAAGCTTTCTCGCACCCAGTTTTCAACTAATATGTGCCTTGAGGCATGATGGCGAATGGACAACAACCTCCACTTGGTTCGTCTCTTCTCGAAGCGATTGAATGACTGGCACGTGCTACGTAACGCTTGATCCAAAACCTTTTTTAGAATTCCTTCGCTGCTGAAAATTGAAAACCTAGCTTTCTTCTATACCGATTAGAGGGAGGAACCGAATTATGGCTGTCAACCGACCCCACCTGATTAACAAAAAAGCATTCTTTCGCGATCACTTTAGCTGAAAAGTTCTCACATACAATACAAACATTCCCTGTGTCTGCACAGAGTAGAGCTCGTTTTCCTCATGTTAATTGGTCACACTTATTCCGCTTCTGCTTCGTAAAATCACAGAGGAGGATAATGGCAGCAGTAATCTGTAGACTTTATTGCAGAAATTCTGCAACAGCATCTTTTTACTTATCGTTCTTTTGAGTGGTGTCGACTTTGAAGTGCTTATGATTTGCATCGGCAATATCAGCTTTACAGGAAACAGGAAAGCAAATCATATTGCAGCATGTTGTTGCTCAACTAGACATATCAAAAGTTCACTGAGTACCGCTCAGTACAAACTCTAAAAACAGTAACGATGAAAAGCAATCAAAGAACACGTGCATTCAGTTCGTCGACGATTTCATTCTGACCATGCAAATGTGACGAGAGTAGGTATCGACTGGATGTACTCACATGAAAATATCCCTGGTCCGTAACAGAGTTGAACCCAGAAAGTCAAATTCTTCCTTGTGTCATTTAGATACACTCTGTTTATTCGCTCTTGGATAACCACACCCTCAATAACCTACACAAATAGCAGAAAAGCACGAATGTTTGCTGGCAGAATATTTTTATTTCCTTAAGGCTATCCTCATTTTTATCACTCACCCAACTATTGCCTCGTTCTTTTCGTTCCAGTCCTTTCTACGCCGACAGTCGCCCATAAAAGTGGTGGGAGGGAAGGATGAGAAGATGTGAACTATAGAAAGGCTCTTTTTAAAGATTTCTGAAAGGAGGCTACTCTGGATGAATTTCCTGCGAGTGAAAAGTTCTCTTCGTCGAAAATCTCGTATGAAAATTCACCATTATTAGAAGTCCGCATTACTGCAAAGAGTGCATATTGATGCGCTAATGAATAAGGGCAATAGCACAGCTCTGCTGGATCCAACAGTGCAGTGCGTTTTATGAGGAGAATTTTAGAAAGCTTTGAAAACGTATGAATGGAGCAAGAAAAATGAGAAAGGAAAAGAAGACGAGAATGGAACCAAAGGTAAAAAGTCGGAGACATTTTTCAGCTTAAATTTGTTTAATATCTGCGGTGTCATCACCCTCATCTTCGCCGTCTCGATCACTTATTGTTGACGTCCGCTGCTCTTAATTGCAAATGCGTCATTCTTCGAACTGAGTTTCGATTGCTTAGAGAGAAACGCGAGAAGCGAAAATAACACGTGGAGGAGAACCGTAGACCACACTACGCTGTCGGTGAATCTGTCACACTATAATACTGCTTCATCGCCAAAATGAGGAAATTTCTAAACGATCATTTTTATGAACGTCCTCTATCTTCCTGGATTAGCAACCTAGTTCCCTCCACCAAAAAAAAAATTAACAGTGCATATTAAGCAGCTCAAATCTATCTTCTGTCCGTCTGCATCTTCCGCATTTCAATTTTCAAATCTGTCGTATACTAAATGAACAGTTTGAAGTCCGCACAGCTATAACTAGTTGATAAACTATTAACACTTGCAACACCATACTCCCTAAGCATCCAGTTGGATAGACACAATTGCTAAGCTTCGCCAGTTTAGTGTCTCTATCCGAACTGCTTGAGTGCACTCGGTCCATTTCTGGGCGAAGGCAACAGGCCAATATATAAATATAGCGACATTTACGAAAGAAACTGTGGATAAGCAGGCTTGCTAATAAGACGAAAAGATGAAAGTCCATGGAAAATTGTGATTCCAAGCAATGAAATTGTGAAATCTCGGAGGAGAATTAAGGAATTAATCGAGCAAACAACGATGATATCATCATATTTCTTCGTTTCCGATAGGAAATGTGTAAAAATAAATCTCAATCTACTGAACACTGGCAATGAATTTGAATTTGTACAGCGATGATTCAATCGGACAAACGCCTGAACTGTGCAAAAAGAATTATGCACCACTTGCAAGCAACGACATGAGCACATATTCAGGGATTTTGCAAAAACAAAGAAACTCGCTTAATCAAAGACCGTTAAAATTCCGCCAACTTCAACATATTTCAGAGTAGGAAATAGGAAAAATGAATGGGGAATAGATAAAAAGCTGGAAAAAAATTGCCAAATATAAAAAGTTGCAGACAAGTCATTATTTACGTCCAAATCCAGGCTATTCCGAATTGTTTTCTAAATATCCAACGAAATTTAGGCGGCCGACGCAATTTTTCGTCGTCTTGCATGTTCACCATGTTAGAATATCACATGATAGGCCAGTTGTGATCAATGCCAAATACTGGTGCAATGGTCATCAAATCACGCGGAGAGATTGCGGCAAGAACCGTCACTGGCAGACCATGGTGCTGTGCTGGCAGATACACATGCACGAGAATGTAGAGGAAATTGCTGCACTGATTCCTGGCGAGTAGTGAAAGTGTTTCAGAGGAGATCCCATGTGACAAAGGCCTCAGACTTGTAACGGAACAAACTGAGCTTATGTGATTTAAGATTAAGCTCGTTGGGAGCACTCTAGAGAAAATTCGAGAACTTTACGAGTAACTGTGACCTTACACGCGCAACGTTCTGCGAAGCCTACATATCAGAGAAAGAATGCTGCCAACAGAAGAGAGAGCAGAATGAGATTCTGTAGAGTTGCGGCCATTTATATATTTCACTTAGCGCAAATACACACACTTGTCGAGTCGTCAGCAAAAGAACCAGCCACATAATCGCACGGATTTGCGACCCCCTTATTCATATCGTATATCTGAAAAGTGCAATATATGTAAAAAAATGCTTTTCACAAAGGAGCCGAAAATATATGCGTTACAGGATATGGGAGACAAGGCTACCCTTAAAATAAGGTGTTTATGCGCTTTTTACACGTTCGCTTTTTATAAGCTCATTACGATGGCGTCATGTATGTGCATTTATGTCTATGCGCGTCTATCCATTTGTTTGTGCGATAGCTGCGATTCCGAGACCACTGCAGATCGAGTTAAGAAATTCGATAAGTGCCATTCTACGTTATGGAATGATCTCCTATACGGATCACTATAAGAATGGAGTTACATACAATTGAAGTTGTGCGCAATGGGTGCACAATTCGTGTCGATTAAGCCTTTGGTTTACGCCCTGCGGAAACTAGAAAAACTAATCTTTCATCCAAAATTTCTAAGCGGAGTGGAATCAACCACACAGGAGTGCACATCATACCATGCCTTTTGGGACGCTTCTGTCCTCGTATAAAATACAACAGTAAAATCATCTGGTATTTAGGCATCAACTCGGCTCGAAATGACCATTTCGTTTCAAAAACAATATTCAGGAAATAGGTTTGTAAATGAGCCATGGACGCAAAACTTACGTTGAATTTATTGTGCAATTATTTAAATGTTCAAATAATAAGGAAAGAAACGAATGTGCGCCATTAAAGTCTTAGCAAAAACAAATCAAAACGAAATATGCCATATCATTCAGTTGTTCATCTATGGTGGACTTATGCCCACAAACAGGGCTCCAAAGCCATGAGGCAGGCTTCGAAGATAGCTTTGGGCAAGATATTTGTGCTTTTGGCAAAGCGAAAAGAAACTGCCAATGTTATTTTATATGGGCTATTTTTAATCGTCAGAGCACTGCAGGCATTTCAAGATATAAGAATTTGGTAAATCCTCTCATCGGGCACGTTCATACGAGGGCTTTTATAAAGCCGCGCCAAAAGTAAAGGTATTACTGATGTTGTTTCCATGAGAAAAATGCACCAACCCAAGATGAACAATACAAAACGACTTAAATAATAGTAGGTTATATACAACACAGCCATCGTGAACTTTTTCAGCTAAGTACTTCTCTTGACTCCTGAAACACGTAATGTCCTCGATGGATGCGCTGCCCTCGTAAATGGTAGAGAAACACGTAATGTCCTCGATGCGCTGTTTGCAGTGATGATTAAAAACGAAAGACGATCTCAATTACATGGCATGAATCTTGACCGCTTTTTGAAGCTCTTATGAGCAACCATGAAAAAGAAGCAAGAAATAGATGATCGCACTGGTTTTTGCCGTCCTATTGAACGCATCATGCCTGAATAAGCACCACTTCCGTTTACATTTTACGCTATTTCTCCTTACCTATTTTCCTCTTTCTCCTCTCGTAGAGCAATTTCGTGACACCCATATCACTCGCTTTACTTACTCATTCAATAACAATAATAGCTGAAGCATTTTTCTAATGAATTATAACACCCCATTATATGATGATCGCAACAGATATCTGAGCCAATGCGGAAAAATCAAGCCATCTCCTTGTCTACGAAATGTAGCTTGATCGGCGACCATCAAATATACTATCTATCATCATTCGCATTCAAGCATTTCAATGAACCAATAGTTTTACATCAATATCATAACAATCACATGAAATGATTCTCCACAAACATCAATCGATGACATTGTCTGTCTTCTCGAATATCGCAAGATGGCTGCAGCAACTGTCACTTGTTTCAGCTTAGCGGCAGTTCCGGAGCATCGTTAGGATGCAAATAAGGGGCAAAAAAAAATCATTTCGGCCGAACAAACCGTTGTGATTCCTACTACGTCTGAAACCCCGAAGATTGGCGACGTGCCGCAAGTGCGACATTCTGTGAAATCGCAATGCACAAATGCATTTTCCTATAAAATTACACCTCCCGAAGAACCAAAAAAAGTCTCAAAAAAGCAGAATTATTCGGAGTTGAGAAGAAATTTTAGACAAATAGTTTTGGATGCGATCGTAATCGCAAGATTTTTCACTTCTTGAAGAATTCACTGAAAGATGACAAAGAAATATTCTTAATGGCGGAAGTTCATTCTTTCATTCTGTGGCATTCTTTGAAAAAAATTGCCACCCATCATATCCTCACACCCTACCCTCAATATCATATCCTCACACCCTACCCTCAATTTTATGGGAATATCGCAGTTCAGTCTTTTTTGACAGAAATCTGCAATCCCTTGTTCGTAAGGTAAGCTCACTGATTGGTATGCTAGCAGAGAACGCTTTTTTAGCAGTGGAGTTGAAGTGGGTGTAGCAATATTCCTAGGAAAGGTGCTATTTCAGTAAAACGCTAATGGTGAGCTTCACAGATGTAAAAATCTTCGTTTCGGACGATTTCCGTCCGGAATTTCTGCTACTTTCGATTCTTTCCTCCTTTTGTTGTCTCCACAACTTCACCCTTTTTCCTGTGCTCGATTATAGTATGATAGAGATGCATTTCCATGAAATCCCAAAGTTTTGGGCTAGTTTCGTCTTCGTAACTGTGAAGAATTGTGGGATGAAGGGAAGCATTGAACGAGATGATTTATGATGAACAACGGAATATAACTTTAAAATTGTTAATTCTAAGTTTTCTTGGCGGAACTATTACGAATTCATGTTGAATCACCTTAGGGGATAGAATTGGTACATGAAAATAAAGAGAGATGAGAAAATGTAGCGGTGGTTTTTGCGTTATGAAACAGCTCATCACCATTAAAGAACTCGCAGAAATTTTATTGCTAGGCAAAACAAAAATTTGCACCATTTCAGGAATGCGAATTTGGTCGATTCACTCGAACTCTCCACAGAATAGGCTCGCTTTCCAGTATTTCCAATCGCTCTCACTAAAAACCCAAAGGAAAATTACTTTGATGGCTGGGAAGATGTGAGATGCAACATTTCAAGACAACTAGGAGAACGAGCGAGTTCGACCGCTTTATTTTTCTTGTTCGGGCATGAGATAAGCGAATGATGCTCGCAGCTGCATAGCTAAGAAATGGCTGAAAACCCAGTCGACGTCAGCAATTACGAATCCACATAAAAACAACACGACCAAACAAGTAAATCCCAAAGGAGCGGAAGAAAATATATAATTGCTCGCAATTATACGCATCAGCGCCTTTGGTATATGGGTTGTCTCGGGGTTGTTACATCGTAATGCTATCATCCAGATCTTCACCTCATCTGTTCAATCAGCAGTTTTTAGACCATCAGCGTCATCACGTCCCGCTGCGAGTACTTCCCTGTAGGAGGACAAAATGCCGCCGGAGACCGCACATAGATAAAGGCTGAGGAATATTCACTTCCCTATCTAATATGTAATAACACGTAAGGAGAAGAAGGAAAATCGCTAGATGAGTAGTACAAAAGATGTAATTTTCTGCACGAAATCTGCTATGTGGGTGATCAGAGCAAAGGAAATCCACCTAAGCAATAAATCGTGCTGACTGTTCCGACCACCGAGCACATGGCATTCGATCGGTTCTGCTGCGCGCTTTTGCCTAATTGCGATGCTGCTACTAAGTAAATATGCAGTGTGTCGATTGAACAGAGATAACGTGGAGTCCTACGCGATAATGGTTTTAAGGAAGCAAGATGAAGGCGGAAATGGAGAATGCGGAAAATGAATTATCATAGACCGGAAATCAGTCATCTGTTCGAATGAGAGGATAAAATGAAAGTAGCAATGAAAGATCTCACTTAACGCAGCGTTAATGAGGGGATCGCAGAAGTGGAAGAAGATGCTACTTAACGGAATGATAAGAGAATTAAACGGCTCACCGACACCGAACTGAAGACCATGTATGAAGGCTGATTCTGGATTATTCATTAAGCAAGTGCCCTCATCTTATACCGAAGACCTTTTTTTGCTAGGAACCTCCCTCATAAGCTACACATTTTCTTGTTTCTGTTACGCAATCACGTGAAATTTTACCTTCTGTTTGGCTCTATGCAGTTCTATGCCCTTTTAAATTTATTAGATGAAATTTCTATTCTTCGAACCTTCTGCTCCATTTCCTTAAAACACCATAGGATTGCAAACATTTAAAATATAACTTGTCGTACTGACACCAGCTACTACTATTCACGTTGCATTCAGCCGCAAATACAAGTTTCATCTTAAGCAGCGGATGGGTAGTCTATTGTTAGGAAAGTTTCTGTACCTGCCTCCTCAAATGAAATGAAGGTCAACTGCTAGAGTCGCTGATCCCGTTGTTTGATGGCCTCTCGAGGAATGCGCCCCTAACTAGGACGGAAATGCAGGTTGCAACTTCATTCCAATCATAAAATGATGCGTGCTAGTAGCACTTTATGAACGTTCATATCGTGCACTGAAGTTTCGCTGCAAAAAGGATTCCCAGTCGAATATCATTTGAGTTCAGTCAGCAGAGCTATGAGTTATATGCTTGAGGAGCTAAAAAGTCCATATGTCACAGATGGTCGGATTTGGGCGGGCATGCCCACCAAATGAAGGTGTGGAAAGATTTCCAAACGAGGTACTTGGATGCTATTATTTTGATCCAACAAGCACCTTCCAGAATTTCTCAGTAAACCGCTCATTCGAATAAACAGCTGGTGTGAGCTGTTCAGTTCTTGCGACCTGCCTCCCTATGTACTTCTTAAAATGCACATCAGCAGTCACGCTCATGCTGCATTAATAAGCCGTCAGTCTCCAGGTGTACAGAATTCTCCACTTCTATGACGCATTCAAACCTGATTCGCTTCCGCAGGATTTCAAGAGAGAGAAATATGGTACAAGGTATTGGGGATTCGTCACAACCGCTTTAATTTTGAGCGATGAGAAGGGGGAGTGGAGTGGGAAAGTACGAATCAGGCATCGTAAGGCGCAGGACTTATGCCTTTCTTCGCACTCAAACAACTAACTCCTCAAGTTGTTGAGCGATAGATATCAGGCTGTATCGTTTATTTTTCTTAACAGTAGATGCAGATAGGCCGTTGGCGAATGCTTCGGAATGGGATTAATAACTCGCCACAACCTCGCTTCAAATCCAAAGAGTAAAGCGAGTGATGGACTTTCCCTCTTAGTTGAAACTTCTCCGAACAAACTTAACCCCGATTTTATTTAACACACCCGAAGACACAAATGTTATTCTAATAAATTCATGTGCCCATAAACCGCCGATAGTCGGATAGTTCATTGCTTCAGTGTTTTGCAGCTCACCGGCTGTTATAATGCAACAATATTTCCGGACCGTTCGAATCCTACGAAACAAAACACTTGAAGAAGAATCCAATTTTGCTCCACTAGCACGAATTGGTAAGCTATATGTGACAAGGGACGATTCACGGAACGTTGCATGCTGTCAGAAATTAATGCCAATCTTGCAAACTCAGATAAAATGGTCAACGTGACAAGAGAAATGCCCGCAATTATTATTATTTATATGCATCAATCCAACACTCAATTATAATCGTATCGAAAAAGATTCCATGCAATTAGTCGCTTTCTTAACTTCGAAATATTTTCGGTGAACTTATTTGTTGCATGAATCGGCGAGGTATTTTCCAGGAAGAATCGTGGATAAGCCCGCAATGCTGCCTACCAGCTAGAACTGGGAATAGCCACTCTGCTCCTCATCCAATTCGTTGTATTTATCTGTTCGGGCATTGGAAGAGTCCACGGTGATGTGGAGAGTAAGCGTTATTGAGAGGAGCCGTTCAAACACTTTGGTCAGCTTAGCTGTTAAGCTCTTCGAATGGGTCTCAACGTGAGCATTTGTGCTTTCTTCACTGCAACAAGAGGCGACGCCCTGATTTGTTGGAAAAGTAGTAAACGATTTGATGTTGATGCGTAGAGGAGGTTGATCACCGGGATGGAAATGTTCGAGGTTGTGGAGAGGTGGGCACGTGTGTCGTCGATAATTTATTGCTGACTTTTGTATGCAACGGTTGAAACATTCAATAAACACTAGGCACTTCCTCGAAGTGATGTGTTTCTGAAGTTTGCGGTCCCTCCCGCAAACGCACTTTCTGCTTTAGCTGCATTACGTCTCCAAGCCGTTCGCTCGCAACACTCTAGGTGCAAAGAAGTATTCGTAGTGCAAGATGAGTGTGCGGCCCCAAAAAATGTTTGCAGTTTCATGCCCTATCACTTTCAACGCACTCACTTGTACGTTGACTATCTAGAGACTTTCCCCAATTTAAGACCGCCGACTCCATTCCCCTTCGAAATCGACGGTGTCCACGAAGAGAGCTGTTCGTCGTTGCTGTTTGTGCCGCGCATAAATGATGTCTCCGATAACTCACCAGGTGCTTATGTATTGCTCGTGGTCGATCTCTAATTATATCGGCTTCTCTATGACGCCGCTGTCGTATTAATTCCCCGCAAAGTGACATTGCTGCCTCCGTGAATGACCACATCTCGGCAGTCAGAAGTCTTCATGCTGATCATCGTCATCACTGCTTGCTGCCGCTAAGTCTGAATGCGAGTTTTGCATCACAAATGCATTAAACACTATCGTTTAGCGTACACTGTGTACTGGCATGCCATTATGGAGTGAAGTAGCCATGCAGATTAATGAATGAAAGTTGTTGGAGCCTTATACACTTCAGTTATGAGGCTCAGTTAAGAGCATTTTTCTCGATTCGTCCGAGTATCGGTGATCGATGTTTGATCTGATTCTATGCGTCAAAATCGTCAAGGATTTTTCCGATGCATATGTAGAAAGCTTGTTCGCGACCAGCGTGAGCGCCTAAGAGAAGCATCCTTCGCAGGTTCCGTTGAGGGCTGTCTCAGAAGTACGCAACTTTTTTTTTGTTCATAAATCTCCTCGAAGCAGTCGAACTAAGAACAACCATTTACTTGCTTTACTGCGTCCGTCATAGCACCATTTTCATACAGTTGTGGCCTCCTGTTTCCCTTCGTACTTCATTTTTCGTTGCTTCGTTTATGTCGTACATTGTTATTGCCGTACGGAGTCACAAAACATATTATTCTTCCCGTCTCAGTGATTGAATTACATTGTTAGTGTATTCGATCGTGCCACTGTTTTGCGTTTTTTGTTGCTGCGACGTATTTGGTGCACCCTCATTGCAGTTTTCTTTGCATTCGTACAGCTTTATTGAAGTCCTTTTCCAACAGTCTCTCCTCTTTCTCTCATGACAGCCTTTTTCTTCTGTTCGTGACGTATAACATTTGCAATCGGATGTGATTTGCGTTGACTCTGCTAAGGCTTCTCTCTCTATCACATATCCGGAAGTGCTGCTGAAGTGGAGACCTATGGGAGAGGCGGCGTTTTTTAGCCTGGATGATGTTTTTTTTTCTGTGGACGAAGTATCAGGGTGAAAATAGGGAACGCCTGATCCACGCTTAACGCTCTGTCGATGATGCTGAGATGCATAGATTATAGCAGCCGTAAGCCGCTCACCCATAACAGACTTATCCCCATGATGAAGTATGAAATTCCTCTTTATTGAAAGGAAAGATTCGTGGCACACTTACCCGTGTAATTGTTGTTTACGCGGAGTCAAGGCACGGCTAATCGCTGTCTTTCGTGATTGAACCACGGATTCCCTCGTTTCTTCCTGAGCCATGATTTCCCCTATTCTCTTTGTCGCTACGCTCTCTTTCGGTATTTGCAGCGGCGTTGAAGCTTTTTTTCTGCAGCTTCTCGCTGGTCTTTTCATTCATTTGTTTTCATCTCGTTTGGGAGTGCCTCAAGGTTTGCTCACATTGCTAACGTTCACTCTTTACCCGCTATCTATGATCTCGTTTAGGCTGCAATTTATTCCCCGCGGTTATTCGGCCGTCTTCGCTTTCCGTATTCGATTTTATGCGTTTTACTATTGATTTCGGTACCCGCTCGATTTGCCGTACTTCATTTTGGTGGTGTTGGAGTTTTCGACAGTGTTTGCCATTGTTTACATCACGATAGAGTTCTTGCATTTTTCATCTTTTTGCATTGAGTCTATGTTGCTAAAGCAGTCTGTTGCAGTTGCGATGGGCTCAGACGACGTATCATTTCGTGGAGGAAAAGGATCTGGTGGACAAGGTGCTGGTAGAGGCTTTCGTGGAGGTATGTACTTTTGCAGGTCTAGCTTGTAGTAGTGCATCATGACAACCTTTCTCATATGCAAATACTTAATTCTACATATGTCAGTCTGTGAGCTGTTTCGATTGGACTAGACTTAAGAAAGTTGGTGGACGTGGTCTGCATTAGATTTTATTGGCCGCTGAATTCAGATGTGCATTTCCAGATTTTCTTTTTCATAGAGCATTGTTGCCCGTTAATCTTTTTGTCATAGTTGTTTTTTTTTTTGTTTGTTTGTTTGTTTGTGTTAATGAAAGAGATACAACCGACACTAATCGCACTGGAGGCACGTGGGAAAGGAAGCCTAGATGCTGATTCAGGTCGAGTTGTGAATGCAGATTGTGCATTTTCTTAAACCAGAGAATTTAGTGATGATAGTTCTGCAGTCCGGTTTTGTTTAATTAATGAAACTTTCAGGAAGGGGTTCCGGAGGTGATCGTGGGAGATCACCAAGAAGAGGGTTTCGTGAGGGGCAGTTTGGAGGTGGAGAGTTGTCGGTACGTGGTCGTGGTGGCGGTTTTTCTCCACGTGGACGTGGCGGAGGATTTTCTCCACGCGGGCGTGATGGTGGACAATTTTCTCACAATGCTAAAGGAGGACGAGGTGGTGGATTCAACCGTCCCAGATGTAATGAAAAAACTTGCTTTACTATGTCTAGGGAAAATTTTTGGCACCAGAATAGCTTCCATAATATCTGGATGCTGCTCACTTTCAGGCATTTTACAACGGATTTTGTTTTGATGTGCGAAATGGATTCAATGTTTTAACCATTATTTCCTCTACGCGAATGCTGAATTATTTCGATGAAGCGGCTTCAAAATTATTTCGTTGCTTAGAGGACGTTTCGGTGGAAGTGCAGTTTGAGAAGAGGTTGAAGATGGCGTTGTTTATGTAACAAATCATGTCCTTATGTGCGAATATTTTAGTGTGAATGCACACATACATATATGGTTTTAGGGGAACGTGGAGGACAGCGTGGTTTTCGCGGTCGAGGTGGCGGTGACAGAGGTGGACGTGGGCATTCGTTCAGTGAACGGAAACGTTATTTCAACAGCAACGAAATGGACGAAAAACGGAAAAAAATGAATTTTGATGAAGAAGACGATGAAGGTGGATGTCCATCTTTACAAATTTTTTGTCTTCTATGTTGCATTCATAGGGCAACCTTTATGTTGGGTAGCAAGTGATTTTATTGATGAAATGCGGGTTCTTGGGAACAAAAATATTCAACGTTGATGATGTGGCAGACATCAGGAGCGATGAGGCTACGAGTTGTGGCTTCCACAGCTGAGATTTTCCAAATCCGCTAAGTACTGGCATATCAATTTCTTCGTAATAGAAGAAAAAAAATTATAGGAATTATCGTCAGAAGGTGTGTGCTTGTATCAGATCTCGATCATCTATACCTTTGAACTTAGGTCCGTAAAGTGAAGGAGGTAAGCACTGAGCATTAATTTTTACAATATCTGTTATGAGCAAAATGAATCTCATATTTTTATATCATACAGAGATAAGTTCGTCCTTGTGCGTGTTGTTTTACTTTAATTTTAAAGAATCTGATCTACAAGCACTCTTTTTGTATCGCTTAATTGAAGTGATCAATTAGGGGATGATAAAATAACGTTCTCAGCTGATGCATCAGTCGAATTCGGGAAGAAATCTGTGAAAGGCATGAAAAGAAAGGCTCACTCGGCACCGACGACTCCAGCAGGTGCTCTGAATAGAAAGTTCGGCAGAAAAGGCGATGAAGTTGCAGAAGATAGTGGGGTGAGTTTGTTTTTCGCTGTTCGCTTTGTTGATGCTGAAACGAAAATTGCCTATGATGGATGTTGCGGTTAGGTGTGTGTAGGGTTTGCGTATGAAAAGTATAATGAAAAGAGGAAACGTGTATTAGAACATCAATTTGCAATGAAGATTGTTGCTAGAGCGACCATATTTTCTTCTTCTTTTTGTGTTAGTTGAATGGAATATAGGACTGAAAACGGTGAATGCGATAAATGGAATATACCACTCACTGAAAATAAATTGTGACACAGAATTTTTTCAGTGTTGATCTTAAGGAATGAATAGAGATACTGCTGAAAGGAACTTGATTTCTGCACTTCGATCTTCATTTCTGCTGCGTATCATTCGTTCTTTATGGTGCGGCGAATATTTGCTGTAATGTTACTATCGAAGTGCAGAAATGGATGGATGCTTGTTGGAATAGCGAAATTGCGCCTAAAATTCCAAATTTCTTTCAAAGTTGGTTAGGAGGATATGTGATGAGTTATTCACTCGATCGATTTTTGTAGGAGGGAAATGATGAGTCGCGTGTGGAAAGAAGCAAAAAAGACGGTAAGATTTTCGATTTTTAGTCATTTTGTTGGAGTTGTGTATTGCGGAGCCCATTTGCTTCTTCAAAGGGATCGAGGATGAAATTTACGTACGTTAGGGAAAGTCAAAATCTGAAGTCGATGATGTTGTTGCGGGCAAAAATGCATCAGTTTATGGCATTTGAGGGACCTCATGATTAGGGAACTTCTTAGAGGCCTTTTTTCGCCTCTAAATGCTAGGCATTCAGAGGTTTTCACAAAGTATATATTATAATGCTGTAGGTGAGGTGCTGCTTCATTTAACTAATATCTCCCCGGAGTTTGATATCCGTTCTTTCCTTCTTCAAGCACATTAGATTATTAACTCTGATTAGGCTCATTTTCAGAAGGTACCTTAGTAGCGAAGAAAAAAAGCAAGAAAGCCATCGTCAATGGAGTGTCGGCGAAGAAGCCAAAAGTTGTAGAAGATGACGACGAAGAGGAGGTAATATTCTTAAGCAGATTCGTCACATATCGCCTTTGATCCTTCCCAATTTATCTAAACAGGTACTGATAGCTAACCGGTAATAATACGGCAGAAGTGACTGTTAATGGTGGAGGCGCAGGAGCTGGTGATGTCGCCTGCTCGACAATACGATGTGCATCGCATTGTCTTGGTGGGTGTACGCCATGGAACGAATAATTGTGCTGGTGGGATGCAAGCTTTTTCTTAATGATGTGTATCCGATACTAAAGTGTATCCGATTTTCAGGAGAGGGTGAGTGGTTTTGACCTCTGAAAAAACCGCTTGCAGCTCCCCAAGAGCCATTCAAAGTCTGCGAACTTCAGTATCTCAGCAGCAGTACTAGTTGACATATCTAATCCAATCAAAATATAGCCGATTTGGACTTAATTAGCTAGCAGAGGTCGTTGATAGTTGTGGCAAAGAGGGTGAACATGAGGTGAGGTTACCCTAGATTGTTGAACAGTGGTCGATGGTGGAAACACTGGTTTCATTTTCAGAAGCCATTTTTAGGTGCTGGCGATGATGTATGAATTCTTCACTTTTAGCCGAATGGTCTGTGTGGTAAAAACATTACTGAGCCGGCACGATTCCCTTCATTTAGCGGTTACGATGGGCTGCTGAGCGACTGATGTGGAGGGTTGTTTTGTCACGTGATTCTGAATATAAACTTGAAGCACTGCTCATTTCCGGGATCGTCTTTCGACAGATCTTTTCCTTCTCTCTTCCTTAAGTTTTTGAAACCTCAGGGCTTCATCGTCGTCCTTTAGATCAAATTGTACTGTTGAGTAAATTTTCTTTAGTTCATGCATGAGCTGTTTTGGAGAGGTTAGTGATTAGGGCTGTTAGTTGAGCTCGGATCAGTGATTTCATTAGCTAGCAGACTTTGGTTTCAAACATGCGGGTTTCAAACATCTCTGTCTTTCTCCTCAGCCCCGCCTGTCCTCTTCTTTTCGTATTGCACGTGATGAACTTATATCACTGCACGTAGAGTGTATGCAACTGTGAGCTGGGAAGCTCGAGAATCAAGAATGATCTCTCATGCATGATCTCTATAAAATCAGAATTTCCCGCTGCACGACACTTATGCGGCTGGATTCTTGATTTTTCATCATTTTTCGCGGACTGCTTCTGCAACAAAGATGTTTGCAGTTTTCTGTCTGTCTTCATCTTTGTATAGCGTCTAGCAGTTTACTAATTTTTCGGTTCGTTCATTTGGAAAGATGGAACTCTTTTACTGCAATAGGTTGCGAGTCGAAGAGGGCACTAAAGGAAGTGCTTTGGTGTCACGAAGTTAACAGAGCAGACTAAATCCGTACAAAATTATTGTAGGGACTTCTCGCCGCACGTCTTTCTTGCCGTCATTGGTCTATTAAAGAACTGTTGTTTTCAACCGATTTGTCAATTGTATTCAGTTAATCGCTTATCTTCTTTCCATACCGTGAAACTGTGTCACTTCGATCTCACGCAATCGTTTTGTGCTGTACGAAAACGATTGTCATGCAAGAATTGTGGGCATATATGCTTGTGGGAGAAAGGATGGAGTAGTAGCATCCGATGAGATTTAATTTTTATAGAATATAGTGCGATATTTTGTCACTTACAGGTGGATGAGGACGAGGAAGAAAGTGACTATGACAGCATGGACGACGAACAAGATGGTCGGTTCTGTTTTTTATCAAGGGAAGGGATAGGTTCCCAGTTGGCTCATTTTGAAGCTGCGATATAATGAGTCGAACTTTCTGAGGTCCCTAGGGCATCTGCCTTTGTCACACTCTTTGGTCACATTTCACCGTTTCTAATGCTGAACTTCTGTGCAAGCTGTGTGAAATTTTTGAAGGGCTGCTGAAACGATTGCTCGTATGGAAGATATGATGACTCACTGTCGCCAGATTTCTTATTAAGGATTAAAAGAAGTGAGAGTATGAAGATATAACGTCATCATTGTTCCTCACCACCGTCTTCGTCTTAGTAAAACAGTCAGAGAACTGAGTTCAACCGTTCGACATTTCAGAAGCAAAAATCAAGCAGTCCTTTTCCAAGAGACGCTACAGGTTTTCTTGATAGGTTTACTGTCAGTGATGAGTCCTTAATTCATTACTAGGATCCCGAAATCAGAAGAGACCAGCAGGGGACGGAGGCATACTGGCTCTTGAAAGAAGTTCAGACCTCATTTGAAGTCATCACTTGGGAAAGTTATGAGGTCAGCTTTTTGCGGCAAAAGGAGTATCTTCTTGATCGACTATCTAGGAATAAAAAAAAAACAGTCACTTGTAAATACTACGTCAGTTCCTGAGAAAATCAAGAAAGAAAGGCGAGGCAGTCCGGTCCAAGGAATTTTGTCTTCGCATATGACCGCACTCTTACCATCCACCATTCGTCCAATGTTTCGATTACCGCAACTGAACATTGCGACTTTCCACATTTCCACTGAGCACCACGCATCTCAAATCTGATGCCCAACCTTTATTTCTATTTTTTGCTCATTTGAAATATCGTCTCCGAGAAAATCGATAGGAAAGGGTCAGCTGAAGAGGTTTATCGCAGTTCACGTGATGAGATGTTCTTTTTCAATAACTTTGTTGAGAGAATGTCGAATATGGAGTGATTGTTTTTCATTGGACTGCATAAGTTGGTTTCCTCTAATTGATATCGCAGCTATGTGATTGCAGTAGTTTTTTGAGATCTCTGCCTATTGCATATTCGTTGCTTTCATGTTTCGCTATAGAGGCCTTCTTTTCGGCGTTAACTTTGTTGTGATTTCTTTTCTGCTCATCGAATCGATCGATTTCGTTCGATGATACGGGTCACAGATCTGAACTCATCGTCAGAACATAGATCCATTGCCTTATCTGTCATAAAATGAGACAAGAGAGAGAGGGAGAAGATTGACTGTATTGTTGTCGGCATCTGCGTTTAGCTGATGACAATGCTAGCCGAAATTATGCACTACCCAAGTTGCCTTTAAGTTTGAAACGTAACGAGGACGTGGTTCAAGGCGAATGCTGTACTCATATGTGGACAAAACTACGTCTTTGTGGCACGCATATATGAGCATCATTTTCGTCTAGATTCTCAGCTTTCGGCTGCATATGCTGGAAAGTGCAACATATCATAACTAATGGGGCAGAAATATTACAAAAGAGGAAAGAATTAAAAGATCCTCAATGCAGCGCGAGATGGAAATGATTGTGTCGGCAAAATTTCAACTTCTTGAATCAGTTCACCGGAAATTTTATGCCTAATGGCCTCATAGCCGCTTACATATTCCTTTTTTTGTGCACTCTCGCTAGATTTGTTTAGTGCAAACGAATTTCACATCACTAACAGCGTAATCTCTCTCTCTCTCTTCATTGTTAAATCGATAGTTCCCCACGAAAAATATACGGCAGAAAGTTTGAAAAATATGGCAAGATTGAAGTTACAGAGTTGCTGCCTACCCTTAGTTCGGCGAACTTCAAAAAAATTTCAGACCTCAAGTCTTCACTCTTTTTTTTTCAAAAAGATTGTTGGAGCCTCTAATCATGAAACGATACGTATATGATGTTTAGCAGCCGCCGCGCAACCTGAAGAGTTGGTTCTCGAGACCCGTATCGCGTCATGTATTAGACGATATCGAGCGGAGTCGTGGGACTTGCAACAATACAAAAGAGATGACTAAAACGCAATACGCGGACTTAAGTAAATTTAGAAGCAGTGAGAGAAGAAATAGAATCCTGTCACAACAATGTGGGGGGGGGGGGGGGATTCTATGTTTCCTTTGCCATAAAATCTGCAACGAAATCTTTCCGTTCATTTCGTTGGAGTTTTATTTTAATCGTTTCGCGAGTTGACGAGGCAAATTGAGTGCATTAGAGTTAGGTTAAATAGAAGAATACAAGGAACCAAAATTGAATGCTTTGAGGTGTGGTTTTTTCGAAACTTGTGTGACTCATTTTTCTTCTCTTTTCTCTTTTTTCCATTAGTGAATCGCGTTTCTGTGTGGTTGATTTTGATTCATTACTCACCTTCTTTCAGATTTGTATCGTCGTTTATGGTATATGCAGTTGGACTTTCTAAATTAGCTTTATGTGTATACACCCCTCATTTAGTTGCTGGTCGATTGCATAGAGGCAGTTGTTATTGGCAATGCAAAAAATGAGATTTTTGCAGATATCCCAGAAAAAGCGGAAAAGAAGATGGTGTCTACAGAGGAACAGTCAGACGAAGAGGAGGAAGGGGATGACGAAGACGAGGAGGAGGAGGAGGAGGACGACGACGACGAGGACGATGAGAGTGAGGAGGAGAGTCTTGAAGATGAAGACGATGAGGAGGAAGCTGAACCCCGTGAGAAAACATCGAACATTTTGCTATGGAAGTTGTTGTTGTCAGTAGGAGAAAACATGGAAAAGCAAAATTGCCGTTTAATTTCAAATAAAGTCTCAAAAGTGTAGAATATTTTACTCATAAATTTTTTTATCGTGTAGAAGCTTTTTCAGTGCGGGACTCCAGTATGTATTATGCCCAGATCAACGGAGAAAAACTAAAAAGCATGTGCTCATCCACCTTTTTTTTGCTTTGGAAGCATGACTTCTATGTGTTCGCCATCAGATTTGTTAGCGATGTTGGAATACGTACGGTTAGCTGTTTTGTTGTAAAGTAAAAAATCTGTGAAATAGGGGATGATGCTTGTTTAGGGAAATTGGCTCCAAAATCGACCACGAAGGCAGCGGCAATGAAAAGTGATGTAAAGACACCGAATACAGCGGTGAAAAGTGCAACGAAGGCACCGAGTACGATGATGAAAAGTGCAACAAAGGCACCGAGTACGGTGGTGAAAAGTGCGGTGAAGACACCGAATATGACGGTGAAAAGTGCCATGAAATCGCCGGGTGCGACAAAATCCAGCAAGAAAGTGAGCATTACGGATCCAGTCGCGGCAACTCCGAACACGGCGTCGTCGAAGGTAGTATGCTTTAAGCGATCAAAGAAAAGTATTCGTCGAAAGGACAAAATTTGTAGGGATAATCGGCATAGAACTTTCAAGGATGGTGGGAGCAGAAAACTGTTGCGAGAGATTTTTGCACACCGACAGTCACCGGAATCTCGTAATGTGAGTGCTCTAGAGTGAATAAGGTGAATGACAAGCACATCACAGCAAGCGGCCATAAGGGTTTGGTGTGCTTGTCCACTGGATCCATCATGTCAACTCATGCATCTTTCTTTCATGGTCCCGTTGAATTTTCGCATAATAAAAGTAGTAACAGTTTTTGAGACGTTTTTATTGAATTCTCACAAAGTTAATAATCACCCACTCGAATGTGTTGTAAATGATTGTTGATCATATTTTTACTTCATGTTGTGAGGCGTTTATTTTCATCATCTCATTCAATTATTGCTTCTTCGAATTAGAGAGATTCCCCGTATGATAAGGATAGTCCTTAATTTGCATGTTGGTCGTATTATAAGTACGAGTTTGGCGATTTCAGAACAAGACGCCAGTTACTCCTTATCCAGGCAAGAAGCCGGGCTTTGCAGCTATGCCAGTCGAGCAGAAGCTGAAATTCGATGACGACAGCGACGAGGATGAAGAAGATGAAGACGAAGAAGAAGAGAGCGAAGATGAGAATGAGGGTCGAGAAGATGAGGAGGAAAAAAGTGAGGATGAGGATGAGGATGAAGAAGAGGAAGAGGACGAAGAGGAAGAGGAGGAAGAGGACGAAGAAGAAGAAGAGGAAGAGGAGGTGCGTTTTCAGCCATTTCAAATGGATTATTATTATCATTTTATTATCCTTTGTTTGCGAAGGTTATGAGGCAGCTGGTGTAATCGGCTCTAGGAGAAGCCGAAGGTTGGATATTTAAACCGCCTAGCAGTTTGATAGATAAAGTGAAAGCCGATTGGTAAGTTACTTGTTAGCGTCCATAGTTAAGCATTCGCGTCTATCAGAAATGAATCGTCAAGAATGCTATACAATTCAGTTAAAGCATTCTTTTTCAAAGTGATCATTTTTAAAGTGATCATCCATCCATCAAGTTTTTCATCGTCTTCTTAACTTCTGTCCATTTCACTCCCATTTCTGGTAAGCATTTCTCCGTTATCCTAAATAGTTGAAAGACGAGTGGTTTTTGCTCATCATCCACAGAACTTTTTGGGGAGTACTAGTATCTGTGAGTGAGAGATTTATGTTGTACATGTATCCTCGTTGAGAATAGTGCACTACTATTCAGAGGCAGAGGCTATTCAGCTTTAAGGTGAAGAAAGTTGTCAAGTCGGTGGCCGGTGGTGCTGAGGCTCAGAAAAAGGTTGAAAAGAAGGAAGCATTCCCCGCAATAGGAAAAATCAAGGAAAAAGTCGTCAGCGCTACTGATAACAAAAGTCTGAAGCGAAAGGCAGACGAATCGGTGGACGCCGCGTCCCCCACGTCGAGCAAGTTCATTAAGGTATCCTTTATTTCGTTTTTTATAGTTTCTCCAAAATGGAATTGGGCTGAGGGGAATATTTTGTGATCATGGACCCACTAGGAGGGGTGGCCCGCTAGGATTATCTGTGATCATCGTTAAAAGTTCATTTTTCAAAAGAGCTTCCATGGATTACTTGAAAGATTTTTATCGCCTTGGTGGGAAAGTAGCCTCCTCACTCTACCTCCGCTATGTTTTTTATTGACGTTCTTAAGTCAGAAAAAATTGTTTTGCGAAGACAGTGGGTGGATTTATGCTCGCCTAACCTACTTCCTCTATTCGAACAATAGCAGTTATTCAAATTTTATAATCTTAGTGATGCTCCTAGATTAGAATCATGCTTTATCGTTAGGCATTCATTCATTATTTAGATATACGAGGAAAGTTTGTCTCGTTGCACAGGTGCAAGTATCCCTAGGGGGGATTATTCCTGGGCGGAGTATCCACAGTGCAGAAATCCCCTAATTTTGTACTCCAGACGTTCATTTCAGCTCATGGGTGTGGTGCTGGGTGTGCAGTCAGATCCGTTTGCATGTCGATCTTTGTCGCAAAAGCGCGTTCATATGTCTCTAAGACGAGACTGTCTCTAAGGCGTAGGGGTATTTATCGAATGCATATCTAGTGAAGCATCGGACGATACAGCATTATGCGATGGTGACACTGAGGAGCTCGTTTTTATTTGTATAAGTTCACAAAAAATGCTCATAGGGGCACGAAAACTAAAAAGTTTCAGTTCTTCCCTGTCGGCGAGTGGTGAAACGGTCGGACCACACACAGTGTTATCCGCAACGTTTGAGGCTTTTCGTCGTTACCAAGTTATGCATACAGTATTTGCCCAGCTATGAAATGTTCACTTCCACGACCATCTTTATATTTGGCAGGCTATTTTTTGGGTCTTTATTTCGAAATACGTTAAAAGTGCAACTATTTTCAAGCTCGAGAATTCGAAAGACGTTCTAAATGAGGAGGAGCGCCGAAGAAACGAGAGAGATCGAAAGTCGCTGTTTATTCGTGGCTTCAGTAAGAATACAACGTTGCCACAGCTGAAAGCACTTCATCCGGACATCATTTGTGTTCGTCATATGCCGAACCGCACGTAAGCACAATAGCGACCGACTTTGTTATGACACCTAAGCGCTGAGCTTGCATTTTACGTGGCGGTGAAGCCATGAACCAGAATAAAAGAATACTGCTTTCAGATATGATCAGCCTTTGTTTTTGCGTTTCCACAACTTCCATAAGTGCATTCTTTTCCATTAAACGTATTGATGCAGAAGTAAATTTGTTGCCTTGCTGACTGTCTTTCTTCAAGCAGCTATCACATCGATTGTCATAATGGAGTTTTTAACTTCATTGTTTGCGTCGAATTCTATGAGCTGCTAGTATTAAATAAGCATAATTGGTAATCAAGAGGTTCAACGAAACGAATAGTGAATGTGGTAGTTTTGAAGAGTACAGCTTATGGAAGTATTTCTTGATGGTTTTCCGTCTCAAATTCTCTTTCTTCTGATATCATTTGTTTTTGCAGTTTCGCATGGCTCATTTTTGCGAGCGAGAACCACTGCGATAAGGCGTTTGAGACAATTTCAAAGCAGAGCGTGAACGGCAAACGGCTTACGGTCGACTTCTGTGGCGCTAAATCGAAAAATCCCCCAAAGCAAGCTGATAAAAATCAGCAGCCGATCAACCCACTGGAGCTCTACATTAGCGGTTTCCCCGCTTCAACATCCAAGGATCAGATAAAAGTCCTATTCCGCGCTGCGACAAGTATCACATTCCCGCCTGCGGCAAAGGCGAAGAACAAGTTGTGAGCTCTTGGAGATTTTGAACAGTTGGCCGACGTAGCTGGAAATTGCACTAAAGCTAACTGTGTTGCATAATGCAGAAGGATCACTGGTGTAATATCAGAAAATTATTGCTCCCTTAAGCTTGTAGTGTTCTCCGATATTACATCATTGCTGTAATATCAAGAAGTATTAGAAGAAAAAACGCTTGCTGATAGTGTTGAAGGATCTTGTGTGAGGAAAACTTTTCTGCAGACTTCTAACTATTGAAGCGTTGATGGAAAGCGTTGACACATTTGAAGTGTTTGTGTTGTAATTTCTTTGAATATTGCAGAGTTTTTAGTTTTAAAGAACTTGCGACATATTTTCTAGATTCTGCTTCGTGAAATTCGACAATGCAAAGGATGCAAGAGCTGCATTCGAAAAGGGAAGAACACTAAAAATTGGTGGTGCACCTGTGGATGTGCTCTACGCACGCTTAAAGAAAGGTGCTTGTTTCCGTACAGTGCATTTGCAGTTTTTGTTAGCGATGTGTTCGGGTGGAGATTGTAGACGATAAAGCAGGGCTGTGAGTCGGAGTTTAGCTAATTGTGATGTGAGATTTAACAAAGAAACTGCATGTAGCATATAATTATGCAGAAGATGAGAAAGGGATTTTTCGAGCCAAGGCGCGTTCTTTTCTGGACACAGTGAGATCATTGGAAGTATATAACTTGTATGGCCTCAAGTTGAAGGTGTGAGGGAGGAGGTTATGAAAGAGAGTTAGTTGCTGTAGGATGTGGAGTCGTCAGCTTCTAATTAATAAATTCATGCTTGAATCGCTCATTTTGACTGCATCTAGATCAGATTGTATGCTGTTTATTCCGCTTTCCAAAAACCTTACATCTATCGCCTAACGTAGTAGTAGTATAGAAAAAATGGTATCAAATAATCGAGTTGTGCAGTTCAGGCGAGTTTGTAGGGAGATTATCCGCACTTCACATGTGAGTGAATTCATTTCGCAGTACTGAATCAGCAACTAAGAATTGCTGAAAAGAGTTCGCACGAGGGTCTTGAGCAGATTGTCATATTCCATTGTGCGCGTTTGATGTTCATGGGATTTCATTTGAGATGAGAAGACGATGAAGGAACGGCAGGTGACGGAGGCGAAGAAGGACGCGCAAAAAGAAACGGTGAAGCCAGCAGCCAAAACGGAAATTAAGTCGGTGGTGGAGGTGCCGAAGAAAGCGGTGGAAGACGACGAGTCAGACGAGGAAGATAGTGAAGATGAGGAAGAGATTGAATCGTCGGATGAAGGAATTGAAGAAATAGTTCGTTTTCCTTTGTTTGATGTTTTGAAGTGACTAGGCAGGATGGAGTAAAGTGGAAATGAAGGCATTTATTCGAAATACTTAAGGCATATGGGATGAGTTATTCCACTGTTTTCATTCCAGTTGGCTTTCCCAGACTTTCCCTCTCAGCCGTTACCCCTTATCTCGATATGTTTTTGTGGTGACGCGTTGTTGATTTAGTTGAGATGTTGAAAGAGGAGATAGTTGTTAGTGAGTCAAGAGGCACAATTTTCATCCTTTTTTCAACATTCAGGAATGATCAGTAAGTGGGCTTGTCTCTTGCGAAATTTTTCAGTAATAGGTTGTCTTATGGTTTATTCAACATATAGGCTTGAGAACGAAGCGCGTTTATATGTTTTGTATGGACGGAAATTCAAAATTTCCATTAATTGAGAGAATTAAGGGTTCCTAATGGTCATGAACTGAAAGTTAGCACAGTGGGAGAAACATGTATTCGAGCTAATAATTTAAGTTGAACCCGGTGTGCCTCTACAAAATCTCCACCTCGTTTTTTGGACGTAATTCTCTTCCTGCTTTCTCCCCTTCTTAGTCTCCAGTTAATCTGTTTTCGTACTCCACCTTCCGGAGCACTACACTTTTGAAGTTTTACCTTGTCGCCATGAAGCCGTAAATCCTTATACGCACTCGTGTCGTGCTCGTATTAGCTCACCTCTGCGGTAATAAAGTACGTAATGTGAACGAAGCGGGAAATACACTGTAGAAAGTGGGGAAATGCCGTTTCGGTAGTAAAGTTCAACTTGCAGATGACACCTAGTAAGAAGGCTAATAATACAACCGCTAAGGGAGCTTCGAAAAAGTGGCAAAACAAAGACGATGAGGAAGACGAGACGGAGGACGAGGAGATGGATGAAGACGACGAAGAGGAAAGTGACTAGAGATGAGGATGCTCGACTCTTGCCATTTTCATTTTATTTTTGATTAGTACGACAGCAACAGCCCGTTGTGATTTTGTAGCGATTGTTCACTTCAGCGGGTTGTTTTGTGTAGCAGAGGGCACGGTTGTCTCCTGTTAATGTGCATCCGCACTAATTACCTACCAGGCAACTCCATTTCGTTCTCTTTTTCACTCTGAAATAATTTATTTTCATAGTTCATGCACAATCCACTGAATAAATCGTCGGTGTGTAGGTGGGTGTAGTGCTTCGTTCAGCCTAAGGTTATGTTACACTCATCACCAACAGTTGTCGTGTAATGGAAATTTTTAGTGTTGTCAAGGAGAATTTGTTCAGTCAACCGAGTGTGGCGTTCTGCAAATGCCTCATATTTTCTGCAGTGAATTTCATCAGCTGCCCTGTTAGCCGAGCTGATCATTTCACTACTGTGAATGGTGTTCACTGAGTTACAAGTGCTTCATGTTCTAGTAACGCTCATTTCTTAAATCGCCTATCAGAGGAATATGTTATCGCAACTCCGTGGTCCCCCAATAATGTCGTATTGAATCATTACAAAGGCATTCGTGCTTTTGTAAAAGTGGCGAAAGCTGTACTGTGGTCATAGTGTTACTTAAAGTAGTGCCTCCTAGATGAGGTTCGGTGCCTTCGTTGATGTGGGAGATTCGTACAGAAGTAGCAGAGAGAGCCCTCCAAATTGCACTAAGAAAGAATGTTTCATCACGCCGCTACACATGCTTTCTCTCGTTTGAGCCGTCAGCTGGAGGCGGCCACTGACTTGCACCGATAACCTTCAGAGTATACGTTGTTGACTAGTGCACTGTTGATTTTGTTTCAGTTGAAAGGTTTATTTGAGCAGTGGAGTGTTGTGCTCCACGTGAATGTTGTTGGGGTTGTTGCCCTCCTATTGTCTGTGGCCGTTGATGTTGAGAATGTTGGTTTGTTGTGTCGCACGATTTATTTGTTGCGTAACTGCGGGAATCTGCGGAATTTAGTATTTCTCAGAGAACCGTTGCGTCAAGTTGATTTAACTGTTGTCCGTTCACGTTTCAATAAACGTTCACAAGTTGATGGCTGTTGGTACCTCGCGTAGCGTTGTTTTCAACACATTCGGTAACCTTCGGGTAGTTGGTTTACCTAAAGGCGGTGATTTTATGCATCGGGTGGAACAGTTCTGGTGGACGAAGGTAAAACTTCCCGTCATCTGCTAAATTACACCTCTTGTAACTCTTATTTGACTGTATTGTTGGCAAGTTCTTCGCGAAATTGTATGCCATGACTGTGGAGTAGAAGATTATTTTGGAAGGATTCGAAATATGTGATAGACGGGGTCGCTTATTTCGAAGCAGGTCTATATAGTGCAGCTGTTTTATCCGACTCTCAAAATGACTGCTTTACTTAACTGTATTCGAGGTCGAGGCGGGTGTTGTTGTGACTCTTATTGAAATGGGCCTGCAGATTTGTTGGCTTCTAGTTGTGTTGAAGGGAGGTGTGGGTTTACGATAAGTATGATCGTGTAGGCGAGCATTTTTCACTTGGTGTCGCCGAAAGTTTGGTTGCGGTTGTAGAAGTGTTTTGAGGAAATTCTCTGGGGTATTGAAGTGAAGAGCAGTGACTGCCTTGTGTTATTCATCTTGAACAGAAAAGAACTGTGGTTTGAAAGTATACGATAGATCTGACGTTCCTTTATGATTGTATCTGTTCTTGCTATCTGAAAGCGACTGAGTTCTTGTGACGAACAGTCCAAACGATGCCCAAAGGCTCGTTAAGATAAGCATCTTGGAATTTCTAACTGGTCGTTGTTGATGTAGAGTGAATGGGGGAATGCGTTGAGACGAAACACCATCCTGAATGAAGCGACACTTACGAACGGAAGATGTGGGCTCGTGTTAGAGAGATATACTGCATTAAAGATACCTGAAAGGATTTTGGGAAGGTAATTTTGAGGGACATTCGATATATTTCTGTTCAGTTCGGAGGTCCGCTGTCGCTTTGCGAGTCTGAAAACAGGAAAGGCGATTATAAAAGCCCTAAGCGATATTAAAGTACACGATCACAAAAACATACTGAGTGCATGTACACCTTTTAGGGATTGAAGCGAGTAGCACTGCACTAAATAAGCGCCTCTAATGAGAGCGGTCCTCGGCTGAACGACGGCACCGTTGCGAGAAACGAGTTGGAGGCTATCAACGAGGGGCGTGGCTATTTTCACTGTACATTCGATGCACCTCGTCGGACCGAAATATTGGCGTAGTTTGGCTATCTTGGGCGACCATCTTGCGCGCGAGCACGCCTCCATTCAACAAAGTCGTCCTGTCTTGTCACCGGTAAGGGCATTGTTGTTCGTTTGAGGGGATGATCGTCTGAGTGGTTCCGCCTTTCGTATTCGTTTTACACTCTCAACATTCCACACTGAATCGTTTTTCGTTGATGAAGCCGTTCTCGAGCAACAACTTGAATTTTGAACCATATAGTTGCGCTGTCATGTCTATCGCTCGTGCTTCTCATAATTTTTGGGCTTGTTAAACTTTGCAATATGCCCAATTATCGCAAGAGCAATTAATTTCCGAAGCAGTATTTGCAAGTTCATTTCCTCTGTCAATAAAGCTTTGCAAAATGCACCTTGTATTCACATTGGGATTTACTGTTAAGAGGCAACTTCAGTATGCTTCACTCACACGTTGAGCAGATTTTGTTCGAATCAAATGATGCTTACTCAAAGCAGGGGGGCTGTATTTATCATTATATCAAAGAGCTCGCAACTCTCTATGTCATTCGACCAGAGTTCTCGTCTCCCCTTTCGCAACAAATTCGCTCAGTCGAGTTTACAGAAGTGAGCGTTGTTCATTAACAAGAGACCGATTTTCGATGCGCTAAATAGATATGAAGAGATTAGTTGTCATCTGCATATTCGATGCTTAGAGCGTTTCAAATTTAAATTGCCTCACAAATTTCAAACGCTTATCGATGGACTAAGTTGGATCGAGTATAAGTAGTAGTTAAAGCTTGCTCGGACCGACACCCATGACAGTTGCGCCGTGTTCCTTTTGTTCTAAATAAATCAGGTCATCCAAATAGCGTACACTAATTTCGCCCAAAAATAACCGTTATCTATCTAAATAAGAGACATAATCAAAAATGTTTTGCCTGTGTGAGGCAATTACATCTCATAGCATAAAGGGGAGGAGGACAAGGAGTGAGAAGAGGTTTGGAAACTCACTGATCGGCGGAGATGGTATTGATGATGGAACGGTAGGACGATTCTGATGATGGGGGGGAGCTGACCCCAAAGAGACGATCTTCCAAGCGGAGGGTGTTTATATTCAGCTCCAGCTGACCGGTTGACCTCGGTTCGCGTTGCAGCCGATCCCAGAACATCAGGCAGCACTCGGGACAAACTCGCAACAATTTTAATTCCTTATGACGTTGTTATGAGAATGTATTCACGGCGTACCGAATGCACTGCTCACTACATTCACTTGTACTTCTAAGGAAGTTGACCTAGTGGACTGGTGGCGGTTTTTTCGACGTCCTAACTTTGAACTTTGTTTTTCTTTCGTTGAGTTCTCAAGAGAAAATGATATTCCGTTCGCTAAATATCTGAAGCAATTTGCCAAGTCTCAACTATCTGGCTTGACTGATGCCGTTGCACGAAACGCTTTCTTGACATGGAGGTTTTTTCGTGACCTTTTCAGTAGTCTGAAGATTGAACATCTCAAAAGTAACTGCCGTGTAATCGGCTGTGCTAAGTTCGATTGCGTGCTCGGACTTACTGTAAAATGTGTCACACTCTTCTGGTTTTGAAGTTAAGCTGCGGGTGCACTGTAAGAAATAAGATGAGAAAGGGCATTGAACTACTTTTTGCCATTATTGATTTCCTTTGAATTTTTAAAATAATAGATTCTCATCGATGATTTTTTGAGTTATTTTATTTGCTTGTTATTTTTGTGATGGATTTTGATTTGGGTGAATGAGTTGTTTTCAGTGGATGAATAACGGAACTGAATGCAAATGCCATCGGCTGGCTGTAAGCCTCAGCAAGACGCTTGAAAATGATCACATCGAAGCTCAGTTCCGCAAAGCGATCTTATCGATCACCACTGTTTGCTTTCATCTTTTTTTCTTCAACTCTTTCTTATTTTTATTGCTTTTTATTGACCAGATAGTAGTCTTATAGCGTTTTTTTGCAGTTATCATCCATAAACTTCTCCTGAGATTACGAATTTTTAGTGAAAGCGGCTTAGCGGGCAGAAATATCGATGTGATTTGACAGGTATAGGAGAGGGTGATACTTGCATGGGCATCTCTGGTGGAAGTTCTGATCGTGCGACACCGTTATGCCATAATTTTCATAAAGTGAATTGAAGTTAAATGGTGTTCGAAGTCGATCAACGCTCTCTCCTCAGTGCTCCATTTAAAATATCTATCATTTCATTTTTCGTTGTTATTTGTTTCAGGCTTCATATTACTTCTTCCAGCATATATCTTTCCTTTTGCCGTATGTTTTAGATACAATTTAATGTGGCTGCATTATAGGAGGAATACGAAAAAGTGGCAAGATTCAGATACAAAGACGATGCTCTTGCCTCCCTGCTTGGCCGTCTTTTCCTGCGACAGGTTTCTTTTGCTTCTTTTCATTTACCGGCTTTTTTGAGTGATTTGTTCACGCAGTTTTTTTCTTTGCATTGGCTGATGTGATTGCCGTCGATGCAAAAGTCCCATGTGCCTGGCATTTATAATAGCTGCAGTCCCATATCTGGCAGTTTTCATTCGAAGACCCTCTTCTCTCTAAGCTCTGCTCCTTTCACACTGCACCTGCTTGAGACCACTTGTGATCGTTGTAAGCACTCACTTGAATGTGAGTGCTTCTGCATCAATTATGCGAGTCTTTTCTAGTTCTCATATAATTGAGCTCATCATCCGGCCTGCTGGAATGGAGAATTTGTAAATTATTGAAAGGTTGGGTCTCATTTGCTACTGCCGAATACATGTTTCAATATTTTCGCGGGAAGTACACCTCTGCCCGGCATTTTATTTTTCGTCGTTTCATTTTGCGATCTGCGAAGGACACTGATTTCCTTTCCAACTTTCCATTTACTCAGACCGAATGCACAGCAACTTAAAAAATTTAAGGGCGCCATTTATCTTGGAGAATATAATTTCTGAAATGCAGTATGCAAAATGAGATGTGGCTGGATAAGACTTGCACTTATGCATCGGATGACGGAAGCATTGCGCGGAAAGGAACTTTTAATTAGATGAGCGAGCAGAACGCGGAAATGATTAGGATTATCAGGGTTGTCGGCATTTTGCAATAAGTATCATGCAACAATGAGTGCTTGTTGTTAGAATTTGCTGGCTAGTTGGCTGTGGCACAGTTTTAAATGTCTCGCTCGACCGATTCATTTTTGTAGGCGACTCGGCGATTGGCCGGTGTTGATTGGAGTGAAATTGAGTTTGGACGCACTGAGAAGGGCAAACCATTTCTGGCGAAACCACCAGGGATTACTTTCGGCATAAACGTTTCACATCAAGGTGATTACGTCGCCTTCGCAAGCAGTTGTACCGACAAGGTTGTTTGTCCTTTTTTTAACCTATGAGTAAGTTGTTATGTGGAGGTGTTGCTTCAGTGCTGTAATGGTGATTGACTGATTGCTCATATTTAAAGTCTGATAGCGCATAGTTATTGGCGCAGTTTCTGAGGTTTATTTCCGATTTTATTCAAGCATAAAAATTCACTGGGAAGAAAAAAGGCAGCAAGGTACGTAAACTTCAGCAATATAACAACACTTATATTTCGGGTATGTGACCAACGGGCAGTATTTATTGCTGATTCTCCACTTCGCGAACTTTACGGCATAGTGGTCATCATTGCTCTCAAAAAATGAAACAACAACTATTCTAGATTGGTGTGGACTGTATGCGCTTGGACAAAGATCGTAACAACAAATCGGCAGACGAGTATATAAATTCGATGGCAAAGTCGGCAAGCGTTGAAGAACTTCGAATGATGCGCTCGCAGGCAACCGAACAAATGAAGATGACCTATTTCTATCGATACTGGTGCCTCAAAGAAGCAGTCCTTAAGGTATATTTGCTTTTCGTCGATGTTTGAAGGAAAGGAGCAATTAAAAATTGTCTCCTTTGAAGTGAACGAACAATGTCCTACATCCTGAAAAAAGAGACGCTGACTGGATTACTACCATTCTTTACCCTACAGCAGAATGAGTGAGAGGAAATGTTGTAAACGATGTTGCAAGAAATGTTCCATTATGAGCCGGAAAGAACAGGTTAGTGGATCTCTTTTGAATTCTAGGCAACGGGAGAAGGCTTGCTATCGGATTTGCGGCGATTAGATTTCCGCGTTGATCCATCGGAGCGCTATCGACCGAGGTGCTTCATCACATCAACAACGGTCTCACTCGATGGTAAACCGCAGAATCAGTGGATTTTCGAAGAAACCTTCATTGACGATCGACATGCGGCAGCAGTACGTTAAATGATTTGTGTTTTGTTTGCATAAAACGCGTTTAAGTTTTGGCCATGTTTAAACAGAGTTCTTCACCTAACCTACCTTTATTCCACGTTTAAAAGGATTATGGGTGAATTCGTTGTTTGTGAAGTGGTAATTTATCAACTTATTGGGCCAAGTTTCTACTTCTATAAAATCGTAGTTATCAACTGCCGAACGCAGAACTAAGAGCCAGGTCGGCGACTCCGCAGAGAGAATTTTCGATTCTTAAGTTGGGCAGTACTTAGACAACCAGTGCTAGTCGGCACTTCCTTACTCAATCATTTCATTTAAAAAAATAATTAAACAAGTAAGCGCGATGTAACACTAAAGCATTAGACTACGGCATTGAGCGGTCTAATTCGGGCTTTATTCTTCTGCCAACTTTCAAAGAGTTGCTTTGACGACGTGTCTTCTTTCGTCGCGGGTGGATTATTGCTGCAAAAACTAAGCAGAGTCCTTGGTGAAGCAAAAACGTTTATTGAGAGAATGAATGGCTTATCGCTGCGAGGTCTTGTGTCGTTCCATTTCGTTGTTTAACGCTTAAGTGTTATGCCCTTTAGTGTCTTCGGTTTTGTTTGTGTTACCAAGCTGCTATTTCCTCATTTTAGTCGTTTTCATAACTGATCTAGTGCTCCGAGTCTGAATTCCTGAATTGCAAATTTTTCTATAAAGTACAAAAAGTTTTGCAATATGATCGTAAAAACGAGGAGATGAGGAGCAGCCTACTATGAAAATGTTGCTGGCTAATTAACCTGTAAATATATCATCATGTCGTCGAAGGATACGATAATTTATGATATGATTGGTGATGATTCATATTGCGTCTGTATATTTCAAATTGCAGGTTTGTCGGGAAAAGAAAATGCCGAAAACGTGCTCGTTTTACGCAGATTCGGAAAGGCGGATCTTCTTTGGTACGGTCGATATGGACTTTCTTATAGAGGGGGCCACAGTTCTCAACCCTATGCTAAGCGACGGTGCAGAGGAGTGGCGAAGCTTTAACTCGAAACCGAGGAAGAATTTCTAATTCGATAATTCGGTGCATTTCATTGCCAGTCCTAATGTACGTCATATGCGGTCGTCGTTGTTTTCCATTGATTTTGCATATAGTGCTGTGGTGGACGGCGATGTTGGAACGTTCGGCATATGATTAATGTTGAGTAGGGTGGGGGTGGATACATACAAAAAGCGATTATTTTCTTGCAATTATTCACGTGCAAGGTACAGACCGCCTTATACATACCGTTGAACAAAATTTTCCTCCAATTTCGTAACCTTGTCATCGCTCTTTACTTCCGCCAGCATTTCCGCACTTTCACATGCAACCTTTTAATTAGCATTTTATAGTTGATTTATGAAAACGCCTATGCCAAGCATCGTGATACTTAGGTGGATGTGCAACTTTCCCATGTTAGTTAGGCCGTCGGAAGCCGTGGTTTCGAGCTTGGACCTTAGGAGTTCGTTCAGGGGACACGGAACCCAGGCGTTATGGTTCTTTTCAGAGGTTTAGGACACATAAAGCATTGGAATGTTCATCTAGGAAGGCTTCACTTCTTCGACCTTGCTTACCGTGATCTAGTAGCACTGAAAAAACTTTCGACTACTTCTTCTGCGTTTGACTTTGCAAGGCGAGCACTTTACGTTTGTTTGTTTTCCTGAGTGTTCGCCGTACGCGCCCTAAGTGACATCATTTTTTCCTTTCTGGATCGATGACCGCACTTGTTCGCAGCAAAATTGGATACAAGTGGCTGCCCTTATCTTTTTTGTTTTTCGCCGCCTACATGCGTCGAATCCGCCTATAACACTTTCATATGTGCACAACACCTGCGCGAAGTCCCCAGCGGACATTTATATCGCGAGGGAAATGGGATGTGTAAACTCTTTATTCAACATGCATTAACAGCAAAGAGAGCACCTGCGCCGGCCAATGAAACGAAACCGTCGAAGGGAATGCGCACTGAAGAAGAGCATGAAGTTGGACGACAACAACAAACAGTCCACACTCACTACTTTGTGAATGTCGTAACAATGCCTTCTATTAAGAGAAGTATGCGACTTGCTAACTATACGCAACAGAGAATTCATAATATCTCGTTTTTGTCTGAAAGACTAGACGCGCATAGCAACTGCGGTTGTAGCGCAATAACGCGCCAGTTATAAGCACCGCGCATGAAAACCAGCTGGTGGCATCTTTCTGTGGGGTTAGGCCAGCGCCGCTTCTCACCGCATTTACTAATGAAGCGAAAAGCAGTCGATACACGAGAAAGTAGAATGCGCGTATACCAACGGGAAAAGCAGTAACAAAAGAATAGAAATGGAGGGGAAATGTGAAGGGAACGACCACTTCCGGTGCAGAAGTAGCGGTTTTGGAAAGCCTCAAACCTGCCATCCGAAACATTATTTGTGCACAAACTGCCGTTTTTGAGAACTAGTAACCCGCCACTTAGGACACATTGAGATTCACAGCGTAACAAGGTCTAATCTGGTGGCGGCGGATGGGCGTATCTGAAATGCTAACGACACGCAATGTAAAACCACAAAAAAGTATCAACACAAATTTCCATTTTGATGGGAGTAATAATCGCGTTGATCAGAATTCGCTATTTGTAGCACCTAAGTTTTTATTTCCACGCTGGAGGCCTTAATATCAAACGGAGAGTTAACTCACTATTGTGAAACCATCTCGGACTTGGACATCCTTTCCCTTCAGAATCCTGTGCATGATTGGTTTCGAAACCTACGAGAACCAGTGAAAGGGTGTTCGGATGGGGGAATGGATGCCGTCATTCCGATAAAACAACACGCTTTACTCGGCTAAACTTTATGTTGTGGGAAGACGCAAGCTACAGCCTGCCAGCCATCAAGCTGCGACTACTGGGCAACTTGTCCTGACAGGCAAAAACCACCACACCATTTATAAACTCACCGAAGACTGCACAAAAACGAAGGCATTCATGAAAGTCTGCAAAACCCCCTGCACGGGACATTTTCAGCATATCACCTGTTAAAGTACGTCTGGCATATGACGATTTGCTAAAAACAAGACAAAAGGCCACTAGTGCAACACAGTTCAAAAAAGCTCGTTTGGAAGACTGTTATGAAAGCCAGTCCGAATATTCACTCATCGGGCAGTTTTCGAAATTCGAAAGGTCTAACCGATCCAATCGCTGCGTTTCCGACTTCGTTCAGGAAAAGGCTAAACTCTACTTCAAACTACCAATTTTCTACTGTCAGCAGCTCGCCAGCTGCCTGCTGGATGAACCAGCCAGTTGGAAGTGCAGCATTTGTGCCGGTTCAACCCGTCGGATTTCACAGGATGCTGCTCGATTACCAGCGTGTTTTGATAACAGGGAAGTCTGCAGCCCACCAGCTTATGCAACAAAGGACACTATGAGTGCAATCAACCTACAAACTCATAAAGAAAAGTCACTCAGCCTAAAAATTCACGAAGACGAGTCACTCGGTTTACCGATTCGCGCACAAGAACATCAAGAAATTTTCAACATAGGTCACTATCATACTACAAAGACCGCAACCAAATCACCGGATAAAAAGACCTGCAAGAAGTGAACAAAACCAACGTCTATTTGAGGACTCAGTAAAGCATGGCGAGCTGGTTCCAGCAATCCTCATGCGCTGCGTCAGAGAAAAAACAACGAAAAATGGTTTTTAGGTCTCGGAGAGATGGAATTCATGGTTTAAAGTTGCGAATCCATCTCTTTCATTAATTGCTATGCACTGAAGTATATGAAAGGAAGGAAATAGTGACTAAAAAACGAAACAAAGAGCAATGTAGTGAAAATGTAGTGAGTAGAAAATCCCAACCAGCATCAGTCAGCGAAAAAAAAGGCCTTTTACTTCAGTCGTTTCCTTTCTTCCAAAGCTGACAACCTTCCCTTCTTTCAGCTGCAACAGCTTCTGCATAAACCCAAAAGCAACCCATGCGCTGATTTCTGGGCAGAATATGAAAAACATAAAAGCCAAAATTTTCGTTTATCTCAGTCTTTTATGCTAACAATTAGAAAAGTTGCTTCGAACAGCCGAGCTATTGCCGGTTGGTTTACATAATGCTGGCGTTCATTAGTTAGTGTTTTTTTTCCACCCAGCATAGACCCGACATCGTTCAGCCGTTTACTGGTGGAAGAACAGGCGAACTATTCTTTGACCTCACGTATGTCTCGTATTGAGGGCTTTCATAAAAAATTCTAATCTTGCGTTGAATCGATTTCGCCGTCTCCTGATACAGATTTGTCGGGTCCTTTGCCATAGCCTATAATTTCTGGTCAATCATACATTCTTAGTCAGCTGCCAAAGCCTTTTTTTCATAGGAAAACTGAACCAGTACATAAAAAGTAATTTCAGAATTTTGACCATTTAGTCTTCGAACATAAGGATCGAAGAAGAAACATAACAACTATAGAGTCACTCAACTTCTTGCTAAGTTTAAAGGAATTCTGCTCATGGCATTAATTCTGACGTCAAAAATATGTTAGGAACAGAAGTTCTGAGGTCATATGGAAAAAAATTCTCCAACCTCATAATCATTTCCATGAGCTTCGATCATGCGCGTACAAAACTCGACATCTCGAGGCAATAACTTGTAGACACGCTCACGCCTCTGTCGAAGGAGATCAGCTCGTTTACCTCTTTCAAGGGCCAGCATGATAGGATCACGCCTGGCAACTTTCATCGGCTCCTGCGTTACTGCCGTTCTTGTTGTAAATGTTGCGATTGTCACTTTCTGGAAACCCTTATATCCTTATCTGCAAGCAGTCAACGAAGCAGCATGACAGGCATAAACTTACGCCAGTTTTATGTAGGCCTCTTTCCTATATTCAACGTCACCATCACTTTGCAATAATAAACTTTTTTCACTTGGTTGCCTAGCGATAAGTCGATTTCAGTCTAGCCCGGAGTTGAACAATGGTCACTGGTTGATGGCGAGTGAAAACTTGCTCCTCGATGGAATCTGATCTCGCAACTCTTAGTTTCACCAAGTGATTCTGCAGCAACCGTACTCACCTGCCATTTTTTCTTGCCTGGGTTCCACCAGGTCTCCTGAGTGTACACACAATACAACCAGCCTGGTGAGGTCACTAGCGCCTGATAAAAATAGAAATGGTTCTCCTATAACCATCTAAAAAGGCGATACCAATCATTTGTTAAGAATGAATAAAAAATTTTACTGCAAGTTCGGACACACCCCAGTGACGTGTTTTCCAAGCTCGATATTGGCATTCTTCATCAGTTCAGGATGCTCTTGTGCCACTTTATCTACATTCTCGGCAAACTGTTTCGGTGATCCGGCCGCACCGAGAGTGGTAACAGTCTTATCGACAACCGCTGAAGGCAATCCAAATGATTACTTCATAGGTCTCCGGTATCTGAGAATGCAAACATGATCTGAGCACACAACCGAAAACTTCTGTCGCAAAAACTTCAAATTTAATACATTTAAACAAAGACTCGCATAATCCTGCACTGCTCTCGCTTTCGGCCTCTGTGAGGTCTCTTTGTTCATCTCAAGGCGGCTAATTTCTGGCTCGTGGGATATTACGTTTGTTTTTGCTCTACTGACCACAGCTTTTGCCTTTTGGTTGCCGCACATTTCAGTATTCTACTGCAATAGTTATACGCTTTGCCTACTTCAAGCTATCTGAAATATACGCCTTTCTTTTACTAGTAGAAGGTTCAGCAACGATCAAATCGAAACATCGAGCAAGATCCTCTTAAAAGACCGGAAGAAGGGCTGGAGGAGTGCGGATGGACTCGCCAAGAAAAAGGGTCACCTCTAACATGTTGAGGGCACAATTCCTAGAAAATTAGGCAGCTAATGAATGAAAGGGGTGGAGATACTGCGCTAAGTTAAAGTAAGAGCGACTCCAAATAGGTCAACCACATCGGTACTTGCGTCTGTGCTTCATGAAATATTAGAAATTGACTGTAATTCGCATATAGCCAACAGCTTCGTCAAACTGCCAAAATGCTATGGTATGGATGAATGTCGCTCACCGGCATCTTTACAAAGAAAACTTATTCGTCGCAGTCAGAGCAAGTTTACAGGTAGGGTGGATTTTATATGCCCAGTTTGATTTTATAGCGTTCCACCAATATAAACTATTGTAAAACACGCTGGTTTTGATTACCAAAAGCAGTTCTCCGAGGTCAAGAACTAAAAACTCTAGTGAATCTAACCGAAGAAGTACTGCAAAACTGAAGGACCTTTCAGGAATTGGAAATTGGCTTGACAACGGGTAAAAGAGCAAAAGTTCTTTCCAATCACTGTAGAGTTATACGGATGAATGCAGCAAACGGGACTTTAAGTAACCAAAAAAATTAAAGGAAATAACGTAAAAAACTTTTAGCGTTTAAGGAGTTTAAGAGTTCTTTTACAACGTCATGAAAAGACTTCTTACGATTTCCCATTCGTGCATATTTCATGACATCACTGCCCGACAGGAACATGCATACAAACCTTCAGTTGGCCATTTTCATTAAACGATCAGACAACCCAAATCCTCATTGAATCGCTTCGCACTTTTCGCCACGACAAGTCAAGTATGCATTACTTTTCCTTTTTCTCTTCGCGTTCTGTGCTTTATACCTTTCATGCACGACTTTCGACCATAAGGGTCTATTTGACAGATCGGTGTATGTTCTGTGTTCATTAAAAGGTCCACTTGCAAAGGTTGCAACGAACTAAGAAAAACAGTCTCCTCAGTACATGCACAATGTAAATGGCAAATAGTTAAAGGCAAGCAATAATTTACTAGCACAAGTTTTCTACAAAAGATCCACTTTCCGATTCGAGCGTTTGTTGCATTCCCAGTGAAAAGCTTTTCAACAGCGAGAGATGACTGTTCACCTTGAAGGCTGATGAATAAAGATGGGCTAATTGTGTGAATTACGCATTCTTGACATCAACACGCAACATTCACGAAGTAATGAAACTGCACAAAACGTTCACGCGGCTTGGCAAAATTTCCAGGTAGATTTAGGGACATCTTTGTAAGGTCACGTGAAGTTTTCTGAGGAGAAAATCTGTTAGCTCTCGACGGCTTCATAAGAGATCCACGTTTTGATTAGGCTGCTTAAGAGCAGCTTCCCGAGCATTTTATTATTTACGGCGTGCGGAACGACGCTAACGTTCCGCTCCTTCCCACATTCTGCAAACCAGCACATCCCCCTTATCTTTTAGATCTCAGCGACAACTACGTAATAACCCCTCCGGCGTGCAACTATCCTGAGAAATTTTGAAAACAGGTGAACAAGGACGGTTGGAAAAAAACAGTCAAGGTGTGATGCGTCAGAAAGTGGTGATGCTTCAAGTGTATCAATCGCGAAATAGATGAATTAAATTGTGAATACCCTCTTGACATTAGACAGAAATAGTACGAAAGTTTGTAGGTTATTCAAGAAGAGGAATGTAAACGTGACTGACGACTTACTTAGTGCGCAAATCCTCTTAAAATCTCTTAAATCTGCGCCATGTGAAACCCACGAAATTTAGAAATTTTTTGCTGCCACTGTTATTAATCTAAGCTGCTAATCGATTTAACTGATTCAGTGAAAAAAAGTAAAATCAGTGAAGTGAATTAAGCTATGTTCATTCAAATTACAGAGCTCTCGGCAAGACAGAGGAGAGGCACAGATCCTAAAATGTAACACCTATTATCAGCCAATCTGCAGTTTTCATTGCGGTTTCCAAAGAATTGAGGTGCTAATGAAGACATGAAACTACAAGGATTACTTTTAGCACGAAGGGAATAAATACTATGGGAATAAATAACTTTCCTTTACTGAACTTCTAGGAAACTTAACCAAATCAAGAAAACAAGAAAAATCATACCCTGACCACCGCTAGGTACATCGCCAGTTGTAATCACCTCAGTTGTTTTATGCGTATGCTGCTTGTTATCTGGCCCCTCACATGTGCAAGTTTGCAGAGCAGTCGGTGGTGGTATAACCTAAATAGTCGACGGTTTGAAATGCAGTGATCATTAAGCAAGTTTCTAGAAAGAGGGGCCGGAAGTTGTTCTAAGCCTTGTTCTGTGAAAACAATACATATATTTTCGTGGATCAACTCACTTTTGAAGTTCCTCAGCGTGAAAATGGATGCACGTGGTTCAATTACATTTTTTAAAGAGAACAAATATCGGCAAAAATTTTTCGGTGCTGAATGAATGCAATTAAAAAACATAAGCACTGAACAATATTATATACCTCTTCAACTATCTCCTTAGAAGCTTCGATCACTGCTGCTTGCGGAAGAGCCTTCTAAACGAAAATACCTTTAGAATGATACGATGAGAACTTTGCAACAAAATTACCTAATTATACTAGTTTATAACTTGAATCTAGGATCACTGCGACTGATGCAAAGTTCGTATCGCCGATATAATTCTCCATGGAACTAAGAATGTCTTTATCAAAAAGACAAGCTTTCAGAAGTAAACCATAAGAGGGCACCTTCTCGTACTTTGAACGAATTGTTCGGTTTCTCTGGTATAATTATTAAACGACTGACGGCGTGAAGCACTCTCTTTCTTACCAGGTTCGTCGTTGCTTTGCCGGGCATCAGGTGATTTTACTAAGCTTTTTATACTGAGCAGTTTGATTTCAGGACATCAGTTTGCATGAATTAAACATAAAACTTTTCAAATAGGCTTAAAACAAAAAATCTCCGAAAGGCAACTACGAATACTTTTTTTGAAGAAAGTTCCTATTAAAAAAGCAGTTGAAATTTAAGTGAATGCGAAAACTCTAAGAACTGAAAAATTAGACTGTGAAATTAAACCATCCATTTTGACTGCAATGACCATAGCCGTCATTATTTCGCTCTCAACTAACCAGACATCGCTTGGACTGGTGCAAATCATTCGTCTTTATATCGACCTTTTCTTCCGTAAAAGAAACGTATCCTTACACTTAACAATCAAACTGGCAAATCAAGGATCAATATCCTTCAGATCACCGACGTCGGACAGCATGAAGAAACTAACTGCTTATTATGAAGCAACCAGCGACTAGTTGTTTTTGTGCAATCATCAATTTGGATGGTGGGATAATTTCTAGGGAAGCATGATTTGATGATGCATGTACTCATCATGCCGCTAAATTAACACAGGAATTTAACAAAGGGAATTGCGAAGTGGTCATATTTCGGAGGTTTTTCTCATGCTTCAACAAAACCCTACAAGTGCATTTTTAATGCATCCTTCTGTGACACATAACTCAAATTTGCACTCACCCTTTGCAACTCAAATGCAAAGAGGACTCAAAGAAAATTTGCGAAAACGATAAAACTCCTCTTGAAACAATCTGTGATGGCCACCTAAAAGCACGTAATGCATAACAAATAACAGGAAACATTCTACTGGTATTTTTTCGTAGATGAAGACATTCAGATCCACAATTTCGACCCTCCGATTTCGATTGCTGGACCAAGATTTTTCTAGTTTATAACAGTGCAAAAGCAATAACTGCAGGATGAGGCAAGTACTTCGAGTACGTCTGGAGTAACAATCTAGGCTATGCTGGGATGTTCGGTGGATAAAATTTGCTAACACGTATTCCACGGAAAGACAGATTAGTCGGGATGCCCCTCCATCGTTTGCAGGGAACTAAATCAGACGAAACCTCCTTGAATTTCACCGATGGAGTAATGCAAGCGAAAAATGAAAAAAAAACTGAAGTCAAAAAAGGATGTGAACTTTGACTGCAGTGTACACTTCATGTAGTGCTTCCTTCTCTCCCTTGTTACGAAATTCTCTAATTCAAGAAGTCATGAAATTCCTCGAAACAATCTAAACCAATAAAGCTGAAATCAGGAAGCTGCATTCTACTAATGAGACTGGAAGAGGTAAGGAATAAAACAACGAAAAACACATCGGGTGAATATGATGGGCTCGTGCATGTTGGAAGTTTAATTCGCACATTCGCACCTACTTTAATTCGCACCTACTCGTAAAATAAAAAACAATGTGAAGAAAAATGCGGTATGTGCGAAGTGAAATGAACAGTGATGCATTAATTCGTGCGATCGTGCTTGGCAAAATGGAACTGGTGATAAAACATTGCCTACTTAAATGCTCCACACTGATATGAACGGCAACCGTTCGAAATAAATTACTAATTTTCAACAAGAAAGGGCGGATCAACAATGGTGATGCCATTACTTTAGTTAATATTTCCTAAATTCCAACTGAATTCTACGCCTCTCTTCTACTATCGGTTGCATATTGGTGTGCTAACTATGGACAGCCAGCATATAAGACGTACTAATTGATTTCGAGTAGAAAACTCATGAACGAAGATGACTGAAGTACTTCAAAGGTGATAAATGGTTTCGTTCCAATGGAACGTCCTAACGAACGACAACTACGAAGCATTCCCGGTTTACCCAATAACGCTTTAACTGCCGTTAAAACCACTGATTCTCTTCCTGTTCTCGTAAATCACATTTCTTACGAGTGTGAGAGCCTGAGTGACCTGTACAATTCCAAAAAGGCATCTTCAGTTAAAGATCATACAGCATAAGTAAATTCTAATTAGAGGATTAACTCTACTCCCATTTAGTCCAGCCGGCATGCGATAACTTAAGATAAATTTGAAAAATAGCTGCGGCATGTAGTTAAAGAGAAGTAGCGCAAAAAAACTGCTACATCGGGAAGAGGTGGTTTCTTTAAAACTTGGGGGCCTATCCGCTCAATTTGGAAACGACATGTAGTTCCTAATGTCATCCAGAATACTGAAATGTTCAACTTTATTCACGAAGACCTGTTAATTTAGAACTGCTATCAGTTATGAAAAACCCCTGTCGATCAATAGGCCGTTCATAAGAACAGTCACCTGATCAAACCGCTGCAGAAATCCATAGCCGTTAACTTTTGCTGAACAGTACCTCAATATTGCAGCCTACACACTGCTTTTCATTACAAACGCTGCACAACGACGAAATTCGTTTTCAAATTCCCTGAGGTTAGAATAAAATGCATATGACAGGATGATGTCGGTATTTCTTTTCGGATTTTTTGTCATGAATACAAAACCGAAGTGCCGCAATAAAATTGCAAATCATCACCATTCAAAATAAGCCATTTTCTTTTACTACCAAGAAAACAGAGAACAATAACTTCCTCAGCTCTTTAAATAGCAGTACTACGTGAATTCTGTCCTACTCTTGCACAACTATAAGCCATAAGTATAATTTGGTGGGCAATTTCAATGAACAGCCCAAAGTTTAATGTCGAAATGCGTCTAGCGCAGTCCTTCAGGCTGCGCAATGCGTGTTACATTAAAGAAAAAACAACATCTTCCACAGCATCTAAAGTGCGAAACGCCAATAAGTAATCAAAGATCCTTACATAAAAACGATTAAATATACCTTTAATTCTTCAGCTGCATGTATGCCGCCTTGAGCTTCAATCGCCGCCGTGTCATCCTTTCCATTAAAGACCACACCAGCAACGCCGTCGGATATGGGCTGCTTAGCGTCCATGATCCCACCTGATGGTTCCACAAGTTCCTCAGCCTTCCCCACTTTTTCTTCTATTCTCTCCTGCGGAACTGGCTTAGACAACTGCTCATCAGACAACTGTTGCGCGTGAACCCCTTCCAAATGTCCTCCTGGAGCAAACCCTGATCCCCCAATTGGAACGGATCGTTCGCGTCGTCCTTCTTCAATTTGTTTTGCATCGGACAGTTCTTGCTCTTGATTCGGCTTCGGAGCAACGTGTTCATCTACAGTCAATACCTCTGGCTCTTGCTCCTCCCTCTGTCCTTCCTCATGCGGCTTTACCTCAGCAGGTTGATCCGAAGGAGACACTTCATGCGACTTTTCGGAAATATGTTCGGTTACATCCTCCGGCCGTCCAACCAGCTGCTCCAGATTCTCAGCCGGAACGTACTCGGACTTTCCGTGCGGCCACTCGGCAAATTGTTGGCCTGCACTCAATTCCATCGGCACCTGTTTCTCCTCTTTCGGTTCATCTTGCATGATCGGCTCCGAAGGTTGTTCAGGAGACCGTTGTCCAAGATCTGCAGTGGATTTCACCGGCCTGTATTGCTCCTCCTCCAGTTTCTTTCGCACCAAAAGCTCAGAAGGTTGTTGCGGAAACACCTGCTCCGGCAGCTCGTGTTCTGCATTTTCCGCAGGAGTAAATAGCTCTTCGTATGATTTCTGAGGGATGTTTTGATCTGCCTCCAATTCCTCTGGCCTGTACTGCTCCTTCTCTTCTTTCCTCTGTAGATTGGACTCATCGGGCTTTCCACATGGCTCCTCCACAGACTGCCGATCTGCACTCAATTCTACCGGTCTTTGCTGCTCCCTTTTTGGTTTATCTTTTATGATCGGCTCAGACGGTTGCTCAACAGATAATTGTTCAACTGGTTCATGTTCCACATATTCTGCGAGAACGGGCTCAGGCTCAGGATACGCCTCTCTGACAACGTGCTGATCTGTAGTTAATTCCTCCGGGCTAGGCTGCTCTTCTTGTATTTCCTCTTCTGGCTTGGAGTCAGGAGAAGGTTCAAGCAGTTCATGTATTTCATGGTCCGAGGGAACAACTGCTGGCTCTCCATGTGGTCTTTCATCTGGCGATAGTTCACTTGGGCCGAACTGTTCCGTCTGCCCTCCCATTTGCAGCTTCGATTCAAGAGACCGTTCCGAAGACGGCTCGAGCTTTTCATGTTCCACTTGTTCTGCAGTAATAGACTCCAGCTCTCCATTTGACCTTTCGGCAACACGCTGATGTGCTATTAGTTCTTGCGATGTGCGTTGCAACTCCTTCGGTTCGTCTTGCACCACATCCGCAGCAACTTCTTCCGCAGATGTTTGTTTTGCACTTTCTGTAGCAACAGGCTCCAGCTCCAACTCTCCATATGGCTTTTCTGCAATATTTTGATTGGCAGCCAACTCTTCTGGTCTGTGTTGCTGTTCCTCCTCCTCTTGCGGTATGCATTCAGAAGGCTGTTCCGCATGCGGCCGTTTGAGCAGTTCATTTTCCACATATTTTGTTGGGACATGTTCTGGTTCTCCATGTGGCTTCTCGCCAATATGTTGATCAGCAACCGATTTTGTTGGCTCGTGATGTTTCTTCTGTTCTCCCAGTTCTGACTTCCACATAGAACCCCCTTCGAGCAGTTCATTTCTTACATGTTCCTTGGGTAAGTATTCGGGCTCTGGATATTCCCGTTTGTCAACATGTTGGTCCATAGTTAATTCGTCTGCCCCATATTGCCCTTTCTTCTGTGCATCTTGTATCACAGGCTCAGTAGGCTGTTCAAGAATACCATGTTCCACATGTCCTGCTGTAACGTGCGCATGCTTGCGATATGGCTCGTCGGCAATATATTGGTCCACCATCGACTTCTCTGACTGCTGCTGTTCCTCTTCTATCCTCTCTTCTTCCCTGAACTCCAAAAATTCTTCCGAAGATGGTTGTTGAAACGTTTCATGTTCCATACGTTCCGTAGGAATGAGCTCGGTCTTTTTGTACTGCATTTCGGTGATCTCCTCGTTCGTAATCACTTCCTCCGAATCGTGCTGCTCCTTACATTTCCATTCTTGTGGCTTGGATTCAGAAGGCTCTTCGGCGGACGGCTGTTTCAGCAGCTCATATTTCACATGTTCTGCTGGAACATGCTCGGGTTCTTCAAATGGTTTCTTAGCATAATGTTGATCTGCAATCAGTTCCCCGGCACGCGTTCCTTGACCTGCACTTTTTCTTGTGACACTAACCCAGAACGCTGTTCTGCAGATAGCTGTTCATGCAGTTCATATTCAAAAATTTTTTTGGTAACAGGCTCCTGCCGTTCAATTTGTCTTTCGGTAACTTCTTGATAGGTAGCCAAATCACCCGGCTCATGCTGCTCCTCTTGTTTTTCTGGGAGTGAAATGGACTCAGAAGGGTGCTCCGCAGATGAATGTTCTACACGTTCTCCGAGAACAAGCTCCAGCTCTCCGCATGGCATTTCCGTAATATGTTGTTCGGCAGCCAGATTCTCCCGCTTTTGTTGCTCTTCGTGCTCTTCTTGTTGTGGATTGGACTGAAAATGCCGTTCTGTGAAAGGCTGTTCGGGCGGTTCATATTCTACATGTTCTATAGAAATGGATTGAAGCTCTTCATGCGGTTGCTCCCCAATATGTTTACCTGTAGTCAGGTTTTCCTGTGCGCGTTGCTGCGCCTTTTCCTCCTCTTTTGGTCCAGCATCCAAGTGCTGTTCCGCATTTGGTTCTCCTTCATATACTTCACGTGTAGCATCGTCTTTCAATATGTGCTCTTGTAGCATATGCGTCGTGTATTCTATCTCTTTCTGCGCCATTACTTGAGAAGACTCCTCTCTGGAGACCTGTCCTAGCAATTCTGCTCCGAGGTGCAATTCTTCCCCTATTTGCTGAGCTGCACGTTCTTCCGCTTTTAATTGTTCTGATTCGTATTGCTGGTCTTCTGCTCCCTCTTCTGGTCTCAATTCATCTGTCCGTTTTGTTGAGAGTTGCTCTGGGAATTCCTGTTCCATGTCCGCATGGGCATATTCCGACCCTTGCACACGCTGCGTCAATTCTTTTATCATATGCTTTCTCCTAGTTGCATCGTCATTTGGAATTAAATCGTAGGACTGTGGTGTCAAATGTTGTTGTGGTGGTCCTCGCTCCATGTATTCTACCGAGAGAGCTGGTTCCTGTGATTTCTCCAAGCCACTTTGGACCGTTAGCTCTTCTTTTAGTTCTTGTAATCGTTCATCTGACTCTATTTCTGGGACGTTCTCAGAAAGCTGTTCAGCATTCTCGCTGCATAGTTTCTCATTATCTTCATCTTTAAGTAGCTCGTATGCCTTTGGACGATCTTCGGATGGCTCATTCATTTCATGTTGTTGTTGTTCTTCTCCTCTCTCAGCTTGAGTTATGACAATCTCGAAATGCTGCTCAGTTTGCTTGACCTTTTGCTGCTCCACATGTTCCACCGCTTCGACATCTGGTCGTTCTGACAGCGGCTGTTGTAAAGCTTGTTCGTTTAGCGATATTTTTTTAGCTTTTTTCCCCCTCTTCTGCGATACGGCTTGGACAGGCTGCTCGGTTGAAATCTCCTCAAGAGGTTGTTTTTGTTCAACAGCACATTCTTGTTCATATCTGTCATCACGTTCCTGCGACGCTGCTTCTGGCTTCTGCTGACTATCGTACGCACTTTCCATACCCATCCTCTGGTCCTGTTTGTCGCCACTGTCACTATTTTGCTGAAGGTTTTTTCCCGATGGTTCCTCGCTTTCATGAGTGCGCTCTCCTTCTGCGACAGTCACCGACAGCTGCTCATTCTGTCATTACAAGAGTTAAACAGATTATAAATTTTTCGAGACGGAATAACAGACATCGTAATGCTAAGGATCTGTCAACAGAACTCCTGAGTAAACATGACTACTACTAGACTTGTGGATAACCTCAAATCTAAAAGTCGATCATCGAATGCCGTCTATAATTTATGTTTTTTAAAGTGGAGCGAATTCGGTGCCAATATGACGGTGCATAATGTGATCTCGTTCATGCAAGCTAACGAAAGTGAGGGTGAATGTGCGGTTACATGCTATGGTGAATGCACAGATTTACGAAGACACTTACCAAATCCACTAATTTGCCTTCTTCTCCATGCATTTCCTCAACATTTTCATCCAGCTCTCTGAGCGGCTACAATCAAAAATGCATATGAGATTGTGGTATGACAAGAATTTCAAGTTTTCTCAAATGCAAATTGTTTTTCTCAACAGATACTGACCCTATCGAAATTTAAGATTCAATGAAATTTGAGAGATTTTTCAAATCCACATTTCTCAGCATATGCTCGAGATTTCGAATGCACCAGATTCATAGAATAGATTTCACTTCTGCGGTGTTTTCCTAGTCAACCAATCTTGTGGGAAACTTATTACAAATGCCGTTGGTCACTCATTATGATGAGACTTTCACCACTTTCATCACTTTCACAATCAGGAGGCACGCCGATTTCTTCCCATAAAGAGAACAACTTTTCGCGAATCAATTTAAGAAAAAACACTTCTCTATTGCGTTGTTATCCATTATTCTCTTCTAATGCTACTATGCAACACTGCTCTTGCCCTTCCGCGAGCTCTATAAATATACGCTGAATCTGCGGAGTTCTGCAATGGTAGTTTAATGGTGCAAATGTGAGCATTCGATGCCCACAACACGCGAGCCCATTGAACGTGGCTGTGCTGCAAGCTTCAAACATCCATGCAGCTTACTGATTCATATATTTCTTTGACTGAGTAACTGGTCGATGTTATTTCAAAAGATGAATTTTTGATTGTTTCGTCCTGAGACAAATGAACTTAATGAAAGATGAACGAGACAAGGGGAAGGCGAAGGGAGGAAGATGACTGACCTCGGTAGTATGCGTCTCTTCATATGCGTTTACGAGTTCGGGTGAGTGACCCTTTTTCTTGTGTCGACGACTGACCACAGCTGTGAAATCACCTCCCTCTACCTTGCCTGCGTCGTTTACTTCAATTGAATCCCCCTGCAGCTTTTCAAAATCACCACATTTACAGAAAAGAATTTAGAAGTTCCTACGCAACAAGTGAAGATAAAGTGGTATGATCAATGAACCTTTGGCGCTTCCTGTTCATCATATTTCCCCTCAGGTTTAGTTCTCGAAAAAATATGAAAGTTATTAAGGATGCATAATTTCACGTCGCAATTATCACACAGCGAGCAGTGTTGCAACATCATTGTTCCTCTTTATTCCACCGACGTGCTGTGTCGGAAAAGGATCAGTCATCAATTTCAACATCGTCACAATCTTGAAATGTGGCAAGAAGCTGGGAGCCATAAAAGGAGGCTATACGAAGTTAAGCAACAGTAACGTAAACTCGGTATGCATATTATAAAATTTGACGAAGCAGCACTGGAATTTTTCTTACCTCAACAAACTGAATCTCATCGGGAGAAGGCATATGATGCTCCGTTTCCGACTTACGATTTCTCTTCTTCTTCTGCTTCTTTGAAGTTTCACCTGCCACTTCCTTTGTTGCCTCATCCACTGCCTGCGCATGCTGAGTAAAGAAAACAATCAGATGCTTCACCCTATGACAATTATAAATGCAGCAAAAGTAAACTCCACGTTTAAAGAGTGCATAAAAACAAAGATTTATTTTCTTTTCTTAATAAGGAGCTCCTAGTGAGTTCACTGAAACAAGCAACAGAACATCAGATTCGAAAGAAATGCTCCCACAATGCGAATAATTAACAGATTAAACGCAAAGAATTAGGAGCAGATGAGAAAACTTGGGAAATTCAGCGATATGTGAGTTTTAACGCTATGACGCAGACAGCCGTTACCTCAGCTCGTTGTTGAAACTCGTCCTGCTTTTCAGATTCCGGATGATGTCCTTTCTGCTTTCGTTGCTTCTTGCTTTTTGATTCACCAACATCTTCGTCATTCTCCAGTGGCGCATTATGCTGCTCGCGTTCACGTTTTTCATCCAATGAAACACGCTGGAAACATATTTCAAGCTGTCATCACATCAAATATTTTCCGACTTTTTAAAGTGGCAAATCCTGAAACATTTATCAAACTAATAAGAAAAGTGCACCCATTTTGAGGAAACGTTCATAATCTCCTCTAAGAGACGAAAATCTTTGATGCAATAAATTTCACCTTCTTAACCACGAAAAAATGCTGCTACTCTTTGGAAAGGAGGTTATCGATGAATACTTTGTTTTGGCGACTTCCAAACATTTTGCATACACTGATTTCTGCTGCCAACGTCTCATGCTGTTCCTCCAATGTGAGTTCTTTGACCGCCGGCCATCCTTCGACTACAATTTGTTTGCTCGAATCATGCGTGAAGCTCGGCATCTCTTCGAAAGCTGTTGCTTTACCATTCTCCTGTTAGCATGCCTCCCAAGATTACCAAGAAATTAACACGTAGGCCTATAGCATGCTTAACGAAAATATTGCCACAACCCATATACTGTTTTTAATTTCTAATCTCTTTATTAATTGAGGATTAACAAACAGAAACGACCACGGCCCTGATTTGTCACTTTCTTACGTACCCCCCATAGCCCCAAATATTTGATTTTATGAAAAGAAAGAATACTTTGACGCAAAAGCACACAAGAACGCTATAATGAACATATCATCTGATGAATATTCCTAAAAAAAGAAACTGATAATGTATCAAACGGCTCGTTGCAGAAGCTAAAAATTCGCTCAATGAAGCGGAGTTGGCAACTGCTGTGATTCGATATCAGTAAATAAATACAGGAGAAACTGCATAAGAAAAATTGGCAAAGGGCGAAATACATGAACAAAATAACAACTGCAGTGACTGATTTGGACTAGGTTCCGCTCCAAAGGCTTTATGTAATTAGTTGATGCCTACCTCCTCTGGCTTAAAATCATCACAAGCGTCATTCAACGGCTGGCCATCCTCTTCTGCTAATGGGCTCGACCTATCTGGTACTGTCACCTTTTTCTGAAATGATTCGTGGGCACGCTAATTATTTAGACATAAATGATTGGTGTTTGGAAAATGTTAGCAGTAACATTGGCCGAACTCGAAATTTCTACTAGTAATCCCGTTGCTAATTCTACGATCTGTGCATTCTCAAGCAATCGGCTTTACCGTTAGATTGGTGGGGGCATTCAAAATACAGATGCATGCAAAAATGTCAACGTCATAGAGCAAAATCGTGATTTTCTCCTTATGCCGCGTCGTGCTTGAATGCACAAAATAACAAATGGCTGACTGCAGAATGAGCAAACGAAGCGTAACATTTTCTTTCTGCACAACAATGAAATCTGCTACTGCCGGCATGTAGCACAGTTGATGTGTTTCAAGCAAGTAGTATAGACAACAGGCTTAAAAGGTACATAACATGACTGTAAAACTGACCGCATCATCGACAACTACAGAACCACTGGTCAATTCAGCGCCTTTTTTCTCGTCCACCATATTGTCCTTCGGACGCTCAGCGACTTCGGTGGATTCAAGTGCTGTAGGTGCATCGATGCCATTTTCGTTATCACGCACACCCTTCACCATGTGTTCATCGACGTGCCGATGCTCAAAAGGTGCTGAGGAAAATGGTGCTGTATCCTCCGTTTTCTGAAACACTCGGAATTGGGCCTGCGCATGAATTCTGCACGTGGAAAGTGCTTTTACAGCATTATGGCTAATGCTTCAGATCTATTACCAACTAGAAGTCTTGGCTTAAACACTTTGTCTACTTAAAAAACAAACGAAAACTTTGTGGCGTCACACAGCATGTGGTAAGTCATCAAGCCGTTGAGCAATGATTCTGGTGGAAAACACAAATGGACTGAAAGCGCAAAAAAAGAGTGGGTCCTTCAGACCTTAATATTTCTTATAGTCGTCGATAACGACGGTAAACGAACCATTGCTTGAGTTTAAAAGGAAATGCACGACCTCCTCAGACGGTTTGAAGGAGCAACTTTCTGTGGCTGCATGTTTTTTGCTGACGTTTTCAGGGTTTAAAGACGCAATTGAAATGAACGCCCGGTTACGAAAGAATGGAGGTGAAGCCTAGCATGCATTAGTGTATAGGACACTGCAAAAACAAAAATCAACTATAGAGCAGAAAATTCTCAATTGCACATAGGAAGCAACAAATACACTTCATTCGCGTTGTGAGGCATCTCAGAAAGTACGATGTGTGACGAAGAGCGAAACTAAGGAGCACGTCTGAGAAGGCTCAATTTGCACAAGCGGTGGTCCCACTTGCACAGCCGTTTCTCGACGCTATTTCTGCAGATGCTTCACTAAATTAATGCCCTTATCTAAAGTATGCACGCTGTCCCTATATCAAGAGCATTTCAAGCGCAGACTTTCAGAAAAAATTTATGACTATTCAGCACTACAGTGAATAAACGACATGACTGATAGAAAATGTCACGATGATGTAATGCCAAAGACATAACGCCCTCAACATCGTATCCGCTCCCCGACAAAATATGTGGCGCACTCGCATACGGCAGTGTGTGGAGTACGACATATGAACAACCTTCCTGCTTCTGAACCTAGATGATTAAACGAGAATACGTACAGTGAAGCCAAGTATCCATAATGTTCCATTTAGCAAACGCAGCGGGTGGGATGCGATGGAGAAAGTGCCACGATTTGCGCCTTTGCACCATGCTTACCTTAACGACCACTTCCAGAAATGTCAGGATGCTTCTAAATTTTGATCGAATCGAATCCCGCACAAAGCTTCCTCGAAAACATTTCATTTTCTTTTGACCGGGCCAGTGGAGGATAAAAATCCTGCTAACAAAAAAGCATCCAAGTTTCTGCTACCTCTGAATGTTTATAGTTCTTCTTGAAGTTCAAAATGAGTGTAGGAAGTTAACATATACTGCACATTACACTCACCAAATCCCCCAGTTCTAGCCTCGGTGATTCCCTGGCTGAGATCGCTGCTGAGACAGACATGGGAGCGGACACACACAAACTTCCACATTAATGAGGAGTCGTGACACTGTCATATTTTTTTGGCACAATAAATTTAAGCGGACTATGAGCCTCGTGGCCATTGCTTCTTTTAAATCTGCATTTGGGCACCTGAAATGCGTAAATATACAGAGACATATGGATGCACATGCAACGCTGACCAACCAACACCTGCTGTTTATCACAAGTATATAAACGCGAGCAAATATGGCATTGAAAAGTGAGTGGGATTACCTTTAGCTGCACTTCTTCAACAATAGGATGTTGCTGGGCCATCGGTATTTCTGCTCCCTTCTTACCCTTCTTCTTTGACTTAGTGGGTGCGGGTTCAGCCTGTGCTGACTGTTTACTTTTCCTCTCTTTGGTGACAGCGCCAGACTCAGGTGGTGCTGAATGTTCGGTTTCCTTCTCCTTGGTGTCAGCGTCAGGTTCGGACGGTGCACGCTGTTTAGTTTTTCTCTCCTTGGTATCAGCGTCAGGTTCGGTCGGTGCACGCTGTTTAGCCTTTTTCTCCTTGATGTCAGTGTCAGATTCACGTGATGCTGGCTGTTTAGTTTCCTCCTCTTTGGTATCAGCCTCAGTTTCTGGCGATGCACGCTGTTTAGTTTTTCTCTCCTTGGTATCAGCCTCAGGTTCTGGCGGCGCACGCTGTTTAGTTTTTCTCTCCTTGGTGTCAGCGTCAGGTGCCGGCGGTGCACGCTGTTTAGCCTTTTTCTCTTTGGTGTCAATGTCAAACTCACGTGATGCTAGATGTTTAGTTTCCTTCTCTTTGGTATCAGCCTCAGGTTCTGGCGATGCACGCTGTTTAGTTTTTCTCTCCTTGGTGTCAGCGTGAGGTTCAGGCGGTGCACGCTGTTTAGTTTTTCTCTCCTTGGTATCAGCGTCAGGTTCGGTCGGTGCACGCTGTTTAGCCTTTTTCTCCTTGATGTCAGTGTCAGATTCACGTGATGCTGGCTGTTTAGTTTCCTTCTCTTTGGTATCAGCCTCAGGTTCTGGCGGCGCACGCTGTTTAGTTTTTCTCTCCTTGGTGTCAGCGTCAGGTTCGGGCTGTGCACGCTGTTTAGCTTTTTTCTCTTTGGTGTCAGCGCCAGACGCAGGTGGTGCTGAATGTTTAGTTTCCTTCTCTTTGGTATCAGCCTCAGGTTCTGGCGGTGCACGCTGTTTAGTTTTTCTTTCCTTGGTGTCGGCGTCAGTTTCGGGCTGTGCACGCTGTTTAGCTTTTTTCTCTTTGGTGTCAGTGTCAGACTCACGTGGTGCACGCTGCTTACTTTTTTTCTCCTTGCCGTCAGCTTCAGATTCAGATGGTCCCGGCTGCTTAGCTTTCCTCTCTGTGATCTCAGCGTTCGGCTTCTTCTTCTCCGTTTCCAACTCCTTGGTAGGAATTTTCGGCTCCTTCTTTTCGGCTTTTGCAATCTTCACGCTGTTCTCTCTTGTTTCGTTGCTCGGTTCTTTGACAGTTCCTTTTCGCTTTTCTGGCTAAAATTCAAGTTTTTAGGGAGGACATACACGGAAACTGGGTGGAGATCCTTCTAAGTGGAATGAGAGGAAACTGGCAAAAACTACAAAAAGATTTTTATTATTCTGATGCAAAAGTTGAAGCACTAGAGGCTTTTAGTTTCCTCGCGCCCAGCAGTGAGAACTTCATGTGCAGTTTTCAGTGATAACATCTGCTGATTAGTTCGACAGTCACTTTTTGCCCCTCAAATCAGTGCTAACGTCAATTTACTGGGGGTCTAGATCAAAGCAACCGCTTTCATCATGCGGCTTTAATGTTCCAGTTATGTATTGTAGGATAAGCAAAAATGCGAATCAGAAGCCACACACGAAATCCTCTGAAGATATCAGTGAAAGGGAAACCACAGTTGGATTTAATTTTCAGATTTCTTTGAGTAAGAAGAATGAAGCACACTAGAGACCTCGACCCGTGGACGTTTCTCGTGTACTTCTTCGGCTTCGACCTTAACCTTTTCCTTCTTAGACGATTGCTGTTTCGGGTGTATTATCTCCTTCTCCGCAGACTCTTCAATTGGTCTCTTCTCCTGCTGAAAGTATGCAACAATTAATATGCTCAAGGCCGGATAGTGTCCAAAAGTTTTGTTCATGAATCCACAGCCAAAGTGAATATTCAGCAGCATTGAACCAACCAGCGCTCTACCGCTTACGGCTAGAAAACGAATCATTTGAATTTGTTAGCAGATATCGCTATATCTGGGACTGATAGAGGACACAACGACGCGACTCATAAGAATGTCACCTTTGAGCGGACCGCTTTTAATGTAGTAAATTGCGAGAGACGACGTGTAAGTCAAATACCGGTATCATCTTAACTTTCCGAATAAGTGGATAATGCACAACTCATTCATTACACGTAGCAATAAGCCCGTAATTCACCTACCACATCAACATTTCGATAAGCGACTCCACTGGTTAAAAGCAGTGCGATTCGAAGTGCCACTTAAAGGATTGCGAAAACAACATTCTTACGTATTTTCGAACACTTGCTATGAATAAATTGTTGGGATGATTTATAAAGCGCCCAACATGAAGGATAGAAGTAAAAACGTATGGCCTAGGAGCGCGGGAAAGGATTGGTGGGATAGAAAAGGTGATAGACAGGGAAACACGGGCAGATGTAACAGCAAATACCCGGATGAACCTGTACAAAACAGAAGCCCTTCCGCTCAGATCCACCAGCAGGAATGCCTAGACGTTGCAACACGGAAGAGCCTCCTCCTAGCACTCAGACGTCTCAATAAGACGAAGGAAACGAAGAATCCACCCCTGCTCGATGTTCGACTTAAAACAACAACGAATGAGAAAGATTTCAAAGCGAATGGATGGCGAAAAACGAAGGTGGCAGCCAGTCTCATCGATTGGCAATTCGAAATTAATGCACCTTGGTCTTTTTCAGTTTCGGCAGCGCAGATGTCGATGCTTTTTGTTTGGCCAACTCTTTCTCGAGCCGCTTTTGCTCTCTTGCTCGTTGACGTTCGGCGATTTCTTCAGCAGTTCGCTGCAAAAATTCGCTCGTTATTCAGTTTCTCACAATCATCCGATAAAAATATTCCGCAAAGAAGCAACACACCTGCTTCGGTTCCTTCGTTTTGCGAGGCGTTGGCGTCGGAGCGTTAACTCTGCAATTATACCTTTTAAGATTTATTATTACAGTCAGCAAGCTGAGCTTCATCTCACTTCACAAGAGCAGTTCTAGAAACACCTAAGCTTAAGCAGATGTTCGAGATTTGAGAATATTTGCACGCCTAAAGATGATAACAATGAATGGAAATAAACAGTGGTTCATTTTTTGTCGCTTCAAAGAGATTTCTAGTATGAACGGTCGTTTAGTCGTAGGGACTGTTGAAATATTCAAATACTATGTATTCTCAGAAACACGAAAACTTTATGAAACAGTTACCACACTGACAATAAAATTTCAAAATAAGCCATGTTAGTGGAAATACTTACGTCGGTAGGCGAAACCCAGTAAAAACTGTGTTAGCTTGCCTGAAAAAGAAAACAAATGGAGAAAATGGAAAAATGAGTTAGTCTGGAACGTTCGGGTACATTTAGTTACTTTTATTTTTTGCTTTGTCTTTGTTTTCTGAATAATCCGATCTGGGCGGAAGCAAAAGGAGTGATGCGGTTGTTAATCTGTCGACCTAGATTAATCATTTTCCGATCCTTGCTTATCCCCTTAATTCGTGCCACCTATGGAAACAAAAAGTGGAAGGGGACCGAAAAACATCAATATCATATGATCGGTGAAATTTATCCTCAACTTTCAAAGCGTATGAAAAATCCTCTTCAAAGAAGTCTTCAATCTATCAGTCAAAACTGCAATAAAACAACGGAAAATGAGGGTACTGGATAGACATAAAATAGAGGTGATTCCTAGGCATTACTTCAAATGCTGAAACTAGGCTAACGCTGGGAAATGATTACTGCAGCCAATTTTATAGGCCAATTTTTGATTAAGAGACAGGATCTGCGCCACTTCGTGAGCATCAGCACATTGGCGACGGTTGAAAAAACTCTGCAATCATATAGCCAACCAGCAGTTGTGGCGTCTAATTTTGCATCATCGAAGTGGAACAACTTTCAGATATGACGGTCTTTGCTTTTTATTGCATAAGATCCTGAGGCTGTTGCAGTGATTTCCACTCACCAGTTATGCTTAGCTTGCATCTTTCGACGGTAGGCACTGCGCTTGCATGCTGCTGCATTCTTGAGCGAACGAATGCGATGTGCCCTCTTTACTTGCTTCACTGAACGCATTGCTGCCCTTCACCGACAGTTACTACTGACGGACGTCTCTTGTTTGCTTTCGATTTGCTTCGTTTTGTTTTGATAGCGAATTTCGTTCAGACGAAACTAATCGTTTCCAGTCAACTGGGATTAACATCTCTTATTCTCATCAGTTTAAACGAATGAAGGGACGTTCATCAATTAACGAACCAATGAAACAATAATTAATGAGCTCAAGTACTAATAAAACTATAACTGAATCAATGGATTGTTATCGATCGCATCAAAAGAGCTTAATGGAAACTCTTAAAACTGCAGGAGATAAGAAGACTTGGGCGTGCTTCAGCGATATCACTATGCTGCGCCCCAAACGAATGGATTGGTCGAGAATAGCGGATCTCTATAAGATTGCAAGGAGGAAATTGATGGGACGTTCTATTTCATGAATGAAATTCAGAAATCGGTAGGCCATCAAGGTCTCGTTAAATATGTCAAATTTTTGAAAATAGTTCCTCACTCTTATGCAGTTTAACAAAGGTGAAAATGCAAGTGAGCTAAAGAAATTAGCGTAAAGATTTGCGTGAAACCATTTAAAGCTGCGGTACGTAAAAAATACCCACTTTGGATCCACATTTGAGAATTTGTTATGCATCATTTACAGCTAAAACAATTCCATCGATCAATATAGGTTAAGTAGGATTGATTGTCGCATTAGCAAAGTAAGCAAAGAAATTCCATGCCACACAACAGTTGGAGGCTGCCTCCGCAACATTTTCGCCGATGTGATTTCCCACCAGAAGAAAAAAAGCTCCGCAGCTCCTCTCATACTTACAAAAAGACGTAAGGCAGCAGTAAATCAACAAGGTTGGTTGTGAAACGAAAAATAAATCGCCACAGAAACGTGACAGTGCTTCGGCATTTGCAACAGCGGATCGCCCAGCAACATGCTCTAAAAGCACAACACTTTGAAGATTTCGATGGAAAGGGTAAACAAAGTAATACTGAAAGTGAAATCGTCCAAAAAGATTTAATGAAGAAACGCCATAAAATTATTCGCTTTTTGAGCAGCAAGAGGATGCGGAGAGAAGATGAGAGGGGAGGGGAGAGGCGGGGAGAGGGGCGGACGAATGAAGCAGTTCATCACCTAGGATTGCATTTGTGTGAAAGAGACTGACCGGGCGATATAAAAAACTATGCCTAAAAATCAATGGCAACAGTCATGTCAGCTGACTGGCGCGTTTACTAAACTTTAAGGTCTTGAAACGCTTGAGCGGAGATGATGCGGATGAGGGAGGGTGGGTGTGAAGAGAAAATGATATGAAGTATAAGGAAGCGCAGGTGGGAACTGCATTAACTAAGGAGGCATACGCCCGCTTCTTGCGCTTCCCCATGGCAAAACACGAAAACCGGAAGAATTCGCTGAAATTTAATAGCTATTGTTCCTATTCAAAGGCGGCCTGATCGCATGAATCTCTCCATCCTTCAATATTTCATTATCGTCCACTCCAGTATCGTTGTGCTATCTCCATCTTGGAAGCACAAAAAGCTGCTGCAATCAGCATACCAATATATAGCTTAGCATTAAATCGAAACTGAAAAAGTACTGAAAGTCGCTCAAAGCTCGCCTACAATTTTATGGCAAATAGATACACAACAAATGGGGTCGATGACGGTTGTGTAAGACATCTGACGGTAACGGATTCGAAACATTAACTGAAATCGATTCGAAAAGAAGAACAGCCCATCAATCGGCAACGACCTTCAACTGAACAAACAACTAATGTTATACGTGCACTCGACGTCATCAGATCAGTTGTCAGACAAAACGGCTGTGTATCACAATGGATCGATGCTTGCAGCTAACAACTCACGTTCTCTCCATTACAATACGTACACCGGAAAACTATCTCCACATTTTCCCATAATGTCACCAATAATATCAATCAGACAAAGTTAGAAAATAGAACAAAGCTCCACTGTCACCAAGTTGTTAGTAACAGTAACAGCACTGAGTAAAAAGAACTTCACAAGTTCATATTCATGTGAAAATAAAATCGTGTGCATTCATTTTTCAAGACGAAAAATGGAAATTCATCGGAAATCCGCTCGAGCAAATCGTAAAGTCAGCAGTGGAACAAATAACTGCGTTACTATAAAAAATGAATGCAGCAAATCTATAAATTAAGCAGAATTCCGAATCACAACGTGGATGAGGCGTAAATAACGACGAAATCTACGCAAAAGTGCACTCCAAATAATGCAAAGACACGTTCTCATACCTATACGTTGATTCCCGTCGGTAAAACATGAACACCCTAACCCTATTGGGAAATGAAAGAAGCGTCCATTCGCAAATCGATGATGACTTGAAAAATTCGACAATGTTGCTAATCAATGTGCAAGATGGCTGCACACGAATATTGAAGGCCACTCTGACAATCACGTGTTTGCGGTCGAGGAACACTATTTGAGCACTGCCGGCTGCAAATAAAACACCCTAACTCTCAGCCAAAATGCTAACTCGTAAGCAACTGCAAACAAGTGTTTGCTTTTGTATCAACGCCATAAACATCGCAAGAATTCCGCATCAAAAATGATGGCTATTTTCACTCGGCTGCATTTAAATTTGCGCGGAACACCTATCTACTTTGGGTTAAGAGAGGAAAAATTCTGCGGGAACGTCCTCAAATCGATTCTCTTGAAATTGTTATTCTTCGTTAACAAAGACTCATTAAGATAATTAGAAAGCTAACGACATTTAACGATCCCTATGATAATGGTAAAGAAAAAAGTATTACTTTCTTTGTTTCATGTTTCGACAAACTGGAGTAGACTAACACCCCAGAAAGCCGCCAACATTCCATAGACGACCGACGTATGTCGGAAACTGCGAAGAAGACTACCTCAGATGAAATCCTCGCGGATCTGTGAGAAAGTTTGAGAGGAGGAGTCATTTGATATACTTTTTTCTTTAGACATCACGTGCAACCGAAAATTAGCTTCCTATCACACAGCTGGAGATGTGGAGAAGGGCAAGAACTTGGGCACGAAGGCCTCAAGCACATTTAAAATGATGCCACAAAGCTTACAGGCCAGTGGGAACAGCTACGTTTTTTGTCCATTCGAGTTCACATGAACTATTTCATCAAAACGCTATTTTCTAGAGGGCTTAAAACAATCCTAGAGATCGAGCATGAGCCAAAACTACTGCCGGAAGCGATAACGCATTGCGCTTTCACTTTGTCTGCCACGTCATCAAGAAAAAACAATTGCAAACAATTCAAATGATTGCCCGAGAATACGATACCATGCAAATGCGTCTGCTTCGGTTCCAAGGTAGCAAAAGAGCCATTTCTGGAAGAATTGCGTTTTTTTCCATATGCATATAGTACATAATGAGGATCACTGGAAGGGCATAATTGTGCATCACGGGAAGACTCGCTTTTATTCACCATATGTTAATGGGCACTGCTCACACCGAAAAAGACTTATGAAAACCTAAATTACTGTCTTACAATGGGACTGATGCAATGAGTACGCACACGTCTCATTACAGGTAAAACTGCATTTAACGTCGTCAATCACTCGTTTTTGAACCAATTTTCACTTGAGTAGGGGGTCTGTTTTTTTTTTTGCACAGCTGATACTGCAACTATCGAAGGTGTTTTCAGCCAGTGGGAAACATAAACAAAAGAGGCAGTGGAATAAATCACTGTTTGGAACATCCGTAACGAAACAGTAAGACAACTTTGATTTATGAGGCACTTTATTTCCATATCCCCATCTCAACAAAATCTCCTTCATTCACAAAAATCTGGAATACTCTTAGGTGTTCCACTGAGGCAGCTCGATTCGGCACAAATCCTTAAATTTCTGTTCTTCCGCAAAAATTCGTCGTATGAACAGCGGATGAAGCCTCCTGCCAAGCATTTTTAATTGCTTGACAAAGTGAACGACTGACTGTATGCGATGAGCTGCGAAAGCGTTGAGTGCACAGTAAGGCATGTAGCCAGCGAATTCCGATGTCTTGAAAGATCAAGAAGCTTGAAAATAATTTCAACACAATTTCGACGCCACCGTGAAAACAGGATCGAAAATGTTTAAGTGCAGAGGCAGTTGAAATGGCACTAGTGAACACAAGAAAATGTGCGGAAGTGCATAGCACGCCTGCAGCAGCACCAACGAATCGATACGGCCGTCGAGCATCACAAGTCTGTCTGCGAGGAGCGATGGCGTCGATTGACGCAAAACAGGCAGCCATTCAGCCACCTTATTATATAAAACCACAAAAAGCTGTGGAAAAGATGCAGGAAAAAATTTCGATGTTGAGCAGTTTCCTTTTCCTAGTGTGATGTTGCACTCTCCTTCACTTCTAGGTTATCGATGAAGAAACCCTGACCGTGTACCTAAGTTGCAGCGGTGTTTGTACATATTATCTTTTTCTTACTAGTCTTAAACTTTCAGGAAACAATATCGTTCCATTCCAAGTGTACTTCGAGTCTACATCGTATGCTAAATACAGCTGTGCAAATAATCGCAGTAAAGGCGAATCTACGCAGCATAATGATCTTAAAGTCCCTATATCGAACTTGAGAGGTGCTATTAACAGCTGCAAATATCTGAGAATTTGCACATGAAATTACTGGATTGAAAACCAGAAGGGAAAGTAAGCGAGACTTTTGCAGTGGACTTTTATGGGCATTGAATTCTATCGAAGTATGAACGCACCACTGTGCAACTTTACTATCTGTTAGCAACTTATCAAACCGACTGGCGTCAAGGAAGCAATTTAATAACACATTGCCTATGACATACCCTATGACAATTTCACTTCTTTCTCACTACCTTAACAAAGTAGAATTATCTGAATTCTCATGATCCATTTCAAGGTCGAGATGGAGGAATATATCTCAGCTCTACAGAGAAAATAAACAATAAAAAAAACAAGAGCAGCTTCGAAAGTGCACAGGAAGCAAAGATGATCAACAATTTTCTCTAGCTTAAGCACAGCATTTGCTACCCAAAGATGGTTATTGATTGTCTTTAGGACTTATTCATGAATTTCTGACTGCAAAAACTGCTTCATGATGGTGGTATCTAAGGGCTGGTTCACCTACGTTCTGCTGAAACCACATCAGCTGAGTGCAAAATCGCGCTAGAGTGAAACTGCTCGATACGCACTTTTACAATCCGTTTAACAAACCAACCGGCTTCCTAAATTACTGACGAAAAGAAACTATGCAACGCCAGTGTCATCAAATATCAGTTGATACGACAGCTAATGCAATGCTGTAGCAAAATTACATACAAATTTTTGATTCCTTTAAACACCTACAACTTTTCTTTCTATGTCGATAGCTCAACCTGAGCAAAGAGTGTACGCTGTAGCCACTATATTTCATAACCTCGAGCTCGGCTCTTCAAAGTTAAATTTACCGCACAAACAGACTGACGGACGAAGAAACACTAAAGGCAAGATTTCAACAGGACGCCTCTTTGAAAGCAAAAATCTTTTAAATAAGACATAAGAGGAGCACTTCATGGGGTCAGCATGTGCTGTGGCATTGCACGATTGTGCACTGTCAATTACACACCTTCCAACAACGCCTTTGCAGGTATCAAATGCTGCCTATTGCGGAAACACTGCCAGCAGTCTTGCGCGTTCTGCGCCTCTATATAGCAGCACACGATGGAAAAAATATCGACGTATGCGACTGTGCGAGTCAGAAAACCGAGATGCTTCAGGTAGGACATTCATGTAAATGAAGGTACGAGATTAATAAGTTGCGATACGACGAGCCCTCCCCTTGCCCATACTATTTAAGCCTCAGTGAAGTAATGGTTCGTGACAAAGGTTTTAATAACACGTGGGTGGTCCAAACCTAGCACTTGATGAAAAATCACAGCGAAAAAATGCACCACCGTATGCAAATAAGGTTATACAAAACAGTCAAACAAGAAATCGAAGAGCGGTAATGCTTGGAAAAGGTGGCGCACGTTGTTGAATGGGGGATCTCCGTATGCTCACGAGAACTGCCTTCACCTCTGCAATTCAACCATCATCGTAATGTCACACAATGTTACAGCGTCATGAATTCCACCACACTTCCCATGTGTTCAGCGTACATTCATCGGTCAATTTCATTACCTGCAAGATCCCACTGTGATAGCTTAACCTAGCGTTATCTTTTGAGGTTCGAACGCAGCAAAAACCAGCGTTCTAATCGTTGTCCAAAACTGTTGCAGAACTCTCATTAATTCTTTTCATTTATATAATAAATTGTCATACATTTTACGCTTTTTAGGCACTTATGCCCATTCCCATGTGAGAAACGCACCACGATAACACTGTGGCCGCTCGTGCCTGTCCTTTCACTGTGCTGCTTGCTCCACTTCGAAAATTTTGAAGCTCGAGCTAAGAAATTTGGTGGTGGCAAGTGCACCAGTGGATAATCTCCTTTATGGACATTCAGGTTTCAAAAAAAAAAAAAACTGCAGCTATCTGATGTCTAAAAACTTACACGCATTTCAGTAAGCGAACACGTTTCATCTTACATCGGTGGGATGAAAAGTAACTGCATATGTTATAGAAGATAGGTAAGGACGGCAAAATCATTGAAAATATCAGTATATTACGATCACCACTTTATTATATATTGGAGATGCACGAAACTGATTAGTATGATGTTGTTAGTGAAAAAATGCACTGCACGGAAACTGCAGCAGAAGAGTTGCGCAGTACTGCGAAAATAGGTGCTATACAATAGGCTGTCTATTGCGAAAATACGTGTCTTGCTTGCTCGTTAGGGTAAAAAATTCAGCAACTGTTGATTGGAAAGGGGCACCTATTGATGTAGAATGATTTGCCAGGAGAACGCGGCGTAATGAGATAATTTCGAGAAGCTGATGTGTTCTTCGTCACTTATACTAATGTGGCAAAAATGAACTTCAGACACAACATTATGTCGCTGTGTTAAGGCCGGGAAAAACTGAATAAACACAAGCGGTGAGAAAGAAAATAACAGCAAAAATGATGAAAAGGAACACAACTGGTTTGAGATCGCCGCTTAACATTCGAAATAATATTTTCTCGTCCGGGAAAGCAATCTCTAGGAAAGCTTATCCTGTGAAAGATCTCACATATTCCGGGCAAGTAGCTCAAAAAGTTCCTATAAAATTTTGTTCAATAAGCAAATGATCTCTTCCGAGATCGTTAAACGGTGCAGTTATGTCTGCAACGATTTTTTACATACCTAGGGCCTATCCAAACAATGCTTTCGATAAATCGGTACGCACATAGTTTCATTCACTCAAGATGTGTAGAAGATAAAATTATTTAAGCCATGTGGACATAAAATTTGAAAATAATAATTTTACAGGCGAGCAAAAACCTTTGATTACTTCAAACTTTAGATTCTCTCAATAAAATGCGCATATAGAAATACTTCAGCCAGTCATATACTTTTTTTACTAAATACAGAAACGAATGAAGCAGACATACGAGAGAATCGGTTCAAATGAATGGAGATACGTGATTAGCAATGGCCAAAAATGGTATTTAACATGAGCGCAGTACAAAGAATCTGTTTCACTTTGATTGCATATTCCCATTTTTTTAAACGTCATAGAAAAATCTCTTCAGAGAGCTGAAATGATGGCTTTCGTTCCTAAATAATTAAGGGGATGGGGGGAGGGGGGGGGGGTATAATGCGAAATGCTCACAATCAAAAATTCGTTGATTTAATCTGGACGGAAATCACCGCACCGGTGCCGTAATAAATTTGGATGGGAGAGAAATTCCTTTGCAGACAACAAAAATAAGTTCAAACTTTGTTACGAACTGAATACTGATATACTCACTATAGATGAGAAGAACGGCTAAAAAGTTTTCGATGTAAACATTGGAGAATAGTAAGACGGGTCGACTTCTCAGAAGGTAGAAGCGCTGGGTTTAATGATGGGAATATATGGATATAGAAAACATGAGAGGAAAATCCTTGTCATGAAAGAAACTCCTTCGAAAATATAGCCTGAAGAACGAGCCGATCTTAAAGTTTATAAAAATGAATCATTGCACGTTGTCGAGCTCGCAAACACATTGTATCGAGCCGTTGTAACATATAAATCTGCTCTGCTGCTAACAGCAAACACATTAGGGACAAATGTCTCAGATGTGGTGTTAGTGCTTCGCAACAACAAGAGCGATGGGGTGAAGGACGACCGCCGCTATGTAGCTAGATGCCCTAGGTGAGAAGAAAGCCCAACTGTTGCTACTCATACTTCACTGGTTGTAATGTCAGAAAAGCTGATAGACCTAAATTCCATTCTTCGAGTAACAAGTACTTGGGTTGAAGCTAAACTCACTCGAAACCTCTCCAACACTTCAGTCCACCTAGAAATTATTCAGCCGAGGGTTTTTAAAAAAGTCAAGTAAATATGTGTTGAACCATGACAATGAATTGCTTCCCTTGACCAGATCAAAAAAATCTTTCCGTTTAAATCATGATAATAACTTCATCAATATTTCTCAGTACCCATATGCAAACGTATAATACGTCTGGATCACATGTGATATTGCCTCTTCCACTTTTCGGAAAGTTTCGCAACCCATAATTTGTGCTCGAAATCTAGGGTAGACTATTTCTGCACGAAAACTGAGGTTTATTAATTAGGGGACTTGGTCAGCACCGGCTTTTAATTCAATGAAACGCTGATACGGAAAGAAGCGTCGTGGTTTCACTCATCTATGAACCAAGTTCTGGCGATGTGTAGCCTCGGTCAGAAAATGGGTCGAGAGAGTCGGAATTTTTGTAAGTTTTAGACCAGTCGCCGTCGAAACTTCTGAGGTTTTCAGTTATTTGTAGTGCTTGTATAGCACATAATTCAGCTAATTTCGCGAATATTTCATGTGATCCCCTCTATCGCTTTTTAACTGAATGAAGACGAAGCGCGTCGCCCCTGTGGGTGCAACATCTAGCAGTGAAATTGTTGCTGGCTTAACTGAAACAAGCTGTAAAAACACCAAGGTAATATATGTTCTCAGTAGCAAAAGTGCCGCCAATTTAACTGTGCTATTACTGTTATTTTCAACGAGGCGCACAGCGTTCTTATACCCTAGGAGGAGCGGAAGAGGAGGGAGGAAGATTGCGTAGTCATGGTCGCCTCGGAGGAAATGGTGAAAGAAATATCGATTGATGATTTGGACGTCTTATCACTTCTAACATTAGGAGCAACAGCACATTTAGTATTCCTTACTGATAGCTAAACAAAGAGCAGGTCAGCTGTATTTTTATAGCAAATTATGGCAAAAAAGTCGGAAAATTTCTGTCCTATGAAGAGTGCTAAGAAAGATGGAAAAGCTGGTATGAATCGAGGCAGGATGCAAAAAAAAGAGGAAAAAATGTTTGAGTTCAATTGTATTCGCTAAGAACGTTTCCAAAAACCAATGAACACGAAAAAGATAATACTGTTATATAATACACCTGTGAAAGGAAAGACAATATACCTTTGCAATACAAGCATATCATATAAAGCAACAAATATCAACTAACAAAACTATCACAGACTGCAGCTGCCGGAACTTCCCCGACGGGAAATGCGATAGGCTGCCCCAATCACGTATACATTTCCCATCAAGAGGAAACGATTGATACGCAAAGTGCGCTGAACGCTGTGGCATCTATAACCACCAAACGCTGTGGCATCTATAACCACTATTCACATAAAGCGGTTAAAGAGTTCAGGAAGCCGTGTAAGGTTAGCTAGTCAAATCAATGCAACGACCTGCTGAATGAGATACGAGCACTGACGTTACCGTTCAGCTAATAATATAGTTTCAGCACTTCAACAAAAAGTCCAAAAACGATGAGCAGAGATTGCGCTTCAAAAAGCGAAGAAGCTGAGTGATGTGCTCAACGATAGCCGCATTTATATGCGGTCGCTAACAGAGAAGAGCCGAAATGAAAAGTGGACAAAAAATTAGCGATGCTGAGTGCATCCGGTCCTTGGAGCATATTCACCTCTCTGCTATGCAAAGAGCATTTCCTCATCACAGCAGTCAGTGCACACGTGAGTCTCGTTCCTATTAGCTACACCTTTCAATGAGCAGCTTGAACACAAGGTTACCTTCTTTTGTTCAGCAACTTAGCGACGGAACACTTCCTTGGTAAATCTTTCCAATAGCCCACTCAACACCACAAAAACAATCAAATTAACGAACGCAACAGAATGGCATTTACACAGACGATATAGGGACTGTATTTGTTTCAGTGTTGTTCACATCAACTATTTTTCACGCCCCCCTATCTATGTTTCAGCTGTCGAATATAAACAAAGGAGTGGAAAGAGTCTTCTGACTGAAAAAGCGGTAAATCTCAATGCTTTGGTGCAGTAGCGGCTTGAAGGATGAGGGAGTGTGCGGATGAGTGCATCGGCAACGTCTGACTGGAAATCGGAACTTAAAACCGCCCTTCGTCTTTCTCACCTCTCACGATCGCGAAATCGACTCTGGGAATATATGGGAATATTCCTTTTCTCGGACTTACTGCTGTGGAAAAGTTCCGAAAAAAATATCTCGCGTGGATCAGTCAGTGTCAAACAACTGCTGTAGAAATGATTTATACGTTGAATCGCTAACGACATGAAGAATGTTAAGTTCTCAGCGGACAACCTGATCATATGGTCATTTGCCACTGTACTGGCACCTCGGCAAACTGCCTCGCCAAGCTTCGTTCCACTATTATCAGAGGAGTTCAGTGGACTTGATGCAAGGCAAAATTAGCTTACTCCGATATAATTTAGTCTGAGAACAGCTCGCAAGAGTACCGCGATGAAAAGAGGCCTGCAGATGTTGCACGTGCTATTTGATTAGCATGAACAGTGGGTGTCATTAGTTGCGCTGTGGTCATAATAGAGAGTAAATATTTTAGGAAGCAGACGGCTGCACGTACACTCGCTATCAAATTTTGACTGAATCATGAACACTTATGTGCTGCACATTATACCTGCAGAAAAAGTTTGTAATTTCAAGCAAGAGAGGAAGGACTGATCGCGGGAAGTTTTTGTATAACAGCCGGATGCAACACTTGGTAACGAAGAGCAAATCAGAAGTCACTGTTTCAGACTAAAAAGGAACTGAAATCGAAAGAGACGGCCAACGTCGGCTAGGGAACTGATGAAAACTGAAAAAACAACGGACGTCGCCAACGTGGTCATCAAGATCCGTGCTTCTCGACCATATCATACAGTGTGTGCGACCCATCTTAATTTGCTTCTCCCTCTTTACCGAATGGGAACCACCTATTTTCCTCCATCAATTTTAGAGAATTCTGAAATAAATGCGGATATGAAGTTTCTCTTGTAGAAATAGGGGTCTCTCTGCCTATGGATGATTCCCCCATAGCACAGTTTTGAGAAAAAAGAGGAGATGGAAGAAGGGATAGGTTAGGGATTGGCCACTAGCTGAAAGGTAATACGAATTTCACTTTATGTTTCAGTACAAGCGAAATAATTTCGTGGGTAAAATAGGACCACTGATATGAGCTTGTCTGCTCGCTTCTTATGAACATTTCCTCAGGGCAAGAATAGCATCAGGTTATGATCAACACTGGCTATTTTACTGCCATGAAACCGCGTGTTTCGTTTCGTCATAAACAAATGGACGTTGGGAAATAGGTTAGTTGAACATCGATTGAGACTGATCCATCGCTTGAAAACACATCGGGACGCTGAACTGGCAAGGAAACATCTCTTTCTAAAGGAGAAACAAAGAAAGAAGCATAATAGGCATTCGTCTCGTGCGTCATTTCGACGTCGAATGCTCAGCAACGCCCACGCGTTGTGTATTGTGTATCATGACAGAGTTCTTAGAAGCAGCAAGGCGGTATGATATGCTAGGGCGACCGGCAAACTCCATCAAATAACCGATCAATAAATCTATTTAATTTCTTATAAGCAGCGTATGTGGCGCTCCCCACCTTTTTCTTTCTTCACATTTCATCACCGAACTAGGAAACGAGAGGGAGTTATCCCTTCTTTGCAGAAGAGGCAAGTTTTTTCGAGTTCTTTGCCTCCTTATTTGCCAAAAACCTACAAAAGCATAATTAATTTTTTCAGCAGCTATCAGAATTCGGCTTTCAAACGCTTGAGGAATACGAAAACTTCTCGCACCTAAAAGCATCTGCGAGGAGTGCAAAAAAGTCAGCATCACCTAAGAAGTGGCACATATTTTCACCCCGTAAACATATCTTATTTCCGAAGGAAATAACTAAGTTTCAAAAGAATTTTCTGCACATTAACCGACAAAACAGTCAGAAAGAAGCTCCTTGAACATACTCGATTTTCAAGTATGAGAAGTCGTTGTTGATGCAAAAATGAGCGCTTGGTATGCACCATTTTTTACTCGAACTTAGACTTCTAACGAAAAGACTGACAACTGCTAAATGAGGAAAGGTGCAGTTAAATTCTACTGGAATGTTCGCAAACAGCACTTATCGAAAACAGGCGAGCCACGCACTAAGGCGTGCGCTCGTTGCGCTTTCCGATACAACGTCAGCAAATTTCACACCACTAACATTCCGCAAGAACAACACTCTCGCTTCACTTTCATCACGTTATTGGAGGGTGATGCGACAACAGCATGCAGACTTGCTGTGCGCTTTAATTGTTGAAGCTTCTTTGTTGAAGTTCCGAAGGGAAACCGGAAAAAGTTGAAAGTTGGACACCCTGCATTAATTTAGAGATGGTTGTTGGTATTTTTATTTTTGCCTCTTCACGAGGTTCCACACCAAAAGCTGTACGCATTTTATGTTGCAACAAGGCGGACGCATTTTTGGAGAACTTGAAGTCGAAATATGCGACTCCTAGGAGTTTGCCAGCGTTGCTTTGCTCCCCAGCAACTTTTCCCGAAGTTGCGTTTTAAAATAGTGAGCTGCAAATATAAGGGAGTTTATTTCATTACGGTAGAGAACTGCGGCACCTAATACATGCATATTAGGGATTTAATTAACTAAGCATCAATTTATTTTCCTCATTTTGGAAAGAGTTCTTTGGTGAAAGCTTCTCTTCATTAGCACACAAGGGCAAGTTATGTTTTTTTTAAAGATTTTAGTATACCAATTCAAAGAAAGGTCCTTCTTTTTTCCATATTTCTTCTCAATCGAACACGGACAGCATTAATTGATGAATGAATATAAAGCAGAGTTGGTAAGCATCAGGAGGAAAGTGAACTGAGCACTTCATCTGCCCCAACTACGATCGAATGATGGAAGTGCAGCTGACTATACTGTTACCATAAAATAAAGGAGAGTAAAGCTCCCATTAGATATCGTGAAATCAGTAGACGCGCTTCCTCAGTAAGCAAATTACATGAAACGGCGAAACGAAAATGGTATATAAGTTGAAGGCACAATGCCAAAGAGAAAACATGTGGATACGAGGTGGCAGCTGCTATGCTGCTGTGCGGTGATGAATCAAGTGCACGTATGCGCTTCCTAGATATGATGAGGATGTACACAGAATTGTGTGTGCGTGAAGGGCTAAATGGAATGCCGCTCATGAAGCAACGTCAATGGCGAGGCACCAGTCGTCGCGAGTCTTTAGTTTTTTCAAATCTTACCAGGGCTATCTTCATTTGACTACCTTCTTGATGCATAAACAGTGAAGTGATTCAGCCCACATGATTTCCATTTCTGCTGAAAACTGCCATCTCGTATACGACAATCGGATCACAGTTACCGAAATGAAAACTGTAATGGTCATGCTAACAGCACAGCAAAAGCCGTGAAGTTCATTGCTACTGGTAAAATAATTGCTGAAACCCCGTGTCGCCTAAAACAGGATATTACATCTAGTACTATAAGAAAAGTGCCCTAAGGCCGACTGATAAAACCGAAGGCAGCATTCTTTTAGCAATGCAGCAAAAAAGAGTTCATAATGGCACTCGTATAGCAATCTCCATCTCCACGCATTGCTACAAGGCCCTATAACGTATGAAACACAATGTGAAAGCGTATGGGAAATTGTAAGCGCCAAATTCCTAAGCTTCAGTACCACTTCTTTTGAGTTCAGAGCTTCCAATAAGTGTCGTTTTCGAATGCCATTCGAATTTCCGCCCAAGTGAAATCACTGAAAATATGGATAAACTATTTAATTTTTTTCATTAGACGCGCTGCTAATGAGAGACAGTTACGCTGAACCATAGAGGTATGCTCTACTATTTAGCGTAACTGCCGGTGCCTGTCTATCATTCGCAGCTCGCCTGATGGAAGAAATTAAAGAGTTTATCCATATTTTCACTAATTCGATTCGTCATATCCTTTGTTCGTAATATAACACTCATAACCTTCAAAAAAACTAGTAACAGTCAAGTATTCAACAAGAGCTAATGCAGTTCGCTTGAAAGAACGTGCTATATATTCGAATCAAAAATGGGTTGAGAGGATGGCATCAGATTAAGTAAGTAGCAATAAAACGGGACGCTTCGGAAAAACGTTCACTTTGCTGGTGCTAAACTCATCGACACCAAATTTTTTGCTAGTATTGTAAAGTCGGTGGGCTAATGCTTCGGACAATTGATTCACTATACATCAGTTCAAGGAGTAGGGGAGAGATACTAGAGATCGAAACTCATACTGCAATTGTGCGTAAAGTCCTCGCAGCCTTCTGAAAGGATGTAAAATCGACCATGAGGATGTGGAGGAGGGAGGGCGTGTGGTGGGGTGCGAATGAAGGGACAGACATGAGCACTGCCCATTTAGATTCATTTCCGGCGTCGACAGTAATCTTTTTAATTATCATAATGGCATAAAGTCTTGCCGAAATTTAGTTTTAGCGCTAAAAATCCGTCAATGAATGAATGCATAGAGAAACTGCAGTGTTTTTTTCTAGCGTTGCGCAACGTTTCCACATTATTTAGGATGCTTCTATTGCAAACTAAAGTTCCACATCCGCCTCGTACTCCACAAAATTCATTTATAGTCCGCATACATTTTACGCATATCCTCACCGAATCATGATTTTCGTCACGAAATTGCCTTCACTTGTTATAGGACGTAAGCGATTGGAAGTTTCGTTTTATTCACTTTTCGCAGATCTTCCAACCAAATTCATGGAAATATAAACAACAATTTGAGGTGTTAGTTGACAGGAGCCTCGCCACCATCGGCGTCCTCAGCCCTTTTCTTCCGTCTCCAAAGCTGCACCTGCCACCGATTTCTACCTCGCACCATTCGAAACAACTGTTGTTTCATGGTCTATTTTTCAATTTCCAAAAGAAGAAAAACCACTCATTAGTTTAAAGCTGTTCATTGCGAATATTATATGTATAAATGACAACCATTTCGATTACCGTTTATTGATTACTAAAACGCACAAAACAACACCAAATCATTCATATGAGTACCATTACTGCAGATGGAAAAGCGATTTGTATGTTATCGCATCTCACTATAGTTCAATATCGGAGAGAACTCTCGAAATGCAGCGAGATGCGAAGGGTTATGCAATGATGAAAACGAATCTCAAAATTAGAGTAGTGCCCATAGCTTACTGTCCGCTACCTTCTGCACCTTAAAAGTAGGCGACAATAATCGCGTTGCCATAATAAGAAAAGTGGATTTCTATTCTGGATGTGGTTTGATATTCCCCGATACTTCAAAAATAGTTGAGTAAGAAGACGCATAAAATGGAAGGCCCTCACTCAGGCTTGTGGCATCTCTGAGAATTATATAAACGTAAGAGGTTTCGATTCGATATACCGTAGAGCTTAAGGGAGACAAAAATGTAGATAACAGTAAAAGCTGTTCATAGATCGCAGACCAAAGACGACGAAGCAACCCAGCAAAGCAAATTTAAACTTGCCAGCTTCACAGCCTACCGCTGTTTGTTGAGAGCAACCGCTGCCATGTGACAGGACAGCAACATCAAAAACATTTCCGGTTCTCGTATTTTACGAGGTGTTCCCAGAAAACCTACGCACAATTCCACGGAAAGTTAACACTTTAACGATGCAAAAAAGATGAAACTCCTCATGAAGAGATTTCTTAGACAAATGAATCTTCATTTTCGCGATGCATTATTAGACACAGGAAAATGAAAAAATAATATGAAAAAAAAGTGAAAAAAGATGATCGACAAGTTAAAACGAGAAATGAGGATTTCAGTACTCCCAGTAAATTCGCAAATGACTGCATCACCTTCAGAAAACTTCCACGAAAAGAGAGGAAATTTCCACGGAAAAATATATGTAAATCAGCTAATGCATATTCCCTATGTACAATGATTGAACACCAACGACATATAAATGGAACATCGTGAAAATCTGCGCCGTTTAGTCAGCGTTCTTTAGGCCTTCTTTATATGCGACGAGGTCCCTCTCGTATCGCTTCTTATCTTCTTCTGCCTTCTTCTCCCATTTCTATAAGATTCGGCAAATGAATCAAAAAGCAGTCAACGAAAATTCAACAAGACTTATTAAGTGAAAAACGAAGTTTTAAAGCCATGTTGATCGTCAGTCGTTCAAGTACGTTAAGGCAGCTTTCTCTGCGATCATTTCTGAGAGGAATAAGACGTTTGAAAGGAGTTCCCGAGAAAATAAAAACATCGTTTAAAATCAAGCTGCAAAATAACTGTATGATGCCCAGCTCCAATTATTTCGAGTGATCAGTAAGGAACGACATGGAAGTTTAGAGGCCTACCGACTTGTCGGATAGTTTCGCCCATTCGGCGCCAGCTGCTTTTGCGACATCAGCTACACCCATTCCCGGCTTCTTGAGACGATCGCGATTTTCTTGCATCCAAAAGAAGAATGCGGACATGGCACGTTTAGGTGCATTAGGATCCTTTGCTTTCTTGCTGATGCCTTTTTTAGCACTCTGAATACTCACCAATAAGGAACATGAAAACATTCATCAAAACGCTAAGAAAATATAGCACACGTGCTTACCGTAGAACTAAGTATGCTTTTCATGCAGTTCTCGACTGAAGTCGTCATTCTATTGTAGCCTTATGGACTATAACTCCTGCCTCGGTTGTAACTTCTGTTACTGTCTTAGTGACTGGAGAAAAATGTAGTTGCCCCGCGAACTTCTCTCTACGAGTGAGAAAAGTTGAAGGAGATTTAGGAGGATGGAACTATAGCATTTTATTGGAATGCTGTATTAATGTGGCGAAATCTCTTTCCATTCTTCATTCGCCGTGAACATCTGCGATAGATGCAAATGCAGCGGCACCTATGTGCGATAACCAGATTGTCTTTCTACACTGTATACGTTTCCGGGCATAGAAATCCCCCATTCGTAAAGCTGATGATATCGTCAATAAAGCGGATTACTGTGAATCTTTATCGTACTTTTTGCTAATTTTCGTTTTTCGCTCAGTTTAAAAGAACCCGCTGATGCGTATTTTGAAAAGTGGATGCAGGTCCTGGACTTGTTTTCTCGATATCGCTTCTTTCAGTTTGTAGCTATCGAAATGAGCAACTTTTAAAGCCGAACGCACACACCCTCATATTCTAAGACATTTAAGCAGTACTGCTCATCAAACTGTTTTTGCGCGCCTTTATGCAAGTTAGCCTTGTAAAAGAGTGGTGTGTCAACACGATGGTTATACATAGACATGTGCGTCGGGAAGCCTATTTTTCCGGCAATTCTCATCCGTCAAGAACTGAAGCTGAAGTCCCGGAAACCTGCGGATGTTAAGTACACTACCGGCTGACTTTCTTTATTATATTTCACGCTCATGCTTCAAATTTGCGAAGAGCTCCTTAGGAAGAATTTTATTATCTCTACTTAGGTTCCTTTAGCTGCAGGCAACTAAAGGAACCAAGTGGGGACAATAAAATCTGATCACGTTTTATGTCACTCAGATTTTCATTTTATGTTTGAAATCACAAGAATTTACCGGAAGGTTTATATGGGTGGCCAAACAACATCATTACATTACACGTTTTATTTTGTGTTAGCAACTTCTGAAACTGGCCGGAAATATGCGGGATGCAGGCAGGAATGCATACTGCGTCAGAATTTTTGACGATCCTCGACACCTGCTTTGCAACAAAGACCAGTATACAGTGCGGTCCTTCTCTTTTACAGAACCCTGTTAATTCATGCTATTTTATTATTTTTTTCCAAGATTTCTCCATGAATGTTGTTTTATTGCAGTTTCTGTTTTTGCAGGTATCAGCTTTTCCAGTGGTTCAAAATTTCGTTGCAGTCTTCTCCTTTCTGTTAAAGTTTTTCGTTTCAACAGAAGTTTTCATCCCCTGGCACCTTTACTGCTCTGAGGTGGACTGATGAGGGAGGGGGAGCGAGGCGAATGTCTGCAGCATACGTTCGTTGGCGACGTAACAAAGCTATCAATTACCATTTATGTCCTTTCTGGAGAACTTGCTCAAGGTTTATGTGCATTCTCTGAGAAAGAAAAGATTCACGTTTCGAAGCTAGGCTTGAAAACACTAGGGAAGTAAGAATCCTTGGAGTGTGTGTCAACGTTGTGGGTGGCCGTTTTGGAGGGGTTAGGTGAAATTGGAACGAGAGAGTGGCAGGCCGCAGCAGCGCATCGAAATAAACGCGCCAACGCAGTCGCTCATCTCTTCGTCGTCCCCAGTCGCTACTCGACATTCGTTGAGAAGCGATCGCCTGACGACACGAGGAACGAAGTGGAACGCAACGCACACAACGATCGCGGACGCGACGCGGGTCCAGTGGTCGCTGTGCTGCGCATACATGGTACTCAACGCAGAGCACCAACACACTCGCCAGCATCGCTTCACCGCGACGCTTTCGATGCGCCTTTGTCGCAGCACACGCACCTCTTACTTCGGAGCTTGGCACACTCATGCAACATCTGTGACGAAAATCATCACTTCGGATAGATCCTTTTGATTGGTCTTCTTGAGCATTTAAACTTGTGCTTTAAGCGAGAAGGTGCATAAAAGAATGCGTTTGTGAGCTGCAAAGTGCGCAACTGATACGAATAGAACGATCAAGGCGCACTCATGAGCACGTTCTTCAGCGTGCATTGGTAATTTAAGCAATTTAAACATGCAACAAAGAAGTGGACATTTCGTCTCTACGTTTCGTAATCCATTGCTCTATAGGTCATATCACATCAGCACTAAAAAGCTAACACCTGGCAGTAGCACCTTTACTAATACAGCTAAAAAGTTAAAGGGTGATTTTGAAGAGGAAAACGAAGTTGTCGTCATTAGCGAGATTTGCAAATAAGCATTGACAGAAAGCGATTGAACCAATCACTTCAACGAATTTGATTCGTTATCACAGGTGAATGATGAGCTAGGAGCAACGAAGAGAGTTCTGCGATTGCTTGGAAGATAGCTTTGCTTTAGTCTTAATGTGCAAGCATCAAAAAATGAAGAGATGGAAAGAACCAAATGAAACTGAAGTTCATCTTGGTCCCACCATCAACGTATAATTCCATCACTCACATACAACCTTCAGTGGTCATTTATTGTCACAAAAACTTGCAGTACATTTCTACCGCTCTTTTGCGCTGATGCTACGTCGACTAAACTCCCGTACTGCTTTTAATTGAGTTTCTCGGTTACAGACTTTTCTTCAGAATAATTTAACGTGTACGAAGCTTCTCCTTCCAGCAGTGCTCTTATTTGAAAGCTTCCAGCATGCATAAGAATTTTCATTCTGTATATGGGAAGCACTCGAGAAAGTGTTGACAGTGGTAGATTTTACGGCCCGAGATGAGCAAGTATGAAAATCCTTTTTTCCGAACACCAGTTAGTGATGTCTAAACACTGGATGACTACAGAGAACGGTTTCAATAGGAGAACAAAAAAAGGTGAAGAAAAAACGTTATTTAGTGTCACGTTTCTTTTGTTTTCTGAGAAATGCTAAGAGCAGTGATAATTTGGAGCGGCAAAAGCTACGAAGAAAGCTTTCGTAAGGTGATAACGAGCGTTCGTTACAATAACACCGACACTGATAACCGTTGAAAGCTTCCTACATCGGCTCTGCTCTAAAAAGTCGCATTTCACAAACTTATTCTTATAGGAAAGAATAAGGAATTTTGCACGAGCGCAGAGATGAGTCGACAGTGAGAGCCCAATGGGAATGCATAAACACTGCATGAGAGTTCTACGGGCTTTCCTACGTAAGCGGCGCAAAATATAGCAATACAAGAGGTTGCTGTTGTAACGTTTATGAATGTTTGTTGAAAGTGATGAATTTTGTGATCAATTTTACGAGGGGAGTTACGTAGTTAGACGCAACACTGAAATGCGTCACTGAAAACAGCTTTACGGCGCTCGAAATGGATTCCCACGTCGAATGCTCGTGCTTTCGGGAAAATACGGCAAATACATTACCTAAATCGCGAAGGTGAAACGATTATAATTTTATGGCTTCAAAGCGATGCCGATATGAAATTCTTCAGAAGTGAACCACGTAGGGAAATAATATTTCTCGCAGCGGAAATCAAGCGAAACTCAATGCTCAAAAGACATTGAAAAATCAGTAAAGAAGACTGAAATAAGGAACGGAAAGTGAGGTAAATGAAGAGACCAACTTGCTTAGCCATTCGACGAAAATTCGGTTGAAATCGTACGAGAGGAACACAGCAAAAATTCACAACGAATATGCGAACTTCGAATGTTCAATATATTTCGCTGAGCACAGCGAGTGTGGAGACCTCTGTGTGTTGATGCCAACTATTCCCTTCTATAAGAGAAACGCCGTGTCCTCTGCGTTCTATGACCTATGAGCATTTACCAGTCATTTTACATCCCTTTTCCGAGTTTTTTTCAGTCCGTTTTCACTCACTCGTGCTAATATGAGTGATTTGCTTTCCCGTCTTGGAAAGCTTCGTAAAAAATTAGCATTTAAATGAATCGAGAGGCTATTTTTTGAACTGAAATTGGACCCATGCTCTAGTCGTCTGACTCTGCCACCCCGTCGTTTGCCCAACGAAAGCCGCCAGTGTTTCTCCCTCTCGCGCTCTCCTCGTCTGATACTCTCTCGCTTAACACGACCCAGACATCGTAAGGTTGGAAATTCGATAAGAAATTCTCGCATAAAGTTTTGAATACATTAAAAAGGCAAAGCGTATGAAAGTAATTGCTTAAAAGTATAGAAGTCATTGGCGCAGAAAAAACTGGTGCAAAATTTGAAATATAGCGGAAGGGATTTGACCATTCGATAGCCTTGTTCAGATTCCTTCGACTGCCTCTCATACACCAATGAAAACGAATAAGAGACCTTCAGAGAACCTTCAGAGAACTACCGATATGTACATCACTTCAGAGTGTTTCATCTATAATGGACGAATCAAAGCTTTTAAATGTTTTACGTGTTCCAACAGTAACCACGCAGAGATTCTAGGCCTCATTTTCCCTACCCGCCTCCTTACATAAAGGAAAATTTGCAGGCGATCCTGCTCCAACTGTTGTTGCACCTTTAGCTGACGCAAATAATAATAGATATTGCTGCAAGCGGCCACACGGAACGTTTGCAGCGAATGAGCAAATCGCTCTGGTTTTCTTCATTCACGTGATCGTTTAAATGCCAGATTTTATTATCCTTCATCGTCACTGATTACGCAACTTCAAATGGACCTTATGATGGATTGGTGTACGAAGTGCTTGCATATACTTTGCCTATATATATACTAGGCTAAAACGAACCATCCTAGTGGACTACTTACTCTATAAGCAGTAAACCTATAAATATTAGAATTTCGTCAGCTGCATTCTTCGAATTAGGGCAAAATTTCGTGCTTTTGAAAAACGCGAAGGAGAAATGAGCATTCGCAGCAAGATTTATCCTACGTTTCCGGCCAACATCTGATAAAAAATGTTGACGCACTGACTGCGAATGTTCGCGTTTGCAGTGCATAGTGGTCGTATATTATTTTGATGCACTAAGATACAGTGCAAACGGTTGGAAAGAACGGTGAATTGGGCAACGTTTTCCCAGCTGAAACACTAAAAGACCGCATCGTTCGTCTGCCATTTGCAGTATCTTGGCGTCATTTGCAAGGAGGATGTTCATTATCTACCAAATTGCAAAGAAGAAATGAAACAGGAGGAGAAATCAGTCAGAGTTTTGTGCCGCAGACCCTCGCACTGCCCAACCATTTCCTTCCAGTTTCAACAGGTAACAAAGCAAGCATGATAATGTGCCCAAATTTTCAGCTGTCCGATCACACACATTAATTTTTTAAAGCGAGAGATTGCCCTCTCGTCATTCCCCATTCAGAAAACACGAAATACAAACCCACGTCTACTTTTGTGTATATGCGTATATGTCCCTGTTTTCAACTTTTTCAACCAAAGAACCACCGAAATGAGAGCTACGGATATACTGTGCAGCACACTAGTGGATTTTTATGATAACATCCAACGAAGCACTGTAGCCATTTTCAGGCCAGGTACTAAAAATATTGAAACGAATTTTGCGACTGTTTAGGTTTTCTTTCCCACTAATCGAAGAAAAAAGTACGTTATGAAGGATTTATACAGGTCAATAAATCGGTTGTGATCAGAATGTTTTCGTTCTTTGTTGATGTTTTATGAAAGTAGTTGGTCTAGCTAGAGTAGCTGTATTTTTACAAGTATTTACTGTTCCATATTATATGATGCGTGCTCCTCTGGCACGTTTTTCACTCGCTTGAGGATCCGACCGGTGTAAATCACCGCTATCGTTAATTAATGACAAATGACGTATTTTTAGAATAAAACATTCAACCTGACAACTCGCCTTGTTCGTTTACAAAAGAACTGCTTTCTACGAGCGCAAAATTTGTGCAAATTTTTTCAGCATCTTTAATACTCTTCGAAGGCGTTTAAAGATCTTCATAAGTGGTATAGGTCACAACATGGAATACACTCTGGCTGCGAATGCTTGTAGGTTGTCTTGAGGTCATTCGCATATACAGTTAGGTAAATGTCGCGGCAGCGGTAAAAGTACCTCTCATCATATGTTCTACAAATGTAAACGAGATGAAAATACAGATGCGGAAGCGCAAGGAAATATATGTGAAATTATGGTTTAAATTTGCGGTCAGTCAGCTGACTGCTTTCGCAGAATTTCTCCCTTTACACAAATAAAAGCTCTTCAATAAGCTCTCCATTCATAGCAAATCAACTGAACGGTCTGGAATATTGCGAAGCGTTCAAATGTGCATTGAAACGTACGGAAATGTCGATTTCATAAGCAATCTTATCTGCAGTTTATTCACGAGATGATAAATAGGAGTGAAATTCCAACTCCCAACGAGTCACTTATTATATTCGCTGAGTTTTCCTAGGGCAGCTTCAACTCGGCCAATCGTTTATAAAAATATGCAGCTCCTTCCGTTGTTATGCAAATCTGTGGGAAGGTAGGAGGAGCACAAAAATTTCTACTTTCAACATCATTGAGCTTCTCAGTGTTGATCTTCAAACTCATAAATTTTATTGCCTATAGCGATACTTTCCACGTTGTTCTCAATATAAATCGATGCACTGCAGCGATTACGACGACAACAGAATCAGTGATTTAATGAGTGGGCTGAAAAGCGCACCGAAATACCTTAAAAATTTTCGTTCAGTGCAGCAGTATTGTGTTCAGCGAGCTTAAAAATTTGACAGCAGTATGAGTTCTTCATGCCGCCACGCTGTTATCATAAACGGAAGCGGTTTCCGGGCGGATGGAATTCATTTCTTCGATGAGGTATTGGCTCTCGGATATCAGCTGCAGTAGGAAACGTGCAAATGTTTGAAAAAATATATATGTAACTGCAATAAATGCAACAACGGTGATAATAATAATTAACTTTCATGCTACAATTAGCTACTTTTTTGTTGCACACATAGAAATGATGACGTTGGCAGTTACTCAATTATGAAAATAATACAAAGAAGAATTCGTAGTGATAACATGAATAAAATTAAAGTTCTATTTTTATGTTGAAGTTAACAATAGTAACAATAATAGTGCTAGCAAGAATAACGGTCACAATATTAATAAAACGACATTAACGGTGGCCATAAACGATTTTTTCATAGTCAGTGTAAGCCTTTCGAGGTTTTACTTGCCAGTGATGGCTGAATTTGCTCCCTAGTAGTTGCTGTGTGAATGCTGTGCTATAAAGAACAGCCAGCGGTCAGCTAATCCTGCAGCTATCCAGAATACGGTGGTAGTGATCCGCTAGTCGACTAACGGATATGCTGACCATAATAATATGCAGGTTTTTCTCAGAAAATAGCTATGTAAAACAATACGCGAAGCAACTGTCATGATCAGTTCCTAGCCAGATTGAAAATATATATTTCCAAGAAAATAATGTCCCCGATCTTCACAACAGTGCAGATAGATCATATATTGCTATGTTAGTTAGTATACCTGCTAAAATCTTATCACTGTTGATCTAATGCGCTGCGAGACGAAACGACTTATAATCGGTAGTTTGATCTCAATAAATGGAGATGATAATTCAGGGAGCAGTATTTTGTAGTCATTTTTTGTAAACTTTTATCATTGCATCGTAGTGGTCGGACGTTAGGCGTTATTGTGAGGGCTTCGTTTGTCAGTGGAAATTGTATTGCCGATACGGCGCAAGGCGGTCTCGTCATATTTTGAAGGAATTAAAATAACGCACTTCTGACATCGTTTTTGCAAACAACAAAGCGTTTCCGAGAGAGAGGCCCTCTTAGAAGGTGCGCATTTCCCACATGTTCGGAACTTGTAGACGAATAAGCCTCAAAGCATTCGAATCTGTTTAAGAGAATTCACCTCAGCAGAAAGTCTCACTGTTCTTCTACATGGTGACCTTCAACGATCTCAGATTTACGTATTGACCTAAGCTAAAGAACTGCGGCACAAATGGGAATTTCTGCGTATTCAGTGGAAGTTTGCTGCCATTCAGTAAATAGATAAGACGCCTTCCCGGTTCTTATTGCCGTTCTCACGTATTCGATTTTTACAGCGCGTTCTATGCTTGCACACGATTGTAGTTCGATGCGATTGGCGTGCATTCTACGCGTAGCATCACGTTCAGGTTGCTCACACCGGTGTCTTCGGAGTTGCCTACTCATGTATTCGACTTGTTTGCAGAGCTTCAATTCTGATAAACTTGCTGATTTTCGTAGTGATACGGTTACAAAGTAAGCGATACGTTTCCAGTGCACAACTGAAAATCACCTGATGATTTCCTGTTTTACTTGATGGCAATAGGTTTTAATAAGTTCTGAAAATGATATGTAGTGCTGCGATTACGATCAGCTATCGATTGCTTACGTGGTGAATGGTGATAATTTCTTCTTCTTGGAATCCTTTCTCGAGCAAAAGATTATTGGCAAGGAGGAATTATTTCGAAGTTCGTGCAGTAGCTGAAGTCAGTAAATGACGCAGACTTTTCCACAGGAATGTGCCTTTGCTGGTATTCCTTATTTGCAGTACTCGGTTGTACATACAATGTGGCTTTAAAAAGGCATACACTTGATTGGTACACGATAATCAGTAACACTGAAATTATAAAGTAGAAAAATGTATATTTATTTTACATTTTCTGCTGTAGCCTTCATCGTAGTCAGACTGCACTTTTTTTTTTCTCTGTGTACCTTCCATTTATTCGATTCGAATTTTAGGCCATGTTCTGGTATGCGGCAAGCGATGTTTGATGCTCTAGTTGGAGATGACGTTTATGAAGAAGATCCAACCGTTAATGGTAAGTTCTCTGAGAAGCGCTAAATTTTAATCGATTATTGCCTCTTAATTAAAAGGCTTCCTTGCATTTGAAAGTGCTCTCAGTTTGCCCAAGCAATTTAAAAGCTCTCCTTTCTTGTATAATTTCAGAACTGGAGCGGAAATGCGCGGAGCTCTTTGGAAAAGAGAGCGCTTTGTTCGTCGTCAGTGGTACTATGGGTAATCTGCTTTCCATAATGTCGCATACTGAGCGCGGAGACGAAATCATCGTCGGACGAACAGTAAGTGATGTTGTTGTGAAGCACATTTTGCCATCCCAAATGCATTTTATGGCGCTGACAAATAAATGTTTATCTGCTTGTTTGCCGCAGATTACAAATTGCCGCAAGATACAATTCAACTGGAAGAACTTATTGCTTCGATAAATCTTCAGTTTTTTTTTTAAAGCTGCGTTTAGATGTCTTTCGCAAAGCATACTTGTATTGAATACTGTACTCTTCTAGTCTAGTCGAACATGGCGATGACGTAACAGGCAACTTATTTTAGTCTCATTTGCATCGCTGGGAGCAAGGGAACTACGCACGACTTGCAGGAGTATCCGCAACGACCGTTCCAGTTCTGGATGGTAGATTTTTGAGAGCCTTTCTTTGACGTAAGAAAAATATGAAATAATGGCGCTTGCAAGAAAAGAATTATGGCTGAGTTCGAAAAAGAGTGATTTACATAGAGAACACGTGTGGAAACTCAGACTTAGTCAGAATTGAAACTATCATTATCGGAAGAGATGTCATTTCCTCTAATATATTCATTATCTGGATTTACACATATACAAATGAATATAATGCGAAGATAACCGCTTTGGTGCTAGTGAGCAATAGACTGAATTGTTGTTGCCAGAATGAAATATCCTCAGAATTGCTAGCTAATCCTAACTGTTTCAGATGGCACACTTCCGTTAGACGAAATTGAGCTCGCAATACGTGTCGATGACATACATATGCCACGAACAAGAGTGATTTGCATAGAGAACACGCATAATTACGCAGGCGGAAAGAGCATTCCATTAGAATACTTGAAAGAGGTGATGTCATTCATAAATCACAAATAAAATGCACCGCTCAAGTGATGCACAGCAGTCGAGGGTTTCGTCTTTTGATGCATTAAGAATACGCTTAAAGCAGCAGAAAAAAATCCTGCTTATATATATATAATTCCAAAATTTCGTCTCTTAAGTCGTGGGCAGTTATTGCAAGATCTAATCAATGCTCATTGCGTCCCTGGAACAGTTTCCTCTTTGCGAGCCTCCATGAGAACAATATCTCGCGAACAAATATATAAATCGTCTCGAACAAAGCCCTTCAGGCATATTTCAAATTTGTCGAAATTTGCAGCAGCGAAGTCTGCTTGTTCATTTTGTGAGCTATGCCGAAAACTTCGGGTAAGCAGCAACTGTACACTCACACCATTTCTTTTCGTAGAGGCTGTACAATGTAAACTGTTCAATTTCTGCTCTGTAGATCCGAAAATTGGCTGATGCGCACAATTTATTGGTTCACGTCGATGGTGCGCGATTTTACAATGCGGCAGTGGACCTGGGTGTTAGCATCGCGGAATTGGCTCAACCGGCTGACAGTGTCACAATGTGCTTTTCAAAGGTTTCCTTCTCTTATAATTGGCACCAAAAGGATATTGCAGCAGCTTCGCCCATAAGGAGGGAAGATTTCTTCATTACAGAGAATTATTGAGAACAAAAAGTAATGGATGATAGAGAGATAGTAATATTAAAGGCGGGCATAAGTAGGCGCTCTTTTTATAGCAGACTTTGTTTTATGCAAGTGCTTAAACACGAGACTTCAAATTTTTTCTTTCTCGTTTTCGTCGATTGCGAGAAGCCGGCGATGCTTTTCCTACCTCAAAAAGGTGGAGAAGCTATCAGTTGCTCACGCGAATATGCGGAACGCTGGCTCGATCGAACTACTTCGGTTTTTGACCCTGTGCTTTCATGAGATGATGATGCTCATCACCGGTGTAAGTTGCTCATTAACGAGTACACAGATAATGGGCGCAAAAACTCCGCATCACGTAAGTAGCTTGTATGCGCATTCTAGAAAAATGTATTTGTGAATGCAGCAAGTAATTCAAAGATTAAAGGCGAAAAATTCGAAGAAAATATTCTCTACTGGAAGAAATTCCTCTCTCCATCTCTCTGTATATTTATGTTCGTGTTTTTCTGTTGCGCCTTTTGATAAAGCTTATGCAAGTATTCCACACTCGTTTGCAATAAATTAGCTCCTTCCTTGCAGCTCTCCAACCCGCTGCTTAAACACTTCACCAGTTCTCTCTTTTATAAATCTCTGAGATTTAAATCCCACATCTGACAAATTTTTCTCTAACCGGCTGCTCTACTGCTTCCTGAGAAGTTCCTCACACAATAGCAAACTTCAAGAACATTTCAACTTCAACGGGAAAACTTTTCCTCTCGTGGCCTTCTGAAGACAAAATGTGGAAATCCTTCGAAAAATTTTGCTGATAGCTTTTATGAGTATTATGATGACGCCATTGCTCTCAATCTATTGCATAACTTTTGATGGGAGTGGAGATGAGGCCCGTTATGAATCTTATCCAGAACTCTATAAGGAAAGTTATTGGAGTCCGATTTTGAACACTACAAAAAATGTCGCACCCACTTAAACTTCGCTGCAGTATATTAATTCTTGGGAAACATGTTAATATGAGATAAATGTGGAAGGACTTTTGTTCATGGGCACCGGCAATTTGTCACCTTCTAAATCTTTCAAACTTTTGTTGCAATGAGGCAATGACCATGAAATTTAGCCGTATGGGGTAAATTGAAAAGGACCTGAGTTTACATCGTGAGCAAAAGGACAAGTTTGCGGAAGGTGTTCTCTGAGGTCCTTTCCAGTGTGATCTTTTAGGCTCATATTTCTTTTCCAGTTACTGGCACTTAGCTGCCTTCTCCGGACTAATTTCTCATCAGTATCGCTGCACTACGACCAGCTTTGCTCATTTTTGTGAACAGTTTTATTGCATTTTGCAAGGAAGCTGTTGCAGTTGTGCCTCCGAATGTTTCATTGAAGACTGCCGTTGCATGAACTCCTTCCACTAAACCACCTTCGAACATCTTTAAAAATTGAAGCGTACTTTGGTCTCCGTTAAGCATTAAAAACGCACTGCAGGGACTTGGGGCACCTGTTGGCTCAATTATTGTTGGCAACGCCGATTTCATCCACAGGTATTATCAAGCAAATTTGTAAATAAACGTCACTACAAGCAGTTATAATCACTTTAGTAGTTGCAGCTACAGGCTACTTACATACGGCGGAAAAGACGTAACACTTCCGCCTTCAGACTGATTCGAAAGAAATGTTCGCGAAAAACTGACGCATTGTGCCGGAATTATTGACTTCAAGCATATTTCTTGCAGGGAAAGAATATTTTGGGTCGCAGGGGAAACCACTGCCTGAACTACTGATGAAGGGGATTCATCTATTATCATTATTGCTTTGCCTAGCGTGGCCAAGTTTATCAGGTTGGCTTGAAAGAGTTGACGATGTAAGTGTCGTTTCGCATAGAAAAGGATCGATTTCATGTTCTCATATAATAACTGTAAGAATATTGATGGTGCTATTAGAGATCGAAAGTGTTGAGGTGTCGGCGGCATAGGAAGTCGCTAGGAGGAGGCTGGCGTCAAGCGGGTATTCTTGCTGCAGCTGCCATTTATGCACTCGAACATGCATCCACGACCGTGAGCAACGATCACCACAATGCGCAGTATTTGTGCAAATGTAAGGCCGTTCGGTTCGCAGTTGTTCTTTTGGAGGAGTTCACTTATTTTTGATTGCAGAAAAGGATGAAATGGACGGTTAAGCGACTTCACGAAAGTGAGGTGCCTAGAGATGCAACATGATTGCAGGCACTTCGAGTATGGAAGAGGGGACAGTATGAGGTACGTGAAGCAGGGGACATAATTGGATGTGGGAGAGTCAAGAGATGTTGTTGCCGGCTAGATGCGATTGAGGGACTTCATCTTTTCAACCATATCTTCTTTAACGTCCCATTCTGACCACCAGTTAATCCCTGTTTTATGAAAGAAGTGAATGCTTAAGGAGCACCTAAGCTTGTCTACTTTTAGCCTAGAGGAGCTATTTAAGAGCATCGTTCTTTCAGCAGCACTGAAATCGATGACGTCTTATAAATGATTTTGGTAATGAAATCATTCCATTACATTCGTTCCTTTCAAACGTTTCAACCATTGCAGTATTGAATGAAGTTACTCCTCGGGAGAAAGGCGATATTCTCTTTGCAAAGTCGGCTACAAATATGGTTCTTCTGACCGTGCTGCCACCATTTTCCCCAGGTGACATGGCAAAAATGCTCAAGGTGAGTTAATGTTCGCTGATCATTTCAAGAGGGCGTAGAACCAAATCTGAGAGAACGCGCTCAAAAGACACTGTTCCCTGTCAAAAGTGCCATCAACTGCTTTGGTGTGATGGAATTGCTGCTGAGTTTATAATAACGTGCGTGATGGGCCTCCCGACAGAACCTTCCATGCAACATGCATATTAACGTTTTACGCTTGGGTATGTCATCGAGAAAGCGATTTCCTGCTGAATCATGCGTATGTGAGCGAACATGCCTATTTCTCGAATAGTTACTAGCTAGTGAAATAGTATGTTAACAAACTGGGCAAGTGACTAATTGCACGTCAGCCGCTGAAGGTTGTATTTTAGGAGCGAGGAATATTGGTGATGCCTATAGACGAAAAACGGATTCGAATTGTACTCAATAATGGTGTTGGAAAGACCGACATCGACAACTTGGTTTCGGCCTATGCAGCTTATGTGAATTTTACGCCTAAGGCTGGCTGAATTGATATCGATTCGATCAATTCCGAATTCACGGCAAAACTCATACAACGCCGTTGTTGCGAACGTTTTTTTCTCGAACATTTCAATCGCCTAGTGCAAAAAGTGACATCCGCTGGTATTATTCACCTTATTCAGAAGAGAGTACGTTGTTCCGCTCTCAGTGAATCTCCAGAAATATGCAACTGGATGGGGGAGTAATGTTGGGTTCATACGTATAGATAATTTTCTCTGGAAGTAATCCTTGTCTGCTCTACTTTTCGAATCGGTTCCAAGTTATTTCACGCAATGTTCGATGAAAAGCAGCTGTTTTTAGTAGCCGTGCCACTTTAGATATTTTTTTACGGAGTCCGAATAAGATTCGTTTATTTCAAAGGCACAATTCATAACACTGTTAACGTAGTGAAACAGCATTAATGTACGGTCCGTTTGAAGGAATATATTTTTGTGCCGCTTTCGTCTTTTTGTATTTCATTCTTCACATCATCCAAGAAAGGAGCATATAGCAGACTTGAAATAGTGATTTCAGTCTAACTGTTGCTGAGCTGAAGTGATTGTTTGTGAGAGTGATGCTATGGTCTTTTCGTATCGCGGAGAGTATTTCCATGTTCATTGCACTTGTATAAACAGTTGACTGCTAAAGCCTCAAAGTTAATCGAGATTATTGCACGCCAAAAATGCAAAGAAAATTTTCCATACATAATTGAATCCCTAGAGTTGAAGGAAATCCTACTAGCTTTTTACTCAGTAATTGCACTGCCGATCAGTCGAAGACAAGAACGATGATTACTTCGGGTGGGTACAATATTGATAAAAGCGTGTTAATACCGTCACCATGCCATGCAGTAATAGAATGATTGCCTCAACCTTTTTCTAAAGAGGAGAAGGTCAAAAGGAAGCATCGGAATGTTGTGGGAAACATCAAAAAGCTATTTCTCTGCATTCCAGTCACTGTTTGCGGCAATTTTTGGAAAGGTTGCTTATCGAACCGGCTGGTCGGCAATAATTTTTGTGCCGTCTTTTTACGAATTGCCCTTTAATGGAACTCAATGCCTGCACCGTATACATCATTGATATTTGCAAGGTACTCATGCATTTGTCAACATTACCATGCTATAAAATAAAAATTTAACTTTAGAACTTACATTGTATTGTGCTCAGTCAGTGGTCTCAAGTGGCAGTGTACTGGTATTAATTTGTGTGAATTTCACAAGTTCCCAGCTGTTCTTCACTATTGTAAAATGAGGTGGCAGACAGACATTCAACGGGTTATGAGCTGAAGGTTTCAGAGAATTCTTTTCCCGAGAAGTTTTGTGCTGCGGTTAACATTTTTCATCGAAGAATTTCATAAATACGATTATATAGTTGAAAGTTCCTCGTTCATTGCTGGAGTGATATTCCTGAAATTGAACAGGTTTATCGAGAAGAGAACGGATGTTTCAGTGATCGCAGTTATGTCCCTTTCGTAATATGCAAACGAAAAACGCCTCAAATGCTTTTTCTATTTTCAAAAAAACTAAGTGAGCCTCACGCTTCGCGAGATTATTTTCGTGTACCAACAATAAAAGTAGTTGTTGTGAGGTCGACAAAAAATTCCAATTTCCTGGACGTCTGCTAGCCGTTCCATTTAACAGCTTCCCTTAGGACTGCACTGCCTAACACTCAGCACATCCAGTGATCCTCGACCAGTGTTCTGCTCAGAAATGCCGATAGCTTTCGCCCACACCGCTCGATAGCGTCGTGATCTCCAACCGACCCATGCCCTAAAAATGGTGCTGGCATAATTTTTTTTTTGGCTTATTCCACTCCAGTGCATAAGACTTGATGGCCAAGACCCAAAAAGTTGTAAAATTAATCTTTCACCATCAGCGTTTGAGATGCAAAGATTGAAGTTAGACATATGAACGGCGCAGGTTGATTTAGTAATCATTAAGCAAGTGGTTTTAGAGCACCAGGGGAATTGTATCTTTGAGGGATGCTGCGTTTGTCAGGCTGCGATGTTTGTTACATGTATGTTTTTATTGGATTATACACGAAAGGCTCTCAGCCCTGAGTTCGGAGAGAACAGCCTTCATGCTTAGCTGATTCAAAAAAAGCGACTTATTCAGTGTTATGAAGACTGCAGGTTTTCTGGTGGGCAGAATAGAAAATTTGTCGCAGAAAAATTGTTGTGCATGCAGAGATAACTATAACAAATCACATATTACATTTTATCGTGTTGATATAACATTCCCGTTTCAAAGGGAAAATGCGATAATCAGGGAAGCCTCCGTGAAATGCCTGGAAAATGTGGATCCTGTATTGTTCGTTGGCTAAAGAATTCAGCTTAGGGTTGTTTATTGAGAAAATAGATCACAAGCTCTGCTATATCCGAGGATCGAATCATGCTGCCTATCCAAGTCGGCACGTTTTTTGATAAGGTGTTGCAGTCGTAGTGCAATTATTATCAAGTTTCAGCGCAAATAAGGTGCTGTTGAATAACGTGGCCAAGAGCTGTTTATGCATGAACTAAAGGGGGCAGGGAAAGACCAGCCATGATTTCCGAGCACCATCGCGCATAAGCTTAGCACGTTCTTGAAGGCTACGAGGGATTAAATTGGTTCCGTGGCTAAGTGGTATAGAAAAGAAAAAAATCATTTAGCTGCAACCAGTGAATTCAGACGCCTCACGTGACCTATAAAAATAGCCACCAAGAAGGGTGTTTTTGGAAATTTTTTAGCAAGATTTCCAGTTTCAGTCTATTTGTTCAATAACGATTAAGAATAATGCACAGATTTATGTGGTCAGTGAAACTAAAAACTTCTCTGTAGCACAAAGTGAGATAAAAACTTGATATATTCCTCATTCCCCGCGTTTACAACATAATAATAGCACTGAATGAACAAGTGACAGTTACCGAGCTGGCCAGAGTGCATACCCTGTGACATTCGCTATTTGAACTGCACAATTGCTTTGAAAGTCCATTTTTCATCGCAATGAACACATCATACTTTCGTAGAACTGCTGAAATAATGAAGCATTTCGCAGATTATTCAAAACAGAGGCGATAATTGTCTCATAACTGCAGACTGATGCCAACTTGATGCCAGCTTGTAGTGGATTTATCAGGATTCATCAATGCTCATACTTACAAAGCTCTCATGGTTTTCAAAAGTTTCTATGAAAACCTCAAGTCAGTCTTTGGAGAAGGGAGGAAAATTTTCTATTGCGAACCCAAACTAAAATTTGCGGATATTGTAGTTTTCCTGGAGCAGCACGGATTCTATTCTCTTAAACATAGAAATATTCCTTTGCTAATTATTATTATTCATCACAGTCTTATGATCTACATTGAATGCATGTGATGTTTTCGTTTTCGATAGTTTTTCATGTGATTTCTGGGGATCTGCTTCTATATTCATTTCTCAAAATTTGACAAATTTGGTGTCTGTTTTAGTTTTACTTCACAAGGGTCTAGTGATGTTTGCTTTGAATAAAGGTTGGAAAATTGTGCATCATTCTCATGATGTTTCATTCTCAAGAATGCTTCATTTAGCTCTTATTTCGACTTCAGTGCAGACTCACGAAAATGAGCTACACTTTGCATTGTTTTCAGTTTCATTATCTAAGAACTTGTACCTTGCTTCTTGCAGAGATCATCAGTCATCGAATAGGCTTCAGTTCCACTATTTCGGTTTTTACCGTTCATGCGTACTGATGACCGTCGAGGTGTCTGACGGTTATTTGTTCGCATTTTTAACAAGCATTTTCATACTTTTCTTTATTGTTATTTCTATAATTTATTCTTCCAGCTATCATCATTTTTTCCGCATAATGTGCACTTTGAATATTCCACTGCATCGAGGAATTTTCTTGAATCGTTTGCAGAGGTGTGCGGATTTGATCTCTCCATAAGAGAAAGAAATTATTTAGGTCAGGTGCGGCATCAAAATTTTTGTTCTCTTTTCCACCGTTTGAGCAACTGTGTCCATCTTACGCCATGCATAACAATCACCTTCTTTTTGCTCCATGAGAGGGAAATCCAATCCTAAAAAAAATAGAAAAATGAATTTTTGACCATGTGCGGCAAATTGTTAAAATATCTACTGTTAAAATACGGCACTGTTAAAATCGATATCTAAAATTCCTCATTTAGCAGTCACAGTATATTTAAGGCATTATAGTTAGTCCAAGTTGCACTGACTCGCATACTTCGTAGTCGACTTAATGTATCCACCATAGCTGATTGTCTAACCGAACTTAATGCAAAGAGTTGGCTTTGCTGACGAATCTGGTTTCTACTATTATCGTCTTCTTGTGGAAAGAACTTCGATTCGGTTGCCGATGTTCGTTATTTGTCATACTGTTGTGACACGATGTTGATTCCTTTTGTAGTTCACATAGTGCGAGCATTAATTCCTATAGAACGCACCATTGTGCTGTTTTCCACGTTTCCATTTAGACAAAATAAGCCCTTCAGAATCGCTTCCTGCACTTGAGGTACAACCTGTCAGAAATCTCCTAACCTTTTTGATGGGAATACCTTTTAAACTTTATGAGTCGCATTTGAACGAAAAAAACGGAAAACAGCTGAAGTTCTAGGAATTCAGAAGAAAAATGTCCCTAAAAGGCGAAACTTAGGTATCCTTGGTGCTCATCCTAGTCAAAATAAAAGTTAATCATTTTCGAAACACGCAAATGAGGTCATTTCAATCCATTTAAATCAAAAATGCCGACTTTGCCATGCAAAAAAATGGTTTGTCCCGCTTCCTACTTAGCAGGCATGAACATAAAAATAGTGGGCCTCAAATTTCGCCTAGAAATGAGGGTCAGCAAAATGTGATCTGGTTAAGGAAGTGCTGAGCAATTCTGCTTAAGTTCACCACTTAGCGCAAGTCCGACGAATGGATCTCAGGAAGTGCTTCCTCATGTCAATCGTTGCTCGTGGTCAGATGTTTGTGCCGTTATGCTGTAAGTGCTGAAAAGCAGCTTGGTTGCAGCTCCTCATAATATCGCCGAAAAGACCATATCTTCTTTTAAGCTCAAGTTCCAGAGCTTTTCAAAGAAGTCATACTAAACGTTGTTGACATAACTTGCAAAAGCAATTTGAAGTTTGCCGCGTAAAAGTAACTTCTCGTAAGAAAATAATCGCAGAGAATAAATAAAATTTTACTGTGAATGTTACTGTAATACTTCAGTGATCATACCTCACCACTTCTAAAATTCCTTTTAATTAGCACAGTTATTGAATGCAGATAATTTCTGCGAAGAGAACTTCGCAACAACCACGAATTTACATAAATCTACAAGAGCAAAGGGAAGTTTTCAAGCAGTCGGCTAACTGCAGCAGCAGATCTTTCATCTCAATGGAACTGGAGAAGAAAATATGTCACAGAAGGTGGTCTACTATTCCAAACACTCGACTCGTCAGATCTCCAGTGGGAATGCGTGAATACAACTCAATCCAATGCTAATTTGTGCACCGCTATTGCAGATAACGACTGAGTCGCTCGTTACAACAGTTTCTTTGCACCAAAAATGGTCGCTACACTTTTATTCAATTTTCACAGCGATATATCAAACACGGAGATGAATAAATAGCTACTCTGTTTTCCTATTCAATGTACTCATAGCGGAAGTTGAGAAATGCCTGCATCCATCTGATTTGCGCTCTGCGAAGCACAACAGGTAGGATTGGTCTGCCCTCCTTTCTGTTTCCTCTTTTAAAATGCCGACTATAGTTTAGGGTTGCAATTATCGCTGTGTCTGACAAGTGGCGCAGTTTTCGACCATCAGTCGTGTGAATGCTCTCGTCCTTTGCTTAGCATCATCCTTAAAAGCACAAAATGTCGAATCATATTCTGCCCCATGCCATAGCCGCTCAGCGCTTCTGCAGGCACGATCTGCTTCCTGGGTTTTAGCGAAGTTCGAGAATGTCGGTCGTGTTTGAGAAAACCCGTTTGTGTTTCATGGAGTCTCAATAACGGTGAGTTCAAAAAGCAGTTCTGAGGGCGACCATTTGTAACTCTGTGAAAAATTGGCGTGATAATACACAAGCAAGCTTAAATTTGTGTCGTTAACTCGTGCCAGCTAATGCACATCGTCGTCAACGATTATCGCATTTAGCATTTTAAAGCGCTCAGCCCCTAATACATAATTCAGTAAGAAGAAAAAATAATTCGCCTATGCTATTGAGTGAATCTAACCAACTTTCTCCTCCTGTTTTGTGTTTAAATGACGAGTGCTGAGTTCGCGCAGCTCGCTGTTATATTGGAAGCTTTCGATGCAATCGTCCAAGATTTGCCTGCAGATTGTCTTTATACGCGCATTTAGAGCAAAGAAAAGCAACATACACCTGTTTGAGACTCAATCCGATTGCTTCGAAGTCATCAATGCTTGATACATTGCTTGTGTGAGGGATACTCTATGATGCAATTTGATGTTGTTCCAGCATTTTGATGTACTGTAATATGCAATCCCCCTCCCCCATTTGTTTAGGGCCTTTGTTTCAAGAGGTAGAGCAGTGTGCAAAATGTGCTTGAATGAGCCATGGTAGCTAAATAATATAATTACTAGTGGCTATATCTACAGCATGTGCCACTACTTAGATAGTCGATTTTTCAGCAGTTAGCATCTACTTCCTAGTGTAGGCATAAATCATTTGGGGTCAAGATTTTATAGTGGGAAAAAAATTGCGGCAGATGCTTAACGGTGATGCCATCGGTTCCATAGACGAAAACTGTGATGAATTTATTTATAAATTAAAAGGCTGCTTGGCAGCAGCTGAGGTGGTGCCGAAAATCAACTGTGCTATCATGTGGAGTAACGTTTCGAATCCGCCATCATTCCCTAACTTATTCCTGACACTTTAGCATTTTAAAATCATCTCACAGTTCCACGTAGCAGAAATTTCGTTCGCATTTTCATGGTCGCTACAGCGATATCCTTAGTTTCCCTAGTGGCAGTGCTGTTTTGCTATTCGCTCGTAATAAGCACAGCTGGTTAAGCATGACTTAGGAAAAGTTTACTTATATAACAGAGTGAATGGTGGGAAAAAAATTTTTGATGTGAATTATGTTTCACTAGTTTCATAAGGAATTTAATTAGTCGGCTTATGAAAACTTACGCGAGCTTTGTTTCAACCAACAACCAGCACAGTTATGGTGATGGCGTTGGGCGTTCGGAATTCAGGAGCAAACAAGTTTTCTTGCGCAAACCGTTTGGTCGCGCAAACCTTTGGCCATAAATTTTTCTTCAGTTTCTGTCCAACTACGCGGATACAAATGTTGTGTGCAAATTTTATAGCGGGCTAAAGGTCCCTTGGACATTATGAGAAATACTCATTTGGAAGCAAGTGAACTTGTGAGGCCATTCTGTAGAGCAGTTCTTAAATTCGTAGAAGTTAGTGGTTTACTTAGCTTCTAGTCTTTCTCGCTGAAAAAGTAAGTCTTCTAACCTGGTGTATACAATAACGCCATGATAAGGCATAGGAAAAAATCGAGCAAATTAATAGTAATACTAAAGTGAAGTTGTACAGGCGTTCTTGGTATGTTCGTCCGCTCGTTCCGTGGTGCGCATCACAATGGAAGCACAAAAGCTGCAGCAAGGTAGAAGCGTTTCCAGGCATGTATGTCATCATTTAAATTACGGAAGAAGAGATGTCGGTGAGGAATTCCTCAGATTTGATAGAGATCCTGAGCTGACAAATTAGCTTAGGGCTGATTCTTACAAACAGAATGCAAATATTATTCAGGGTGGTGCCGGAATGATGTCACTTGGTCTGTCGGTCGCTGTCGCTATGCTTTTAATTATGAGTAACCCGAGTGAATGTGCATCGCTAGGACTAAACGGTTATCAAAATGTGCCGTTCGTACAATGCCTCGTCGAATGTTCATGGAATGGTAATGTCTCTAACTGTTGTCAAGGAAACGACAAACGAGCGAAAGGTGTGTAAGCATCAGAGACATTTCCTTTCTTATTACTAATTGCCGCACTCTTATGAAATTATATGAATAAAAATTCTGAAGATTAGTCTCGCTTACTTCGTTACTGCTGGTGGTATATATCAAGAATCATTAACAAGCCTCAGTCAACTGTCAAAGCAGTTAATCATCAAGAAATGGACATCGGTACTATGTGCGGTCAGGCTCGTCGAATAGAACTTTTCATTTTCTCAAAGTATTATTTACTCTGAAAGGCGCTCCCAGTACATATGTCAGTAATAAATTCAACACTGAAGAGCGTAAGCAGACGACCCCATCACCATTAATAACGAAAGAAGCGTTCTTTATGATGAAAGCGGTGCAACCTGAACTCATTTGCAACGTGTACGTCTAAAATATATGGCTCTTCAAGCAAAACTGAGTAAGATGCGGCGCTCAAATGCTGCCATTTTAACTACTGAGGTTTCATGCACAGATGCTTCAATTGTAAGCCGCTTTGCAGCGTTTTTGCGTCGCAAGTTTTTCATCCGATTTCTGTTCACTTCCAAAATAGTGATTATTTAAGCGTCCAGCTCGAAAGTGAAGTTTCCTTGGCGAAACTAATGTGGATGAATGAAAGAGATATTGCGGGAAACAACTAATAAGAAGCTAACAGTGTGTTGGCGAGGTGAACATATTTCAAATTCATTCGTCATATGGGCGCTTTCTAGACTTTTCGCATAATGTGTCGAGGTCTGTGCACTGAAGATTAAGGCAGTCAAAACGGACTCATTCCTGGTGAGTCATCGGAGCTTGGCTGCCAAAAAACATTTCCGACAGTCTGACACATAAGCCAGGTCTGCTAACGGCATTTTGACCTGTTAACTGATTCCTATACCATAAGTGATAAAATTTCAGCGTTTTGATTGAGCGTTTGTGATTCTTTTGCAAGAAAAGCATTAAAATTTGCAAATCAGAAATTCAGGGAAATCTTCATGCATTATGTCGTTGGAGTCAAATTCATACCATTTTTGCTCCAAAAGCTTCCCCACTGTTCTTCTTCAGTGGGCTCTTCGGATAATTACCACTCGCAATGCTCTTTCTCGTTCAACCGCTGCGCATATGTTGGTGTTTTATGGCGTCTGTTTTTGAGATCATACAGGTAGCAGGTACGTTTATGCGTGTATGCACTTACACTTTTACGTGGGATGCATGAGCTGCCTCTGGCCCATACACGTGTATTTACCTGCGCTTGTGCGGCGCATGATATCTGACTTGCAGTCGGAATTAAATTGCGTATGAGTGTGGGGTACACATATGCAGCCTGATGGATAATCGTAAGGTAATAGGGCGGTTGTCATTTGAAATATCGAATGAAAAGATCTTTCGGTATGCCTTTTCCAGTGCTTTATTCAGTCACTAGAAGATTTCTGATCTACCTCAGAAGTACCTTGTATATGTTTTGTTTTCAACGAAAAGTCCATGGAGACTACTATTTGTCATTAGTCTCAAACACTTAATTTCAGTGGTTATTTTAAAGGCCAAATTTCCTTCATGAAAAAGATTGGCCTAGTCATTGTCTCATAGCTCGCTGAGATCATTCTTTTAGTTTATATTGTTTTCTTGATCGCTTCCTAGCAATATCCTTAAAATCATATTTAAGATTACCGCAGTAATCAAAGTATCTGTATATCGAGAAAAATAGGCTATTTGCATTTTCACCTCACCCTTCATAACGAAATTTCATCTGATGCATTACTGGTTTTATTTGGTTTTTTCTCATATATATTTTCGTTGTTTTCATCCTATATCCTGTTGCTTTTATTTCGCTTTTCTCTCGCAACTGCTTTAGACTGCTCTGGTTCACGTGTTCGTTTGGTGCTTTAGCGTTTAGGCAGATAAGGTGGCTATCATGAACAATCAAGAGTCATTCAGCTTCGAAGTTTAACCACTTGTGGAGAATTTGCAGAAACTCATACTGGAGTAAATGACAAGTTGCAACATTTTTGACTATGTGTCTATAACTTTTTGTACAGCTATTTCTCCCTCGTCTTTGCCCAGCGCAGTATCTGTACCAACTGGAGCCATTTTATCTAAATCACTCTGCTACAGAAAGAAAGCTCAAGAGCACATCTTTGGAAAGTGGTTATTTTCAGTGCCATCCGCAGAATCTGTTAAGCTGGTCTGTTTAAAATGCATTCTGCAGAATGTTAATGAATTTCTGCAGCTAACAATTTGCTGAATATTTGAAGATGCTGGCCCATCTGTGTTGTTCATGTTCTCTTCATATGCAGTTCATCATCAATATTCCTAGATGCAGCGTCCCATCTTGTTGCACCTATTCGGATGTGGTGTTCTGCAAGGCACAACAGCTTTCTACTGAGTGTGTAAAATTAGTTTTTTATGCGCCAACTCATCTTTTTTGAAGGATTCTCCAAAAGTAGCTAGCTCAGTTGCACTTAAAATTACAGAAATTGTTGCTGTTATTGCAGATGATGTGAACATTTTCCCGTCTCCATCGGAGCGTTCACTTCATGAAGTTGTAATCCGACCGGTCGATTTCATCAACTATAAAAGAATGGCCCCAACGAGAGATGACCCCGATCTCACACAAGCACTTCGGAAATTGCTTAGTCGTGTCTCCTACAAATACCTGTGAGTGCAGATACGATGTGATTGTATTTCATCTATTGATGCATATTTTATAAGTGTTGATAGATGGCGAGTAGCCATTCCAGCTTCATCATAATGCTGTATTATTGACACTGAATGTATCGAAATACGCACACTTTTGTATCAGTGCCTCTTCCACAGCCGAGATATCCACTTTTGAGTGTATGAATTGCTTAAATATAGCAGTTTCCCTCAGCTAAATATGAAACCTCGTTATAAAAGGTTCTTAACCTATTTTCCTATGTATACTCCCTGAGTTACGTGGAAAATTTCTCTTCGTTACAAAGTATCTAAGTGCATTAGAATGTAGCAGCGAAGAAATGAGGAAAGAGAGGTACAATGCATTCCTACAACGAAGGAAGTAATAGTTTCTCCACAACTTTGAAGCCGTGCTATGCGGTCGTAGGCAAAAAATTTTTATTCATCAATCGTTCTCATAGAAGTTTTTCAAACTTTCAAGAACATCAAGTGTCATGGCTAGCGTTCATTTCACGTCTGCCTTGTAAAGCTCGAGGAACATACCATCAGGAGAAGAACACTGATGTGAAATCTTTGCTTAGAGCTAAACTTTCCGAACTAACATTTCGTCTCATACTTGATTTTATGCAGAAAATATGAATAAATTCCTTTGTTGGCAGACTGGAAGTTGCCGCGGTAACCGTTCCATAGTCTTTTTTGTGAACATTGAAGCTTAACAGTAGCTGATGTATAAATTTTTGTAAACTAGCATGGAGTATGAAGTACGAGCGATCAGAGAAAGAGAAATCTCTGCTTCTGTGGAAGCCGACCCACTACTGTTATCAAGTTTGTGTCATCAAGAAGGTTGTTAAGTTGTCAAAGAAAGGAGAGCGTCAGAGGGTTCTGCCCAGGGTCGTCAGTACTGCCCAATATCCGCAAAACTTTGCCTTTGTGGGGTTTCTGAAGCTTTTGACCGTTTCAGAAGTACAGTTTGTATATGCAAAATAGATTAGTCCATCCTCACGTCGTTTATACGCCTCACTGAGACTTTGCTTTGTTTCTGGAATGATCAGCGATATTCACTGGCTGAATGCTATATGATCGTGCATATGATTTAAAATATTCTCAACATTTTCAAGATAACGCACGACGAAAAGAGCGAGAACGATGGAATGCAGTGGAGGTTTTCCGCAGGAACACGTTTACTCCTCGCAAGACTGTATTTGCATGTCAGTGCACCTAGGTTTACCGCAATCGCGGCTTCGGACGCGAACCTTGTCGCCGTCAACTCCAAATAGACACTCACTCCATTCACTCCAGTCTGCTGCTGGAGACTGTGCTGCAATCACAAGTTTTACTACGAATATATTAACAATTAAGTTCCTTATGGCCTGCGAGGAGTGGAACATCATCCTGATGGAGGCTCACTTAGAATGTTCATTCTGCTAAGGTAGAGGCCAGTCATTGGTGAGAACTGGAAGAGACGTAATGGAGAGGACGACCACACTGTACTTGTGTGGTGAAATTCCTTATCAACCCTTACCTCTCCGTAGATTTTGTTCTCGGAATGTTAAGTATGGTTCGTCTATTATATTTTAATTAGTTACTCAGCATCCGAACCGATCTGACCGCTTCTGGAACTTTGTAAATGAACTATTTTCAGTTCAAAACTGAATTTTTTCTGCTGTCTTTCCATGGGAAAAAAACGTAAAATTCCGCTAACGTCCAAAAGTGGAACGCGCATAGTTCCCATCAACTATCCATTAATTACAAACATCAACGCTGGCGCAACCTTGGATCACCGCTACTCCTCGATTGGAAAATAAGACTTGTTCTCTCGAAAACTTGCTGTATCTCTGGTTGAGCGGTTATGCGAAGCATCTTTTACAAAGTCCATTTTTGTTCTCCTAAGGATATATAAATGAAAGACGAAACATCTTTCATATTTGAATCTCAAATTATATTATTGAAAAAGAGTCTATTACAAGGTCATAACAGTGCTGTACAAGTTTCATCTCTCTAGTGCTGTACTATTGGAACAATTTTTTCACATGTGAATTAACTCACGGTAGCATAAGTATTATTTTTCCGAGAACTTGTGATTTGGCATCATATTTTCTGCTCGCAAGCCTCCAAGCTTATGGCATCCAAAACATTCTAAAAAAGGCCTATATACTCAAATATTATATGAATTCGGTGTTTCATTGTTGTCAGCGTATTCTTGCCTATCAAAATTATTGGGGTTTTTTTTTGGATTCGCGGTGCTAATGAGCTAAGCAACGAAGTCAGAGTGAGCAGGATAGAAGGCCTGAATTCATGGATGCGGAGGCTTATAGTCTTTGTTGCCATTCCCACAGGACGTACATTAGATGCAGTTTTTGAAGATGGAGAAAGAAGCTTGTATGCGAGCTAGCAATGTGATCTAAGGTGTTGGTATTGAAACAACGCAGTTTTGGTAGACCTTCTGAAGAATGGAATCTGTAAGGATCGTGCAGATCTGCTGCTTTCATATCGATCACATTCAGGAACGAAGGTATCAAGTTTGCTACACCACAAATGAACATGCTAAATCACTTGTGATGCTCACCTGGACTGCCCAATCCAGCGCATCCGTTTTCAATAACCACTGTCTCGTTGTCGACCCTCGCAAGAAGGTCGCGATCGTTCTTGAGATTGACGTCATGCAGCACACATAAACCGCCGCTGTAAGTGACCGCCTGTAACAAGCACTCCCTGCTGGCACTGAGGCGTAATCAGAACTAGTTATATAAGCGCAGTTTACATTATTCATAAGTTATAGCTGCCACTAAAGAATCGACGACGGATTTGACATCGCACTAGCTCTGCTGGCGGAATTTGGAGCAGACGGTGCCCTGTTGATGAATGCAGATAGCAAAACGCGATAGTGAATAAAAATGAATAAAATATGATCGGAAAACCTACCCCACAATGCGGATTGTTGACACAGATGGATACGCAGTGACTGACCGAGACCGTATTTCTCGAATGGTCGATGATGTTTCCCACAATCCGATGACGAGGATGAACAATGAAAGAGCTCTCTTCTGCACATAAACTGCTTGATGGAGGGGAGCTGCAATTTCTAAACGTTAAGAAGGGATTTTGCTTCCATTGGCTATCGAGTAGAAAAAACACCTTCAACATTGTCTTATGGGCGGTAACTTTAGAAGCACATTTTTGTTGACATTTAAGCTTATTACGACAGAAATGAATTTGTTCTATGTAATGACGGGCCCTTTTAATGCTTTCGACGTCTCGAAGAAGTCCCACTTATTTTCTCCAACGACCATATTCAGCTTTCGAGCTGTGCGTTTATGCGCAGCCGTCTTGAAGGCGTCTTCATTCATCCAAAGATTACCGAAAACTGCGGTGTGGTAAGGTATGCTTGCGTTAAAGAATTATTGCCGCAATAACCAGACAAAACTTGCCTGAGATGCAAAATTTGTCCAAATAAACCATCTCTTCGTTTTGCTGAAGGTGTACGACACCATTCTCGCTCTTACCATCGGCTCCATACAAACGACACTCTTCAGTAACTGGGCTATAATCTATCGAATAGCATGGCGTTCGAAGGCCGCTTGCCTCCTGAAATCAGAACAGTGAATCTTCAAAATACTGTTAATCTCAGTGAAATATATCAAATGTCATTGTTTTCTACACAAAAAATCACGCATACTTACTCGAGTACTGCTGGAAAACTCGAACACTCATCATACGTTACTGGGAAAGCTTCACTGTCAGTTTCAGCTCTAAAAATGCTCGCATGTATTGTGAGCAAATAAATACTGATTGAAAGAATTCCAGTAAGGCATCTGCACGATAAGGAATACAATCGGATTTATGGAAATGTGAATTGGTTCCCAGATGATCAGCAGTCATTTGATTCGTTAATAGTGATATTTCCAGGTAAATTTCCAAAGGAAACGACTAAAAATCATCACTGAAGCGGTTCTAAGCGCAAAGCACAACACAGTAAGGCAACCATCGCTTTTTAAGCACTTAGTTGGCGTTTTTATTTCTGGGCAGTCATTAATAACTCAACGTAAGTTGAATTTTTAATATATCATTTAAAACAACCGATAAAAATGTGGTGGAAGTTCCCATTCAGATGAAGTTAGTTCTACTTTTTTGGCACCAGTCGCAGTGTAAATATCATCACTGCTTACTAATGTGAGGTAAATGAAGCACATAAAACACTTCTTCTCATCAACTTCCGCTTTCAACGTCGAAATCTAGAAACTCATAAATGCAGTATAAATTCTGCCTATTTCAAATGAGGGCCAATTTAATGAAGAGCAACGAACAATGTTTTGAGTGCAATAGGCACTGCACGCTGTTTGTTCTATGCCACGTAGTCGTTTGGGTTGTGCATCGTTGATGGACTCGAAACCTTTGAAAACGAAATAGGCAACAACTTCACCGTAGCTTGAACATGTCTCTACAAAGCAATATTGCACACCTTCAGTCATCGTACACTTCTTAATTCAAAAACCATGGTGTCAAAAGGCTGCAAGGTTTTTGGAGAAGCATATTAATGAATCTTTCAGCCTTGTCTAACAGATTATAATTGGAAGAGAAGCGATCTTCAGCAGCTGCAGGCTTTACTGGAGAGGCAGGGTGAAGAGGGAGCGGTGAATGGAGTTCTGATAATGACAGTACTGACCTTGCTGAGACGAGCTGAGGCTCAGTGGGTTTGCCTAAAAGGTCCCCCATTTTTAGGATGGCATATAATTGAAGGAGATTTGCAAGTGGGCCTTTGTGGTCGCTGTTGAGACCAGAACTGACCTTCGAAGGAAAAAAAGTGAAGGCGGTATTTGTAGATAGTTGGTCGCGTATTATCTGTGAGACATTAGAAAAGGTATCGACGGAACTTACCTTGCGCAAGGTTCCGGTTGAGAAATGATGCAGGTAATCTATTGATGCTTTCACGAAGAGCTGGCTGTGAACTACTGAAGTAATCACCCGCGGGAGTGCTCGGTGATGCGGTAAACTCTCTAAGTGTGACCCCTTCGTTTTCGTCGGATAAGAGAGCTTCTTCACTCTTCACTTCGATTGTGTGGAGGTTGGGATATTTTATCACTTCTTCGACTGGAAGTTGCAGTACAGCGTGCTGTCTGCGGTGCTTTTGCATTTGATAGCCATGTTTCGGCACTGAAAAACAGAACTAATACAATAGTTGTGCATAATTCATTCAGCTTTGAATAGATTACCGATTACATTTTCTCATGCTGATCTGAAAGATCTTTAAAGAACTCAGCAACATGAATCCTGTGTACTGTGTCAACGATCTCTCAGATATACTGGAACGCGATATCAAGATTGGTGACATGATCTAGTACTATCATCTCCATTATTTATGAGTGGTAAAACCAGGATGGACTCCAGAAAACGACTGGATCAAAAATGACGAAAATTCGAAGATGTGGTCCCCTGCCACGCTTTGACCGCACAACACGTTCATCTCAGCCCCCTTATATGACTAGTCTTCAAATTCGAAGTCGAATTTAAACTACGCTCTCCGGTCCCTCTACCTCCTTAAATCATTAGGCTCTGCACCTTCGCTGCCTCGCAAATGCTCATGGCGTCAAGTACAATCCCAGTTGACATCACCGAAGTTTCGATGACATAAAACCTGTCCACATTTGCGAAATTGGTGACACTGGGCGCATCGTGCAAACCTTGTCTGTCTCTACAGATTCCAGTGAAACTTGTTCGATTGTAATAGTCATGTCCAGATGCGTAAACGATCTGTGCGCCATTGAGAGTGCCATCGTGACCATAGAGTTGGCATGTTGAAAAATGCCTGTGATAAACTACGGCCGCACATCCATCCTATAGTAAAGCAAAATTTCATATTGAATCCTACTGAATTCCTTCCTTAAGCGCATCTTTGATTTGAAGCGAATAATGGTACATTGACATGGCAATGATTTGACTAGAGCCACTAAACTTTAAGGGTTAACAAGAGATATGCAAAAATACGTTTCAAAAGTTGCTTCTCATCTATTAGTTATTCGCTGGCTTCTCAGAACTCTCTCAGCTATTGTCAAAGCCCACTTGAAAACAATGCGATCAAATGTCTAAGAAATAATCACCACTCAAATAAGGCTTCTGAAAACTCACTGAGAGCATTTTGGAACGATGCTCGACAAATTCTTGAAAACCACAGAGGAAATAGTGAAAATAAATGCTTATAATGAAAAAATAAGAAAAATGAAATGCTTACACCAGATTTTGCTGCATCAACAATACAGTAAGTTAGACAATCGTGTGCGGTTACTCGCCAAATTTCGGCAATCGACGATGAATTCGAGATGCCGCGATGAAAAGTTGGCAAAAAGCACTGAGTAGCTAAAAACGAATCCTTTTTACTACACCACCTTCACTACAGAGACGGGGACACATATACGTTTTTCCGTTATTTTAACATACTTTGTCGGTTTGGGTGTGTTCGTTATGTGCTTATGCACTTTAAAGTCCCTCATAACAGATAGTTTTAGATTGGAAGATCTAATTTCCACTTTGTTTCCTCAGAACTTTGCCTGACAGCAGCATGGCGAACAATTTGAATATAGGGTTTTTTAAACGCAAGCAACGACCTGTCAGTGAAGTAATGTTCAATTTTCCGCTACATAAAAGTCACGTGACTAATTCAAAGGTTTGACGTCTTTTCATTGAACAACAATTCGTATCGTCTTCCTTAACAATGAAAAGAGGAAAATGAAAAAAACAACCACAACAAAACTACAGTGAAAGCAAAAGGCAATCGCCTATCCGTTCCGTCGTCTTAAAAGAAAGCATCAAACAGGTGTAAAGTGTAAAGCACAACAGCGATTCCATTACCGAATGTGGCCGTGTCGACGTAATAACGGAAGATGAATAGAACAGTAAGGACACGAGCGGTGTTCATAGCACGAATAGAATAGCAACACGAGCGATTTGAAATAAAGCAAAGGATTTTTCAGAGAGCTCAGCTGTTGTGTGGCACCAAATAAGTGTCTTATCGGTGGACACTACACGACGTATGTGTCGCATGAAAGGTGACCTTGTCGGATCCGTTCCCCACAACTTTCTCTAATTGAGTGCCATTACGAACAGTGACCCACATCTACCCATCGCATCACACATTTATTCCACAGTAGTTGAGAATCACAGAAACATTCTTACCACGTGTTCTTCACCACTTCATTCTCAACTTGGCCTCGGTATGTTTGCACGTTGTGATTTTTTAAAAGCTTTTTTGAATGATTGCTTGTACTGGCGCACTCATGAAGGGATGTTACTGAAGAAAGTTGTGTAGACGTCCATGATAGAAACTTATAATATATTCTCGTGCAGAAATGCAGTATCACAAATTTGAACCGTGCCTATAGATCGTCGCATGGAAATCTCTGATACGCACAAAAAACTCATCGAGGCACTGTTTCTTGAACGCGCAGCGAGGTGAATGGTCGTGGGCGACTGTCAACGTACAACTTTTGTAGTCAGCTAGAGTGAAACTAACGTTTCCAGATGAAATAGATGTTGCATTTTTCGCTATTTTTCCTTAAGGATCAAATATGGGGCTATTTTCTAGTGTGCTTTATAAGCCCCTGTGGTCAACACTTATAAACAGCTCTTGATCCTTTACTTTTTATTTACACTATGCGTATAGCCATATGCAGTTTTACAGAGAACATCTTGCTTTTATTTGTAATACGCACAAAAACGTCGCCATCTTCAATCGCGCTAACGCAGCCCTCTTCCGACAATTTCGGCGTGCACAGCCTGAACTTTGGAGTAAGATCGATGTTTCCTGAAAATGATCGCTATTTTATCTGGAAATGATAGCTTACAAGCTGCTCGTTAAGATTTTCCAATTTCATCAAGAATGGAAAAAGGAGACAAAACAGCTGGAAAGAAAGAGATGCCTTCAGGAGCATTTTATGTGCTTATATGCTGTGCCTTCAAACCGATATTAGAGGTATGAAAATTTCCAAAAAAAGCATTCATGAAAGTGGTTTGCGAATGTAGAGAACTTATGGAAACAATGAATATGCATGCGGAACCTCATTAGCTGAAGCTTTCCTAAATATCATTTCGGAAATAACCAAAACTGAATAGTACTGCCGCTTTAGCTGTAGAATAGGGAACAAAAAAGGTGACAGTGTGAAAGCCTCGTCCCATCTTTGAACAAAAATAGTGCGGAAAAACAAAATATGCGCCTTAATTTTTTGAGCCACTGTACTTCGAGCGTGAATATGCCAATAATCCAACTTCCTTGCAGTGGTCAAATATCCTCGCGACACAGCACTCTTATAATTTTAAGCAGCGATTTGTATCTCAATCGAATCTTCCACAAAATGTTTTCCCAAGCAGTAGCAGCAAACGGACCTTGGCTAACCCAAAACTGCACCTCGCCAGTCGTCCAAAATTCGTAAAGTATCAGCTGCCCTTTTAGAACATTGTATCCAAGACAAGTTGCTTCGTCTGGACGCATTACCAATTCGCTGAGTTCAACAACCATTGAATGATTTTTCCAGATCTGACCACATTCCTTCAAAAAACGCTACGTTAAAGAAAGATTGTAATGAATGTGAAAGATGATGAATGAACGGGAATGAAGAAATCAGAAGGCAATTAGAATGACACATAGAATTTGCATATGTGTGCTTTAGATGCGGTTCTCTGGCCTTTGTCTGAGGCGAATGCGCTGAATGTTTTCGCAACACCAGTGCATCGCCTCACATTAAAAGTCGATAATAATGTGATGCACTTTGCAAAGGAGTGAAAACTTGGACGCCTGATCCTGCTGTTTTAAAATTCATTTTCATTCTTATATTACCCCCTACGACAGAGAAATCTTTTGAGTTTTTCTCAACAGCACTTTATGCGATCATCTCGTTATGCTGTGCTTAGCTTCACTGGTGTAATAAAGACATAAGAGGAAAGTCAGAATCACCCAAACCTGAAAATCGGACTCCAAAATTGGTGCCGCACGAACGCAACCATTGTCCATATCCGATTTCGTTTCATATTGGCCCCCATAAACAACAGGAATCGCTTTGACCGAAAGATGAGGCAGCAGCTGCGTTGGAAGTTTCTTCGCGAACGAGAATCGATTGTGCACTTTTGAAGGAAGTATCACTGATACAGTCTACAAATTCAGTTATAAATTTAGCGCGATAATTCATCCACTATTTGGTTTTTTCCATCATTCACCATGCTAACTTCCTCTGCAGAAATGAAAGCGGAATGTTGCGCCAAAATATTCAAGGTAAGGGACCAAATACTGCAGTGAAGCGAGACGAAGACGCATACTACTCTGTAAAAGAAATTAAAGGTGAAAAGTTAAACCGAAGAAATATTATATAAGAAGACAGAACGAGGAAGAGGAATAAATGTTCGTAGAACACTATTGTGGGAAACTGTTTGATATTTCTTCAATAACAGTTAAAGTACCCAAAGGTTATATTGAAGTTGGACTCGAGGTTCGTATATTACTTGTAATTCCAGCTAATGCACTAGAGCGCCTTAAATTAAGCAGCTGAAGGCATTTGTCATTTTAAAGGTTTATAAGGAAATGCGCACTGAAGACAGAAACTCTGAAAATGACATTTGGCAGTTTTCCACGTGGTTTCCATTAGCTGAAGAGATCAACGCATTTTTAAGCGCTTTGAATATTTGAAATGCTCGCGCTCGTGTGAATAAAACCTAAGCTAGGATGAAGCTATCTAACGAGTTAAAATGAGCGAACGCTTTCAAAAAACTAAACAGATTATCACCTTCCATATTACCGGAAGAAGTGCTGGTGGATTGACAATGATGACGTGCTTAAGCAATTCGCTGTAGTAGTCCAGCCACAGATATATTCTTGCCTTCAAAACATTTGATCTCATAGCAGACCTTCAAAATTTCCATAAAATATTTTTCAAACTCAGAGGTCACTGTGTTACATCAAAATAGACGGCGGGCACAAGACGATTTCGCAGAACATGACAGCGCCGCTTATTAGGAAATGTTTGCGGTGTTGTTTAAAATCAAATGTGATTGACAGAGTTCAAACCTCCCCAATAACCGCTCCAAACAATAGACGCTTACAAATAATTTTTAGTTCATACGCAAGTATTTCGTTGTTGCACCTAGCTCATTGTAACGATTTCCATCCAACTAATCGATGATCAAAAAACAACTGTTGAAATATGGTAGTATTGCTGCGAACAAAATTCCTTAGAAAGCATCCCATACTCTAAAACGCAAACCTGGACGTACTTACAGTGAGTAATTTGTTGATCGGCCCAACAGGATTCATGTATGGAATAAGTGATGAGCCTGTTTGATCATAAATACAAATCCCATGTGATGGTTTCCCGGTTTGTTTCTCTCGCTCTAACACCAAACTTTGAAAAAATTCACAGTAACCGAAAAAAATTTTGAGATAATCGCTCACACGTACGGTTTTCATAATCTGAAAATAATCGAATATATATCATTAGACTAATTGTCATACCTCGTTTATTTCTTCATCATAGCATTATAAAAATGAGGAGTTTCGAAAATATAATGGAGTTATTGAAACGATCATCATCGAACCGATTCTGCGAACGTTGATTATGCTCTTAGCCATAGACACTTATCATATATTATTGCTATCGTTGAGAAGCGGTTTTACGCTCGAAGAAAGATTTAAAAAATTGCACACTGATGTGACTTTTGCTTCATAGACTTCACAAAATGTTTCGATCTCAAAACGTTCTATAACAGTAGATTTCAATAACTTTTTAGGAAGACATTTAACGAAAGATCAAGAATTTCGTCTAACGAATCGACAAAATCATATTATCTGAACTTCCAGCTGCCAATATACGAACTTTGAGCAGCCTTGAAAATAAAAGCTGCAAAGTTTCGACCTTTTTCGGATCTTCGAATGGCATCTCAACAAACACGATGCCATTGTCCTTTTCGTTAACCCAGTCACTCGTTAATCGTGATTGTGTTAGAAAGCGTCCGTACTTTTCAACATCAGGTCTCTGGTAGAAATTCTTGATTGCATCTGGTGCATTATACCTAAACAACCTTGTCAGAAAACTAGGACCAACTGCCTTACGCTGAGAAGGAAAACCTAATGCTGCTTAAAATGCGCGGAAAAAAAATGCCGCAGTGATTATATTTCAAAGTTCGAAGACTAAGAAGCTGAGGCAAATGCAGATGACTTAGCGGCAAGTTTCGAACACATCAGGAAGCATTTTCCGCGTGGATTGCATCCGTGCTTCTTTACTGTGCAGTCAATCGTGGATTTTTCACTCGAAATATTTCTCGTTTGTATTTTGGTGTTTTTCAGCTGTATTTCATGCTGTGTGTGATAGGGATAAAAATGCTCAAAATACTTTTATCGAATAAAGTGATTTTTTCCTTCGACATTGATGCAATACAAGTTTTAATGGACTAATCACTTTGGCCGAACATTTCAGTTTCCTTGTTGCATCCCCCTTTTGCCATGATGTGACGTTCTAAACAGCGTTTCTTGAGCATCTTCATAATCATTTAAGGAATTTTAGTTTTTTATGGGTTGTTTAATTTTGCAAAAATTCAACGCTTAGAAAATGCTTTCATGAAATTCCCTAAGAAATAGCTGACCGCACTAAATTGTTCTCTCTTACCGACAGTTTTATTCGCTGAAGAGTGAAAAATGGCTTTTTCTCATGTCGGATAATGTGGAAGGAACATATCCTGCAATATTGGTTTTCCATACAGCTTAAGGATGACTAAGGGCCTGGTTTACACAAGCGCGACTATCCTCTAAATAATTTAGATATCTTCTAATTCAATAATTTAAATAATTCGCTTTGAAAAATTCACTCGTCAGCGCGTCTGTGAGGAAAACATCGTGGCGTTGGAGTGCATAAATTTGCTGAACATTTAAGAGCGAAGAGATTCAATCATCCGGAAAACTTGATCATATGTCTGAAACGAATCCCATTCAATAATCCAGCAAGAAATCTAGAAAATCCTTTTTTATATTGATCAGTAAAAGGAAGAGAAAGCATCTCAAGAACGCGAAACTTCCAAGTACATAAAATCTTTGTTTGGTATCACTGAAAGCTTGAAGGGCTTAAATTTTTTTCGCCATCTTAAATATTTTTCTCGGCTGCGTCTTACATCAAACAGAACTGAGAACTGTGCGTGCGAAAAACCTTCCACAAAATGCAACAATTCGCAAAAATTGAAAATTGGCAAAAAAGTTTCCATGAGAATCCTAGGACAATTTGGAAAGTACCGGTTGCGTTTCCACAGGCAGCGTCAAAAGTATCATGAAATATAGGCATCATTAATGAAAAAACAAGACTATTGCTTGATGTAAATTCTATTAGATGAAGAAAACAAATCTGTACCCGAGTGTTTTCCTTATACTGATATATTCCTCGAATTTTGCCGCACATGAGTCGACGTTCTGCAACTGCTTTACCATAGCGAATAATGTTCACTTTGCAAACATTTCACCTCATAGAAAGCTCGCTGGATTCTTTGCCAAAAGGGAGCGGAAATAAATCCAACCTTTTTAGTGGCATCTGTTTATGTCTATAGGCAATTTTTATAACAGGCGAAATGAACTGGTGATCCGCGTCAAAGCGCCTTCATAATAAATTACTTGTATTCGTATGCCCACTATTAAATAAAGTGATGGCGAGCTGGCGGCTTTTTCAATGAAAAATCATTTTTCGACAATACATACAGGATTTTCCTACAAGCCCTCCACAAACAGCTATGCTCCTGTAGCATTCACAAACACGGAACGATCCTTCATTCCAAACGTGTTTTCTAAGCGGTTTTTTTTTGAACGATCTCACGAATAATGTTCACGTTGTGGCGCACTGAATGGAAACGAGATGGGGTTACAAATGAGTGACCACTGTGCTGACACGGAAGCAGAACACACCGTGCATATCAGGCATGTTGTCTTTCTTGTCCACACGGTAGCACTGTGTAGCTTCTTTACATAGGTTATATTTGCAAGTGCTCGTTCCATCATTTACTACAGCTTTTGTTTAATTCAGACTTTTTTCTTTAAAATAGGAAATCAATTTCTGTTTATAGTTGATTTTTTAAGTTTGTCTTCCTTTACCCGTTTACTTTAATCTCTACTTGAAAGCGCGTAAAACCTCAGGCTGCGGCACAATATCCGAAAAGCTGAAAAATGCTATGCAAACTTTCCTACGAAACTTCGACTATTGTCGCAGTTTCGTAAAAATTTAAAAGGCAATAAATAACCTCGTCATATGCTCTCAACCATCGCGACATTTGAAAATCTGTGTTCAACTCTGGTGGTATTTTATCAGCAAGGCGAAGCCGCAGAGCCGATAATTGTTCATTCATTGCCATCAATTAACCAGTTTCACCTGACACCTAAAATAGACGCTGCTTATTTATTCATCAGAAACACATGCGCGGATCCGGCAAACAGTCAGCAAGTCGTGCTCATTTAAACATACTGTTATGATGGCATCTGTAAGCATGAAATGAAAATACAGCACAATGAAGGATGAAAAAACAAAACAAAATTGCCGACGAATGATGTCATTTCTTCAGTTATATAGATTGAAGTTCAGAAAACCACAATATTGAAAGTATTCATCAGAAGAGACTCTTTCGAAATAAAAGCTTTTGGAACATGCCAGATATATATAGGATTCATGAATACATATATGTATATATATACATATGAATATATATGTATATATACATATATATATATATATATATATATATATATATATATATATATATATATATATATATATATATATATATAGTCAAAAACTCGGATATTCTTTTCTGTGTGGCATGGCAGTGGCTTGGAGGTACTATCAACCTCGCTGTGTTGCTCACTAGTTCCATTTTATCTACCTATTTGGCTTCCATATCGGCATACTTTTGTGGCAGCATGTCTCAGTGAAAACGTTGTTCGATGACGTAGTTGTTAACAGACTCTCTCCATCTATCGAGAACGAATGTTGGCCGAATCGGCGTGTTTATTTTTATGAAACGGCAGTCTGTTTGATCGAAACACAGTATGACTTCCTAGAAATAACTTTAGAACGGGGGAGGGGAGGAGAACTGTATTCTTGCTGCTGAAGGGAATCGCGCGACACGAAAGTTACAGCATTCGACTGCGATGTCGCATTAGAGAACGCACTAATTCAATAAGACACGCTTCCTTTGGGTTCTCATTATGTTCTTTCACGAAAACAATCCCTTATAAAAAGTAAAAAATGTAATGCACTTTTTTCGACATTGGGAAACTAGGCAGATAAGATGAAGATGACTTCGCGGCATGCACTGGAAAAAAGACAAAAGAAAACTAAAAACCGGTAAAGTTAAAATGAGGAATTATGACGGCATTGTACGCCTCGTAAGCCAATCTAATAGTGGTGCAAGATCACTAGTAACCTCCAACCTCCCCCACCCCTCTCAAGCTCTCTTCAATAGCTGAGATGTACCTAAGCATGTGAAAATTAGTTCTAGCTGATGCTCTCGTCTTTCTCTTTCTTTTTCTCATTTGTTATGATTTGTCGCGAAACGTCACAACATGTGCCATATGTTTTTCGTTTACTTTTTGTCAACGTGTAGATCTTCTGAGCAATAAAGACGAGAGAATTACCGAACTGAGCAAAATATCACCGACATAATTCTCACATAAATGACGAAGAGCTGCGGTAATTCGTTACACTTTTTGATGCTCACAATGCATCGCTTGCTTATTTTTTCATTTGCTCTGCGTCAAATTTATTCAACGAATGGGATCTTTTGTATTAACCATACACGTCAGCTATTGTGTATGAGATGGAATAAATAAATTTCTGTGAAAGAATTACTAAAATTATCAATATGGCGACTCAGGTCTCTATAGAAGAAAAAAATCTTAAAATGGTGAGAGGAGAAATACGAATCTGATAGAAAGAATAATACCACTAAAGTCATCAAATGCTTAAATCAAGCACTCTAAAGTGCACAAGGTCATTTTAAAGCAGAGGAAGAAGTCAGTTGAGAGAAGCAATGTTCGTTTTTTAGGAGGCAAAGAAAAAAAATTGAGAAGAACACAGCCGCGAATGTGGCTAGCTGAGGACGGCAACCCGACTAGGTGACAAAAGTTGGGCTGGAAGTTGTAGAGAATGGGACTCAAGAATACGAAGAAGGCAAGGAGAACAGGAGAAGATCATATGGGTCGAAAGAAAATATAGAACTGCCGGCAAATGGCGATATGAGAAACGACAGCTGATGATGTCGACAACGATCTCAAATTTATTCACAATGAGGCGATTTCGGCCGATAAAGAGGAAAAAAAGTGAAGAAATGTGTGAAAAGATTAAATGTGATATGATTTAGTCTCTCGCTCATATGAACAGCCAGTTTAAAAGTTACCAATTTTGACCAAACCGACTACTCTTGTAAACTTACCTCGATGTAAAATAAGATTTTGTAGTCCGAGCGAACAGTGGAAAATGAAAATATGACTGCACTGTAAGCATGGATCATCCCACTTTTGAATGCAAATAATACTTTCACAAGGTGGTTTGTCATTGCAGAAGAAAGTTGAGGTGATCGACTCTATGATTTACGCTGTAGGCATCAAATTTTGAAAGTTTAACGCCAAAGGATTCATCAGTTGAAACTGCCGGGCAAACAGATATTCATGCATACATGCGTGAACATTAAAATAACCTGGCCATCGCACATATTTGCAGAGGGAAATTTGCAAATGTCAGAACGGAATAAATAAATAAACTTACGAAGTCTTTGACGTCCAGCGCACCGAAAACATTAGAGAGATTATGTAGAGTGCGCCGTTTCGCGTGCGTATCTGAGTGACCTGAATAGGATGTTGGACTGTTCATGCCTAAGACAGGATGAGTCGTTGCCGGTAGACGCTATCACACATCGACTCGTAACATGATCACTGGATTGGCGCAACCGGTTGGGTTGGAAGGTGTCCAGCTGGAATGGACTTGATATCCATTTGTCCCACTTATTGCGGAGATGCTCGCCGACCCACTTGTTCTGTTGCAAATAAGCACAGTCGCTGCGCAGTGACAACGTACTTCAGCAGTAATTCTTATGTTCATTGAAACTCGGGGCTGAACTCTACAAACTTTTTGTTGTGCAGTGATATTCAACAGCGGTTATGATCCAATTTTTTTTTACGGGATTCTACTATCATATGTGTCAGCTGTTAGCACTTCCCATCCTTACATTGTTCAGTGGTGCACGATAACCACAGCAAGAGAGAGGTGGGCTGGCAGTGGTTCTACCAATGAAGCCGGAAATCAGCACGTGGTAGACTTCAATATGCCATGAAAGTTCTGTCTCGCCAGCGCTTGCTGCCCGAAATAAACTGCATTGAAACTAGCTGAAAGTGTAGACCCCACCAAATATGAGCTTATTTTTGTATGAGTCAAATATGAACATTGGTTAGCCTGTTGCTAACTTTTATGTGCACAGTCACATTTTCCTAGAGGAGTTTTCCCAAAACTACCCAATCATTTTAATTACAACATTGTAAGATGAATTCAGCTGTGACTTCTTAAGCTAGCCAACTGAAAATCAAGAGGACTAATGGAGTCAGCTGAAAAATAAGAATAAGAAATGATCACAGCATTAATGCTTCAGAATATCAAGCATCATTGAAGGAATTAAATCAGTATGGAAATTCGCACGCAAATGCTGGACGTCTTAGACACTTTTTTGAATCAGTTACGAAATTATTCATTCAGAAACTTGACGATGCATAGTTAAAATTGATTCATCACTTGAAGCACAACTCGGCGATGTGATCTGTGAGATGATACAGCCCGTTTTATGAGTTCGCTGTGTTACGATAACTTAGACAAAGAAATACACAGCAGTGATACTTGCTAAACCTATTTTCCTCCTTTTTTTCTCGATTTGTGGATTTCAGCAAAATTATCGAATTATGCAGCAGTAGCCAGCAACCTTTCGAACGTGTTACTGAAAGAACATCAATATGAGAGTCCAAAAAAGTGTAACAGTTTGAAACGACGTTCTCAGCATGCATTGAGGCGTTTTAGCTCCGCCTAAACTAAATACGCCTCTTTTCATTCAAATGGTGCAAAACCTCCTAAAGATTTCCCATGATTGGTTGGCTCATCTGCTGGCTTTGATAGCAAGTGTTGAATGTTTTCAGAGTTGACTTCCTTGTTCACTCACCTTCCCCACCTTTGATCTAAAAACGATACAAGCAGACAAAAAACAAGATGCTGCTTGAATGGGTGATTTTGCAGGTGCCGAGAAATGAGCTGGCTCATTCATTTCCAGTTGATATCAAATTCGAAAAATATTCTGCGCTCTCCAAAGTGAAGATTGTCTGAGAAATGTGGCGAATCAAAAAGAAAACCTACATCAGAAGTGCTGGCTACGCCTGCGAATGACTGCTTTTAGGAATTCGATACAGCGTCTTAGTAAAAATATTAAAAGAATCACCGGATCATGTTAATGGAACCAACAAGAATTACACTTGTGCTATAAAGCAATATTTTTTAAAATTCTTGTGTCACATGCCAAGCATAAGCATCAATTTAAATGTGCTCGTAATTGTTTTATATGGACTCGCTTCTGGCAGTCAGTCAGACTCGACTTCCCCGATATCTGAACTGTTCTTGGCAACTGCGGTAACGGAATAAAGTGCTTAACACGGATAATCGACGTCAATACTTAGAAAGCACAAAGTTATTCGCAAAATTTCTGTAAGTGCAGCGGTAAGAGTGCTATGAGGATGCTGGTCATCATGGCCACTCACCTTCGTTCTGCAGTCGTAGGAAGCACTCTCAGCGCAGATGCCAGGAAGAATTTTGCATTCGGTTTCACCGAACTGCCGCAATCATTACTGCATTCACGTTGAAGAAGTGCCATGAGTACACGACACATAGGTCGGGATATACAACAGCCTTAAGAAGCCTGAGGTCAACGATAAACGCTCATGAATTTGCGCAATTCAGCAGCGAAAGTTACGAAAACTGAAGGGAAACTCACTTTCTGCAGCAAAAGAATTGCGGCACCTGTGAGAAATGAAAATGCGTTTTCTTCTGCAACAAAGCCTCACGCCAGATTGAGACCATATATATTATTGAAAATATCACTTCAGTTCACACTAACCCGCTACTGCACTACACTGTGAAACAGTACTGAGGCATGCCCTATGTCTGAGTTACGTTGCTTTCTCTGTCATGAAGCCATTTTTTGAGCAATCAGCATCATCTTCGTGGGTGGCCATCGGTAGAGCAGGTGTCTTCCGCGATCGATGACGTTTTACTCCTTTAACGGAGCCTAGTGAGCAACGTGTCATCAGCTGAGAATGCAATCCGCCGTTAAATTAGGAGAAGGGATAGATGTTTTGAGGCGCACAGACATAAGTTCAGTTTCAGGAAGTAATTGTTTAGTGTTATATAAATTTGAAGCATATTATAAAAGTGTTGCATATTGCATCGAACTCTCGAAGTGGAAAAAATTGCTGCCAGCTCTTTGAATGATTGCAAATGTTTTTAATTATGACGAATGAATAAGCACGGGAACAACAAGGTTTTAGCTTTCTCTAAATTTCCATAATCAGAGTGAACAGCGTTCATTCGAGGCTGGTGAGATTGCTTGCGTGGCATTTCATGGCTTTATGAACTTTTCGAATGTTGATTTGCAGAATTTCTGACAGCTGTTGAAGGTTTATAGGCTGCTGATAGCGCAGTACTGGAAACGTTTTCCTGTTGGGATATGTGTTGTTCCTCAGCATGTGCGCAGAAAATGTTTTTTGCACATTATTTAAGGATCAAGCGCTTTCAATAGTCAGTCTTATGATCTTGGTCAAACTTGTGATCCTAATTTCTTGCAGTAGTTCCTTGTTTACTTGTCTCCAGAATTACTCCTCAGAGTTGTCTGCAAGATGCTATTTAATTTGAAACTCTGTTACGGTTTTAAATCAAGTCCGCTTCAGGATAATTTAAAATGACCAACTGGAAGCTCGTCGAAACTTTCCAGAACTATTTCAATAGTGACGGTGAAGAGTGTCTATTACATTTTAGAGGAAGCAGAGCAGCATTTTCCTCACGAGATTAAAGCGTTTTGAGGAATCGGCTTTTTTTGGGATGAATGCTCACAATCGCTATAACGAGGCAATTAAAGGAAGTACTGAATAGTGGGCATAAGTCATCCAGTTAGTACAAGTTGTGACGCCTAATGTTTCGGCTGAGGTGTTAAATGAGATAATAAATAACAAGATGTGCCCTCCGCAATAATCTCATACCAGCTGCTGCTAACAACGGATGAATGTGTGCGTCATTAATCACTAATAAATGCTGCAGATCCTTTCAAAGAATAATTTCGTTGCTTTGAAGTGCTTAAATATGAAGCAAGTTTCTTGATATATTATACCATATGAAAAGATGGAATCAGTTAGCAAAGGATAACTTCGACAGATAAGTTCCGCCTCTGCTTGTATTCCGCATAAATCGCGGTTTGCTTCGCTCTGAAGCGCAGCTCTTTCTTCTCTCCCTTCTTTCCTCCTCCTCCCTCCCGCCTCCACAGCCGCTCTATCTGCCAACCTAGCTTAGTAATCCAACCAGGAACTTGAAATTTACCAGAAATCAGGACAAGATTGCACTTTTTAAAGCATTCTTTTGTCGGTCAACAGCCATGGCATGCACAGACAATGTGTTAAACCTATATGGAAACCTTGATTGCAGCATGGAAATTTGCCAAATCTAGTTGGAAAAATGAATGCATCGCTTTAGTGGAGAATGAAGGAATAGCAGGCAAGAACGACGGAAGTGTAAACGGTGTAAGAAAGACTTATTGAAAGGCAGAAGCGCATTTTAATTACAGGAAATATGCATCAGAGCAAGTGAAGAAGAGTCAGGTTTTGTGTATTAAAAAGTTTTGTTTAAGCTGCCTGAGGCGAAATACTTTCATCAGAATTTCCTATTTTCTCCATTGATAAATGACAAAAATTGTTGTGTGAAATCTAAAAGCTATTTCTAGTTTTACCTGGCTCATCATCCACGAAGTTCTAGCGAGAGTAATGCATGTCTTTGTCAGTGATAACCACAGTGCTGTTACCTTAGCACATTTAACGAGGGCAGTTGCATTCTTTATAATATCAGCAAAGGAAATGGTCGTAGTTGAAGAATAAGTCGTAGTTGAGGAACCACTGCATCGATGGAGTGCATACGCCTGTTTGTTCAGTTCATTTCAAATGAACATTCATGCCTATTCGAACGCTGAAGTGGAAATAATATTGCTGCAAATTCACGGGTGTTGCTGCGAAAGTTTTCCACACGTTGCGCAACGACGCCATCAGCAGCACTGCGCAGTTTATGATGCAGAGAGGACAGGAAAGAAGATATTTCCGTTTTTCTGGAATAAACAAAAACGACACTATAGAGTTTCTCCCCCTTAGCGTTGACTGAAATGACAGGTCAGCAGTTTGAGCATCAAGAAAAAAAAAACGCGAGCACACATCTGTCGTAGTGTTCCATCGTCGTCGTCAACATTTGAGTGAGAGTAAGTTGAAACTTATGAATCTCTCATTACCTCGTGTTTCGCCTCCAGATGTGGCCGTTCGACGAAATAATCCACGCCACCACCAGCAGTTCCTGCGCAAATCACAGTATTGCCACTTCTCTGTCAGACAATTCATTAAATGGTCAGCTGTATATGTTTCCTTCGCTATAGGGAAACGAAAAGCCACCTATTTATTGAAATTGAGCACATATGAAAAGGTTTCAGTGAAAATGCCGATTTCTGCGACGAGTGGGAAAACAGACGAATAAAAAATAAGCCGAAGCATTCCAGAATTAAGCGACGAAACAATAATTATAGGAATACGTGTGATTTGTATAGGACTGAAACAACATTGGATGTTAAGTCGGAATAAGTCAAAGTAGGATAAAGGGAAGATCACTGAGCATTTTTTTATGTTAACGTATTATGCTTGAGATATGCTGTGAATGAGCAGCTTTGTTTTAAATTGAGTTAAATGAGGGATGAGAACTCTAGAGAACACTAATGCATTCCGCTTCACAAAAGCGTTTCTCTCCACATTCCGTCGATTTTTTTGCCTAAACAAGGTTAGCAGTGCTTTTTCAGCATTTCGGTAGAAGGAATAAAGTTTTTGTTTCAACATATACAGTTCGGACTTCGATTAAGAATATCTCATTATTCATACGGAGCCCACATCAAACAACTACAAATATTCCTCCCACTTGCATGCTTTTGCATATTCACTGCTGAAATGAGTGTTGTTTGCTACTTTCTTCGCTCTATCACGTTCCATATGGTACATGAGATGCAAATACTACTCCAACTGGCCAAAAGTAATATTCGCTTCCCTGTAATCTCATCTCTGTTGCTTACCCTACTTCTTTCCAGGCACGTGGCTAAGCTATACAAGCACATATTATCGTGGTGTCGAGAACCAGTATGGAATATAATTTTATATAAATAACCTTTTTTTCCTGAAGCAAAAGACTTGCACTCGAGTCCAATTCTCCCAAAATTTTGATTTTTGCCCCTTTTTTTGATAATTATGAACAAATAAGATTCAGTGGAGAAATCGTTGCTGAGAGAGAGAAGAAAGTTAGCACTAGACTCGCTCTTCACAGCATCGCTATGACAATCCATGTAAGAACAGTAGACCTGCTGTTGTCCTAAAGGTGACTTCTGCACTGTGACTGTTTCATCGGTGACGCTCCTTTCAGGAAATTTCTACTGTTGGCGATGCGCGTTGATAGATATTTAAATGCCACAGTGGGCTACTAATAAGCACAACAAAACTGCACGCCTCTCTCCCCTACCTCCCATCTCGTGTACGTGAAGGCTTTTTGCTCTGCTCACTGATGAACGGATAGCCAATTCGCCCTTTCCCTGACCGCAACAGAATTTTATCTGCAAATGCAAATGATGAAAGGGCAGCAAAATTCCTTTTGAAAAGAATGGGAGATGCGTGACGTTCCAGCATTTCCGTAGCTATTTTGTAAAGGATTTTTCTTGAAAACTGCTTTCAATCCCACTCAGTTTAAAATGTTGAGGCAACCGTTCTCACATCGTTTAATAACATCTTTCAGTGAGCTTGGAATCATGGCGCTTGTTCAACGGCTTCTGACGCAGTTCACAGAGAGTTAATTAATTAATGCTGCGAAACAGCCTTGAAACAATCATTAAAAACATATCGTCCTTCCCGACGAACAATCGATATCGTTCTCCCTTAACATGATCCGCGCTTTCCCCAAAGAATAGAAATATTATTCGATAATCACGCAGTATTTTCCTTTGTATAATGGTAGACTGGAAGCGTAAACTCTACTGGAGGATTTCGGCGAGTTACGCATCGTACCTACACTTGCTGACGACGTGCACGTAAATCTGGCAAAAATGCGCATCCCTTAAGGGGCTCAGAGAACCGAATTGCATCGACGAGATCAACTGGTTACGATTAAGCAGGCAGCCGTTCTTTATTTTTCACTTCGTCCTTCAGCTCAAGTCAGCACTCGCCATTTTTTTCACCAACCTACACTCTTACATATGTAAAGGCCTTTCTACTGGAATTACCGCTCATTCATCCGGTTCACGATTCAGTCTGCACTCCTCGATCATAGCTTCCACTGGCAACGAATACTAAAGGATCGAAGGGTTTCCGTTATCCGATCAAATATTGCTTGACACCATATGGCATAGCCTTAAGCATTGCCGAAAGATTATTACAGAAATACAGATGACGTCTTGCGTCAAAGATCTCCCTAGCATGAGGTGCAGAGCTCTTAACCGCCTCTATGGATGGCGTTTAAGTGTATGCTATGTCTGCGGTATGGCCGAGGCACCCGCGTTGTTTTATATGCAGCCATTAATAAAGCTTCATTTTGCACTCTCATGACTACAAAATTGACGTTTTGAGAAAAAAATCAATCGATGCGGGTGTCATTTTCCTGAGAACTTTAAATTCAATACTCTGCTCGGCAGCTCTCTTAGCCATTTCTCGTCTGCATCGTAAAATTTGGCTTACTGAAACCATCAGCAATTGACAAAGTCACTGAAAATTGTGCTTCCATGAGTAACTAACAATGAAGCTCCTGCCATAATTATGCACACAAATCGTTCTTGCTGGTATGATAGTGACCTAATGGTAATTAATCGCGAAAGGTGCCGGTGTTAAACTGGCTTCCAGAGCCTGTTTGTGAAGCGAGCTTCAGGCGCTCGCATATGTGGAGACTTTTCTACCGTATTTTTATCGACGAATGACGTACCCATATCCACTGATGTGAGAACATAAGCCTGCGCTATAATATGAGCTACGATTAGATCCGAAAAAGGCATATCTTAGCGATAATATGCTGAAAAGTTTTTTGCCGGCCACCTACTTTTCAAATGTTAAGGTGGTTACTGTGACATTAGCAACACGCAAATTTATCCACCTAGCAACTTCGGCCAACCGTCTGAAATAAGAAGCATTGGGACAGCTGAACTTCTTGCGGTGACGAATACCCCTTAATGATTGCACAGCCACACAACTCGCTCGGGAATTCGGTGCTGTGGATGCATGCATCTGCGGCGCATTATTTGACAAAATGAGATAGCTGAGCGGATACGATTGAATTCTTCGTTTTAGTTGTTTTCTTTCTTTTGCCGTACATCTTGTCAAGCCATAGAAAGCTCACCCCTGCCCCACATATTAACAGAACATTTCACTGACGTTTGCGCCTCCATTATTTGCACTGCAGTGCGAATGCGGCATTTAAATGAAACATTTAGCATCTTCATTCTGGCTAGTTGTAAATGACTAAAGTGGGTCTCTGATATGGGCTGAAAGTATTGCAGTACCGTTGACAGGTCCATAACACATGAATTCAGCGCAATTCAAGGCACCACTTCAACGCATCTTCTGCAAAATTATTTATTCCTACTCTTACTCAGGGCTAAAACCTTGATGTCATCGAACGAAGCCAGTAAAGGTATAGTTTACATTCATCAAACAAGTACTTTGGGAACTATGGCAGCTTCTGCTCCTGCTTACGGCCCGGAAACATCGCTATTAGTACGTTTAGCTGATCTAATTGCACGCAGCGCCTGCTGCAAACATAAATCCTTTATTGAGAAATAACTGCCGTTTACAGCGGTCGAACGAGAATATCATACTGGGGCAGCATCAGCAAGGTGGGGAGAATAAATATGTTATTGGTGGCTTTCGGCAGACAGACCTATTAAAGTATGAAGCAGTTAACAGCCAATGAAGTGAGCACACTATCAGTTCAGAAACGGGAAAGCTGGAGGATATTCGAAGTGAACTTCGCTCCACGTCTCAGCATTCTGGGCTCGTCGTGTCGCCAACAAACAAACTAGTGAGCGAAGTTCTTTGGGTGTGCTTAAACCCAAAATGCGTGCACTTAACTACTTGCCATAATGGCCCTTCCGCACTGTTAGTTGAAAGTTGGCTGACGAAAGTACTGCATACGCTGGTCGACAGTCAATCTTGCTTCGCTCGTGTTGTGTGCTTCGTCTACTGATCCTGTTTTATAGCGATTTTGGTCGATTAAAACAGACATCTAGATGCTGCGTTCATCATAGCCTTTCTGTGGTTGTGTGTCTTATTAAACCATATGTTCAAAGCCTTTATCACTTCATTCGTTGCAAGGTGACTGGTTTTCTGTACGAAAAAATTTATGGCCGACGGTGTTGAGTACTTCATTAGGCATACGCTTGTATTTGAGGAATGTCACATAAATGTTGAAGATGCAAAATGACTTCATTTGTGGCATTTAAGCGGAATGTTCACAGGTCTTCGACGATTTATGGAATCAATCTGTGGCAGTTTCTTCTTATCTATAAGTGGATGATCACTTTTTTGGGGCATATCATTTGTTCATTAAGCATTTTTTGCTGTCAATATAGCTGTCTTGAGCTGTTCGCACTCGACAAGGAAGCGTGATAGATTTTAACGCTTCCATGTTAACGCCATCACACCGATGCAATTAGCTGCAGCACGATCGCGATGCTTCACATCTGCTAAATAGAAATTTCCATAATTCTTGGGTGCAGAGGACAAATAGCGGCTCCGGGCCATTATCAATCGAAATTCAATTTGAAGCGTTGCCGTACTTCTCAGAAAATTCGAGACTCCGTCACTTCCATGTAATCGCTGCTTGTCCGTCACATTCCGGCAACAATACTTTTGGCGATTTCTCACATAGGAGGGTGTGAAGGGCTACAGACCACATATTAGCTAGTCACAAAGTATGAAATATTGTAATAGTTTTGAGGCCAGCTGGTTGCATATAAGAATTAGAGCTCTGTTCTCCTCTGTAGAACCAAAATATATGCGAGAACATTCTAGAAAACCCCGCTTTGAAATCGAACAGAAGCCTGATAGACCAAAATAATAAACAGGTCAACCTTTTCTTCAGATGAGTTTAACAGTCTTCCTGATGATGGCTGACAAAGTGTGAGGCATACTTCCTTTCAGTTAGTTTTAGGAGATAGTAAGAGAGGACAGTAATGCAAACTACGAGCGAAGTTCAACTGATGTTAATTACGGAAAATCGGCATCTTTCTCCTGTTGAAGCTATCTCCAAAACAGTTTCCAATGTCCTACTTCACGTAAGTTCGTCCGGTATTCGTGTAATTGCGTAGTTCATTAACATTCATGTAGTCACTTAGATGTATGTTGCCGACCGGGTGAATTCGCTTACCTAGCCCCTAAATGGGTCATTCTAGAAGCAGCTGCGGATGTCCGCACATATGATTACAGTTCATTCGCTTGGGCAGCATATAAAAGAGCCAAGTCAGGTAACTAAATGAAAAGCTTCATATATGGGAAGGTGTAGTAGATGTATTTGCTTAGGCTCTCGCTGAAGTTTTATTCAGTTTTCCTTAGACTGGTTCTCACCACCTATTTCTATATAGGAGTGCTTGACTAAGTTTCATGTGTTTCGAAACATTTATGGGTGGTCACATTGAATGCCGTCGAAAATTGAAAATAGTATGTTTTATGACCTCAGTGCATAGAGATTTATTTAATGAAAGATGTTAATCATAGCAAATTGAAACGCCGTAAGGGGTGCATCCGAGAAGTTTAGTTGAATTTGGACGTTTCCACTAGGTTCTAAAGCGTAGTTACATCGTTCAATGAAATGCTCCTTCTGTGCATCGGCCACGCTGCCTTCAAAATTCCATTAAAAATTGCAAACATTAGTACGCATATGTATATTTCTTTGCCACAAAGCCATGTTGAATAGCGAAATTGGATCAATGAAGGGCGCTCCGAGGCAACGAGCAGTCATTTTTCACCATCGACGCCTTTGAGTTTCAGCGCTCCTGACTAATGAATTGTCTCACTAGTGCAGCATTTGCTCTTTGATTCATGAGAGTAATGCACGAAGTTAATTTTTCATTGAGGCGATCCTTATGTCGAATTGATTGTCTATGCTCACAGAATTCATTAAAACGCCCATCGCAAGTACTTCGAAATAACGGCATTATGGCATTGATTGAAGATGTGTTCTTCGACAATGCTTCATATTTTCATTGGTTAAATATACTGACGTAGAATGTTTGTTTGGCGCGGATACTTCAGGTTCATTGGAAGAGGTGAACGCAGGTGCCAAGAGAGGAGCGCTATTATAGAAGCTCTCTCCGACACTACTTCTAATCGAAATTCGTTGATGGCAACGTAGAGAATTTCATAATGTTACATGTATGCGCATTCCTCGTTCACACGTTAGCGTAACGTTATTCTGAGCTGGTTTGCGATAATTTCTGCGAGTTTTAATCACCTGTGACTACGCACTGTTATATCGAATTCATGATTCATTTCCTGTGCATTGCCATTTGATTCCACTCAGACCTCTCTACTTATCATCGGCAACAGGGAGTGGTGCGCCCTTTCGTTTTTGTTTCGTCTGTTTCGTTTAATGCGTTGCGACAAAAAACAAATTTATTTGTTCTACTGTGAATGTTGTGAACAAACATCGCAAATAGTGCGTATAAACACGCGTGTAAATACGAGCAGCGCTTCCTCGCAACAGTAATGAGGCTGAAATGCATTACCTCTTTTGACCTATACAATACTTAAACTTTATTTCAGAGGCTCCTTCGTAGCTGCGACAAAAAGAAGGGAAACCACTTCGTAGCAAAATGCTTATTTTGTCATGTAATTGCAGCTTTGAAGTGGTTATCTGCACAGAGCTACGACATCCAAAGCGATCACATCATCTGGCCTGATGTGTAGGTTTATTGTTCTGTGTCAAAATTATATTGCATCTGTCCCCAAGCGAAGCTTCTAAGTATTTTTGTGAGCATGTTGAGCAAGTGCCATCTCATAAGCTGCACTGTTGACGAGTGAGCTGAAAGCTAAGCCTCAAATAGTGCAGCAAATAACGGCAAATACTTTTAGAACGTAATGTTCATTGCTTAGAACAACCCGGTCAAACTAATCATTCCTCAACGATTGAAATGAGTTCAGCCACACTGCGACTGAGATGAGTTTGGCTGGCGATCGAAATCTATCCGAAAATAGTTCCTTCGAAGGGCAAATTAGCCCGAAAGTAAGCAGACATTTGCAGTCTCAATCACCGATTTGCGCTGCTCAGAGAGCAGAGATCGAATTTTTTCTCTTAGCAGACACACAGATGACAACATTGAGGCGAGTGATGAGTTTTAATCCATGCAAAACTTTAACAGAAATGAGCACCATTATGCTCGCTAACTGTTGGTGTGGTTGCAGTGGTTACAATCTGCTACAGTTATATGCACAACTGTTTCGTCTTCACGGTCTACCAACCTTGTCATACCCAGGTTAATTCCATTTCCACTGGCAAATGGCAAAAGCAAATGGCAGCAGCGAAAGGCCATCCTTTATCCAGCACACTTTATCAGCTGCCATTTACCTTACTAAGGAAGAAGCACAACGCTAACTGCGAGAAACACTTTCCTCGTGCTTTTTGTTATTTCGTTGTATGTACTGAGCAGGGGCGCACTCATTTTTTGTACTGTTTGCATGCCCTTTATTCATCTCTGTTTTCATGAGTACTCGACCTGTTGACGCGTTTATGCTGTGTTAGATGCAATTTTATCGCGAGCCGGACAATATCTTCTTTACTTTCAAACAGTACCAATGCGAAGAAGCTAATTCTTTCCCACGATATTCGGAAAAAGAGGTTTTAGGTGACACGCTTGAAAGGAAGCCTGTATTTCTTCTTGAGGTTACAGCTGCAACAATCCAGAAAAGATGCCTAAATCATTTTTGAAGCAAATGGGTAAAAGCATCTGCAGCTCACTAAAACGGCATGTTGGATCTGTAAATGCAAAAACACGAATGGAAGGGGCACAATACCAATGAAAGTGGTTCTCTAGACCACTTTGGTAAATTATAGCTTTAATGAATAAAATGGCCTCTTTCGTCAACAATTGTCAAATGCATTCGTCTCAAAGAGGAAACGAAATGACTGGGAGATTTAAAGCAGAAAACCACAAACACACCGACAACATCCTACTATAAGTGGTGAAAAGTATCTTGTCGCCTCTCCCGGTTTTTGTTTTGAAACGCAGCAAACGGATGATTTTCCTCTCCTATTGTAGAGTGCATTCAGCCAGCTCATTCTGCTTTCTAAATGGCCGTTGTGGCAAAGTATTGCTGCAACTCACTCGCACCGATGTGCATGATCTCCAAACTGGAAAGAAGGACGGGCTTAGGAAAAGGAAGTTGCTGATTCAACTATTTGATTTTTTATCACAACGGGACACTAATGGGTGTTTATTTTCCGCCGCTTTGACGCACTAATTCATCCAGTTCTGAGGTTGCAAGGAGGTAATAGTAGTGTTTTCTGCGGGAAGTATGGAATCTTCTTCGCTATCGCCATTTGTTACAGCTTCTCTGTGGGATACTTTGGGGGAGGATCACTTCCTAAGGCAAGAAAACTGGAAATTCGTTCGAACACGTCGTAGCAAGCTCGATAATTTTTCAAAGATTAGTCGTATTGGAAGTTATACGTGCATATTTTTACTGTCATATTTCATCAAACTGCATTTTAAAGAAAATTTTGAAGCCAACACGGCTTGAAACGTAGAGCCGAATTCTTGAATAGTGTGCACGTACGGAGCCAGTGGGAGAGTGGTCTTACGTTTCTGCGTATTTTGGAATCAATGGTGGGCGACTAAAAGTTTTGTCATTTATAGAATACCGAAGAACGTACACACCGAAAACTTCGAGTGTGTCTTCTTATAATCGTTGCCTGGCGACACATGTAAATTGGAATGGAGACAGTGTTTGGAGAACATCATTGCCTTTTTTCGATGACATAGTTGTGTATTTATCGCCACACTGTGCTAGCTCATCGCAAAATGAGATCTCTCAGCGTTATTTATCAACGACAGAAGCCGAGCAAGCTTAGCGAGAACGAATGTTTCATCTGTGCGACGCACACTAAAAATTATGTTTCAGCCACCATGTGAATTGCCTTACATTGTCAAATAAAATTTTCAGACGTTTCTAAAAGTTGCATATTTAGCTTCGACGACAAACATATACGAGCCTTTTGAAATTTTCCTTCATGAAACTAACTAATTTTTCGACTGGTTGACAATGCCCAGTCACTGTAATTGAACGTGGTGCTGTGAAAGATATAGACAGAATTTTGCATCCTCCTCCTTAATAGTTTGTAAAATTGGGAGAATACAAGTGCAAATTTTCGAAGACTGCGTTGAAGGAGATGGAAGTTTCACTGAGTATCAGGAGCGTTAAATGCATTTAGGTGCTTCAAGAGCTCAAGTGTTGTTAGTTATAACGGTATCACTTTTGTGCTCGAGCATTTCGTAGGAATTTTTTGGAATGTCGGGTGTAAGTGAAGTTTTTGTCTCAGTTTGTATAATTGTAAATATGATTCTTTCTATAATGACGAGTTTAATGCTAATGCGTAGAATAAATATAGCAGATTGTGGATGGTTATATGCACTCGACGCAGTAAGCATGTTGCACATTTTCTTGGTTTAGTAAATGAAATATTCGAACGATTTCGTTTTGGAAGATCCATGAACAAAGATGGGATGTTCTATCCTTGTGCATCACTCAACCACATGCTGAACTTCTTCACGTTTTTTTGAGTGGTTTTAATCGAAGGTTGATGAGGGTTATTAAGGTTATTAATGAGCTGCAAATTAATTTGCCTGGGATAAACATAACATCACTTGAGATGTCAAGAGGCTTCATAAAATCGCCCATCTGGAGGCTTTTAAACTTTTGGGATACTGCATTTTGAGGATCGAATTTCGTGGTTTGCACCGTTTCACTCATGGTGGTCATCAGATAGGAGGTTTGCTCGAAAGTAACATCGTTGAGCTAACCTAGCAGTAGGGCGTATTTTAATGTCCTCTAATCGGCTTCATTATCCGTTCCATTGATGCAGCTTTGAGACTGTTGTGTGCCCTAGAATGAAGATTCGCTCTCTCATAAAATCTTCCTCATTTTGTTTTCTTTGCTATGGACGCTTGCTTCGCTAGAGTATGTGTTCATATTTGCATACATGAATTAACGTTCGGAGATACTTTGCTTCGCTGCTTAAATTACGATTCAGCAAAGAATCACCGCTTGGAATGCACTTTATTATTCAGATCAGCGATAAGTATAATTTCGAAAAAAATGTCCCCTTAATAAAAGTTAATATTGAACTTTTCATACTTAAACCATTTCTTATTTAAAGAGCACTCCTGTAAGATTACATTTTTTCCATTTTCTGCATACCTCTGTCATCAGTTTGTTTGGTCGCAGCCTGTAGTCTTGAATTTTGAAGGAGCGATTTTGCATTACTTTTTCCAATTACTTGCAATCAGTAGGGTTAAACTCGAATATGTAAGTGGGTAAAGTTGACAAAGTTACTTTGATGGAGCGTCTCTCAGCTATAAAAGTACTAGTGAGCTTAAAACAACAGCATTGATCAGCAATCATGTTTCGCCTCAAAAACTCATCACTTTTAACTCCTCACGCCATACACCACATCAGAGTTGCATTATTCCAGACAATATTTACACATAAGCGTGTTGTAGTTGCTCATCTCATTTGCTGTGCGGAAGTTTCATTTGATTTTGCTCGTCGAAGAGTTTTTGTTGTTTGTTGCTCTTCAGGTGCACAAAACTCACAAATTCAACTACATACGAGAAACAAGATTTCATTGTCAATTTGCATCGACGTATTAGGGAAACATTTCGAGACAGAGAGGTGAAATTTGCATTTTAATGTAGCAGCAAACGATTCTTCATGAACGATTAGAAGGTCATTGGAGCAGATTTGCACCAAGATGAACAATCGATTATTCTTTTTCGGAAATACCTTGCCATTGCAATGTTTACAGTCGTCATTGCCCTGAAGTGAAATTGCATTTTTGGTCGTACTATCGTAGGAAAACCTCTGTATTTCTTCGTCTTGATATTACTGTAGCCGGATATGTCGTCCTAACATTTGATGTCCTCATCATGTGTCCTCGCAGTAAATTTATATCCAGATTGCTTTAGGATGAAACGAAGGAATAAATGGAGTTTTTTGCTCGACGTTCTACTGTTCCATGCAACGTTCTGCTAGCATCATTGTTAACAGAACGTCACCGTCTTTATTGTCTTTTTTTAGTTAGCGAGTAGTGTAATGGCAGTTAGAATTGCACGCTTCCAAATTGGTCCAAATATATATATATTCAATACGTTCAATAACCTATATGTTATATTCAATATGTTAAACATAAACTCAATATATATAGCAAATGCGTCTCATCCAACTCGGCTTATTCCACTCACTGCGAAGGACTCATCCGCTGTTTATAGAATTGCTTTAGCACGCCTAGAAATTCTATATGCAGAGAGAATCTTCTTCCAGAAGCACCGAATCATTCCCTTCTCCGTAGTTTTCGCACACTTTCTTATGTTCGCCAAGCGCGAAATCTTGTCCCTAACGACGCTCACCATTCGCCGAAGGCTGGATCATAATCACTCGTATAGAAATTTCACGAGAATGCATTTGGGACATGTCTAAATTGTTCAGACTAACGTAATGGTGGTATTTTTTGTCTTTTCTCTTCATATAAGTTGAATTATTCTCTTTCATTCCCATCTCCTCTGTAAGGATTTTTCCTCTCTGAATGAAATCCTGTTTTTCATGGTTTGATTACAGACTTACACACCAGAATATTTTGAACAGTTCCCAAGTGGTGAAATCTCACAGCGTTGGCTTCAAGAAAGAAGCCACATGTTTTTTAAAGCGTCTAGCAGAACTGCCTTGCAACTTTCAAATTACCGCATATTGGAAAGAATGAGGCTCTAGTCTGCTTTTTTGCAGTAAGGGAGACTCAATTTGGTGGGTGAATAAACTTTTTAGGTGTGCCATTACGCAAAGTGGTAGTGATTTATGTTGTATATTACTGAACAAACAAAACAGTTTCGTGGGCGAACACTTGCGCGCACTGAATATGCAAATGAAAATCTGAAAAGCAGCATGCACTGTCGAATGGGGAACTGAAAAGTGAGGAGGTCGTACTGGAAGCTTCTCATCTTTCAGCCATCGACTTTCGCTTTCACCTCCATTCATATTCCATTTTCCTAGGCTAAAACTTTTCTAGGCTAGAACTTTTTTAAGGCCAGAACTCTGGGTGGATTATATCTGCCCAATCTCAAAAGAAGCTCCCTTAACATTTTTATCCACCATATCCGGATTTGACATCATCTGTATTAATGTCATCTACTTTAGCCAGATTGTGCACCACATTTGACTATTCTCCGAATTTTCTACAGTTTCTTCTAAATTCGTGGGTGGCATCCAGTGGCTGGTAAATTAGGCGGCAATCACAGTGGTAAGAGGCGATTGAGGTTCTATCTTTGATTTATTTGAAAACTTTTGAACGATGGCGGGCCGTAATTTTCCTCCAAAGTGACGACAAGTGCCAAAAGCTATTACCTCTAGCTGGCAAAGATCTATGGCGCTTACTAAGAATCATTCCTGAGGGTACGGTTTCCTAAAATGTACGAGGGTCCCTTCGCATCATTCTTTCGAGCTCTACATTTTCGAATTTCAGTTTTTGGACCTGATTTATGTATTTAAAACATGTATGGTTCATGTGAAACATCTAAGCAAGAGCATTGTTGCTGTTATTACTGTCGTTCAGGCTGTGTGCAAAGTATAAACCACCACAGTTGACAAAGCTTTATTGAAGAATGGTTAGTCTCAAATGTGTTTTTTTGTCCTCTGGACTTTGTGAAACATCACATCAGCAAAGTTATGTTATGTTTACACAGGCTTCTGAAGGTCACTTTAATCATAGTAATTGAGAGAAATGAACGCAAACAAGGTGGCATGGGAAGGAATGAATTTCTCCCTTTGAGAGTGACGATAAGTGGCAAAATCTGTTGCGCCTAGTTGGCAAAGATCGCCAGTAAGAAACAGGTATACGAATAAACTACAAAATAAATGAGGTCGTATATATGTAAATGAACGCCCAAGAACCGGGATTGCGTAGTTTAATCGGACTTTGCGAGATCAAGTGGCAATGCCCATGACAGCACTTTCCACTATCTTTGGTCTATGAACTTTCCGTGCCCTTGTGTGCGGGATCCACACGTCGGAGTGCAGCAATCAGCATTGATTCACATCTTCAAGGAGCCGGCGAATCCGCTTCGTTTCCTATGTTGGGTTGACCTTATTTCATTGCTGACTTTATCAGCCAACTTCCTCAATAAACACAACAGATGGCTTAACCTTAATGTCTGCTAGACTTCGTAGATCTGTTTTATTTGCTCATGTAAAGGACTTATTTATATGCATGCTATGGTTTCGCGTTGTTATGCCTTAGCTGCGTCACTTGCTATCATTGCGTGCTCTTTTGCTCGATTATACGTCACATTTGGCTCATTTAACCGTTCATGTTTCATTTTTCGAGTACATATTTTTTTCACTGTATGGAGCCACTTTTGCACAGATAATCATGTTACTGATCAGACAGAGGCTTGCAGCAGTTGCCAATATTCGAGCACTAAGGGAACTAACTCTTTTAAGACTACTTCAGATAGGTTACGGAGCTGCGAGTGAGCACTGTTGAACTCTTTTGACTTTCGCAGTCGCATCAGACATTTGGACTACCACTTCCTTTTGTCTAGAAGTTTTGTTTACTTGGGAAGAACCGCTTGAAGACAGCGGGAAAACTGAAAATGCCGAATTGGATAACGCTGCGATATCGGCTACGTCGATATGCTCTCAAAAGGCGATAGACTATCAATGTTGTAAGATGTCGTCCGTCTGTGGGGCGAAAAACAAACTGAGGGACCAAATTGCTTCACTTCACCGCAGATGATAAAAACGGTTTAAGGTGGCACTGGAGATACTGCTTCTATTGAACTAAGCCTAGTTATTTCATCTCCGCTCACCGCTTCACCTTTTCTAGCTTCTGCTCCTTTTTTTTCAGATTCCTCTCCTTTCCTCGAACCATGAGGCAGTTTTCTGTTCTTTGCTCTACTGCAGCATTCGAATATTCTTACTCTTTTTTTTTGTACTTCGTGTGACCTACACTATTCAGCATTTCATTCGTGGCCCGCCAGCATTGCCCTCTACTTTACTAGATGCATCTCTAGTGTATGCCGCAACGATTCTCCTCCCCTTTTCTGAGCCGCTCTTCTACTTCTCCTCTCTCTGACGCGCAGCTGGGGACGTTTTTAATTGCAAGTATGCACAGCCACCGTTCGTCTTTTAACTAATTGTGTGCACAGTGTGTCGGGCGTCAGAGGGACCAAGTATATTTTTGAATCATCTTGCTTCTTTTTAGTTACTCCTGCAACCAGGTGATAAGAAGAACAATGGCTTAAAAAGTAATGATGAACCGTTTTTGCACCTGCCAGTTTGCAACTGTCTGCTACTAACACAAGCCTTTTTCCTGCATCCCATTATCCTTCTCGCAATAACACTGCCATTACAGTGGCCATACAAAAAAACTATGAAATACGTTGACTGCGTTGACAACCAAGCGTACGTTCGAATAAGTTCACCAACGCATCAAATGTAAAAAGCGAAAGGCACCTCTAAGATATGATTTTGCCGCGAAGCATTCCATAACTGCAAAAGATTCTGTCAGGAACGATGCAAAAAACATTTGAACTTTTTCTGAATTATCATTTCTTAAACCAGTTTCGTACCTTTCCTACTTATCTTTCTGTTCTCCTCAACAGTACTGTCACTTGAAGGGCTTAATACCAAATGACAGTACAATTTCGGCAGGGAGAAAACGTCTGCGTCAATGTTTGCATCACTGACGAAATACATCATATCTTATTAAAGAAGAGTTCTCTTTATACCACATGAAAATTGCATGCGAATGAAGTGTTTCAATTTTCGTATTTGATCCCTTCGAAATCATAAGTTTCGACAGCGTAGAAGAAACAAAAATTTTGCTTCATTCAGGTCGAATCGATAAACAAACATAAATTTGAGGAGAATTGCTAGACATTATCTGATTGAGGGGGATCACCGTTTAACACTATAATAAGCACGTGGCAGTCAGTGCTGCTGTGCGCCATCGGGAAGACGCGCAATCACAAAAACAACTATGAAATCGTTAATGCAAATCTGAAACGAGTGCTGCAAATCGGAACAAGCAATGAAATGAAATTTCCATGCTTGCATTCGGCTTGCAACATTTTTGGCATCGCATTATCGGCTTGGCAGAGACGCCAAGTTTTCCGGTAAATTTCTGCTAAAATTAAATTCTAAATGAGATGCGCTCTCTTTCACAAATCGTTTTCGTCAATTCAATTTTTGTTCCTTCTTTTGCATTTTGCATTCGAACTCCTCATTGCTTTGACGTCCACACATATGCGCCTCAAGCGATCGCTCATTCCCAGGGTTTTATCATAATCAGGAGAGGATCGATGGAACCGCCTATGTGCCATTCGCTTTTCGTTTGGGCAAGCTGAAAGAAAATAGCTTGAAGTATATAGCGCAATAAAAACGAAGGCTTAAAACAGCCTCAATCTACCAATGCGTGGAAAACTTTTTTTAAGGATGCAATTACTCCTATACTGTCAATGAAGCACACAGCAATGTACTGAGAAAGTTGTAGATATCGACGGCTTAATTCATTGCGTAACGACGCCCGAATTAAAAATTCGAAAATAATCGTAACAGTTTGCAAGGTGCTTACTAGGTGAGGTCGTTGTGCCTCTGTTAGCAGTCCTCACTGCCCTTGTTGAGAAAACGTGTATCCTTTGTTAGTTCCTTCGTCGTAGGCATTTTTGCTTCCCAACTTATAATTTTGAAGGGACGGAGCAAATCTTTGCTTCATTTAAACTTCAAGCACTTGTCACATGAGGAATAGCGAGTAACCGCATTTGCAAAATTTGGAAAACCTTGTGGATCATTGTTTTCGAATGGCTGGTACAGTTGAATCTCTGAATTTCTAAAATAACTTTTTTCAAACATATTGAAATTACACAGCTGCCAAATTACTTTTAGAGAACCGTTTTAGAAAGTTGTTGAACAGATTGCTTCAACCGCAGCTTAAAGGCGACAGGTATCACCATATTCCAAGTCGCGATGAAATGACTTCATTTTTTCCAAAGCTGTTTGATTTCATCTGATTTTTCTCAGATGAGCTGCTCATCTGAAGCGTTGCTGTTTTTATATAAGAATTAAAGGGACGTAATTCATCTCGTTCAGGTTGACGGTCCTGGACAAGGACGCAAGAGCTTATCATTGGAGCTCCCACGATTCTTTCAGCAGTCTTTTGACGTCGAAGAGCTAAAACTGGTTATACCTCTCTACATGATGTAATCGCGATGTGAATTTCTGCCATCATGCTAGCTGTAAACGCATACCGGGGACCTAAGTGTTAACTCACAAGTGCATCACCGTCTGCGAAAATTTTTCGTTTCTTCCTTCAAAAGTAAGAACTGTTCATTGAATATCTTTGAGTGACCGTTTGCAGATTTATGGTGCTTTCATTTTCACCTACGTCTGTGTTATATGAAAATGATTACTTCATTCCTGAAGCGTGCTGAGACAGATGATGTCCACTGCCGTGGCATTTCTAAAGAACTTGCTCTCTGTTTTCATCACGCCACCCTTTTGGTTTTCTATTCCTAATGAAATACGTTGATATCCCCATGGAGGTCAAGATTGATGCTGCAAGTTTTAGTATTCTTCCATCTGACACCAGCATGACGCAACCTTACTTATGTTATCTGATACGCAAGGAAAATATATGTATTACACCTACATCCACATATGTACACACAACCACACACGTACGGGTTTTGCATTCCTCGAGATTTCATGTGCATTAATATGCACCATTGATTTTATGTGGTGATAAGTGAGGAGCGGCGAAGTGGTGAATATTTTATGTTAATTTCATAAGTTAAGTTGCAGCTCGCTGCTTCCTGCCTAGTGCATATCAACCGTTCATTGTTCATAAGTAAGCCATATTAGGCATGAATTGTGCAGCCAGATGCCTAATCCTCGAACATAAAGCTAACTGGCGTTGTTCATCAGAAGAAGTCATAAGCGAAGAGAATAAGAAGCAATGGGACTGAAGTTGAGGTCCGCAACACGCGTGCACATGTGACTTCTCGAAGTTTTTAATCGGCTTATAAGACGTTGTTAGTTAGCAAGACAACATTTCGTACGTCGCATGCTCCTTTAACAAATCGCTGAAACCTGGTTTCGTTAATGATTTCCTTTAACTGGAACGTTGCTTCGCCTCTCTCTCTCCCTCTGCATGCCGCGTTGTGATGCAGTTGCCCATTACTTCAGGAACTGTCTCGTTGTTCTCGTCAGAGATTTTCTAAGATTGGCGGATCAGTGACAGCCTGCGGATACAGTAATTTCACCAGCACTGTAAGAATCGTTCGATGACTTCCCACTCATAAAAAAATTTCATGTTAATGAGAAATACAGTGGTTCATTTACAACTGTCTCTACCAAGGCACGCTTAAGAAAGCACATCTCTCTATTGGTTCCAATATTCCAGATATGAATCGTCTTCAGAGCAACTTCAAAGCACTCGATAAAATGTGAAATAACGCACTATCTTCTTGTTTTCTTGCTTTGCAATGAACGCGCACATTATTGTTGATGTTTAGCTGTTGCTGAACGTCAGAGATACCTAATTTATGGACCTTCAATTAGCAGGTATTCTGTTTAGCGGGTTGAAAAAACGATTGATATTGTTCCCATTGGTAGAGAAATTCGAGGAACAGTGGAGAGTGGGTGATGGGAAGACGCTAGCGTACAAGTGCAGTATAAGATGTACGTACAAGTGCAGATATAGCATTTTCCATCAGACCTATTTCTCCTACCCTCTTCTCTCGCAAAGCGCAATATGTTTCAATAACAAACATCCTATAAGGTAACATATCTCTACACCGTTCATCGACTCTATTGAAGCCATCAAGTTAGCCGTTTCAGACATAAAGGCTAACAATGTAAGAATTTACTCAGCTTAAAAAGATGAGGCGTTACTGTTTTGGAAAACAATAAGGCAACTTCGTTTGCTCATAACAACCTGAAAAAATGAATTTTGCCTTTACATCGCGAATAGCTACTAGATCTTCGATCTACCTTCTTTACACAACTCTGGCTACCGAATTCGTAATTCTTTGCTCCTTAGAAGACTATCACGCAGTAAAAAATGTCTGCCTTTCTCGCATATGAAGTAAACTTCGAGTGCCCCATATTAATTTTGAGGTTACCTTTAAGAATAAAAGATGTCTTTTGAGGATGTTCTGAATGGCAAAGTTACTAAGTCCTTTCTCTGCTAAATATCTGAGTACTATTCGGCACTTGAATTCCGTCAGGTGACCTTAAATTCATTCACCTACCGATATTTATGTAAAAATGAGGAGCGTGTGCATGAATCTTGTTCAAAGATTTTCTGCTCCTAATAACAATTTATGAGAAGTAAGCTACTCAGTTAGAAAGTCTGCATGCATCTAAACCTTTAATGCCTTTAACCTTCCTGAGCAACGCTTATGCATGATCCTTGCGTCGTCTTTGTCTTAAAATCCCTTTAGATTGGATGTGAAGGGATGCATTTAAGAAAGATGTTGTGCCGATCTGATATGCGATCGATTTTGGACGAGCAGGATTTCAGTTCTATTTCACCATTTTTTTCTGCTTTAAGGGGTGAATGCGAGGGAAGAGACAGAATAATTTAAGATTCCGAGGCGGGAATAACGAATGGTACGTTTTCCGAGCAAATCGCATTAAGTGTCGCAATTCGGTCATTCTGCAAACACTCATGTTAGGGTTAAGTCGTCGCTAAGTGAAATTCAGCATCGTTTTCACTGCTGATTAATTATAGGGATGAACGCCATAGTCCGATAATCTCCGTTAGACATTTATTGCAAATGAATAGGCTACCGAAATGACTGCTGTGAAGTTAGTAAAGGACGCAAACTAGTGTGTTGCACGCCTACGAATTGATATCGATAACGCATTACAAATGAGTAGCCGCGCTTCAAAAAACATTGCTGATTATTTCATAGATCTGTTGTGCTTTGAGAACTTAACTCTTTAACTCTTTATTTGAGAAATCAGTTGGCGAACTCTTTAACTTTATTTGAGAACTTAAAAATCAGTTGGCGAAAGGGGAAAAATTGCTTTGCAGTCTAATTTACCATTATGAAGCATGAGAAAGGTGCAATTTGAAGAGTGCACGTTGCTCTTGCTATCACGGAGCTTGCGGAAAGTGAAAATCTCATATTGTTTCACATAGGGGTTTACTTCCGATTTCAGCACAAATACTTTCATTACTGCGCAAATCAGTTTGCGTCACTGTGTTAGTGCAACATTCATATTAAAAATTCCGCGAAAGTCAGCCGCTCAATTGGAGAAGAACCCACCAGTCGATGATATTTCGTCCTTTGCAAAAGTGTAGCGTTTGGATCGGAAATGCTTTTTTTGGCTTATTAGACACGTGCCGTGAAAGTGGAGATAGAAAGTAGTCCACCGCTCTACGAAAGTAAAGAAGAGGATTGCTGTACTTTGGAAGAGAATTTCACCTTCGTTTGTTGGTTTTCGTGGTTGCGAAAGGAAAGTGGCATTTTTCCAATAAGGTATAGAATTGGAAATTGAAGACGACAAATTAACTACGCTGCACTGCACGTGAGGAGTAGTTCAATTTCGTCGTAAGGAAGCGTTGTGATATCAGTGTGCTAACTTAAAGTGATCACTGGTCTGTCTAATAAAAAAAATTCATTCAAATTCGAACTGATCGTTCGTCTTTTTATGAAAACTGTGAATTTCTGACTGCTCCTTTCGAATTTCAAATTTAAGGCCCCTTAGAGATTGGTTTAGAGTGACAGAGTCCAGTTGAGTTAATGTTGCAGTCTCATTCGTCCGCAGTGTCGAATAGGACAATCCAGGTTTTTATAATTTTGCAATGTGAGTACCACTGCATGGAAGCAATTTAATGTGATCAAATTCTATGCGAAAATTGAATGTCATTTCAAGAAAACTTCGCAAAATAACTGAAAACCAATATGCAATATCGCCAATGTTGAGTTTTATTTTCACAATTCTCCTTAAATTCATAAGTAACACTCCCTCGAGGAGAAATCATCTTTATGAGCGCATTTCTCCTAATTCCTCATGCACATTGTTTCTAATCCTTTGAAACTTCTGTGAACATCCATTTGACGGCAGCGTTGTGACCGTATGTGCTTTTAGAGTTTCATCTCTGTTACGCAATATTCTGTTCATTTCCCACGAGCTGGAAGGCCTTTTCAGTCATTTTAACGGTTTCACTGCACAATTAGCAACCAAATTCCGCTTTCAAATACCTTATTTTACTACTTTTTCCTAATGCCTTGCCTTCAAGTTGACACTGAAGTAGATGGAGGTATTTTCAGCAATTTTCTCCAAAGATGTTTTCATCAATGAGCTGAGTTGATCAACTCATTAACTGCAATGCCCACAAACACTTAATCCATCTGGGACATGATTTAAATGTTAAGTAAATTTCTGCTCACAGCCTCGAGTTCATCTCACTAGAATAAATAAACCAGTCAAACTATAAACCAGTTCAGGTAACCTATTTTTGGTCTAATAACTCAAAAGGAGAAAGAATAGATGGTGGAGGATTCTCATATTCTCTGTTAATTAAATATTAACGATTACGTGGCATACAAGAATGAGACAAGGATGGGAAGCTCTAAAATGATGTCAGGAGTGATGCCCACCTTTTGATGCACTTATAGGTAGAGCCGTCCAAAATGCTGCGTGCTGTATGCGTAGTGCAACGTTAGTGCCTACTGCACGCCGCCGCCTTATGCCGGACAATAGCTTTTTGGCTATCGTCGTTCAGAGTTTCAGCTCGGTGGAAAATCTTCTTGAGTTTGTGGATTCGCAGCATGCTTTTGCCTTTTTCTAGAATAGGTTGCTAACACAATGCACGGCAGATGCACTTTTCTCATTTCTATTGCAGCAGTGTACTCATTTGAGGGGTGGAATCACGTCGCATCCGCTTTTGTAATGTGGTTGCAAATTCTGCAGTCGGAATATGACTAGGCGTCGATAATCGGGATCTTTGAAATTTTTTTGGTATTTGGAACTTTTTAACCTGCTTGTTGTTCGGACTTTTCCGTCTGATGTTCAACGCCTTTGCTGGAGGGCAGCATAGAACGTTCAGTTTCTCATTTGTTGTGCATCTCTTGAACACTGTTATATAATTTTTCAGAGGACTGCACCCAATTGCACATGCCAAACAATACTCTAGCAGAAAAAGACTGTGACCAATGGCAGCATATGTTCTCAGAAATCAACTCCTACTTCAGGAACGAAATTGTGCTGGAAGGTACTGACCATGCTTCAGTTGAGGTGATTTTTGCATTCCTTCTTCACTATTTTAGCTTCATTCAATTTAGCATTCATATGCAAACGTCGCAGGATTTGTTGAGCCGTTTATTTTTGCTTGAGTGTTTCATCTGCTGGAATTTATTCTCCACCAGCTCGAGTAAGACTTGTGAGGGAGTCGTTTCGCATTGCATAAATGGCCGATTAATGGTTCGAAAAACTCATCTGGTTAGAATCCATGCGATGATGCCTCGGAGATTTCGATTATGAAAAAAGGGCAAAGAAGCTCATGCTTTGAGGGAGGTTATCTCTCGACATCTTTTCAGGGGTAGGAATGAAAAGTATTTTCAAATTATCAGTGGCATCTAATTCTTTTATTAAATACTAGTCCAAACGAAAAGAACACTGATTGGTGCGAAGAAAAATTATTGAACTCTATCAGTACCACACTTTAGACGTTTTTGTGAACGCGCACCTCAATCAGCAGCTTTCATGATCACTGACAACGAAGACACCATTTGTTGGTGCACAAAGACCTGCGGCTCGTTGGAGTAATTCTACGCCTCAAATAGATTCATTGGCATTTTCGTGAACATTTTATTTTCATTTCTCACTTCTTCAATTCGAGGCTTCAGTGGTCGCAGTAGAAAAGCACTTTGAATTCACTGCTATTTCGCATGAAGATGATTAGCTTGATTCGGCGGAATAATAAAATAAGAAGTATAAATAAAATGAGACAACTATAAACGCTGATTTAGCTGTTGCGTGGAAATGTCAGCGGACACAGTGAAATCTGTAAAAACTTACAGCTCGGCTGGTGCATCACATTCGCCTACTGCTTTGTGATCGTGTTCGGTGCGCTCGGCAATATGCTCACGGTGTTGGCTGTCATACGAAATCCACAAATGCGAACAACAAGAAACTTCTTTATCGTCAATTTAGCTCTATCCGATTTTTTTATCTGTACGGTTACGGCACCTATCACTCTCTATACGGTACGTTGGATCGGGAAGAAATTCTCTTAATTAATCGACTTAAATGCTTTACTGGAAAATGGGACGATATCTTTTTGGCAATTATTGCGACGTTTTCTCGAACAAAAACTTCGTTGTTTATTTGTAACACTGAACCGAGAGAACTAACGCTGACTTTACATCCATCACATCTATCTTGAGGATGTCGCCCTTTCATAAGCATTATCACTGAGCTCATCCCGCAGATTTGAACAAAAACTTTTATTTCGATATTTGTGCTCTCATGCTTTTAAATGATAACTTTTGAGTACTTCTGCCAAAGCTCATCGGAGACAGCTACAAATTCCAAATGACACATGAAACGATGTCGTATTTTGCTTCTGGTGATGCGAATTCTAACGAGGCGAGGTTGCAAAATTTAGAGAAATCTATGAAGGAGAACATCCTTGATGATGCAGAATCTTCAAAGAAAATTTTCTGGACCCCAAGAATCTTATACATTCAGCTGATGTTTAATGCCCTTGCCTACCTTTCTCCTCGGCACAACAGTGCTCATTTTCTAAAGCGCTTTTGCCTTTTTAGAAGTCTCTCGGTCCTATGTTAGTGAACTTTTTCACCACTATCATTCACGTTAAAAAATTTTCCCGTGGAAATGCTAGCAATTAGACCAAACAAATGAGATGTACGAAGATGAAAAACAGTACACTGAGATGTAATTCTATGCAACGTTTGCCTGCTCGTTGACTCTTTGTGAAAGTATGAAACTTGCAAAATACGTTGACGAACCATCGCCACTTCTTAAATGCCCATTCGCATTTTGCAATCGCAACGGCATCTACTGTATTGGTTGGAACAAAATTTACAGGGTGGATATTGGTTCGAATCCCTAGAAATTACCTCACACCTCTGCGTTTTATGGTTGAAGCTCTTAGATTCAAGAATACTTGTCTTGTGGACTTATCGTCCTCGGATGTGAGCGTCACATTATTATTTGATCGCCAGTCTTGACCTCTTGACCCCTACTTTGATTTTGCAGACTTTCTACAATTACGAAACCGCATAATTTTTGTTGAGAACTATCAGAAATTATCAGAAATTTACTTTAAAACTCCTCACACAAATTGTTACAGTGTCTGACGTCCGGTGTGTACGGGGGAGGGGGAAGGGGAGGAGGAAGGAGGACTAAACTTGACGCCACACGGTGCCTCAATTTTTGAGGCGTTTTTAAGATTTCAAAATCTCATTACTTTAACTATAAGTCTCCAATGGCACTAAAGTAGATAATAGATGAGGAAAGGCTACTATGAGCTTATTTTCGTCGATGAGAAAAAGGAGTATACCTTTAGGAAAATAACGAATACGTCAGAACTTTGTTGCAATGCGACGAATAGCTTTGCGAAAAAAGTTAATCGCAGACTCCATCTTTCATATCGGCTTAATCGTTTATATACCTTGGGCTACTGCGTAGAATGTTTCATTATCCCGGAATGCTTTATATAGCAATCTCCTCTTTACATAAAATGAATGTGTAATGACAACGAAACAAATAAACATATGAGATCGTACCTTTTGACACAGTACTTAATGCGAGGAATAACTATGTGACTAACTGATTTGGAATGCTTATGGGTGCGATCTGATTGGAGCCGTAGATACTTCTTATCTAGAGATGCACCATGAAGTCATGCGTATCCGATAACATCTTATCGGATGCGGCCGCAAGACTGTGCTAGTTGACAATATGACAGTGCTGCATCAAATATTTTTCTGCTGTTGAGCTGGTGTTTTAGTGGATTTTTGAGTTTCTCGCTAGCCAGTTGTTTATTCGACTCATATTTCAATGAGATTTATGAGCAATAACGTTTATTTTAATCCATTTGTGAGGCTTCTCAAATTAACTAATCGTGATGGCATTGATGGTTCTGCAAGTGATAATGTTTGTTTTAAGGAATTTCAGTTAGTTATGTGCAAGTAAGAGGATAGCTGAAGTTTCACTCGTGCCAATGTTTTATGAAAACGAAATCCCGTAGAAAAATGCCCTTGTTCTCATCCGACTCTTATGTGATATAGTTCGCAGTGGATATCTCTGATAAGGGTAAATATAGATTTTCATTAAATTTTACGTCTCAAATCACATAGGCGATTGTGCTAGAGTGCGATCGAGAAACGATTTGAGTGATTTGCATTAATCGTAAAAACATCTTAGAACTGAGGCTCATTTTTGCAGGTTTTATATACGTTTTGGCCATTTGGAACGGCGACATGTAAAATTGCTGGTTCGCTTCAAGGATTCGGCATTTTTTTATCAACGTTTTCTATTGCAGCGATTGCGCTCGATAGGTATTTTTTTGCGAAATTTTTATACAAGTTAAGGTGATTTTCTCCTCGAAAGTGCATACAGTCACATTACTTTTGAATGCTCTTTTATGAAAACATCGATCCTCCTACGTATAGAGTCTATCAGTTGGACACAGCGATTAAAAACAACGGCGCATATTGATTAAAATCATTATTGCAGTGTTATGATCGTAAAGATTATAATAACTGAAATGATCGGCACTAAAGCTGTGACGCACGTATTTCAGGCTTCAAAAAATCCTTTCTCAACTTCTATTTATGGCTTCAAACAACTCGAACTTCTTCAAACTGAGCTCTCATTGTGCCTTAACGAAGTGACTACCTTATGACGGACCCATTATACATTCCTTGACAATAATTTCATATGTTGAGGAATTATTCCCGTTTTTCATGAGCGAAACATTGCTATGTTTTCGTAGCGATTCGATCAACTTGTAGAAACACTCGTGTTCAGGCGATGAGTCAACCCACTGGTAACACTGAAAGAATTTATGTAGCCGCATCCGACTTTTTTACTGTCCAATTAGTTCATCGAAAATGGTAGCATAAATCTAATTGTACGTCAAAACGAGCATTGAATTCAGTTGCTGCATCATATTCCAGTTGGAAATGACCATATGCGTTGCTCATGTCACAAGCCGCAACAAAAATTTGTTGTACTTTTATGAGAGCCGTATGGGATGAATACCATTCTTGCCGGTTTTCTGCATACGCATATTTTATAACCTGAAATGGGGTGACGTTATTGCGTCTCCAAAGGTTGATACTGCTCAAAACTTTTATCGCGCAAAAAGTGATACCTACTCCTCAACTTTAATTAGTCAGTTAGAATTTTGAATGAGTTACACGTTCAAAGACCCACCTTTTATCTATTTCAGGTATGTTTTAGTTATATTTCCGACGAAACGGAAAAGGCAGCATAATCTTTCGCTGCTTTTTTTCTCATTAATTTGGCTTATTTCAATTGCACTCGCTCTTCCGTTATTAATTGCATCGGACTTAAATACGATATTCGAAGATCACAATTGCGATATTTCTCTGCGAATTTGCCACGAAAAAAACGAAATATGGCAGCAGGTATGTGAATAGTTCTTGAGAAGTGCAGTTTATATTCCAACATTTTGCATGTTTCTTTTTGCATCGAGCTATCCAGGTAAACGAATTAGCCGACATCCCACGTTGTACAAAATTATAATCATTTGTGATCGGATGGCGAAGAAGAGAAAAAGCAGTAGCACAGATAAACCGGATATGTATGCGCATATGAGATTTTTCGCACTCATCACTTATTTGACGTTGATTTTGAGAGCGGTTTAGGAGCCAAAAAGGAGCACACTGCTCCAATATTCGGAGAACGTTTTCTTCGAGAAAAACGGCGCATCAATAAGCCAATCGCTAAACTCTGCTTATGAATATTTCGTCAAAATAAGTTACCCGAGGATTTCTCTAATCGAATAAGCACTGTGTGCAAGAAAAATGCTGAAATGGTTTATTTTATTTTATTGCATTCACTTGTGCCATCGTTGGAGTTCGTTACATGCATCATTATAACCACTGTCAAAAGTAAGAAATTCATATACGTGGATGAAGATCTTCACGAAAATCTTCGTCATCTGTAGAAATTATTTCTTGAAGTTTGAGGAAGCACGTAACTGAGCGTTGGAACAGCTGTGTCCTGATGTTTGTTATACGATGATAACGCTTTACTTCAAACGTCGTAAGCGAAATTCATGTCACTTTCATTCTGCCCCAGATTCATCACAGTTCAGAGTGATTCTACGCTGATAATACTCAACATGCGCTTATTGCATTCGACCAAATAATGCGACAGAAGCATCGAACGTTTTCTTATCACTCACATTGATTTTATTTCGCATGTAAACTAAATTTTCTTGTAAAGATTAAGCTTGTTGACTGCTAAGTGAGCGAATTATAGATGCCGATTGGTAAGGAAGCGTATACTTTGGCGGTACTAGTAACGCAATATGCTTTACCACTAATTTCAATTGTATTTGCGTACACTCGGATAGCACACAGGATGCAAGGACAATTTGCGGTTCGCATGAGCTCGTGCGCGAACTCGCTCGCCATCATGAGTCATCGACGAAGGTCTAGCAGTTCCGCTTAAAATTTACATTCTTCGACGACCTCCAAGCAATTTGTGTCTTGGATGGATGAGCAGAAAATGAACGAAAGTTTTTCATTTCGATAAGGAGGAAAGCATAAATTTTTTGCAAAAGGGATCCACACGGATGTTGGAGATTCGAACATGCTTATTAATGATAACAGAATTTGCTTCACTTGTGCGTTACTCATGTATGAAATCTACTACAAACGCAAACACATCGCACTATAGCAGGCGAGTTTATGGCCGTGGTCTGTAACGATTCTTTGTTCGCCAACTGCATAGGAACAGATTCCTGCATCGAACGGAAAGAAATGGACACTGGTATATGCGCCTAAGAGACAAAAAATTTCACAGCCCCAAATTGAGGGAACCTATTGCGAGAAGACAACGCAATGCTGAAGACACCTAATAGTCGTCTTTTCCAGTTCATAAAAACAATAAGTGTAATTGAGACCGCTTCTAATACCTGTAGAATTTGGTATGGTTAAACGGAATCATAACTGCGACATAAATTAGTGTCAACATACTTCGTAAAACAGAAAGCATATAAACCTTAAGCTGCTGCATGCATCAGACAGCATATCTCTTGGATAGGTCGAACTTCGCAAAAATGGATGCGGCTTTTTTCTCTCTCTCCCTCTCCCCAAGTATCTGAGGACGCCGAAGCTTACGCTATTTCAAAATACTCAGCACCCACTAATTATAATAATAGACCATCTATTTATAGATCAGAATTTGCCCGAAGATGGTTGATTGTGGTCATTACCACTACGATTGAACTGAACGTTGCAGGTCAGTTGTGGAACGACAAAGGCGAACTCATTTACTTTTGATGTGTGTGGTTATTATGTTCGCGGTTGCTTGGCTGCCACTCAATGTTTTCCACGTGTTGAACACATTCGGAATCGTTAAGGGCTTCTCGGTGCCCCTATTTGCACTTTGTCATGTGATAGCGATGGGATCGGCGTGTCTCAACCCCGTCTCATATGCCTTCTTTAATCACAACTTTCGACAGCAGTTCGTCGCTATGTTCGAACAAGCTGGAATAAGGTGCATTTCGTTAAGCAATTCAATTTCCCACAGAGCTGCTTTTTTTTGGGTACATTCAGTCGTATGTTTAGCACTTTCGCTGTACAATGGGGATTAATTTCTTTACTTGATCAAATCTGTCGGCATTGCTGCTGTTATTGTCGCAAGACCACATTGTTCCTCGAGCTAATTATACCCTTTGAAGGTCTATTCGTAAATTGTATTCGACTTTTTTCCTTCTTTCAGCCGCCTAAGGGGTATTTTGGCTCATCTTCGAAAGAAGTGCATGTTAGGTGGACGAAGGAAGTATGCTGCAACATCATGTACAGTGGCTTCAAATAATTCGCCACCAATGTTGCCGGGCACTCTACACAATGAAGAATTCTATGAAGAACACGATGCAGCACCAAAAGAGAGCGAGTTTATCTTAAGGATTAATATGGTGAACACTGTTTAATGGCAATAAATTAGCCACCGCAACTTCATTTTTATTCTTCATCTCAGTGGTTCTCTGTGATTACGTAATAAAATGCTTTTTTGATGAATCAGTGATTGCTTAATTGAATACATCAAAAGGCGCAAAGGTCGGTAACTAGTGGAGGAATTTTTTAATTGTTCTGAAAGACTGCAGCGGACACCACACCAGACAGAATTGGTCAACGAAGTGATCGATCGCTGTCTCGAATAGTCGCTGTTGCCCACATTTGCTGACGAACCTTTGCAAACTCTCCCTATCAAGCACGTTTAAAGCCATTTTTGGCACGGTTAGCCAGTTGTCCATCAGCAATTCCCAGAAAATGGAGGCGGGAAGAGCAGACCATTAGTGCTCTCTCATGTCGTACTTGACATCGATGAACCATTTCGCTCTTTCATCACAAAATCTTGAATGCAACTGCTGCACAAGTGGAAGTTCTGCTGAAATATGCAGCACTTTTGCGTACATTATAAAGTTTGGTGAAGTTATGTTTTCATCAGAAGATGTGGAAATCCTTTCGCAAAGCAAAGAATAATTTGATATTAGCTTATAGACGACGAATACACACCAGTGAGGATAGCGTGAAAACTACAAAATAAAGATGTTTTGCATAGGAACAGCTGAAATTTGTATAGAAAATACTGCAACGAGCAAAAACATTTCACATTCCAATTGCAACCTATGTAGGAAAACACAGTAAGTCTGAAAAATAGCCAGAATTTGTAGAATTGCAGAATCGGTGCCCACCTTGATGGAAGTCTTGTAAGGTGAAGTTGGTAATGGCGTACTTAAGAACGAAAATATTCCGAGCCACTGACATATTACTGCACCAATTCGTATTTCCGAATCTCGTCCTGGTTTCAACGTGAACCCTTCGGTTCCAGTTGCCGCGCTTAAACCATTTGCCGGAGCAAGGCTTAAGCTTCATCGCAATCGAGGACTCTTCAAAGCATGACTAACTTGAAGCCTTACAGCGTTCAAAGGTGAGATAAGAAGTCCTTTCGTTCATGCACTTCAACCACCAACAAGTAAAATGAAAAAAAATCAACTCCGCGGCTCTAGTTGTATAGGAATAAGTTCCCCTTCTGCATTCAATTTCCCTCGTTTCTGTGGCGTGTTTTCATTCAATGGTCCCTTTTTAGGTAATTTTATACGCTCGTACTTGCAAACAGCACTACCACAGCTCCGCCTTAAACGAATGAATGTGAATGTTCGGCAGTTTCGATCCGAGACCCAGTGGAAGTACTATAAAATATGGAAACTCAACTTCCCACCATGGGATCACCTCCTACAGTAAAGCTAGGTTAACAGGTCAATTCCAACAAGTTATATATGTTTCCAGATGCTAAAAATTTACCTCTCCCTCGCAGTCAATTAGATTTCATCTCGTATTAACGAAAAGCACTCACGGCATGTGCTTTTGCCGTCCCGCTCTTTCCACCAATCGCTTTCGTGAAATCCCTACACATCGACTGACTGATCGACCTCTCTCGTAAAATGCCCTCTAACGAATGGACTTTCGTTTAGTAGGTCGACGAAGTTACGAAATGCAGGCGAAATTTTTTTGAACTCAGAAGTGTCTACAGCGATTCTCGAAGTTGATAGATGAAATTCACTATTAGTGAAAAGGGCTGTCCCATGGTTTACATCATATCCACCAAACTTGCTACCTGTAACTTCGGTTGCTCCCGGGTCGAAATGCAAGGTTCTGCTCCCCTTAGCTTGTCTAGCCATCCAAGTCTCCTCAAGGACCTGTAACCACTGTCAAGCTGCGAACGAGTAACTTCGAAACAACACGGGCACAACGTCGAATAGTTTATCGCACTTATAAAATATGGTGAAAAACACGTAGGATAGCTCGAACCGCCCGCACAATCCAGTAATCGAACTGTACGCTGTCGCCGGTCACCTCCCTCACTCATTCTATGAATAGCCCCGTCCTGGCTTATGACCAGGCTAGAAGTTGGTATGAAGACATGACGCATCAACTCTACGTTCTCTCGATTCTGTCTCAGGCTTAACTCATAATAAACACTGAAAGGTCATTTGATCTACCTGTATGCTCTTGACCTTCTTGACTTGCCTTGCACGACTCATCATTCCCTTTCGCCTATACCTTTACACGAATAAGGGCTCGTGCGACGAAGTCACACTGAGCCTCCATTACTTCTTAAAGCTATAATAAAAAATGTCGTTTCGCATACGCATGACCGGCAGGGATGACTGTGTGACAGTTTATGAGATGATGATAGTTAGTAGTCTGAAAAAACATCCATTAATGGCTGTGTTGATGTATCCATCCTCGCAAGCATCTGTTTCAGACCCACGATTCCATTCATTTTCTCCCCGTCTGCTGCATAAACGCCTCAGTTCTCGTCACTCTCTGAAATGTGGCGGAGTAGCCTTATGAATGCGACGGTTTTCATTTTGGTGCGCCACAAATATGGCTCAGAGAGGACAAACGCCAACGATGGATAGCCGACACTCACTCCTTAAACCATCATGAAGAGAAATAAAAATTATATGAGCCTTCCATCTCCACCGAGAAATCAGTGCATTCTCGCGTATCCCTTTTCAGCGACTGATGGTATTGCTCTGATCAACGGAGTTGCTGAAAGCCCTCCTTCCCCACTCATTTTTGCTGAACGCACGAAATCACTGCATTCTTCGCTCCCTCCCCCAACTATCCCCCCTCCCCCCTCCAGCCTCAACACCGGTGAGAAACACCTAGATCGCGTTCGCAGGGAGATGAACATCGCGAGTGGCGCGTACCCGTTCATGTGTTGTGGTACACAGGCGGTGTGCATAAGGGCGCTGTGCACATTTTCACCTGCACTGCATCTCCGCTCACTTTTCCGCCCTCTCGATCGTCCCAGCTCACATTGTTGCAATGTTGAAGCGAAGCAGAAGAGACGATCGCTATGTTGAGCATGGGAAAAACCTTCTCGAGTGCTTCATACTGACTTTTCTGAGCCATCTCTGCTGAATTATGTCCAGCAATCTGAGTTTCCCGACGTGTTTTTTCCCGTCGTCTCCGATTTTGGCGAAGTGGGTGATAAGGTTTCTTAGAGCGTTCACTGAGTAGCAAGCACTTAAGTGATGTGTGGCTACGCAGGTATTGTTAGGCGTGGTGTAGGTGTTGTTTGCGAGGGTTTTGCACCTGATGTGCTTTACGGCTGGCGAGGCGAGGGTGAAGGAAGGTCTTGTTCTCACTTTTGTAAAGGGGAGTGGAGGTGTGACTGATGCGATTTGTCGCTTGTCTGACCGCCGTCGCCTTCCTTTTTCAGCACGTTTGGCCAGAAGCATTCTTTTTACCATAATGTGGATGTGATCTTTGGTGTGGAATCATCAGTGCCATTGTAATTGAGATAGCTGATATTCGCTCTTTCGATGGGTTTTCTTCGTATGTTGACCAATTAGCAGTCTGAAATGTCCACACGACCACACCTCGTGCTCCTCTTCTTTCAATAAGATGGCAAAGTTCTCGTGGGAGCGGAGTGCGCTCAGTGCTCGCAATGTGTCACGAGTTAGTTGCACCCGCACTTGAGGAGAGCAACCAATGAGGGCAATGTCAGCGGAATTTCTGCATTCGCGTGATATTGCAGCTTTGGTGGACTATTTTTTCGCTATTCCAGGGTTAAGAGATGTGCTTTGCAACTTAAGTCTCGCCAGTGACTTATTCGCATTCAGGCTGCTTGCGGTGGGCGTAGGTTTGAGTACTAAAAGAGCGAGCTTTCGTAGAATGCTGTATATAGCACGGTGCTAAGGGTCTAGGAGTCAGCAGAAGATAAAGCACGACCTGAAAAAAAAACTTGTTTGTGGGGGGAGGGGGGAAGGGATAAGGCCTTATTGAGCCCTTGCAAGCAGCAGAGGAGTCTTTTCTAGCGCTCATTTTTTCAAGTCGCAAAGCACACTGGCTGAGTTCGTGAGATGCTTTAAACTCTCCATTCTTTGAAGTTCCTGAGCCTTTCTGATTCCCTGCTCCACCCCATCGCGGTGCTGAAGTTGTTTTCGTTGTTTTTTGTTTTAAAGCACCCACAATTCTTGACCGCTCGAGTCTCTCAGCATGTTTCAACCGCATCCGACAAACGCCTCGAATTGTCGAGGAATTCGTGCAGGTCATTGTCTCTAAGCGGATGTATAGTGGTTGAGAACCTTCTTTGGAAAAATTTTTGGTCACTGAAAAAATAGCGTCTCAGAGTTCCGAGGCTAAACAGAGTATGCCGTTGTGAAATGTAACGGCGATCCGGAAACCTTGAAATGTGAAAACACCATTCAGCGTTAACATTACTAGAACGCGGTAGGGAGGTAGTTGAAAAGGACGGGAGAGTGTTGGGAAATAGCTCCCGCTTGTACGTTTTGTGCCTCGTTCGGTGGGGGTCGGTGGCACTACGTCCGAAGCACTAGCTAAGTTTTCTTTGCTCAGTTCGAATAACAGCACTGCTTGGTCTCCATCTTCTCTTACCTATCTAAATGAAGCGTCACATAAGTTTATTTTGTAGGTGCTCGAAGTAATTTGATGCACCAAATTCTCCATTCGTTATGTTGTGAGCAGAGAAAAATAAGGGTCCACTTAATGTGTATATTTTTTCTCTGGAGTTTCTCGAAATTGCCGATGATGTCTTCAGGCTGTGCTATCTCATCCATCTCATAAAACAGTGACAAGATGCGCATATTTTCCTCTATCTGCAGAAAGGAGGCAGATGGGGAGGAAGCGAGTTGGGGATAGGCTCATCTATGGATGAGAAATTCTATTCACATATCTTATGTTGGGTTCAGCTCTTTTCACCATATCACTTCGAATGGAACCCGCGCAAGGTCGACTTTTCACCAAATTTCGGAAAACTATATAGTCATGGGAAGTTTTAATGGGTACACTGATGAGCAGTACTGAACTGCGGCTCATGTCTTCCTTCTGCCATCCTATCTGCTGCACCTTTCTAATCATCATTACGCGGAATTGGCTATCTTCTCCCTAGCTTGCCCAGTGTTAGCCGTGCACTTGCGCTCTATGTTTCGTTTCGGTTACTGGAAATGAACAGTCATATCCAAAGCATTCATAGTATGCGGATTGTGATAATTAACTCATGTCTAGCACTAATTTAGTAGATAAGAGATGTAATTTTATTTTATGAAATAAGCCGTGAGCTTGTGATGTAAGTGCTCACTGAATGATATAATAAATGTGAATCTTCCGTAATTTTTATTGACCCTAAAAGCGTACCGCCGATCACTATAGCAGTTTCCATAGGGATTATGCTTTGTCTGCTTAAAGTCGACTATTTCGTTTGAGTGATCGAAATTCTACGCGACACAGATTTCGAATTCATCGACGAAAAGGGTGGTTCGCTTTGGTGGATTGTCAGCACTTTTGCTCTTTCGAGTTCTCCGTCCGCGCCCTCTCGATTGGAAACAGTGTAAGGGAGCAGTAATAATTGCTGGCTTCATAGTAAGTTGCAGATATGGAGTCGGCAAGAGCCGAGCACTTTGCATTGTAGCACTTAAGAGCCATCTGAATCAACTAGTTGTGAGTCGTTCATACGCTGTCGTTTATTTTTTGCTGGCTTTGCCTTATTGTTTCATCGTAATTCTTTTTGTATTTTTTGCATTCGTATACTTTTTTTATAGCAATATACAGATTTGTGTTTTCGTTGCAGAATTTGCATTTGGCCCCTCAGATGTAGACTTTTATTTCGAAAATTCATAGCACCACTTGAAATCGTTGAATAGTGAAACGGAGTTGAGCTGAACTTTTTGAGCGGAGCGTTGAAAAAAGCAATTGAGGAACCAAAGGTGGCGCTGTTCATTCCTAACGATGTATTGTTTATTGCAGGAAGATGAATGGATCTCATCGTATGGATGTAGAATTGGGGAGTGGGACAGATGAAGGAGCAAATGACGAGAATTCCAGTCCGTCGTCACCAGCGAAGTTTCATAGCAAGGATCATGATACAACAGAAGCAAACCAAAGCCGCACAGCGGTGAGTGGATGTTTTTGGAACCCGAAACGTGAAGGCGGGATGAAGAGGAGGGGAAGTTGGTGAAGTTGCTTCGCATCCCATCAATCCAGCCATAGATGAGGAAACATTTCGAGACCATATGTGAACTGACTGCATGGCTTTCTTTCGTCGTTGAGCTGGCTCAGTAGCTTCTTTCTGTGTGTGGTCACATTAAAACGAGGGCCGAGGTTGCCAGCCACATTTTCTCCACACGCTGAAGGAATTCATATATTTTGTAGGCAAGTGTCGGTTCGTGCGCTGTTCTCAGGGGTCTGATGTGATGCGATTTCTGTTTTCACATTTCATGTTTTTCGTTCTTTTGAATTTTGTTCATTAATTTGTGACGGAATATTCTCATACGATTGAATGAAAACCGTTTTCCACTTCAGCGACAATTTCTCTTTGCAGTCGGTTTCGATAGCTCATCAGTACAGTTAAAGATGAAACTTCGGGGAGGGAAGAGAGGAGGGAAAGAAGGACGAGTGAAAGAGCTGGCTTAAATTGCGTGTTCGTTGACTCAGTGGCGCCGCAATCGATAGGAGTTTTGGAAGGGGAAACGAGGTAGCCAACGAAGTGCACGAAGCTAACCGACATGAACTTCGTTTGTTGAGTAGAACTGTCGTTTTTCTCACATTTTCATGTTGGAAGTTTTTAGGCGAACGATGGCGAGCAAGAAGATGGTGAAGTGAGCGATGCTTCGAATGCCGCAGTAAGTTGATCCCTTGATACTTATTTCATGCATTTGCTCGTCAATGCTGTGATTGCGTTACAGGGAATCGGCTGGTCGGCGATAGTTGGGAGGGATTTTAGGGAAGTTGTTGTTTTAGCCCTGTCGTTGCCGTTATTGGTGGGTATTTTTAAGCTGCATCGTTTTCTGCATCCCACTCACGAATGTATTTTGTTTCCGCATATATAATTGACTCACATCAGCAACTTCGTGAAAGCATTTATTGTGGCAAATCATTTGCCGTGCAAAAGCCAATTTCGTCACTTATTTCATTTGGCTGATGACGATGGTGAAATTGTTGACGACGAGCCAGTGGAGAAAACTCGTCATCGAAATAATCCAGCGCCAACAAAAGTAGATGGAGAACCGGAGGCAACAAAAAAATCCGCTCTCGAAAAACTGAAGACAATGAAATTCAATCCACGTTCGAAAGTCAGTGTCGGCAGGTGAGCGTACTACTTTCACCTTCTCCAAAACTAGCAAGCGATCTGTTTTTCGCACTGCTCTATGCCTGAGGAGGCACTGAAAAGGAAATAGGCTTCATGCTTCAGTCCTTCCAGAAATGCTAACACTTTCCAAAGCAGTTTTTTTTGTGCACTTCACATGCTTTCCTTGTCTCGAGTTAAAATTAAGTCCATTTTTCCTCATTCTGAATAATGTATTTGCCGGAGTGTCTTAAATATATGATTGCGTGGGGGTGAATTCCATATAACCTCAACTAATTACTGCGAAGGTTTGTTTCTGTCTTGAAAGTTTGATCATCACTGGTTTATTTCAGTCCTTCACGAGAGCGACGTGATCGAGACAAGAAAGACCGGCAGACGTGAGTTGAAAGGATTCTGGTCCCAGTAGTCTCTTTTTTTCATCACTGAAATTCGTAGTAAGAGTAATGAAGTTAACCTGATGCTATGACAAGCCCGGAGGTGAGGGGAGGAAAGAGGGGGAGTGATAGAGAGTGCGAACACGTTAGAGGAGAGAGAGATGACGGCACATGGGTTATCCGATCAGCAGCCTTCATGTTTTTATTAAAGGCTTTCATAGAACTAAAATATTCGCTTCTCTTTCTTGCTGTATATGCGCTTTTACGTGTTATGTGTTTCAGAAGGTTGTTTCAATTTCCACTCGAACTAGATAAAAAAAGTACCTGACGATGTGCCCGTTAAAAATACGGCTTGCTTTAATAGAGCGACGATACAGTATAATTAGTTAAAGACTTATCCATCGTGTTTAAGGTCTACTTCTGGTCGTTCAACTCCCCCTCGAAGAGAGAACGAAGAGGATCGCAGAATTCGTAAAAGACGTTGGGAGGATCACGTTGATGAGGCAAGGAGCTTTTCGTCGTTTCGTCGAAGGGTAGATTGTTTTCGCATGAACAGCAATGAGGAATAACAGATCCGCAACCGGTGAAGAATACTCGGCTGGTTATGGCAGCAACCACCAGTTTTCATGAGGACGTTACTGCAAATGAGCGCTTTTTAGTGTTTCTGGTTGAAGATTTGTTGTTTGAGGATCGTCAGGCAGCCCGGACAGTCGATCGCGCTCGTCCGTTGCGAGATACAGTGTCTCCCGGTGGACGACCTCCTGACCCTATTCGCCCCGTTGATCAACCCGGCACACTTCGTCAACGTATCGAACGAATTGCTTGTCTCAATGATACTGAGGTTTAATTTGAGTTGTTTTCAGACAAATTAAGTAACAGCGTTATATTACATCGTATTTGTTGCCTAACTACAGCAGATTTTTAGACCTTCTGTCAATATTTCTTGTAAACCCATCCTTAAGAGCATCATTCCAACCTTCGCTCGTTAATGATTAATGCCAGCTTAACAGTATTTGCCTCCCATTTCGTCGACGAAATATATATGTTGACTGCTGCAGTCTGTATTATCCGATAAGTTCACGTCCTGCAGTTCTTGTGCGTTTTGGAGCCTCTTTTCCCATCCTCTTCTCTCCCTGTTGAGTCCTGTTGGGGGAAAAGCTTTCAGGCAGATTGGAAAAGCGCACTGAGTGAAGTTTGAGGTTTGATTACAGTCATGGTGTTATTGCTAGTCGCGAGGATGATGTTGGCATTACGTCTACCATCGACTCATTTCTTCTGGGTGTAGATGCATCTGTATATCCGCATATAGGTGCACGTATATACTTGAATATATACTACATATACACTATATATGCACATATATGTACTTTACTTATATATATATATGCGAGTGGTTTGAAAGTCTGCAAGGAAACTGTTGATTCGACCATGAGTTTCGCAGTATTTCAGCGAGGTCTTCAAATTTCAGCTGAGTGATTTGGAGAGCGGCAGCGTGAATTGACGACTAAATATTACATATCAATAGGAACTATGACTATCAACTTACAAGTCAGCCGTCGTGTCATTATCACAATCTTAGTCTACAAGCGAGACGATGTAGTTGCTGAGAGTTTGAGTCGGAGAGGTTATGGTCAGAGTGTGACAGATAAAGTCATTTAAGGCGGTGAATTGTCATTTCTCGCAGTTTCATCGAATATTTTAAGGAAGATGTTGTTGCTTTTTGCTATTCTTTTGTGGAATATTGTTGTCGAGTTCGCTTCTCTTGATAAAAATAATACTGTGAGGAACTGTTCGGACAATTTTAAGATGACTGTACCCGTTGTGCGTCCTCGCCGGTCTGTTGCATCTGAATTGCAAGGTGCTTGGTTATGAAATCACTCGGTTATTGGGTTCCATGTGATTCCTCCGCAATGCAACAAAATCATCAATTTCTTTGATATTCCCGTTTATATGCATCTTTTTCCCACTACTCACTATTAAAGCGCAGCATTTTAGAAATGAGTTTGTTGTATGTTTCTTTCTCGTTTCATAGGGAATATTATGCTTCATTGAGTCAATCACTTTCATTCACACCTTTTAATTTTTATGAGATATGCTGTTTTAAAGGTTTGAATTGTTGTCATCTGTTATTTCTTTACTTCGAAAAAAGGAAAATGTTGCTTCCATCGACTTCTTTCACTGTTTTCTCTTAGTGATATTATCTTTGTTTAATTACCACTTTAAAAAGATTAGCTTCGTGGAAGATCCTTGCTTGCCAACAAACGATCCATCGTCACTGCAAGGCGGAAACGGCGTATCGCTGATTCGTCAAACAATCCCCAGAGCCCGCTGGGGCAGACTTGGTCGCTGGCAGTGACTTGTGTATTCGCTTTTCACAGTCGTCGGCGAAATTTTTTCCTTTCTCCTAAGGGTGTTTTTCTGTTGGCAATTTATCACATTAAACTCGAGAACGATAACTAGTGGGTCTGGCACGTGGCGATATTTTTGGCTCTGTGATCCATAAGGTGCATTTTTTGAATCTTTTTTTTTTGCTCTAACCTATGGCATCGTTTGATTATGCATTCTGCAGGCGGCGTGATGAGTGGTTTTAAAGCGGCCGAATGTTTCCTGGCTTTCAGGTTTCTCATCTATCTGAGAATGATCTTCGTTCGCTTACTGCAAGATTACTCGAATTAAGCCGTGAACAAGAACGCCTCTTTAAAGGAAGACGTACACAGATCGAGTGAGTTTTGTCTGTCGATGACTTCTTCGCATCTACAGATTGAAATTATTGTGTTGATGACTTTTGTAGTCACTAAAAAATGTATCCGGGAACTTGAATGTCGCAAGCAGAGCTTTTAAGTGTATATTTACGTTTTCAAGATGCTGGTGCCGCAATATTGATCTCTCTACACATTATGGTATGAACGCGTTTTCGTATTTGCATCTATGCGCTGTGTGCATATATAGTCGAAACTAAGTGCAGTTGTTTGGGGATTAGACTGTAACTGCAACGACCGCAAGGATGATAGGTCTATTCAGATTGCATTGCCGCTACAGTCATCATCAGTTTTCTTGATGAACTTTTCATCATATCAGCGCCGATGTATTAATCGCAGTCAGCTTTCATTTACATTTGATTATCTTCAAATGATGGTTGTAATGTTGCATATCATGTCCGACTTCTTCGATAGCCTATGAAACATCACGTACCTGTTTTGAAATTAATCTAAAGTTGCTGTACTCATTTGTGACCTTTGGAAGTGATGAAGTAAAAATTGCCGTATATAGGGCATCCGAAGCTTCGGAAGTAGTAGAAAGAGGATTCAGCACCATGAGCATCAACTGTCATGGAGGCTGACATTTTTCGTTAGTCTATTAAGTACTTCGTTTACAGGCAGATTTATTACTGTTTAATTACACAAGCGTTTCTCTTGTCATCGTTTCTGTCTGCTGTTTATCGTTGTTCAACAGCTTCTGCCTGAAAATATTGGTAGTGAAGCCAGGAAACCATCATCGGACGGATCAAGTCGGTGGTTAAAATGATTTGATATTAGTAGCTTGCTGTATGAATTTGTCATGTAAGCGCCCTGAAATTGCAGGACTCTGCAGGAAATGTTCAGGAGTGCGAGAGATGACGTTGAACGTCTGGCCAAGTCTCTACCGTCTCATCTGAGAGTTGACTTACCGCCGCTGCCATCTTTGCATCCAGCATTCCAAAATGAACCGACTCCTGCGGCCACTGGTTACTGTTTATCGTTTTATTCGTCTCTGAATTTTATATTTAGGCGAACTCGTAGAAAGAACGTCTTGTTTTTCTTCATCATCGAGAGATATTGGTAATGCCAACCATCATAAGCAGTGGGAAAGCTTGTCCAATTCTTGCAGTTGTTTTGTGTGGTTGGTTGTCACTTTTGCGTTGGGATCACAGTCGTTAACGATTCCAGATCTGTTTAGGTGTTGATCCACCGCATCGAAATCTGCTTTATTTATGAAAGATCGTGTTGAAATATATCAGCACTTGCTGAATGGCAATCTTTTTGTTTTACACAGGTGTCATTTTCGTTTGTAGTCAACAAGTGTCGGGCAAAATGAAGTTGCCACAGCTGTGGGGAGCCAACCGTACATCGTATTCATTGAGCCTTGGGGCTTTCTGCTGGCAGCTGGAAGGTGGGCGCATAATTGAATGGCTAGAATGCTTGCTTGACTTGCACGATTTTTTTGGTTCTTCTGCATTCACGAACCTCCATTCGATCGTTCCTGCCTACATAGGTGCATTTCTTGCTTAAAAGGAGGCGTCCATTCAGGAGAAGCATGTGGTCAGGCAGCGATCTTTATGCGTTTCTGAAGGTGTCTTGCGACGCCATCAGCTTTTGTCTTGCAAGGCCTGATAAAAGCATCACCTTTGATTTTTTAAATGAATTACCACAGCTAAACCTGTTTATTTGTAAAATCCTCTTTTCCTCGTGGACTTCTTCCACTAAGGCAAACGTGCCATGGAAAACTGTACTTCCGCGGATTTATTCTCTATATGCTGTAAAATGGAGGCTTGATTCAGGCACTCCTTTGTTGGCGCAAGTGAATGGGGGCGTTTGTGTCGCTGCCTCTGGTCCGGCCCCGGCAATGCCGTCAGTTTTTGGTCCACCACAACCTGGCGTTTCAGTCCCGGTTTCTGTTATGAGCGCGGTGTCCAATGGTTCAAGCGGACCTGCATCGTCAGGTGGGTCATGCGGCTTATATACCAGCTCGTTGTTCCTAGATGCTCGTAACAGGTTCTTTTAGTGGTTACAAGTTGTTTATCGTGCAGTTAGGTCTAGGTCGTATGCACTGCACTCTTGTTGAAGCATGCTGCACAAAACCATTCGTGGGATTTATGGAAGCATACTATTATCTTCGGTCTTACGATTATCATCTTCGTATCTCCTTGAGATATGATTGCTTACTTTTTTTATCTTCGCGGAGTGGATCAAGGGCAAAGAGCAACTACTACAAGACTTTCTTGTATTCAGGTCGTTGATGTAAGTAAAAAGCGTTCAGGGAAATCCAAAACGTTTCGGCAGAAATTGATATAGCAGAAAATTTTCTTTTCAAGTTTAGGAAGCAGCATGTCGAGAATGAGGAGAGCCATCGCAAAAACGTGCACGATGTGATTCTTGCCGACCTCAACAAGATTTCACGGGTGTTCATTGGTCAAGAGATTTTAAAGTCCCTTTTTTCTTATGACGGGAATGACTTCACATGCGTTCCCCTAGGTGCTGCTGGTGGTTCCATAGAGATTCCTTAGTCGAAAATGCTATTTTTCTTTTGTTTATCGGATGAAGTGTATATTTATTTCCTAATGAATCAGGATTTTAGACCAGAGCATCATCGTATACCCACATCATTCGCAGACCCAAGATCCCACTGCGGTCAGAATTGTTGTGATGTTTTTGATTCTTTGCTGTATGGTTTCATTTTGCGACATGAAAGTCTCTTTGAGCCATGCTTATTGGAGAAGTTTGCTTACAGATGCGCTCTGTAAATGAAACTTGCGCTTTCATGCGCTCCTGTTTAATTTCAAAACGAGGTCGGCTTGTTTTTTTCTATGATGCCTTCAGTCGTCAGTGATTCGGCGGGGAAGTGCTACATTGTAGTTGAACAGCGGACGAGGGGCCATATAAGGGTTTCAAAACTGCAGTCTCTGCAGTGCGCGAGACGATAGGGAGCTAAAAAATGCACTTCTAAGCGGAAACATGGTTATGCGACGTCGACTAGTATGTCGTGAGCTCGCGCCATCTTACTGGGAAGACGCTGCTTTTCAGTTGATTACGGGTGTGCACTAATGTCACATAAGATCGATGTTGATTGCTTGCAACTCATTTAAATTGCACTTATGCACTCGGAGAGTCCATTTGAGTGAGGTGTGCAACAAACGAGCGGTCCTTGTCTTCGTTATTTCCACGAACGGGTTCCATCCTAATCTTCACTTCTCATGAGTAATGTAATGTTCTGCTTATGTTGGACACTGATGCAGGCTTGTATTCTGTCTGCTACAACACCAGGTAAGGTGTAGCTCAGAGGCACCATGGCATCGCTCGCCCGATTGTGTGATGCCAAGGGGACAGCGTAGGAGCACGGTATAGGTCGTTCATACTTGGGCAGTTGCTATGAAGATAATTGAACGCGGTGTTGCGGCTTCCGAAATCCTTTTCTTTTTTTCATCGTAATTTTTTCTATGCTTCTTCATCTTTTTTCGTGCGTATCTCTGTGAGGTTGCTCATTTTCACGTGGAAATATGAGCAATAGTTGATCCATATTTTGCAGGAGTAGTGGGTTCGGGTGTACCACTTAATGCACATCAGCAGCCTCCTATCACGTTTAGTGGAGTGAATGGGCCTTCTACGCAGATCCCGCAAGAGTTCGCACCTCCAGTGTCACAGCCTTCTTCATCAGTGGCACCATCATTCCCGGTGGCCCCCTCTCTTCTCAATCGGCAAGTATTTCTATAAGTTATCGCCACTGCTACCCCTTGGCGAAGTCCTGTTCTGTGCTTCGCGTATTCACGACGATAGTTTAGCTCTTGTTTGCATCCTATATTTTAATCATAGAAGTTGTGTGTCCCAAGAAATGCGGACGTATTTATCCAAACTTTGCTAGACGTTTTCCTTAACATTTGGTCAAGCATGTATGCGCTGCCTTTACCGATAACTAACTGTGCCATACAACAGCAATCATGGCGCCACTCACCATGGTGAGTTTTGTTTTTGTATATATCACTAAAGTTCCATAGGATGTCTTCATGCTTCTGTGTGAAATAGCTTCGTGTTTTCTAAATTGTTTTTTCCTGATACCTCATCGTTGTCAACGTTTTTGCGCAATCTATCGTTACTGTAGAACATTATGCGCTCATGACAGCACTAGGCTCCAAAGACGAGCTTATCTCAATTGGGTGATTCTTGATTAGGGGAGGGATGGCATTCAAAGAGTAGAATATCAGTGTGCAGTTGTTGTGTTGCGCCGTTATATCCGATTGGAAACTACAGATAAATCGGACTAGCAGTATTTCATTGCACCCGGTTGCACTTGGGAGCAGCTTATCATTAACAATTCGTTCAGCTCAGAAAAATAACTTCGGTTGATGGCAGAGGTTTTGTTAGGAACAGGTTTGTGCACTCGATAGAAACTTCGTCATGATGGGTTCACGTTTTTCGTAGCCTCATTCAATAACAGCTTATCGATAATGGTACATAACGTTTTTATATGCAAATTATGGATTTCATAGGAGAATTCATAGGTGTTTTTTCAGTCCACCGGCTTATGGTATGGCGGCACCGATGTCCTCGACGAACACAAACGCTTCGCTGCCACCTTTTATGAGAATGCCGCCACCCACAACAGCTGCGCCTGGCCACCATCCGCCTAGATATGGAACCCCTGTGCGCAGCACATCTCCATTCGGTCGACCACCCCCTGGCGAAACAGCATCCTCGTCTTCATCTTTACCAAATCTCAGTCAGCCGCCGCCGCCCATAGTAACGCCTGTATCTGGCAATGTTCCACCTCCCGACTTTTCAATGCCACCCCCGCCGTCACTTTCTTCCACTTCGGAATCTCTAGTATGCACCAGCGCAAATACGAGTATCATGTCATTGCCCAAATCCAGTACTCATTCAGATGCATCGTCTTCATCGTTAACAGCTAGCGCCAGTGCGAATTCGACTGCTGTTGATTCAGATTCGTCGTCAGCGTCCGCGGCGCTGTCAGCGAACTTACCTCGCGTGAATCTATCTGTTCCACCACCCGCTTTCCCTTTGCCGCCGCTCAGGGTTGATCCGGCAGTACCACCATCATATTCAGGACCACCATTTGTGCCCATCACTGCTTTGCCTCCACCAACTGTTCCACGGGCACCTATTCCTCATGGACTTCCCACCAGCATGATGCTTGGTATAACACCAAATATTGGTAGCGCACCTCCACCGTCGATGAATATGACCATACCACCAATGAGTGGTCCGCCAAATCTGAGCTGTCCTCCGCCGAACATGACGTGTCCTCCGCCGAATGTTCGTCCACCTGTCAATTTAGGAAATCCACAAAATGTTCATCAGATGATGTCTGCAATCGTCAGTCGCTCGGCAACGAGTGGACAGACGCCAGTCGAGGTGGTCACTGAACTGCTTGCCAGTGCATATACTCGCGGCAGTGGTTTTGGATCAGTGGTTGCATCAGGCTCAACTGGTCCACCACCTCGAATGTCGGTACCGCCTCCTGGTCTTGGTCCTCCGATATCGGGTCCGCCACCGAACGTGGGTGGTCCACCACCTGTAGATGGCACGAATAAACTCCCGACAGTCAACCTTTCTACAGTATCTCTTACGAGGGGAATGGGTAGCGGAAATTTTCGAGGCTTCGGCGGACCGAGTATTGCTCAAGGCCGATTCAGCAACCGAGCACAGCAACAATCGCAGGCGTCTCAGCACCAGCGAAGGCAAATAAGTGATATGGTCGCAATCATACCTGATGAGAACGGTGAATTTTTTTTTGCTCTTTCTTTGACTCAAGGATCCAGTTGAACTATTCGTTCCAGTAAAGTGGTGTATGCTCGTTGCTTTACAACCAGCATTTGGCATGAGAATTCCGGTGAGGCACTCTGCACTCCATGAACCTTATGAGGTTGTCGGTCTATGATTTTTGCATTTCTTTTCCTTCATTTTTCGCTGACCAATTCCTCCGTCGCTGCGCTCAGCATCCGTTGTTCATATCATTACTCACCTTAAAAAAATCCTTTCTAACGGGTCCTTCAGCAAAACGTTCGGTCTCTTACGTCAGTCCATGCATTTAAGTGTATCGCCGTTCCTAAGACTGCATTGATTCTGAGCACATCAGTTAGGCAATTTTTTCCCAAGAAATATTGTGTTGTGCGCTGTGTTCGGATATCCTACGGAATACTTTAATAAACACCTCAGCGAAATGTTTGCTAGACTGAAGGGGGGAGGCAATATTTTAAGCAGTTCTTGATAGCATTTCAAACGACCCATTCACATCCCCAATCAAGAAACTCTTTGTAGTGGGGAAATGCGGGTTTTAGGTGGTTTCTTTGTATGAGAGGGTGGAAACGTCTAACCTCTTTAAATTCAAGTTATATCTGCATCAGTGTTTGCAATTTTGCAATGAAATTGGAGGTCATGCGCAGATGTGAACAACCTCATTGAGTCTTGAGCACTAGCAGATGTGGTTAGTTCCGTTACTGGAGTAACATGACTATGTGTCAAGGTAATCGTTTGTATGGATGTTGTTTTCAGACTTGCCCGAGTCTCGGGACCACCAAGAGGACAGTAATATTTTTCTGATTGTCTCTGACGAAGAAGATAACGGCAAATGAGGTGTCGTCACCTTCTCTAGATGTCATCTTCATTCGTTATAAACAGCTTATTCAGCGATTGCCCGATGGGTGTGTTGTGATTAGCGTAGGTGATGCTGCCTGTCGTCGTTACAGGTGTCAAAAATGAAACGAACTTTTGTTGTAACTTTTGATGCTTTTCGGCGTTGGGTTTATTCGCAAGCAAAATTGCTGTTTAAAGTGGGTTTCGCAGATATTTTGTTAGGTTCGAGTGAGTAGTGTGACCAGAGCGGAAAATTGATTTTTTTTCCGAAGGAGGGGAAGGGCGTTGGGAAAGGTACGTTAGAGTTATGACACCATCGACCTTAAAGAAACTGAGAGGATGATGTTGTCGTAGCGCAAATGCCGAAGAAGAGATAGTTTTGTGGTGCAGTCAGTAAACAAAAGAGTTTCCGCTCTGGTGATGAACACATTTCGTTATCGTTCCATCATCTTGTATGCGGGAACGTCGAGATCTCATTGACATTTATTTGAGGGCACTTCTTTTGAACTGTGCTTTTTATTTTCACAAGTGTGTTCTAGCGCCGATGAGTGGCACACTGAAAATTCGTTTCCACGATCAGTCTGTGGCAAAGGGTGCGGGTGATGGTGATCCATTGGAGGCGTGCGTTCACATGGTTTCGTGATAGAGTTCAGTGCTGCAAAACGGTCTCCCAGTGCATCAGATCAAAGCGCTCTTTGCGGCACCACCCTTTCTTGGATTTCTCTGTAGCTTATCGGCGCTAGTCATTTCCAGAGTTACCAACCTTCATTTTCGCGCGCCTACTCGATTACTCGTCAAGTCAACATATTTTAGGTGTTACCTTCACTGTGTGATGATGCATTACTATTTATGTGTCGTGGTTTCAGTTCCCTTCAAGTGGTTTGCATTCACATTTCTTTTCAAAAGTAAACTATTTGTAAGTCGTCACAAGTAGGTGGCAGACATAGTTGCCTTTCCCCCATTCCGATTACCAACCCCAATGTCCGTTTTATCTCACGTTTCGTTATCTGATTACTATCAAAGTGTTTGATGATTCGAGCAAATCGCAACATAAGCTGCCAACATTAAGTAGGTGTTGCGTGTCGTTGCAAGCTTTTCATTTATTCATTTTTGACAACAGCTAATTTCACCATTTTTATCGACAAAAGGGAGCGACCGTCGAATTCACGCGATCTGGTGGACTTTTGTTTTCCTCTTTTTTTTGCCTTGTGTCTGAGGTTTGGTGCCCTTTATATATATTGTGGTTGTTTTCGCTCCACTTGTTTTTAATGAATTCCCCTGCAACTGTGAGTTTTATTCAGTGATGTAGGTTGTGCTTGCTTTTGAACGTCTATAGGCGTTAATGCCATTCTTCAGAGTGGTTTTTTTGCCGTTTCGAGAGTGCCTCAGTCATAGACAGGACTGGAAGCTTGAAATTTAGAATAGGTTCTGTAAATTCCGTTACATATATATATAACGAAAAATGTGCATACTGGGTAGGCAAAGTAGGAGTAACGTAGGTGTAGGAGTAATACTGCTGAAGCTGTTTTTCGTGGTTGTTGTGCGTTGTTTCATTGTGAAGCGTTGATATCAGTTATACTGCGTTGCGAGAGTTTCTCTTTTACAGTGATAAATTCTTTTTGTTGAAGCCTATCTGTGTGAAGATGTGTGAATTGCAGCGGTTATCGCCGAGTTCGCCACTACCTTTGCAGTGCTTATCTGCATAATTCCACGGCTCTTTCTCGATCCATTCAATGCTTTAGGAAGTAACTGTTTTGGATGTTGTGCAGCTCATAGGAAACATCGCACATTTTTACAATACTCCTTTCACATTCGTGAGTTCTTTTTCTGCAACTGGGTTCAGTATATATTTGTGTAGCTCGGTGAGGCACTCGGTGAAATTAGCAGGTGAAGTAATTGCTGTCCACTAATCATTCTGGTAGGAGCATGAGTGAATTTGGCGACGGTCAACGGTCCGTCGTATAATCTTATTTCGCTTGGTATTCTCTTCGTTGTAAATGCGTTTCGTTAATTCATGTCCGTATAATTTTGTTGTATCCTCGCAGGATTGCAGAATTCTGTTCGTTATTGTAGATGTTTGTATGCGGGAAGTATACTTTTGTTATTGAAATCTCTCGAGCGATCACTGGCTCTTTCATATTTTGGAAGGCCATCTCCTTATGTTTTTCTCGTCGAAGGGTTTCTTCACATCACTGGATTATGCAAACGAGCTCATAGTTCATCGACCTGATTTCTTCGTTAACTTCCTTCTTCAGCCGTATTTCAGAAAGAATATTTCTGGAATTAGGACTGTGGTAATTTGTATCGATAGGATTATATTGCCAATACACGCTGTCGAAGGAGCTGAATCTGGAGAGAGCATTCTGCGATTGAATAACAAGAAGTTTTCGTTTATAAGCTAGCTAAGCGCAAAAAGTGCTTTCTTCGCCAACTGTTATGGTTACTTCAAATGTGAGCAGCCTTATCCTGATTCGAAGAAAGACCTGTGCTCATCTCTTTTATAGAGCGCATTACCTGAGTGTTGCAATTGATGTAGTCCGATTGGAAATGTCTGACCATATTTCCCTAGCTTAGAATTTGCGTTGAGTTCTATTCTGGAATTTTGAAGCAGTGTTGCTGGCGCATGCATTAAAAACCAGTATATGTAAGCCAAATATATTTAAATGGCCCCTATTGTACAAATGTTTCTTGTAATATCGCTGTTAAGCGAAGTATTTCAAGCGTTTTCCATGAATTCCTCACGTTGGGAATAGTTGATGCATACGGGGAGGAGAGGGGGATATGGCTGGTGATTGTAGCGTTGACTGAAGTAGCATATAAGCCGTTCGAAGATTTTCTCCATTTCTAAGAACTTGGGGCAGGTAGGGGCGCTGCGTTCATGAAGAAGCACTGTTGAAAGAGGTGGTTTCTCGGTTGTGTTGCAGTTTCATCAGGCAGAAATGCAAAACAGTGTCAGTACCGTGAAAAGTGATGAGTGACATAAGTTGCGCATTTGTTTTTGGCTTCATTGCTGAATTTTTTTCTCAGTTTTAAAGGCTTCCGGTTTCCTCAGGTCGTCCTTACAGTCGTTTTATTTGAATATTTTTGTCTTAATGGCTTTATTAAGTGAAGTAAAGTGGAAGACCCGCTAGCTGTACGACGTGTTATTAGATCTCACTAAGATCTCTGCGTTAATAGAGCATCACTGAGTAGGTTTTTGTTATTGTAAATGGGCCGTGGAATGTTCGATTTGTGAAACGATGACTCCTTATGGTTATTGTGGAACCTTTGAACCCTTTTTGATACGTAGTGCCAGAAGCTAGCTGTCGCTCTCTTGGAGCGTCGATTCACTTTAAAGTAAAGGAAAAAAGAAGCAAAGGAATTATGAGTGTTTCATTTAAAATGCAGAAGCGGTTCGTGAATACTCACAAATTCACACATAGCTGAGTGGAACTCGAATTGTATTCGCTACTGCAAACAGCAAACACATCTTCGGAGTCTGTGTGTTTCCACTGCGAGCAGTCAGTCTCGATGAAGCACTCAGAGTCCTCCTTTTTGTTTTCCCTAAACAGTTACGTATAGTGTCGCTTAGTTCGCTGTTGAAAAGAATGACGAAAGCTGCAGATCATTCATTTTAGAGAGTATATTGATGGCAAAGAAAATACTGAAATAATGTGGGAGGTACCGTTATTGCGCATCTGCCCACTTTCACAGATATCCGTATGTGGTGACTTACTAAAGATGTACGTTTTATTCAATTTCGACACAAATATGAGTGTTCTCGATACGTAAAAGTTGCTTCTACTTGCATCGTTGACCTGTATATGTTGGTGTGATGTGCTGCGAGTACCATGTTTCCCTATATGGAACGATTCGTCGTCGAGTTCCTTTAGCGCCAGACAGTCAGATCCATTTATTGTCAAGGAACCGCCGTTCCCCTAGCAAATTCGTCGGCGAGATAGGGGGGGGGGGGGGGGCGGCTCTCCTTGACAGACAGTTGGTTTACTTGAATAGTAGCAGTTGCTTCTGTGCTGAAGTGTCGCTTTTCTTGCATTAGCTTTAATTTGACAGTCTCTCTTCTCAGCCAAGTTGCCTCGACAGGGATCCCGTTTGTAAACCAGCTTGGCAGTTAGGCGCGTTTCGTTGGTTCGCTGCTCTGTCAGTTTGCAACTTCCTCAACTAAGGTCATGTCCGCACGGCGCATTGCCTCGAAGTAAGATCCCATCCCTTAAAATTTTCATTGTTGCCTACGTCGTCCAGCTCGGTCTTGTTAAAATTCGGGTCGGAGCTTGGAAGTTTTTCTGCAATGTGTAGGGAAAAGAAATCTGCGTGAATTTGCTGAATATTAGTATGCTTGAAAACGTAGAAAGCAGTCGGAGGCGCAAAGGAGGGTCGCTAACTCCTCCTTCTGTGAGTCGCCGTTCCCTCCTTCCCGACAACTCTCTTGTGCATTCCTCAATCACATGTTTTTCCACTTTGAGCGCAATGTTGAAAGTATATATTAGAAATGCCTTGTAATATTTTATTGGCCCTGTTTTGACTGCCTTTATGGGAGAGGAGATTCTCGTTCGCAAAAAAAAATATATCGGTCAACATTCCCCTCCGTGAAATGTGATATTAATTTCTCAGTGGTGATAATATTCTTGGAACGCGAGTCGAATTGTTCATTCTTAGTGGGGCGTTAAGATTAGCGTTTTCACCTTTCGTAGTGCCGAGTTGTCGTTTAAGAGGAATTCGCTTGTTTTCTTTTAATATATACGGCGATCTGAATAACATTCTTTGTTCTCAAATTCCTCATTTAATGCAATACATAATGTTAGTATTTGTTTGGAAGCCGTCACTTATATTTATCCTATAGTTTCTTTCAGATCTCAGATATAGTTTCATGTGCTTATCATTGTTCATATGCTGTCATCAGAATGGAGAGGAGTGTTGATTCGTAATGCTTAGTATCGCAGTGCGAAGTCGTCGTGTTCATTCAGTCGTAAAGCTTCTAATCGACTCCTTCAATTGGAACTCGTGACGATTGTTGTAGCCGATCGTAGGTTGCCTACGGTCGACTACATTCCTCGTGGTTTACGAAATGAAATGAATTATAACACCGACGAACGCGGAAATAGCTGCCGCTAAGAGCAGTGGTTTTAATTTGCCATTCCCATCAACGTCTTTGTAAGCTTATCCTAATCGACTGAATCGTTTTATTAAGTCAGTTAGATCCGAGCATGTCGCAGAAAATTTTTGCCTTTCATCGGATTATGTTATTTCTCGCATCAGATACAATTTCTTTTCGCATAATCTCTGAAAATGAAATAGGAATAGTGTTTCAACTTAGTTGAAGATTATGCGCTTGGCGGTCAATGTTTTGATGCTTTGATTGTAGCAGTGAAATAATCATTGCAGTATTGCGAATATAATGCATAGGCAACAGCTTTTTGCATGAGGAGATGTAGCAAATTGCAGCTGGCTGACTGCTGCACCGAGCTTGAACGTTTAGAGAGTGTAAAATCACACTGACGTTAACGTCAATTGCTAAGGCAGTTTTTATTGTCTTCGTTTTAACTGTGAAGAATTGAGCAATCCGAGTGTCAGTGTTGGTCCATTCAACCTGTAAAGGTATTAGTGTCCACAAGCGCGCGAGAAGTTTATTTAATGCAGGTGCCTTTGCTACCCTTTTCTAATCCTGGCTTTCGTGACGGATCTTTCTTAGTCTTCTTTTTAACGTTGGAAAAATTTTTACAAAACGTTGTTTGCAGACAAGAGCACTGATATCTGTACACTGATCTCACATACCTTCGTAAACCATGTGCGCTGTACCATAACAGCTACATGCGGATGAGCAGGCTGATTCAGGGAGGGGCAAAGAGCGTCGACGACTTCCTTACGTGGGACTTCACTTTGTTAAGAAGGTGCAGCCGATTTGCTCGCATTGTTTGTTGCTGGGAAAGTAGGATGTTGTCGTGCCCAGAGTTTTTAATTTCTCTCACAGCGGCCATTTGCGGAATATCGCAGTCTGTGTTGCAATGTCATACCTGTTATGGTGGTCGTTTCTGCATCATGTAACTATGCGCTTTGGTTTTATAGGTACACGTGATTTAGCGTTTGCACGGGCGTTATGTAGACATGCACACACGCACACAGAGATGAGAACGGTGGCCTCGTGCCGTTTCCTGTGATGCGTGCAGTAAGCGACGTATCAGTTTGCTTGCCTCTTGCGTCAGGACGAGTTCGGTCCTCGTTGGCACGTGGCGGTTCATAGGCGGTTGGATTTCACGATCTCTTTTGGTTGGACACTTTGATAAACCGATGCGTTCACTTGGCTTGGCTTTGTCTTCTGCAGTAATTGATTTCTTACATCGTTGCTCTCAGCAGAGCAGATAGCCGGCAGTTTTGTAAGTGGTTGGTGGTATTTATGTGGTGTTTGTGAGGATGTGGATTGTAGCAGCATTTTTATTTCATGTTCACTTCTTTCCACTTTTTTATTTTACCTTCTGATACTCTAGAAATTCATCCATCCACTCGCACCGCTTTTCATCCCTCGAAACCAGCCACTTACCTTAAAACTTCGATACCGTTAGATTGCTCAACCGTCCAAATTTCAAAGCTGAAAAAAAGATAAGTAAGTTTGCATGCTCATTGCTGCCATGCCGGCCGGATCTGTTGCTCTGTTGTAACGTTTGACCGCACTTTTCGAGTTGCAGTATCCACAAGAGCGAGCAAATATTGCGATAAGTAGTTGAACCTAAGAGGTACTGCATGTTGGAACACTTGAGTGGGATTTTTTTTTGATTTGTCGCTTTGGTTGCATCTTGTCGAGAAACCTTCATATCAGCTTCGTCAAACACGCGCGTGCAAGGCAGGTATTGCATCTGGATATATGACGGCAGGATCCTTGCGCTAAAGCGACGCTGTTATTATTTAGCCGTGCAGTGCTTAATTTAGCTAGCATTCGTTCCGCCAGCACCTTAGATTTGATCTCCGTTCGTGAATAAACGTGAACTCTAAGTTATGATGTGTTGGCCGAAATATTACCTGGAGGTTTTTCTGTCGTCATTATCTTTTTTATACAAGCCTGATAGCCTCGATTCTTGGGTCTTTGTTGAGTTAGAATTATTTTGTAATGGTAGTGATACGATTGGGCATTGAATTTTCAGGCGAAACTTCTTAGGATTCTCGAGCTAGCTTCTTTAATTAAAGAGGGGTTTCATTTTTTGTTCTCGACGCGAAGCGGTTCCTTGCGAAACTTGGGGAGTGTTAGGGGAAGGAGGATTGATTAAGCAGTCTGTCGAATGTACTTGTTTAACTATGATCTCTATGCCGTTGACGCTGTTATTCTGACCGTTACTGACGTGCGAATGTGGGCTATAAATAGTGCATATCACCTGTGAATTTTGGGTATCGATCGATGTTGGCACAAGTCCCTTATTTGGTGCACTCTACACTTACTGATTTTAGTTCCGTGAACGTGTGAAGGGCAGTATCGAATTACTCGCATTAATTCACGATTTCTACGCAGTGGCGTCGTTCATCGTACACGCAAAGCTAAGGCAAGGGGATTGCAAGTTTCGGGTTTTGTCTGTTTCTAGAGAACTTAGAGGACAGTGCATATTGTGACTTTTAGCTGCAGTAGAGTTTTGTGGCGAGTTCACTCAGCCTTTCGAAGGTTTTTTATCACGCTGTTTAAATTAGTTATCAGCGGCAGTTACGGCCTATTTGTGTTGTTAAACTAAGCTCGTCAGGGGTGCTGCGTCCGATCTTCGATTGCAAAAAAGTAGTCTAGTTTTGTTCACTTCGTTTGCAGTTTTCCGCAGATTTCAAAATGAAAATGTGAAGGAGTATTGTGGCGAAGTCGGGTCCGGTGACATAAACCGGCTAGCCGCTTTGAGTGTATATCGTAGGCGTGATCATTGAAGTCCACAGTTGAGCAGTTGTGTCACTGTTGCATTTTAGTTGTTATATTTTCACTTGTGCAGTGCTTTAGATTTTCTCAAGCGTCGTGCGGTTGGAGAGCTGCTGTGATTTTAGCGTCATTCATAAATGATTATGGATAGGATAGGTAAGAGGGTTAACGTTTTTATCGGTTGGGGATGGGCGCATTCTCATCTCTGAATTGCCAGCTGAAGATAACCGCTTTATTAAGCAACGTTATTCTTAACGCGGTCGTCCTAACTTCATAAGGTTCCCTCTCTCTTTCGCACAGAATATGCAGTTAGTATTGCCCTCATTTCGGATGTTTCACAGTTATTTTTGATTTTGTTCTGTTCACATTTTGAAGTGCTCTCGCGAAATGTCAGATTAGCAGATGTGAAGTCATATGATGTTGAAAATGCAAATCGTCAATAGGGGATTATTTCTTCAAAACGCTGTTCCCATTTTGCATATAAGTGCCAAACAAGGGGTATACAGAATGTGATAACAATAAGCTCTAAAAGATTTCAGGGAAATTGAAATTGTGAAGTAAGGTCCATGCTGAATTTCGTCTTTAGAAGAAAATTGGCAGAAAAGCCGTTCCTTCTTTCCGGCTGGCCATACAAAAGTTCTCCATTTCAAGCCTAAAAGAGTGAACCAAACGCCGACATGCATGACGACCACCACTACAGCAGTGAAGTCGCTGCTCACTTTTCTCCCCCAAATAATAATCTTCTTTGATGTAATCATATGCCCACTTCGTGCGATGCGATGGCGACCATCGTTCTTAAAAACCGTTTCCCTGTTTTATCGAATCATCTTTCGCGCTAAGGTCTGGATCCCATTGATGGTAGCTGAATATTCACCGCCCGGCGCTGCTACTGTCTGGAGCGATGCGTCCTTGAAAGCCTACCTAGATTGTTTGCGTAGTAGTTAGTATTCAGCTGGAACACTGTGTAACGAGCTATCCATTCGTCTTGCGAGGCGTTTGCCTAGGTTGATATTCACTTGTGTGCTCAAGCGGAATTCGAAGCTATCATCTTTTGATCCGTTGTGATTCAGCATTATTTCATCTCAATAATATGGAACGACCTTACCACAGAATTTCACATCATCGCTAATCACCAACAATAGCAAAAAACTTTGCTGGACTGGACAGATTTATTGATTATTTTTGATCATGGTTTATTTATCTTGCGATTAATGCTTATAGCGCTCTAATCAGGTGTATATTTCTGGTGGCCTGATGCTTGTATGGTACCTCTTTTTTTTTCTTCGTTTCGACGCCGTTATCAGTGAGCGGTTGACTTTCGATGATGTCTAAAGCACTTGATTGTGATATTTCATCGGCACTATTGATCGCATTTTATTTTATGTTACGCGGCTCCAGTCACCATAATGGTACTCTCTTCTATCTGTGCCTTTTCTTTGATTTTGGAATCCAGATATTCTCCCTGAAAATGGTGTGAAGGATTGGAGCGTCTCATAGTGTCGCTGTACAGTACTGCTTTCTCCATCTATGAAGAATTCCCTCGCTAATCGCACTGGAATTCATAGCTCGTAAATGCAAACCTCAAGCATTTTCACCTAATTTTTTCTTCTGGATATCTGCGCAGGATTAAAAAACTTACATATGCCTTCCGTGATTTCCGTATAGTTTCGATTGCATTACTCAACGATTTGAACGCGCCGAATGTGTTTTTCATTTCGTCTCGCTTCACATCTTGCCGTCCTTATGTGCTGTTTATCGTACAGATTCTTTTCAAAGGCTGAGTGGCATTCACCATGGCGGTTGTATTCGTTAATGTGGCGAATTGAATTTTTAAGTGTGTTGGTTTGTGTGGAAATGGAAGTATGACCATCAATTTTGCGGCCTGCAGTCATTGCTTTATCCTCACGGACGCAATATCGCCGGCAAAGTTCTTATAATTGCATCCCGCAGTCGTTAATTCTGTTTTGCCTTGTAGCCATTTAAAGCGAATATGCGAAAAGTTGTGATCGGCAACAAATGAATGCTAATAAGTCTACGTTTGTGGCCAATAGACACGAACTCCTAACGTCAGTCCAGCACTCATCAGTAATGCGCAGATTTACTGGACCCCAGTTCTTCTGTGCGCTGATCAGTCGGTGGTAGGTGTACATAAGAAACTATTATTCTGCTCGCCATGGTCTCATTTTTTTTTTTCGACGAATTTTTGTCGTATATAATAAATGTCGGATTTTATAGCTGAAGTGACATTCTAAGGGAGTTGAGGTCTGTAAAAATTTTGCATTTCTCGAAGTTCGGCGGTATTTCCACATTTTTTCTAAACTACGAGGTTTTGAGCTCTAAGGTGTTGGATGTTTCTGGTTGTGAACGATTAGGTTATGATGCAGCTATTTGTCGTACTTAAAGTAATTGGAAATCTCTGCGTGCCTTGATTCATAGTTTTATTTTGCCGTAAGATTATAAAGTGTGCATTTAGAGGAAGTGTCTGTTTTTTTTGTGAAGTATTGATTATGTACTGGAAAGTGAATATGAACAGACTGTGTCCACGTGGTTGATGTATTGAAAAATGCTAATCTTTGCTCATTCCCGAAGATCCGGGTGCAGTTTTTTGATAGTGCGGAAGTTTCTTGTACAGTGTGAAAAATGCCAGCCCACAAAATCCACGCGCTGTTTTTTGGATCCTTCAGTTCACTGACACGGTCATATTAATGAAAGTGTAGGATTTTCTGGCATTAAATTCGGATCGTTATATAGTTCCTTAAATGTGGGAAAAAAACGTGAAGGCGCGGATTCGTTTGTAACACATGTTCAGCATGCATTCGCGCTACTTCATTGGTGAAATGAATCACTGCTATTTTAGCAGGTTAGATTTAGCGGTGATCAATAAAAGCAGTGAATAGTTCTTTCTGTTTACCTCCTGTGTTCACGATTGCTGTCTTGTGCGAGAGATGTCGAGGGTAATGTCTCCACAAGAAGTAGTGCAGTTGAAGTGGACTCGAATCAGGTGATGCCTATTATTTTATTTCATCTCGCGTAACGGTTTTCGTAGTGTGGCGTTAGCGCTTGTATTTGAGTACTAGGGAAGCTCTAACGCTATCGATGTTTTTAAAAGAACTGCCGCAACATGCTACATCGTGACATTTCCGGATGTGGGAGGTGAGACCTTTGGGTTGTTCTGTTATAAAAGGATGGATCTCTGAGCTGCATATGTCGGCGAACTCAGATATTATCATCATATTGTCATCATAGGACACGAACTAGAATGCCAGGCCTATTATCGTTCATGCACAACATTTGGTGTCCGCTGCCTCCTACGCTATTGTTTGACATATTCCGCGTATTGAGGCGCGGAACGCTGATGTTGAGCATGTTCCTTTGCATCGGAGCAGCACAACTAAAACGTTCAGAATTCTGAAGTTCGATTCAGCCCTTCACGATCGTCGCACAGTGCTACTCGAACATGGTCTATATCGTTATGTCAAAAATGGCAAGCATTGCTGCTAACGTTTCTTCTACCTTTCAGAATAATTCCAGAATGGTCCTTCCACGATTTGCACAGCTCCGCCAGAAAGTTTCTCATTGAGTAAGCAAGTGGTAAAGTCGTCCTTTCAGTGCATTTTGGAATAAACGCTGCGGGTGTGCTAATCAAAAGTGTAGGTTAGCTCCAAAGGCTGGCTGCCCTGGACTCGTCTAGTCATTACAGATCCCCTTGAGGAACTACCGCAGCCATCAATACGTGGTCGACGAAAAATGGAACGACACTGGTATAAGGGATGGACAGTTTATCATATCTACGCAGTAAGGTGGGAAACATATAGGGGCATGCTCATAAGGCTTCGATCATCGGCACACCCCTTAGTCGCACCCAGCAAAATCCATGCTACCATGGATCTCCTCACACCCTTCCACATGTCCTTCAGATTCAGCCTCAAGGTCGCCTTACAATACCTATTGGGCAGCGATTTGATCTGCATGCATAACTTCCCCTTGATCTTTGGTCGACTGGTCACTTTACAAGGTTGTGGAACGGTCGTGATTCGTACTGCACCAAAAGCCGAGTAATTGACAGCGGTCACTGGGCGTGTAGCCTAGCGGAAACCGTGGCAACTCGTTCCAGATGCACATGACATTAGTTGTAGAACGAAACTTAGTTGTAGAACGAAAATTTAGTTGTAGAACGAAAACATTAGTTGTAGAACGAAAATTTCGGTGACGAAGCAGAATATCGCGTTTCGCATTTTAAGGCTTACTTCGAAGTGCTGCCACAGCATCGTTATGTGTTGCATTTGGCTCGTAGTGCCTGTTAACGTTCAAATTGAGCAGTTCAGGATATATGTGAAGAAGTCGTATATTAGAGTTGTTCATTTCCGTTCATGCCCGAGATGAATTCTGTGGTTTGATCCTTAATTTTCGCAAGGCGGAGTTATTCTCCTTCCATCCCCGGAAACGGAAGGGAGATTGTAGGGGGACTAAAGTGGAGGAAAAGGGTACTCGTAGAAAGGACGAAAGCTCACAGTGAATTGACAACGTTATCAAAGGTCATAGAGCGCTTGAATGCGGTCAGGGATACAAACGTTCAAAGTTGCGATTATTTCGAAATTGCGACGATTGTCGCTGCGTAATTCCTTGAATTTGTGGACTTGTCACTGTATGGATTGTGTTGAGTCGTAATGTTCGTGTAGTACGCGAGTTGGGTTGGTCTGCTGCGTTTTTTTGTCTCTCTCGTAAGCCGTTCTGAGTCCATTGCTTCGCCTAAACGCTTGCTTGTAGTGGGCGAGTACACACGGGTTTCGTTCGAGATGCGAGGGTTTTGACCTATTTCGGTTATATAAAGCGGAAAGTCGCCCAGTCTTGTAATTACTCGTCCTTTGCGGTGGCGATGTGATTCACTCGTTCAAGCTGAAAATTACTGCTTCCCTTTAACTCACCGTTTGTTTATTTTTTTCTGCCTCTGTAAGTGTCGCTTGTTTCCTTTTGTTTTTTGTCCTTTCATCTCAGTTGATTATTTATGCTGCTGTTTTGCCATCGTTACCTAGCAGTTTGTCAGCGATCTAAGTTTCCTGAGAGCGTGTTGTGAGAATTAACGGAAAATATATTTCATTCACGACGTTTGCAGCACTTTCTTGATCGCTTGCCATTTCTAGCCATCGGCGTTTGGATTAATGTTATGCATCTATTTCCGGATGCGACGATGATTTAAAAAGGCCCACTTAACGTACAGTTGCTATTTCCCTGATCATCAAGGTATCTTTCATGCTCATGTGGGTTGAGTGGGTTTGGCCGTGGAATTTCACAAAATACTTAGTCTCATTTGTTTACCATCGGAGTCACATCGATATCTTCCGACATCTGGTTGTCGCGGGTGTTTCTGGAATTGTGGTCTGATTCGAAAGTAGGGAATCCCAAGGTTTTGGGACTTCGAGTAGCAATTGCTGCTAAGCCTGGCTTGTGATCCAACCTTTAACTTCTCTTGAAAAGGTGCTAACGTCCAAATGAGTATATCAAAAGTGGATTGGTTCTTGTTTTCCATCATCTTTTGATTTCAAGCATTTGATGATTTTGTGAATGATAAATGCCTTGGGTGGTTTTTTGATTTGCTGCTGTTAATGTCGTCGTTGTTTTCCAGCACACATTTCCTTCGCTTATCCTTATTGGAGGGTTGTTTCAGCAACTTATTTCATGTTATTATATTGTCAGTTCACGCGAAGAACATTGAAAAAAGACCGCTATTGTTTTTGCGCTCTTAGGAAATCGATTTGCTCTTGAATAATTTGTTTTTCGTTTCTGTCTCGTATCCATGATGCGCTTGTTTTTGCCGTTTCGAACCTGCTATATTCTAGCTAGCATTCTGATGACGTAGAGATTTGCAAGTTCAAAAATTAAATCAACAAATATCGTCGTGGAAGTTCACCGCAGAGGCTTGTTTAGGGCAGTGCCGAATTCAAGAAACGTACATACATGTTTGAAAACAGACACTTGACCTCAGCACTTTTTTTTTGAAGCACCGATTTTGCACATTTGGTCGGGTGCCATAAGCGCCATCATAGATGAATTTGATTTGTCACTTCGTGAATGGAGTATTTTTGTATGTAATGTTCGCGTTGGTAGTCTCCATTTTGCTTGTTGTACTGGACAATGGCTAACTTCTTTCGTCAGCATAACGGTGGTAATATTTATTTCCTTCACTTCCATTCAAAGTTCAGAGTGTTGTGCGATGCAGTATATAAATCTTGCTGGGTTATTTCCACTTGTTTTTTGGGCGGATGCAATGTTTACAATATTCCATACTAGGGACTACATATTGTCGCATAAGTCTATAGGTAATTTACTTTGAACCATGGGATTTCGATTGGTCTCCGTAACCATATCGGGGGACTCCAGCAAGAAGTTATTGCACACCCTTCCATCTGTCGGCTATATCATAGGTCACTCAAAATTTCACCTCGAAAGGTTTTTTGTTTCCATGCTCATCATGTTCGGATGGACGTAATTTCCCGTCAGTGGCCGTTGCTTCATTTCTGGTTGCCATAGGATGATGTGAATTCGCTTTAGTGTGTGACTTAATGTTCTCTGGTGATTAATAAAAGCCGATTTCGCGGTTATTAGAACGCAATTTGTTTAAGAGGCGTTAAAATGTGATGTTGAGCGTCGAACGTTTAGCTGAAGCGATTTGACGCGGCTGGCTTCTCCTAACATCTTTCATCGGCTGCTGGACGGTATGCGTTGTAATGTTGCTGATTGATGAATGCAGTGTTCTCCCGCTTTATCGACGAGGGGTAATGTTGCCTTCTTCTGCTTCATCTCGATGCTAAACATGTTTCCTGTGCTTCACAACAGGTACTGAGCTTTCATCTATGTTATTCTTTGAAGAAGAGCAGTCACGCGGGACAATACACTAAAATAGTATTTTATTCATGTAAGTCAGGCAGAGTTCATTCTCGCCTAATATGAGAAAAAACCGATTCAGGCGTTTTCGGAAAAAGGAATTAAGACTGATTTTTGTTTTGAAGCACATCAGCACCAGCAAGCATTTATGTCGTATGTTATGCCAGCCGATTTACTTGCAGTATTGCGCATATGTTCACAGTCGCTTCATTAAAGTGTTGAGGCGCCAGTGTATGAAAATAATTGGCGTCAAAAGGCTTGTAGCAGGCTGCGATCGACAAAAATCGATTTGTTTGTGGGATAATATGTGAGAGTGATAGTTATGTACGTTTCTTGAGCGGATGATAGCTAGTGTTCTGCCGTCTATCCAGGACTGTAGTCTTTCATATAACGATTGAATAAGTTGGCACTCATGTTCTTCGATACTCTGAGACTTTTTTCATGGCTTGACCTATGTGACCACGTGTTTTTGATGTTATTTTATTAGAAGAGACGAAGAGATTTCATCACGTCGCTCTAACTTCGTTCGTATAACAATGACCGTAAGTGATTTTCGTGTTAGAGGAAATGGTTCGATAAGTGCAAAGAAAATTCGAAAACGTTACAACGATGTGAAGAGCGTTTCGTAGCGGTTGATGCTTGCTGAGGCTGAACTGCTATCGCGGCGACATGGATCGCTTTTTTCGAGCGGTGTGACGTCGCGATAAATATCATTAGTGTACGTCTGTCGTCTGATCGCTCACGTCACCATAACAGAGTTTAGAAGCGGAAAGAGCGTGCGTCTAATCAGTGGGGATGCTCTTTGAACAGAAATAATGTTGTTTTATTTTCGTAGTATGATACGGTATACAAAGCAGTGAAGAGGCAGCCTGTCTTAGTAGTGTGTGCATGTGTGTGGTCATGTTTTTTGAACACGTCGTTGACCTTGATGGGTGAACGACATTTTGCACGTCTTCCGCTTTTAGTAAATCGTTGCACATTGCAGCAGGCTGTCGCTGACTGACTGCTTCTGCTGCATTTCCTTCTCAATGGTTATTAACCGGAAGTGCTCGTTGCAGCGCTGATCATTGCCGTGAGCGTCAGTTGGCTTGTATCATATATCTTCTTTTTCAGAGAGACCATAACTAGGAGTGAACAGATGTGGATAGTGGGATAGGGTTATTGGAATCACAGGCTTTTGTTTAACACTAGGCTAGCGATGTCCTTGTCACTGGGAGTTTTTTGAGGGTTTCATGTATTGTCTGTGCTGATGTTTGTCTAAAATATATGTCGGTGACAGGTCCTTGAATCCACCAGTGTTGAGCCGTTTCTGTCGTCTAGTTATGCAGCTGTGAATGCCTGCAGTGGCACCACTCATTTGAAAGCTACCACTGATTAACAGAACTTCCCATAATGGTTTACTTACACTGGTGCTTTTCGTGTAGTTTTGTTGGGAATACTGGATACTGCTAAGTTGGTTCTAAATTTGAGTGTCCCACACACGAAAGGTTTCATTCTAACCTTAGGTCGTATGGAAGTTATGTTATCGACGATTCTTTGTGCAGTTGCAACTTTACCCTTTGTATAGATGAGCGCTTATGTGTCAAGTGGGTTAGTTCGCCGTTCAAGAGAGTCACGCTCAGAAAATTGTATCATTTTATTTGCAGATGTGTGAATCAGTTGTGCTTCTTTAGGCATTTCTTACCAGTTTCCCTTATACTCACCATTGATGTTTGTAGTTTGGGTCGCCTTTAGCATTTACGAGTTGCTGAGTGTGATTATATCACTACTCGGAAGTGGTGCTTGCTATGTGCTTATAATTCTAGAAAAGTACATCGAAATTTGAAGTCGTTTTTTGTTCGGACAGAGATCTTAAAGGTCGTGGAAAAGGAATATTGTGAGTCTTCCATCTTTCCGAATGAAGAAATTTCTCAGGAAAAGTATTACCTTTCTCGCGGTTTGCGTGAAAAATAAATGCGATCTTTATTTTTAGCAATTTTTCTTCACAATTTTTTTGTAGTTTGGGGAGTTTAGCAGAGATTCATTGCTGTGCGGAGGGTTAATTCCCTCGATAAATAATTTACTTCGCGGATCGCGCTCTTGCACCGTTCTCTGCGATTCGATGGTGAGATATTGAAGGTAGTTTATTTTGATGCGCCGAGGAATTCTTCTAGTGTACAAATTAAAAATTTGTAAAGATGTTCCGAAAACCCCTGTATCACTACTATGCAGTAAGCAACGAAAATGCCTGTGCAACGGAGAGTGCTTTCGTCTCATAGTATAAGTGCATGTGGACGAATGCCCAACTGAAGTGTACATGGCGAGCGCCACGCCGAAAGTAATGTATTTTACAGTTGTTGCGTTTGACTGTTGCGTTGGAGCAGAGATCAGTAAATACACACAAGTGCAGTTTATACGGTGACGTTGCATCAGACTTCGAAGTAAACTTGCTGAAACGAGGAATCTGTTTGCTTGTTCCCGATGTGATGTTTGCATTTAAAATGCTTTATATGGTGCTTACATTTGAAATTTATTTTATATTATACGTTATGCTTACCTTCTGATATTTGATTTTCGTCGTATCACGGCTAATCGGGTTCCGTCTAATCGATAATGCCTAATTAGCTGAATGCTGATTTGTTTGGGACGCGTTGATTCATCCGATGAAGTCTCATGAATGTTTGCGAATATAATTTCACGGTGCCCATTCGTGTCGAACGTTGAGTGGGAATTCGATCATAATAATGGAGTAATGGCTTTACAGGTGATCCACTGCCTCAGGCGACCGCTTCAAGCGTTTCTCAGAGGGCAGTAAACGCTGAACGCGCTCGCGCTGTTCAGTATTCCAGTCGACGCCAAGCTGTATCCGGCTATGTTCTCTCCAATTTATTCTGCAGGTCTCTTTCATTTGCTTCAGTCAAGTTCTGACTTATGTTACCTCTGTCGACTTATTTTTCAAGATACATATATGGGGGTTATTATGAGCGTAGGCTGTCCTCATAAGGGGACATTTCAACACCAAATAACTCTTATTGAATGTCATCATAAACATGTCGAATACCTTCTCAGTTTGAAATCTTATACATTGAGGCATAAAAGCAGTTGCTGGATTACTCATCCTGAGATTGCTTTTAGTTTGCTTGTGTTGCACGGCTGAGTGCAAATGAATCCACCACCACTAAAACAGCACTTTTGATAGAGTGATCGGGAAGAGTAAGAGGCAAGTCTGCTGTCACATGAGGTAGTGGAACGTAGTGAATAGCTCGATAGGACAGTGATGCATGAGTGGGATGGAGGGTTGTAAAAGGACAATAATGTGGGCCATTTACCGAGTAACTTGAAGTCGGAAGAGGAAGGAGGAAGGCACTCTGGGCTCCCATTCTCGCGTTTTTATCAAATTATCAAGAGTCTGGTGTTTAATTTCTCGCGGGAAAGACGCATTAGGTTTATCTTGGTTCCACTGCTGAACGACTATTGCGCTCCCCTTAGAAATTCATCTGTTTCGTCGCTGGCACCTAGTCCCAAAAACTTGGCACGTGGGTATGTGCAGTTACAACTAGAGGCAGCGGAGCATGTCTTCCTCAGATAGGTGACGCTCGGCTATTTGACTCTTCTAAGCTTCTGAATGTTCACATTGCATAGGTTTTCAGATGCACTGAGTGATTTAAAGGGGGTTTGCATTTTATGGCAAAGCATTGTCCATCGATCCCCACGTAGACGTCGTATGCATTTTGTTTGATATCTCTGATGGACCCTTGAAAAATTTCTGTTTATTGCAATCACCCATTACGTTCTTTTTGCAGGCGGAGTATATGTACCGCATCCGATGTTTATGCCCCTTCAAGGGGGTGCAGGTACCTCTCGAGGATTACCTATTTTTCCACCCGTGGGTCCACACGCATTCCCTTTGGCGCCATGCTTTCCTCCCGGACATATGCCGCGTGTGGTAGGCCACCCAGGCAACAGCGCTCAGCTCAACGGCGAAGGACCGCCTCAGCTGAGAAAACTGTTCATTGGAGGCCTTAGCCACGAAACAACCGATGAGCAGGTTCGTAAAATATTTTTAGTCTTCTGCTAGCAAAGCTTTTTTTTTATCGTGGAGTGGGTGAAGTTGCCTAAAGGATGGTTACCTGTAGATCTGATTGAAAATACGCAGTTCATCGTTTGTGCACGTACGATCTGCCTACAAGAAGTGCTCTCTCAGCTGGTGACTGTCTAGATCTGCCATTTATGAGCACTGACGTTAACCTAGTTGCATTGAATTGCCTTGAAAATATGTCATCGTTATGAGAAAGTGTCGGTTGCATTGAGGATTTTAGGGAACGTTGTGGTGCCAAAGTTGGTTGAGTTGAAGAGGCCCCATGAAAGTCTACGCAGCAACGTGAAGTGTGCAATTTTCGGGTCTCTTGGATTGTAAATTGGTTACTGATGAGAGAGAGAGGTGAAGATTGTATGTGGGTCAAAGCAGCGATAATATCCGCTGTAGGTAGCGATGATCGCATTGTGTTGATATATCATATATTCACACTCTGAATGAAAGGTGGTTTTAGTTTGCGCGTAAAGCACTGGAATGACTGTAAATCGGTTATTGCCTGTATGAATAGAATCGTTGCACCAAAATTTTTATGAATCGCATTGCAATAATGAGTGTAGCCATAAGCTCGTTCCAGGTCCGCGTATTGTTGGCTGTATTTGTTGGCACCTATTCTTATATTTTTTGGTGTCTTAGTCGAGAAAAGGTGGCTCACAGCTGCGCTAGTTTAACTTGAGCTGAAATGATTATAGTGCACTTAAATTTATATGAATTTGATGGAACAGAGCTAGTCGATTGACCTATATTGTTTGGTATGTTTGAAACATAAAATGCGGTCTTTTTTATGCACGACTGGTCTTCGATGGCAAGGTTTCAGTGGCGTGCGGTGAGGTGCATCCATTTGCAAATGTTAAAAAGAATGTTTACAAGATGAGTTTTTTTGTGTTCTTTCAACAATCCGTCACCGACGTATGATGAAAACACTTTTCGGGATCTAATGGTTCTTTTGCAGCTGAGACTATTTTACTCGCAGTGGGGTAATGTAGTGGACTGCATCGTAATACGTGACCCACAGACAAAGTATTCAAGAGGTTTCGGATTCGTCACTTTTGCAACAATGCAGATGGCTGAGGCTGCGATGGCAGATCGGCCACACACAATAAATAATAAGGTACAATTCTTCAACAATGTTATGCCTCTGAAATTCATTTACGAAAACTTGGAAGCTACGAGATCTAAGGAAGCGTGATGGCCCTCACATCCAACATACGCACATAAATTTCCTCGTCCTTTCCTCCCTGCTCTGGAGAGAGAATGTGTTAGAACCTTGGAACTAGACGCAGTGTATCAGAAGTAGGAGAGATTTTCAGATTAAAAAAACTGCAAATGCATTTCCTGTTCCGGCTGTGTTATGTTTAGCAAGGTTATAATTAAGTTCCGATCAACGCCTGTGCTGGTCGTATGATGTTTCCACGTGTGGCATTTCTAAAGACGTTTTGAAGTGGAAGCAGAACTCTTTACCCGATTGGTTAAATTTTCGTCACATGCATAAGCAGTGGATACGACAGATTTCAGTGGTCTTAGCAGTTGTCGCTCATGCAGGTGACAAAATATCTTTGCCAACAGGTTAATACTGGCTAGTGAAATTCTCTCCGCGCATGATGTAACAGCATTGTTGAAGGAAGGTATCATCTTGATCCGTCTGCAAGAAGCCTTCGAAGGGGCTAAGTTTTGCTGATAGTGTCTTTTTGGATGGGATTAGGCGCATTTACGCATTACATTTCAGGCGTTGCTGCTTTTGGAGAGATGTGAAGGCTTTCTGTTGTGATTGCACCATGAGACACTGCAGTTTTTCACGTGAGGCACCAAAATGTTTAGGTGTTTATGTCATTTTAGAGATATAAGGTCAAGTGTTCAGAAGCGTGGTTTTAAGCACGTGTTAACATCACTATTTATTGTGTGTTCAAGTTTCAAGCCAGTCGAATCAGTGAACCTTCATCGAATCCTCCAAGAAGGTTACTAATCGCTACTTCAAGTTCAGGTTGTTGATCCTAAACGCGCGATCCCACGAGAGCAGATGTCCCCGATGCTACCTAATCACCCACCCCCATTTCTTGAGGGTGAACCTGATCCAGGTTGCAAACTATCCCTGTCAGGTGCGTTATTTCCTCTCGTCATTTCAGTAACTGTTTACAAGAGGTGCCATGAACATAGCACAGTATCTAGTGGCTCATTTTTCTTGGAAAGGCATCTGTTGTGCACATTGGTTGGCGTAGTAGGAGGCTGGACAGGGTGATATTAGTGGCTGTATGCGAACAGTGGGAGCGTTTTTTTTCCTTTTCTCAAAGATCTTAAGTGTTTCTAGTTTATGGTTTGTCACGTGATCCTTTGGAAATGGAACAAAATTTCTCCGACTCAGTATCGCGCAGACGACTTACTTGTTTGTTTTATTTTACCATTAGATGTCTAAGATATGTTGGCGCATGGTTTTTGTTCATGTGCAAGATCAAAGGATGCGGAAGAAAGCCTTTTTATTCATTCTGACTATCGTTATTTTCCTCGTCATATAATTTAAGGCATACATTGGGAGTACCACACCGTCGATGTCTTGAGGCACTATTTCGATACATTTGGGGTCGTAGAGCAGGTCGAAATCCTGGGCAACCCACGTGGATTTGGCTTCGTTGTCTTCGAGGAGAAGTGTGCGGCAGACAGATGCCTCGCACATGGGAAAGTTCACATGATCAACGGAAAAAACTGTGAAGTGACGGTACGTTTAGAGCAAACCTTTGGCTATGTTGACTGTAAGCGTTTCATATCCGTTGTTTTTCATTTTCGGATATAACGCGACGGCTGAGGGCATGCCTCAGAGCATCTTGAGGTAAGTCATAGAATTCGTTCCCATTTATTGTTAGGTTCTGTCTGCATCTGGCGTAACCAAATAGGCTACTATGAAACCAAATGGTTTTCAGCAGAACCCAATACAGCACTCAGTTTACCAGCGAGTAGAAGCGAAAGGTGATGACAGCAGCGAAGCAGCGGTGGGAGACGACGAGAATGCTACTTCGGCAGATATAACTCCGGAATTAGTGCCTCCCGTTGTTCAGAAAATTGTTGACGCGGCAATCACAGATTCCTCTACCACTAATTCGTACAGTCAGGAAAGCATTATGTCCAGTAGCAAAGCTAACGGCTCGAGTGATTCTTCGAAGGAAGGCAAGCAGAGAACAACAGGAGCACAGAAGGCTTCATCTGTCTCTTCGAAAACGACTATTGGGCGCTCAACTCCAAACAAAGTTGAGCTAAAGCAGAAGGAGAAGAAAGACGCATCGACGAAGCAAGATAAGAAAAAGGGAGGCAGAAAGACAAACAAGAATTGAGCGTAAACTGCTTTGTTATAGTTTGGGGTAATCCTCAACGTTACAGTTCTTTTTATTTGGTTGGGTGTTGCTCAGCTTCTAAAAGAACCGTGTGAGCACATAACAGCTTGGATGGGAAGGAATTAAAGAGTGGGGTATATTGGGACGGGAAAGGAGCCGGATCCGCAGTTTCGACCTTTCTGCTTAGATGTTTGCCAGCTACTCAAAGTGAGTAGTGAGAATAACTCGTTGCAACGACAGATCTCATCATTATATTTGTTTCGGGGCTTGTTTGTGCATGATCACGTTTCGTTGTCGACTTTCTCTTCATCTTGTCACTCTTTCCTCCTATATTTCTTGCTACTCGTCCACTTTGCTTACTTTCGTTGGCACCGGAAATCTCCTCAGAGAAAAATTGTCGCGAACATCTTTCCTTTTTGTGTCATTGCACTTTGCAGAAACGTCGCCTTTTATTTGAACAAAGAGGTCGATGAGTGGAGGGAAGTGCCTCTCATGGGATTAGAAATTTAACAGTGCCTTTGAGAATTGCTCACACTAATTAATTTGCATCACTTTTGATGCCTCTCATCAAATGTAGATGCGCACGTGGTGTGTATAGAGTGTGCAGTTAGTTCTTTCTGGATCTTTGCCCATCTCAAGTTTCGTTTTCTTTGTTTCGTTCTCCTTCATCCCTTCGATACGTTGCTAAGTGAGTTTTTTCTGTGGTGATTTGCTGTTCACTGTCGTGCTTTGTTGGTAGGTCATTTGCCTTTGAGTTGGGGCATTTTTTAGAACAACCTATCTTATTTACCTTTCCCATATTGGACTGAGGCGAGGTACCCTCAGTACAGTTTGCACCTGATGGCATGTTTCTAATTGTCCATTAGCTTGGGAAAAACGACACTATAAGGAGTGAAATTCCATGGTGATTTTCTTAATAAACGGCAGGTTGCGTTGTTTGCGGCGTGATCGTTATTTTATCGCTTTCACTCAGCGATTCCGTGAAAAACATCTATCTTTCGCGGTTGAGCATATTTGTGAGAGGGGGTTGGGAATGGAGGAAAAGAGCACAGCAACGAACATATGCCGTCGTCTTTGTTGTTGTTGTTATTGTTGTTATTGTTGTTGTTGTTGCAGCGGGTGCTCATCGTGTGGGCGTTGTGCTATTGTTACTGTAAGTTTCTAGTAACTGCGAGTAGTTTTGTATGGTTGTTTTGCGTTCCACATTCTTCTCATGTAAGTGGCAATTATTAATTCTTATTGCTGCCGTTTTAATGTGTTTGCTCTTTATGGATCGTCAGCACCGCTAATTATTCATTCAGCAGACGAAATAAGAACTTTTTGCAGATATTGCATGAAAAGGAGGCGAATTTTGGCTAAATAATTGGCAGCATCATAACTTGACGCTCATAAGTAGACGATTTCCCTCTTTTGTTTTCAAATCGCAACTCATCTAACTGCCCGACTATGAAGTAGTATAAATAAACGGGTTGCGCTTTCATTTAGTCTTTCCTAGCCCTCTTCCCGTATCCTGTAAGGAGATTGCTTGGTATGTTCCGAAAAGTTTCATAACTCTTCTACCTTTCTCTTCATACTTTATTAGGAAAATATTAGAACGAATGCTGGTGTGGTGTACGATTTACCTTGCTGGTTGGCTAGAGGTATAACATGTGATAAAAGAAATGTTTTGTTAAAGAGTCGACGACTTTATTTTCCACACTTCTAGTCTTTATCTCACTCGTTGATGTTCCTTCAGTGGCGAGTCCATATTGTTTGTTTCCAACGTGCTGTCAAAATGTGCCTCTCACTGTTCACATGGAAGCCGTCTTGTTCATCAGAACTCTTGGCACACTGTCGCATCATAAGTTCCGCGTTTTCAAATGATTGTATGTATGCGGGCATAGCCGTTCGGTGCGATTCGAGAGAGTCGCTTAGTTTTCAGTCATTGAACGTCAGCCGATCAGTTCGCCTTTTGATTCTCAGTTTTGCCGACCAGGGTATTTATGCAAAGACCTTGTTCTAGTTAGTTGTAGTTGATGCGGGGCATCTTTTTTTTCGTTACCAAGCATCGCACAGCTCATTGATACGTTTGATGTTTGCGGTTTTCGAATGATTCTTTTTCGCCATGTGGTGAACTAGGAATTCCGTTCGCCAAGTCTTTCGAGGCGGCTGTTCCTAGTTTTCCCGCATGATCGTCATTCATTTTGTTGAGGAATTTGCACTGCTGTTGCTATGTCATCTCGTTGTTCAGATTATCTCTCGTTTAGGTTTCGTTTGCTCGTTCAGTGGGATGAGAGTTGCACTTTGTTAGTGCTATATATGTAGCATTCGTCTTTGTGTCTGTATGTGTAGGAGGAAAGGGACTTAACTATTTAATAGAAATTGGATGATCGATACAAGTGTGTTTGATCCTGCCTAAGATCGCAACTTTTAATAGTTCAAAAGTAACATTGACGTGGTTGGGCATACCAGACGCAGTAAAGTATATATAATGCGAGGCACTGCATAGTTTAATTGCGTCGTCAGGTTAAATACCCTTGCCTGTTGCCGTGGTCGGGAGTGGGAAAGAGGAGATTAACGAAAGGAGGGAATGAGGAAGGCGAGGTAGTGTGATTGGGATCTCCCGATTTTCCCTTGTCATTTATAATGTGATAATTAAGTGGTAATTGATGGTTCTGGTGCGAAGCACGTGTCCGGTGAGTGTGGCGTGTCTGCTTTTTCTTGAGGGTCCCTGTTCCCTCTAAGTGGACTTTTTGTGAATGCTGCTACTTGTACTGTGTGTACCCTGAACTTTAATTGTATCATAAACTGGAGAACTCTTTGTATCATAAACTGGAGAACTCTTTAAGTTCATCCAGTGATTAACTGCTCCATTAAGCCGGTCATTTTTCCTGTCACGGATATGCATGTTGTTTATGAGCATTGAATGCCCTTTAACCGTTTTTGCTTTGGTGTGTTTTGACTGCTCGCCTTAACTTTATATGACGGCCACTCAAAACATTATTTCTCACGTGACTAGTGGCTACTTTGATCCCTGTGGACTGTATCGATGAACTTTTTGTCGTATTCATTCATTGTCGTTTTCACGTCATGAGAGATTGAGTGTGAGACTTTATGTAGCAGATGGCGGTGTGTATGAGAGAAATTGAAGCAAGTCAACCAATCTCTGCTTCGTATTTGATCGGTGTAAGGGGGTCGTGGTGCAAAATCCGAGCGAGCGGAGAAGTTCTACCACTTTGAATTCAGATGCAAACTGGTTTTTTTACCGGCCATCTGTTGTCGCTTCGGTTTTTTTTTATTTCTGGAATCAGCAGCTGTATTTATGCGATTAAAATGTATTTCACGGATTTTCTTTGTAAATCAGCGTTGGTTGCACGCAAAGAAAGCAGGGTGAAGAGAGGCGCTGGTGAGACACGAGTTCCTTGCTTCGTCAGAAAATTTCCAATTCTGATTTGGAGGCAACAAACTGATGTTTTATTCTGACTGTTGAGCCGATTAAGCAGACAGCTTCTATGAGTGGGCGGCTCTCAAGCATCGAAGAAATGAACGAAAGGTTCCCATCCTTCTGCCATGGTGCCGGGTTTGATTTCGATCTTTACTCTGAATAGGCGAAACAATGAAGAGGAAAACGCTTGTTGAGTCAGTGCAAGCGATGGAGCGCTCAGTTGAAGAGCAGTTGGCTGTAGTATCTTGAGCAGTGCATCAGTCCAGTACGGCACATCTCTGTTGTTCTGCAATTAACGTAAGCAGCATTCCCATCACTAATAATACAAAAATCCAAATGAGCAAAATCCGGTGAAAAGTGCGGTTCCAGTTCCTTCCTTTTATCTTCTTTACTCGCCTAATGAAGTCGGCGAGAACAAGATCAAGATTTGTGTCTCACCTTTTATAACGAATCAAGTTGGCGGGAGACCCTAGGAGGGAATCACAAAAGCGATTTGTCCAATGGAATGCAGTGATTGGAGTATAGAAATAATCTGGCCATGTTGGAATGGGAGGGTGTAGGAGAAAAAGAATCAGTGCCGCGTCTCCAGCATCCACCTTCACCAGTCCATTGTGCTTATGGAATTTCTGCTGAAGTGTGCCTACAGATTCGCGGCGAAACATTTGAAATTACAACGAATGCTGTGGAAAGAGAATTTTGGAACGGAGGGTTTCCTGAAAGAAGGATGAAATTGCTGGCCATCGACACTTTTGACGGAGATTACACAAAGTGTACCGCCGCTTGTTACCATACGCATTTGGAAAATCCCGAGAACTGGGAGCAAGTGAGACTGGAGAAGGCAAGAAGTCGGAATATCAAACGAACGAAAGACGTCCATTGATCGTGGTTGTACTCAAACAGGAAAATCTGCTAAAATTTCTACGAACCTAAGGGTGTGGCTCTCCTGGTCTGTTATTGTTTTATGGTGTGCATTACAACGACAACTTACCTCACCACCGACATGCGATCGGCTCGTTCGAAGTTAGAACGCACGAGTTCATAATACTGTCCATCAGAAAGAACCACGGAATGGAGTTTTAAACATTTCATGCGGAGAACATCGATAAACTTGCTGAAAATTATGATTACTTCACAATGCTGGCTATCTTGTATGTTGTTAAATGCAGGCGATTCCGCTAATCCAGCTTCGGTTGCGCCGTGCTCGCAGCAGGATATAAATGCGACATTTTTATGTATGTGTCTGTCTTTGTTCTAGTTTTAGCTTGTTATGCATAAACATCGCATATATAGAGATGGTGCTTTAGAATGGTTTACTGAAAGAACTTTGAAATTGCTGTATGCAGGCGAAGCATGCTTTCTTGTCGATTGGAAGGAATTGTATGCAGTATATGCCTTTTACAATAAAGATACATTATCGGACTTTAGCGGTTTATATTGCGTTCAGATATAATGGGGTCCATAGTGGGAAAGAAAACAAGGACCTTCTGCAGGATATCAAAACGAAAAGCCCGATGAAATTTGAGAAATTGTTTGCAGCGCATAGTTTTCAACGGTTTATCATCTTTTGAAACGAATTAGTCTGTTAGGCGAAACTATATTATACTACCTTCTCATTCATTGTTTTTCGGGGATAAGAGCATGGATGAAGAACTGCGCGCTTGTCTAAATTAATGGAGGTATGTGCGATAAAGTTAGCACGTTTGACAATTTATAGCAGGCGCATCACCCTAACTGCAATGTCTGGAATTGCACACATTGCAGAGGAAGTTTTTTGGAAGCGTTTAATACTTGCTGATAAAATTCTTTAAAATGATATATTTCCATGTAATTTCGCTCACTGAAGTGAGATTTCGAATTAATTTCTTGTGAAATTCTTATTCAAGCCAAAATCTCTGCCAAATATATCTCCACGAATTTTATCTTCGTTTATTATGCTTTTCTTCTTCTTGCGCCCACGTTGTTTGCATTCTGAGTGCATTTGATAGGATGTATACCAACCTGGATTTGTCGCTGAACCTCAACGTCTCGTCATCCCACCGGATTTCAAGTCGACAAAGATGAGGGCAATTCTGTGCGATACAGTCGATAAATTGGTCAATGTGGATTTTAGCGACCACTTTTGGACAGCAATCTTCTGCGATTCCCATCACCAAGACCCTCAAGAACAATTCACGTTCATGTTATTTAGTAAGGAACGTTTATGAGCCTCAAAATGTTTGACCCTTTTGCTAACTCTCTACTTATCCTTTCGTGTCGACAGTAATTCGATTGGTTATTTATTTTTTAGCTAAACTGTCGATCCGTTCGACGCAGTGAGTTATCCTTTTCCCAATTCCTCCAACCGTTCCCGACACTTTATTTACGCCTCAATTATGTAAGAAATTACGCCTTCATATATACTGCTTTATGAAAGCACGGTTTGGTTTCTACTTCTGCAGATTTAAGTGCATTTTCCAAAACATTCATAATAACCAGTTGATCTGATAAGAACCATAAGCTAGTAACAATTGGTTGATCTGAAATTATGTCACCAAAATCTAAACTTTCATGTTTAGTTCATGCTTAAAGCATTTACATATATTTGACCTATTTTGATGAGTACATTACGGTCGAGCTTTGTGTTTTCAGCTTTGAACAAATCGTCGGAGTATGGTTAATGCGAGTTTCAGAGATGGCCTACTTCGAATTTTATTGTTCTTTTGCCCCTTTGGCTATTTTCGCCCTATGAATTCCTTGTATTATTGAAGTGTACGAATGAAAGGTACATTGATATAAATACTTCGCTTCATCTGGATAAATAGGTGATGATCAAACAAAGCTTGAATTTCTGTTCTGTTTTCTATGGAAGCATTCTTTGGGATATGAAGTCAAATATGAAGGTGAGGAAGTAAAGATCTCCTCTTCATGCTCGTCAACTTTTGATCTGAAACATCCCCAGTACCTAATAGGAGATGTGAAAGACTGGTAGACCTTTTCCTTACTCTGTGTGATATGCTTTCAAAGACGATATTTGAAGCAGTTAATTTGTGGACGTTGCGTCAAGAAATTTGTCCACTTTGTGGTGTGAAATGCCTTCGGTCTCCCATCAGTTCATATGTCCGCTAACAGAGTGTTCTTTACTGGTCATGTTAGATGGCCTACACTCGGTTTATGTGCCGCTACAAACAGAGCACATAACATCAAGTACGAAGGAAACAAAACTTTCAATTACAATATCTGGTGGGAGACCTATGCTGCAATACTTCCAGCCTATACATAAAACTTATTTTGTCAAATGCAAACCTGATGTTCCGTAGCTTTGGTATCATATTCATCCAGAAATACTCCAATAATTTGTGATGTCCACCTAAATTGAGACCCAAAATCTGATGGCCAAATCTTGTAACAAGTTCCGTTAAACTGCCTTCGTTCAAAGAATCGCAAGTGTCCAAATTAAGATACTTGACGTTCGAAATGGATTCGGAAGCCATCCAGGCTTCAACCACCTGAAAAGTTCTTCATATTTAAAATAAAAAGGGTGCATCTCTTCAGAATTCTGTCTGCATTAACAATCGAAGAGAACACCGGATCAAACTGATGTGAATGTTTAAAACCACTAAATCTCTTGGTCTGCGGTGAATCGTGGTTGGTCATCTTGAACTTCACATATTTAAAGCTCCATTGTCGTTGTATCTCACACAGTTTAGATATGAGTCTGTCGTACTTCCACCTCACGTTAACTCGAGGCCCTGGGAAAATCTTGAAGTTTATTCATTAAAAACCCTTCTCTCCAGACTCGATGTTTCATGCATTCAGTGGGTAACAAGTTGCATAAGAGTGCATAACTCAAGGTCTCTAACACATGTGCTCATTAGCCCGGAATGTTTATCAGACATCTGAAATGAGTGTTTTCTGCGCAAAATTCAGTTCCTGGCGATAACTGTGCAAAGTGATCCGCTTATGAACCGTCACAAATAAGTCCAATTCTATCTCCAGCTTTATTGTCTTTCGGATTAAGGATGTGCAGTAAAGATGGGCAGGAGGGAGTGGGTTAACAGCGAAGATAATTAGTGGACAGTGTGTGTGCATAAAGTGAACTGACAGTGCTTATCCAAACCTGATCGTTCATATCTTCCAGCCAAGAGGCATCGAGCCACGTTAGGTTTTTCAGCCTTGTTACAATGAGTTTGAGTGTGTCGCTCGATAGTTCCGTTCCGCAGATATTCAGCTCTTCGATTCTTGTCTTTTCCCATTCAATAGTTTGCATTACCTTATCGTCTAGTGCTGAATTGCACATATACTTTCACTTTTCATTTCAAGCATGTACCACTTCATCTACTAAGAACTTTTTCATTTATAATTAGCAGGAACGTAAAGATGACCTTTCGCTCATACTTTCATGAAGCTGCGGAAAGCAGCATTTTTTAACTGGGGATTCCGCACGGAGTCGATAGACTTCACGAGTTGGTCATGAGCTACCATGACCCAGGCAAAAGTCGACTTCTTTTGCTGCTTCATTGGCTCATATGGCACTTTATTTAGTGGATTTGTGAAAATCCATAGATTTGACGAGAAAGCACCTAGAATGTCGAGCTTAGTAGACTACATTCTTGCGTTGTTCAGAATGGTAGTCAAATGTGTGACGGATCGCGTGTACTGAGAGCCAAGTATGGACTAGAATTGGCAGCAAATTTAGTCAGTAATTTGCTTTTTAGCTAGCGCAGTTATCGAGTTCTGATGATCTAGTACCTGAGCGAGGAAATGACGAATTCTGCTCAGTAAAATCAACGAATGAACTGACGCATGTTTGGTGACAGCTAGCAGTTGTCCTACTTCCATCCGGCAGCATAAACGAAGGCGTAGATACGAAATTCGTAGTAATAATTATTATGCATCCGAAATCTGATGGAACAGTTTGCACCGGATATAGAAAAGAAGTACATTTGGGAACTAACTCGCATGCGCTAAGTGAAGACTTCGTAGCTTTCTGCATCGTTGCAGAACGAGCCGTAAACACGACCCAGTCACCTTGGTGCAGTAATTTATGCAAAGACACTCCAAATGGGCACAGTTGGAAGAAATCGCATCTACGTGGTCATCCGTGATGAAAGGCACCTGAAACGAATTATGCTGCCAGCAAATTCCAACAAACCTTATCAGGTGGTTTCTTGCCGAAGAAATACAACGTTCAACCTTTGCTGCTAAATGCATGTCACTTACTCTGTTTCCTTGAAAATCGTATGCCTCAGTGTTTTCCCTACCTATGTAATTACACTTTCACGAGCGTAATTTCTGACTTATCTTCCTAATTTTATAGGGGACGAAGTGCTGACTAAACATATTCTCTTAATATTTCTCAAATGAAAATTTTTGACCCAAGGCAAGCTCACTGTGTTAACACTCACAGCTCTGAAAAAATCTTCAACTCTTCCTAATTTTATAGGGGACGAAGTGCTGACTAAACATATTCTCTTAATATTTCTCAAATGAAAATTTTTGACCCAAGGCAAGCTCACTGTGTTAACACTCACAGCTCTGAAAAAATCTTCAACTTTTTATTAGTTGTTCTTAACCACTTCATTTGTTCGCTATAAGAGTGAAGATCTCCGTAAGCGTGAAACTATCATCTGTCTTTCGCAATGCAAGTATCATGCTGCTCAGTCAAGAAGCGGTCCGTCACAACTACTCGGGTAGAATGTCTAATGTGTCAGTAACAAAGTGCTCTATTAATTCTCTCGGTTCACATGAGTTAATCGAGGATTTCCTAGACGCTCTTGCACTGCAAATTTCAGCCGTATTGCAGTTTTAATATCAGCAGTGGCCAGGATTTCTTTTTCCTTAAAAATTGGGTGACGGTGTATTTTTCATGCTCTAGTAAAATATGCCGAATTAAACCCGTCTGAAATTCGGAGAAAATTTGCTAAGAGTCATAGAGATCCTTAAAGATAATAGCTGCTAAAACTCCATACCCCCATATGGTATTTTAATTTATTATCCGTATATCCAATCCTTATTTTGCCATGAGACATAATAAATGAGCCATCTGAAGGGACTGTGAATCAACACTTATAATACTTACTCCCCATAGATTCACAACTCGTATATTCGGCATATATTGCTTCAGCTTGTGTACGTTGACGGTTTCGTATACTTCCTCTTCCTCGTCTTCGACCTTCTCATAAGTCCCTGAAATGTTTCTCGGATGCCGTACAAGCAAGCCGTCCGTTCTGAGAACAGTGCTGACGCTTTATAGCAGATCTGCTGCAAATGAATGCACGTGATCAAGCTGCTGATATTCTTCGGGAAGCCCAAGTTTTCAGCGCGCTCTCTTTATGGGATTTTGTAAAATTCCATTTTCAAAGCGCGTGGTGCTGCGATGTAATTAATGCCTCTGCTCATATAAGTGGGCATGTGCTCATCTGTCTGTCCGGTATGGTTATAATGTGCGTCATGAACTAATCCATCTCAGAAGCCATCACATGCATTTCGAAAAGAGTCATAGACTTAATGAAGGTCTCAGGAAATTTACGTGAATTTGACAAAAAGTTTGGTCGGCTTTTTGGTTTTATTTGAGTTCGAATCAGTTCGAATAAAATATATACGCACAACTGCATGTGATTAGATAGTTGTCGGCAGTTTTCAGAAGTATTTGCTGCGACGAAGGAAGCCATAAAACAGACGTGTTATAATTGAAATGTTTTTCGGCTTATGGAAATGTGAAAATTGCTTGGAAAGGCAGAGATTATTGAATGCACTGAATAAGCTCGACTATTTTGTGCTAAACCAACCTGTATACCCCCCAAGACTCACGCTACAACCATTTTGTGATAATTAGGGAAAATATTAGATAGGCGGTGGTGTGCCCACGGCATACAGCTTGCCCATGCAAAAAGGTGTAGCATTAAGCTAACGTGGAACATTTTTCTGCCACAGACATCTTCAATTCTTATGTGCGCATAGGGGGACACCCTTAATGATGGCATAGTTGATATTTGGGGGTCATAGTTGATAAGGTCATAGTTGATATTATTTGGGGTCATAGTCCTGTAAATGTGGAATATTCCCACCCAAAGGAGCGTTAACTTGACTCTAATCGCTGTCATTATATTCCTATATGGCATATTACAGTGCATGTTCACGGGAAGTAACGGAACCTATGCAGAAATAATGAAGGGCTGAAACTTTCGCTTTAGCTCGGTGGTACATCGTTCTCCGGGCAGCTAAAAGGTGGTGGCTTCGATTCACCGAGCCCTGAATCAGTTTCCTTATGTTGCAGAATTCTTCTCTTCATCCAAGTAAACACTAAGTAAATGTGAGCATCCATTAATATCTCGCACAGTGATCTAAGCAAAATGTGCTTGATTTGAAAGGGATATTTGTTTTGCTCGAATATTTCACTCGAGTTTTTTTGGTCTGCATAATTTTTTAAGGTATTACGCTTGTCTGTTATTTGTGGCGTTTATTTTCGCTCTATTTATGAGGCTGCCTGAGTCGCGTACACTTATCAGAGTTCTTTGTACACGCGGCCATTAGTCACTATGCGAGATCACTGATTGCAGAACGTCTGAAATAAGAGAGGCAGCAAATGATCACTTTATGAATGATCAAGAGTGGAATAAACAAGAAAAAATTCACTGTCCACAGACCTCTGAGCATGATCACCCGTTGCCTTTGCACTAGTAAGATGATACAATATTACCACGAGGCATTCTTTTTTGTGGCTGTTCATTGTTATGCAAATATTCAGAAACTACTAGCACTCCTAATTCATTTATAGTGTCGCCTTCGGACTCGCCTTCATTCCTTTTCTGTTTCATGAATCGTGCGTATCCGACATATTCTAAAATATGCATAACACAGCAAGCGTTTGACGAAAAACAGACTGAAAAAAAAGGGAACAGCTAGGAGCTAAAATCGATGACAAAAAATCTCTAGTGCAAATCTTTAATGCTATGAAAACAGATATTACCAATAATATGGAGAACTTCGACCGATGAGATAAATGTATAGACCTTTCGAAGAAATCCTTCGAGGAAGATGTTCTCGCTGAGACAAATTGTCAACGAATGAAGTCTGCTGGGAAAGTTTTGCAGATCGGTAAAATCGTGAAGCTGCATTGCTGTTGAAAAATCTGGAATCATGCTGAAACTACGCAATCTCTCCACAACGATATAAAGTATCACTCAAAGTCTGCACATGAGGCTTACTCACTCTGTAACGATGGTTCACCGCTGATATTGCTCTCTTAATCTTACTATTTCCATGTCCGGCAAAACTTGTGGTATCTATCTCATTGCCTATCTCAAGACAGTATTAGGAATGGCAGAAGATATGGAAGCTTGAGGAAGTGAAGAGAAACGGGACGGAGGATAAGGAAAAGGGTGTCTGGCAGGGCAGCTTCGCGCTGAAGAGAAAAAGTAATATTTAAGTAATGACTGGAATACATAAGCGGGAACTTGCTTTTTTGACAATACAAGAGTGTTAAAGTCAGCATCCAGCTTAGAACTTTATGCGTTAAATGGAGTAATTCACGTGGGTTTCAAGATATGGTATGAAGAGAATTACGAATTCGAAGAATAAAAAACCACACCGAGGGTTAGAGCATATAGACGAGGACATTTGGCGGCCATTTCATGCAAAATATTCGGAGTAATGAGGTCAGTTGCAAGTTCGGTAACTCGAAGTTCAGTGAAACGAGTACCGATCAAATGCATGAAATAGTCTTGATTTGTCACCTGAAACCTTGATTAGCTTTGCATAAATATAGGAGAAACATCGACAATACGTTTAAGTCCTTTCAATGGAAACATTTGACGCAAGAGCATTTGGTTGCATGGCCGCATTGCATAAGAATTTTCATTATGACCACAGAGGCAAATGTAAAGCTATATGATTAGGAATGTAAGGGAACTTTATGCAAGAGCCAACAGAATATTTTCTATCTTTCAGATATTGTCTGAAATTGATGATATACGACAGAAATTAAGAATATGAGATTCATTTCACTCTCATCTTTATTCTCCTAATAACTGCATGCGTGTGTTTCAGATTGTACTTCGACCGGTGTACGAGGGGATTTTTTCATGATATCCTTTTTATTTTAGGCACTGCTTGCAGAAATTCGTAGCTTTTTTCGCTCTTCTAAAATTCATGAGACCACGCGTTGCAATTTTAGAAACTGAGGATGGCAAAAGTCTCCACATGATTAACATATGTAATTGAGAACAGCTAAGGGCTTTAGTGGCAAACTCTCATAGATACACAGCCTAGTGATTATGTGATCGAGAGACTCTACCTGAATGCCTCCATAATTTGGTCGAAATGAAACATACTGCCATAAGGATGGACTGTTAGCAATGCTCTTCCATCGACGACATACTTGTCCAACAAGTAATACTTGGTATGGCGATAAATAAGAAAATATTTCTTGCAGTACCTTGTCGGGTAACTTTTCGATGGTCTGTAAAACAATAAACAAATTTCCATATCAATGCAGTGCGCCTTGCTCAACTATCGAAATTTAAAAGACAAACCATTTCACCGTTGCATCGCTGCAACTGCTCATAGCCGGTTCGCAGCATATTGAGAAGAATCCTTGCGAGTGCATTCTTCTAGCTCTTATGAATAGTTTTCTCTTTGTGCTTGGTATTCTGTCGTTGTCTATGCAACTGTAGAATTCCTCTGCTTGGATAATGCTTTAAACTTATGGTTGTTTGATCATTCAGTCCGCATGCAACCAGATTCGCCTGCACGATGCTCATTTACATAGATGAATCGATTACCTTTGCACTGTTTCTGAAAACTCTCTTTCATTGGTTACCTCATAATAATTGATTTCAGCATAAATTATAAGAAATATTCCAGAAGGCTTTGATAATGTGCAAATCTTCAAACACTAGCAATCTTCTCGTGAGTCTTTTAGTGCTTTATATCCATGCGGCACATGAAAATCTTCGTGCCTATTGAGGCGATCAAAAGGCAAGTAAATTGGTTGATTCGTTTGAAGCACTAACGTAGGAGGATGTTGTCGCTGAGATTGGTGGACCAAGCTCATCTTGTTCTATTTTATGCTTCAAGTTGCCCTCTTCGCTATCATACATTGTCACTCGACGAGTCATATCGAAGATCGCCGTCATTCTCTTCTATGTCGTGGTGACGTCACGATAACTAGCTGCGCGAAATATGGTTTTGTCATCAGCGAAAGACAAGTAAAGAATCGCTTGATTAAAAAGTACTCGAAAATGTTCGTCTACCCTAGCCACCTGCCGCAAGAATGGCGTAAAAATGGGGAGAATACTGTCAGTGACCATCTTTCAGCTTTAAAAAGGTGCTTTTAGAAGCCTGCTTCAACATTCGCTCTCTCACTGTGTGAACACTATGTTCGTCCTTTCATTGAAATTCTTCTTTATTGGCTGACTATGTGAGAAGTACCAACTTAAGTGTTCATAAAAAACAATAAAATCTGTGTGACGAATGATTAATTTTTCGCCCGTCTCCTAATACTGTGTTGGGTGAAGGTAACGAACGTCATGGTCCATGCGAAACCTCGGCAACATTAGACACCGTCTCATTTATGCCGACACAGATGTGCCACGAAATGTAATCGAAGTTACGTAGAGCGAAAAATCGTCAAATATTTCTCCGTTTATAGAAGCCGATATTTTGCAGACTATTTTTTGACGGTGGTTATGCGGCAATTTGTCGCATTCATTCTCTTTTTGAGGAATAATAATCGTTACGTTTCTTGGCATCCATCACAATTAGAAAAATCATTTAGTAAAATTCACTCCTCACGCGACATGCAAAATGTCTCCACAAATTATCCTAAAGAGAAAATCTGTAGAAGGCAAATGCGAATAAATTTATAGGACCTCATTTAGCAGTTGAAGCCATCACTGGAAACTTTATTAGCATTCTAGGCATGATTTCCCCGCACCGTAAAAGGGTTTCTGTTCGAGGCAGCCAACTATTTATCGCGGTCATTTATTCTGCAATGTGGGGAAGGATTTCATGTCCCAACATCTAAAGAAAGTTCTTTTTTTTCCAAGTTGGGCAGAATGCAAAGAAAAGTGCTGAATTAAGGAGGTGGGATGGAGGGGGTAGATTAAGAAGGGGTGCGGATGAGAAAGAATAATAAATAGAAGAAAGAAGCATAGCGTGATGGCGTAGTGCAACGACTATTCGCTCTTGCTTGCTTCGCTTTTGTTCATCGTTAACGTGAGTGAGCTGCATTGATTGCTAATAGCTGTCGTAGAAGAATTTCAAGCTCACCATTTGCCCTCAGGCATCTTGATGTTTGGGGTCTTCTGACAACAAACAAAACGTGCTGTCGATGTAGTGACTGCTTTAGCTCGTTCTTTTCAGAAAATTGCTCTTTTGACGAGTGTTTCCTTTAGCAAATTATCCAAGGAAAGAACAGCTGAAAAAATGAGAGAATTTTCGGAAATTTACCGTGACCTTTCTGAGTATTAATCTCGTTGTTCTAATGGTGTTTGCTTCATATATTTCACTTACAGCATTCATGTTGATTTTAACATATATCTAACATTTTCTGGAAATGAAATGTCAAAATGGCATACTATTAAAGCGAACCGCAAATTGGCGGTGAAATAAATCGAGAGGAGTACCATGCGAATTGTCCCTTAACAAGTTTTTGCAAAATGTCTCCACATAATGAGGGACTACTCAGCAGTTATGAAAGACAGAAGTTGAAAAGATCTTCAGCAACAATATCATAGGGTTTTATCAATGACCGTAAAGCATTTAGATTCATTTTCGTCTTTTTTCCTCTTAGTGACTAAATAGTCGAGTATGAGACAACATCAGCACCAGCAAACAATTATTGAACGAGTACAGGTACATTGAACTGGATGTGCAATCTATTGTAAATTATTCGTTAAGCGATAAATATGGCGTAGTGATAAGAGCAGTTGATATTAGCCGAAACAAGCAACTTCCCGCGTGCATTCAATCTAGTCAGCGATGGGCAAAATGACCAAAACTATCCATTCCCGATGCAGTTCTTAGAAAAACAATTTGATTCCACTTATTTCTGTCCGGAACGCAAAGTTTATTTCTTGTGATCTTTAAAAATCACATTGAAACACCTTGTTAAAGAACTTTCCTCTAGCGGGATTGAACTGCATTCTTAAATCATAGCATTCAAGTGAGAAATTTCTTTCATATGAGAAGCAGCTGCATCTCGAAGTGTTCAAGAAGATAACAGGTGTGAGGAAATGACGTGTGCATAAAGGAGTACTGATTAGTGGTAGTCATTGAGTATCGCTAACTACGAAATTCGTAGCAATCAGTAAGATGAACGCAGTGCTTTTCTCTCTCTTGCTCACTGCAGCGGTTTCTCTGAACGCATTTTATCTGAAGAGCATTGCAGCAAAGCGAGATGAAAAAAGTTTGCGATGCAAAACAAGTGGTTGCGTTCTCGCACAACGTGCAAATCCACCCACCTAGCAGCTTTGTGTAACAATTTTCCAGCGCTACATCGTTTCCGCTGAGGCAGACTCACCCTGAGCTCAGCTTTCTACTACACTAATGCAGTTGGAGCTGTCAACAGTGAGTGCGCTCCTCAAAAGTTTTTAATAAAATGTATCCAGGAAAATAAACAATCAGCTAAATCATTCACACAAGGTAATCATAAATTATGGCACGGTGCAATGCCGTTAAATGTTCGAGTGCAAAGGGAGGCTAATCTCAACTCGACTAGAGGGGACTGCAAACTAACAATCATTATTACCTTAGTAGGAATCGGGCAAGGTCATTTCTCCATGGGCTGAAAAGCTTCTCACGGTTTTCGACCAGTGAGCGGTTTTCCCTTACCTTTCGCACCTCATTTCTCTTGCATCACACACTTGCACGAATTTCCTGCATGCATTCGCGTTCCAGAGCACAGCGAGTGCATAATGGCAACTGGGCCTTCCCTTCCTCTCTCTCGTTCTTCCTCCCGTCTTCACTCTTTTTTCTTGAATAGTATATCATTCGTTTCCTCAAATTCTGCATATACAAACTACGCACGCTTAGAGGAATGCGTTCACACCCCATGTATTCAGGTCAGATGTCTTAGTAATGCAGCACGGCTTTACTTCAAGTATTTGATTGCAGGAACGCATGCTGCTATTCGTTGGTATTCCTATAGGGCTGCTTTGCCCATCCTGTTTCTTAAATCCCCTTACAGACCGAAAATAGCATTCGAGAATGTCTGCTAATAAAAACCATCTTAAATCAGCAGCTTCGGAGTGTCGTGGATGAAGCCTGTTCAAATCAAAGGTCTTTTTTATTTTTATTCGACCAAATGCATAGGTTCGTCCTCTTTTTTAAATGACCAGCTCTCCTTTGCACTTATACCAGTTCTATGCCAATTAACTAGCATAATTTCGAATCATCCATTGTCCTACTGCCTGCGTCGATCAACAGTACCTAAATGGAACTCCCGAAGAGGTTCGGAGTATTGTTTCCGCAGTATGCTGCAAAACTTAGCCGGCTGCCACATATACCACGTTAGCGGCGAGTCGTTGTATGATGCCCTCTAGTCTGTGACTCCGTATGGGGTCGTCAGTGTTCTGTCAACGTTCTGCTCTCGTTTCACGAAAAACTGAAGTTTCATTTCCCTTTTCATTTCTAATGTACGTTTTAATATCAGATAGGATTTTGAAAAACTACTGACCTATGAAATGTTTCACTCATACTTTGCTTAGGCGTGATTATTATGTATATAGCAAATTTTCAAACCTATTATAAGCCCAACCACTTGATGCGTTGTCATTCTTCCTAAAGAAATATATACCGAGGAAAAGGATTACAGAGAAGCAGGAGACGCCTACGCCAATAGAAGATGAAGAGTGCATAGTGAAGGAACAATGAGCGAGAAATGTGCATTCCCAGCAGCCACAATTTCCAATGGTACATGCTCGCAAATCCAAAACACTACTCATAACTAATGCCTAGGTTTATATCCGGAGAGTGAAAGAACATCGTACACATAACGTTCTAATAAGACATGACTGTATTTGAGTAATTTCTTAATGAAGGAGCTTATAAAGTGATGAAACTGATATTTTCGCAGATGAAGCTATATTTCATATTCTAATGTTCGCTAAATGATCATTTTTTCTATACATTTTTGTACCTGCCTCTTCGGGATGATAACGAACAGCAGTGAGAATCCGGTGGTTTTAAATTATTGAAAGGAAAATAGTGACAGAACATCTCCTACACATAATTTAATAAATTTTATGCATTTATCGCTACAGAGACTCATAAACGGCACATTACTCGTCATGAAACGCCGTTTTCGTGAGAAATGTAGCTTAATGGTGTTCATCTATATGCACGGACAACGAAGATTGACATTTCAGTTGCCCTTGGAGCAATCAAAATTGCAGCGTGGGGAAAAGGACCGCACAAACTGAATTCGATTACTGCATTTGAATATTTTTCATGACAATATTTGACGGTTACCAGAGAAAAAGAAGAAAAAAGGTAAGCGAGAAGGAAAAGATTAAAACAGATACTTTATTGTCTTGAGATTTTCGATAGCGTGTGACAAAGTGCAAATGGCGCCACGTGAACAGTTAAATCTTAAAATTTTCTGCTTCGCTATGCCGCACACTCGTGTTGTCAATAATTTACGTAACTTTGTGAACTATTAGGCTTACACAATATATGCAAGCAGCTATTGTTTTCCTCAACAAGGAGCAATCGATTCGCCATATCATACGAATCACTGGACATTAATTTCTGTAGATACATAGAAGTTAATGTGCTATACTCGATGGAGGACTAACTTTTACTTCATTACGTTCTACATATAACTAATCATTCATTCGCTGTATTGGAGAAGTAAGTAGCGACTGGTTTGTTGTGTCCTAGAGGAAGTGGTGCCCATCATAAATCGTTGTGCTGCACATGTAACTGTTCATTAATTTTGCAGCACTCTATGAACAGATACTTGTAACTCATTTTCTATAGGAAAACGTTGTCACTAATTCGCTCTGTCACATAAATAAGCTCACTTTAAATAGCTATATCATGTGTATATGTAGCTATTTATATAGAAATAGCCACCGATTTCCTGCGTTGTATAGACGCGTTGCCACTAGTTCACTGTATTCAGTGGACGAGTAATTATTAATATCCTTTTGTATACGAGTAGCTACCAACCAGCTATACTTCACAGACAAGTGAGCATTAATTTGACGTATCTTATAAACAGATAGGTATCAGTTTCTGTAAAGTACAGACAAGTGTTCTGCATAGACAAGAAGCTATTAATTCGGAAAACGCTTCTTTCAAATCGCTATTACAGAGTTCTGATTCCAGCGCAATATAGGAAGTGTCTTTTTTAACGAGGGAAACTTGATAGCATTCCCGCAATATTTACCAGTCAATTGAAGGAAGCTGTCAATCTTCCCAGCAGTGTAATTATTTGACACCACTTCATTGTTTCGCGACGGTAGAAATGTTAACACGTTTTTTTCTGTTTCACATACATAAACATGCAAGATCAGCTGCTAGGATAGAAAAAACACTGTTTCGTTATTTTTGTTTAGCGCTAGTTCTGCTCATGTTCTACACGAGTGACGGATAAAGGTGGACAGCAAAATGTGGTCAAATGTCGTTGGATGGGCTGCATTCTAGGACAGTATTGATGCACTGATGTTGTTTAATAACATGAAACTGCGAAGCATACTTCACTCTCTCGTGAGGAGTAGGAAGCTGCGAGAAACTCCTAAACGCATGACGTGCATGATGAATGAACCGCTTGAGACCATTTGATTCTTGTTAGTGGTTGATACTTCAACAGAGATTAAGAATTATCTTCCTTACATAAGAAGCACTAAGACAAGATCTATTCAACGAGAGAAAACACATTATCAAACGTGTAAATGTGCACATTCGTTTCCAAGCAATGCAACTTTGCGGTTGTAAGTCACATTAACTGAGGAGGGAGTAAATTTCGCTGGAATGAGTGTAGTAGGGAGCGCATTACCTTGCAATTTGCGTATTGCGGTGCCGCTGCCTTTTGTGAAATAAGGAAACACCATAAAGCTCACCGCTATCATTGGTCAGCGCATGACAAGATGAACGCTGATATAAAAACCTTTTACTTGGTATGGCGCAAAAGGGAATCAAGAAATTCCCGCTCACCATTGCCGTTGTTTGGGGTGAACTATTCATTGAGCTGAAGTAGCAGAACGCTGAATATGAGCGGCGAAGATGCGATTGAAACGAAAGAGAGATAGCTCATCGCTTGAGCGTGGAAAAATAAAATTGGTAGACGTTCCTCAAGTTTCGAATGCAGCGATAAATAAATCGTCGGGGAGATGTCAGACTAACCACTAACGAACATCACCGCTGCTCGTGAATCTGAACGTCGGAAGATGATAACGCTGCAGCTCGATGTTCGCTTCGCATTTCTTCTAGCTCTTTATCCTCCTTTTTTTTTTAGTATCAAAATGCCGAACGACTGAATCAATAATGATTCATTCCGCAAATGATCACACCATTAATTCGTCGCGCTATGTGCAAGTAGAGATAGAAATCCAGGAGTTCATTTGTTTGCCCTAATATTCAAATCACATGCTTACAACTACAAAACGATAACACCTTAAAAGAGAGTAACAAAGCATTCAAGTATTTAACGACTCTTCGATATCACAGCAAACACTGTAGAAAGAATCAAATGAGAGCACCATTCCAGCCTCCACGTACTTCGTCATACGTGAGCTCGTGGCTGACGCGAGCAAGAACCTGATCTGCTCATTGCTGCGTTTCGTATAATGTCCAGATGTGCCGTTAACACGGACCACCTGCACATCGTAATGCGAACATTCGTATCGTGTAGCATGAACTCACGAGCCGTTTGTATCCACTTCTACTATTATCCGTAAAGAGTTCATATTGCATCCACAATATTGCAGCTTTGGTGTGTTGTAAAACGGTCATGCGCGAGCCTAACAGAGCACTTAAATCAAATATTTCATATCGGCTTATGGCCATTGCTGCCACCGATCTTTCCGGCCGTTGTTTCAGTGCCAAGTCTTGCAGCTTCCAGCCTACAATACCGTTCAATCAGCAAGTGAACTACAGCCAACAACGTGAAGTTGAGCACCACACTGCTTAAAATATGGGCGATCAAAGGAAGTAAGTTGGTAGATAAGTACGGTACAACAGCTACAGTGCTTTCATTGAATGTGCGATAACGCACCCTTACATTACTGCACGCACAGGAACGTTCAAGCTTCGCGGCTCTGTTATGAAGGTATGCAGTGTAATAGTTGAGGTGAAAGCCAGCTGCTGATAGGGTTTTTTGACTCTGTTGATCGTTATGATTCATAAATGACGCAGCTACCACGGTTCACAAACGGCGAATTTGTGATGCGTGGGAAACGAAGTTAATGCTCTGAATGGAAAAACATTATTGAATTTATCCACTTTCACCTCAGGCATCAAGGTTCACAGGGTTTCTCCAATGAGGATTCCGGAGAAAGTGCATGTCACCGGTGTCATAGTTAGACTAAACCTGATTTCTATCACGTACTCTTTTTTTGTTTCCTTCTACTTCTGCGAAGCACACTTCACACCAACAAAAATGGTCAGAGTGAACATTTGAGCAATAACAAATCCCTCCTGTGTTACACAATCCTGAGTTACATAACCTCGTTATATAATATAATCTACACGAGTTCTTTGTCACCCACTCTTGTTCTTATCGCTAAAGAACCTTTCCTCCATAATGCTAAAAATATCCGGAGCAGTTATACGACTGTAAAACTAAATGAACTTCACAATACGTAAAATTTGCTTGCAACATGAATAGGCAGTCTATCCCACCGCGCAAGTGAAACCGTGCAGCTATATGGCTACACTGAGGTCATAGCCAGATTAGCTGTGACAATTTATAATAAAAAAATCGTCAGTGACACCTCATGCTAGAAAATCTCATTTATGAAATTTGGTGATAGTCTAGATGCTTCTAAGTATGCCCCTCTGATGATGCCAAGAAGCGATACTTCATAGTTCGTTATTTTATAGAAGGCGAAAGAATGAGGCTAAGAATTTTCATGCCCAAATATCTATACGATGATGTTTCTTTGCAGTGGCAATCTGAGCACTGCGGCCTTTTGAGCCGAACAATGTGGCCACCCCGAAAAAGCACTCAGTATGGTCGAATTTTTCAAGGGCATCATATCTGCCAAGGCCCTGTTGCTGTGCTTGAAAGTCCCCAACTTTAAAGTTCACTGGCAACGTGTCTGCTTGTTGTTGCATCCCATACTCCACTCCCCCACAACCTCAAAAATAATATGAGGTTGAGGAGGGGCAGGATGGAGGGTAGGGGGGGGGGGGGGGGTGGAGTGTGGAAAATATGTTTTGCAAGCGCATCGTTTTGACATGAGTCGATTTTGTCACATTTACGATTGTGAGGGAAGAGATGATTTGAAAATGCACAATTTTCAGCACTTAAATAATGCCATACTACGGCTATCAACGAAGCAAATGTATTCAAACCCATCTCGCAAAGTGGAGTTGATCCTGGACACTTCAGCCACACTATTATTAGGACCTGGAGAAATATTAATCACCTTTTGTGTCATTTGAAGCGAAACGATGAAAGCTCATGTGCAGATTGACTTTCCAAAGATCGGCGGCTTTAAGCTGCGAAACTCTGATTTGAGTTCCGAATTTTCCTAGGTACAGCGCGCACACTTCAGGTGGCTGTCTACTCTTCCACAGTTCACAATGGCCGACAACATCTGCATTTAAGAAGAAAAGTTAGCATACATTTTATACCCCTGATCTCTCACATTACACCCATTTCCTACATTTCCCAGAAGGTTTCTGGAAATTAAGAAAGGCAGGAAGTTTCCTCTCGCGCATTCGGTATATTTGTATGAAATTGTAGCCAACTAGGAAAACACAGAAGCGCGTATCGGGATATCAGTGAGAAAAATTATTCAGGATATAGACTGCATATCCTGATGCCGAAAGTGCGGACAGAATTATGCAGGTACCACATGCTTCGAAGCTGCAGCAAAGTTAAGTGGTATATGACTCAACCGTATGGGTCGACTATGTGAGAGTGGTCCGCCAAACATGTGACGTCATGCTCCATTGTACATAGTTAAATCGTACATTATGGTATCGTTGACAACCTTGAGATATCAGTGCATGTGGTGTTGCCAGGTATGCGTTGATGATATGAAATGTGTTTTCATTGAATGATTTTTTGGTGGATTGCATGAGCACTGCGTTTACTTTTGTTAAATACTGGACAGTGGGGAAGTGAACGATTTAGATGAAAGAAGACAGTTACATCTGACTTACTGGCGTTCTGGTTGCTGCTAGTGCTAAGTTCAGTCGTCCCATAGCTTTCACTTTTGTTAGTAAACGTGATTTCTTCTTCTTCCACTCATCTGTGTCGCGGAACTGCTTTTTCCGTGCCACCGAATCCCGACAAATCTCTCCATCTTTCAGTGGTGTGCTCTGAAATGCATTCCAAAAGGATATTAAGTTCGAAGAAATACGTATTCGTAAATCATTTTTTAAATGATTAAAAAAAGACACCCAGGTAAAATGCGGACAAAGGTGTGGGAAGGGTGGGAAGAGGAGGGGACGGAGAGAGGGGTCAAATTGTAATGAAGGCTCCTCTTCTACTCTGGGAATTCTATTTATTAAATCGTCAGGACATCTCGAGGTGCTCTTTGCTTTTCGTTATCGTTTGTTTGCTTGTGTATCCACATGTCCTCAATTGCCGCTCTTGCTGCTGGAGGAAGTGAAGCAGTTGTTTGGAGGGTTGAAGACATTGCATTCGTTGGTACGTCTCAAGATATCTGTGATGCTCGATTGATGGATACTCTCGCAGGATACTCGATTTGATGGATTTTCTGACAGCAGGAACTCTTTTGTCTATTCTTTGGATATTCCAGATTCATTTGTGATATATTTATGAGAGTGTTATGCTTTCGGCCTGATCGTAATAGTGTGTGGTTCTTCCGTTCTATGTTAGCGTTCAGCAACATTGCCACCAACCTAATCACCTATTCTTGTCATCACATCCCAGTCACTGGCATTCTGTTTCAGCAGTACGCTTTCTAGCGTTTATGTGGTTTGTAACTTTAATGTTCGTTTGTTTGAATCTCACAATCGCTGAAGTGTGCGTTAAATGAGAGCTCCGAATCTGCGAAAGTTTCTTGAGCAGCGATACGTGGTATCAGAAACAGTTGTAGTTGGCTTCGGCAAGTATGTCTATATATTCCACTAATCTTGTGGTGAAGTTTATAGCTCTACCAGCTCTGCACAGCCTAATGGATGAAGCAAAACTTCCTCAGAAAATCTTAACATTCTCTCAACCGATAATGTGTAACCTAAGCTGGGTGAAGTTAGAAAACTTCTTGATTAATGATCACATTGCACGCTACATCGAGCTGCCTTTCTGCTATCGAAATGGCTGCACTTGGACATGAGCAGGTGAGCGAATTGGTTGTTTGCGCTGATGGAAAAAGGGCGTCTAAAATCACTATTACTGTCTAATATGGGACTATTCGTAGATGCTTTCACGTTGGACAAGTCATACTGCCAGATCTACTGAGGATGGCAGTCCGTTCCCTGCTGAAAGTGCATTCGAAATCATGCGATAAAATAATGTGAATAACGGATGACATACGTCATATTTTATTGAGGGCACTCACGACATAAGATGCCACTCATATGTTCAGTGGAAACAGCTGTGGTTCCGGAACAGTGTTAGTGGTTATCGAATATCTGATAAAGCATTCAATCACTGTTGATTAAAAGCTGTCGCTTGTCAGCTTAACTTCTTCGATCAGCAGAGTAAGAAAGTCGTTCTTAAAAATTGAGTTCTCAAACACTTCCCACACGAAAATTTGATAATTCCAAGCGAGGCTGGATTCTTGCCTAGTCGCCCCATGATGTCTTTGCAGTTGGATGGCTGATTTCAGCATCAGACCCATTACACTGTCGAATAGAGAAGTTTTCCATGTAGTTGGCCGCATCAAATTGTTTAAGTGGTCGAAAAGAAAAGGATCACCAAACCACCACTGAAAAGAACTCAGTTTTTCGCCGTGGGAAGCACTTTTATATAGAAGAGGGTAGCTGAGCATGATGTGACAAGTGGCGATGCTGACAGTGTGTTCTAAGGTCTGTCCACTTGTTGGCAACATGATAGCTCAGTGAGAAACATGTTGCATTATGCGTACGAATGCCAAGCATGACTGTTCTTTGCACATGGGCGGTGAATAATTTTGTTTATTGACGATGCTATTCGCAATATTGGCGCGCACTGTTTTTCCCAACGTTCATTGGAGCATGCCTTGCTGAGATTTCCTTAAGAGATCTTTCCGAGCAAGGGAACTGTATTCCAAGATTTCTAAAATGAAGGTCTTTGTGCAGTACTACCGAAGAGCCGTGTTCCTTATTGTCAGCATACTCTATATGATTATATCGTCTCCTGCCTCAGAGATCCGTCCTAAACGTGCAATTTCATTTCAAATGTTTGTTCTTGCAGAAGACTGCAATACAAAATAAGGTTCTGGATGAGACAAAAATATCTCAGCCAAGCCAGTTTGGAAATGCGAGAGTGAATTGTGATCGTTAATCGTGTTATCTACTCGTCATTGGGTTTTCAGACAGCACATTTGGTGGCTGCTCTCATTTGCCTTAGATGTTCTCACTGTTTTAAACTTTCTTGCAGCTCCTATATCGCTTATACTTCCAGTATTCATCTTAATTGGAAATTATTCGTAGTGGAATAACTCCACGTTGCTTGTTGCTATTGCAACAAAATATTGTGTATTCTTGAAGCGTCCCAAGGTGTCCGATTTCCGTTCAAATGACGATATCATTTATCAGTTAGCGAGCCTTTCTAGTGCGCACAATGAAAACTTTCCAACGGTAATGGCTAATTGGTGACGTGGTGAAGTGCTTAAGCAGCCCTTTTATTCTTATATCGGCATTCTGTTTATTCACGCCACATGTGTCCAATAAATTGTTTTAAAAAGTAAACAAAGATTTATCCTCCTTCTTCTGTTGCTGTGTATATGTTTATGTGTGCTTGTGCCTCTCAATGTTGTGCATATGGGTGCGCGTATGTTCATATATATGTGTGACTGTGCAGTCAAAATATTGGTATTGCCACCCGCTTAAGTTGTTATGGTTTTCGGCACCATCAAAGAATCGACCAACCTCCGCTGCTCAATTTTATCATCTCGCGGTTGAGCCACCTTGTAGATGATGGCATATAGGTCAGCCTAGAGTGAGGCTTCTGGACTAGCTTGCAAATGAGGTGAAACTTTAATAAAACTGGTGGCAAAAAACAACGACCTGCTTTATCGATCGGATTTCAACGGCCTTATTCTGAGGCCTTGCCTACCGAACACACTGTACTAGGTTGAGAAACTAGTAATATGGAATGATGACAATTTCAAAAAAAATATGCATTTTACGACTGTGTTGCCATCTTTTATCGTTCAGTCTATCGAAAATTTGCACTACGAGAAGGGTAAATTTAAAAGTGAATAAAAGGATTTTTCATTGAAATGCACGGGCTCGGCTGCAGATGCGTAGGTCGAACGGGATCGACAAACGAAGCAGTGAACGCTGTTCTCGTCGGCCGGTGTCATGCTCATGTTCTTTTCAACGTTATTGGTTGTGAGAACATTTTAATTTCGGAATTGCGCAAGTTTTGAAACAAAAGCATCGCAGTTTAGTTCTCATGGATCGTGCGTGGGCAATCGGTCGTTTATGCACATCTCAATGAACGATAGAGCCGTTATGAATCTGTTGCCATAATAATACTTCCACTGTTTTCGCTGCCGTTAATCTAGGACGTGTCTACGACGTCTACCATGATGTTGCAAAATGGTTGATTGGTAAGCAGAGGTGCTTTTCTGATGACTTTCGTGAATTAGTTTCCGCTACTTCGCTGCAAAATCGGTCTCCTAATTAATCGTATTCTTACTATTATTCTGCAAGAGATACCACTATTTATTTCACAAAAAGGAGAAAAAGCAAACTTTTCATGCGTATCACAAGCAAAAATATAGCAGAAGTTCGTTTTTTGAAGTGCCAGATGGAGACATTCACCACAGAACGACCTCCTATCTTGTTATTCAATTATACAGCACGTCGTACATAGTTTTTTTTTTCCTTTTTAGCCGATCACATAAATTTAACTATTTGCACAGAGGATGCTGATACTTGCACAAACTCAAGGTTCAGTCTTAAACCTTAGTCAGGTGGATGCTGCTTCGCAGACATATGAAATCATTGTTCTTTGTGAACACCTGTGCGTTTGGGAATTATGTTTGGAAATCATTTGACAACACGCATCATTGCATAAGGGTTTTGTAAAAAAAATGCGTATGTACTATTAAGCAGACGTTCACCAAACACCCTTTGCTTTTACACTTTGGGTGCTCTATGAGCATTTTGGAAAGCTCCCATTTTCGGAGCTTTTCTCGCGCATCTCGCACGATCTTCTTTGGACGAGTGCTACTAGATATATTTTTTTCGCTCCTAATCTTGTTGACCATTTTTATTCGTAATCGTATCGCTTCGCAAAAATTTATTTCAATAATGCTTCGGGTTCTTCCATCACAGTGAAATTATATGCCTGAAGGAACTAACCGCGCAAATGTTATATTTTTCTACCATTTTTTATCAACGTTCGTAAAGTGTCTAAAAGAAATTTAAACCTTGGAAGCATGATGGAAGTGACGAGGGAAATTTAACATATTCGCTGACGAAAAGGTATTTTCTGAACGGCGCATGGATAACTCGATAATTGATTTTTTTATCTCATTTAGGTCACAAATATGATCAGGAAATGCTAACGGCTCACCAGGTGGCTAAACTTGAAAGAAGAGAGGTTTTGTTTCCACGTTTTGAGAAAAAGGATCACTTTACTATGGTAAGAAAAATTAAAACTGGTATTTGTATATACGGGCATTCACTTTCGCATATTTTTTCAGTGGTTAGGTTAAATGCAAGAGTTCTCTAGATGTTCGGCAGTGTTTACAAGCGTTAGCACACACTCGATATTAGTCAGTTATAGCACAAAACTTACATTATTTCCGGTGTTCATCACGACCTCATTAGCCACGCCGGATGAGCGAACTAAACATAAACATGTTTAGATTCAACTGAAATGCTAACACGCCAGCGGCTGTCGTGGAATTCTTTATCAAACTTTTAACGGATCGCATCCAAGCACCCTCTACCCACATTCTCTCAACAGAAGCATCGCTTATATTTTCAAGCAAAATTTTAAGACACAAGATTTCACTGCAGTTCAGTCGACCATGACCTGCCCACAAGGAAACATTTCGAGAAACATAAATTTTCGCAACATTTCTGGTCTGCAGAGTAATCAGTCATATATATTCCGATGATTTTTCGCTACCAAAATATCTTAATAGAAAAAGAAATGTGAACAATTCGGTGGCTTAGGCAAATAGGATTCATGAAATTTGTTGAATTGTCTGCATTTACGAAGGCATGGATCACTGGGGAAGTACACATGAAAGGTGAAGTCAGCTTTGACTTAAGGTACTAAGTTCTTGGCTGACGAGCTCACAAGCCCACACATATTCCTTAAAAGCTCAGTTTTCAAAAATTTTATGGCTGAGATTCCGCATACTGCATTTATATTTCGACTGATTGTCCTAATGAACAATTTGAGAATAACGAAAGTCTTTACAGAGACGTATTTGAGCAACATTCACACCGAACTGCACATTTAATGCAAATGCGTCCATTGTCATAAAGTGCCTTGATAAAAAAGTGCCTCATTAGTTCAAACACGTTGATGATAGTGCATGTGTGCCTAAGGTTGGCTGAGAGAAATTCTGTTATCGTTCATTGTTCAGTCGATAGGATTTAAACCATATGCATTACGAGAACTGTTCTTGCAATATGAAAGTGCCACCACTGAAACGTTTTAAAAGCCTCAAATTAGCATTAAAAAATCCACAACGGAAAATTCGAAAGAGAAAAAAACAAACGGTCAATAAATATGGCTGAATAAAAGCAGAGTACATTTACTTGATAGCGAGCTGTTTTTTAGGATATGGGGAGGGGAACACAAGCGGTACAACGGGACAGAAATCGCTGTTGTTGTGGTGTTCCAAGTAACTAACGTGCCATACAAATCGATATCTCTTCAAAACATTTTTTAAACATTTGCTGCTTTATTAGCGCGCAAGCGGAGTGTCTTTTTGTAAAAATGAGCTAGATGTAATACGCAACAGTTGCGTGCATTCTCACAATGTCTTCAAATCTTATCCGCAGTATGTAGCGTTTTAATGCATTTTTACCACCTCTTCATCGTATTCTACCAATATGCAGTGTGAATCCTTCATTCTACACTTTAGTGTTCGAATAATTCAATCATTCATTCATTTCCACGAGCTCTTCATTTTTATCGAAATCGTTTTTAAATGGTTTGCAATTAGCATCAAGTCCGTTTCCGACAAACTATCGCAGATGAGTAAACAAATACAAGCGGATACCTTCCAACAGGTGTACTTTTGAGGCCTGAAATGTTGAACCATTCTTCAAAAGCGAAACTGCTTAGAAATTACTAAATAACGCCCTCATGTGATAAGAGCGGAGGTGAATGCAAAAACTTAAACAAACAAAGCAAATGCAAGAAATAAGCTACTATACAAAAAATCGACTGATTGAAAACTGAAAAAATGGTGGCTGATTTGAAAGTTTTTCAGGAATTTACTGGAATAAATGTAGAGCACAAAAGCAGTCAAGTATTTATCGGCCAGCGTTGCGCTTGCTTTAGCTCATTGCAACCAATGAATGAATCTTTCGTGGGATTTTTTTCTTCAGCGATCGAACAGCAGTTCTGACATTTGGTGTGATCACAGCTCATCAGTGGCTTTTTCATTACGACACAGTGTGTTTTATTGAATATATAGTGAATAAACAAAAGTCAACGTTGCACAAGATAAAAATATCAGAAGCTTTTTCATCGCAAATGAATCTCCCTCGCTTGAAAAAATCACTCGCAATAAAATGGTGGCTGTTTACTGGATGTGGAATAGGAAGAAGGTGACTAAATGAGTCGTCTTACTGGAGCTTTTTTATAGTAAGTTCCGAAATGGTGGCTGTTTACTGAGTCTTACTAGAGCTTATAGTAAGCTATTTGTCGAAGAAGTTCCGTTCATGCCTTTTTGCAAATTGAGTCATTGAAAATCTCCTAAATTTTATGGTATCGAAAAATCCCTGACAGACTCAATTGAGAGTGACTTTCCTGGTCAGCTTAAGAAGCGTTCGGGGGTTTTTTCCACTGTTTTTGAACGAATGGCAATTTTCCGTGAATAAACAGCGACAGTGCGCTATGCGCTACTGACATCAACTTTTTAGTGCTTGGACGTCAGGGGATACAATCGATGTTGAAAGGTTTCTATTTTCTTACATGGCTCCGTCCAATCTGATTAAGTAAAAGCGCATATGCTCTACTGAATTCTGCTTACCTGAATAGCCAATGTCATAACCTACCAATGTATAATAAAATTTCGTAAATGGTATCTTTATATATCGCACAGACAGACCGCTCGTACAAACGCATTGCAGAAGCTCTTTTTGTTGCAAAACCAATCGCTGCAAAGAAGAAAAAGCCTATCTGTATAGAGCGAATGGAAAAATGTTTCAGAATTGGTCAGTGATTGTCGAGTCGAAACTACCTGGCAGATAGATGCACGAATACTTAGACACAGGCACAGCGTTTTTACAGGCAGATTTATAAAAACGGGTTAAAAAACAGGCAGATCTTTAACTGCATATTGCTTCGAGTCATTCATTAACTTGGCACTCATCGCCACCTTACTTGCCGTTGGAAATCGGGAACAACGTTTGCTTGGGAAACATAATCGAGGTTATCGTGGCAAAATTAAATGCGTTATAAATGATGGATTGATAGCAAATGCTGAAAACTTCATCTGAACTTCTTTTCTGTTGCCATTGAGGTGAATGGAATAGTTCATTGCCTTAGCTGCTGTCAACCTTTGCTGACAACCCTTAAAAGTGAAACAAACTGTGCCTGCTGCAAAAACAAAGACTGCAAAGCAGCGCTAGTATTCAAACTACGATCACGAACGAATAGCAGCAACTGAAGCTTCGCGGGCTTTAGGGAAATACGGCGAAATAGTGGAGTGGAGTGGGGCCATTATTTTTTTAATCTTCGGGTAGGCCTACAGTCGAGAAAAACCCTTTAAATACTTCTTTTAAAAACCTAATTGTGGACAACTAGCTCTATATTTGATGCCAGAGCAGTCTAATTTTGTGTTCGCAGCCAACACATTAATGTCATTCAGGTTGGGTTAACTAGATTAGTTCACAGTGATTTCTTGCTAATTCAAAGGGCTTAGATGCAAAAAGAATGAGGTGGACAAGGACGATTTGATTTTCGCAAACATGTTAGGAATTCGCGTCATCGACGCTTAAAGATGGCTTTTGAATCAAATTTCACCGAGACTGGCTGAACTCAATTGCTGAAAGAATATTCAGGCACAGCACTTGCCATGTGTGCTCAGATATCGCACTCATAAAGCCCTTTCATCGTCGCTTCGTTGTTTTGCTGCTTCAGTAAATTGAGAGGGATGGAATTATCATTAAATGGGCCTTTTCTTTAAGAAATCATTGAACGTTTTGAGTAAAATGTATTTGTGATAAATGCGAAGGTAACGAGGATCAAAAACGCCTATAAAATGCGTTATAGCAAAGAGGACTGCCACTGGATAAGCAAAGTTTTACCGACGAATAATCTCGCAAAGAGTGAACATAAAGGCATACTTAACTCTTTGAGGCATATCGAATAACTACGCGTTTGACTATAGTGACAGCGAGCAAGGCAGTTGAAATAGTGACGTTCATACGAACCGACCAGGGCAGCACTTCGGCTTCGTAAACACTCAAACAGTAACCGTCCATTGATTTGCTGCCATTTGTTCTCACATCACTTGATTTGCCACAAATTTCTCTGATGAGAAACACTCTAAAATGTGTGGAGAATAGGGCCATACTTACGCATTGAGGTATAATCATTGTTGGGAACATGTTCCTCGAAATATTTCAGTCGATTTCTCAGTTGCATCAAAATTTCGCCTCAATTCACCTACAAAATATGATTTGTGCTGCAAAAGGAATCGAGACATAAGCTCGTCGGATGCAGTACTGGGTTGCTTTTAGCTTACGTTTCAAAGACAAGCTGTGTCATATCATGGAAGTTGCAACCGAGTGTCGATTTCGTGCCGTAGATCTCACCAGATCTCATTTGTGTGCTTTTCCTCTACAAATGGAGAACGACAGTCGAGAAAAAGAGCACCATTTTTGGTCTAAAGAACGATAATTTTTGGAAATGTTGCGAGACCGAACACTCAGTCTCATAATTTATTCGCCTCTACATGCAATATGCAACGTTTTTTTTTTCTTTGATTCCATACGCAACTAGTCCATAATCTCAGGAATCCGCTGAAAATATTAGTCAGATTTGGAACTTAGAAATGGAAACCTGAAAATCTCACATAAAGTCGAACGAATTCGGCCAAATTCCAAACAGCGGCTTATTCTTTTACTGCACCATTTACCTCTTCACTTCAAGTGTTTTTTGACAATGCTGAAACGTTCTGATTTGTTACGTTGACCATTTGCAACGGCGGATTTATTAAACAACTAGACGTAATCCCATATACTGGAGTGCTCGTCCATACTTCTCGGCTACAACTGCAACAAGATACTTCTTTTTCTGTAGGAGCAATATGAAAAGTCTTCATATAGAATTGCTCTTTCAGGTTTTTTTTCAGGAGTAGTCGTATGAGTGATGGCCTTAGGCGGAGAAAGATGTTTTGCAGAAATTCGCGAAGTTGAGATGAGAAACATTTCAAGAGGCAATGATCGATGCAACATAAATGCGTCAAACGAGATCGATGCGTGCGAGTAGCACATCGAGAATTGAAATCGGGTATTGCGGGAGACGACGGCTCTGTAGGGATCATAACGTGTGTACAAATGCGGAGATTTGTGAAGAAGTGCTGCCGTGTTCCGCGCGAAAATAGATCAGAACGGGCCCTTCGCAGTCGCCAACGAGATCGCATAATACATGCATGTCGACCACCTGGCGATTGTTGCCTTTCCCACCCATTTTACCAGTCTTTTCCACCTGTGGTGCTTCATTCTTACAACTCCGTTCAAGGATACGTGCTTGTGCATCTCCACTGCTTTCAACTACGTCACCTATTCATCGCTAAGTGTATTTTTCCAGAAATCTATTTGGAGATGCAGCATCCTATTTTTATTTCATATCGTATATGCTGGAGGTGCCTGATGATAGAGCCGAGTAATTTCCGTGAAATGGCCTTTCTACGAAAATTTTCTGAGACACTGATGCGGCCTCTTGATTGTCGAGTGAGCGGAAAGTGATGTGCGAAAGCGCGTTGCTGATAATCTGAGTGGTCCACCTTCTGTGCGCATGCACTTCCAGTGCATCTTTGTACCATATTTGGAAGCGCGATATAATTCTTTTTTTTTGTCAAAAGGTGGAGAGATAGGGAGTTTTTCAATTCGATGCAACACTTTTTCACAGCGAAGATGAACACGAGTTGGACGATTGTTTGAAACGCCCCAGAAAAAGGGGAACTTAAAACTTTCGTGCTCGCTGGTCTATCATTTTTGTTACGTTTCTCTGAAATAATCACTTTTGTGGGCCAAAATCTCTCACTGCCAAGGCGCCTAGGCCAAGGTATCTGTTGTTCTCTTTAGAGGCTCATCTTATTGGTAAACTGAGTAAGCTCTCTCGTAGGGTAATTGTGGATGTTGTTTTCTGAATTACTATTGATAAGAAAATCTGTCAGTTTGTTTCCATTATAAACGTTCCGTTCTTTTTTCGCGATCAGAAAATTAATTGGTAGTATTTGAACGTCCTGAGCTCTCAAGTGTTGTTCGTCATCGCCACCGCTCTAACGGATCATACGGCAAATAAATTACACAGTAATTTGATTTCCTCATCTGCTTCTCACCATTCCAGCTTCTCCTACATGTATGATGAGTTCATAATTAAATTTCAGGATGGAGATAAATATTTGATAAGTGTGGGTTTGAATTTTGTAGATTATTTCGTATCGTTATGAGCACTTCACACTCACGAACATTAGGATTTTTTGGAAGCTTATGGTCGTCGCAACAGAGATACTGTACTGATCGCATATACGCCGAGATCTCATCGCTTTTCTTTCCAATTAATGTTCAAGTGAACGCTTTTTAGACCGCTATTTCACCACTCCTTTGGACGTTTGAATTGTACCGACTGAAGATGTGGAAATAAGTGCAATTTCTTCTTACAAAGGATATGCATCATTGAAGTTCAGAGAAAACGCTTTTATGCAATAATTTCATCGCTATGAAAACGTTGGAGCGATTCTGAATCGCAAAATTTGATGGTTGCCAACACGTTTTGAATAGTACAAAAGTAAAGTGAAAATAAATTTGAAATGAAGAGCATTCAGCATGGGAAGAGGCAGGCATGTATTGATGACTACTGCTTGTTTCATCTAATTTTTTGAGCCTTATGCGCTTAGAGCCTTATGACTTTGTTATTTTAAGTAAAACTTTTCTAACAGGTTGAGTATGTCTACAGTTCTGACTGTAAATGTTTATCGAATGAGAGTTTCTGTTCCATGAATTATTTAGTATCGCTGTGAGCAATGGATACCTACAAACGTAAAGGCGTTGTAACGGAGCAAAAACGTGCTTTGAGGGACTTTTTCTGTGAAATGCTGTTAAAACGTTAAGCTTATATGCTTTTTAAGCATAACGACATTTCTTGATAGCTGAAGGGTGCTTAAATATTTGAAGCAGAAATGACGATAATAAGTTAATGCTGCGCAACGTACGGACACCTAATCAGCGCCGATTATCGAAGTCAGCCGCCCATTGCGGATGCAGCTGACCCTTTGTAAGAAACCCGTCGGCGTGCACCCGTTGTGCACTTAACCACATATAAGTCTACAAAATTTGTCTACTCGGAACGCCCAAATCTCTATCTATTAAGAAATCCGATTTTTGATTTTTTTTTTCGATACGAGCCTAATTGTTGTGTGAATTAATTGCTCTTTTTTGGAAATGTTCATTTATTTCTTCAAGAAGCGATATTCACATATCTGACGATATATTTGAAAGCCGTCCTAACATTTGCCCCACTACTACTTATGCGGTGAAGGAGAAGGACGTGATTAAGGCGAAAGAGTAGTCACAAACTGTGAGCACATTTAGACGAAGAACACACGTAGAAAAGGGCCGGAATCCTCGAGAACTTTGAGCGTAACCTATCCGAGACGGCAAAATTTTAGCATCTTTTCCATTCACTATTCATGCGCCACCGAAACTCCTTATTTCCAAGTTACTTCAGTAGGATCTTTCCCAGGTTCCTAAATTGCATATTTTCATTTTCTCGACGTCGCAGTGCCCAATGTGACCTCTTAATTAATGACTGACGGAAGTCTGCTTGGATTTTGTGAGGAAGGGCACACACCATGTACGCCATAAAACGGTGAACTGAGCTGTATTTGACTAATTCTTTCCATGGATGGTGTAAAAATCCTTTGATTTCTTCATTTCACTTATTGTTTTGTAGTCACCAAAGCAGATTTTTACTTTGATTTCTGATAACAATAAGTATGAAGTATGGCTACAGTGTTACATTCTCATTATTCACCTGTTTGCAGGTGATCAAGCGAAGCGGATGACTGAGGCCGAATTGCAACGTATTTTTTCCCTCTCACTCCGGCAAGTCTTCCTTGATAATAAACATCACTAACGCAGTGACGTTATCCAGCGATGCGTGCAGACGTTCGGATTATGGATGATGGTGGACGTGTTATGCGTGGACAACATAACGGCTGCTCATTAGTGGACTTCTTGCGTGGCTCGCTACCGTCGCGTATTTGCCTCTCAATTCTGCTGTTGTCAACGGCAGCCACCGTTCGCGGTGTACTGCTCCCATCTCAGAGCGAAAATGAGAACGACAAGGAAACACTAACGGGCATCACTTGCTCCGTGAAGGACCTCTCGGAGGCGACAGGTTTGCTCAGCAAATCTCTAAAATCTGCGGCGGTTTTCACTTAGAGTAGAATAATTCGCTGACTCACTAGACGTAGTTGCTGCATCTATGACCTGTGACGTGCTTTGACCAATAGTATCATCCCACTGCAATACCCAATGCTCAAACAATTTGATTATGCATCAATTCAAACTTCACACCATCCTCACAGTTACATTCCAAGATGAAGTAGAATGAAGACGGAGCTAAAGAGATAGTAGTGGAAAATATCATGACTGACGTCTCCTTCAGTCGCATCGCAATATTTCGAAGGTGCAGTCAGCAACAAGTAGGACGGTACCGATATGACTAAATGAAAAAAAAAGAATCTTCATGCTCCAGTAATCATGAAAAGGATGTGCCTGCATGCAAATATATCGGACTTGTTGTATATGATGAATTAATTCAGCCATAAAATACTTTTTAAAGGATTATTGAAGCTTTAAGAATATAAACAAATCAAATGAACAATTTAAAATACTTTAGATGATGAGCTCCTGCAATGTGAGAAACACTTGAGGTCATTACTAAACGAAGTAGATGTGGCTCTGAAAAGGAACAAAAAAAAACGGCTCAAACGCTACTCGCCTGTATCAGCTTCGCTACCTGATAGGGAATCGGCGTTCTTTCTCGATCGTGTTAATGCAATTCGTGTCACTCGTGAGGAGGAACTTACGAGGGAGATCCCTCTGACAGCACAGCCGCAACAGAAACGAGCTAAGCCGTTCGTACCTAAGGTACACTGGTTCTCTTCATCCTAAATTTATTATTTATTCGACATTGCTCAAGTAACACATGCGCATTCTCGCCATCAGTGACGAACAGTTTGCTCGCTAACTTTTCCCCATCTTCAGGGCATCCTTTGTTGTCCCTCTTTTACATTCCACTTTCGTATGCCTGACCAAAAGGGCAGAGATATTAATTTCTTTCTCCCGCGATTGAAGGAATTCGATGATGTGCCCGAAATAATTGATTGCAAGAAAGAAGTGGAAACTTAAAGCCGTAATCTCCAGTGCTGCAAGTTCAAATTTAGAGGCCGATTATGCGCGATCAGTCTAGCGACAAGTTGGTAATGTAGACTGGATGGATCGCTGAGCAGCTTGACTGCCATGCACATTCTCTACCGTCAGCGCTCTTGGCAAATATTTCTGGCCGCTTTGCGTGCATATTCCAATACCTCTTTGACAGTGTTAAATCTTTATTCATTAGGGGCAGTTTCTCCCTGCATAAGTATTTTTCACGAAAAAGTTAAGGTATATTAGGTAACCTTCAAGCACGCTGCATTCTGCAGCTCCTTTTAATGTATTAACGACTCATCATGTTTGAGAAAGAAATAGATATTGTGGTTCATTTAATGTATTTGTCTAGATGAAATGATATTTCGAACAATGTTTCAGCGGAACAACACTTTCGAAGAGTGCAAGCGTTTATCACAGCAGGAGCTAGTCACTGAGCTCAAGCAGAAAGGCACCTACAACCCGGATTTGATGGCTTGGGATGCATCCGGTGTGATTCGCTTCCTCGACAGATCGATTGTTGATCAATATGAAGTATCACTTTATTGTTCCACCGAAAGTTGCACCCAACCCGTTTCCTTCACAAAAAATGTTTCTGCATAAAACCTTGATGCAAGGAAGCGGACTCCAAGCATCCAAAGTGCTTTTTTGGACAAGAAAAGTAACTGTCTCGTTAAAACCCGCAAACCTTCACTAAAGTGATCAGTATTTACTAGTCGAAGTTTTTTTCTGGAAAATTCGTAAAAAACAGCTCTTTCATACATCGTTAGAAGTTCTTCTTATATCCACGTCGCGTTGTTGAGTCGTGAGGATGCCAACTGCAAGTTTGAATGCGTTCAGCCTACACCACCTCCATATCTGCTTAATGGAGGCTCCATTCCTTCATAGCATAGCATCTTTCTCAACACATCACCGAATTTATGCTAACTGTGAAAGTTTAAAAAGTTTTCTCGAATCATTTCCATTAGAATTCACTCATATCGGTCTGGACATAATATTATGCAGCGGTTGTAGCGCCAAATGAAAAGCCGAACAAGCAGTGCGGAGACTGTCGAAAGGAATGTCGAAGCACTCGAACGCATCCTTGCTGAGTTGAATTTGCAGTGCGATGTGCGCTCACCCGCAGTCATTTCGCGAATTCAAAATTTGACTTCGTAAGTGTTTTGTTATTTTTATTTGCCTAATGCTTCACTTCAGTTGAGTGCTAGTTTATACGAAAAGTCGAAAATTCGCTCTCTTAATTGCGATTTCTCAGCGCATAATAGACCCCATTGCAGAGCGGAGCCAAGGCGAAGCGTTGTTTCACCGTCTATTCGAATGACCGAATCTGAGCTGCGGTCAAAGAGGGAAACAGCCGAAAGCCTCTTTGACTCGTTCGCAGCATCTCGAAGGGCAGATGCGGAACCTCGCGACGAAGTGTTCACACAAAAGAGGCAAAAGCTCATAGGTAAAAATTTGAGTCACCATTGTTTCCTATTTTTCACTTTGGTGTTGGATTTGCATATTTCTATTGTTTACCGCCACTTCCGATCTCTTTTCTCTAAAAGGGATGACTGCTTTCAAATTAAAAGAAAACATCACAGATGTTAACTCGAGAAAAACAGCGCAGAAATATTCTAATTCCAGTTGAAAACAGCTTTCCCCGATGAATGGATTCATGCAGTATATTCGATAGAAGCTGTTTGTATGGCAACGTTACGAATTTTGCTAACAAGTTTGCCGGAAATTGCCACGATGCACGATACAGATACTAACGGAATAATTGAAAAAGCACGGAATTATCTTGAGAAGGTGGATAATATTATCTGTGTTAGCATGGGCAAAAAGTTTTGGAATTTCAGGAGCATTATCAGCGCTCTTCAGAAAGCCCGAACTGATAAAATTCGACGGTGACTTGAACATTTTCAGTGGTGTGCATGAAATTCTAGTTTCGAAAAGTCGTTTTCATCTTTGAAAATGATACCCGGTGCACTTGAGTGGGGACATGTGTTCAAGAATGATCGTTGCACCGTGTTTTAAATGTTGAGTGGGAAGAAAGTTTAATGGATATGTAGCTTTTGGCAACTACGTCGTTCTTGTCATTCCACGGCTCTAGGTGACGTTCACGTCGTTCCGTTTGGATGCGATAAACGTGGCGGGGAGGAGGACGGATACTTACGCCTTTGTGCAGCATGCCAAGCAATCCGTCGCCTTCCAGACACTTTCTTTCCGCCGTTCATCAACGAGGTGATGTGCGACGATGACAAAGCGTGTCTTTATTTCTATGATTTCCGTAAGCATTTTAAAATTTCAAAAAATTCTTCATCTTATAATCAGTGCTTTGCAATGGAAACTGTATTGAACGTATACCTCAAAATTTTTTCTCTTAAATTTTGCTGTCTGGTCAGTTCGATGTGTTTGTATGAGAAACCTCAAGGTTTCAGTTTCTTACTGTCTTCGAGGAGGGATGAGCGTGTGTTCAAGTTGAGTTAGTATTTTTCAAATTGCAATCAGTTTAGATCAGATATGATCATTCTTCTCCTCTCGTTCTCAGTTTTCAGAATATTTAGCATCTCCCTACTCTTCCTCGAAATTTGCTGCTGTCCACTTAGCAAGCTGTCATAGTTCAAATTTTGCCGATGAAAATAAGAGCTAAGCAGCAAAATCGTTTGAAATGAGCTTTTTACATGAATCTCAGGTGACAAGGTTCTCTTATTTGCTACTTTTATTAGAAAGCCACTGAAAATCCAACAGCTTGGGTCATTAGATTAAAAAATTTGACAACTTGCAGTTCTGTACAGTGCTCATTCACACAACTTCCAACATTTCCCACAGTTTTGCACCGTCCTGTTATTGCTCGCGTCATACGATTGTAGTGGATGCAACCTTTCCCTCCCTTCTCAAAACTTAATAAGGATAGGGAGGGGGAAGGGGGAGGAGGAAATAGTAAAGTAGGGAGAAGCTGTCCAACACTTAAACACTCTCATTAATCTCCCAATTGTTCAAGGGACGGATATGGGGGAAATTCTAAGGATTCATTTTTCATTACGTCTTGGCATTTGATCTCTATGCGACGTGGTTACACTCGAACGAATAGGATGTTTATTTCTTCTTTCGTTTCTAACTTAGCTTCTGTACTTCACCTAAAAATAATTTACTTATTCTGATGTATTCGTTTAAAAAGAAACGCTGCCACCTTTCGGTCGTCTTTTTTAGCTAGGAGTTCACCACTCTCTCGGAATTTCTGTTTTCATTTTCAGCTCATGGAAAATGTAAGCAGAAACATATGAATTTCGTTGTGCTGAGGAACGTTGGTACAAACGAGTGTCAGGTGTGGCAGAAATTCAATTTGAACGTTCGAGTTTCTTGCGAATGTTTTGTTGGTGAGTTCCCAAGTCTAATTCAAATGTTATTGCGCTCTGAAATTTTCTGAAATGCGCAAATTCATTCATAGTTCGAAGTCATCGCTGAAGAAATTTCGTCTTCTGCATCCTCAAACCCTTTCCGTTAAGGTGAAGGAGTTGAGCTTTTACACATTTTAGGCGTTTACTGTCAGTCAGGAATGTTGCAATCTGCATTTTTAACTGGCCTTTTTATGATCCACCCAATTTCATGTCTCATTTTTGCCCCTGAAACATTGGATAGCCTCCTTTAGATCCGTTCTTGCAAGAAGTCAAAGAAAGAGGACAAACTAATCACTGCTAATATTTTCCTGTCGTCATTAGAGGCAGAAAGCTAGAATGTCTCTTGATCGTCTCGTTCGGTACAATGATTTAGCTGAAAGTGAACATGCGTAAAAGCGAATGATTTTATAACGGAAGGGAATCAGTCTGAAATTGTGTCGTTTAGTCAAAAAAATTGATGTGGAGATTTTTTGATGTAATGTGAAGTGCCTATTGGAAAGCTTAAAGCGGAGGAATCCTACTCTCTTTTCATGCGCTACTCGTCAGCCAGTCTCGCTCGACTGGTACGACATCAATGGGAACTCCTGTCGTTCTGGAATTTTAAAGCTGAGGTAGCGCGAGGACCTTAGAATGCAGCGTCCATTTGATTGATGCGATTCTGTTTTTAAACGAGGCCATTATGCTATACATGTGATAGACAGTTGGTGTTCCGCTGTTTGAGCGGACATTTTGTCGTGCGCAATACTAGCCATTTACTGGATTGTCTAGAGCGCAGGCTGTATCTAAAATGCTGTATCTGGTAGCAGAAATATAACCAGGGAACCCACAGGTGATTAGCGCAATAGCCGATGCAGGTGTTAGTGTAACAAATGATATTTCACAAATTTAGTGACTGTCGTATATGACCTTTGGTTTGTGTCTTTGATAATACGGTGACTTAGTGGCGTAATACCTTATCGATTCACATCAATTTTGCGTAGTCAAGCTTGTTCTTTCAGATGAGATGTCATTCTTCGCCAAATACGTCTAAGAAAGTCCGAAGGAAATGCTGTTGTGTAAATAATGCCGAAACCGATTCTCGCCAGATGCAATCTTGTCAGTCAAATTGTCTTTCAAGTGTCTTATTCGTGTACATAGGCGTGTTTATCTACTGAAAATAATTTGTGCCTGTGCTATTTTCAGCATCCTGTGCAATATATGCATAAACTCATTGTTGTGGTTGTGGTGAAGGGAAAACACGAAGCTATTTATCGCTGTTTTTCCTTCTGAGACAGGTGGGCATATAAAATGAAATTTCGGGGCGCACAACAGTTTACATCCTAGTCGTTTGCTCGTTTCGAGCCTAACAATCTCGCTTACCGCTTTTGCCAGTGAAGCTGCTTAGTATGCCAATTTTGCCCAGTGATACGTTTGTTCATTTCGAGAGTTTTCGAGCAACAAGATTGTACATCGCAAGAAATTTACAGTGCCTTTGATTGGTTAATTTTGATGTGATATGCCTGCGAAATCACTGAGGATGGTGCGCTGAGAATTAGACAGGTGAACAAAGGATTGGTGATGTGTTGCGCTCACAGCAAGACGTTGTGCACTCTTTCACTTTTTCTCTTTCATCGTACTTTCAAACCGTTGCAGTGCTGTATTGCGAACGGATGCAGTAGCGATGTTGATCTTAGGTTGCAAACGATTATAGTTCCCTCATTGTATAGTGGAGCGGTAATAAAATAACCCACACTTATTATTGTGCGTCAACAGCAGCAATTTTAATAAAGGATTGATTGCTCACTATACCAGTGGTTATCGTTATTTCCAATAGCAAACTGCTGTGCGAAGATATATTGCCGCTTCGAGGTTCACATAATTTGCCGCTACCGACAGCGGTTTCGAATCGTGCTTCAGTATGCTCTCACAGCTCGTTTGATTCGTAGCGGTTTCCCCAATAATTACTCATTATTGATCTTTTAGGAAATCAGAGCACAGACTTCTTCCGACGAGTTAGAAGCCATGAAACAAATTGATTCCACTGATTTCAACCCAAGCAGGAAGATGGTGGCCGTAGAGGGTTTGACCAGTTACACATTCGCCTAGAAAATTGGCCATTGAGTGGACGCTTTTAAAAAGCGAAAATATGGTGGAAACGTTTGCCTGTAAGGTAATCGGAAGCAGAATAAAATGTTGAAGTTATAGTCGATCAATATATCGGAAGTTCGGATGTAAATCGTTGAAATTTTCAAAGAACGGAGTCTGTCTATTTCGATCTAGCCGCTTGCGTAAAAAGACTGTGGGTGGTTCTAATTCGTAAGTTTTATGACGAAATAGTTTCTTAGCGAGAAGGAAGTGAGTGAGAAATGATTGGATTAAATGCAATATGCCGGAAGCTGCAATGCGACAATCAAATGCCATTTAACCGTGATTTTTATTGAATTAGGATGCTTGGAAGAGCTACGTCGAAGCATTGCGCTTCTAAGGTGTTTGCTATTGATTTCAGCGCTTCGCGCTTCGTTTGCTGCACAAGAGTGGTGCCTCTTGTAGGCGTTTATACAAAATGCACACATCCCCGCTTGTTTTCCATAAATTTATATTTCTGTGCCATTGGCATAAATTTTCTGTGCTCAGAACCAGTGTGAAAGCATAATAAAGGCAGCTATTCATATCAATAAATTTCCTGCAGTTCCATTTTTTTATCTTCGCTCCGCTCGCCCACGCATTCCCTCGTTGTGAATTTCTGGTCACTCCGTTTTCTTCTTTCTTTATAAAGCGTTTTATCCGCAGTTACAGTCGTTTGGGATCCATTTTCCGATTGACATATGCTAGCATATTTTATCTTCATCTTCTAATCATTCTCCAAATGAGTGGGTAGAGGAGAGGAAGCGCAGATACATTTCGGTGAAGCACTTGCATTCATTTGAAAGCTCCAAACGTCAAGGCTGGCTATGTTCTCGGCTGGTTTCATTCTTTATTTTTTGAGAGATCCCTTCTGCACATTTTGGCAGTTTTTTTTAGCACTTTGCAAGAACTTTTCTCCGGAGTGCTAAAGAATTTTTCACTGCAAACGAGTAGCTGCTAACATCGTAGACGGCACATAATCGCAACCGTTATTGCGACTTCCCTCAAGTACATCCTCACTTTAGTAAACAGTTGTTCGGTGAGTACTTTTTACCTTGAGGGTGGTATTTCAGACAACGCTATGTTGTCAATAAGTAGTAGATATTTTCGCCACTTTAAAATAATCAAAGCAAATAAAAACCTATGGGGGAAATGAATGTCATTCTATGGGAATATGTAAGCACAGCTGTTTCGCCCACTGCGCAATCTAGCAGTCATACGTTATGAAAAGCAAAGCATAGAACGTAGAACGACGATGTTGCCCAAAACAATGTCTCTTGCGTGGAAGAGAGACCGCACTGCAGGATATTCGACGAATCCTCATCTATCTAATGGCACTTTTTGAGCTCAGCAGATTGCTGCTAACTGCTGTTCCATGTTTTTCAGAAAAACTTTACTCGTCAAACGTGTAGTGGTTATCATCCGTCACAAATATGTCTCAGCTAGCAACAACACTTAGAGGGAATCGCACTGTGTGGTCTTATTTTTTCCGAAGACCATCTAAATGTGCTCATGTAAATATACATTTGATGAAAGTGGCAGCTTTTGCTGACAAATTCTTGATCTGAAATCGACCGCATCATCATTTCAAGGTTTGGTTTCTTAAGGAATACTTCTCATCGGGTTTTCACGACACTTTTCCATCGCGATTGTTTACTTACGAACATGCACTTCGCTCACTGGGATGAAGCTTCGTGCAACTATCTTCCTCGCTATCATTTTTTTCTAGCTGTGCTTTTTTTCAGCTATGACGCTTTGAAACGCCGTTTTATACATTCACAGAGAAGTTCGCGAATTAGGGTGAATTTTCACCGGTCGTTTTCTTAAGAGAATATATTGGTTGCAGTGATATGGTGAAGCGGTTGAATTTAACTCTGATGTTCTCGATGCCGCACAAAAATATTGCAGTGGGGAAGCCTTCCCTATCAAATGCGTTTTGGAATTTTAGAGGCAAAAGATCCCCATCTTTTGTTTCAAATCTCGTCCAAATTTAGTCTTATTGGCTTCAGTGAATTTATTGGCTTCAGTGAAACAACCGCACTTTTCGAGACCGAAATTAAATTTTTCTCAAGATCCGTATATGCCTTATTTTTTGTCTCCTTTGAGCTTTGATTGGGGGACTCTAATCTAACCATTCTGAAAGAGGAAAAGTGCTCCTCGACAAACCAACAAACCATTTAACATTACCGATTAAAGTGTCGAATTTTTTGGTGATATACTGCGAAGTTTTACTCTCGAAAAGTTGGTTAGCCACACTAAACTAAATGTGTTCAACGCTTCAAAACTACACTTTTGAGGTGTTCGCAGCTGGTGGTAAACGATATAAACGAGCTATTCTTCTAAACTCTCAATCTGAAATGAGCATATGTTGTCGCTAAAAAAATACCTGTGATATTCTAAGATGGTTTAGCTTGAGCAGTATCGATATCCTTAAGTAAGAATTAATGTAAGATTTTCTTCTGAAGGGAGATTCTGAAAGAAATATAAACCTCTCCTCCTCCGTTCTCCCCCCTCCCCTCTTACTTCATCCTAACAAAGAGAAGCAATGCGTTTAGCACACTCGAGATTCATTATTAAGAAGGTAGCAAGGCATTGTTCCTTCAAAACTACTAAGACACTTTTCTTTAGGATATTTCGGCATAAAACCCTAAGAGAAATCTACAAACAGCAAATTTTGAACGATGTGGGCACATCCGCTCAAAGAAATCATTTCCCTCCAGGAGGGAAGAGATGTTATGTTTACCACTTCAGATCAGTAGGCGATCAATGGCATCTAGACATCTTATTGAATAAGTGCAATTGCTTTTTTGTTATTATTCGTCGAGAGTGTTTCGGCTCAAATTCGATAAGCGCTTGCCTGTGTTAGCAGTCTTCATTTAGGAGCGAACGTTCCATTTGAACACGAATGCGAAGCGCAATGGATCCACTGAAAATATTCTTTTCATCTTCTTTTTCGAGTAATGAGAAACCCGGCTTTAGAAATGATGAAGGAGTTACTAGTTGCAGACATCTATGTGTCGAGCCATCGAAATGAGGAGCAACTTAATCTCTCTATATTCCTTTGAAATAACGCTCTGAAATTAAACAGACTTTTACAATTTTGAATTTTCGCATCGAGAGGATTACAACTGATACGTTTGTGTCGTGCTCATGTTAAATATGTGTTCGTTGTTCGTTATATATGTGACTTACTGTGCAGCATCCATCGAGGCTTGATGCTCCTATGCATATTTCATATTTCATCAGCGTCTACTTTTAAAATGAGGCTTGCAGTGAAAAAGCATACATTAGTAAGTGCTTATCACAGCCACTGTTGATCATCGCTAGCGCTTGTCTTCGTCCTCCTGGTGTACTAACATCACATGCACGTTTACTGCGCGATTTAGTTAAGTGTTCCTTGCAGCTATGGTGGCTCTATCAACTTCTTGCTTCTAAAAGTTTGATCCGCCTCATTTTCTGCCAAAAAAAATTCCGTCGTTTCATATCAGCTTCCGAGAAATCTTTAACTACTTGATGAATACTGGCTTTCGAACATGTACACGCTGAATAATTGAAGCGAAATAACCACCTCTTATTCCTCATGAGATTAATAGCTCAACCCATGCATTTCCTTCGATCGTCGCAACGATATCCTGGATCATTTTTAAAACAGAGTAGTAATATGCAAGAAATAGAATAATAAATATTGATGAGGGACCTTGCAAAAAGCTTTGCTTTAATAAAGCGATGGTAACTCCTACCACAAATGTTCCCATTGCGGCAGCCAACAGGCAATCGTACTTGGCTGTCTCACGTGACAACAATGCCCTGAAAATAGTTGTTTAATGCGGCCAAAGTGTTTTCTGTTCCACTCGATTTCTCAGATCAACACATTCCAGAACGTTTAATTGTACTGAATGAGCGGAATGCAGCTCTCCGTTTCGTAAAAGCCTGTGAAATCTGACCATTGTAGGCGGCGATTTTCGAAAACACTCTTTCTACATACCCTTCATGTGGATGCGGCTCTCTTTTAGCTGCAGAATCATTGTGATGTGCAAATATCTCTCACGTAGCGGATTTTTCATTAATAAGCTTGGCTGCCAAGCTTATTATTGACATCACAACTTTTTCCAATAGCCATCATGCATCACTACATTAGTCAGCAGGCTGCTGGCAATTATTGCGATTGCTGCTCCTCGAGGACTTGTTGCAGCGCCAATAAAGCGTGACTAAGTCATGCTTTATAAGCCTTTTAGAATCGTTGCATTACGCCACGTGGAAAATTGCGCACGTCAAGCGGACGGCGCAAGTTTGTGTTTATTGTGCCGAGGTTGCTGTTATGTAGATGCAGCAAACGGACGTTGAGAAAGAGCTCAGTTAGCAGAACTTGTCGATATTCGGTCAAGTACGTATTTTGCTTATTTCTGCTGAAGCAGTGTTTCAACAAGTCATATAATTATCCTTTACAAGTACCACAGCTGGGTGACTAAAGTGTCTAGCTTCGTTTTCCTCAAGCAGTTCGAAGAAGAAAATAGGAAGGCTGCGTGGGAGACAGAAGAAGTAAACAAATGAGGCAGAAATTACTCAGTAAACTCGACCTTTTAGTATTTGATATGACCCTGTTCACTAATTATTCCGTTGCTGTCTGTTTGCAAAGTGGCCTATGAATTGTTGATCCAAATTTTTTGCAGCATTACTTTCAGTTCTCTTAAATATCCCCACAGTAATTTTTCCTCCTTCTCTCTGCATTTAACGCATGCATCTTGAAATCTGCGTACACTGTACGTCCTCTGCAGTCTCCCTTCCAACTTCGGAAAATTCAGCTGCCTCTAAGTTGAGGACTCTGTAACCAGTAGTGTTTGGCGTATCTGAGAGAAGAACAAAAATCATCTGGAGTTAACTTAGTAGAGGATATTTTTCTGCGTAAAATTGAGGATGAGAGAGTGAAGTAGTTGAAATATCTATTACTATGCCACACTGCTAACCATTTGCATAATTTTGTTGTTCCAATATGTCAAGCAAAGAAGATGCGCCGAATGTCTTCTTTAAAAACATTTCTAAAATGCACCATTCGACTTCGAAGTTAGAATTCAATATCTGTTTTCAAAAAAAGAAAGGTATAACTTTGATGATAGGCGGTGATGCTTTGTTACGCATTTCATGTCTCTGAATAGCTAAAAACACTGTTGAAATTATGAAGTTTCATCTGCCTTTCATGAATGAAGCCCTCGAAATACGATGTCTGTGTTTGTTTGGTGTGTGCAAAAGAGCGCGAGTGCGTAATGATTTCTGTTAAAGGTTACAGACGAGTATACTAGTAATACCCCTTATAGTAAAAGAATGATGTTCATTCCAAATATTCTATGAAAAAATTCCTTCGAAAGTTGGTTTTCAGAGTATTTACTTCCTACGCACCAATTAAGGGTGTATCTGTTCTGTTGTCACGTGCAGAAACTCTGGTAGATATACCAGTTTTGTGAGCATTACTTGACCAATTGTGGACTCTCTAAACTGAAAACGCAGATGCAAAAGCAATAAATTATAGCGCGTGAAGGGAATTTGCCACTATATCAGAAATGATGTGAAGTGATTAGGGCCGATCCGATATAGAGATAGGCGAGGAAAGCACGGGAAAAAAGTGACGATCACCTTGTCGGTTTACTGCAGAAACAGCGCTTCATAAAGAATTATGGCGACCAATCTAATGAGGATTTGATGGGGATTTTATAGCAAAACTTGTTCATATGTTGAAGAAGAACATTAGCGCATCTATGCGATCCACTTTTTGCATGCTAAATTCCTGGCTGTCTGCTTCGAAACAACTCTGCTCATCTCCAGTCATTTCAAATTAAAAAACAAGTCCGCTGACAATTTTGCCGGTGTCGTACTTACTTCCGCACTATTTTAATCTTAAGAGCTGAGAATACCGTCTTCCGTATGTTTGTGCTTCAGTGTTTATATGCCGTATTTTATGCAACAAGTAACAGGTTACTTTTCTTGTATGGAGGTTGTGTGGTCCTCGAAATTTTATCATTGACAAGCTTCATTTGAATCCGCAGTGCACCTCAGATTTACTCATCACTAAGCATTTTAACATACAATATTCGTTTGAATGAAGTGAGAGAAATGGTCGAATGATGTAATGAAATAGTTTCGATTTCATTCTCAGTTAACTTGGAGTAAGCATTTATTTTTACAGTACAGCTGATGCAGTGAGTGTATGATTTTCGTTTGATATTTCTTTTTCTGAATTGATTATCGAGAATGCATCTTTATGCGTCTTTCAAGGAGCTCTATTCCACTAGTAACAGCAGCGTATGAAATCGTGGCGGATGTAACTGTCGCCCTTTATTTAGCGCTCCACTGGCGAATGCCAAGCATGATACTGATCAAAGGCTGTCGTTTTCGTCTGTTTGCACACGAATGTGAGAATATAACTTTAAGCATCTCCTTCCCAGTTATTCAAGAAAACGGCGTCAATACCAGTAATACGCTTGTCGTATCCCACAGCTGTCATTTTCAAGACCTCTGTTTCCAAAGGACATCATTTCAGTCGGCATCAAGCCGCATCACGTTTCTGCTCACCAGCCAATTTTTCCTCCAAGAAATATCCTTAGTCGAAAGCGTTGCACGATATATACGTTCTCTTCTGTGCAGTAATATGCGCCTCATTTGTATCATTTTTCTTTTCTGGTATTGTTTATATTCAAAAAGTTCTTAAGGAACCTGTTGAGGGCATAGTCTTGTACATTTTCAAGGTTCCACTGGCGCGTTTCGCTCGTGTTTTCTTTCGGCATCTGATCGAAGAAACAATACTGATTTATTTCTTCGTTCAAATTTTAGAGCCTATGGAAATTCCAGTGGTTTTGCGCATGTAACTGTAAACTGTGTTTCCTGCCCCCATGACCTCTGTTGAGAACAACTTTTCGTTCCAAATTCATTTTACTCTGAGAAAACATTAATATCGCCATTTTCTAAAATTGCAGCCAAAAATGTCGCATTCTTTTTAAATATGGTGGTGCCACTCTTGGAGCCAGTGCCGTTTCTGCTCATTGTGCAAGGACCTTGATTCAGTTTCTTTCACCTGTCACTGATGAATTCCAAACAGAATAACAAAGCATTGAGGAAACGCAAAAATAGTTCTACTTATAAAGCTAAATAGGAAGTTTATTGCATTTTCTGCGCTTAAAAAGATCAGAAGGCTAGTTCAAGAGACACGTTCTCAGCATTACTCGAGAAAGGGTTCCGTTTCTTATCATTACTCGAAAGCAGAGCCTTGTTAGTGGCATAAATCTATTCCATTTCTTGCTGCATAGATGAATTATCACAGATTCCCTAATTGGAGAGATATATAAAGGTATAACGAGATCGATGAGGCGCTTAAGAAAACTCAAAGCGCATAATCTTGTCTTCACTGCTAAGCTCTCATCACCATTTAATCTCCTAATAAAACAACATGACGCAGACGATGAAATAGGCCATATGAGAAGCTCTCGTGCAGTAAGATCCGTGTATTGGAACTTTTGCACTATTTACTCATTCAGAAAGCACCCCTAAGCGCTTTACGTTTGCTATTGTTCTATCATTTTCTTTTACGTGCCAACTCGCAGCAATTTTTTTTGTTTGATAGTAGCATCACTTTTATAGTTTTGTCCGCGTGTAAATTGACACGTTTAACACAAATCTTGATGCATTATTCCGAACTTGGCGAGTACTTTGAGAAGTTTCTCGTCGATGAGGCGTCTGGTCGCTGTTGATTTACTGCTAACTTATCTGCCCATTCTTTGCAACTTCGGCTACTGAAATAAATTCACAATACCTGTATTGTGGAGAACCCGTCCTTTAATTTTGCACTTCTGGATGCAATAATTTCTCCAAGCACTTATCACATATTTTTGCTCCAATGTAATCTGTGCGAAGCAATGCGTTCATTTGTTTCCTTTTCACCGTAAACACCAAAAATGTTATAGATAAATAAGTGGAGTTCTGTCTATGGAATGAAAAATATCAATCAAAAGTATCGGAAATGAGGTGGAATGGCATTAATTAACAGCAGTGTATTGCTTTCGTGTATAATAGAATACGATAAAAAGCACTGCCCTTATATCTTTTTTTCTGACTATGTTAATAGATTCCACCATCGTCATCTTGTTGCACTCATCTTTAACTGGCTTGCAGCAGTTGACAGTGAAGCATATTCTTTCCTCCTCCCAACCACCCATACCCCTCATGGCGCATCCCTTTACGATCGCAGCTACTTTTCCACCACTTCGCATACTTAGAAGAACGCAACACTGCAACGGCATATCATGATGTATTAGGCTTCGTAGAATTTGGTTTCGAAAGAAGGTTATGTTCGGAAATGCCAAAAGTTTGAGTGTTCTCAACGTTAGGAAATTCTGGAAGTCTCGATGCGCTGCGGAGATTGAGAGGTCTGAACTTTCTGGAATTTACGTGGTGCCAGAGGTGCCGTGATCATCCGAGAATTTTCGACATTCGTAGTTTCGCGTGGCAAGTTTATTACGTAAATATTACTTGAAAATTTCTCCTTCACAAGGCTTTCGCTTAAATCCGGAAAACGTTCATATTCCAGAATTCGATTCCGCAAACCGAAGTTAGCACGGTCGAATTTTATGTGTCTTAGGTGTCTCAGTAATCGTTTTTCTCATAATATATTCACGCAAGAAATTTGGAGAGCGCACACCGTGCTAGCAAATGTTTCGCTCTTTGCCTACATTTTGCCGCTTCTCGTGAAAGTTTTTCCAAGAAAGAGAAATTTGTCATCGTATTAATGCCTTTTCAAGTTGCCTATAATAAGCAATGATTTTATTGTTTCCATTGGATGAAATTTAATGCGTAATGCATAGATAAGCACCGCGATCCGATTTCGTTTTCAGCTGAAAGCAACTAATTGGTAGCAATCATCAACAATATGCTAAATTTATCGATAAGAACTGTTTAGCACAGACATTTCGGAGTCATTGTGTCTTCATCGGTAGCGTAATAATACAACCAAATTCTCAGTCTGCGCTGTCACAGTTGAATTGAAAATTAAGTGAATTGTACGCCCCAATGGGGGAACATTTCATCAATGGTGACAAGTCGGTTTTTTCTTAGAGCACTTTCCCGTGTGATTACAACAATCGTCGATTACTTATGCATGAATCTATTGCAGACGCCCTTCAAATTACATCGGATACCGATTTATATCGCGCAGACATATCGTTTCTTGAAAACAATTTTGATATTACTAGAAGCGGTACTGGATTTGATCGTACGCCACGTTGACTCACAATTTGTTTTCATTTTTAAATTGCGAGTGAAGACAAGGCTTTGAATTCTCGTCAGCTTCATCCATTAGCTATATAACAGAAGTTTTTAAAGAAAAATATCCCGAAATTTTTACAGGTGAACACCAAAAAATCAAAGCAAGACCGTTATGCGAGTCGTTTTCGAACACTCTCATTGCTGTCACGAACAAAAAAGCCATTTTGGTGGTTTTGTTGAAATAAAAAGATAGTGAACATAGTTGAGACGACTAATCATTATGGCACTAAGTATTGATTTTTCTGCTGTGTGGCTATCAGTTTTCTGGCCGTCGTCTCTTATCGAAGCCGATGCTTCGAGCTGAGTAGCTATCCGCTGTACGCTCGTTGTCATATGATGCTTTTCAATAGTTAGTGTTTCATATTAAAACACTGCTGAGCGGTTCCGGTTTATTCATTGACTCCGCTACTCGTCTGAGTCACTGATTTAGCCGCTGTTTACATCGTGCTACGTAAAACTCTCTCCAGCTTGAGGCGATTTATTCACTGAGTATTCGACAGAAAGTAGAGCTAATAAAGAGGTTCTTCTATTCGAATTATCCTGAGAATACTGCAGTGAAGTTATTAATTTAAAGCAAATTACTCCGCCGGTCTTCGCGCATTCATTTTTATCGGGAGATGAAGTGTGGAACACCCTACTGCAACCAATTCGGCTGACCATCGAATTGAAATTTTACTACCATTCAGCATATGTCCTCTTTTGCTAAACAAAAGGAACTATTAATAAAACACTTTCAAGGTACTGAATCGTTATTCCTTTTAATGCATGGGGAATGCATCGATATTCCACACAAGTTCATAATGGATTTCGTTAGTTAACCTAGAGCCTTTTTAGTGGCAACGAAATGAATGGAATTCAACGTTTTCAATGAGAGAACCTTGAAGAAGATCTACATTGTGTGGAAATGCGCAAGTCACAGAAGCTTTACCGGACGCACTCGGAAGGTGGACACGGCATAAATGATTTCTGATGATGGCTTGAGAATTGCAACGTTGTCTTTTAAGCTTGCATTATCTAATTTTTTCTGCTGCCTACTGCTAAGGAGAGTCTTCAAATATGGCGTTTGTATCGACTGATCTGAAGGCTTCGTCGGTACCGTTTTTGACGTGGAGGCCGCTAATAGAGTGTCTCACTGTCACCACTTGTTGTCCCACTCTTTGACTCTTCTAATTCGAAATCTCTACTTTTCAACTGCCGGGTGAAGATATGGTGAATTTCTGTGCTGACATCGTTTTACGGCTAGTCTAAAGTCCGAAGTGAATCTCACATTTTTTCAATTGTGTTTATTGCCATCTGCATGCTAGTCCCCACCTTTATCCTGAAACTGTTTTTGGGCACCTCAGTGCATTCGTCTTCTCATTGCATGAAGGGAGATTGAATTTTCAGCAACCTTTCTTTACCTTGAAAATTGCCTTTAACTGAGGTCGTGGTAAATTAAGCATCTCTAGGAACCCTTTGGTTGTAGGCTTGTTCTTATATTTTCCGTTTATAATGCCTCAGTTCATGTTTTACGGCTGCGCAACGCGACATGAGACGCAATACTGAGGAAATGCAAAATTCTTGTACAGTAAATTGCTCTGTGTCTTTTGGATTTTTTAACGTATAGGAACAAACTGATTATAGTAAAAGATATGAACCGGCTTATTTATTCGCTCTTTGATCAGTTCCATCTCAGAAATATGTTCCCGGAGGGCGATAGTAATAAGTTGATTTCAGCAGAAACAAGAAACTGCAAACCACCGAAAAATCATGCTACCCAGGCGATTTAATTATTTATGCTGCAGGCAGGATGAGTGTGGAGCATCGAACGGTGAGCAGGATCTTCAGCGTAGGCGCTGTAGGCAGAAGAAATGAATCGCGAAAAATTGCCATACCTTCGGCTGTGATAGCTTCAGCCTCCCTCATTGGGGCACCAGTCGGCGACGGCATCGGCACGCAATTGTGTAAGTTCAGTTTTTATTTTAAAGAATCGTCTTTTCTAAGCATGAATCGAAATTAAGATTCCAGTTGCGTTCATTGATCAAAAGCGAGAAATTCTTGTTCTATTTTTGTTTTTTGGATTTTATGGTGGTCTAAGCTAAAAATCCTTCCGTATTGCGCGAACTGTGTTTTATTCATCTGCTGAAAGTTTGTCTACTAAACGCACTGTACGTTAACATAAAAAGCCCACTTTGCATTTCCATAACACCGTTCTGTTATAGTTCCTGAGTAAACTTGGGGCGAAATAATTAAGCGGCCTCTGTACCCCATTCCACCTATTATATATCGCAAAAGCAGAAAACTCAAAGTTCTCACAGCGAGTGCGCATTGCACGGCCATTCTACAGAGTCTTCCAAATAAAGGGGCCGTGGTATATGCTTCTAAACTGAGTACACATTTTCACCGATTCGCATTGTCATTATTTTTTCTACCCGTTTTCGTTGTGCTCATCCAATCTGAACTGAACTTCGCCCATTGTCTCAAAACAATTCTTGAAAATGTTCACTTCTGTTGGCTAGTTGTCGCCATTAGTAGACCGCTATAAAAAACTCGGTTAACGCGATCAAGGGTCGCTTTAAATATCCACTGATTGGATGGTTGAATGGAGTTCTATGAGGCTTGTTGTCCAAGGCCAAACCAGAAAGTCGGGTTCTGAGCACGTTCATCAGGCCTTCCAAATAGAGTTGACTTTTCTATTGCCAGTGATATCAATAGTGCAGATCACTTAAAGAGGAGGTGCAGCAAGTTTCATCAGTTTCTTCTTTCAAGTTGTATTATTTTGCTTTCAAATTTATCAGTAGCGCAACGATTGCTATTCAATGAGTAGCAGTGATTGCTACTATATGATGCAAAAAAATGTCTTAAAGCCAAGTGGCAGTGATGAGAAGTTATTTACTGCATAAACTGATACATTTTGCGATAACCGTACTCCATTTGTTCAAATCGAAATATGAGATGTTGAGTAAACATCATATGCCGAACATGTCAATCGGAGAGTTTATGGAATATCGAAGCAAACACGAATCTCATTTTACAACAACACCAAGATCCCAAAGAAATGAATCGTGTTAGAAGAATTTCGATTGCTTGCTTGCGCTGTATGTTACTACACGGAAGCGTTGGCTGTTGGCCGATGTTGTATTGCAGTAGAAGGCAGTGCTTCTTCAGACTGCGATCTCATTATTCCATATAGAAAAGTTATTGTGGTGGTTTTCCATAATATGCCATGAAATTAGTAGTTTGATGAGTTTATTGGACGCAAATCTTTGTACACCTGTAGCTTAATTGAAGACAAAATTTCTAAATCTTTAGGGACATTCGTTATTATCGCCATCTGGTCCTTTTCTTGAAAGACAAGTGCATGAAACTGAACTTTCCTAGTGAAAGTCCTAGCCCTGTGCATATAACCCCACTCCTCTAACTCAGGTTATCCCCCGTCTTTGTGTCTCACTGCCCTAGTATCAATCTGTAGTGGTTGATGATGCAAAATCTTAAAGCGTACTGTCGGCAAACGTGCTCATGCCAGCCATTTTCGCTTACAACATTGTTACCAAGCCGTCGTATTGTGATAGCAGGTTCGGTTAATCAATGGAAAACCTAGCTCATGGGAGTAGTTTTATCTCCGAGCCACAGCGCACTCCCCCATCTGCTCTAGAACCTACAGCTTGTCCAGTGTCTTTAAGATTTGACAGTTTTCACGTGCTTCTTTTATAGAAATGCATCATGCTTCAACCGCATATACCTTGTGTCAACTTATCATAAAAGGAGCCGTCATCATTGAAGATAACGGGGTGTTGCGAACTAGCTAGCATATATAAGCAAGGCGGTTCATTTTGATATCAGGCTATTCATTTGCTGACTGAAAAGCACTTTTGTGAATTCAATGTGATGAAAACGCGGTGAATACTGTCGCTTCAGGTTGCATCGATTTAATAAGGCGTTCGAATCGGATAAACTCGTGTTCCATAATTTCAAGAAATATTGCGCCTATTTTCGCAGCCGAAGAACTGCAGCCTTCGCCTCAGTCAAGGCAACCACTCTGTGCACGGTTATCTAGCTATTTGTCAAATGGGTGTGAATGGTCTTGTTTTATCGCACACCACACATTTCGTGAGAATTATCTCATTGCTCTTTAAAGGTTTACGACACCGCTTTTTGTCCATTTTTCTCGTCAACAAAGAGGAGATAGTATTGGTGCAACGTAGGTATGAGTATGAAATTCCACCAAGAGTATGAAATTTTTTCGATCCGAGGCAGAATAGCTCAGCAGTAGTGTTTCCTTTTAAACAACAGCTAAATGATCTTGAGTTGTGCTATTTTCCTACTATTGGTACATATAGCGGCAGCGCTTCATCATAGTTGCTGCATACTTCTTTTCCTGTTTAGCTTGTAGTCACGGTCAGACGTAAGAAAGTTGTCCTACGCAAGTTAAAGGGGAAGTGCTATATTTCATAATTAATCTCGAAATACAAATTTTGATACAAATAAAGAGTCTAATGTGTCGACCACTATCAACACGACAAAATCGAAGCACAACTGGTTGATTAATTCATTGTTTGCAGCCTATCTAAGCTCGCTGAGCAGAGTCTTTTTCTTGCTTTGGACTTATAATATTGTTCTGTCATGAATACACATAAGTTAGCTATGCTAAATTGACCTCACTATTGCATTACACAAAACGCGTGTGTGGATTTAAACGAATTAACGCACGAGTAACTTCCTGTTACGCTTCGAAGATTATGGATGTTTACGAGTTGTGTTGAGCTGTTGTTGTTGCTTGTTGATTAATGGGCGCTCGGCGGTGGAATAATTAGGAAGAACGTTGAAAAGTTGAAAAAATGCTTTTCGAAGAAGCACATTTGCAAAGGAACACAAGATCATGTGATTAATGTTTTCACAGGAGCAGAAACAATGCAGTCACTTCAGATCGGTGAAAACTGGTTTCCCTAAATATTCCTTTGTGTGCATGTTGTGGTGGTGTCACTTCTGTTAGGGTGGTCATATCAAGTCGCTTATGATCATTGTGCAAAAATGCACGCTGTATTATCCACCTCATTTTTTATCACCAGGTTTATCTTCGATTGGCGACTCATTTTGCACGCACACTTGAATGCTATCTAAGAATGTCTTGTTCTAAACAATTTACTGCACTTTGAACGAGTGGCTATGACTTGTTTGCACCTGACCTTAGATTCGGTTTCTCGTGCATCCTTCGTTTTTATCGAACTAATTTTCTGATTTTAGTGCACCTTGAATGACATAAAAATTTCTACTTGATCCTAAGAAAGGTATACTTGAAGATAAAGTGCTGTGCGCGTATCGAATAGACACAGTAAGTCACTATTTCATAACTCATATTTTCGGCATTTTCGTGACAAACTGTTCGTGACAAACTGCTTTTGCACCTTTACCCTTCCCATCTGTGTCTGCGTTGAAGAGAAAAGAGTCACCATTATTTTTGTTGATCACCTGCAAGGAACATGCTGTCGAGTCAGCCATGCATGTTTGCTTCTCCTGACTCCTTCTCACCCAATGCACATTTGTTTTTCAATAAAATAGGCACGCAAGTAGTCGCTCGCTATGGATTTCTTAAACCCAGATCACTAAGATGATTCGTTTGATCAATTTTAAGCCGCCCTTGACTGTGTATGCCATCAAAACAATGAAAATTTATTTGACACTTTCGTTTTTTAAATACCACCCCCTTGACAATGCTCGGGAAATGTCGTCCAACTAGAGGATGAGTTTAAGTACGCATATAATTGCAGCAGGGCGAAGAAGGGCGAAGAAAATCAGTTCTTGAATGCTGACCACTGCGTTTTCCAAGTTCCAAATCATGCATGGCGCGCTGGCTGCACACATTCTGGGGAAGGCGATTGATTCGCAAGGGTATCAACTATTTCACCGCTGAGGACCACCCATCGTGAAAGATTTTTGCGTAACAGAGGCATACAACAGAAATAGCGCCCCTCCCCCCCACCCCAGACTGTGTCGAAGAAGACGCTCAAGAGAATATCCGCTGTAGATTATTAAGCAGTTTTTGTTATTGCTTCAGCCGCTGTCTACATTTGGGATGTGACTGCTATTACTATCATCAGTAGTAACGTTTCCTCCGTAATCACTCCCCAGTTCAGATTTTTCCCATGCCCGTGCCACTCGGAGCTGTGCTTATTCGAGAGAAGTTTTTAATTATTTGGCAGCAAAGAGGATAGTTTGCTCAACGCATGTGCTCATCATATAATAAGCTCATGAAAAGCTCGAGTGGAAATTTCACAGCGGGAACCTGCAAAAAGCTGAGCCATGTCCTGTGTAGTGAATCATTTGCCCCTTCTTCATTTCCTTAAATAGGATGGGATCCTCCTTGAGGCATTGACTCCTCCTCCCTGGCCTCTTTTTTACCCCTCCTCGAAAGCAGATTTCTGATGGAAACTTCTGTAGAGGATTTCTCGTTTTCAGCAAAGCCGAATCCATGCAAATCGCATCAGGGAATCACCTAAAAGAAGCGATGTCTTCTCCTGCATGAAGATTGCCAATCAGAAAAGCTTTGCCAATCATTGCAGGAAATGTGAGGATTTTTTTGGGAGCGCATGCTAATACTTTCCAGCTCCAACTCTGATCGTCTTTTTACTCGATCATGAGCAAACAGGGAATAATTTTTATCTGGTAAGGTTGTGTTGATGGTGGGGTAATGTGCTGAAGTTTCAACGAAGATTTCATCTCCTGCTTTTCGATGTTCACCTGGAGCTATTCTGCCGAAGCTCCTACAGGTCGAACCCTCATCGCTTGAAGTAGAAAGTACCACTTGGATAATTCGCTACAAATTTTCTGTTCAGTTTGTTCATTCAGCTTAAAATATCTTCCAATCCATCCATCCGCCAGTTATCCGTTCAACCAAATATGGCAAAACCCTTGAGAATAGTGCTGATTAAATTTCGAGCGATCATGTTCACAGCAGTTTTTTTCTAATGCGGCGCCATTTTATTATGATGGTTAATGCTCGCAAGAAAACGTAAATGAGTTTTTTTTCGCCAGAATGCTTCTGATGAGCTCAGCAAAATTTGCACCCTCTTTGCATTTTCGATATTCTCGAAACAGACAATGCGAACGTTTAACGAATAATAAATCCTATCCATTGGCTACTGGCCGCATTTAACGAGCATCCCTCCACCGTTAATGATCTCATCGATGCGAGTTGGGGCACGTTTGGGTTGGACGAGTGCTCACAGCTGGTCCATCACATGTTTTGCAACGTTGACCCTCATTATTACTCTGTTGGAGAAAAACGGTTTCCGTCATAAGTATAGATATGCAGTGTATTACGTTTTACTTGTACAATTGGGCGAAAGCGTCTACTGAGAAAGTAGCAGACAGATTTATTAGGAGGAAAACTCGGAAAGTCTAGCCGTGGTCGTATATGTTGCTTTTCACAGTGCTTTAATTTTTATCGTTTAAGTAGCAGGCCTCACCTCACGCATTGCAAGGCCTGGGAAACGTTTTGGTGGAATTTTTTGACTGCGGAAAATCGTTGCAGTTGAACTTTCTTGGAACTTTTAAAGACAATCTACAACTGCGACCTTAAAAAACTATCAATTTAATAGAATGAAACCTTAAAAATCCGCGCATTTTATCACGAGAATTCTTACTAAATAACGAGCCAAGTTGGAGGAAAACAGATTTGTGGTCGTAGCTTTGGTCCTCAGTGATGGAATGCCGTGGAAATCCCCTAATTTTACTATAATTGCCGAGAGCACGTCTGCCACCAAAGGGGACACTTAGACATGTTTAGGAGGACTTAAATCCGTAATTGTAGCTTGATGTTTCATCGTAGAAACAGTTTAAGAGAGGGTGCTTATAAATATGAAAGAAAATTAGTTGACTGATACGAGAGATGTATCATAAATTGTCATCAAAAACTATTCCAAAAATGGAAATTTGCTTGAATTTAGAAGAAAGGACAGATCTGGCAAGTACGGGTAAGTCACTGCAGACGTAATTATTCTGTGAACAAACCATTGCGCTCGAATAATTTCTCACGTGGCTTAACTTTCCGTTTCGTAGGATAAGCTTACTGCGTCATAGGCCTGCATCGGCCGTTGCACATGATCTTTGTAGCATTAAGTGAGTGTATGGGCAACCTTTCTGAATTATTAGATTTGTTTTGCAGTGTGTGCGCGACCTTTTGTTCACTATACGAGTAAATATTCCTACATTTACTCTTTTATCACAGACTACGTTCACAAAGAGTGTAAAATGAGATATTGGAAGAGTTCGTCTAGAGTTGCAAGCTGCGAAGAGGCCATACTCCAGCAAAAACTACTCATATGTGATCTTTCTGAAGGATAATTTAGATGGCGGAATAAAGTAAATTTAGGCAGTGAAGTAACCAGTAAATGACGAGGGGTCAATCTACTGATTGCATAAATAGAAATTGGAAAGTGATATTTGCATTCCCACGACAACCCTCCCTGGCACATGCATTGCGTTCTCACGTCATATTTAGCAAATTTCAAATATTTCTCATCAAATTCGAACTTCATTGTACTTTTTGCGTTCCATAAGTCCCACCGTCACACATTTGCCAGTGCTAACAATGAAAAAAGAAGCCAGTCGAGTATTCTCCCCCCGTTATAGGAGAAGAGGGAGGGCGAGAAGGTGGGATATGCAAATAGGCTTCTTTGCTGTAGCATTGAAATTTCGCTGTTGTTGGCCAGTGGAATTCTTAACTTAGATGTCCTTTCGAAGGCGCATTTTTATAGATTTTATCGAGCTCGCGATTCATTTACTTCCTGTCGACTAAATCATATTCCCAGTGGAGATATCCCAGCAATGGCGTCAGATTGTTTCTTTCCTGTTCCTTTGCTCAGCCCACTACTGTTCTACAGGAAATTTTCGGAGATCAAACAACAAATTCCTTTTCAAATGCTGAGCTTCACGGATAGCTTAAACCATTTGACGTTGCTTATTTTTTGGTTCCATAAAAGTTGCATTCTCTTATTTTTATGAATATGAAAATCAGATCTTGAAAGGGGGATCAAAAAGCGACCTGCATAACAGTGCCCATTTACTTGTGTTGACAGATTGGAATAAAGCAGCTATGAATGAACGGCACGGGCGCGACAACAGGCAGTGTGAAAGTACAACGCTTGGAGCGTTAATTGGCTAATTGTCGGCTGTGATGCTTTTAACAACCGTCATTGTCTTTTAAACGTTCATGTCGAAAAGCCGTGCATCCAGAATTTCTTTGGGATGAACTAGGTTCTCATTAGCAACCCTTCAGGTGGCGGTGTGGAAGATGGTGGAATGTGGTTGCTGTAAGCAAGTTCACTTCTGCTTCATGTGCACTCTCGCAGATTTATATTTGCAAAGTGCATTAGAATAAAGTTGTACTTGTGTGTCTGTTTTTCTGCCCGTTGAACACTTTCAACTCGCACACCACTAGAACTACAAAGGCTTGCTTCGGTGCATAGGCTATCCATACGTTGTAACAAACTACGAAATTGCAACCTTCAGCATATGTGACTTAGACAGGTGAAAATGAAAAATTTTCTATGCGTTTGCAAGCTGTTCTGCTGCTTTACACAGCAAATGCATCAGCAAAAGGGATCTCTGAAGAAAATTTACCCCAGTATTCGAATGGGTTGAACGTAAATGCCTTATTGAAGGTGTTATGTTGATGTTTTTTGTAAGCATTAAAATAGAGATGGCTGATCTCACCCAATAATTAGGATTGCAAAGGCATATTTGTTGTCAGCTTCGTTTGTGCGCTGCTCAACTTTGATAGACTTGAGCGTTATGGGGTGCCTTTCCTTCCACCGCTCACTCGATCCCATGACTTTGTGACGTTTTCCTTGACTTCGTACCAAAAAGAATTATTCTTTAAAGAATGAATTTCGGAAGGGATCTCAAATTTCGAAGCCGTTCGAACGCAGTTTCCTGATGTAATAGTTCTAACGTGCGTTGTATCAAATTCGTCGCTTATTTTAGCCTTGTGTATGCTGTTTTGTTTCGTAACGGTATGCATGTGCTATCTTTTTCAACGCATACACTAAATATATAAGTAATAGATGAGTAAATAAACAAATAGATTAATTAACAGTGAATTAACAGTACACCGCAGAAATTTGTGAGAGCTTTGAATTGGTCCACTCGGATTTGTAAATATGAACGGTTCGTTCGCAAGGAATTGTTCTCAAGCAAGACAGCGATTTTGTCTCGTTTATAGGGATTTTTTACCCAAAGAGATCGCTTATTCAGCTATGAGAAGACCGTTTATATTCTTTCCACTGCCTTGCATGCGAGCTCATGACAAAATGGCAGAAGTGAAGATATGTTAGCAAATGAAAACAAAAGACATGTGTCATGTGCATTTGACTGGAAGAATGGAGAGAAGCATAGTGAGTGTGAGGTAGCCGAGTATTTGCCGCACACAAGGCCTCATATCGCATATTTCGTCTAATGTAATCTGTTTTCCCACGTTTTAGGGCGGAAATGTGATGAAGAGCAAACCGTTCTGTAGAAACAGCGTGCAAGAGACTTGAGACGAGCAAAATTGTGGCCTACTTTGAAAGTAGGAAACACTAAAAACTAAGAAATAAGTCTGTTCCAAAATTCTTGCATGCTTTAGGCGGTAAGGTTTATTTCCAAGTCGTGATCTTTTTTATGCATCACCATATGACTGCCTCGCGTTTTCTTCAGCACATGTATTTCTTTTTACGTCATCTCTGGATCACATGCTTGTGATACGTGATTCACGCTTTTATTTGCTCAGAGTTTCGTTTTTAAATGCTCATCGACAGTTTTTTTATGGCGCGCCTTAACAGTCCCGGCTTTCTTTTCACATATCACTTCAAAAGCAGAAAACCTGAACTCGTGGAAAAATATCTGAGGTCAGATACCAAAACGGCAGTGCTAAGTACATACCCTCATGCTTCATGTGGGAATCACTTCCAAACAGTTTTTGAGAGAACAAGAGGGAAGTGGTAGGGGAGAGGGGAGAAGTCGGAAAATCCCTTACCTCTGATGAGTTCTCGCAACGGTTATTGACTCTCGTCTCGTTCACACCGATCCCACTCTCATTTTTGAAAATTACTGTTCCTTGGAAAACTCCTCGCCGATCCCCGTAGGTAATCAAATAACATGTCTGCGCGCTGAATTAATCTTTATATCACGTGGTCGTCATTGATTTAGTTGATTCTATGATTCCATTTGAGAACTGCGGTATATTGAGTTATCAGTAAGTAGATGACTGAGGGAAAGTTCTGTTAATGCGAATTCGGCATCAGAAATGACGACCATTTTGCACGTGTTAGGAAATTGGGAATAATATCTTCTTCCGAATACCAGCGCTTTTATGGAGGTTGGCATTTATCAAGCGCATTGTTGATGATACTCTTGCAAAATTAGATTTCTTAGGCGCCTCAGTAAGTAGGGTATTGCTGAGTGGGATGTCTCTCGTTGAAGTGTAAAGCACGCATTAATGCGAATCCTGCATCAGAAATGACGACCATTTTGTACATGTTAGGAAATTGGGAATGATATCTTCTTCCGAATACCAGCGCTTTTATGGAGGTTGGCATTTATCAAGCGCATCGTTGATGATACTCTTGCAAAATTAGATTTCTTAGGCGCCTCAGTAAGTAGGGTATTGCTGAGTGGGATGTCTCTCGTTGAAGTGTAGAGCACGCGCTAAGCATACATCGTCACAAATGAATGCTGCCAGAAGATTTCTCATGTTAGTCAGAAGTTCATTAAATCGAACCAAGGAAGTGCATGTTGCCGTTGATACGACTTAGTGAGAGAGCAGTCTTGGATCACCGCACTCAAAACGACCACGGAGGTGGTTGCGACGACATTGCAACAGCGTTGCAGAGAAATGTCGCAAAGCGATGACGACGCAGTCCGTTGCGCTAATTCAACCAATTTAAGCATGTGGCCTGTCCAACGGCACCTTTTTGCAAGGATAAAGTAAGCCGGTCTCGAATAGCAGATCCGCAATAAATTCGTAAACCTTACGCACTTTCAACGCCTGGCTGTGTATCTCGTATCCGCTGCGCTACTCTGCTCGCAGTTTTTCGCCATTTCTTCGTGTTCCTTTGGCAATCAATTTGCGTTGATGCTTCGCTGCTATCTACGATTAGCGCTGTCTCAATTTGTGCACCATTTCAATGAAGAATTGTATTGTTTGATGTTCCTTCATGCGATGGAGCCGAATTTTTTCTTCCGAGTAACAACCTGGAGGACCTCATGGCGACTTGATATTGATCTTTAACTTGCGATTTTCGATGTCAGCTTGTGCAGACATTGAGTGGATTTACGATCCTTTCCGTCTTGAATGAATTCGATAACGAAGGAAGAGATTCACTTTTATTACCTTCATTATTGTTTGCTTCGAACTTGACTTTCCAGTTTCTATTGGTTGAAATTCAATTAATCGTGTGTCTTAGTAGTCGTTGCCAACTGCAACATGCGAATCCATCACGGAGACTGCTAGGAAAGGTTATAATTTCTTAACAGATTCTAAATCACATAGCTTCGTTGCAACTGAGTTTAGGACCAAGGAAGCAAATGGAAAGGAGAAACGAACACCCTTAAAGCCTTTCATTCAGCTAAATCTGAACGTCAATAAGAATAAGGAAGTATTTCGCTTAGCAACAAATCTTCCCTCGCGCTTTCGGGAATCGTTGCATTCAATAAATCATAGTCTTCGATCAGTGAATAACTTCGACATAAGTTGTAATCAAAGAGATGGAAGAGCATTTTCCAGGCGTCACTGAATTTTGCAAAACACGGACAACTGTGCCTTTGCTTCATTAAAGTCTATCAAATGCTGATTTTTCATATGTGCTGTTTGAGTGAAATATGGTAGATATGACTTTATTTTGTTAAAAAATGACCATCATTCAGCCAATAGTTATCTAGTTCCTAATAACATCTAGGGCCTACTTTTTTCATCGCCCTACAGAAACTTTCTTATCAGCCTTCCGAGGCTTTCACCAGCCCATTTTTGACAGAGAATCGATAAAATTTGAACTATTTTATTACCATACTTGTTAAATTTTAGCGAAAAGATGCTGGAAACGAAGGGTATGTGTGTATGGAATGCTATGGTTGAGGGCATTATCGGTTTACGCGACAAACATGTTATATGGTGGTGTGCTCAAACTCCGAATTTACGAGATACCAAAATTAGGAGGGACATCGATTTAATTTATGCGGGTGTCCAGTGCTTGATATTTCCTATTGTTTTATATCTAATCTGCTTGACACAGAAGCATTAATAGAGTCACACTTAAAATTTGAAAGCAAAGTTGCCAAGCGTTTTTCGTTCCAAGTGTGAGAACTTTGGCACATGAATCTTGCGATTTGCATATGCACACAGTGCGCCGCTACCTGGGATTTATTTAAATATTGTTTATTTGAGTGTTGATCATCCTAAGTTTGATGTTCATTTAGCATCCCTCTAGCACAAAATATTTACTAATACTCGTTCATGCGACCGCCCAACGATGAGATGCGTTGAGATGGAAAAGGCTTATGAACAGCAGAGCTCGCCTCAAGTTTTTCACTAGTCAAGGAATAGAGCTTTTATGTGCTTAAGAATCTTCATTAGCTGTGAAGCTAATACATCCACAGTGGTAGCTTTGAGTGGTGAATTTCATGAAGCATTTGTTCTACGATATTCATTTGCCAACTGGCGTGCGATGTGCGACGACGGATATTCCTTCTGAAATACAACGCCATACATATATCTGCGATTCCGTTATAACAACATTGGTTTTGCTTCAGCGAGAAAAGTTGTCGTCGTTGTTGAGAGTAACTGCTCGGAGATTATTCGATGTGAATGCGTATTATTCAAGAAATCGAGCCCTAAGAGTTTTACGTAAGCGTTATAGGTGCTGACATACAACGAGCTAAGTGAAGAACATCAGCAGAGAAGATGCATCGGTAGGAAATGTGGAGCACTTCTGAAAGCGAAGGTAAGGCAATTTCCAACTGTCGTAGAAGCGTTTATTTATCAATGAAATAAGTGAATGACATTTTTTGAAAAATATTGGGACCTGATGTATAGCGTTTTGAACGTGGAGTTGTCCGTCTGAGGCGGTCTTTTAATGTTAAACGATTGCACCTCGCACTTGTATGCTCAGCGATGAATTCCACAAATTCTTGGGTATAATCTGTTATAATACGTTTATAGCGCAATAAACTTGCACCATTGCAGCTAAATTTTGCAGCGAAGGATGGAAACCTCTCTGAAATTATCTGCCTTCTGAAAATTGGAGAAGTTAATAGACTAAATGCTTTTCATCCATGAGGCATAATATTAATTGATCTAGACGCCTCTCTCAAATTAAATGTTCTTTGCATTCCTTGCAGAGACGTTTTCTGCGAGGCACTTCCACTGTGAAGCCGTTAAAGAAATCACCAAGCCAGCAGTTTGTTCGTTAAGAAATAGAGCAGAGATTTTCCTTGAGGTAAAGTCAGCGAAGGGAAGGGAGTCTAGCTGAAGGGGAACGGAGAGGGGATGAGTGCCTCCGTTCAAAAAGTAAATTTTTTCCATAGAAAGCTCGCATATGCTTCTCTGAGCATTTGTCTTCCTTCAGAAATTCAAAAGATCATGTCAAAATTCGAATATATATGTGAAATTTTGGAATCTAAAGCCAAAAATTTTGTTTATCAGCCGGGGATTCACTCTGACTTCTTTGACATGGATATAATGGGTTTTTGATTTATTCGGGCCCTTTCCTAATGAAAAACGCTTAAATGGATAAACGAAGGATATCCTCATTGCTTGTTTATGGTGCTTTAACTTTATGAATCACCATATATCGTCTAAATTTTAAACAACGGTTTGAATGATTTTTTTAACACATCAATTGCTCTCTAACACAATTTCTCTTTAGCATTTGCTGTTCAACTTATTTTTGAGGATTCTCAAGACACTCGCCTTCTATGGAACTTCCGTGATTTCAGCTATTCCAGAAGCAGCATTTTCAACAAATTTGTTTTTCCCTCTGCTTCTGCTTTTTTGAAAGTATCTTAGGAAAAAGTTCGCGTCTTCGACGTCAACAGAACGCTTCATATCGTTGAGAAAACGCCATTAATTGCAAAGTTTACTTACATTCAAAATGCTTTCAAGGTTGAATTCGTATGGTGTTTTGTGAAATGCTCGTAATTTATGTTCACATAACCACTTTTAAATTTAGCTCAACGATGCGGCTCAATTTGTCTATTGAGTAAAAAAGAACGAGATGAGGGAAACAGTGTTGAGTGGCAAGAGCAATCCAATTATTCACTAGAAGCTTCTCAAAAATAAAAGTACTGCATTATCGCTTATTTATCGCAGTTGTTTTCAAAGTCGATTCTGTTTACGTTTCTTTGCTCTGCTATCTATGGAAAGTTGACGATAACAAGCCAAGCATTGCACTTTCCAAGAAAACATCTCTTTCCGGCAACTTCGATTTGTACCTCCACAGCGCCGATTTTGACTATCGCACAGTTTGCTAAGATTTCAGTGTCATTTCGTTATGTTTGTTCGCTTGAAAAACTACCTGCAAACTAAATACTATTACTGCTAATCATAGGAAGAATCCGTAGGACACTAAAGAGCGAATAGCACAAATCTGAATAAGTTAACACCTAGAAAATGGTCCCTCTCAAGTAATCTCTACTCAAAAAATCTGAGCGTCACCCACCTTTCTTGTCAACAGATCCCACTGGAATGATTGTGCTGGACTGTATTGTGTGGCACATGGGAAAAGGGATTGTGCGAGGAGGGCTCATCATCACGCGCCGTATTCTGCTGCAACATGCCGGGTACCTGTGACGTTAATTTTGTATTACGCAGCTGACCTATTTTATCCTTTGACTCCAGTTAAAGTGTCATGTTTTGTCGATAAGGTACTAATATTTTCCATCACCTTAAAAGGTCTTTCGAAATCAATAAATAACTTGATGGAATTCAATAGTGACTCTCCGAAGTGCTCCATTCGTCGATACTGAAACAATTTTAGCTTTAATATCATTTCTTCGCACGAGAAAAAGAGAAGGAGGTGCAATATGTTATTCGAGTAGTCCGCAGATGGCGAAGTGCTTCTGTTTTGGTTCAGCTAGACCTAAGGATAATTTTCTCAACACTAATGAATCGACTGTTCCGATGTAAACACATAAAAATTTCTGAAAAAGCCAACACACGTAAAGAATAGTGGATAATGAGAGCTGGTCTGTAGAAAAAAGGAACTGCTTTAAATGACGAAAGCAATTAGCACGAAAAGGAATTTGGAAATATACGTGCATTTCCAATATGCATCACTTGCATGGTGAGTTATTTTCGTTATATCTGCCAAATTGATAAGGACAAAATGTACCGTTAAAATATAACAGTCAACGTATGTCCATAAGACGCTGACGGCTGTGGGATAAAAGTAAGCAGGTGGCAGCTTCTTCACGTTGCCGTCTACTGCACAGTTTGCTCACGTTACTTTGGGAGGCGACATTTGATGTAAAACACTTTCGTCCTCTTTTGAAGATCGTCTATGATGATGGCGATTATGCTCTGCGGAAATGGCAAATGTCTCGAAGCATGAGAATGCCCGAAAACATGAATTCATCACGTAAAAATCGATTTTAGCTCCACGGATCGAGAGAGTTTCAAGTGACATGTAGCATAGTGGATTTGCGTAACTCGTAGTGCACAGTTAACATTTTTCGTCAGCTATTCTCATCGGGTTGCTGGATTCTTTTTATACCGGCTTTTTGCGAGATGGGTGTTCTTCAGGAACGTGTTCAAAAACAAGCCTCACGTAAGTTTTGTAGGATAAGAGTTGTCTTCACAGTCCACCTGGTCGCCAAGAAGTCGGAAGTCGTATTAAGCATTTTTCATTATCACCTTGGTAGACATTTCAAGACGTACGCAGGAACTGATCGCAGCACCCAATACGTAAACGAAACCATAATATTTGAAGGTTTACGTAGTTGTATTTATCGTTAATCTTAAACGTATTCGGTTTCCTTCAAAAGTGTTGGGAGCTGATGTTAATTACAAAGCGTTTTGAAGTGATGACCGTTGCGAGCAAGCAGAAATACATTGAAGGCATATGTAGTTTACTGATATTAATAATTGCAAAGAACTTAGCAAAGGAAAAAGATTCACTCGAGAATAGCTTCAGGGAAAGTGAAAAAAAAACCTAACATTCAAAGCAAACGCTATAGCAGAATGAAGTCGTTTAGACTGTGATGCTCAATTTGTGCAATTCCGCTTGCTGCTGGAGCTGTGAAAATTCAAATACACTGAAAGAGCGTTCTTCTTTGACATTTCGCTTTGAGACTGTTTAAGCTGTTGCTTCCTAAGACAGGATACAATTATTTCATCTGACTGCGGAAAGTTTGAGAGAACATACAGAAATGTTGGTGCTGACCATCTGAAATTTTTAATGAAAATATCTGCTTTGGTTACCGATGACCGTTGAGAGAGCAGATGCATTCTGTGTGCGTTACTTCACATTAAGTGAGTTATGGTGAAGATTGATTTTTAAAAACGCATATGTATCCGCATGTAGTTAATTTTTTGGAGGATACTTGATCATGAAGAGGATACTTGAAATAAACTCTAAGGCTGCTAGGTGGATGAACCTCTTGCCAAGATTCACTTTCGAATTCGAGGCGCTTGAAAAAAATTTCTAATGTGTATTCACATTAGCAACAGTGTTCGATCTGAATGTTCGACGTCTTCTGCGATACGTTCCCTTCTAGCAAACAATAACAACAAATGAGGCAAGTTCAAGGCAGAACTTCCTTTAGATATTCTAAACGCCCTACGAGAACTCAGTTGTCGGCTGTCGTTCCTTCATTTGCTTATTCAAAGCTGTCTATTGCATTCTTTGATAACTTCTTACTGCGCATTATTTATGCGTCTGTGTGCATTTTTTCTGCAGTCTCAATGAATTTGGGTAGTTAATTAGCGGAATTGATAGAGACTGCTTCCATTGAACTCGCTAATCAGTTATGGCATTTAGTATTCTATAAATTCACAGTTTGCGATTAACAGTGCGAATAAGGCAGCCGTGTATCTCGAGGAACATCGCAGTTTCATTGCCGTCAAATTATCTGAACTTCAGTTGAAATGAACTCTCGCCATTGATTAGTCTTAGTTTCTACTTTTCGGCACCAAAAACCACAAATATCTGTAATCTGTCACTAACCGAAGTTTTCCAGACGATTCGAGGAATCTTCTGCAATGTCATCTTCAAGGTCCTCAAGGAAACATGGTAATGTTTCAAAAAAAGCTTATTGCAAGTAGAATTACTGAAGCCGTTGTTGAACGAAATTGTAGGTCTGCATTCAGTGTGCATATGGAGGAAAAATTATATGGGCAAAATTACGTCGCATGCTCTTGTTTTCATTTTTTTATTTTCTGTTGAAACTGAAAAAAGGCAAAAGTTGTATGCGTAAAAGAGTGTTAAGCGAAAAGCGTTTGACGATCCATGATATTACGTGAAGAATGAGATTTTTCAGTGGTAGTTTGGGAAGTTACTTGACTATAAGGATATTCGAAAGGGTCCTTATACTCGATAAGGGCTCCTAGCTTTTTCGACTTCCCGAGCTCGTCTTCGTCGGAGGAGACGTCATGTTCCAGTGTATGTGGTTACAGTTTTAATTTCCATGAATGCTAGTGAGTAGATTGAATTTATCGTCGCAAGACTTTGCGAATGCTGGCAGATCATATCGTTCGCGCTTCCTTAGAAAAGCTGGAAAAAACTGGTGCCCACATGACGCAACACTTGTTTTTGGCAGCAATTTGTAGCCTGTCAGCCCGATTCACAAGTACTTGAAAAGGGGAAGTAAACGCACTTAATTTCACATCTAAAACATTTTTAGTTTTTTTTGATCGGAAAAGTTGTTTAGTATTCTTCTCGGAAATTTTTCGATAAAGGCTTCGTCAAAAGATCGACGCCTAGATTCTTCCCGAAAATCTGCCTTTACTTTTGATGCGCATTCTTCGAAACCTATTTCGAAACTTTTACCAGTTGGGTCTTCTAAACTGTTAATTTACTTTACTCGATCATCTAGACTACTCACTCAGAGTGATCGGGGAACGCAACCAATATTTGAGCGCAAGGAAATCTTTAGAATGTGTGTTTAGAGCAGTTCAAAGAACTGAAACTTGGATCATTCACCGAATCAAAACATGTAAATTACACATATGGACTCTGCATAAAACATTTGTTGATATTAACCTCTCGGATTGAATGCACCAGATGAACTGCCTATAGGCAAACGCACATTTGTGCAAGATAGATAAGCCGGAAAAGCTGACCACTGTTCTTAAGTTAAGAATGAAAACACACTAATCATCGTATTTACAGGTATTCAATCCCTGCAAAGAAATCCACAATTAGAATGAAAATGGGATAAACTTAGGAAATTCTCCACTCTAGGGTCATTGAAGTAAAAACTGAGTGCCGATTTATGAGGGATTACGTCTTTTTGTTCCAGCTACTGTAAACACGGTTTGGAGGGGAATATAGATAGAGAGCCAGAACATAACAAAGTGGAATTCTCCAGGACGCTAAATATGGGAACTGAAGTGCGTGTGATTCTACAATATCGCAAATTTGACCTCCTCCCCCTTCGCCTAACACGCTGAACTTATTTCTTCTCCATTCATATGGATCTTGAGGGTTGGTTTGTTTGATGCTCGTGTTTACTTAAGCAGACTTCCATCGCGGATGAAACTAATCCAATCACTTACACTTCAATCAACACATCTTCCTGTACTAAATTCCATTCGTCATTTCATACTCGTTGTTATGTAAAATCCACACTCTATATTAGCTCGTGGTGGCCATATCCAACACCTCTCACTTACTGCTCTTCGTATCTCATCGGGTTGCCCACATCCACTGCAACCCATCTCTGATCAGGCCACTATAGGGGAGGTAATTGCCGTGCTCGTGTGCGACATCACTTTAAGCCTATTACCGCATTACCCGTAATTGGTCTCGACATAAAGAGTAGTTTCGGAGAAAGCGAAAGGACCGAAAAAGGAATTGCAAATGAGAGACTGTTATTTTATGTTATTTTAACTTTCATTTGTTGGAAAATGCACTAACAAAAGCCAGACTATGAAATGGAGCGATATTTAATCACATAGAAATTCTTGGTTACCTGGTAAACTTCTCAGTTTACGAGCAGTCAATCTGTTTTGTGGTAAAAATTAATGCTCGCCGACTGATTTTGAATCGCTTCAGCGCTATAATCACAGACGAAGATTTCATGTATTTTTGCGCGACTTTTTGACTGCCATGTAACGCAGGCTTTTTTCTAAGTACTTCAAGCCATTCTCCACGTTGCCTTTATTTACTCATTTTGAAAAGGCTGAAGCTTCCATGAAGCTGAAACAATGTTTTGATGTTATGAGCAGTCATGATAAATTTCTCTAGCAGTACAAATTTGATACAGTGATGTGATTTCTTCATCTTTTTTTCCCTAAAAGTATAAGAATGAGTCGACAAAATGAACAAAACAATACTTGCCAATGCAAAATGTTTGCTTGTACTCAAAGAATTTCACAGTGACTCTAACCAAACGCTTGGTGACGTTGACAATGCGTAGTTTAGGCATCGTCGTACTTAATTCAAACGTCTCCAGGTGGAATGTTCTTTGGTGGGTTAACGACAAATATATCTAATAAGCTGGCGAGTTTCCATTAAACTAACAACGATTCCCACGAATCCACTCTTTCTGGGCGTTTATTAAAGCCTCTTGGGCATTCTTTCTTATCCTCTTGGAAGGTCAGCATGTCGAACAACGTGAAAGAACCGCTTCCAAAACCAATCTTTGCATTGACAAGAAAAAGAAGTACATCCTGGAAAATCACTTGAGATATCGAAAGCGTTACCCTTTTTCCCAGATACAGTCAGCTTATTACATTCGAAGTGACGGTTGGAAATTTTTCGCTTCAAATATACCTTTGGAATTTTGGTCACTTCTTTTTTTGTCCCCACTCTCAACACCCCTTTCTGTGACGTTCTCGTAGATGTAATAAGCCACCTCGAGAAAACTCTCCCATCGATAAAATCACTTATTCTCATACACTTGAAACGGTACGTACCGTTGACAAAGTTTGCATCAATTTTGGAAGAAGAAGCTTGACTTCAGCAAGCTGACGCGTTCTCCTCTTCCCCTTCTTTATAAACCACTAGAACTTCACAGTTGTGAAGGAGTTTTAATTGACCTAGTATGCCACATGGAGCTTCAGCAGATTAGAGCCCGACCTCAAGTGTTTATCTGATTGGTGTTGATGAAGTGCTCATATGGCCTAAATACTAAACTGAACAACTCTTGATCACCAAATAAGTTAATTCCACCTCTCATACCGTCACTAACAAATGCTTTTTGATGAACATTAAGTAAGAGATATTCGCCTCCACTAGTCCTGGTAGAAGTCAGCACGTGCTGCTCAAATTGGAAGTGGTAGTTAGCTGAACTTACTAACTAAACTGATGCGTTAAAGTTTACAGATCCATTTATTGATCAAATATTTATAGTTATTCTCAGCAGTGCTTTCGCCGTTGAAGATGACGCAACAGCTCTGGGTGCTTAACCGATTTTCTAGGTGGTGGCGATAAAATTTCGCTCATTTGATACTAATCACAGTTAGAGGTGGTTCTTTTCAACTTCGAAAGGATTCTGCTTAGTTCTGTTAAGGTAGGAGTTCCTCTCATTTGTACATGATTTCTTATGCCGGACTCAGTTACATCGCATTTTTGAAGAGTGCTCAGGGTACTTCATTCCCAGACGTGGCTGAAATGTAGAATCTTACATCTGTCGGTTAACTGCTCGATGCTTCTGCGCGTTCATCAAAACATAGGGAAAACCAGGGCTTCACAGTTGACAGTCAGAGATTCACCAGCATTCATGGGTGATTCCGTGGGTAAATAAGAGCATTGCTTTAATATTAACTTCTTTAAAAACCTGTATGTGGAAAGTTCAGCAAGCACTATCATGTTTTAACGTATGTACATAGGTCTCTGTGCTCGCGTATAAAGCAATTTCGATTTTGAAAATGCTGACGAAATATGTCGGACAGAATGCGGCGCACCACAAGTGAAGACTGTACTTACCAATTCTAAGGTGGGTCCATCAAACTCCGAAAGAACTGTGGAAGAAAACTCGAAAATATCGCGTGAATTGGGCAGTCAGTCAGCTCATGGTGAACGCATAACGAATGTACAATTTGCTGGTAGAGATTTTTAATTTATTGGTATTTTACGAAATCCGTTTAGAGAACTCTATCTTGTCAGATGTTAATAAGCGCATTTCGTTTCAACGCCTCTGGCTACCTATGCTCCTGTTTTCTAGCACATCAACGAATTACACGTGAATTGGCATTGAGCTTAGGAAATTTTCAACATAGTCGATACATATCTAGGTCAACAAAGCGAAATGTTCGCGAGAGTTGATTGTGATTAGATTTCCGCTTCCCAGAAACGAGGCTTTAAAGAGAGCAGTCAAAGAAGTCGTACAGTTCCGAAGCGAGAAGAAGAAAACTGATGGAAAAATACACCGCAGAAGAACGAGGAGGAAATAATTTCACTGGTGAGGAATTTCGGAGAAATTGCTAGCCATCTTGAAACCAATAATGGACGGTAGTGGCTGAAATCGATCTCCTCATTCAAACACAAATGGCTTCTAAATGTTATGTCGTTTGAGGCTTTCTTCCCTCCGTGCTGCTTACGGAATGACTTTTAGCAGCCAGCTGAGATTCTTTTTTAGCTGTTATTTTTCATGGGAATTGTCTCGCATTGTGAGAAAATGTTTCAATCGAAATAAAATGCTCAGATTTCTACTCCTAAATATCGCCGTTGAGCAGGAAAGAGGGAAGAACTCACTCACCATCGATGCTTCAATGTCTCGGAGAGATTAAGAACTACAGTTCCTCGTTGAGTACGTTAAGCATTTCACATATCGCATTTCTATATGCAGCGTGAAATACTACATATCGCAACGATTTTGATAATATTTTCACCCCTATATGCACATTTTGTGCCCTCTGTTTTCACTGCAAGTTTCCATTCGTACGCATTATAATCGTTACATTTTTAGAAGCACGGCGGCAAGGTTGTACATGAAAAGTTATTGGTTATGGCTGAAAGGAATACTCTGAAAGGTAATCACATTTTAATGAGTTCCCCCACTCCCCATTTTAATGAGTTCCCAAGTAAATAATTGAAGCGTTTCTGGTGTGATTCGGTCACTTGTACGTCGAGTAGCTAAAACGATGTAATTACAAAGAAGGTAGCTTGTGCTAAGATTTTTTGATGGGGCTGCTGGACGAAATAGAACATCTTCCTCATTTGGCAACCAGTCGTATTCCATATTTCACTGCAGTTTTGGCAATCCACATTCTGCTGAAAGTGAATGTTCACTGCGTCCATTTTCTTGTCCACTAATTGCTCTCTCGGCGGCTAGCTTTAAATTGGCTTCATATCAAGACGCGGGAAACAATCTTTGCCTAAAAAACCTCAGGCATTAAAATGTTGACTCCTTACCTTGCGAATTCGACTGTCACACTCTCACGTCTAATTTATGGTCTCGAGATAAAATTGCATCGTTAGACTTCCTTTGTGTTTTGCAGCCAGCTACATTCCTTGCCTCTCATGTGCATCATGCAGGCATTTGCGCTAGAGAACTCATCTGATTAGAAGTGTGTAGCACTTTTCAACGGCCCAAATTTTGCACTCGAATATTAGCAGCTTCATTTGTATAAAGTTCACTCACGAGGCAGTCCCATACTATTTATCATTATCAACGTTTTTTTGTGGGGAGGTGGAGAGGACACTGCCGTATTCATCATCACATGACCCCAGTTTAACTTTTCATGTGACTATTATGTATACGTCTTCATAAAATAGGTAATGTCTTGTTCACAAGTCATCAAAGCAAAATCCTTGCAACCACAGTTAATGGGCTATTAAGTTGGATGTAAAATACAATGAGTCGCTAGACCTCCACCACTAAGTTGGTCCAAGAGAGTGGTGGGTGTTCTTGCGCCTTGCTGGATAGCACAGTGGTATGTCGAGGAAATGCACAAGAATTCAGATAGCGTATTGATTTTATTCAGGAACGTTCGTGTCTATTAGATCGCCTCCGCCCTTCCTTATTACCCTCAGCAATTCATCTGCTTTTTGCTGAATTTAACATTTTTTCGGGAGTGCCAATGGGCGTGCAATTATCAAATTGTTGAAATGTCATGCTTTCCAAATAGAGTTGTCTCATATTGTGGGATGATTTGCTAGGCCAGTTTTGCTCAGAGTGATCGCGTCTTGCACTATCTACTGACATCTTTGGAGGCTATAAAGTCTTCAGATCCAGAAAAATCCATACCACAGTTTTGATCTTTGTACGCTCGAATGTGGCCAGAAATTTACCTTTTTTTCATTCAGAGACTGTGCAGCCCATCGTCTTCACGGTAGAGATTCATTCTTCAGTCGTCTATCGTTGAATGTGGTCATTTTATTGGCGAACCTTTCTTTTGTCATCGAAAACGAAAATGCTGTCAGCCTCCCAGAAACGCTATTTCACTTGTTTTCAGATTCCTATGGAATTATGGGTAAGTATCGCATCAAAATATTTGCCACAGTATCGCATCAAATTCAGAATCTTAAGTACAGTCGCTCTTCGCTTTTCAAAATTTCGTGAAAGTGGAGGAGGGGACCGTGCTACCTCGGTGAAGTACGGTGTTGTAGAAGAAGTCGCTGTGCGATGGCATCACTGGCTAACAGTAGCATCACAGTTTTGCATAGATTAGGGACATTTTGGCACCATCGGACTTCCCGAGTGAAGTTCTCTCGACTTGTAGGTATGCCTAGACAAGCGTCGGAGCTCCCTGTAGTGTCTTCCTCCTGAAAAGTAGTACCGGCAAGCGTACTTCCTACGTAGACAGGTAGTTTTGACAGTGGCTAAAAAGATTCAAAGAGCCAAAGAAGCAAAGAATTATGCCTCGACTGTGGCTTCAGAAAGTAGCTAACTCGCACAGACAAGACAGTACATTTCTTGACTGCCACTCTTTCCATTAAAAAAAACCAACTTTTAGATTCACCTTCACCTGAGCATGTAAGTGGACTCCGAAATGTAATTGACTGAGCTGGGATCGAGAGTGGAACAGAACTGCGCAATACGCACTTTAGAATGAGGCCTGAAATTATGCCGTTTATGAAGTCCGCTACTTTGCTGCATGTACACTTAAGTACCGCGCATAATGAGTATGCTAATCCTCTTCAAAATTTCGCCTTCTACTCCCGGATGTGTTGTTTTGGAGAATTCCTTATCGCATATTTCTGTCACCTCGAATAACGAAATGACAGAATCCGTCTACTGTAGTTTTCTTGTTGGTTGATGAAGTGGTTGACGTATGCCACCTTCACTGCAGCCCATCATGACAGGATTGTTCATGCCCCTAAAGGGCTGTTGCGACATAGGAGTTTCGCCGAGTAGGAGGACCGATAGTGATTTAAAGTTGGTTCTCACCAGACGTTCATGATAAAATAACTGGAAAAGGATCAGCCTATTTTTGAATGTGCTGAAACATTCGTTTTGGAACCTAGCACGCAGCTGTTCGCCTGCTAAGCCTAGAATACTTTATAGGTCCACCTCTTTGTCTTTAGCTGACGGAAGTTACGTTCAAGGTGCTGTATAGCTTAGGACGCTTTTTTGTCAGTATGATGAACCAGGATTGGTGCTAAATTGGAGCACGAAGAATCGCGTCTTTAGTTAATCAGTTAGTGCATTATCTGCATTCTCAACTGAAGTTCTGTGCTAGAAGATTGCTGAAAAGCCTGAACCGATTTAGCGTATAGTGAATTTCCTATTTTTAATTTTCCTGGAAGAAAATTCACATGTCACGGAACCGGCCTTCCTGGAATTGTGATTCTTTCGTAAAACAAAGAAATAGGAACTCAAAGTGAAACAAGGAATCCAGTTTTTCTAAAGCAGCTAAATATGTCGGTGTAAGTATTTTGATGGAGATGACAAGACCTGAGGATTTGAGAAGTATCCCAAAAACACATCAGTTAGGACAGTTCTCGTCGAAATCGAGAAAGGGAATCTGGGTGGAATTAGCGCATTTAAAACGACTTTTTTAGGGCAAGCGGGACGTATGCATTCTATTAACTGAAAGTAGCTTCGCGGAGGTGGATTTATTTATGATTATTCCAACTGTGACCACAGCAGCTGTTGCTGCGGCTACTTGGCGATGCTAAATGAATTCCCGAATAGTGACTAAAAAGACTGCTGACACATTCGATTTTTTCATCTCAGATCTTGACGTATTTGGTTAAGATGAGGGAGTAGGAGGAGTAGAATATTCTGAATTCGTTGATGCTATCCAGGCGAGTGGGCAGTGCGCCTATTCGTTATTGCCATCTTAGCAGCGCCTCACTCGATTCGGCATTAACTTAACCAAGGATGCTAAGATGTGTATGATTGCCACGGAGCGAGTCCGTTTTGTTCGTCGCGATTGATGACGCGACCCTCGTGCCTGATTTCAGAGTAAATTGAATCTGAGGCAGGCGAATTTGCCTTCAATGGACGTAAATTCCCGTCGCTCATTCGTTCATTTCTCGGTAGTTCTTAAACGCACCCTCCCAAACATAAAGTACCCTCTTCGCCTGTCCATTTTGTTTAGTTTGCCAAGAGTGCTTTTACTTCACTAGAAAATCCCTATCTTTCCAGTCACAAGTTAAAGATAATCATTTCTGGCAGGGTGCTGTTTTCGAAGTGCGGAAAGGTTCTTCTTCAACGCTCTTCCAATACCCCTACCAAGAGTGGTTAGCGGTTGTGTGTCGATCGCAAGGTTGTATATCAATAGCTAATTTTCATCAGCCCATTTTCCTCTTTTCACGTCATTGAGACATCTCCTATCTATTCCATGTCAATAATTATTTGCATCAGAGTCTTTAAACTTTCTATAGCAACTGCAATGATTGAGTGGTTGCTGCTCGAGATTTGCAGTTGCATGCATTGCGTATGCTCTTTGTGTGGGATTCCGCTGTTGCACACTGTTTTATTCGCATAATTTGGTAGACTTCCATACCAGCTGCAATTTCAGTAATACTCTGCCATTTAGGCATCGAAATAAACCGCTCTTTCATCTTCCTCTCAGCTATATGAGGGCTTAAACTACGTAATGAAGCGATTCTGATAACAACTAGCAGAGGACTTAAAGAAACAGCCAGACGAAGTCCCATATAATTTTGTTGAAGCGAATAGTAGGGAAAATTTCTCGATTACTTATTTCGAAACCAGCAGCTTTCGAATTTTATCGCTGCCGACGTTTCCTATGTTCCGTTGCGTTTTTGCTTTCTGCATTTCCTTATCACCGGAGAAAGTTCTTTGCGCAACGGCGCTGCTATCTATGCCGTCTTTTCTTAGATCGCTTTTTCCTTTGGTGTACTCTACAGACTCCATTGTGATAAGTCTACTGTTACTTTTACTTATATTTGTGTTAAAATCTAGTAAAGAAGTATGAATGATGCATTTCATTTTTTTAAACGAAACCACTATGTGCATTAGCAACGATGCTTCTTGTTCTGTGAGGATGTTGGCACAATAAGCGTTGATTCTGCAGCAAGGAGATCATTTGCACGGTTACGTGATGAATGTGAATTCGGCGATGCACAACGCCGATGACGGTGAGAATTACGGAGCGGGTAATGAAAACGATGTGGTACGCCCCGATGATACCACCCTCAAGGTGAACCGCCTGCAGGCGTTTGAGAGAAAGTTCAGCGTCGGCTTAACTACTAGCCCAAAGCTGGAGATACGGCGTCGCTCAATGGATTTGAATACAGCAAAAAGCGACCCCGTAATAGAATCCTCTTTAGCGATAAGGAAGTTATCGGAAGCTTTTGGTAGGTTTTTCCAGAACCAATTCAGTATCTTTTATCAAAAACAGTACTATATGGATCGGGTCGTTTGCACTCTCAGACCATATACATAGGGCTATCTGAGTAATACACTTCTATGCATAAAAGAGCACGTATCTGTTTCAGTAAATTAGAGCTCTTAGAATGCTCTCCGAATTAACTTCACAAAAGAAAGAGAGTTCTGGATGAACACCGTCGAAGTAAATCTCACGAGAGCAGCATAAATTGTTTTCCCCTATGTAAGGAGATACTGCGAGCGCCAAAATGATTTCCTGCTATCTAAAATTCTTGCAATTAAGCAACGCGACTGAAGGGGGACTTTGCACGGTAGCAAGGTAACACCTCACAATCACTCTGATATGGTAGTGGAAATTCTTCAACTGCATCACTTTTTAGCTCCTCTACTACTGCTTTCCGTCCACCTCCTTTCCCTCTCACCCCCCTGGCCGCTAATTTTGTTCCTGAAACCTCCGACGCGATGCTAGCTAGGATAGAATTGCTTTGCACTTAGCAGCTTGCATCGCTGTCTTATTCGTATTCTGGATGTCGTGCTAGAGGCGAACAGTTTTATTTCTGAACATAGAATTCAGTTCGCTTTTGGCTGCGATATTTCGGAAGGATCGTTCCACAGTCATATTTATTGCTGTGATACTGCATGAGTGGCATATCACAAAAAAATCAGTGAGCAGGATCTGAGCAATAACCTGAGCAATCAGCTCACTCGAAATACCTGAGATGAACTTCTGTTTATCCATCACGAACCTCTAAAGCTGCACTTCAGCGTGTTTTTACTTTATAGTTTGCAGTGATTCATATAAAATATGTTAAGCTCATAATTCTCACCTCTGCATCCTATGTAGTCTATCGTGACTGCGGTTTACTCAGTTCCATATCAGCAAATTCGATCACCGAGATTCTGCATCGCATGCATTACCGTGTCACGGATGCATTTGTGGTTGCAAATAAGCCCTAGTTTCACGAGAATTAAACACCCTTTTAAGCAGCGACAAGAATTCATTTCTGCATCGATCGTATTTCCGGTCCCCACTTAACGTTTTTAGACAAGGCATTGTTATTGCAAAAAAACTTGCTATACGGTATCAACTGTTATTGTTTATGCAGCCAACACAGTTCTGCGATAACTGTGTTGGCTTTTGTTTTTCGTCTGTTAGGCGATCGTTCACTGACTGTGGTGGATTTCCCATCTTCTCTTGTATTTGACGCTATGCAGAAACAACATATTGTGCTGGCGTTGTGATCCCATTCGTCCGCATGCATAATTTGCTCATGTGCTTTACAGATTCGGAATAGCCAAATCAGTCCCGCATTGAGTCCCAAAAGAGCTTTGCTTCGGTATTTCCCTCTCTTGTCCTTTTTTTTGAGATCGTTTTTTGAGATTTTCCCTGCTCGAGCCCTCACATCGTCATATATCTTGCTTGATCTTTCGAAGGGAGAGTAGGTTCCCTTTTATGGTATGCTCGAAACTTCAAGTACTATAGCGTAGCATGCGTTATTCTTTAATGGTTTCTGTCACTGTGCCTTTTTGCCTCAGCGGTCGTATCGCTTCAGTGAAGGCAGACCAGAAGACACGTTCCCATAACACCACCCTGTATCAGAGGTAGTGCGTTATACTCCTAATCTCCCGGACTGCTGAGTACATTAGCGTCTAAAGCAGGTTCTTTTAATGTGTCTTGGTAACTGTTGTAAAACGCGACAATGGGAAACAAATTTGTTTATGCATAATTTATTTTATACTTTCGTTATCGCTACCACTCAGTGTTCTCATTTTTGGAATGTTTTTGGAATGAAATTTCGCCACATTCTTTAATGGAGTTATTTTATAAAGGGATAAGTGATGTGAGGTCGCGCAGCTGATGACGACCATCAATTGGTTGTACAGAGCACGAGTGTTGGGCAAGAAGAGAACTTCGTTTCAGTGCATTCCCACTCGATTTCCGTTACTGCATAACTGAATTTCGTCTGTCGCATTCCAAACGCGTCCCTATCGGGTGCGATATCTGTAGGTTTTTGAGCAAGTCCCTTCCCGATAATATTTTCACAAATTCAGATATGGTCACATTGTTCGTTTGATGTCATCCGGTTGACGTGGTGCGCCATTCTTTCTTTTGATCCTTCTTTCGTATTGTTCATTGACGAGGAAGTGGGCTTGATTTCGAAGCTTGCAGGATTGCATGTTTCGCGGTATCGTCGCGATACAGCTTCAATTAGCGAGCTTTTTGTGATGCATGCAGCATGTAACACGGTCGTACATCTGGATGTGTCTGAAAGTGAGGTGGTAGCCTCAGACTTTCCAGGTTTTTCTCCGAAAAATGTTCGAATGGGGAAGTGTCTCACAGTGTTAACGTTAGGGGTGAATGCTAACAGACGGCTTATGCATAGGTTACATTGTAAGCCTGGGTCGAAACGTGAACCTATGGTTCCAAACCAGTTGGGTTGGTTGAAATCCAAAATTAAGGCGGTAGGGAAAATATTAGCCATCAAATCCTATAACATATGCTGCCACGTTATTGCCCTCGTTATTGATCGAATGAAAAAGAATGAGAGGGGTTTTCCTATATAGATTTTCAGAAATTTAAAGGATTGTTGCAGTGCAACTAAGTAGTTGAGCAACACAGTCTTCAGAGCTTTTGAAATTCCGAGTCCGGCATCATTCATGGATCTCACTTTCCTACGATCTTTAGCTTAGCCAAAAATTGCACACAGCTTTCGTTTTGATGCATAACTTAAGCAGTTATTATGGGTGACATTTCATTATCAATATGTTCTAGACAAGCAGCGTCCTTCATCAACCGATGGCGGTCATAGTCGGGGCTACGAGGGTAAACAAACAAGCAAAAAGGAGCAATTGACCACGCATAAGTCGTCTCATTAGTGGTTCACTTGCCGCATATTGAGGCGATATTTCATTCAGCCATTCTATGCGCTGAGCGCAATTTCGATTCTCGTCTCATATGGCAAGTGTAAAAAGAGATACGCATAAAAGAATCTCATTTGATGTCGGTGATGTGCCATGTGAAGTTAATCAAACGTGGCAGCTATCAGGAATAATAAGCTTTCGGATTGCTATCGTATCTCGCGCTCACTCGCCCACTTCGTTAGTGATTAGGCGTGAAGCAAATTACTTTTGTGATATCTATTTTCGATGCTCGTAAAGAAGGAAACCGATATCATCGAACCTCTATAACGCCTACAAATGTGGCAAATCTGTCGTTTCCTTTCATTTCAGATCTTTTAAGTAATGCTTCATAGTGGCGGCTTGTTTCGAAAGAATCTGAAGTGAGTAACGATTCTCATGTTTCTCCAAAAAAACGAAGAATGCGCATAATTTGTGACCATCAGTGCATGGGCATTCACACCACGAAAAGGTGAAATTTGATGCCGACAGTCTACGCCCGTAGATGATTGTGTCCTTCCTCCAAACACCTCCTCATCTTCAGCCTCTGAGCTGTTCTCCTTTTTTGGCTAAAGTCAGTATGAAGGAGCAAAAATTTAGTACCCCTATAACCCTCGATCACAGTGTTTTGCAGTGACAGTTTATTTCTTAGATCTTTGGCTTAGCCCCGTTCAAGTGTGTCGACTGACATCCTTAAGTTTTAGAAAGTCGAAGCAGTATGTATTATGATTGTAAAATAGTCAGGAAAACACCTTACTTCTTATATCCGAGAACAGCTCGAACCATCTTTTGATAATTGCGAGGAAGCCGTGTCCCTCTCTCTTCTAATAATCGGAATGACGCTGTAGTTTTCTTCTGGAGGATAGAATGGCTCACGTTCCTTTAAACACCTGCCAGAGCGCTGCACCTGCCCGTTGGTATGCGGAAGTTGGAAGTATCTCATGGTTCGAGTTTATTGCATTCGCATTCAGTGTTCACAGGTTATATTGATCAACTCTCTTGCGCATCATTTTAGTTATCTTTGCTAGAGTATGAGCAGTATTGATATGAGAACACAAAATTAACGAATAGATTTATGTCTTCAGATCTCATAGTGTTCCCCTTCTCCTCCCCCAAGTTAAAATCCACATTAAAAAAGTCACTACACATTTTAGAAAATCAACCATAGTGTGGATGACACTTGATTTGCATAGACACAAGTTTCTATAACCAGAGTGTTTGCTCTCACTCAACGACTGAAGATGAAGACCGTTTGAGCTATGAACAGCAAATTACAGGATCTCCGCATCGGGAATCACGTTTGCTTTAATTATATACGATGGAAAAGTCGGATATCTTGCATACGTTGATGGGATTTTATCTCACTTCTGACGAGCGTTTCTGAGTGATATTCGCTCACTCAAAATTGAGTAAATGTCGAATTTTCTATGCCCTATGATACCAAAAAAAAAACTTATTTGCTGCGGCTAACCTCATACCATCCTCTTCCTTCAAAGCACTCTTTCGTGGGATGAGCGTCTCTGATGCCAGTGTCGAAAAAAGTCTTCACTTATAGAAAGACCGATTTGACAGAGAAATTTTCAGTGAGGATGGTTTCATGTAGCGCCTAACGAGAGATCTTCAATCAGTGTTACGGAGGCTCCCGACATTTAAAGAAAATGACTTCGCCTCACTGACCACTTTAGGATTTCTATTATCCTGATGCGATAGCTAGCCTATTTCCTCTGCGTAGTAGGCGCTGAATTGTCGAAATTTGAGTGCTTAGAAAGAGAATTTCTTATTCATGTGAGAAGTATAACTTTTTTCGCACATGATGGAAGTGTTCCCATGAAACGTTCCTTTCTGTGCAGATGAAGAAATCCATGATCCGATGCCTCAAGCACTTTCACATAAATCTTTTCGCTACATTTTATCTATATTAGCACAAGTGCTCACCTCTCATCGCAGGATCAGCAGTCATCTCAGGCGATTTCATTTTCCCGTTAGTGGAGGATTCATTTCAGTTCGCGCCTAGAGGAATTCGGCTGTTGTAAAAGCACCGCTCATCTCTAGGTACGAAAAAATCAACACCCTTCTAATGTTATAGGGCCATTTAGAGTTACTCATTTATGGCATGAAAGGCTTCATAGTGTTTCGTGTGCTGTATTTTAAGAGATCGAAGAAATGTTGTGCAACAAAATCTCCCACCTTTGAAGTATCATTAAAAGAAAAGGAAAGGAAAGATGCAAACACATGAAACCACTCACTCGTTACTAGTCAACATCTTACGCAAAATAGAGTGGCAAATGCTCCTACAAAAGACCAACGAATATAGTGGATTCCAGTTGAAAGAAGATGGAATAAAAGTGCGCCTTTTCTACAAACATTGTTATGAACTGGAAATAACTATAGGAAAAAAGGAACAGAACATATCATCAGTTGAAAGAGTGGATTATACCATGCGTAGTATCAATGAAAGAAGCAAGGTGGGAACTTTCGCTTTGTGTCGCCGTTGTGTTAGGTAAGAGCATGACGAGCGTTTCGCATCATTGGCCCATTATATAATAGATATTGACTGGTGAGCGTGTTGCTGTCGCTCTTTATATTCTATACTGCCTTTAAATGACGCCGATACACTGATAGAATTTCTCGACTTCGCTGTGATTGTTTCAACAGTGCATCTTTGCATGAAATGATAACGATGTATCTGAGGGAAATAGTGGGCTATGATGGAAGCTGATCTTATTCCGTCAAATGCTTTCTCAAACCCCGTTGATGTCGAAGCGAACACGATGCAGAGGAGTAATTTAGCGAGCGATTATTCATCCAGCCTACATCTAGAACCCTTTCCGGTCACAGCCTTTTTGCTGCAACCAAGACGTAGCGTTCCGACTACTTTTTATGAGCCGGATGAGTATAGCCTTGTGCCGCATAAGCATTTCTTGCCGCTAAGTAAGCCAATTCCCAATGATCTTGAACAAATCGGTAAGGGCGGCACCAGCAATCTTTCAGAGAGCGATGAAGAACAACGGTTAAATGTTCTCAAAGAAAAGAAAAACTTACTTCGACATTTGAAACTGCCTCCATTGCAGCGGTTCTTTCAAATGTGTGAGCTCTTTTTAATTCTCGTCTCTGCAACATGTTTTTAAGGAGTAATAGAGGAGTAGAGCTGCTCGCCTACAGTGGCTAATCTAAAGAATTACTATGATGAGAAACAGGCAACATTTATCTCAAGAACTTATTGCTAGCAAACGCAAATATAGAAAATATTATCCTAAGTGTCAGCCAGTATCCGACTGTCAAAGACTTGACGTGCGGAGAATGCTTAATTATAAAACAAGCAGCTAATTAGAGCAATGAAAATATTTAGAAGCGATCGCACTCCTCAACAGGCCCGCCACTAGTTGCTAAGTAGTGTGAATGCGAAAAAGAAAATAAAGGTTTAGTGCAGCCTAATTTTGACTGAATTATAGCTCAACGAATCGAAGGAAGAGCGTTCGTAAGAAGAGGAGCACTGAGGCAAAAGAATGTGCACGAAGTGAAGTATGTTTTCAATTTTCATCATTCTCATGTATGCTGTGTTTATTTTTATTTCAGCTATTTGAATAAATATGAAGAGTAGGTAAAGTAGCATCACTCTTCCATTGTTTCGATGCTCCACGACTAATCGCCAACCTTAAAGTACTTGAGAGCTATCTGGAATCTCAAGTGACCTTAAGCAACCACCACTTCGCGCGCTCGCATACGCCGACAGGCGCTCTGTCCGTCTGTTGTAGACTGAGTATCGTCATACTTTTTTAAAGTCGGACGGTATGCTTTCATGCATATTCTGCCAACAGTCTATCGTGTCCTCTCCTATCCTATCCTATCTCATCTTATCCCGTCCTATCCATGTGTCCATATGTAGTTGCATTCTTCAGTTTTCGACACAACGTGCGTATTCAGACTTCGTCGATAGGTACGTCGTTCATAATTTAATTTTATAACGAAGGGTTATCAAGTTTCCCAGAAACTATTTATGGAGCTCTGGATAAAGGAAAACGCGGTAAAGGCGCAGCAATTGCGTTTAGCTTTTTGCTCTTAAGAAATTCTATTTGCACATTTTTAAATGGCATATAGTACCACTGAAGAAGAGTCGTTGAACACTAGCGCCAGCCACTGAGTGTTGTCTTATGCGGGTATTTCTTGCGTCCCGCAGATGTTTTCATAATCGTGCGATCTGATGGATAGTTTTCGAGCGGCTGAATGATCGGCTGTGGAGAGGGCTCAGTCTCCAGGTAGATAATAGCGCTTCAAAAATGACTTGCAATTATTACAAACTTAAGCAGTTTTTAGATCAAAATGAGCGTTTTCTTTTCCTGGTTGATTTGCTGAGGTAATCCTGGAGGGGCGTCGTTTCAAGTGTTTTTCCTCTTTTCTCTAATGTCAGTTGTTATTTGAAGAAAAGCAATTGCCTAGCAATAATGATTTCATCGTTTTGCCATACATAATGCGAATATGAGAGTAAATTCTTAGTACGAGCGTTTTTGCTAAAGACGTCTTAATTTCTCTTAAATTTATCCGAACGCGGTGGCAGCAAATTTATCAACTCGGGTGGTACTCTAGGCAACGATTTTTCAAATTGTGGTTTTATGTCTATTCAAATCGAATCTTGAAATTGTTCCAAGGCGGTGGATGTCTGAGCACATGAGCGAAGCCTTTTCCTGATTTATCCATCCAGACCGGCTTTCTTGAGCATTCCTGCATTAGTGTAAGAACTACGAGACTCCGAATCTACTGACCGCATCCGAAGTGTTGGTAGGCTATGTGGTGGTGTGAACATATGGAGGTATTAAATTCGCCTGTAACAAATTTCATGGTAAGTGCATTAGAAACACGTAAACTTGATGCTTTGAGCGTGCTCCTATGCAGATATCTGATCTGGATATCCTTGACGGTCTGCACCTACCCTCTGTGAACTGCAGTCAACGAATATGCGAGATCATACAGGTACAAGTGACAAACGATTTATCAGAATTATAGAATAAGTTTGCAACCAGGAAGGGACCCTGGGATAGACGGAATCTGCCAGCACGATCGAACAGTCGAATTCCATGCTACTGTTGCTCACCTTGCGCAATCCGACGGCCACCCATAGTCCGTCCCATTCAACTTTAAGACCGGTCTAGAGGCCGGTATGAGCAAATGACGCATTAATCGCCTTTGTGTCCTGCCGATCCTGTAGTAGGCCAGCCTCATATGTTGCTGGGCGGCCGTTCGACCTGCCTCTGTGTTCTCGATCTTCTTCGAGTAACGTTGTGCTGCGTATCATTGCCGCATGACCTGCGGCTGACTTGTCTACCTTACACATGTGTCAAAACAATTCGCTACTCAGCCCGCAGTTATGAAGTGTAGTTAGTAATAGCACTTTTGGTTAGACTTCTGCTCAGCCTAAATTTCTCCTATTCCTCGCTTGCATATTCCTCTTCGCCAGAGACTCGCAGTATTGAACTATGAATACGGTGGTACATTATTGGTCGCCTTGTATAAGCGTACTGCTTGAGTCGGGATTCATTCCAGTGTTGTTACCTCGTTTCGTGCACCGGAACATGACGGTTTCACGAACAAATGATCCATCAGTGCTAGTTAATTCCTTACTTCCCGTGGATCAATACGTGGGAAAATTCTTGCGTAGTTCGATTCTTCATAAATCTCCCTCTCCCTTGGCAGCGAAATTAGTGAAACTAGAGTCGAGGCCAAAGTGCCAGACTGAGGCGATGGGCCACAGTTGCCGAGCCCCTCCCAAAGCGCCCTTGCTAAACCGCACATTTCCCATTCATTGCGCACTGCGGCATTTTTCCCTCCTTCTCCTTCCTGTCTCTACGCCCTCTGCCTTATTCCCTCCCTGTCATGTTTATCGCCGCACCTGATTAGACATTGTTGCCTATGTCTTGTTTGAAACTGCCCTGCTAATGTCGACCTTTGAATAAGAATTTGGCGACAGGTTGCACTGAGGTTGTTTCAGGTGTCACAAGTTTATCGCACGCTTCTTCAAGCAACCAACGTTCTGTTCGCATTGCAAGGATTTTTTATGGGGTCTCAACAAGCAAGGCTTTCAATGTCAAGGTATAATAGCCTTCAAGTAACTGCCTTCCTTTTTTGATGCACCCATATAGGTTTTCCCTCTAATGGGCGCACTTAAACTAATGAAAATTTGAAAAGTGTAGCAGGAAAGCTAAGGAAAATCGGATCGCGTGATTCGAGTTAAGGGGGACAAAGAGTTATGCATAGATGTTTATATCCCCAAGTGAATGGGCTTGCTTTAGTGGAACTTTATGAGGGTTTTACAAAGGCTAATTACACAACGATTACACGGGATCTCAAAAATGCGGACAGCAATAAAACAGAAGTGATGAGGAGGTCAAGATAGAAGGTTACATGGTGGCATTTAGTGTCACCTTTGTCTAGCATGGTCGAGTTTTGCACTCTACCTATCCGCTTCCATATTTTCAGTGAAGTTTACGAATATTTAGCGAGTTTATTCATCCTGCGTAAGATTGTCGTTTGTGTTGAGGAATTTGCAGTTTGTACTTTGGTCGTACACAAGAGGTGTCACGAATTTGTCAACTTTCAATGTCCTGGAGCAGATAAAGGAGTCGATACCGACGTGAGTTCGTCTCATAGTTATTCGGAATCTACATACTCATTGATGAGCGGATTTGTGAGCTGAACTTACAGCCCGTAACGGAATCGTCTCGTTGGATAAATTATAAAAGAGCCAACAACCAGAAGATCGCTTTCTTAGAGAGTTAACTGGGATGGTCCTTCACGAACAAATAAGTAACTGAAATCATGAGACTTTGATGTACATCTCTGTGGATGAAATCCCGTATAAGTAAGAACTTTCGGTTGAAAACATTGATAACTTTAGTAGTATGTGAAGATATACTGAGTTGTACTTCAGTGCCGCTCATTCTGAACTCATTATTTCTTCATTTAATGCACGCTAGTAACGAAATTAACATCGTTAAAATAACTTACGTCTATGAAGCCGGAAAGATGTCTCCGTTTGGTAGCACAAGCAGAATAACGTCAAATTATATTCTGGCTTATAGGATCCCCGTCAGCAACACAAATGGAAGGTGCAGACATATTCATCGCCGACGTTCTGTGACCATTGCGGATCTCTCTTGTATGGTCTCATTCACCAGGTGTTTTCACATATTTTATCATGTTTTGCATATTTCTGGGGACCTCTCACCTATTGCAATTGGTGAGAGAAGTTAATTTCTCTTTGAAAGATAAGAGTGCCTATCTTTGCGTATTACAAGCTTTCCTCTTCGTGGTAGTCCTAGAGTACTAATGAATGAAGGAAAACAAAGGGTTCATGGTGATTTTCTTGAAGTGTGATAGACAGCGACATGTTACAGCAGCATCAAATCATGAAAGATAAAAGCAATGCTCCTGTCTACGCTCTAAGCCAGAGGAGTTAGGGTTTTTTGTGACGCTCTTGATATTATAGTTTAGCAGTGCACAGCTCATCCGAGCACATTCGGGCCGTGTAGTGCTTAATGCCACACATAAAGCATGATGGAATGAATTTCCAGTGCGTCCACTTGCGCCACTGTGGTGCTACCTACTTGCTGTTTCGTGGTCAAAGGCTTTTCATATACGTACACTTTTGATGCTGTCGCTCATTGTTGCACAAGCGGTGATGTAGATCTTTGGCAATTCCAAAGTTCCGGCGTGAGCGGCCGTTTGAGCGACAGTAAAATACTGAGACAGTTGCACTGTGCATATTTCAACGCCAGACAAACGTTACTTGGACGTCTCACCGCTTAGTGCCACACACCCACGGGCAAGCAGAAGAGTCTGTAACCACGGCCATAAGATGCTGTGAATATTGGCGGTACGAGTGGCGCACATTAAGATGACTGAGTTAAGCGCGGGCGCTTGGACGATTTATTCTTCGTGGGACAGATACTTGAGGCGGTATTTGTATGTAGATGGAGGGCATGTTTGTGACATGAGGCGTGTCCATATAGAACCCCTTATGCAGGCAGCGTAACTGCACGGGGTCGCAAGCGCTCAAGCCGTAGTGCAGGGCCCGCATGTCGGTGTTTTACCTGTGTATTCGACGTGATGAAGTCGTTGCATACTTAACGGCCCCGTAATGATGATGATCCATCCACAGAAACGTGTTATGTTGCAGTTGATGTGTAGCTATGATCAACATGGCCGAGCTGTGTACAGCTGAGGTATGCCTCCGGAACCGCGTCTCAGTTGCAGTTTGAGCAAAACCTTTTGGTGTCAGGTCTTGCATCGCATCAGATAAAATCGCCCGTTGCTTTCCGTTGTATGGCGGATCTCTTAGTGGACAGTGAAAGAAGTTTCTGAACGAGTACAAAAGAGTATTATTTGAAGGGCATGAAATGTCAGTCGTGTGATTCGAATGTGCACCATCGATGCGTGAAGTATGTGCCCAATATGTGTGGGACGGACAATACCGAAAAACGCGGCCGCATTTACCTCGTTATTCGAGTCGAAGACAGTGTTTTGCATATCCACGGTATGTTCTTGATCTCTTGCTATGCTACACTGTGATTTTCTACATCGATTCAGGAAGGATGCTGTGAATCTTTCACTGCTACAATTATTGCATATCTCAGTGGCTACTGCATGTTTTCGGGGACTTCTAAGTTTCCCGAAAAAGACTCAGCGCAATTAGCGAACGGCTAAAAATGCGTTCAGGATATGAGCCGTAGTGTGAAATTCAAATTATTCTTCATCAAACGAGATCTACCGTAATAAATTTCCTATTGCTTTTTATCAGTTCCCGACAATCCGACGTTCGTAGGTGTATGTTGTCTATGAAATCATCCCTGGGCAGTATCACCAGTGACATCCGACAAGAGGATTTTTAGTAATTTCAGCGTTCAGAGTTCACCTCCATTCTCGCTCTTGGATCCCCCTCCTCAATCTCAAGAAAGATTGCTCATTGATTTAAGATCATATGATTTAGGTGTTTTAGGTGGCATGAAAAGTAAGGCGAGTTGTGCTTTAATATACCCAGCTGTTGTCTCCGATGATCCTGCGCACTAATAATCCACTGCAGTCGTTTATCAATGTGGTAGAGCAATAGCACGAGTCGCTCGCACAGAAACCGTCTTTTGAGGAAGATTAGGTGTTTGCAACAGTTCGGCCTCATGGGGAACATTTTAGGGCTCGTTAGTTCGAAAATCTTCTACTGTGAAGGAGATTTTAAGGATGAAGCCATCTTTCGACGGCGACTGTAAGGTTTTTTAGCAAGAGAAATGTCACTTTTCAGAGTTTGGAAGTTTTTATCATGTCGCATCGCCACCATTGTCGCCGCAGTCTTTTCTACAACGTCGTGGTAGTTCTTGCCAGTTTTTTCAAAATCGCTGCTATATAGGCAGCAAGGAGAGCTAGTAACCTCAGGAATGATCTCCTTTGCAGTGAAGGAGGCTCGAAACCTGATTCCGATGGACCCAAATGGCTTATCGGATCCGTATTGTAAACTGAAACTGCTCCCCGACGATCACATGGCGAAATCTAAACAAAAGAGCAAGACAATCAAGGCAACACTTAATCCGGTTTGGGATGAACACTTCAAATAGTGAGTAGTGCCAGTTTTGTGCTCAGTCACGGCTGCTGTTTCTCCTTCTTTTGCATACTTCTCAAAAGTGTAATTGTGCACGATGTGTTGTTCATTTAGTTACTCTTAATGTGTGACCGGGACAGGTTGGAGGTGGGAGACATTCAAAATGCAGAATGCATTGAAAGACCGCTGATTCGCCTCACCAGTGCCTCCTATTAATGCGGCGAGGTTAAAAAGAGAAAGAGTGTTCCGTGGTAACAATAAGCCCATTAGACCTGCTGCAGAAGGTTTCTGTCCTCTGGCTACAAATTTGTATTTTGTCGAGAAGAGAATGCTATGAACTCGCGATTCCCAATGGGGAATTCGTGAATGAATTTGCTCTGCTCTTTTATGATATTCCCTTTTGAGTGAGTCATTAAAACCACTGGATTGCATCCTTTCCCCTCCGGTTATTTAGTGTTGTTCGTATGCATTTCAATATAGCCCACACACAAATTTGTGACTTTCATATCGTGCAGTGAGCGGACGCCGTCAATACAGTCACCTGTACCGGTGTAAATTATCTTTGAAGAAATAAATTAATGGAATCAGATTACACTACACATTGAGTTCGATACATTTTGAACCTAATATAGTCCATGTTTAGTTCAGAACGCTGCAGGCCAGCTCAGGCGGGGTTAATTAGTCAAAATAAGGAACCAAAACAATTTTCTGACTATCTAGCTGAGCTTATTTGGTCGTTTTCGAAGCTGGGATCGCAGATGTCGACAAATGAGGAAAGCATCTCCAACCTGGTCCGTATTCAGCTGCTGGCCCACATGTATCCGGAGTCCGGAAAAAGGCAATCAGTGGCAACAGGTACTATGGATGGGGAAGGTAAGGCGAGAAACGTTCATGCCCAGCCGCATCTGTTTCCAATAGCTCTTTGTTGAATAATGGAAGCTTCCTTTTACTGAACAAAACAGGCTACCCTCAGTTCACCACTAGGAGCCAAAGTGTTTCCGACTTCTTATGTGTCACTTTCGAGACATGGGAATAGGGATCTTTTAACAATGAAGTTAAGTTGCAAGGGATCATGATGGGTTACTCCATTATATCACTACTGAATGGTTTTGAGGTTGGAAATTAGCGGTCGAAATTGTCGGAGAGAGGAAGTTTTTCGAATCCCTTCTCATTTTTATAGAGGTGGCATTTCTCATTCGCATTGCTCACACGATGAAAGAATGGCGAGTTGTTGAAGTGAGCAAATAAATTGGAGAAAATATCGAAGAATGCAAACTACTGGTCTTCATTGAAATCATAGAGCGTTCACTTCTGCATTTTCATTAATGGCCAGTTTATGCCAGCCATCATCGTGTTATTCTAATCGGTACCCCAGCTTTGCCTCGAACACTCAGTTGTATTCATCTCTCTGGACCACTATGATTGCCCTCCCATCATTTTTAGTGGATGCAACACAACGAAACTCGTCCTGAAGATCCTCATCACCAAAAGCGAATTTCCACGAGCAGCTATGGACGGCCTGCTATAAGGGTGACTCCTGTCCTCCCTCATCCCCCGCCCTTCCTCCCAAGGAATGCTGATGTTGGTGCTTCCACTAGCTCAGCGACCGAGCTTAAACTCATGGCTCATGCTAAGTATTCTCCTAAAGTATTCTGCTTCGCACACTGGATGGCACGTATAAGAGTCGGCTGTATAGGTGATCGGCATGTTTCAATTCGTAACTGTCTGCGGCAGCAGTGAACACATGCTGCTTTTGCGATACCTTTCTTTTAACATTGCAAGTGAAGCAGTTCGCTTTTCTAGCAATCTGGAGCCCGCTGATAAGGACCGTCGGCTTTCGGTTGAAGTTTGGGATTGGGATCGGACATCGAGGAACGATTTCATGGGCTCATTATCGTTCGGAATAAGCGAGCTCATAAAGGAGCCTGTCGAAGGATGGTACAAACTTTTAAACGCGGTATGAGTTCACTCTATTTTCCTCGGAGGCGGTGCCGGAGTGTGTGGTTAATATTTGTTGTTAGACCTGCAGCATAATATGTAGAAGCCGTCTGCGACCATGAAAGCGACACCACACCTCCCGCCCTTTGCCTCCCTACTCTTCTCCTCCACGACTTTCCGCCATCCGTCCCATCTTCTGTCACTGCAGCTCATCATGCACGAAACTTCAGCTTTTATCTCAGTCTGTTCTTGCTCACTGTTTATGTTCAGGAAGAGGGCGAATACTACAACATTGGCATCCCTCCGGAGGATGAGGAGGAGGTAGAACGGGTGCGAAAAAAAATGAAGGAGTTGAACACCTACTGTGACAAGGTATACAATTTTTACTTATTGGATCCCCCTTCTTTTCCTTCATGCATATCCCGTGACTAAAACCACCGTTCCTAGCCTTGAAACTTAATTTGAAATTCCAACTTTGCTGCCTATGGGGTGAATTTACTTATTTATCAGTGGGAAGTTTCCATCTGTGAATTCAGAAGTAGTGGACGTTGAGTGTAGAACGATACACCTGCTACCGTTCGCCTTGATGAAATGCATCAAGGTATACGTCGATTCAATATACCATTCTCTATGATGTCTTCTTGGAGGCCTTGCATTTGCTTCATATTTTTTTCTCGCAGGTATGGAGCAGTGAAATCTGATCTAGGCGATTCAAGATGATTTATTCCATCAAGCGGCCAAGAAAGACTCCTTTTGACTCTTCCACACCCTTCTTACATTTTCACTTCAGAGACGTATCATCTTCAGAGGAGTACTGATCATGTTAGGAATGTTTGATTATTGCCCTGATGAACGAAATTGCTACAGAGAGGACAAAACTGATCCGCTTGTGAGGAAATGCGATCACTTTTTGATCCCTACAATTACTCGTAACTTACAGTGTTATTTGCAACAAGTTACCATCTGAGGCAGGTCTTTTGAGAGTTTTTAACTGCGCCATTAAGCCGTCAACTCATCTCTATTTTAGCGACATCGAAAGGTGATATTCTATGACCGCATTTATCACGCAGTTCAAGCAATCTTTCTTCTCCCTAGAGTTGCTGTTGTGACTGAAGCGTTCGCTGCAAGTAGGCGTAGATCTCGCATGAACACATCATATATCGATCATAGTATTCCTTTCTTTCATTCATCTTATATATTCAAACTTTTTTTTTTCAGGAGAAACCAAAACAAAAGGAATTCCCAAAGACTTGGCAACAACAATGTGATGTGATAAAAGCATCCGATTTCACGTTTCTCACTGTGCTTGGCAAAGGATCCTTCGGCAAGGTCTCACATCATCGTTCAGCTCTTCATTCATTGGTGTTAGCCATGAGAAGTTAGAAAGAATTGCCGCGCTAGTTATGACTGTGAGCGTAGCGTCGATAGAATAAGCGCCCAAAGGGTATTGCACCATCCCTCTCCCCTGTCTGATTCGATATGGAAATGAAAGATGGAATGAATATTCGGCACCATCTGGAGGAAAATGGTGGGGCTTGTTTCGGAATATTTGATAATTCCTGTGCCACTGAAATTTTAGTGGAATCAAGGTGGGAACCGCCAGTGGAGGTTCTTTGATCATATTGCGACTGCTGTTTGCTGAACTATACGTTGAATACCGTTTTCCAGAGCTGCTGAAATCCATTTCACAGCTTCTTTTGTATACTGGTATTTTCAGGTACTACTAGGGGAACACAAAGTAACGAAGGAGCTCTTTGCGATAAAGATCCTCAAGAAGGACGTCATAATTCAAGACGATGATGTGGAATGCACAATGACTGAGAAACGAGTGCTTGCTCTTCCAGAAAAGCCGCCTTTTCTTGTCACTCTCCACTCGTGCTTTCAGACAATGGTACGTTTGATCGCTCTCTTCGTATATTATCGCTTGTTTGTTTCGCTCTCTCAGAAATACGAATCCAACTTCTGAAAATGCCAGTTTCCTTAAAACCATCATTTCGGATTTGCTAATTTGGTTCCTCTTATCAGTCTCACTTCATCTGATTATTAACTGAAAATAAGGGTGTATAAGACATGTTTGCATCTCTCTTTGTGCACGTGTGTGTGTCTGCATATGTGCTTATGTCGGCGCTCTCGCCTCTATTTATCTGTCTGTGTGTAAATCGGGTAATTTTAACCGGGGTTGTTCTAATTGCATGGATTAGCGGAATCATTAAGTACCGCTAACGCCAAGGCGAACTGCTAAGTTAAATTCATGTCGATAGTTTAATTTCGAATTTAGTAACAGACTCGGAAATATGCCTGAAAGTCTAAAGACATCTTAGAACCTGTTGAACCGTATTGCGTATGGCTGGGGGTTCTAGAATGAACGGTGATTCGCTTGCAACTGAATAGTGCGGAGATTTGAGTGCCCTTTTGACGCGTTTTTCTGTAAAGGTCTCATTAAAGCTATCAAGAGGGACAGAAAAATATTCACCAATCTTTTAAATGCCACTTTCGATCATTTGAAATGACACTCGTTCCTAATGTTTTCTTGTTACCGTCATATCATTTTAATGAGATCATGTGTTTCAGGATCGCCTGTATTTTGTTATGGAATTTGTAAATGGCGGTGATCTGATGTATCAAATTCAACAAGTTGGAAAGTTTAAAGAACCTGTTGCGGTGTAAGACGCTTTAATTAATTAAGTAATTAATTTTTTTTAATAGACCATTCAGCCATTGTTTGGCCTGCTTCAGACATCCGAACTGCACATCACTTAAATAGGTATTAAACTCTCCGATCAGTTTATACGAAGCATAGGAAACAATGATCCCTTTCGTCACGCAGAAATGCTCTGCATTTTTGCGTGACGGAAAGGATCTCTCGTGCGACATTTTTATACCATCAAAGTTTTTCGCCGTGCCATGTATTGATAGGCCATTCAAAAAGCAGTGTTATTGACGACGTTCGCATCCACATCCTCCATATTTATAGCGAATATCTCGGAAGTCATATTTTACTATATCTTTTGTTTCCAATCTTGCCCATGTTTTAAATATTTTGGTTTGGTTTCAACTCGCCGCTACCATCGATGTAAGTGACAAAGTATGTCGCGATCCGCTTAGTGCTTTTGGTTTGACTGAGCCGCTGGACAAGCAATCGCCATCTTGCTGTATGTTTGGCTTCTTGCTGACTATACAGTATGGTCATCTGTACCCTGAAGAGGCATTGCCACAATGGGTACTGATTTACTCACGTTTAAATATCTGCACATTCTGAAATTGACGCAACTACCGCACGTGGCAATTATAAATATATTAGCAGTGTGCATTGCAAGCGCTTCTTCAATCACTCGTTTCTTTCTTTTCAATTGAATTCTTGTTGAAGGGTTAGTGTTCTCTAGGCGGTGTCGGAAAAGTTCAAATTAAACTGCAGAAAGGTTTGAATCGAGGAGAGAGATTTGGGTGTGATCGGTCTGGCGATGCACTATGCTATTTTATTCACGTATAGATTTCAGTGATTACACCTTTTGCGTTTCAATGCATCTCATCTGTAGGTTTTATGCGGCTGAAATTGCGGTGGGTCTCTTCTTCCTTCATTCTAAAGGCATCATCTACCGGGATCTCAAGCTGGATAACGTTATGCTGGAGAAAAACGGTCACATAAAAATCACCGATTTTGGAATGTGCAAAGAGGGTATCGTCGGTGACGCAACGACAAAAACTTTTTGTGGAACACCAGACTATATCGCACCCGAGGTGAATTTTTTCCTGTACCTTTTCCAGTACATTTTGAAAATTTTCATGAAGACGCATTATGAGTTCTTCTTTGAGGGCCGTGCCGTGGGTTGGAGCAGCATTTATTGTTCACATATGGTCACTTACCAGATCGCGGCCACATCGGGTCGAGGTCATCTGGGAACTCCAGAAATCTCTGAATCCTCACGCATTTTTCGCAAAACGAAATAAAAGCGCTCTGGGAGCCTCAAACGGTACAGAAATCAAATTCTGCCTCACTTTCCCAGTTGCAGATAATTCTATACCAGCCTTATGGGAAGTCAGTAGACTGGTGGGCATTCGGCGTTCTCATCTTCGAAATGCTTGCCGGACAACCTCCATTCGATGGAGAAGACGAGGACGAGCTGTTCACGGGTATGGCTGAGTGCACTTTATTCAGTTATGGCTGCATAAACTTGTTTATTCATCATGAGACATCCGATGTTGATTTTTCGTTGAAGAGTCTGGTGTCTCTATCGATGACAACTTTCAGCTGAGTTTCTGATTTATTCCTGTTGGCTGAAGGACTCTGACTCAGTTTCGAAACCGACGCAGTGGAGGAAAAATGAGTGGAGAGGTTGATGAGTTAAAAGGAATATGGTCTGAAAGAAAGAGAGTGTTCCTGCCTCTTGTCGTTTAGGAAAACGATCCTTTCGTCATACTTTCACCCTTCGTCTCCTCTATTTTCTCTTTTTTAGACGAAATGCGGATATTCAGCTCACATATTGCATACAAGTCTCGTGTACACACTCTAATTTAAAGTCGTTATGAGATGTATGATAAAATGAAAAAATAAAGAAGCGGAGTCGTTTATCCACAGAGTGAGTGAAAAAACGGAGTGGATATGTGGCAGTCGTTTTTTCGATGCGACGAGAGGAATAGTTTTATGGTGCAAGGGCTGAGGATTCGCCTGACATTTCTGTAATCTTCCATCATTTGAATGATAGCGATTGTTAAATTTGCGCGCAGAAATTCATAATTATGAAACTTACCAAATTCTTATGGTTTACCCTCTCCCTCTTTCCCCATAGCTGCCATCTCAAACAATTAAAATTGGCCTGAATCTTTGAATTCCGCTTCTGCTCTCTTTCAGCGCCTCAAAACTGGTACTGAGATATGGGGTAAATACGTCCTTTGGACCAAGTCTTTATAACAACTTTATATCGCCTTTCCTTGCCGTCTAAATCCGCTTTTAGGACAAAGTCGTACACGCGGTGTCGTTGTCTTGCCTATAATCTGCGGCATTATTTGTTTCAGCGATCACCGAGCACAGTGTTTCGTATCCGAAGTCGATGTCGAAGGAATCTGTGTCACTTTGCAAGGCATTACTACAGAAGATTCCACAGAAGCGTCTTGGTTGTGGACAGACATCGAACAGGGATATCCAGGTGTGTGCGCCACATTCATAAAGCGAACGGGATGAGAATAAAGCAGCGCTGAATTTCGCTTCGAAACTTTTTCGTAATAGAGTCATTCGACTGTTAACTGTTTTCAGTAGCTAAGTTTACGGGAAATTCGCCTGTTGAATGGAACAAAGCTTAGAATCTGGGACGTGCTGACCGTTTGTAGTCTCAAAATATACCGTCATCTATTAGCCGCATCGGAAAAATGCTTATCGTTCGCACTTCGTGCGTTCTCCTGCATATTCGCAGAAAACGTACGTATACATTCCGAAAGTTATTTAGAACACATGGCAGGATTGCTTTTGCCAGTAGGCGAGATTTCAACGCATTGTGGGCAGCCACGTCGATAGTTTCATGAGTAGAGCTAACACAAGTGGTTGAATTTTCACGGAGGAAAAGCTGATATGGGGTACAGAGAGTAGTCTGATATGAGGCGTCTAGGCAATCTGGAACATGATTCAGGCTATGTCATGTTCTCCTCTCCTCCCCCTTCCTCGATCAGCCCCTGTCCGAAGGGTCAATTTTCGCGTGAACATGAATTGAGGTACCGGATGTAGTGGGGAACCTTAGGGCAATAAACGCAGAAAGCGAAATAGATTTCCTACCGGCGATTTAGTGAGATAGAGAGGGACTACTGGAGCAGCGAATAGCTTGGGCGAATCCATTTTTCCAATGTTGTCAGATATATATGACAACCTCATCGTTAATTTCGGGGTCTTACTGTCGTCTTCCGTTCTGATTTACCTCTAGCCGGCTGCACCATCTCCCATGATAATAGGTATGCTATGAAGATGCAAAATAACTGTTAATGCCAGCACTCGTGCCGCGCAACGTGACCAAATGTGACGCATGTATGCACCAGTTTGTTGTGCTCGATAACCCCTCCCAGATATTTCAGAAGTCGTCTTCTGATGGCGCACATAAGCACATCCTGCTGAAAATGGCCTCTGCTGCAAATAGTCATTTGCTGTGGCTTATCGTTATGAATCAAAATATCATGCAGTAAAACGTGCAAGGGAATCTGCTTGAAAATGCCGAAGAATAGAGGTGTTAATTTCTGCATGACTTGATAACCCACAGCTTGCGGTTGCGTAAGACGTGATATGAGGACTTCACTCTCTTGAGCTATTAACGCACGCCAACGCTATTCTTCTTTTAAAGTGTTCAAGGAATGGCATACATTTGCGAGGTGTTCTATTTTTCATAATGGGGATTGTTTTCAGGGTGAAAACCCTCTCGCCATTGCTGCATTTCCTATCCTCCTAACCCTCCTCTCTTTTCGTTCTTAAGCGATGCGCAATGTTCAAGACTGCTTCGGGAGGGTGCGGAGGCCAAATTAGATTAAATTCAAGTGCGCGTGGCATTCCATGTTTATATGAAAAATTGTTGGTGAATTATCATGAGCGACTTCCGTTTCAGGAACATCCGTTCTTCCGCCGCATTGACTGGAATAAAATCGAAAACCGCCAGGTGCAGCCACCATTCAAACCGAAATTGGCAAGTTTTCGGCTGATAATAAAACTTCTTATAAATTCGCCATAATGAGTCTATTCTGACTTGTTTCTATCTTGTTTCGTTTATGCTTTAAACCTATTAGAACTCTTTCGGTTACAGCATGCTTCAACTTCACCAAGATCACTCTATCTGCTGTCGTTGCCTTCCAACGTCGTATCGCTAATACAGCCGTTACTTTCTAACTGGATACCTCGAATACCATATTCATCTTCCATGTGAATACTTTCCTGACAATGAACAAATATCCCAACGATATTAAATGTTTTTGTTTGGACATCTCCCAGTCAGTCAAGAACTATTTTCTCGAAAGTTCTCAGTGGGTCTTCACTACATCGTGCGTTGACGTTCGTGAGTTCGTGTTTGCAATGAGACTTGGCCTTTCTGTATATGCCACAGCCCGCACAAATGCATGGATTTTCTAGCACTTTCATTTTGTTGTTCCTTTTTTACAGAAGCATGAAGCATCGACAGAAAATTTCGATCCGCAATTTCTGAAATTGCCGTTGAAGTTAACGATGCCTGATTGGATGGTCCTTTCAAATTTGAGAGGAGACGAGTTCCGCTCATTCACCTATTACAATCCGGAGTACTTTAACTCTATTGCCGATGAGAGTTACGTCTAAAATTGCTATCGTCTATAAAGGTGGCAAATAATCGAATGCAATTTCGACGAAGTGGTGATATGCAAATGAGACGAACGCTACTTTGAAATAGCAGTTTTTTTGACAGCTATGCAGCTCTAACTGGCTAACTATCACACTATGTGTGTTGTATCTTTCCGAGAAATAATTCTTTTATATCATTTACTTTTCTATAATGCACGAATGCCTGCTTATCTACAATTGAAATACGTCCACATATTAGCAACTGTTATTGTTAACAATTTAAGATATGCTCATGCATCATATAAAATTCCACTGCTCTGTTGGCACTGATTATATTCTTATGTTTCTTTGGTCGTTTAGCAAAGCTTAACTGCTACTTATAGGCGCATTCTTCCAGTTCATTTCCTAGTAGTGCATTTTCGAAAGATGCGACATCGAAACTAATAACTGTTCTCGTCGGGACGTCTATGCAAGCTATTAAACACTCGCGAAATGGAATCGGACATAGTAGAGGCGTTGCGCCGCACATTCCGCCCACCTCCAGTTGCCATGTTTTGCTATTTACGTCTTTGAAAAACAAAGAGAGCGAGTAATAGGGCACTGATGATGACGATTGAGAGATTTTACGAGAATATCACTCGTTGACATGACCACCCTTCAGGAAGTTTCCGGGAGAAAAACTCCCGGAAACTTCCTGAAAAGAGCTTGGCGTGTGCGGTATCAGAAGGCTGTGTTCTTCGGAAAAGGTTCCTTGTGAGATGGCGACATGCTATTTCGTTTGGCGTTGTTGCCTGTTGCATGACCCAATGTCATCATCTTAATTTATGTTTTTCTGTTGCACAGTTAGTGCGATCGTTCAATGAAGCAGTACGCGATACACATAATGATCCTCCATCGTCCATTGTACAACAACATTCTCCTTTCAATCAGCACAATCTCTTTACCCAAACGTAGCAAGGTTGACCTACCTTGTAGGTGGTTATTAGTTGAGAAAGTCTGAATTGTTAATGCTTCCGGCTCTTATTCCGTTCTGCTCATTGATCACGTCTGCTTTCAGTGAATGATTGCTGCATTTTTTGTTTCGTTTTGCTTTATTTAGTTTTGTTTTTTGCTTTTTTTCTTTTTTATAGACGTTCGCCCTTATTCACAATTAATTGAATCCTGCAAATTTCACTTCCGGGGCTTTTCTTAACCATGGATATCAAGAGTGCCGTTTTCCAAAAATCCAGAATTATTATGATTCTCCTGAGGGTCGAAATCCTTGTTTCTTAGAAGATGCCGATGTGGAGTTTTGACGGTTTCGCGAGATCTTTTAGGGTAGCAGATAACTCGGCTTCATCGGCAGATTAAAACCTCGGCATTTCTATTTTGGCATCTTCGGACGTCACAGACCTACGTCAGTGAAAATTTATGCAGAGATCTCAACGCCTGTCGGCAACATGCAAATAAAGTCATCATCGCCTCTCTCCATCTTCACCCTCTGAAAAACGACTGAACGAAGTCCGTTCATAATTCAAACTCATTATTTGGTCAGTTCTTTGTATTTGGAAATCCCTCGGCGAAACACTTTATTCATTTAAGAAAAGTGCGGATGATGTCTCGAATTTCGACTCGGAATTCACTCACGAACTGCCTAAACTGACACCGATCGATCGGTTGTTTCTAATGAACCTCGACCAGACTGAATTCGAAGGTTTCTCATTCATAAATCCAGAATACCTGCAGCACGTATGATGACGAATTCAACGACTGACCATCACAGAGTAAATGTTCATTATTGGTGCAACGAATTTGCGCTGTGACTTGATGGCAGCCGAATTATTTAAGGCAGCGCTGTCTTCGTCTGTCTTTATTCCTGAGATCTCGTGGAGCTCATTTGCTTGGAGACGCTCACAAGCATTACTCCATCAAATGTGTTGATGAATTTTATCACAATGCGGTAAAGTTTAGCGTCCAAAGTATCCGCTTTAACTGCTGTATGAGACTGTAAATTTTGTCGCTTCTAATCGGCTTTGAGAGCGAATATAATCACTGATAGCGGAAATGAAAACATGCCGCCGTATACCGTTTCCTATGAAGGTCATTTAGTTGTTCAGTTGAGTTGCTTCGAGTATTGGCCGATCCAAAAAATAGAATTTCTTCCCACAAATTCGTTCAACGTCGTTTTGCGCCGCATACCGCTAATTTCTCCAAAGTTCAAAGATTCTTTCCAAAGAAGACTTCCTCGCTTCGTTAACTGAACAGCAAACGATGTGTCGTATGATGCAGTGCATTGTTTCGCGGACGAGCTTGCGATCTTTTCAACTCTTTGTTCGCGAACTTCAGTCGATTTTTCCTTATAAAATGAAAGCACTAATCATGTTGTTTGAGAAATCCTCTATGCTATCATAGAAATTATTGTTTCAAAGATGTGCTATCCTCTTAACATTGTTGTTATTAATCACTATGGTGGATGGCAATCAAACGCCACGTTGCTAGTAAGGTTTATGCAATTTTCCAGTCGTTTGTTCTCTTGCCTGCGCTATTCGATTGGCAGAATGTTGATAGGTACAATGAGGTGATCATAATGGTGATACAAAAGTTACTTCTCTTTGCATTGACCATTTTAGAAGAAAATGCAACCGAATAAAGATGATTAATATTTATTGTGTTGCAACGCATCCCAAAATTAATAACCGATAATTTTGTTTTAAACTATGGAACTCAAATGTGGCAATTATAATAGTTTCCTCAGCCAGCAGTCTTTAATTGTTATGTTGCGGCTCCACTCTATAGACTCTTCAATCATCGTGTTTCACTCTGTGATCGCCATGGTGGGCGTTGATAAGTTGGAGTGCGAGAACTTCTTGTCCGGAATGGTCCAACTTGTAACATCAAGCGTTAGTTCTCATCCTTCCACCGCAAAGGTGTCCTTAATTTGAATGAGCAATCACGTTGGAAGCGTTATAGTTCTGAATTCAAATTCTTTGCAGGGAAAATTAAACTGTTGAGGACACTTCAGCGGCAGCAAGAAGGAGGAGGTTCTTTCAGGAATGGAATACGGGCATATTCTGTATCTCTTAATGAGAAATTTTGGAAAAAGTGCTTCAGAGACAACCATAGAAGGGCGGTTTCAACCTTTATTCCTGTAATTTCTCTACTTGATTTGAAATTTCGATGAGTATATCTGGCCGTTCCACTGCGGCCACGAAATATACCACCCTTCAGCCGCGTTTTCTGTGCGTTCAAAAAACGCTGATGCAAGTCACTGATCATCAACAGCCAATGATGCCTACTTAGTGCCATTAAGGATGTTTCCGGTAGGAGGATACTTGTGCAGATGCATTAGACGCTTTCGATGCGAACAGTTTAGCACACTAATTTCCATTAAGCACGCCCGAGTCAACTTCGTTCGTTGGGCGTGTTTCTTCGCAGATTTTGACAGCGCGGTCGAAAGTGAGCACTAATAAATTTTATATTTAATTTCTCAGTTCTTCAGTATCTGAAGGAAGTCCGACCTAAGTATACTGCAAGTGCGACTTCTTTTCAAAACTGCAGTGTCAAAAAAAAACGAGTTGAGCCGATCTTCTCTCGGCGATGCTCTATCTCAACTTGTGGCCCTATGCGCTTGCTCGTAAACTTTCAGATTATGACGTTTTTTCACTTCGATTTTACATTTAGGGATTTCCTTTACACAGACTCGGCAATATTCGTCATAAATGATGTGCCTGAGCTGCCTTTCAGCTTTTTCATTAACACTCTCTGCAAATGGATGAAAATGAAGTTTGCACTGCAAGTGGTGTATTTCACGGCTTCTTTTGCTTGAAGCCTCATCCCCTCAAACTGAATGCTTCAGTTTGCTCAGAGTTAGGCATGAATGCATCTTGCAAAGTGGACCTATGAGCAGCAGAGTGGATTTTCTGAGCTCACAGGACGAATTCTGGAATGTGTTCTTCAAACTTAGGAACAAAATGTTACGTTAAAAATGCACTTTCAGCAAATGGGTTTGCTGTTGAAGTGTTTGTCGTTAGCTGTATTATTTCGGCCATCTGCATCACTTCCAAAAGCACCACTACCACAGTCGGTCATTCGTGTCGGTCATCTGTTACCCAACAACCCTGCGGTGGTCAATGAACCAGATGTACTAAGAATGTGCGCCAAAGACCTCAAGGACCGTGGCATCCTCCCATCCAATCTGACTCTCGAGTAATATTGTTCGTCAAATTATTTCTTCCAGAACTCATCATTGTCCTATGACACTGTTGTGCTTTAGTGCTTACTTCGTATTTCCTTCGACTGGATTGCAAAAATAGCGCCGAATTAGGGCCTCCAAGATCACTATAGTGGGATTTCCATCGTTGAAATCAACAAAGGCATAAAGCTCAAACGGCTGGCAAAGCATACAGGTGCAGCAGTTCGTGCAGTTGACCATTCCTCCGATTAGTTTAGCTCACGAAATCGCAGATGCACTAAACCTGAGTTTGAATCAGACACGCCTGAGTATTCTTCCTGATTGCGACAATTGTTAAAGGTTGTTTCCTTACAGCAATAAATAGCTCACGGCCTTCTGTTTGAAGCAATGGGTTGTAAGAATATGGCTTTTGACTGAGAACCTGGTTGTATCCAGTTTAATTCTTGCCCGAGTAGTTCAGTCTCATAAACAGTTCTCTTTCGAAGGACCCAAACTTACAGAACAGTAGAAAGCAGGATTATCCCTGATTCGTCCAAGTAAAAGCAGCCCTTTTTTGCAACATGTTTGTGGGGGTGCCGAAGTGCGGAGGCTCCCCTAGGATGATTGTTGTGCGTGCTCATTCACTGCTTCCATTGTACAGAATTCATACTATGGAATCGTGCAACAAGTACAGTGGTGTCGAGAATGCAGCTTATTTACACTACCTTCACAATGCAACGATCTACTTTGGTCCAGGATGTAATAATGGTATCTTGCTACGTTATTCGATTTGTTCTCTTTCACGGTCTTATCTTCGCTTCGGCAAGTAAGTAATATTCTGAATAGATTTCATGCTTCTATAATACTCCGCAGCAGTGAATTTTAATTCGAAATAAACTGCGTGATTTTGCTGCACAGTTCCGATCGCCCACTGGATTTACTCAGTTTGATTTTTTCCATTATGTCGAGGTTTTCAAAAGTTCCTGCTGCCTGGAGAAGATCTGAAACGTGAGCTTTAAAGAAAGCTATGGCTTTCCGTGAATTGTTTGATTTTTTTCGTAATTCATGCATCGATGAGAAAGACGTTTCTGCATGAAGTCCGCGAACTGGCTATTCTTTCGGAAAAAATCCATTCGACCCACAAGTTCTATGCTCCGTGCGGTAAATTCATTTTTATATGGATCAGTGAAATCAGAGGAGATTTTCCGAGGAATGGAGAACTCTCCGGATATGCAACCTTTTCAGCTTTCAACAGAGAGATTTTAAAGAATCAAACTTACGACAAAAACCAAACAACAAGTCTGACATCTGCATGGGAATCGAGTCGAAGAAAGTTACAACTGAGTCGCCATGTGCTGCACTGTTCGTACTTCCCGCTAATGCAGAGAACGTTTTTCGGGTGCAGTATAATTTCGTTCAATTCCTTGTGAGAGAAGTCTCGAATACGTAACGCGCAACGTTGAATATGCGACGAAAAATCTTTTGCAAAGAACTTGCAAAACATTCGCAAAAAATGTTCCATGGAATTTCGAAAAACTTTAGATCTCGCCAAAAAAAGTATCTGTCTTACGTTCACCTTATAATGCCCTCGGAGACTTGTTCATCTTGGCAATTAGATCGAAACTACTCAGTTTTATCCGTTAACGCAATGAAAGCATTGAGGAAAACCTGAAACTGATAGTTATTATGTTGGCGATCATTTGGAGCGTTGCAAGACCTGAACCGGGTTGTTTTCCGTTCTTAGCGTTGACACACGATTAGTGCTTAAGTTCACTGCATTTGATCTGCTAAAGTCCGTGGGACGAATGAATGGTTTTGGATAATGATTTGAGTCATTGCATGTAAGCAAGCACCCGGCCATCGTGACTGTTTCAACACTAGCTGCGTAAGATTTTAGGAAGGAAATAATTCGATATCGAAAATGCGTCATTTCAAGAAATGCCGCCAATGGTTTCTGCTTTCCCACAGATTTTGCATATATGGTTCCAACAGGGAACGATAGTAGTGCATTGTTTCATGCTTTATGATAGCTCTGGCACTAAGCTATCAACAAAATCTAAAATCTTCACCTGCAAGTGTGTTGTTTGAAACGAAACTATAAACTTACACAGTGACCCAGTAACAGCATGAGAAAACGTCTTTTATTTCATGATGAATTTGTCGTAGCATTCGAGCTGCAGATAGCAGCAGCAGCTGTGCGATCGCTCCTCAGAGGTTTGGCTTTGGCGGTGATACTAACACATCTCGGGAAGATTCGTGAAGCGCCTCTTCTTTACAACGATTTTATGGCGCATTTGCATGATTTTATATGCTGAAATATTTGTTCAACAAAGGAGATGAATATCACATTGCTGCAGATTTTCTTCTATTCAGTCATATTTTACCTTAAACAACATTTGACAGTTCATATGGTTTCATTCAGTATGTTCCCATAAAAATTACAGTGCAACATGTGGAGTTCATAAAAACGCCGCAATTGTCTACAAAGTTCATCAAAACATAGGACCTCTGAACATTTTCGCAGCGTTTATGTTAATAAAGCGAATATAATGTTTATAATCACTCTACAGCCCATGTTATTACATTTGGTAGATTCTTTTGGGAAATTTTTTCCACTGGAAAAGCATCCTGCTTGCAAATCGTGCAAGTGAAAGAGCTCTTGCAGAAATTCTTGTAATTGGAAAACTGGCACCGTTATGGAATGTTCCAATAATCGCTCATATGTCTGGCGATGATGCACTAGCTGATCGGTCAGTCTATAGTACGATGGGATCGGTCGCGCTAACATCCGCAACGGAGATGGCGAGAGCAACGTTGACTTTTATTAAGCTGAATGGATGGAAGCAGGTTGTTCATCTACTCATCTGAACCTTGGATGCCTCTCATATTTCAAAAAACTTCGTTCCCTGGATGATCCTTGTCGAGCTCGTCGAGTTTCACTTGAAGTTTAAATTCTCGACATGAGAAGTTATTCTGCACAATTACACATAATTGAACGCTGTTTAACCAAAACAAAGCAGTATTGAGCGATGGTTAAAATCCACTTATACATAGCTGTTGTTTTGTTAACACTGCATTATCTAAGACGCTACCTTGCCTCTCAAAAAGCAACAGTTGATGTATCGGATAACACTTCACGCTTCCATAGTTGCTTGTGCTTCCAGATGTTGTACAACAATCGCTTCTGTCAGATGCAAAAGAACTCTGTGCTTTCAGGGTGCTATTAGTGAGGTACTGCAGGAACTGATCAATTTCACAGAGTTTTCTCCTTTTACTCAATGCTCCCCTCACTTTCTTCGTCTTCATCGAGAAATGAATCTCATTCTCCCTTTCTAGGAGCATCGTTCACGGAAATGGGTTGATGCTGAGCAGCTGTACATTTTCTTCGAACTGATTTTCAGATTGGTATTGCAAGGAGAGCGGTCGATTATGAAAAATTAAGTGTTTTTTCGTTGAAAGGAATCCTAAGCCATAGGAAGGAGGAAAAGGTACAAGTAAACGTCGAAGTGGAGCTCGATCCCGACAGTTCACCTGAAGAAATACTCAATTCAGATGTCCTGTCGCAGCTGGCGTCGAACTGCCGTAGTATGCACTTTTATTTTGTTGGCGGCTCTCGGATTTCGTTTAAGTATTGCTGAGTCACCATTGCACTTTTTCCATCTTGTGCAACAACCTATCCATGGCTTCGCTGGAGTACTTTCTTTTAAAGCATAAAGTTTTGCTTAGGTATCTAACACAATTCTTCGCAACATGATGATCATAAACATTAATTCTATGAATGCTTTCAATTAACCTTGGTGCTAGCTGAGCGAATCAGTTACTGTTTGCGTATTCGCGTTGAGCTGAGCATCGTGGTCTCTGAATGAGTCCTCGTAGTTAGCATTTTGGCAAGTAGTTCATCGTTTTCCTTTCCGTAAGTTCTATTAACGTTATTTATGTGGGTAAGGAAGCTTCTATAGTGGTGACGCTGAAATGCTTCATTTTTACTGCATGAATATCCTCGTGAAATTAAGGTTTCCTGATTTCCGATCTCAGGGTTAGTGAATTTGCTAGCCCGCTCGTTTTATTAGCACCTCTGAGACCTTAAATAAGTAACCTTTACTCCTTCGCTTGCGATAATTAGTCACTGAATTTACGTACATTCTCAATAGCAGTTAGTTGCAATCCGTTATAAGCGCCAAATTTGCTCCGTGTGGCCGATGCTGTATTGCATTTTCGCGGCTGCCGTCAGTTCACAGCTAATATGGATCAGCAGACTGTTACTAATCAGGTGCAAAAAAGTAATTATCTGATGATCAGGTTTTGGTGGAAGTCATTTTTTATTTCAAACAACTTCTTCCAGCGTATCTCATCAAGTTTGTTAACAAAATTTCATTCGACAAGTGAATTCCACATATTCGCTTTTTTCGAAGTTTCTACATTGATGGTGGGAGAAAAATGTCTGTATTAGTTCCAGACGAGTAATGCTACGGTGAAGGTGATGTTTGCTTTCAGTAATAGTATGTGAGATGGGACTGGACGTAAGTGCGGCAACGAACTTCATGATCGCAGCTATGAGAGCGAAAATGAAAAGCAACGAATATGTATTTGTTCTACCGTGGCTTGCACATGTGGGTTATCATTTAACATATGCGTTAAAGTATGGCTGTGAATCTATGAAAAGATTTCAGTTCTGATAACTTAATAAAAGCTTAATGAAAGGAACAGCTAATCTTTCCAAATAGACGTGGTGTGTTTTCACGAATTTTTTTTTCATTTCTCCTAATGGTATTTTTCACCGGATGCAAAGTAAAGAGTAAGGTATATTTTCATTCCAGCGCCTATTGCTTGAACCCATAGTCTCGCCTGTGCCACGAGTCAATTGTAGTCCGATCACTTTTGAAGTTTCCTTGCCACAGAAGAAAATTCCATGCTCGGTATTTTTTGGAGCTAACCAACTCTAGTCCGGCTTTCCAAAAAACATCGAATTTGCAGGAAGTGGGGAGTTTGCTGTAAAGTAGAACTGGACTGAGAAAAATTGGAGTTTCTTCTGATGCCGATTTCTTTCATTGGTGAAAGTGCTGTCCCCGATCACCGATCAACTAGCACTGTCCCCGAAAAGCATGAATTTCCACAAGTCGCGAAACAATGCGCAACTTCCAACCAAGCTTGTTTGGCCGAAATGACAAGAAATTACGGTACGAAAAACATTTGTGTTTTGAGAACAAAAATCAAAAATAAGTTCGTTGTGAGGAGGGGGCGAGTTTGAGCATCAATCTAATAGATTCCAAAACATTTTTGACAAACTTTCACTGATGCGATCTAATTTTTCACTTTTCTGCTCATTTAGCGAGGACTCAATATAAGAAACAAAGGTAATATTCACCTCGGTGTTTACAGAATTGCAGTTTCATGTGAAGGAGCGATGGGAGGAGTGGGACTGAAAAGAAAGTGTTTTTTACTGCAGAAGGCGATAACGTCCCTTCCTCTGGGAAAAGTTCCCAAGCCAGGAAACACCTTTGTGAGAGCAAAATAAATGCCGCAGAAGTAATGCTTTCGACAGTTAAAAACTTCAACAGCACCGCGATTTGCAACATTTGCATCATTAGCGCAGCGGTGATTAAGAGGAACATATTTCGCAAGAAAGTACTTCCAGGTTTTCTTGGCATCCATGTAGCGCATTCCACGTTAACAAACAGTCACTTCATTTTTAGTGGCTTTGCTTACTTATATTATGGACACTATCCAGAATTTCGTTCAAATGCATGACACTTGCCCTCCTGAAAGAATTATTTGAATGACACTAGCAACCACAACATGACTGACGGGATAAATTGCAAATTTCAATTTTTTTTAGGAAGCAGATCGGAATTGAACGCTGAAAGAATGCTGCAGTGAATCAAAAGCTTCGAGAACTGAAAAGTCATTGGGAACAAAACTTTTCCGGCTTTCGAACCTTTTCCAATAAACTCTAGTAAACCGCAAAGTAGAAGCGAGTGTAATGAGCAATGAAATTCTCAGAAATTCTCAGGAAAGATTTTGCGCACGTATCTATTAAAAGACAATAAAATTTGAACGTGCTCACAGAAACAGTGTTTAATATTAGTTAAATTTTAGAAGGTGGAACATTTACCATGGGAAGCGAGCAACGTCAACAAAGACGAAGTCAGAGCTGCGTTTAACGACGCTATATTGGTGAGGGAGGTTCTAACGAGTTTTTGGCGAAAAGAGTAATTGTACTTAGAAGAAAACAGTGAAAGAGAGCGTTCACAGCTGATATGTTGTACCTGCAAACGATCATTTGAAACATTCTGCACCTTTTATCATTATCACTTCCTTAGTTTAACTCTTTTAGATAACGGCACATGGTTACGACCGTCAGTTTGTGGATAACTTCAAGGAGAAATTCTTCCAAAGAACCGGCATATTAACTGCGCACGTAAGCAAACTGCACTTTCGACAAATATGGCCGATTTTTAAGAACAAACTTATCTTTAGTACTTCCCATTTGTTGCTCGATATTCACTTAAAGGTGATGTGATATGCGTGTTACGAAGTTTACAATACTCGATGTGGGGAGTTTATCTAGCAACTTTTCAAGAGTTTCCACTCCTCAAACTGGCCACGAATTCTTCGGAACCATTTAAGATTCACTCTAGCCCATTAAAGATCAATCGTTTATGCACATGAGAGGTTTTGAGCTGCTTGCTGACTTCTTCGACCCTAATTCGTGTGGAAATTCGTTTAGGTCGGCATTTGTGCATTGCAGGTGGTTGTCGCATAAAGGCGCGAGGGGGTCCTAAGGAGGAGACTGCGTAAACATGTATGCGGTAGTTAGGCGTTTACTCACCCCTACACCCGTAGCCTAACAAAGCTTGAGCTCTTAGTGGACGTCAGAGCTTGAATGCCTCGGGAATCAGAACGGTTCCAGTCCCGAAATTCCTGGTTTCCGAAGCTCTACAACCCTATGGTCATTTCGTAAGGATGACGTCCTGCACGGTCGGAGGATATTCAGCAGCTTCCAGTTTTCCAACAAAGCGTGGGGAAATGCCCGCCCTAATCAATCACATGAGGGTACCACTCCTCGTTGAAAAAAAAGTCAAAGTAATAGCCAGCTGAAAGAGTAAAGAAAGAGAGATAAAATGGTCTTATTTTCTGGGAAAATGGTAACATGGGAGCAGTAGATTTGAGGATGCCATTAAGGATTTCTTTAACTTCACACTTATGATGGAGTGCTGCGTTGACGCAGTAACCGCCACTCGGCACAAAGAATCGATTTTGGTTAGTACTGAAGCTTCAATTGCTGCGAATTTCCCGCAGATTACAAATTGCTCCAGTTATCTGCAGCAGCTGGAAAATCCTCAACTGTTTTGCTCCGCTCTCGTAGAAATCGAACTCGACATTATCGGAGCGAATGAAAACTTTCCTAATAAACAAAAAATTAGATTCATTCCAGGTATTGAACTCAACATTTACCTGACTTCAAAATTTCGCTGCAAAATTCCGCAGTAAAGTTAGGTAACTTCTGATAAGACAGCCAGCCACCAAAATGGAAACATTTTGCATCTAGCGAATTCGATCCACGACATACTGTTCCATGAACTCCAAATTGCTCTATGAACTCCAAATCGTGGGATATTTCAAAACCATGGTTCACGTCGAAGACTGCATATTATGTAGCAAGTGGTGTAAGTTTCGACAACCGAAATTTTAACAGAAATCTGCTGTGTATCAGAAAAGAGGAATTCCTGATCGCGATCGCTTCGCTCGTCTATTTTTTATGAGACGAGTTTGAAGAACAATCATCATAGTCCAAATTCCGGAAAGGCAATCAAAGGTTCCTTAAGAAGCTCATGCTTTTCTGCTGTGAAGTTTTCGAAAATTTTAAGCCTTAAGTTCATTTAGTCGACAATAAAATAGGTCCGCCTTGCCTGCTGCGTCGAAATTCCTCATATGCCTTTTGTTTGTCAAGAACTGTGCGTTCAATAGCTGGAAAAGACTGCGCAATGCTCATATATTTATTTTTTGAGCGCAAAACCAGCGCTCGACAGTTCTGAGGCAACACTGAGAATTTTTCATTAACGGGAACATAAAAGGGCATTTGTACCTATTTTTGGAGTGGAGAAAGGGATTCTTTTATCCGGAACTTTCTTCTCTTCCCACTGTAGGCAGGCAGTCGTTGGAAGTGCACTGCAATGTAACGCCTCGGTTTGCCTTTAGTTTCATTAAAAAAGGGAGCGGAGAGAGGGAGCGAGCGATGATCCGTTTGCTCCGTGTCGCTCCTGCATAATTCTGACGCAGAAGTGTTCTTGTTGTTCTTTGGTGGATTTCTCCCCACATCATCCTCCCATCGCTTCAAAGCCTTTTTGCTCTTCTACGATGCGGGCATTTTTAAGCTCTTTAATACGCTTAAGAACTTCTGTACAGTTTTTATATACTGAAACAGCGTTGTTGTTAAAAGGTGTCAGCAATGCTGGAATCTCTGTAATACAAAATACTGATGAATTATAGCGTACAAAGATCAGTTTTTTTCATGTACTTTTTTAGTAGTGTACTCAGTATTGCAGTAAAAGCTGAAACGGCTGAACGATCTCTGCCGTTTCTGGATCGTGATTTACTAATATTTGCAATTCCCAAGTGTTCTTCTGTGGTAATTCCATGGGCACCTCTGCATGTCGAAATTCCGATTTCCTTGGCCTCAACTGGAACTGAATTCTATGTTGCAGTATTCGTCGTTAGTGTACATGTCACTTTATGATGCTCTTTTCCTTTATGGACTTGCGCTTCGTGAAGCACATAAGGAAACTGGACGCGACGATATCTATTTCGACGGGAAGAAATTATGGAAGAAAATGACCGATCGTCAATTCATTGGTATAATTCTGCGATGAGCTATAATGGGGCTAGCTATGTTTGATGTTATGTTGCTTCAAGCACATCCTTCCAATAGCAAGCGACAAACCTCACCGATCTAAATGAAGCTCAAAATCTTATTTATTTTTAGCAGTTACAATCAGATGTGTTCAGAGTTCTCAAAAACATTACCATCTCACCTACTAAATTCGTATTCCCTCGGGGATAAATTAGAGAGTATAGAGCTTTCTCAGCAAAAGTCGGGCACGCCCAAATTATACGATGAAATATGGGCATTAAAGTGCAATAATAAATGGCGATTAAAGGAATGACGGGACACGTACTAATAAACGATAAGGCATTACGTGTGCCAAACTATGCCACTTACTTCGTCAACAATGGGACAACGACCATTGTCGTGGAACTAGAAGCAAAGCTGGGAGCGAACTGCGAGAATCAAGAGAGGGAATGTTTCAGTGAGCATGTGAGTCTCTTTTCATTGGAAATTCTCTCTGGAACTGTTCATGGTAGTATTATCCTTGATTTTACGCAAACTGTAACTCGCCTCCATCCCTTCTCTTGCCTTTCCCCTGTTATTTTTTTCTTCGCCGTGAAATGAGTGAATTTTCTTTTCAGAGAAAATTGCTCTTTAGCGGCACCGGCGCGCAAGATGCTGCGAAGAAATAATAGCATACAGTTCCGGCTTCTTGACAGAGCGCATGAGCTGCAGTATGAGGAGTGTTAGGTGCTTTGAAAATTAGGGAGCTTGATGTTGAGGATTCTTTCATTCGACTTCTAAAAGATAGCAAAAAATTAGGAGGATGAAGAGAAGAGCAGGGCGGAGGGAGGAGAGGAAACAGATTTTCCGAATTTTTTAGAACACATTCTTTTATTGCCGTTACTTGGCACATCCACAATCAGCATGTCGAAAAAGCAGGAAGATGGAAGTTGATTTTGATGACTTATTTTTGTCAGCCACTTTGATCAGTGAACCTGGACGAGCTGAATGCAAGAGAAATGCACACTTCTACATTTGTTGAATTAAAAGAAACTTAAGGAAAACTAAACCGTATGATAATTTTTGAAGAATTGCGCGCTGTATAAGCTTCAACAAAACCGACAGCAGTTGGAAACATTCTGGTCAGCTGGCGCTCTTTTATATCAAACCATACGGTCGAAAACCGGAAACGAAAAGACTTTCAAACTTGTTCTACGTGCCAATTTTTTCACATGGTGGAGTAGTTCAGCTGATAGCAGCGACATCAAGTATGCATTAGTTTTATGCCTCGGCGGGAACTATAACGGTCTATGCTACTCAGGAATGATAAGTTTTGCGTCTTTTCATTCTGCTAGTGGATATTTCATTTGTACTGATGAAACAACTCAGGCAGTGGCCAAAGAATCTGTGTGCTCAACGTGCTAATGGTGAAATTTGAGTTTGCATTCGCGTCATTTAGAATTTGCCACATTGTCAAAAGGCAATACAAAAGCAAAATAGCAGCCTGTTGCGATACTCCCAGCTGAAATAAGCTTATGACATTCATACATTTCTAAACAACAAGAAAATAAGAGCTAGTGACCAATTTCGACTTACGTCAGTGCTCTCCGAGTTTTTTTTATCAGCAGTTCCGACCTAAAATCTTTTGACCAATTTTTAACCAAAATATATTCTGCCTTGTATTGATCGGAAGTAGTATGGTCACCAGTGGCTTTTAATAATGGGATCCAGCGGATGGTTCGTCGTAGTAGTAATAAGTTACTATAAATATGAATTCTTAGCTTCATAACTTGTAAGCCTGAAAAGAATCCCCAAGGAACGCTATTCATAAGAGCGGAGATATTTCAGGTGGCGCACGAAGTGGTGCAAAATTACTGGAGCTCTGGAAGCGGCCAACTTCCACCCGATGTTCCAAGATGTGGTTTCGACGGAGGACTTTGTGACTACACTACTATCTATATCCTCATTGCAACCTTGACTATCATTGCAATTCTAGTACCCGCCGGATACTTTGTTTACTTAAAAACGTTAGTTGTTGGTTTTTCTGTTTTGACTTCGAAGGAGTTTCCAAATTTCTGCACTCGACCGCATTACTTTTATGGCTTGTGGTTCCATAATTTAGTGTTGCATATACAAGAATCATGTATGCGGGCCCGTTTTTCTTCATTCTGAAGTACGTACTGTATTATATAATACGGCAAATCTGTATGGATTTCTTGCTCTAGAAGCATATATGAGAGAAGAATTTTTCGAATAGCTTCCGCTGATGAATTTTGTTCGAGAGAGAGTTATACTTGATTGACTGCTGTTTTAAGAATGGAGCGCAGACTGTACGACATGACGTGGCGAATTCCTCGTGACGATATTCGCTTAGTTACAGGCGGTTCGGTAAGCTACATTTTGAATTTACTTGCAGAAAAGTCCTGCAACCGGTTTAAACATGAATAACACCAAAACAGAGAGAGTGGTTCGTTTCGGCCTAGGAATTCGGCTGTAGGTGCCTCGGCATAGAGCTTGTAAAACGAATAGGGCTGGTCGGATGACCAAGATGGAGACTGAAGTGGACTGAAACGGAAATAGAAGCATGCCATCTGGAGCACGTAGAAGCGACAACTGTGGGAAAAGAAGAGGAAGGAGGGAGGGTGGGTGGTAAAGAGAGGGACGGTGCGGAGAACTGTGGTGAATTGAAGTATTTCGGAAAATAGCATTTACTTCATTCTTATCTTATACCTATTTTCGGCTAAAAGTTTTCTTTTAACTGTCTAAACACGCATTATCTTCTAAGTGATCTGTGGTGCCGTCCAATGCCAATTGTGACTGCTGTCAGGCTCTGAATATAAATGAGTGTATTGGTAGAGTATATGTACTCGGTATTGTGGGTAGTACAGCAAGAAGGTGTTACATAATTGTGGATTGGTTAATATGGGCAGATAGATGTTTTTCCAAAAAGCACGTATCGTCATGAGTGACCAGTGTTATTCTGCTCGTGAGCGTGTTTGTTGATCTGTACCTTTCAGAAATCGGATCTTTCTCGGTATACAAGTACGAGCGGTTCATTTGCTGGTAGTGGTGACTCAGGGCACAATATCATTACATCATTTGGCGTACAACAGGCTGTTTGCAATGGAGTCCGACTTGCCGCAAAGATTTATACTCAAAACAGAAATTTGGCGTTCGTCAAGAAGGAACTGAAGCTGCTGAAGGAGGGCGGTGAAACGTTTAGCATCTTTTTGAATGCGGACATTTGCTCAAAAGCAACATTGTTTGTCATCGTCGCTTGATGATGTTCTCCTTGTTTGGTTGAAAAATAATGAAACAGCACCGAAGTTCTTCAGAACCAGACGTATTTTACCACTTGTTAACACGCAAAATGAGCGGAGTAAGCATAGTGCCTATGCAGACTCTGTCTGTCCTGCTAAAATGATAATGCTATGGCTGTTAGATATTCCCAGAGTGGGTCGTAATATGGAGTTGATCTCGACTAAGTTGAATTTGAAAAGCCATTTTTATATTTACCAATGCGTCTTTTTAGAACCAGTAGATTAATAAGGATGTTATCTTGTCATAGGATAGGATTCAGATGAAGTAAATTTTTCAAACTTCTAAAGTGGTCGTAGATTGGGACGAAGGAATGGATCCGTAATAGGTTTCTATATTTCCTAATCTCTTTTACTCAGTTAATTTCAGACATTTTTTTGCACATGTGTGACAATGAAATATTTCTTTTATTTCAGATGAAACTACTCGAAAATGAGAATTTGAACAAATTTTTTGGAATCTCCTTCAATCAGCAAAACGAATTCATCGTTCTTTGGATACATTGTCAGCGAGGGAGTCTTGAGGTTTCTTCAGCCCTTAAGGATGTTTTTATTCCAGCATTCGGCAGCCCTCATAGAATGACTTTTCGTGGAAGTTTCTGCCATCTCTGTTCATCACTAAACTTGTTGTCATTTACCAAGATCTCTGCTTGTCACTTTTATTGCATACACAATTGTTTTGCATCAAAATATTTTAGCAAATAAATGCAGTAGTACTTTATTGAAGACAGAAACCTCCTTCGGAGAAATTGAGCAGTTGCATATCTGAGCAAAAATTCCTGTTGAATGAAGAAAATGCTCTCGCGGAAGCTTTGTTTAATTATTTATCTCTCTCTTCGCATAACTTCGTCTCGAGATTATGTTACAGATTTAAAGAAAGTTTCTGGGGTTGCATATGAGAATAGAAGTGGCGAATTTTATCGACGAGGTTTCAAAAGTTATCTTCCTATCCTATCCCCAAAGTTTTATACTCTTTATGAAGCTCATTCGTTTTTACGTCTTACAGCCCATTGAACACGAAGTTGGAGCTTCTCTGAGTGATTTCCTGCTTTTCTCAAACCGATTTTCGTTGCCAGTCTAGCCTTATGTTCTAATTCCACACATCTTGCTTACTGCTCGAACTTAAAAGGTCGAATTTTAGTTGAGTTGTTTTTCTGCTGAAGTAAGTCGTACTCGCTCATGATCTCCATGATACATGTGATAGATTTATCTGAGCATTTAACTGACGCTCAAGAGTATTTGGCTCAACATAGATGCCTCTTTGACAATACCCTTTGGTTGAGTCAGTTTTATTCCATAAATTCGGACCGTGAATCTTTCGTCTTATAAGTCTTTGCTGATGACAAGGAGGTTGGCTGAAACGTTGCGTTTATTATCTCTTGCAGGTTCAATTTGTATAAGAAGTTTGGCAGCAGCACTCTACAATCTTTACTGTTAAGCTCAAAAAAGCAAACCTTGAAACCTTACAATCTGTTAGAGATAGCGCGTGTATCGTAAGGTGTTCCTTAAGTTTATGCGAGCGTATATCGGCTGTCCTTTCACTCATCATGATTTGTTGCATGGGCGCGAAAGGTGAGCCATCTCATCTCGTGATATGTTGCAAATGCAGAGTGGGATCTGCCGAGTATTTTGATGAGGTCTTCAGTGATACCTTGCGGCCAAATTGGCAGCGTTTTGAAAATTTCCAAAACTCAAAATTTCTGTCGCAGTGCTGTAGTGAACAAGAAATTTATTCTTGGCGCACTGCATAGCACGTGGCAAACGTTAATAGATTCCATAATGCACGACCTATCATGCAGTTGCAAGAATGCACTTGAAATCCATTTATCGCTCTGTTCTGGTGAGGTTCTGTGCTGATCCTGCATTATGCGCCTGCAAAGAATACGGACAATGTTGTCCGCTTTTGAACGGCCTGCACGTCATCGTTCATTGATGTGGCAAACAGTGCTTCCTCATAAAACACCGGCAATGCGGCAAATGTTTTCGCCTATTATGTAAGAAGTACCAAAATGTTACGGCTGTCAGTTTTCGCAAGCTACTCTGAAATAGTTTAACCGTGAGGTTTCGAAAAGTGCCATGCACCAGTTATGCTCCATAGTGATTTATTACTTTATTCTTATATTGCTCGTTGCCCATAAACTTGCATTTCCTGTTGTTGCCGGCACATATCATTTTATTTCACGTAACGATCGTGAGGTAGTTGATTTCTCCATTTCCAGGATATCTTATTCAACGATGAACTGAAATTGGGTCGCAATTTTCAAACATCATTCGCTAAAGATGTCGTGAAGGTTACCATCACTTGATTTTATTCAATATGTCGCTTTTGAAACATTTCCATTTTCATTCCGTATCAAAAAATTCCCATTTGCGAACCGCATCACGGTAATATAACGTTTTTGCACATATACATGTATACATCTGCTTGTCCATTGGTTGAGTCCTTTTAATGAAAAAACCACCGAACCAGAGGTGTGAAATCTGCCGCTAAATTCTTTTCCTATCATTTGCAGCGGCGCTCATGCTGGCCATCATTTTTTCAAAGACCGCGAACGTCAAAAATCCTAAAAATCTGACCAATTGAGAGCTTTCATAACTCTGTTCTGAAATGTATAGAGGTACTACTACGCTGATTTCGTTATTTGTTGAGAGTTTGCGAAGTTGTTTGCAAAGTTAGCCGATATTGCGAGAAGTGCACACCATGCAACAAGGTTTTGTTGCACTTTTTGCCTCATTCGCCTCTCTTTAGTAATTCCATCTATAGAAATCGTATCATTTTGCAGGGTCTTGCGTATCTGCACTCGTCAAACGTTTTGGTGCATGGCTATCTTTGTCTTCAAAATTGCTTGGTGGACTCAAATTGGACGATCCGACTGTCCAATTATGGCACAGAGGTCCCATCCATAATAAGAATCCAATTATCGAACTTTCTTTGAAGCAGCATTTAATACTGAAAAAAAAAATTATCATTTTGGTGAAAGAAGATGCGAAAATCCTATGCGAGCCTGAAGGTGGTAATGTTGATGGGAAACTAAGAGCTGTGTTGCTGCATTGCAGCGCCAAAACTTCAAGTATGAAGTGGTTTTGTTTAGTGGTCTGAGTACTGCTATTAAGTGTTAACTGGGTGCATTTCAATTGGAAATGCTCATTATTTGGCCCCCACATTGAATTGTTCTCGAATGGTGATTGAATATATTCCATTGGTTCCTTGCATCTTTCTTTGAAAAGAAATCTGAGATAATATGGACAATCGAGACTTAAACATGCAAAGTTGGATAGCAAGACTTGGTACGTTGTATGCCAACGAAACAACCCAGAACTGATAGAAGTACAGAGGGCACATGCCGTGGCAATGTGGACCTCAAAGACTTTCTATAGATTAGCAAAAACGCTTATAATCTAGTTAAATTCGTCTTTGCTGATGTGTCATAGGACTGAACGTTCATTCCACTTTTGTCTTTACTATTGTCTTGTTTCCTTTAGGTGATCATTGCTGACAAGCTTCGTCATAATGAGATCAAACGTGCGAATGAGATAACTGAGGAGAGAGAAGGAGAAGAGAACGGCAAAACTTCGAAAAAAGAATCAAAAAAGGACAAAAAAGAAGTGGAGAAAGAACCTGTCGAAGAACGAATCGGTTGTGTCAAAGGTGTGTTTCGTCCCGGTCAATGCTCATACAGCATGAGGATATTGTATGCACTGATTGTTCACGTTTTCGATCATCCAAAATTCCCTCGGCCAAAAACCTAAAAAACGCATAGCACGCGCGGAATGTGGCCAGCAACACAAAATCTTATTGCATGGAGCGCTAATAAGTGTTGCTCACGGACGATCAAATGTTGCTTTGTGTTATGTTGGAGTGCTACTTGGTAGTATGACGTCTTTTCTCAATCATCTAACAAGGATGTGTTGGTTATCACCTCAGCTGTTCAGGTTCAAACGTATACTGCGTTAAACTGCAAGAGGTGGAACGACATCATAGCTACGTTATGGAAGAATGAACAATCTAGCTCATTATTTTATCACATTTCAACTCTTCTGCAGTTGTTATTTTATGTGACAGATGTACCTAAAGAAAAAATGCCGAATAGTGAAAACATCAGTGGCTCACTTCGTTTAGAGCATCTTCAAATGGCACCTGAAGTTATCCGAGAGATACTGGCAACAAAATTCATACCAGCGGGAACACAGCCAGCCGATATCTATAGCTTGGGCATGGTTCTCTATCAGATACTCTATCGGGTGGAACCATTTCATGAAAGGACTATGAACAAAACCAGTAAGTTTAAAGTCATTATTGTGCAACGTTTCATATATCATCTGCACAAATCGCTTCATCGGTCGGGCGAACGATGTCCCTATTGCTTGCTTAAGTTGTGTTATTTCTGTTGACGGCAGGCAAGCTGTTGCGGTCGCTCGTGACTGAAATCAAAATTAGCGTTATGTCGTTGCATACAAATTTGTGGACCTATGTTGACGCAATGGCCACTGAACCCTCGATCACTACAAGCCGACTGCATGCAGTACGAAGCTTCTGAAATCGTGAATGTCATTTTAAGAGTTGCTCGAGCGCATAGCGAACGCCAGAGAAGAAGAAGCTGCGATTCGGCCGACATTCCCTAGCGACGGCGCTTACAATCCGCAGCTTACATCGGGCATAGAGTCATGCTGGCTGGAGGCACCTGAAGCTCGTCCAACTATCAAGAAAATCAAATCTATTGTGCATTCCAATTTAAAATCAAGGTATTCTCTAATCAAATGTTTGAATGCGTGTTCCATTATTTTCCCAGTTCCCAGAGCCTTAGGAAGTTATCGAAATAAAAAATGAGGTTATGCTGTTCCATGGCAAAGCAAATTTAACTGAGCCGTTCTGCTTTATGAACTGCTGTGAGTGATGAGAAAACTATGATTGTAGACGACTGTTTTCAGCGGTGCGAGTGGCTCTCTTGTCGATCAAATGATGAAAATGATGGAAGAGGTTGGTTGATGTTTCTGCTACCACTTCTACTGATGGTGCCTCCACTTGCTTATCTTGCTCATAATTTCTATTCTTACCTATAATGTTTGACCCACAGTTCATAATATTAGTGCACTTCTATAACGTTTGTGTTTTTCAGTACACTCAAAATCTTGAGACGCAAGTACGAGAGCGAACCAGTTTATTGGAGGAAGCTCAACAACAAGCCGATCGTCTTCTCAATAATATGCTGCCAAAGTATGTCTAATAAAACAATTGTCGAAGTCTCCTAGAAAACTCCTTAACGACGAAGGCGTTATGTTTGCTCATTGCATGATGCGGCTCTTGTTTGATTGCACAGTTAGCCCTTGAGGTTTTCACTATGTGACAGCGGTGATACGACCTAAGCAAATAAGTTGCACTGTGGGGCAGCGAAATTGTTACTGCAGCAACTCTGGATGCGAAAAATATTTTCTTATTCTGAATTTAAAATGTCGAATTTTTAATATTTTCTTTTCACTGATTTACGTTGAGATCGGTGGCAGAAGACCTGAAGCTCGGCAAAACTGTTCATCCACAGCTCTACGCATGTGCTACTGTGCTCTTCTCCGATATTCCTGGCTTCGCTAAAATCTCCGCAACAGCCACACCTGTGCAAGTTGTTCAGTTTCTCAACGATCTTTTCGCTGGTTTCGATGGAATCATAGCGAAGCATGATGCATATAAGGCTAGAGTTATTTCTTTGTTCCGTGATTTTTCTCGTACAGAAAACTGTGCTAAGGCACCTGTGTGAATAATTTAAAGCTCCATTTTTTGTTTAAAACAGCTGGACAAAGGTTCATGATGAATTGGTCAGTGTCAGCATAGTTGATTACTTATCCAAATGATTTATATCAGCCGTTTTGAGAATACAATGAAAGCTTATGAAAGCTTCCGGCAGCACAAATGGAAGTTGTCATCGTCATTCACTGTCACTGGTGTACAAGGGAAGTAGGTCTGTGAATGAAACATTGTTCTTTCAGGTTGAAACAATCAGCGACGCCTATATGATTGTATCAGGTGTTCCAAAAGAAAATGGTAACGCACACATACAAAACATCGCCGATATAGCATTAAAAATGAAGGCGGTAAGAGCTGTTCGTTTTCGGTACACTTAATATTGAAGGAAATACCCGAAATTGAGCTCTATTTTCTTGCGTTCAATTTTGAAATTCTAACTTCTATTCACGATAGATGAACTGGCTCTATAGGTCGCAACAAATCTTATGCACGCAATAAAATAATTTTTCAGCACTATTTCTTTCCATACATTTTATACGGCAATTTTTTCTCCGAAGCGACTACCGCAAACTCTTCGTCAGCTTTGAATTCGGAACGCATCAACAAGGAGAAGTTCATTGTTTTCACTCAGCACTCCATTTTAAAACGAAAAATCGAAATGCGTAACAGAATTAAATTTGGATTATTCCTTCTAATAACCATCATGCAGTGTGAGTAAGTGAATGAATCACATGGACTTCGATAACTTTTTTCTACGCCACTGATATACGAACATGGAAAGGCTGCGAGGCGTGTGTGAATTCCGATATTACTGGAATATTACTGCATGGTTCTCCGCTGGCTCTATTTTTGCTGCTGAATTCGACTGGGCAAGAATTTGCGTGAAATTATTTTCTCAATTTCAGTTCGTTGGCAACTTCAAACTTTCGTATCAGGCTGAAGTTCCTGCCATACGAGTGGGTTTCCATAGTGGTTCAGTAGCAGCTGGTGTCGTTGGTCTGGCGACTCCTCGCTACTGCTTATTTGGCGATACTGTTAATATGGCTTCAAGAATGGAAAGTACAGGATTACCGAATAAGATTCAAGTTAGCCTTTCGTCGTTAAAAGCCACAGATTATGATCATTATTTCTGTTACAGCAGATATTTTGATCCCGCTGTCTACATCAGCTTTCAGTTCATATCTGCAGAAAGTGTTAGCAAAAGTTGAAAGCAAACCAAAATGTCAGTTCTCAGCTATAGCTAACGAGACAGATGTGCATTGCTGCCAACCCGTTATGAAAAAGCCATAAGATCTTCCTGTGTTGCAACTTGTCGTTCGACAATCCAAAGGTTCCTTTAATGAATGTTGGGCGCTGCAGGGAATAAAATGACTAAAAAATCAATGTCAAAGGCACGGGTTACTGTATTTTCGAAATATTTATTCGTAACTGTAATATACGTGAATCTGAAACATTCTTAGCCCATTTTTAGTGTATTTCAGTTGCTTCTATTATTTACTTTTGTTTAGCTTCGTTAAACAGAATGGAAAAGAGATATGAGCTATTTTATTCCCAGTAAAGAAACTACTGATCATATATCTAGTGCGTTTTAGCCTCACTCTCATCTCCGTGAAATTCTTTGATGCATGAAAGTAAACCGTCAAACCGCAGAATATTTTTGCAGATGAGCGAGAATAGCAGTAGTTTATTGAAGTGCTTCTACCCCGAGTTTGTCGTCGTCGAGCGAGGAAAAGTTGAAGTTAAGGTACGCTACCCCATTTTAAAGATTGCTGTATTACTCCTCTCTCATTCGAAGTACACATGTTTCTAAGTAAGATTTAAATTTTTGGGTTCGTATTTGAGTCGTCAATGACAGACATCCTTTAACAATCATGAAATGCATAATATGTTGAGAATGAATTACACAGAATGTAAAGATAAACAAGGAAAGCGAGGCGGCGAAATTGCTAAATCAGTGCAGTTTTTTACTATGACGTGCTTGGCGCATTTTATTTGATTCCACAGTCTGCATTATATCATCCCCGTGGTCAAGAAATAAGAGAAAATCACTGCACCTGACCGTTATGGAGCTGTGCTGATCATGCTAACGCTATCGTATACTATCGATGCGGAATATCGAATGTCAGTGGCACAACAAATTCGCATGATATGCTCAGTATTCATCACACGTCAAAAACGCACCACGTTTACACTGAATATCGTGAGGCCGCATCAGCTCTTGGCCGTTGTACTGAAAGAATTTGAACTAACGGTCACATCCCTTACCATGCAAGAAACCTCGTTCTCAGGGATTGGTCGCACAATGGTGGCGCCATTTTCCCTATTGATTTCCTCTCTTTTATCTTCCACTTCCAACTGCCGTTCAGAATTGGACAACCGCAGCTTGAGCGAGGTGAGTTTAACGAATATATGCACCTAACTTGATGAATAAATGTGAATTCACCTCACAATTTCAAGTAATTTTTCTTCTGTTGATAAAAAAAAACTCGCGTTGTGTCATTTCAGGGTAAAGGCCTTTGTCTAACTTTTTTTCTGGAATCGAAGAAGGATTCATGAACATCGAAATGATGTAGATATTAAGCGCCGCCGTGATCAACTGCATTTTTATTTTCGTGACTCGACTTGTGAATTCGTTCTGTTAATTTAAGATTTGAAGAAAATCGAAACATGTGCATCTTGATCGAATGCAAATCAAATCCTACAAGATAATGCAGTTAACGAAATAGCCAAAGAGCTTCGTCATATGATAGAAGAGGAGTTGGTTACCCAAAGAGCTTCGTCATATGATAGAAGAGGAGTTGGTTCTTTCATTGTGAGAAAATTGTGCTATATAAATTGTGCTATATAAATATGAATACCAGGTCTTTGCGAGTCATTCAAGAATTAATCCTATTCAAATTTTTTCTATAAATAAATTGAGCACTATCTTCATAAATTGAGCAACTGAGCACTATTTTCATAGCACGACCTCATTTCTCCCATCCCATAACACAACTGAAATCCCAGCGTGTTTTTTCTGTTAAAGAATGGCGTCAGCAACAACACCTTTTAGTTAAAATAAAAGTGCATCCAACTGTAGTCATGTATCCTGAACGGAAATATACGCTTTAGATTCAGTAACTCAATTCTACTTATGAAACAATGAGAAGTGTTACAGTAGAGGGGTGGAAGTGATTATTTCTCATATTTCAACATCGACTTCAGCTGGAAAGAAGCATTACCACAAAGTCAAGATCAAATTCTACTATTGGCTAGTGAGTTGCATTTGAATTCGGATTCATCGACACGCTTGCGGCGTTCTCATTCAACTGAATTCAAATTGGTCAAAAATTTTCTTTTTCTTTCGATGCACTTTTCGTCAGAATGCGCTATTAGTGTTATGCTCGGTGCAGTAAGGCTTTGGAATATTGTAGTTTCCTGATAGGACTAAACGAAAAACGATCTTATGAGCGTTTCAGTCCTTCAGATAGTTCTTCTTTCGATTACAGCCATTCTCGTTTCGTCTGAATTATTTGCTTTCGCTTACCGCAGTCTTACCGTTGTCGCTTTGGCAGTCAGCTATGCCCCTTAATATCAGTTTGGACTGCAATTTCGCAAATTTTTATTAGCAGTCACCCTGACTTGGGACCTACTTCTACTTTGGCGTTGAAACGTTAGCAACCTTATTATTTTTCCTACTGTTGCATATGCATACGTTGGCATTTTCTTTCCTACGAAATAAACCTTAAGCAGTTGTTATCGACATGAAATATTCATTGCTTCATATGCGTATGTCACATATCATAGCCGCTATATGAATGATACGATGCAACAGTTTTATCACTTATCAGGCTTCTTAAAATTTTGTTGCCTCTTTAGTTTTCTGAGAGCGCATCGCTGTGAGTTTCACCCGTATGAAGTTTTACAAATGGAAGAGTTTTTTGGCTGCAAAGCAATCCGATGACTGCAATATCTTCGCTTTGTGTTGGCTGTCTCCCTTACGCTTCGAATTCACTACCAAAGAAGAAACTTTCTAGAGAAGCTGATGTGTTCTGTCCACCTTCATCATTCATTTTCTTTCTTAACGAATATTTCATCGGCCCCCAAAATAGTGCTTTCATAGAGCAATTAACGTAACTGCTTATAGAAATTTTCCACTAAAGTTTCATCTTTATAGCCGATTGATTTAAAAAGTTGTCTAGTGCAATATACATACACGCAATTTTTTCTGTCTTGAAACGTCTTGACTTTCTTCAGAGTTGATGGATCCATGTGACAAAAGGCACATGATGTTTCGCTATAGCACAACCCTCACCAGCTTCCGCAACTTGAGCTCCATTCGTTCTCAAGTTAAAATTATCAGACAGAGAGAGAGACGCATAAACATGACATCAGCATAACTTGCCCTTGTAAGCAAATTTGCGAGTGTTGAGACGCTCGATCTGCAGAAGTCGGTGGATCCGTTTTGATAAGAGCGGGCAACCGGAATTAACCTCACGCGCTGGTGTACTCCTCATTTAATTTGTCAGTAGCACTTGTTGCAGCAACGTCGACTATAGCTTTGAGCCGCTTGCGTGTTAGATTGCCAGTAAATTATGCGCGCGTCGGGGAACAGGTGTTCTCTCTTAGCCCACTGACAAATAGCATGTTTCGATTGTTTACGGTCCATGCAGCAACGGTCATATATCCCAACTATTTCCCACACTTTCGATCCCATACATGGAGAAGTTCGACGGTCGTAGGGGAAGGAAGCTAATAGCACTCTCAAATACGAGTTCCTGATAAGAATAAGCAGCTTGGTAAAATGCTACTAGCCGAAGATCTCATTGCTTGTTAATATGAATTGTTAAGCGGTTATATTTCGCCTTACTTGGAGGGTGTATCGATGTGTAATCGGAGCAGTATTATCAGTGTTCAAGAATTTGTTTCTGCAGTACTTGGTTTGACTGTAATATTCTATCGTGAAATCGCTCACATCAGTAATTTAAAAATTTAAGGCGTTTTGAAAATGCTTAATGCCGAAATGAAATATGCTGAAAATGCTGAAATAACGATATATTGCGCATTTCGTAAGTTTAAATCATTCAGTGATTTTCTTGCCGATTCTTCAGCTTTATCAATTTCACGCCGTTCTTTTCTTTTACGAATCAATTTTGCCCGCTCATTATTCCTTCGCCAGTATCCTTCTTTATTAGTCCAGTTGTAGTTATTCTGCAGTATTGGTTGGCTACAGCGATGGGGGAAGCTTACCTGTGTGCGGAAGAAATTAAAGAGACCGTTTGCAAGCACCATTCGCGGGGTGCGTGAAGAGTCAATGCTATTCTAACCCATAAAGATATCACGTTGCACTTCTTTAGTAAGCTCCTTTGCCCTTCCTTAGTGAACAATACGTTATTTGTCACAAGCGTGAAAGCACTTTTGAGACTGCAGCATTTTTAAGGCGAAAGAAGGACATTAACGAGGGATGTGAACATCGGCCTAATGCATGCCATTTAAGAAGAGAGGAAACTTTCAGTTAGATATGTTGCGCAAATGGAATAATCGCTTTAAAACATTCTTTTGCAAATGGAAGCGGAAAAAACTAAATTGCCGTCGACCATTCACCTACACTTCCAAGTTCACAGCAATCGCTTGCTGCATTCAGCAAGGAAGAGCGATTTTTCCTATGACATTAAACTGAACATTCGCATAACTTATCTCCTGTATGTTGGTAATGCATTGAAATTACGTCTGAAGGGTTCTGATTCTGGTGGCTTTTGAAATCCAATTATGGTTTCTGAAGTCCCTCCCATTGCAGACCATTACGCAGAGGCTATCGAACGCAAATTCCCCAACGGCTCTCTCGTCAAAACTTTCTTTGTGCATTCTTTAGACAGAACGAATTGCTCTCTTGAAATGCACTAATTTATTATAATTAGGATACGCAGGTCTCTGCTCAATTTTCCATTCGTAACTGCTAACATAAATGAAACAGTGGTTATGTTTGTTGTTTAATCGCGAAGCTGCTTTGCATACCTAAGAATCTGCTATCTTTGAAAAGTCGTCACAGATTATTTTTCAAACTAGGCCACAATCCACTTGAGCCACCTTGAATTCTCAGCGCAAAGGTTGTCAGTGAATTAAGAAAATGTTGTTCAGTGAATGCTCGAAGAGGCACTTATATAAGAGTGTTTTAGTTTTTATATATACACCTTACAACAAATGTGTGTCGTACACGAACTGAAATTGCTTTTATCACAGTACTGTGTTCATCATGAAAAATTCACACGCGTTTTCTTGTGCGATCGGGCCCTGCTTGCAGTGTTACCTATCACTAACGATCCCATTTTCCTCGACCCGTTTCTTGTCTTGAATATACCTCTGCGATAATTTTTGCTCGAATAAAGTTTGCAAGTTTCTTTCTCAACTACAAGCAGGACCAGTAAGAATCACAATATAAGATGTCATAAACTAGTAAGGAAGCAAGATCACTGATGCATCGCAATGCTTATGTTCATTGAATGCATCGTATTTATGAGCTAAAACAACGCTGTGGTTGCTTTAGAAATTTGGTTAAGATAGAGCTACAAGGTTGCCACTTGAACAACGAGCATATTTCCGATCTCCTTAGAGATTTCTCCTATTTCGTTTTCCTCACTGCAGTCATCCTTTTAGTTGTTTCATTTCTAAAACCAATTCGTTGTAACAAATAAATTCGTCAATGAGTGAACAAATTCTCAGTCGACGAGATAACAGAATGTTTGTATAATTCAACAGTGATTAGTGTTAATGTTCAGCAATAATTGATGAATGTTGAAACGCATTTAACGTAATTGTTGCTGATGAATGGAAACGATGTGTTAGAAACCGGTTGATGGATTCGCTTTCTCGTAAATCCTTTGTCTCTCCCCCCCCCCCCTAAACTCTTATAGCTCTATCGACTTCAGGCACTTATTTGAAACGAATCGAGTAATGCAGAAAATATTTCCTCTTGTTTAAAAATAATGCATTCTCAAGCAAATGTGCTTTGAATATGCAGATAATGAGATCAAAACTGTGCACATAAATGGGAAAATAAAAGAGTGGTAATATGAAACAATTGAACCGTATCAAATGGCACAGTAATGATATATAAGAGAAGAGGCAATGATGGTGGTGACCGGATATCTGTTTGTTTCAGAAATTTCCTCTTGAGGCTTGTTCATTCAATGCGCTTAAATCGCCTCAAAGAGGGTGATGGAAATTTTTTCCGGTGAATTTTCACTTTTCCATGATTAACCATTAGTCACCAGGCAAAAATTATTCACTATTCATTATCACGTTTCTGACTGAACAAGTGATCTAGCAATGTACAATCTCGCGTTCCACCAATCATAGTGATCGAATTGATTGAACAAGCTTGATCGATCAAAATGTTCCCATCAGACCACAGCCAAAGTGTCACATAATTGATGTAATGCGAAGTATTATAGATTTAAGTATTAAAGTGTCCTCTGATTAAATTTTAAGAAATTCTACAAAAATATGAGTGTCTAAATTGTTATCACTTAACACCTCAGAGGGACAAAAATCAAGGATGTTTTTTCTGTAAGCATAATTCACAGAATAGAAGCGGACTTTTCTGTTTGCATTTACGCGTAATGCAATCAAACGATGCATCTGTTGTTGGCTTCTCAAATGGGAAACTGGAAGCAAAAAATGGAGTTCATTCATTTAAGCAAGACTGAACTTGGGGACGGAAAAGCATATCGTATAAATAAGTTCTCTGCTTTTACAGAGAGGGAAAATTTGCCGACTTCCACACTTATTATGCACCGATTTTTCCTCATCAGAAGGTTCCATAAATTTGAATACTTTTAGTGGCTATCAGAAACCACTAAAGAGCATATGAAAAGAGGATAATCTTGGGCGTGCAAATGCTTTTAGGCTCAAAGGGTGCATGTTCCGAAAACGTTTTTATAGATCTTCAATACGTATAAGGCATTGCACAGTCGTAAAAACGTTGCAATTTGCATCGCTGCATTGCATTATTTTACAGTCGTATTTGCATTTCAACTGATGCTCTTTACGTTATTCTCACCAAGAAAATCTTCTATTAACGAGTAGAAAAAATTTCTCATTTTCGGGTTTATAGTAGTCATGCAATGTTTGCATAACATCAGCGCGAACGAGCGGATGTGCACGCCCTTTCGTTTTGCCCAAACAATGCATTGTGCCATCGACGCGTAGAACACAAGGAAAACCCTTCACCGGATCCATCGCGAAATCAGAAGGACGCACAGCTGCAAAATGTAACCATCCGAAAAAACGCCGACAGCAAATTGACACAACCTTTTAGAGTTTTAAAAAGTGAACGGAAATATCTCTTCGCAGAAATTTCACTGCCGACTAGGATTTCTAAGTATCATAGAATAAGCATCCCGGATTGGAAAACGTTATGCGAGTGGCCAGTTCAGCTGTTTTGTGTCCGACAATTGCTGTTTGGCAGCAATTTCATCGATTAAAAAACTTGCCCGAAGATAATTCTGTATTTCTGTGAGGATTTTCTGGTCAGAATGGCATGGAGGAGAATGATTTTGGGGAAGTTTTCAGTGGACAGTAGGATCGCTTGGAAGAATGTTGGAATAGTGAAACGAACTCGGCACGACTCCTAGGAATTTTTCAACAGCTCGGATCTCGGTTGCCGGACTTGTTATGAGTCGTTCTCCATCAACGAAATGAATCTGCTTCAGCGGAAAATAAATTAACCATTTCCTTATGTGTCGATGATAAATACCAATACGAACGGCACCCCAAGAGGTGTTCACCGCGCTTTTGTTCCCTGCAAAACTCTCAACACTTCACTGGACATGAGAATGACTGTTTTAAACGGAAACGAAAGATCCATATTAGACAGCAAAGTTTGCGTGGATCGAGAGAGGAAATGCCTCCAAGCTATGAGATACGGTTTAGCAGTCCAAGGCTGAACTGCTACATTTTATTTTGTTTTTTGCATCTCACCACCCATTTCCAATAGAATTTTGAGACCATATGAGAGTAACTGTATGACCTGAAATCTTATTACTTTCCAACTTTGATGTGATGGTGCAAGAAAAATTCGAAATGTATTTTATCGATGATGGTGAAAATTGTCAAGTTTAAATGGAAAATCGACGGGATAGGAAATAACGCACAATCTACGAAGAAAATCTGATCTTACCTGATGAGTTTAGAGTCTCGTTGCGAATTGCCATTGCCTCGAAACTCTGTGTCACTGCACTGCGCTTCCGTTTACTAATTGCTTGAGTATAATCTTAATTGTTAGTTATTTCAGGTCACTGTATCGAATAACAATTTCTTTCATATATTGCTTCACATTTCTTGGCATGTATGTCACTAATACGCCCTGACATCTTATTAATGTTCTACACTTCCGTTCGCAGTCGTCATTGCGCTCATGCAACTATTAAACTGACACGTGTTACAAATAAAACGATTGAAAAAGAAAGCTGATAAATTGCAGGACGTCACACTTAATCAAAATATGCGTATAATGAAGAAACTAAAGGAAAAGAGGTGAAGCTGAAATGAGGGGAGGAAACTCCATCTTCAACGATTAATCAAAAAGTGGAAAAAAGGAGAATAGAAAGAGTAATGTGAGAGTCTCGCTTAGAGGTGGGAAACCTGAATATGCAAACCGATGATGATTTTTGAAGAAAAGTTCATTTTCTTCCATACCTGATATTGCCCTCGTAATCGGATTGCGAACGACGACGATCAACTTCATGTTCCTATCCAATCTTTGTATTCTTTCCGGTGCAGTCTTACTAATAAAATATGCAGGAGTTTTCTCCAATGTGATCTGTGAAAGGTTCGTCTGTGGCATTTGATTCCTGAAAGCCACATAAATTAATTGTGTTCATCAAATGTTTAAAAAAGAAAATTAAGCTTGCGTTCATATTCATTTCCTACATCTTCATACTGGAATATATTGGTGTGCTCAACCGCAATCAGTCTATTTCACCAGGAAGTCGCTAATCTGAATTCAAGTATCATCTCAGATAGCGGGCAGAAATTTATTGCAATTTGTCAGTGTGGCTGTTCCTGCTACGTCCATTGTTGGTGCCTGCGTTTTTTTCCTGAGCTAGGATCAACCCATGAGGCGTTCCACTTTAACCATTGCTTTGCGACATTTAGTTGAAATTCCAAAAATGTCAGAAGCAGCTGACTGCTTTAGAATTTATGAATGCTCATCTCAGTTTTTCATAGCGGTAAGTTAGATAAAAATTCCAGCAACGAATAGGAATGCTCAGTGTGAGGCTGTGGAAATGATTAGAATGTTTGCGTCGTTAGCGCTCATTCAGCGTTTTCCATTGTGCATCACCAATTCCAAACACAACAAAAGCGATGCAAAACGGCAAATGAGATGCGTTCTGTGACGTGCGCCACTCTGCTCACACGTCACCCGCACACATCACGCAGTTCGTTATCAACACCCTCTCGTTGCGTCAACACCTGGGTCGCCTCAAGCAGCACAGAGCGGTGTGTGTTAAAGAGATAGGAGCCTCCCGTCAAAGCCGTTCACCCATGCGATAAGGAATTCACAGCGCCACAATATGTATGCCACGTGCAGTCACTGCTCGTGCCAGAAATATGGCAATCACGAGGAATTCCACGACTGTTCAATTTAGCCCCACCAAGACTCAATCTGTTCTATGCTGCTTCAGAGGGATTAGTAGATTGCGCTTGGCTGTAAAAATTTGTCTTCCAGAGCCTATTTTCCCTCAAACAATGAAACATATATAATCATAAGTACTTCTTCTGCCCATCCTGTCCTGCCACGAACGATTTGTTAGGCGCTAATTAAACTACCTGCGCAATTAGACATGAAAGCAACTGTTATCAGAAGTCTTGAAAAAAAATTAACCTCACTGCATAGGACGGGTGGCTGGTAATAACTGCCAAAATCAGAGTGCAGAATATTGGTGTCTAGCCGAATTATTAAAGCACAGGTATTACTGCCAGGAAGTAGAAATTTGCAGACTTGTCAGATATATTTTGAGTGTACTGGTGCTGAACAATGTCGCTGAAATCTTTCTAAACCTGATTTTTCGACTGCATTCGCACTGCCGCATATAAATAGATTTGTTATGTCACCGTCATATCTACGGTGATGTTTTTTAGCCTAACTGAGATGTTCATAACAGCGTCATTTCCCGCTCGAACGGCGTGCATCATATGAAATACAGGCAGGCGTTTGTTAATGGAAGGCACTTCCATGAGATGGAGAAAGGAAACGCTGCCGTTCACGGAGGTGGCTAAATTGCACACTCAAGTCGGCCATCAGCACGCACTCAGCATTCAAATTGAATTGCGTGTGTTTATATCTCGGCGATCATTTGCTTTCCGTCAACACCATCACTGGCTGTATCATAAACGCTCTTCGCATTTATGATACACCCAGTGATGGTCGTGAAGGTTTGACAACATTTAGCACAGTGATCCAAGCCATCTTTTCAGAATGCTTAGGTGAAGATCGCCTCAAAATCCGATGTTGCTTTCAAACGTTGCCGATTCGCTAAAAAGAGAAAAAACAGTGGAGTGTTGAAATAAGAATTAGAGTAAGCTGTAGTTGCGTTAAGGAGGTCGGGTACAGGAGTGGGTGGACGTTGGAGAGGAACTGGAACAAAATACTTTTTCAAGGTATCCACAGTTTATTGGACCTTCATCAAACAACTGCGCAAAATTCGGGGCTGAAACCTGATTTCCACAACCAGCTATCATACGACTCCGATTAAGTACGCTCTCTCCAATCGTCTCGCAAGTCAACGTTGCTTTCGACCGCTTTTGAGGTGAAAATTAATTGCGATTAACACATACTAAGTACTTTTTTTGTTATTCTATTAGTAATATCCCAATGCTCGCATCATGGAACATTTAGGTGGACAATATGGCGCGTTCAGCAAACATTCAGTGTCTTCGACTGTTTCGGGAGTATCCTCTCATTGCTCATGTTCTCCTCAGCTGAACACATTGTCGGTATGACCACACGCGAAGTACCTTATTGAAAAAAAATCGCTCTAAATGTTCGCAAAAAATGAGCTCAACTGTAACATACGAAAATGTTACGACGTTCCCTCTTCCGTCATGCTGTGTGCTCACTTTTTACACTCACACATGAAAAGAATTATTGCTGCATTCTGCTCAGAAATCTGTCGGTAAAATGTGGATATCAGAAAGTAAGTCGCAATGTAACATCGTTTCAGAAATGTGCTATTCTGTATGCAGGAAATGCTCTCGTGCCGCCCTTAACTCATTCATTCCGGTGCTTCGAGTTTTTTATATGCCCTTTTCCTGTTTGGATAGTTGGTTTTTCCAATCATTAATGTGGTTAATATTGTTGCGTCTGTCGACCCTCTAGGTGGCACTTGTTGCGAAAAGGATAAATTTAAAAAGAAAAGTTGTAAACATCACGTTTATAAAACAGTTAACTCCATGTTCCTTGCTCAGCTAAAAGATCGTCTTTCTCTTACCCCTCGGGATTTCTATGATAATCCAGTAATTCCTTTCTAAACACTAACGTTTTATGACGATTGCTTAACCGGCAACTTTTTTTCTAATAGGATTATTGGAGATGTCGCCGATAAAACTGAAAAGTCGAGTTTTTGTCTTATTTAAAGCAAAATGAGGCTGAAGCAACAAATATCGCACTGCATAAATCCTTTGACGTTGAAGTGTATTCACAGCTTACATTTCTGCATTTCTTTTGGATCCTTCTTCAGAGACAGTTTTTTTGCATTGTGAAGTATAGTTGAGTGTTACTTACGCCTTATCATCACGTTCGTCTGCGAAACGCGTCACGCGATGGTTTTGTAGTAAATGCATCAAGCACAGAGGGGAATTAGAAATGAGTGCCTTACACTGCTTCCGATTAATTTCGTATTTACTGTTTGGGCTCTTACGAAATCCACTCAACCTTGTGCAAATACCGCAATTAACAGCAGCAGCATCATCAAAGATTAAGGTGGGCCATATTGAAGATTAGGTAGCCGGAAACTTATGGTTGAGTCGCGTTTACATAGGCAAAATAAACAAAGCGGCAACTTGAAGAGGTGAACATTTTCGCTTGTTGACTAACATTGCATTTATGTAATCCCGTATGCGCACATCATACCGCTAGGCGCTTGGTGTATCCGTATTACTATGAGATTCGGGAAAGCTGAGTAGGCAAAAATTTCGATAACAGCTTTTAAAGGAACAGTTCATTTGAGCATTTCGGCAACGCTCATAACTTCAAACGCGATGAAATTCCAAAATACATTGAAATAAGGTATGCAGCAGTGCGTAGGTAATTAGGTTTTTCCTAGGCTTTGCAAGATTGGAAAATTCGCAGTTGAGTTCTTTTCTTTGATTCACCAAGTCATATTCACTTCTATCATTTGATTGCCTGCAAACTTGTAGAAAGAGCAACATTTGTGTGGCGCTTCATCTGCAACGAATGAAGCATTTTCTGGTATTTTGATGTGAAATATTTTAGCAAATCTTTCTGGATCCTTATCTTTCAGGATAAGGATTGTGGCTATTTTCTGTTGGCAACCGTACATGTTGTGACGCCTCTTGTTATAAGCTTACAAATTTAAAATGCAGATAGCCTGAATGCAACATAATTGTTGCGCCGCAACAACCTCTTGTCTGCCCGTGCTTTTTTTGCACCGTACAGCAAGCGGATCGTTTAAAACGGCAATGTTCACTCACTTTTATTGGTTCTATCTGTCACGTTCGACTGAGTGAATTTCTACGGCGTTTGCCGAAGAAGTTGAGCCATGCACGCTTCGTAAGGTGAAGGGATAAACTAAAATTCCTCCTTCCTCACAGAAACGGTGATAAACATTTGAAAGGTTCCAGCTCTTAATTTTGTTTCAAGTGGGACACATTTAGACCATTAGAGCACTTTCCAAAAATAACCTGCGACAAAAAAAACAGGCCGTTTAGAGGATGAAGTAGTATGAGCTTCTATGAGCCTCTGCGTGAACATCCACGACACTGTTTTCAAAGGTGCCACCTGCACATTACTAGAAATCCTCCATCATGTTCAACCCAGGCTTTCCTGACTGATTACACCTCAACGAAAGAGACATTTGAAGACTGGAATACGTTCCTTATGCATCAGTCCTTCCAGCTTTCGTCCAGAGTCACTACGTTCACTTTTGAGAGCGACCATGTTCACTTCTCTACTTGTGCCCACTCTTGCAGTACTTTTTCTAATAGCAGTGTTTTGAAGGTCATACGTAATGGTTTGAATGGCCAAGAACGATTATTTATTCTGTATTCCATAAACAGAAGAAGTGGATCATGGAGTAAGGATTGTTGCATCTTGCAACCGTCCACTCTGATATGCATTTTGCCAAAGTTCAATTTATAATATTTAAAAACGCTAAGAAAAGTAGATAGCTTAGAAGAGCTCATATGAATAACACTTTTGTAATCTGTTGTTCGCATCAAATGACACTGCAAACTTAGGCAAATAATGAAACATATGCATAATAACGCGTGTATTTTCTGAATGACGTGACGCTCGTAGAAGTTCTCTCTGAACGACGTCCTTTTACAGAGCGCTGACAGTCGGAAGAAAATGCAACTTTTTAGTATTTAAATGCCTAGAATTCTTTAGAAGATGCAGGACAAATGTGAAAGTCACCGATGAAGGTACAAACGACCGCCATCGAATTTCATAGTTCTGATTTCATGTATCTGCTGAAAGGAGAACATAGACACAAGAGTGTTACACTGCGCTGCTCTACAAATGCAAGTTTGAATGAGTAAAAATAAAACTGAAAAGTTTAAACAAAATTAGAGGAAGTAAATTTGAGCAAAGAGATGAAATGCTTGAAAAAAAACAACGAAGGAGCTGTAAAAGATAAGTGTAATGTCGACTATAACAGAACTGGTGTATTTCCACTTCCAGTTAAGTTAATCTATCGGTTGCAGATACTATTTCAGCGATGATATGCTGATTTCATAGTTTGTTCAATTCAACCTCAGGTGCACTTTGTGGGATAAATAACGAAATATGAAAATGTAATAGCCACAAGTAACTCCATAAACGTGTGGTAAATCTTAGCGCGCATTAATTCTCTTTCAATTTAAGACATTATTTCCGCAGTTGACGCATCGCGCAACGCTTTGAATAATTCGGCTCACATAATGGTGAATTAAGAGGGCACTTCAATTATCTAAAAATTTTTCATCATCTTTTATTCGTTCTCACAAACGATTTGCATGTTTTAGGTGTTCTATTTTAATATTTTAAGTTCGCAGTGAAACGTCGAAAAGAATTCACGCCTGGAAGCACTGAAACTAACTCTGTGATGTACATGAATTGGAATTGCTAGATATGATGGAAGAGATATTTGCGATAAGTTCATGAGGAGTACCTATCGTCTCGGAAACTCATGCCGGTCATAAACATATGGAAAGGTCCAAATTTCTTTATAAGCATATGTAAACGAGACCCATCAACCGTTGAAGTTTCTCTTTACTTTCTACAGAACCATTTCCGCACTGTCGAAAGCCTCTTCGACTTACTTCGACTAATTTCCCACCATTTGCCAGTTCGCTTGTATTTCAGTGTCCCACTTAACAGAGAACACATTTGCAAAATTGTAACTGCAACCGAATGAACAAAAAACGTCTCCTGAAGGTTTTCTTTTTGTCACATTGCTATTAGGAAGTCAGTTTCTTTTCTTAAATCTTTTCACTAGAACTTCATAAACGTCCAGATGCATTTTTCGATGCTCGATACTGCCATGATGCGACCACCTTATCAATTAGGTTGATTTCCGCATTTGCGCTTTCGATGTTGTTATCAGTGCATCGAAACCTTTCGGTTCTGATGTGCGTTTATCCATTTAGTTAGATGAAGTGGAAATTTTTCACTAGAAGGTTTTAAAAAATTATATGAGTTGCATAATTAATACACTACTATATCACTTCAGCGCTGAATTTAGAGGTGAATACATAGCATCGTTCGTTTGCAGCAGTGCCGATCGGTGGGCATTTCGTGCGCAGTAAATGAGCAAATGCTTTACAAGAGACCAATAAAACAATCACTGTGTGTGGCAAATTGCTGACACGGCTGCTCAAAACAGAGTGGGCGCCTGTTCGTGAACGGCTTGCTAATCACTCGATTACAGTGCTCATTTTGCATTCTGCAAAATGCGGGTCTTTGCAGTCCGATCGAGTAGGCGCATAATTCTTGAAGAAAATGAATATGACCACTTAACTAGGCGAAACGATGTGTTCTAAGTAATATTACGCATTTAATCTTTATTTTTGTGATAAATATACGTTAAAAAGTGCGAATGACTGCAAATTCGCAAAGGTCATTGAAGGAGGTTCATCGTTCCTCCGCTGCAATTATTGCACATGACGAATAAATATTCGGTAACTAAGCTGGTTTCAGAATATTTTCAATAGCGTAATTCTGCTTAATGATGAGTCATTTGAAGGCTGAAGTTTTCAGATGAGCATCATTCACATTCCTTCAACGTTCACAGCAGTTGCTGTTTTCGCGCACTGCAGATTTATGCCTATTCAGATGTTCACCACAGGCTGTGCGTTTGATATACAACGATGTCGCCGAATTATGAGCTTGTTTGGGAAATGAACGCTAGCACGAGCGGCAGGGGTTATCTGCATAATGAAATGCAACCCTGGGAAATGCGCTGTCCACTGTTGTCGCTTATTCGATCGCTCCACTGGAGTGTTTTGTCCCGACTCCCATATTTAAAGAAAAAACGAAACTTATTTGTGATTACAGCAAAATGCGATCTTCCGCAGAACAGGGCAGGAACAGAAAAGGCTCAGTGCGGATTGTAACTGCTGTGCTCGTTCGCTACAAAAAAGTAGCCCATAACTATAGAAACGCATTGTGCATTCCTCCGCTGGTTCGTTAGAACCGCACCAATGCTTTAATTCATCCATATTGGTTGTAACTTTACTACGTAATTTGGATGGCCATCAGAGTGCATGATAAAAACATCTTCAACAAGCACTTTTTTTGTAAATGCACATATAAGAAAATGGCCTCAGTATAAGTCGTTTCACCACTCCCTCTTCCTTCGCCTCGGTCGCTCCGCTCTCCCTCATTAGACCATCCCCTCCCACAGCAGCAAGCAGTTTTCATGACCTTTTACTCTTCACAGGATATTTAACAGTTTTTGGGACGATAAATGCGCTCTTTCGTACTTGTCTGCTGGAAGGTGAAGCAGTATGTGGCACCTACGTCTGTCGCGAACATTCATCTTTTAGCGACCTTATCCGCTTGTGTATACGTTTTTAGCGAAAAATATCTGCTGAAGGTGCGCCTATACTAGTGAAGCACATCGACAAGAAAGTTGGTGGCAGAAATCAACTCCCTTGACTTGCGACCAGTCACCAGGACACAGCGCATAACTCCAGCGATCATCGTTCCTCTTCATCAATATTAAATTGGCCGCGCACGTTTTGGACAGCCGTATTTTGGTAAGCAGCATACTGGAAGGGCTAGTTCTTGAACTACCGAATGCGTTCGTGTTAATATAAATTCGCTTTTTGCAAATGCAAAGTTTCTACATCACTGTCTGCATAAAACGGATGATGCCTACGAATTGTCGACCAGCTAGCATTTCTGCTTGTACACTGCAAACGGATAAGTTGTGCGGTTTATATCGGAGCATCATAGCGCACTATTTATGAGGTTGCGGAAAAAATATATATATAGAGATTAAAGGGTGAAGCCTGCAAAAACGCATATGGCCACTTGTGTGAAAGTGCCGCACACCCGCTGCGTCATACGTAAACTGACACGAACAGGTCACTTGGCGCACTAGCGTGTTCACCTCAGATCGCTTCCTTCCGTTATGTAACACATCCACGTTTTATCGCTCACAAAGAAAAACTGTCTCACCGAACCGTGGAAGATTTTCGACACTACAAAAAAATCATTTGTTTCTGAGAATTTACTTTAGAAAACTACTTGAACAATACACTGGAAATTTTGGACAATTCAGATCTCCGTTTCAGAAAAGCATTGTCCAGGAACATAGCAACTTTTAACAGAATGCCGGGAAAATACAGCTCTTTCAAGGATTTGGCTAAGGAATTATTTACATAATTCACATAATCAGAATCCATCATTAGCTTCAGCGTTAGGACCAAAATGCAGCATTTCTCAGTTCGAAATGCCACTCGTCAACAAGGAGTGAAATTGCTTCGAAAATTTCCCAATATTGTAGGATTCCTTTTCAATTCCACTCCCCCTTCCTCCCAGCATATCGCACTAAGCCCAAGCCCCACGCTGGTTTCGGACATCTCGAGTCTGTTATCCGGCATATTCCTACAATAAGCTTGGAAAATTGCCAATAAGAATGAAATGGCTGAACGCGTTAACAGGGAAGGAGATGAAGATGTAGTTGGATGCTACCTACTACGTGTCCGTAAATGTTCAGCATCCATTCCCACTCTCAAATGTCTAATAGCTTGAGGACGCTGTAAACTTCTTTCTTGCAAGTAGCCGGAATATGTGCCCGTTTGTGAACTTACGAATGCCAAGAGCCGTAAAGCTTTCCTAGTGAAGAAATAGCTGGTTTTAATTTTTCTTGCAGAGGCTCTTATATGTCGTAGTATATCTATTCCATAAAGGACGGCTATCGCAGACAAGGAATAATCAAAGTCTAGTAATTCCGAAGGATCAGGAACTTTGCGAATGCTTCTTGGTTTCAAAGTTCAGTTCACACAATCGTTTACCGAGAATGACAATGGAGCGTCTGCATTGTTTGAAGGAAAAGCATAGGATGTGCAAACTGTCGCTCCCTTCAACATGCGCTACTTTGAAGCGTACGTTCATGGCGGGTTGAACAACTTTGATGGGCTCCCGAGTGGGCTTCTCAATAATTCATACTAATCAATGAAGCCGAGATGCGGCAACGTGACCGCATCAGATGAAAATCGCATTTATTATGTTCTATACCCTCCACATGGCCAACAATTCGATGTTTTATCAACGAAAGTTCCCCCTGCAATTCAACAAACACACACATTTCATTTCAACCATGAATCCCATCAGTGAAAGACGTGTTTTTTTGTGCTTCTTTGTCACCTCAATTCCCACTGGAAGAAGCGAATGTCATCCGAAGTACGCATTTTAGCTTGTGACGTAAAGCGCGACCTTCAACTGTGCTCTTAAATTTAAACGAGCCTTAGAAGGGAATGGACCATTTCGATGATAACTAAAATGTCGCACATTAGAGCGTTGAAATCTCTTGCATAATTTTTGCGCAAGGCATTAAATAGTTGATGACTGTCCCATTATATTCAATTTCTCAGTAACACAAAGATTAAACAGGATGTATTAGCTGGAAATGCTTTGTTTGGCGGAACTGCCCGTCAAACCGACAAATACAACAACATCGCATCTCATAAAGAGTGAATCTCAAAATTTTCATCGTCTTTTGCTAAATTTCAACAACATTAGGTGATTGCACACTGGCAGACAATTACGACTTTGATTTTGCAAATACGCTCATTGGATGTATGGTACTGGTAGAGCAGATCACAGCTATAAAAATTATTCACTATACGCCCATCGCATACGAAAAATGCAAGCTGCCAATTGCACTAAAAATAGTACTGGAGTGCTTACTTTTATGTTTATTTTTTGCGTACACACTGATTGTTGAATGTGATTGTTAGGAATGTGAAGGTTTCCTATACAGTGTTTAAGTAAGAGGAAAAGGTAGGAGGAACCGGTATCTAAAGAAACGGTACAAAAAACCAATGCAGACCACCAACTTCGACGACGTTTCAAAACGTTTTTGGCCTTAGAGCAACTGATTTCTTAGAGCCACTGGGCAGCTTCAGTGAAATCCGGTTGATCTAGTTTGTATTAAAACTCATTTAGAAATTAAAGAATTAAACCATATTTTGATGCCGACCTCATAATCAGACAGCAATTATACCTGCAGAGTTTAATCGCGGCGGTTAAAAGTTTAGCCAGAATAACTGCAGGCATACACAGAAGTGCAAATGCTAACATCATCTGTGGAAATCGAAGGGCTTGTATCAGCCTAAAATTGTAAGAGGCGTACTAACGTATGCAATAGATCTCCTAATGTCAAAGACGGCATACGTATGCTGATATGCTATGTTTAGCAACTGTATTTATTATCACTATACAGCCAGACGATGAATAAGACGATTGAATTGCCCACGGCAGCTTTAATGGATAGAATTTTCGACCTGATGATGGCTAATTGTGGTTTTTTATGCCACATCTACGGGAGCTTCTCGTTGAAACAAGATAATAAATAACTGTAAATGAGAAAAGCTTATGATGAACGAAGGGTTCTGTTATCCCCTGAAAGCATGTAGCATGATGATAATTGTCTTATCCAGCGATGAGAAATGCGCTGTTTATCCCATCGAACTAGATGCCAGCTAATTTACCCATTATGCGATAGCAAATGGATAAGGCAACAATAGAAATGATTGACGCATTCGGCTTTTGGCAATGACGACTATCCACTTCACCTTCCTTACTATCAATAATCGTAAGCAGTTTTTACGTTGCTTTCACCAGTAAAACTTCACATAAAAGATGAGAATTTATATGCAATTTCTCGAAAATACAGTTATCGCAGAATGTACTCATATTCTGCTCAAAGAAACTTGCAGCGCGTCATGCAATTACATTCAGCTCGTGGAAAAATCAGATGAAATGTTAAGCTACACATTTGTACGAAGACGATTCTCATACAAGCAATGTTGACTTTTGCGAAAATGATAAATGGTCGATTTGCTTATTTGCATTGCAGCTCTCCTTTTGCAATGGTTTTAGAGAGTAACGTCTTTTATCATTGGAACTTCGCATAGATTCTTTTAGCATTCGACGTTCACGAAAACGATTTTTGAGGCATTTTGACGGCGGCGTTCACTGGTGTTCCAGATTAGTTTCTACGCGATTGGCTGTATGCAACGGGCCATTTGATGTTAGCACAAATGATATCATTAAGCGACAAACAGTGATAACTCAAGAGACAGAAAACAATCGTTTTTCTCATCCGCTCATTTCATTAGAATGGTTGCTTAAAAAACTGCCTTTCCTCTCACAGCGCTCCTTTAAATGGTATGGGATACATATCGTGATTGTCTTTTAAGCATACAAGACCACTCGTATATCATTTACAAGAACGTCAAAAATTGTGTAACGGTCTAGCGACTTCTTCTATGAGGTTCATACTGATGAGATGTTGAATGGCATAGAGGAGGGTCAGTGCTTGTTTTCGAGCATTCCGTTTTGAGATCATATGCAAACAATAATGCTCGCGTAGTGGTCCATGCACAAATCGAAGGCTTAATCTAGGGAGAAAAGAATGTCGACGAAAGAAACCCACTGATGGGCAGCTGTGAACATCACAGCTAGCTACTTCGCAATAACAAATGAATCTGCTTTTTCACTGGTATTTTTCTTGCTGCAAGACCATTTATGAGTAGGAAACCGGCATGAGGAGCAGTTCAAAGCTGTACTGGGCATCGATGCACAAATACAGGAAGTGCTAAAAATGCCAGTGAAAGTAAGTCCATTAAACTTAAAAACAGAATAATTTACAATGAGAAATGCAAAGAAAAACCCCTTACCGGTACCACTCGAAACCTTTGTCGAAGTTCTTGTCAAAAAAGTGGACCTCTGGCCCTGGTGCTTTTATAGCCGGATTCAACCGGAGGAATTCCAACAGAGCTCTCGTGCCCGCTTTCTTTACACCAATAATAATCGCCTGAGGAAAACGCCTCTGCAAACTACTATCTGTTCCATTGAATGGTGCGGCATTGGCGTTGGCGGCAAACAGAATCAAAAGGAGATTATGGAGCAGTGAATAGGCCGATCGAGGGGTCGTTAGCATCGCCGACGATGCAACTCAAGTCCGGCCGGTCGTCGGTTATTCCACGACACCTTACGTTGCGTCAATCACTACCATCCGATTTCCACGTGTGCAGACCTCATGACGAGTAGGTAAATTGTGGTGAGCAAAAACCGCCCTTGAGAAGCCGGCTGATTAGCCCGTCTAATTCAGAAGGATGGTTAGAAGTGACTGGATGAGAGAACAGATAGGGTAGTTTCAATGACTGTTGGGGAAGGGAAAAGTAGGCGTGTCTCGACAGAAGCTGCAAGTGGTGGGCAACGCTTCGACGTTCTAGTGGGCGGGGTCGAAACGTTCAGCAACAACGACAATGCTGCGCAATTGCGAACAGCTCGGCAGCGTTGGCACGCTGCTGGTATCAGGTCCATTTGAGGGCATATGGAGCACATCGTAGTTAATAAGCATGCGTTATGTTTCGTTTAGGTGCGTTCAAGCGCATAGGAGATTGCGACTGCACTCATTAGCGAGGCTCTTTAAGTAATTGCTAGTTGGAGCAGTCTAACAGCAGCAACTCCCTTCACCTCAGCTACGCTAAAATATCATCCGGTTAGTGCACACTCAACTCTCATTTTCGAATTTGCTGCCGGCTGCAGTGGAGTACTTCTCTCATCGTTTTCATCAAGCGCACTTTTAGCACAGTTCTACATTGCTTTCCTCACGCCACCACCAAATTAACACCAGTATTTGAGTGGATGTTTCATCTCCTTGAAAGAGCACGATTTAAAGACGTTATAACAGTGGGAATTTACATCTATACTATGAAGTTGCAAAACCTCTATCAACAAGAGGTCATGATTATCTCAATGTTAGTTCCAAAAGAAAGCATAATCTCGTTTTCAGCTATAAACTTCCTATAAAAGAATTCATATTCCTCGGATGTTCTCCTTTTATTTGCAAATATGATTTGAGCAAAATAATCCTCACATTTTCTGTCACTGCATCTCAGGACTTGGTTATGCCACTGTCAAAAGTAAACGTTTCCGCACATTCTACGTGACTAACGTTTGAGCGAGTCTATGAATTTCCGCTATCACTATGCGCTAGATGTTTGAAAGCAGTACTGTAAAGTCACATTTCGAGGATAATTCTCTGAACTGGGATCCGTAAAATGAGGCATATGCAAGTGGCGGAATAGCCTCTGTGTGAAGTAAACATCGCCACAGAAGGGTGTGCGCGCTAAGGAGCAACAACAGGCCAGCCATCACATGTGCTGAGAGATATGTATGCATAATGTGTTTGCGTTTGCAAAAAAAAAAAAAAACAATATAACGAAAACAGCGCGAGAATGATGTTCGTGCTTGGCTGGTTTCGATCAGTCCCTTACCCTCATTTAACGTCCAAAACATTTATATAATCTCTTAACGGGCATATTTTTGAGCGATCCATTTTTACAAGGAGCACTCGTAGAATATCAATATGCAGTGGGACACACAATTTTAAAACACTTTCTTCCACTCCTTAAGACTTATTGCAACAATTATAAACAAATCAGACCTGTTCCCTGAGAAAGAACAGAAGAACATGTCTAACCGTTCAATACGATACAATCTCCTAGCAGCTAGAACGAACGAGATGTTTGTATGCGGTGGTCAGCCGTCCCTAGCAAGTTAGCTCCAGAGACAATTTCCATGCCTTCTGGCTTCAGTCCAATGCTGTCGGAGTTTAACAAGAAATAGACGAAGGCTGCTGAACTGGCTCCCTTGCAATCTGCATTAGATGTCAAGCGTTAACAAATTTGTCCATTTCATGAAAGATTTTGCACTCCGACGTGACAGTATGAACACTTCGAACTTTGTTATGTTGTGCATCATTGAAGAATGGTCATAAAACGAGAAATGTCGTAAAAATGCACTCAAAAGAAAGGATGAATTTGATTGCCTTAACCGAGATCAATAAAGGTGAGAAAACTGCGAGACAAAAGTTGGTCGTTGCTGTGACGGCAAAAGGTAATAAATTGCTGCGCAATCGCTCGGCGCCACTTCACTTCAATCATTTCGCCGCCTTCGGCTACGAAACCATTCAGCGTGCGTTCTCCGTCGGCAACTTTGCACTAATTAAACGCGCTCAAAGTGATCATTCTTCACTCGTTCCCACTTCACTTTCCACTGCTTAACGACTCTTACTAACATTTCCATCTACAAGTTGGGAATGATTACCACCATAAAATGAAGATATGCCACTCGGCAACATGCACTTCACATAACGTTATTTATATAATAGACAGTGGTTAATCGGAAACCTTAGAGAACTTTCAAAAGGTTTTAAGGAATCAGCGACTGACGTAATAAGTATGCCATGAATAAGAAAATAAAGTCATCGCTCCAAAGATTTATAACACAGTAGTAAAGGAACATGTGTCTATTTCAGCGATGCAGTGTCAAACTTCGGCGCACTCGTTATTTGCTCCGGGAAAGTGAGGGAAGCTCGAAATAGTGCGCTTTCAAATCTTTGCTTGAACACAACATGTCACTTTGCACTGACTGGACAAAAAGGTTGGCATGTGGTCGCTCAGTTCAAGTCGTAGGACGTTTCTGTTGATCGCTGCAAACTGCATTTAAAAACCCCTGAGCTCCAAAAACGATGAGATGAATTTGGTTTAATATTTTAACCGCCAGTTTAAAACATAAATTCTCTTAAATACTCTCAAATACTCCTAAATATAGCTGGAATATGGAAGAAACTATGGATATATGATTCCGAGTGCTTTTGACATACGCCATTTCCACGGCTGTACGGCTGCGCTAAATTAAATTATTATTGCGTAGGGTTGCCAGACTCTGCAAAATCATAATTTCGTTAATGTCACATCGACGGAACGGTGTCTGCGTTGGGGTGGATTTGGCACAGCTATCGAGTGGCGAAGATTTCAATAAGTGTGCTCAATGAGGAATCGGCAACTCAACTGTCTGTTGCTTGTCTTGCAATCTTCTAAATAAACTTCATTTGGAAGGAAAACATCGTTGTTGTTGTGCAGGACTTCGTTATTCAGGCCGAATTTAAAATATGGTCGTAGCGTTAAATAACACGGCGCATGTTCCGTTAGGCTTTTCAACACGTTATGAAATGTTCGCAGATAAGCATAGGATTAGACTGATTCTAAAAATGGACATTTGCTGCAACATTAATCATACCTTGTTGGATGAGTATGTAAAATCAATTCCCAGCATCTATTAAAATAAAATGAAAAGAGCATAGTATAATGTTTTCACCTTGACAGTCTGTTCCGATGAAACAAGCAATATGGGATTAATCCTAGAAACAAGTAATTTTTAATGATCCACTCATCGAAGCACTATTCTTGGTACCGATTTTCCTAAGCAGAGCAAATTCCGATTGCAGTTACTGCTCGTTGACAACAAACTTTGTGCCTAATGAAGATGCAAATTGGGTTTACTGAATTCAGGATACTGTAATCAAAAAACTGCTGCGTTAAGTGGTGTGTTAGAAATTTTATGTAAAATTTTGAAGAAAACAGGATGCGGTGATGAGTCACTCATTACCAATTTAGTGGATTTGGTAATCGCCTATCATGACGTCCGGTGAGTAGCAAAGAGTGACCACAGAAGAGATTACGCGTTAATTCCCTATGGAGAGTGGAGACGAGTCTTCTACTCATTGATGCTTAATGAAAATGGGGCAGCTAAATGCACTCATAGCACACACGCACACACTAAAATGTAAAACGCAATGGCAGCGGAGCAGACTAATTACGACAAACAGATGAATGCAGTCTCCATTTAGTTTTCCCACTTTGCAGTACGGTTAGCCACCGAGCAGAACATTTTCTGAAACGCTGCGCCAACTGAAACAACAGCCGGCAGGAGTTGAGTTTTTCCTGGTCCCTTTCTTCCTGCATCCTCTCCCCTTCCTCCACAGTGTTCCACTACCAACGCATGATCATTCTCTAATCTTGACAACATTCACAGCCTCCGTGGAGGTCGAGAATATGCCGAAATAAATTGGCATACGCCAATATGCATTAAGGTTCTTAAGGAAAAAAGCGTCGCGGAAAACCGCACCCACATTCGGCAATAGTAATGAGCTAATGCAAAACATCTGCAGATGACTGCAATCATGCCAAGTGCGACTGTCAAGTTTTAAGCTAGTGCACCTTATTGCCTTGACAATTTTTCTATCGAATGGCGCCTACAATGTTTGAAAATGGCACAACGTTTGAAAATATTTGAATGTTTCAAACATAGCAATGGTATTTTGTGCGTGTTTGCGCACTATTCGAGATGCCTTTCTGCTGAAAAGAAACAGAAAGAAAAATGCGCTTGTGTGCTTTTTGATGGCATCGCTTAACAATGCAGTATGTTGTGAACGTTTTAAAGAAGTCAAACGCTTCTCGTGCAATAGTTCTTGCGAGACATAAATGACGTTGATGCAGAGAAAATGCCATGTGTCGTTGGCTACTAGCTTGGCCTCGGTTATTCTCGCAACACATTTGCAGCAGTTTGCGTCATGGGTCTATGAGGTTTATTCGGTGCCCTGGTATGTGTGCGCAAATTTGTGGTAAATAAGCATAACCTCGCACACTTATGCTATAGGACCAGGAGCTTGCCTTTGTTCTGTTTTAGCTAAACGCTTTTCTTCTGAAAACACGCGAACGTGGAAGAACACTGTCCGTTGAATCGCTTTCAGGTTTTATACATTCTTAGTGTTGCTTCTAGAACTGCGAATCACAGAATTCGAATTCACGCAGCCTTCAAGAGCATTCCGGAAAACTTCCGTGGATGAAAGGGCTGAGTTAATTTCATAGATCGTGGTTAATGCAACAATTAGACACTAAAACGTGAAATCAGCCTCAAGAATGGCTGTCGTTAGCTGATGCACAAACATTTTTGAATAGAGACGTAATCACTGCTCAAGGCATTTACTTGCTTCATGCTGCACTTACTCCATAACGCATTAACTTACATCACGCGTGCCTTATAAATCTACAGCTGGACCCACTGTCATTATGGATACTCAACTGCAGTTACTACTCGCTTACATAGCCTCACTCCTCCTCTTCCCTCCTCCCAGTATCAACAACTACGCAATATCTCTCGGAGGATCGTCACCATTTACAGCTGAAGATAATGCGCATACATTGGACAACGAAGCAAATTCGCAGACGGATATATATATATGTATATATATATAGGATCGCTTGAATATGATGATATCAACTTTGCTTTGAAGAAATGCTGTGTCTTGCAATTTCTGCTGCGCCGTGTAAAATGCATGTAAGAAGGTATTATATAGAGAATATGCCATTTTTATTGCCGAACACACCTTTTTTAATGTTTTTTTGCCGGATATTTGCATTTGCAGAGCGCAGAAGTGAATTATTTGAATATGGCTCAAAGGAGCTTAGTAGCCTGACAAGTTAAAGCGAGCAACAGAATAAACATGACCACCATGAAATGTAATGGAGAAGAATCTAAATTATGAACCTATGAGACGGAAGAGGTAGGAGGAGAGGTAAGGGGTAGGAGGCTTCAGAGACGAAAAGGGTAAGTACCGCTTAGCTTTACATGCACTCCTTATGCTGTGTTTAAGAATCACAAGTGCTGTCGAAAGTTCCTTCAGTCTTGTGCATTTAGCAAATACGGTATATGTTTCACGTATTATGAGGCAAGCGAAATTAATAACTATTGTTTGCATGTTCCACTGGATTTCAAAAAAGCTACATAGTTGCAGAATTTATTATGTAGGGAAGACATACTGTTAATTGGATGTTCCTCATTAGCATATGTTCCCGCTTAATTAAGATATGGTTAGCGGGTGAACTGCTCAACACTCTTTAGTATTGCTAGTGTTTGTCTCTGGATACGACGTCCACTTATCCATACAAAACACCATCAGACTCGTATTGTTCACTTGGTGCAAATCATGTCAGTATTGTTTCGCTGCGTCCGACTCGAGGGAGTGGCCAATCATCCATCCGATCGGCTTTTCGGCTGTGCTGTTCGCACTTTTCGCTCAAATTAGTATGTCGCTGACCTGAAGAGATGCAAAAACAAGCGATCCATGTTACATAATTGAGGCCTCTCTCTCTCATTATAAGCTAAGCTGATGTGTACTACTTGCTCTTCCTTCTTCACTTTCCACACACGCTTGTTATCGTAGCACAGTCGGACCACGTACAATAAACCTGCGACGACTATCTATGAAACTAGCGAGTAACCCTGCTGTGGAATTGATGGACCACTCGAAGTATTCACGGATCCAACGATGTACAGTTGGTCTATGAATAAGCGAAACATGCTTTCGATTATCCTTGAAGGAAAAATGCGCTCCTTGGGTTTAGGATGATGCATTCATAATAAAAATTTATTTTAATGTGCTTTAGGTAGAACCACATGGAGTTTCGTTGGAGTCACTTCACGGAAGAATTGAAACTATACAGTTAAAAGAAGGTTTTGTGAAGACATATGTCATGCAAAGGCGCCTGATGGTGTTGTTCAGCGACAGCCATTGATTCATTATTCTTTGAGGAGATTAAAAAATGCAGTCGTTACATAATACAGTCAATTACTTCATTTTTTCAAATTTGCTTGAATGGTTTCGTTTTTTTAGAAATCATTCTAGAGCATCCGTCGCAATTTATCAGTAACTGAACATTTTAAGTGGCGAAGTGACACCTTAGGTTTGTACATTATTCATTCGTTCTGCGATAGAATATGTGCACTTTTCAGCACAATTTTGTTCTCGTCAGTTGCAATCACGGCACTAGTGCGTGCGGGCATTCACAAGCCTCATTCTGATCTCACTGTTGGTCAAATATGAAAGGGACATTGCTATTTTTGAGAGTGATGAACCGTATTTTGATAGCGAATTCAACTGTTTGGAAGGAGCATTATTTCGTGAGGTAGTGACCTCATTTCTGATAGTGATAATTACATATTGTGGATGTGTTATGTTGTAAAAAGATGAATACCTATGTGAGAGTGTCGTTCATCAATAGGTTCACAGAGACATTCAAGGGTGAGTAGGCATTAAAATGTGTGATTAATTGCTGAACTATCGCAATAACTACTTTTATTGCCTCAGTTATTACCCACTCCTTGCGCATACGATAGCAAACAGGAATGTCATAGAGCATAAAATCGGCTCCAGGAAAGCACTAGGCAAATTACAAAAAAAGGAAGTGAATGGAATCGAAAAATAATAACGAGGAAATCTGAATTCTTGTGATTTTATTCGAAACAATGTTTCCGTGAAGAAATAGATTCGGAAAATTTCTTTCAACTCATTTACTTCACTGCAGTGCTACTATAGAACAGAAAACAGCTTTATGCATTCAATACATCTTCATTAAATTTCTATTCGTATGCAAATGTTATAAAAGTGGAAACATTTCTGTATGCTGCTTGAGACAACTCCATAAAAACAGAGTTTGAAGTGATGAAAATAGTGCATCTTTGGATATGTATATGCTGGTACAAAACGAAGTGGTGCAAATATTGCTAAATTTATGAGAAAAGTGATTCGGATTTGGAGGATTTCAGAGAATTCTGCTGGACAATAACAGACATTTCCGGATTCTGATGAACAATCCAATGAAATTTCATACTATGAGGACGGACATATTTTTGTTTCTTTTGTGGAATTTTTGTTTCGCTGATGTCTCTCCACAGTTTGAAGTTTCTAGTTGCAAAACTTATATTCCCCTCGAAATTTTCAAAACAGCATAGTCTTAGAAGTAGATGTCAATGAATTCGAAAATTTTAACTCAATTTTTCTTATTCTATGAGAATCTGTTTAGTGCTCACAGTACTGGTGGTGCTGTCTTTTGAAAGCTGATGACAGCATAAATGCTCTCGAAACCGAGAACGAGAACGATATGATCACTGAATTCATTCTCCGAATTTGTGGATATTCCGTAATAACTGCGCTTCACTGAAGTGTTCTTGCACTCTTAAAATAGCAATAAGGGATATGCTGTGAAGTTTATATTGATCAGGATGCAATTTTCGCTCCAACACATGCCAGTAAACGCAACGAGGTATCTTCAATTCGGGAAGAGGATGCACGAATCCAGCATACATTGATCAGAAGCAGCTGTGAGCCGTTTCAGTAATCGAGTGCTTGCTTAACTCTGCATGATCGTTATTCTATTGCACATGGTGCAGAAGACCAAGTGGATGCAAAGAGTGGAAGAGTGACGAAAAGGCTCAATGCAGAAAAAGCGGCACAAACTAGTGATAATTTACTATGCAACCGAGAAAGATAGCCAAAAAATTAAAATACTCCTAACTTACCTGCTTATTAAGTTGCAGAACGACTTACAGGGAGATTTGAATTGATGTATCTTTTAATAAGTCGTCTCTAAAGTGCTGCATAGCTGAGGTATTCTTCATGATGTGTATAAACAAAAATTCGATGGATGAAGATTTATGCATCTGACTACGCTCTTCAACGCAACATTCAATGAGTGCGAAATATATCGATGGATATTTGCAATGAGATTTTTTCGTTTCGTTCTCAGTGCAAAAGCAAATAATCAAAAATTTGCTCCCATGTGAATGTTAATAATCGCGCTGCACTCAAACTCGACACAGTCCCATGGGTTTTCATGCATTGGGTTCCTCAAAGATGCTTTTTGCTCGGAAAGTAACTACTTTTTTCCAAGACGTCTCCACTACGCTGGAAACAAGTATGCGTGCTCTAACAACATTCAATCCATCATAGAGAGATTATTTCTGACGTTTTCATTTCAAGTGAACGAGCTGGAAAGGGACCTCGGTGCTCTGAATTCGAAATCATTTCCCGTCTCGTATTGTTCAATTTAAATCGCAACCGGGATGAACAATATAACCAAAGTGATTAATGAGAAATGCCATAGTTTATTTTACTGCTATCGTGACGATTGGTAGAACTGAAGTACTGCATATTTGAAGAAACAGAGATTTTTACGACCACCGACCGGTCATGGGCATAATGTTTGCACAAATTCGTTTGCAAATAAAAGCTAAATCTTCAGCAATCTGAGAAAACGAAAAAAAGGGTCGTTTAAATTGCCTCGACAGCGATCGTACATCGTTTTTCTTTTAACAAGGAGATACTCTGCTGCAGTATACTTGGGTTCCGTTTTAGAGATAACAACTCTAATTATGGTCCATTTCCATTAATATTCCAGATATTGATTTCGACGAATTGTTGCTCACACAACGCTGACTTGTCGAAACGGCAAACTGATCGCGTCCTCGACGGTCGTGACCACAATCACTACCCACACGGAAGATGTGAAGTTGGCATGTGCGTGCGCACCCTCCTCATTATGTCGCAAATTTTATGCGATCTTTTACATAAATAGAGAGCTGCAAGAGCGCAACGAAACACAATAAATGCGCGCTCTCCCATCGTGCCGCAAGCCGTTTGTCTTCTTCAACTTCTCCCATCCATGAGGCAGTCATGATTACGCGAAAGGTGTGGATGCCACTAGTAGAGCACAATGCCAGGGATTGGCAAGAATTATGCGGCATGACCGCAGGAGTGGTGGGTATGGTAACAATGTGCCCGATTCTTAATTTCAAAGTGGGCTTATCAACTTCTTAAATTCTATTAAATTTCATCTTCTTCTCTGAAGCATGTGATAAAGTTTGGCAGTTTTAGACCTCAGATTTTAAAGGCGGATGACAAGATGAGTTTTCCGTTTTTAGTATATCTCCTGTGTTGCGGTATCCGTTGGGTGAGGAATACGAGAGGGTGTCCTTCTTGGCTTTTTTCATTATACCCCAAAAATATCCTTGCCGATGCCTCTGATGAAGTCTTTTTTCCAAAGAACGCCATTGAGAGGTGGGATTTCCTCAGCTCTTGTTCATGAATCCTTCAGAGAATCGGGATCATCCGCATCAGTTTTTTGCAGTCGTCGAACAAAGGAAAAGCCGCGCTCGGCCGTTCACATGTGACTTCGAAAAAGCGATCAGCATTATCATAATAATTGACCATTGACTTGGCAATTAACCCTCTCGAACCGAGTGTGCCCTTTTCGCAGGATCCACTCTTTAATCCCACTCGACGTGGAGTGCTTAGACTGATGAGCCGCCTTAGGATGCCGCAATCAAGAACGCAAGAACCCACCACCTGCCACTGAAATCCTCCTTCCCGCCTGTTTATCTGTCGTTTCTGCAAGAATATCATTCGGGCTTGAAACGAATATACTGCACTTCTGTTGCTGTTGCAGTAGACTTCTTGAAATTTGTTTAGGAACACTGACAGATGGCATAAACTGGAGCGAAAGTGGCGCTCGAAACAAAAGATGTTAATGTAACTTGTGGTAAGCGTGAAACAGCTTCGTATTCTTACCGCCCATCCACAGTTTGTTCAGCAAATGTAACAAAGGAAAACTTGTTGCTGAAAAGCGTTGTCGCAGCAGTGACAACTTCGGAGCGGTTTATCGTGGTGATAAAGTTTGAATACTTTGCAAGAACCTGGGAGCAGTGATGAACTGTGCGAATTCTCAGTTCTTCCTCATCTTGTTCGAAAGTGTTCCAGCAAGATGGGAAATAAGCATAACAAATGGTTTTCACATGAAGCATTAATATTTTCGGAGATGATATAGAAAAGAGCAGTGAGGAATCAACATATGAAGTACTGTCGAGGAAATGCCATTATCGATAAATTGAATCACTTTGATGGAAACCGCATACAGTGATCACATGTTTATGGTTATGAGTGGATTAGCGATGAGACGCATACGCTGACCTAGCCACATTCTGAGGTGTGCAGATTGTCACGATAGGGGTGCGAAGAAGTGATTGAGGTGGGAGCGAGGCGTGATTAACCTCTCATAGAAAGTGATGAAGTTGTCGATTGTTGGCATCGATAAGGCGTTGACGAATGTGCTGCCCGCTAATGAAATATCCTCCCATCCGCTTACTTCCTCGAAAGACAAATAAGCCAGTTGTTGTAATCCCATGTAGTGTAGGGCATTTCATTCGGAAAAATGGTGGTGATTAAGAAAGAAAGAAAGACAGATGAAATTCGTCGTCCGCAAGAATTTCGCAGCCCATTCAAAAATTCATCCATTAGGGCGTTGCAGTGTTCAACATAATGCGGAACATGTTCACCTAGAATAGACAACACTAAGTGGGCCGTTGCACAAGTCCTCCCTGCTATAACAAATAACAAGCAAAACACCCATGGAACGACGTCTTCTAGGAAAACAACTTTAATGAAACAATATTTAAAAAGGAAACATAGTTATGCATCACCTATCTTTCAATTTCTTTTCTCATAAATTTCAGGTAATGCTGTTTTCAATTTATTGCAGTGCCAGTAGTGGCTTATCGTATTATTACGCGAGCCTGAGCACGAAATTCACATCATATGCGCGTGCAAATTAATTAGGGCGATATGTAGCAGATGTTGAGCGCATTTCAAAGCGATTGATGATCACCAATGCATGAACAAATTAGCGCGAGTCACAGTGCACAGCTGTGCAAATATTCCTTCTAAAAACGCTTTAAAAAAATCGCTTAAATTTGACTTCCTTAAGAACTAAAAAGTATAAAGCAGTAGTTGGATGCGTAATGCGCCTAGACTTGCTCAATGCCCACAACTTTTCCCGCACCAATAAAGCACTTGGCATGTGAAATCTCATATTCAATATGACATGTTTTCCTTATCTAATAGTTCTTCTATCAGATAAACTTTGCCCCAGTGAATTTTTCGTTTCAGTGAGTTATTTACTCAGGACGAAAATATTCGTTCTGGCAAGAGGTTTCCAAAGAAAATTCCTTCTTTCACCTTGATTTCACTCCACTTTACTTGTTTTACGCTGAATTCACTTCATCGTCCCGTTGCGCATGAATTGCATTCACTATTGGAACAATCATCCAGCGCAGCGATAGGAAAAACACTTTCAAGTACTAGAAAAGCAGTGAAAGAAAAACAATATTTCAGTGGTGTCACTCATGTCCAGAAAATGTAAAGGCTAACGCCGCTGTGGGAATATTCCATCCAGAAACGCCCACTAGAGCCTCGTTTATCTGATAAGCGAATTATTACGAAATATATAATTTCCATGGACTGTTTTAAAAATTTACGAGGAAATGAATCGTTTATTTTTTGCGAGGGGGGGGGGGGGGGATTAGATGAGATAAAAATAGTTCGATAGTGGAACTATTCGGAATATTTTATACGAGACAAATGAATTATTGCATATATTTTATATGATGGAGAAATTATTGCGAGTTATTTTTTCAGATGACTAATTATAGAGGAATTGTTTAGTGAAAATGCATCTCTTATTTGGAGAATTGAAATGATGTCGCTGAATTCTATATTGAATAGGCCGACCGCTGATCTTTCCGGCGCGAATACTTATCACTTTCTTTCTATAATGGCATGCAACTGACTCGATTGCAGTCGCCAGGACACTATGAAATTTCTACATTACTTCACTAACTGATGCTCTGTCTCTTATGTTTCAATAATTGCTGATGAATTCACTATTCCACTTAGCAATGCGAATCCTGACAACGCGAATATGTCCGAAGATTTTCTTGCAGAATGCGCTCCTCGTAGCTTTATTGAGCTCTCTTCTCAAGAAGACAACTTAGGTTTGTTGTTTAGACAAATAACGCTGTATGAAGTAATTATCCTTGAAACCTCAATATCGGAAAAAGCAATCGCAATTTTACTGGTTTCAGAATTTTTCGATGTTCTGAGTCAGGCACTGCAATCCGTCACGTGATTATGGTCATAGCAAGCGAATCTACGTGAATGATTGCTTTCTGGAAAACAGCTGTGAATTTGAGCTGAGTTCATGTTATATTCTAGAAGAAAGGTATACTGCACTTGGGAATTTAATGTCACCTTATGAAGAAATAGAATACTTGCTCCTAGAATACCATGTCATGTTCAATATACAGCTTCGAGACGATGGTGGCTAAGGAAACATAGGCGAAAAACAAATAAAACTGTAGCATTCCAAAAATGCTTCTAGAATTAGAGGAAGCAGTCAAGACGTATTCGAGAAACTGTGAAAAGCACCTAAGTTTTTCCTGCGGCTGTAATTCTTCATGTATATGAATGATAAAATTAGATCCCATCGTAGCATTGGCAACAGACAGTCTCTCCCTGAGGGTGATGCAAAAGTTGGCGCAATTCCCTTCATTCCTTCAGCATGTTTTCAAAATGAACAAGGCGTTCTCCTTCTCCCCAACTTCAATAACCCCCATAATATTACGTGACATCAATCATCAGGTTAGATTTAGATCTACTCAGAGAAGCTATTCCCCAGTTTATTGATAAGATATGCCTTTACGATTCTGTGGAAAGCCGTGGCCTGCCTTTGCTACACCTTACTTCCTCGATACAGATACAGTCTTGTACTGTATACTATCCTAAACGTTAGGAAAACTGTAACTGTGGCATTCTTACCAAAAAGCCTCCTTAAACGTTGTCAATAATCACCCCAGTGGCTTTACATCGTCGTTTTGTAAGCGTTCACACAGCTCTTAACACTTCATTCCTACTAATATGAAGCTCTTAATGACGACCTTCAAACAGATAAGAAACATTGTCAAGGCCCTTGATCGGTGACGCAATTGTTGCTGAATTCCGGGGCTCCTTCCAGTTCTACTTATATAATGAGCCTCAAGAGGATCTGCTAAGATACACAAAGCCTTATGATGATGGAGGGAAGATATATACAAGTATCACTGAACCCTGACCTGACCACAGTGTGTCATAAAAGACTTGGGTTTATTCGAGGGACGGTCACAGTTACGGCAGCGTTATATATCAGTATGTTTTATCCCAAAGAAAAATATTTTATCTTATATGTAAATTCGTAGGTCCAAGTCCTCTGCTTTCACGCTTTCTCAACGTTCCCGGAAAGAATGTCATAATGTTGGGTGTTAATGTGAGTGCCGACTTTACATAACGCAGTCATATGCACACGTTCCATGGTGACCTGCTCAAGTTGCGGATTATATTATCTATACAACGCGACAGAGTTGCGACGAAATTTGTGGGGGAAGCTACTGCACATCATTATGAAATATCGACCGACAAACATGGCCAAGGGACGACGGTCGCACAATAACGTGGTGTTGTGACGGATATGATGACGCTGTACGTCGTACGTCTTGGAAGGTGGTCAGTCCAGTCCCCTGCAATAGTCAATAAGCCGTTCTCATAATGTGCTGATCTTCTCTTCAACTCTCACATGCCGAAGACGCAACAGTGGCGAACAGGAGGTCCAAGTTGCAAAAGAATGCTATGCGCAAGTTTAACGGAATACTATGTCCTGTGAACAAAAAAGCGGAGATATTTTAGAAAATAGCAAAAGTGGCTCTTAGAAAAGCATTCCGCGGACCGTTCTACCATAATTCTGCTCAGCGCTTTCGTAGCCTTGTCTTAAAAACTTCATAGTAAAGCAAAGCTCAGTTCGACTAGCGTTTATATTTCAGCACCGTTCTTCATGTTCTGCCACTAGTTTACATTAACGAAATGTTAGCGAATCAAGTACACGCGTCCTCAAATTGAAAGGAAATCAACAAATTGAACTGCTTTGCTCAATTCATTTGCTTTACGTATTGCTGCAGCTGGAATTCGTTACCGTGTTGCACGATTATGGCCTGCAACTTTTCTTTTCCTTGTCATGTTGTAACTTCGCTCCTCGGCCATTGTAAGCGGCTGTGTCTGCTCTAATCTCGCATATTCAAGTTTCAATTGCTGTGTGTCTTCATCCCTGGTGGCCTTCAACTTCGTTTTACTTCCACTTTTTTTTAGGTTTCAAATATTTGGCTACTTTCCTTTTCACGGTTAGAGAAGCTCCCGTTGTTTCATAATGTCTTGTTCTGTTAGGTGCGCATGATTCTGTGCTTTCTTATTGTAAAAGCGATGCCGAAAGATGCCCTCTATCAAATAAAGTAATGCTTCTAGGGAGAAACGTTTTAAAACTACGATCTTTTGTCGTTGGAGGTTTTATTCGCCGCTCCTGCTAAACGGATTTTGTAGACGTGAATGCAGATTTTTTGAATATGCTGGTACAGCTCGCACTTAATGCAAACGTCAACATGCGTTCGGAAGGATAATGAATGCCGCAGTATTCATAAACTGCTCTCTCAGTATCACCAACTGGAAACCGTAATGCCATTTCAGTCTCATTTCATTGCAACGCAAAGTTTCATTTCATGTATCCGGTCGTCCAGTTCAGATGTATGCTTTCATGGGTTCCAGCCCCTTAGTTGCAATGAAAGTCAAGCTATGCGCATACTCGAGGACTTTTTTTTGGTGATATCCTTTCCCTATCGAGCTGGCACCCTCTAGGTAGACACTGTTTTGCTGGCACCCTCTAGGTAGACACTGTTTTGCCGGCACCCTCTAGGTAGACAGTGCTGCAGCGCTTTATCAGAAGAGATATGACTGGGGCCGTGTATCTTGAATAGTTCTTATCGTAATTTGTAAAATGCTACATTGTGAGGCACGGCTTTGACATGCAGATAGCGGCTCCACTACCACTACAAATGACCGCGTGGAAGAACCCTTCACTGAAGAAATGGCATCATTTGTGAAGAAATGATTAGACGTCGTTCTATGTTGTCTTTTGCTCTAATGATGCCGCATTTAGCATACTCAAGGACATTGGTCGATCTCCTTGGTAGGTAAGTCGCAGATTTGGATGAGTAAATGAGTGGATATGATATGAAGGATAGTGGTTTTGAAAACTCACATTATTTAATGTAATAATTAAAAACGCATAAATTGAAGGAGAGTTGACGCTGTCGGGTTTACTTGCAGATTAACATTATTGGTGTGAATATTGACAAATAGAATGAGTTCGGAAACTACCTGGGCATTAATCTGCGCCATAATTCAATATATAAACTTACGTGCTGAGTGCATTATCCTAACGTCATTTTGCAAAGGTCAGCTAGTTCATTTTTTAGGGCTCAAATTAGAGGATCTCCGAAAATATTAGCGCATTGAAGTGTACCTCTACATATATTTGTACGCTTCACATAATTTGCATTTGATCGATTTGCAGTGTGCAAACATCAAAAATTCTTAAAGCAGAGTCACTGAAGCAGAATTCGGTATTTCCGATGCTCGGGACGCAAACAAAACACTTATCTAAGTTTTGATTCACTCTCACCCTTACTAAAACGCATGTTTTAAGATGAAGTTCGCTTTCATGCTTCAAACTTCTGCGCTGCAGTTTCGTTAAATCAGTCAGATCGGTGTACACACGCCGTTGAGCAAGCATCTAAACACAGATTAATGTGCTAACTTTAGTAGATTCATAAATTAACATATTCGTAGGCATCATGCTGCAAAATGAGTGTGTTTCAGCATATGAAGCTAACACTCTTCCCTATTGTGCTTATGGAATCAATTACACTCGCCCAGATAAAAGCTACTGCACGTAAGAATCTTGCTGTTACCCATCTTATGCAATATTGTTTATACAGAAAAATAGTTCCACAATCTGTTTTCATCAACAAGCCTTGCATCATTATATACTGTTGTAGTTTTTGTTCTGCTTGCTTACATCTTTTACTTCAGTAAATATTTCTACTGCAAGATGGAGAGGCGACTCCATTTCAGTGTGGACAAACATATGTTTATGATTTCTGCGAGCTATTTTTTTTCTGTTCTTTCCTTCGATTCTCTTGAAGGATGAAAAATGAGGATCACAAATTCGGTATCACTGCGCCTAAAATAAACAATATCACCGCTATTTACTTCATCGAAGATGTTAAGTCATTTTGCAGTGCTTTTCGAGCACTATAGAAATTCAATCGTTGATACTGGGATGGGAATCCTTGGAGGCGTTATAGAAATTCATAACAACGACGTAGTTCTGAGCAACAGAAATGTGGTAAAAAACAAAAAACAGTGGAATATCAAGTTGGTAGGCTTCATTTAAATGCCACACATTAGCTAGCTATATTATTTCAGGGAGAAGCGCGGTGATCAATTATCAAGGTCAAGAAAAAGTCTCGTGATACCTCGGCTACTGTTCGATTTTTCTCTCCTACACGTTGGAGTTCAAAAGGATGATGACAGTACGAATAAGCGCAGGAAAGTTTACGGTTTTCGTCAATGAAAAACACTCATTTGTAAGCGATAATTGATGGCATTTGAAACGAAAAAAGGTTTATTCCGCTTTTGATGGCGAAGTACTTTAAAGAGGTTCACAAAGCTGACGGTACTATTAATTTATGTTTTCTAAGGAAACGACCAAAAATTTTCGTAACCGCTGCCTAGAATTAATGGATGTATGACATTACTGACGTCTTACTCCGAAGTGTGAACCAGTTGCGCTTGACTGTCCACGAAGACCGCAGTGCATCTGTGCGTCGAACCCGAACTGCGTTATTCAAGTATACAGGACATTCGATCCTTTCCAGGTGAGCACTGAAATCCTAATCTTGCTTGTTTTTGATTCTTTGGGTGATCTCAGCACGGATATGCATAATTTCTTGGTGACGTCATTAACGACGATTGGTTACCCCATACTGGCATTTAAATTGATTAATTGTTTAAGGCCAGGAAGTGACCGTTTGGCAACACCTGATAGCGGCAATATATGGCCCACATCACCGATTTTGTCTGTATTGTGCGGTGGGTTTTTAGCCGCAGCCGTTTATTATTATTTTGACTACTTTTTTCTCTTCATCTACGCAGTGAAAATACGCCTCAGTGAGAAGTGTGTAAAAACAGCTTCAGGACAATGTTCCGGTTCGCAGCTGAAGCATAACTTCTACGGATTGGCACAGTCTTCATGAATAAGGAGCATCCTTTTACTGCGACTTATGGCGGACATTAAGATCCAGTGTCAGTTGCAAGATTAACGGATGCTGGTTGGCTGGATGTGAGGAAGCGGCAGAAGGGCAAAACTGGTAAAAACCAATTTATGAAAGTGCAGAAGTTTTTGTAACCACAAATCTCATGCAATACCCATGAGCATTACCAAGAGATTTTTGGCGCAGAAGTGTTTCTTCCACTAGGAAATGTTCACATCTAAAGGCCTCGAGCTAGTTGTAATTGCCATGAAAAATCCGCGCCTAATATGCGCTGTACATATGCGTAAATAAATTGAAACACTTGTGTTTCCGTCGAAGTTGTCAGTGGATCTGTTCCTTTAAGCAACATCCTTCACTAGTCTAGTTTCGTTGACTACTGTGACCCCTCAAAATCTGTCCGACTTTTAGACGATTTTCGACGACTAATGCCAGGTGTCGGTGGCAGCACGTGGAGCAGGCTCTGCTGGCAGCCAGGAGAAAAATCTTCTCTCATTGTCCTACGGTAGCCCGCTAGATCATCAAGTCATTAATGGTGTCTTTCCGCCTTGTATCCCTATTTCCAGCAATCCCAAAAACTAAGCCGTAAAAGATAATGCATTTGATCGCAAGCTTATGCCACACATGAAATAATCAGTCCTCTTGTTTATGCAAATGTTTCATGTTTTAAACTGCAATTAAGACGGCGGAGTCGTCTTAATTCTCTGCGTACGACGTATAAAAGAGACGGACGTAGTCAGTGAGCAATATAATGAAACAGTTTATAGATATCGGTTGACTGGGCAAAAAAACAATGCTTTCGTGCAGCTGTAGACTGACCAAGATAAGACCTTTCGTCTTTTTCAGCTGGATTCTTACTATCTGGATTCGGTAGATATCCTCAGCCTGGTTGGTTCGCTTCATTGGGCGGTAAGTCACCACCACCCTTCGCTTTTATAATTTTTTTCTCTATCACTACATTTTCGACATTTGCTCATCAGTGTTGTTTTGACGTACTCTAATCCATCTTGATAAAAAATGAAACATATGCTTAGTGTGATTTTCACAATTATTAGAATGCTTTCAGTACTGAAAATGAAAAAAGTTTGTGGAGCACCGTTCCAGGAATCCTGCCCAATCCCTGGAATCCATCTGATAGAAGACAACTTGGAGACCAACTACCTGCTAACAGTCTCACCTTCCAGTCTTACTGGAATGCTGGACCATGGTACGCGCGCGTTGGAACGGTGCTTAGCTTTGTTTTCAATGGACTTCTGTTACCGCACAATCGCTCAGATATTGGAATAAGTCACAGTCAAAGCTCAGTTCACCAAAGTAATTTCCATGAACTTCTCACATTTAAAGCGTTTTTAAAGGATAGAAAACATCACACATTGCGCTGTCGTGGTTGCGAGATGCAGAGTGATATAACAGTCACTTAGTTTAGGAGTGGCATGGCACCAGAATCGCACACCATAAGGAGGATATACCTTTTGGAAGTGAGGCAGTCACAACATTCTGAGCAACTTTGAAAGTGAAGCAGCAGTGCTTTAAAGAGCACCGGCGAAACGTTTCCTAACTGCCATATTATTCGCAATAATTTATCGAGCGAGAATCAGTCAGAAAAATTTTTTGTGCTGGAGAAGAGTGCGGTTAACACGCTTTCCTAGTTCTAATGGGATATGCAATTTCACATTTTTGCAAGAATGCGTACAGATTGGCAACACAGAGCTAATATAAATCACATATCGTATGTATCCAGTCACATAAAGTACAATTACAAGTAACTCGTCAGCTGATTATCGAATACGTTAAACAAGCTAAAACTCCGCTGCCTAAGAGGAAGACGGTATTTAATAGATGATCTACAAAGGAAAGTCAGGAAAAACTAGTTCACCGGGAAAGATGGATAACAGGCGTGGCACATTTCATATCAACAATGTTTCAGGATAAGACAATGTGCTCTAATCAGCATTAGCATATGCTGCCCCCCCTCCCCCCCCCCCCCCCCCACACACACACACAAATACACTGCGCACCACTATTAGCGTACTTAAACTAAAACGTATTTTGAAATCATTTTAGGAGTAATGGTGAACGAATAAAAACAACAACCTTTAGGAAGTACATTTTTCTTGCAGTGACTATGCCGCTTTCTAGAAGCACAAATGCCAGCTCGCAGGATGGAAGTACAACGATGCCTCACGTATTATCATCGGACACAATGTCCACTACTTCTAGACGATTTCAACAGTCATCGCCACTCGCATATCTAAAGTTTCCGCTATAGAGAGTGAGATCAATACAAAAAGTTTTTCTAAAGTGATTGGAAATATACGCTAGAGTCACTTCGACATCAGCTATTTTCTCTGCCAGTCATTAAAATCAATCGGACTATTCGCCGACTATTCATTCTGAAAGAGGATTACACTGGTGCGTAATAGGGCCAGTTTTCCCAACCTTCAATTTCCTGTTTGATATGTGCAGTGAATAGCCACAAAGCATGTTCAGTGATTGGCATCACAATCGCGTTTGTTGACTACCTAGAATTGTTGATGTTGCATCGCACTAATGGAGAGGGGAGATTTCTTTGCCATGCATGAATTAGAGTTTTGCACTTTTTACGATACTCATTTCGAGAATGCAACGTTTCTTTCAGTGGTTTTTGGGTTTCTTCGAACTTCACCTTTAAAAATTCAGCAAAAAATTCGAATCCGCCCATCACGGTGCATCAGCTTTTTATTGCTATTGGAGCATTTGTCGAAAATCTAGTTTGCTCAGTAAAATTCTGAGTTTTTAAAGCTTCAAAAACCTCTTCGAATGATGAGAACTCTCCTCGTCGTTAAGCAATGAAAAATGCTAATTAATCATATGATACATTTGAACGAATTTTTTATCGTAGATGTTGCATTCTGATGTGTTTCATCCTCGCTCCTTTCATTTTTCCGGAAATTTTCAGGAAGAGCTCGAAAATTATGCTATTAAATATATAAAACAACGACAGCAACCCATACAAGGATTATGTTATTTTTCTGACACTTTGAGCGCTCTGCAAAGATCCTCCGAGGGATAATGTGAAATGATTAGTTGTCTAAAAAGTTATCCAAAGTCTTGGGAAATATTTCCGACCTCTCCAAGATGATATGTCCTCTCCAAGATGATACGCCTCAAAAAATGCATATTTATAAACTTTTAGCTGAAAAACCCTGAAAATTAGATTCATAGACGCTTCCTAGGAGTTCATTTTCAAACAAACCGAGCGTGATATGAGGGAAACTTGGAACTTGCCCTCACAGACGCCTCTAAAAATGCATATTTATAAACTTTTTGCTGAAAAACCCTGAAAATTAGATTCATCACGATGCACTGGACTAAAAGTTCGTGACTAGCATCAAGTGCTGGCAGTTTTGTCGTATAGACAGGAATTTTTAATAGGGAAAAGCTTTCTTGAAGTATAAATGTTACATGAGATTGTTCGTGGATGGAAGGCCACAATAATGTTGAAAACTGAACCCATTGCACCAGTACTTGGGTCTGATAAAACTCACCGTAGGCAACACAATTTCACGGTTATGGAAGCGCTGTACGAAGCTGGAAGAAATTTCACTGTTGTGAGTCGTTACCATAAAAAAATGGGAGAGCAACAGGGAGATTTGGAATTCGATTGTCGAAAAACTAGCCTTCAAACCTGGGAGCAGATACACCATGTAACCAGCGAGACCTGTTTGCGAAAACTCATTTTTAATTAAGGCTCTTCGGCTACGCGGTGATTAGGAAACGCTGAAAAGATGATTATGACCGCGGGAACAAGAAATAATCAAGCAGATGAACTTAACAAGCAGTCTAGGCACATAGTCGACCCATTAGAAATAGTGAGCGGGTAATGGTCAGTCAGCTGACAAGATACCAAATATTACAAATTTCCTGGCGGTTGAGAAACTATGTCAGCCATCGCCTGATGAGAACGTCACAGATGACAGGTAAGACAACTCAAAACGCACTGGACGCTTATCTTTCAATTTAGCACTCAATCAAGTGGTCATTGCATACGAACGCATCTACAAAACTGTGTGCGGTAGGGTATAGAAAAACACGGGGAACACACTCAGGCAAATGCACCTGAGCACAAATGCACAAATAGTTCGATTACAGAAGTTTGATATAAGCGCTGTTGCTGTTAAGTCAGGCAATCAGTGGGTGTCGATGTTTCAGCTAAAACAACCACAGTGATTCAGTGCTCCTTGTGGGTATGTACAAACGCGACAGTGACGACAGCTGCATCGAGTACGTCATCCCAATAATCTTTCTACGTGGACCAGGTTTTGCAGCTCAGCAAAATGACCCACCTCAAATGAAACGCCCTCACATTGAGGCCCTGCAAATGAAATCTAAGATCTACTAAGCACCACCGCCGCCTCAATAGTGATAGTGACTATAGATTAAGAAGTTTCAAACCTAGGGATTATAACCCAGTGACGATGACTTCGGAATTTCATTTCTTCGTTGAGCAATCGAAAAGTTCATTCGCAACTCGGCGGAAACCAAGCGTATCGTCAAAACGACAGATCGCTGCGAAGAAATAACGGCGATGCGGAGCCCCGATTGTAAAATTCTTTTCAAAATCAAAATCGAAGCCTGGCCATTCGGTTGCTATCAATACTGTGACAATAAGCCAATATAGAAGTATTCTTGGGTGAACACGTTAAAGCTGGACCAGTTGGTTATCTTCAGTTCATTCCTTCATCACATACGGGGAAGCTTACTGCCACTTTTAGAAAGTATTTTACCAAAAAGTATGTCATAGAGATCAACTCACCATTTACGTGGAGAACAGTGAACACTTCTCGAAAGATATAAGCGCGAAATGGCCAGGTGCCTACTGGAAGATGTTTATTTTCAGACTAATGGATAACTTACTTGATCCCAGTTGACAAAATAGAGAAGAAAAGAAAAACTCAGGAATCTGAAAGTGAAAATTGGGATGCGGTCATAAGTTCTCAGTTTTGGAAGGAAAACATATGAATTTCGGCCATTTTTCCTTAGTCCCGATTCAGCTGAAAAGTTAGCACAGTCTGATGTGGCCCAACAATTAAAGGTGAGAAATGCCACTGGAATCCTCAAAATGCAAAAACCTCAAAACCCCTTTAGGTCAACCAAGCCTTCTGAGGTTGTGAAAGCAGTGACTAGTATCAAAGCTGCAAGTTCAACAGGAAATGGTTCAACGGCAGTGAAAGGTATGTTCATGAGTCTTGTCACAGGGTGATCCATCTAGCGTATATCCAAGACGCTTCCATAGCAAGATTCTCGAACTTACAATTTCTTCTGGTATATAAAGTCTTAAGAATGCGGAACTTCGTAGTTAAAAACCGTTCGTTATTTAACTGACAACTTTCTAAACATTTTGCAAATGCTCAGAGTTTTTCGAAATCACAAGTATGTTCTCATTTATTGCGCTTTTCACACTGTTAGGAAATCGCGTTCGTACTACAGCGACCTATTGTTCCTGTGTTACCTATCACTGCTTCTCATAATCTAACCAGTACATTCCACTAATAATAATGTAGTTACGAGTTTCATAAGTGCGGTTATTGTAGAGAGCGTCGCTCCTTAGGGTCGTACAAGTTTTCTCGTCAGTGATGGAAGAGCGTATGTGCTCAAAAAGTACCAATTTTTGCTACGGAGGGTGGCGGAATTTCAAAACCAGTTCAAGCGCATTTCCCACTGTTCGCATCACATTTTACGTTCTGTTACATATTGGCATTTGGTGAAAGTGTTTCTTTTACTCAACTGAACCGTGCTAATGTCAATTCCTCTGGCACACGCTGTTCTGATTCTTTTTCGTGGCAAATTTTTGAGGGCAGATGCGAACAGAAATGAACCCATTTCTCAAAGAGACTTGCAATTTATACATTCAACAGACTACACCTAAACTGCTTTACGTTTCAAGTGGGTTGCCTTCATTATTGTTCATTCCAAGTTCAAATTCATGTATATATATATATAAAAAATGTATATATATATAAAGCCCGGCATATATAAAATGTTAAATATATAATGAAGGCTATATGTATAATGACATTTTATACTATATATACTATACCGGGCTTTTTTATATAACATATATTTATTTATATTTATGTTTGTATTTACATTTATATTGGTATTTATACTTATATTTATATTTATACTGAGGAGTTGATGTTGTATAATTATTCATACATTGTGAGTACAATAAATAAACTGGAGCAAGGGTTTTTTGAGTTTTTTTTTGCTCATAATCAGTACACTTTGCGTCAACGGTCACCCATTTCGCGTCAACATTCACACAAGTTTTTTTCTATGTGCATATCAAGCTCGGCTATTCCAATGATCTGGTGAAAACCTCCATATTATAGAAATTTGCAGTTTCAATCACAGCGACGACACCACCAAAACATCGACAGTAGCGTCCTCGCTCAAATACGATGCTGCTGTAAATATTTAGCCCCATACGCAATGTTTCGCAGCACCTCGTATACAATAAAGTGCTTTTGTGAGCATATGTTCAATGCTACAACTGTCTGAGTAATGATCGACTGCGCAAGGTACTCCACCATGAGCTGACTTGTTTATCAGTTGTTATCCGCAGATGGCAACATTCTCTAGCCGGTGAGTGGCAGAAGTGTATCGTCCTCAACCTAGCAGATGTGATCGTAAGAGCCCATGAAGCTGTCCACAACACGAAAATCACTTTTATGACTAAGCATGCAAGGCGCAACTGGTAATAATGATTTACCGTAATAAAGGAAAGTATGTGGTGATTAGAATGCATATTGCATAACATAAAGCGCATATTTTCATCAAAAATCACAGAAACTGTCTGCAGTCAATCCTTAGCAAATTGCGGTTCACGCAGGCAAAGAAAAGCAAGTTATAAGGTCTGCACAAACAACTGAGTTATTCATAATTTCCACTCTGCTGATTGCATCATAACAGTATGGTTTCCTTCAGTGTGCATTCCATCTGTTTCGGATTACAGTGCAACTATGCCATATGTGAGCATACTCCATCGGAAAAAAGCACATATATTGCATTATGACACTAAACTTTCGTTGGATTCTTCAAAAAACGAAAGAAGCCTGGCTACGATGAATCCACTTCATTCATCTTGCATTTCGTTTGAATGCATCACGTTCTTCAGCACTTTGCTGGACACTTCTACATTATGAATTCGATTTCACTCATAGAGCGTTTTATTGTGAGGAGACGCTCCGCATGCTGTCCCGAATTCAATTTGCATCGAAAGGAGGAGGCGGCTACAACGCCTAGATTGAATTTTGACATGAAGATTCGATTTACTCTTCAGATTTTATTCGTCGAGCTGCTGTCATTATCTGCTGGTGCGCCTACCTTCGAGGTCACTGCAGCCAAGACAGCGCCATTGCGCACATTGATTGATGTTGTTGATCTTTTGAAACGTACTTTAGCTTTTGCAGACAATGCAAAAGCAACTCGAAAGCAGCTGCTTATTTATGATTTGCTTCCTTCGCATTTGCGCCGTAGAAAATTTGCAGTTATGCATAGTATTTATTAGCGACGGCAAGATCTTGTGCAGAAAATCTTCAGAGAACTCGAATTCTAGCTTCAAATGAAATACCCATCCCCCCCCCCCCCCCCCCGGAATACTAAAAACCAGCTGGGGCATTACTCCACTTGCTACGAGACGTGATTAGGATTGTAAAACGGATCCACCTTACCAATTCCTGATGACATAACCATCGCTGACAGCCTCTTTCTCCATACTCTAATGTAATCGTCTAACATAATCGTAAGAGGTCAGTTTGGCCTGATAAAATAAAGGGCCATGGAGGATTTGCAGCGAGAACTGCCATGCAGTTTGTGTGTTGCTAATGTACTGTTATTTGCTAATGTAAGAGGTACTAATGTAAGAGGTAAGAGGTACTCTTACGCTAATGTTGCTAATGTAAGAGGTACTCTTACGCTGTTATTTCACTGGAAACGAAGAGACGAATGTGACGGATGACACGCTATATGCTCACAATGTCCACAAGTTCCATTTATCATGTCCTCACTTCTCGCTTCCTCAGCTATGGCTTCATAGACCTTATTTAGCCACAGTCCTTAAACGTCAGTATCACATGAAGAAAACTCCCCAAAACTACTTTCCACTTCAGGAGTTAATGATGATTCCCGTGGCCCAACATAAACTCATCAAAATATCGCACAGCAATCAACGATTCCTGACAAAACTTGCCTGTTGCAGCTCTCTTCTCGCATTCGTATCCAATTTAACCAGTAAGTTATCGCTCCAATGCACTTTACTAAATCTTTTCTAATTTAAGAGTGTGTAGGATTCTCTTTCTTCACATGATGCAGCATGAAAGAATGCATATAATCGTGTCATTTATGGCAAATCCAACTGTAGCGTTCGGTCTCGAAACCTAAAGAAATGTTTGCTTAAAAGCAGACATGACATAGAGCGATTATTCAATAATAATGCTCAGAAGAAACGTATAAGCTAAAAAAACTGGGTCGGTTGGATGATTTGGGATAAACAGTCACTCAAGAACTCACATTTTAGCGGAAGTTAAGCGCAGAAAGGGAAGCGTAGTTTATTCGCTATTATAACGACACAAAATGCTAAGTTGGTCGGTTCGAGAATCGATCACTAGCGAAGTTAGGTGGCTTCAAATGGTTTCAGCAGGCGGATCTGTTCAACCGTCGAAGCATTCTGTCGAGCTATGGTGCACGACGTCAATTAGAAGGGCGTTGGCAATCTTAGAGAGGAATACAGAGTGAGTAACCATGCCTGGGCGCGTCCGTTCTTATGTGGTTTCTTACCAGCCGGCCCTTCATCCGAAAGTTATCGTGCTGATGAGAACGAACCCACTTAGAGTTTCTCAATGCGTTCATTCCCACTCTTCAAGGCACTGTTGATTCAGCTGAGCCGTTATCGCGCTGGCTTACTCATTGCTTCTCTACAGCTTTTGATATTCTAAGTTGGCACCATTGTTGCCAGTTTTTTAAACATAACAGAAATTATCACAGACAGTCATATAGGGAACTCCAACAGCTCACTAGCTCAACCAAAAATTAATCAATTTCACGATCGACGAATAAGGATATCTGCAGCAATTAATGGCGCTCTGATGATTCTGACGAGTCAGTACAAATTAAAGAAGTGGTCAGCTTAGTCCCAAAGGCAAACGAATGGATCAGTTCTGCCCATTCCTACGGAATAATAATTCTGTGATGCACGATTCGGAGTTCTTTCTGGTCATCCCGAGAAGCCTCTCTTGTCGAGGGTCCGCAAACTCTCAGTGTTGTCAATGCGGATGCGAAGCGATTCTCCATGTATATAACCATCCGGCCTTGGTGCTTGCTGTAGACGACCTAAATGACAAAGTCGGCGGACATTCCAACATGTGGTACATTAAAGACATTGTTGAAAATGCCCTTTGCAATGGGTTCAGCTGCAGTAAATGAGGGCATCAAATGTCACACCCGACACAGCGGTTACAGCGATCCTGTATCTTTTACTTGCGAAGCAGACCTTGCCCACTCTCCTTTCTCTCCTCTCTCCCCTCCCGCACGTTTGAAGTGTGTTCAGGAGATTTGCATGACAAGTCAACACATGAACAGAACCAGCGGGCTGCTCTGCCACTCCGCGCGGCAATTCTGCTCCTCTCCCCTGCGCCCACCCCCACTGCCATTCCGAACTCATTGAAGAGTGTCGTTCACTGATACACCCTTCCATAAATCCACAGCCGTATCAGTACAGAACATTAAGATAAGAGAGCAGCATATGATTCTGTGCCACTAGTAGGAATATTTTTACTGAGTATTGGAATAAGTCTTCCTTTCACACATGAAATGCTTAATCGATGCAGAGGCACAGCTCCTTCGACGTAATCTGCACGTGCACAAAGTCGGCTTCACGCAATTGCGAACGAAAAGTCGGTAGAGAAGGTAGAGAAGGTAGAGCAATATGGAATTCAATGTTTTTTTTACTCATTTGTTGGTTTGAATGGCTCATTTTCTCAACAGAACTCTATCAGTTCAAAGGTTCAGTTTTTTCCAGGTAACAATAAAGGATCCCCAGCATTCGAGTTCTTTTCACCGTGATTCAAGTGTTGGCTGGAAGGATTCTTTCTTCCTTTGCAAAACTAATTTCAAACGTGAGAACCATGGTGTGTAAGCTGTGGAAATAGTCATTCTTCGTGTTTTGAGGTGTTCGTCATATTTGCTTATAGGCATACTGACGAACAACTGGCTTTATACAGCTGAAGTACTCAAATATTACGTGTTTCCGAATCGTAGCACGAATTTTGATGATCCGACGAATCAGCCTGTTTACTTCAAAAATGCAACTTTCGGACCGTGGTTATTTTGCTGGCTTGATCGTAAGTTTCTGTCATTGTACACTTATCACTTTGCTCCTATAAGTTTGATTCGAACGCTTCAACAATGGCAGCATCCGTAATTCTTGAAAAACTGAAAGTTTATATATTTAAATACTCTTCTCAATAGGCTTCAAAATGAGATAGTTGCAAATAAACGATTTACACACAAAACATCACATCCTTGCGTTGCTATGTTAACCTAAGCAGATATGTGTTCACCTGGGCACGATAGGTTCATGTGCGTCGACGTGCTCATGTCCGGTGCACTCAGTTTCGAGTCACCTTGTGCACTTGAAGAAGTATGCAGTAATGTAGACAACGACATGCTAATAGTAATGTAAGCTTGCTTATTACAACAACATACCTCTAAGAGAAGAAATAACGTCATGCTGCACGTTATTTAGATACCAGAGGTAAATAGTGGGAGTTTGTTGATAGGTCATCAGACTGCGCCTAGGCCTGTTCTTCGCATCAATTCCAGTTAATGTGAAGTAGATATCCGTTTTCATGCTGATGCACTGAAAAGTTTTCTTGTTACAGCTGTCAGCGAATTCCACTGCAGCAAAGTTGATTATTTCTCTGTGGAAGAGCCATCGGATGTTACAACCTCAGTTGAGAGTAATTCTTTAATTTCTTCATTTGGAAGTAGTACTGGTTTCCAGTTCTTTCCCTACAGATATGTCTACTAGAGCCCTCAGCTGAAAAAAGATGGTGACTTCATTTCCGAATGCTGATAGTACTGCAAGCTTGCTTTTTACAAAACCATCTGCCCTCGCCTCGCATTCATCTTTTATGCGACCTGATTTAAGTTATGCAAGCGGCATAAGAGGTCATTCAGTCGTTTATATGAAGTGTCTTCCGGCGCTCGCCGTTAACCGCCAGTCCTCCGCCGCCTTGTAGGGAATATGGCGATTAAGAAATCCCCCGCCTCCTCTCCAGCCCTGGCGTTGCCGCCATCTTTATGAGGGATCTTGGAAGTGTGAATTCTGCCGTCGGAAGCTGAAAAAAATTCCCCATTAAGTTACAGAACATGAGGAAACTGTGTGATGCAGTGCGATGAAATGAGAAATGCTGAAAGGCAAACTGGCGCACATGTGTCATCAGAGAAACAGCGGTTTATCGTGTAGAATATCGAGATAATATGAACACGGTCTGGATGCACAACGGAAACCCTAATGTGAATTGGAAATATGTCTTGAATGCACGGAAGCATCTGCCGAATATCAAGAAGCTCTGGGATATGGCGTGAATGCAGATATATATAATGTACATGGTGCTCAGGAGAAAACCAGTTGCAGCAGGGGTTAAACACTGTGCTTTCCTCTAGCCTTCTTAGAAAATCTCATCTAACAATAGTGGGATATGCAACAATTCCGTGAGAGGGCATCTGCTCTCCGAGATTATCTCTTCCTTTCCCTTGTTGGGATCCTGAGAACTCAAAACCCTCTGATTTATCGCGAGGCGGAAGGTTTTCCCGCTCTTGCAGGGGTGTGATCCATCGTTTCAAATAATGGAGATCCACGTCGTGGGCAAGTAATTCCAAACACCATTGTGTCGGAATGAGTGCTTGCTAGTCGTTAAGACAGTCAGTTACCAGTTCAGTAGAGCTGAATGAAGCGCCGTCACAATCCTCTCTTCATGAATTCTAATTCCCTCCCTACTCCTTGCTTTGATGCCAACCTTTGACGCTTTCTTTGTTTCTTCCGAGCTCTAGTTTCCTGCCAATGACTGACTTTATTGATTGGGGGCCCTGTTGCATCTTTTTAATGGGTGTCTATCTATATTCTTTAAAAGCAGGTTGCTTTTAAGTAGTGCCTATTCGAAAAAGCTTTAACAATAGGTATTAACGCGAGAAATTGTTGCAGAGAAAATGGTCTCTAAAAAAGTGTTTGATTTGTTGCTTTAAACAAATCATTCAGTGGAAAGATAGTTGCAGGATCGGTGAGAAGATCATTTTTCTTCATGGTATCGGGGCTTGCCTCGATCTCTTGGGCGTTGTTAGCATTACGGCTTGTTGTTTTCGCCGGTATCCCTATCGTTCTCTTATGTGCTCGTCGCTTCTCCACATTTTCTGTGGTATCACAAATTCATGGATCCTTTTTCTTATGCGTTTTCCATACAGATGATACCGTTTTTTAGGTAAAAGAATGGTAGACTTATCCGCTTTATGGAACTTTTCCAGAAGTTTATAGGTGAAGTTTTGCACATTTTCAAGGCGAAAGCCTGTAGCCAAAAAATCTCACTGAGATTTCTAGATTTGTTTTTCATTTGCTCCATTAACCTCTTGTGTTTTGATGATATCAGAAATCTTGCTATCACTGCTTTTCTTGTTGAAGCCCCATATTGCAGTTCATTTCTCAGGTCTCCGATCTTATGAACATTTCCCTATATCGCATTTACGAGGGGTTTAGTGGATAGGAAGTACTGATTTGTGTTATGAGTGACATTCAATCTTAGAATGCTTACAGGGATGGCGAATTTTGCATGCATTATTGTCTATATGTCAGCGGTATCGAAAGAAGTTGGCAATAAGCAGTACCCGGCCACAGAGATGGATGATCCGCTTTTCCACTACTCATATGGCTATTCGTTCATCATGCTCAAGGTAGAGACAATTCAAAAAGCTAATTAAATGAAACGAGTAGTGCATCAGTTATGATTACTTGGAAAAAAATGCTGGAAATATCGGTATTTCTCATGGATTTCTTTGTTCTTGATTTTGCCGCGTTTCAGACATCTTTTCTGGGCACCGAGATTGCTGCACTATTCTCAGTTCTTGTTTATATGGCGAAACGTGACGAACGAACGTATAATCGATATCACATAAGGTAACCTTTCCTCTTTCCTTGAATTTTATCATGTCGCAGAAAGCAGTCAACTACATGAAGGATGAACATAAGATATATCGTGTTGAGTTAGCTCAATGAGGTCTGAAGTTTACTCGGTTCTTAACATTTCAGTTTACCATTTTTCAGGAATAGTACGTACGGCGTGATGTGTTTTAGCAAGTTAAATTGCAGGTTTTTGACGGCCAGTTTGAACAACGATCGGCTGAAGAGGGAGTCTTTTATATCAGACCATTATTATGAACATACGCGCTTCAAATGTCTCGAGAGAGCATCCAGGTTCGTTGCCAGATCTGCTAGGCTCCCGCCTATGGAGAAAGTGGTTTTCGCTTTCCGCATGGTTTTCACATTACCCATCACTCTCTTCTTTTGGAAGACAGGAAACGAGGGTTCACTTATATTTGTCAAATTTACTGAAAAGCCGTCTAGCACGAAATGCAAGTAACACCTTCACATCAACTGATGCTTCATATCAGGCCAGAAGCAGCTAATCAAGAAACCATGAACTGACGGGAGTAACTACACTCATGAAACGTCACAAGGTAAAAAAGTTGTTTCGCTCACAGCGCACAACTATTTCATCATTACTATGTATTTCATACTATGAAGCGCTTATCGATAGACGTCAATTCAGGAGTACCTCCATCGATGGGAGTGAATATTCGCACAAGAAGCACGAATTTCATTTACCCAAATTGGTGGAGGAAAGCGACGATCTCAATGCCATGTTCACTGTATGTTCACACGTTCATTAGCCACAATCCTGCATCGCTGAAAAATCGCATCAATTTCTCTCGTTCTTTCGTTTCCTCTTGTACACCTAGCACCTGGTTTGGAGGCAAATCCAACTTTTAAGAAACTCATTCATCGAACGGCTCGATAGGGTGGAATTTTTTGGTGCACAAAACGTAACTCTCATTGGTCTTGCTACTGCGGCGTAAATGCTGCAACCACTGTATCAGGAGCCGGTGTTGTGTAGACGATGCAAAATTCAACGTTCCTTCCAACTTCCGACTGCCAGATATTTGTCTGTTTATTCCGTTGGATTTTCTTATTAATCTCTACTTATTTCTCTGTTCTTTAACTATTCAAGCCATGGATGCTAGTGCAAACCTTGGTGTTTATTTATTTACAGCACCCATCGCTATCATCAATCTCACCAAGAGTGTCATCGTCAGTCGGAAGTCGAATGAACAGTTCCTTCTCAAGACCGCCCTTGTACCGCGACAACCGTACCACATATTCAAGCAGTTAGCGTCCCCTATGAAATATGGATATTGGGTTTTTGCAATGAGCTCTTCATAAAGCAGCTACATTTTTTCACGTATGTTATATGTGACGCAGAGCAACGCTGACCTGATATTTGCATGAGGTGAGGTTTTCGAAGAGACTTCGGATTCTGTTGAGGGACGCTCGCCACTCGCGATTCTCATTCCGTTTTTGGTCATGCACTGTATTCAGAATGCTCATTTAGACCACCTACATACATCTTATAGACCACCTACGAGCGAACTGCTGATGCATTGGCGACCACCCACCAGACAGAATCTGCGGTTTGGGTGGTCACGCTTTTTAAACTGATACAGCAGAAAGCGTTTATTGGGTGGCCATTTTTACTTTGAAACTGTTATAACAGACCACCTACGTACAACGCTTCGGAAGTGCTCGCGCAAAATCGTTAACAGTTCCCATCAAAGCCGAGCGTCCACTTCGAAACCAAGAGTTCGATCCACATGTCAACCGGGCCACACGCACTTTTGAAATAACTCTTGCCAACGAGTAATCTATAGCAACCTCCCTGTCGAGACAACTCCAACACCGCACATATCGTGCACAGAATCGACGCACCGCCCTTAATGCGAGTACATCTGCTTGATTCCTCCAACCTCTCACAACACAGAACCTTCACTTCCATTCTGTTTACTAACAGATGGTTTTGCATGTCCCCAGTTAGCATCTTTTCAGCTAATTATATGGTTCACAAGCTATTATGTCCTATAATGCTTAGGGGTGTTTGCCGTGCAGTATGAGTAACAACACCCCACCTTTGCAATAACGAAACAAATCTTCACGACTACCCCATTCGTACTATTTCATTCTATAGGAACTGCAGCCAAACTTTATTTGCACAAAAACACTAATTTTAGTTAACCTAAATCGTTTCCCGATAATTCACTTGCATTACTTTTCGACAGTAAATCTGGCACTACATCTGCTCACAATGAATCTTCGGATATTATCAGTAGGTAGGGGTCGATAAAAGTTCTTTTCCCGATGCAGTAAGTGTGTAACATCTACTGTGGAAATGTGGCGAGCAAAGTGGGACTGTTTATTACGATCAAGGATTCTAACATGTACAATCGTAGGAGTCAGGAGGGATATTGAAACACCTGCGCATCTTATTCTCTACATTCTGATTTCACAACTAGGAATGAGAGTTAAGAGACTGCTGATTTGTGGAATCAATTAATGACGGTGACAGACCAGTCGACGAAGATTCATACAAAAAGTTACAATTCGTATAGGCTTCACGTTGACAGATACCCGAGCTTGCAAAAAATGAACCACTGCACAGCCAATACTGCCGCTCTCTCGAGTAATGGTTATGCAAAAAATATCGCTCAAATATCGAACACCGCCCTAAATAGGTTTCTTGCTTAAATGTTGTGCGCGAAACACACGAAAGACCTCAATCTCATGATATTTTCCACTCAACCTAACTTTAAACAGTTCCAATTTAAATTTCTTGATCCCTATTATATGAGAAACAATAACAGAAATCAGACAGTCAACATTGTAAGATCGTAGCAAAACTATCGTCGACCCTCTGAAGAAACAGGCTTAGCCCGACTTCTCCAACTTTGCCAACTATACCAAAGAAAACGAGACTTCAAGAGTTGTGAAACGGCTCAACGCCGATCAGAAACAAATAAATATCAGAAGGCCGCCGTTCGTCACGTCACAACAGCAAACACACTGAACAATGGGCAGACGTATAGAGAAACAACTGGAGAACTTGTCTGAACGGCTGTTTCGTAATAAGCAAAGAGGCCTCGATTATATTCGGTGAAATCGGAAAAGGAGCCATCAAGCAAGTATCAATCAGCAAGCGAGCAGCTTTACTCAAAAAGGAGAAACTCTCCCTCCATTTGTTTTCCTCACTTCAACGTTTTCGGCGCAGTCGATAGTGAGAGCGTACTTGTTGCTTGACGTGGCGTTTTACTTGTTTCGTTATGAGCACGCCCTGCAGCTACAAACGAAAACACGCATAGCACCGCGTAGCAGATTTGATCGGCCTGTAAACACTTTCACTTACCAACGGCCTTTCAGTCCAACCACTTCCGCCGGAACAATACACAAAAAATGTCCATTAATAACCGCAGTCTAATAAAATGCCCATCTTGCTTGAAGTTCGACAGAAATATATGACTGATAGGAACGGCAATCTACAAACGCCATCAACCAATTTCAAACCACCTTACAGCCCTCCTAATATACCAAACTTGTTAGCCCTTTAGTGTTTGAACACTGTTTCTAAATTCAATTCGTGTTAGTGGAACAAGTCTGAGATGAATGTGACTTTAAGCGACGCAATAAAGCGAGCGCATCTGTCCCACTTAGGTGCAAAAAAAGAGCAAATTTGGGGGTAATACAGAGTGGTAAACATTCGAGATCAGATTAGCCAAGAAAAAGCCAAACTGGGATGCGCAATGAAAGTGTAAGAGGACTTTTGAATGCCCATTTACAATCATCAGTGAATAAAGAAGACAGAAAGATTATCCAAAGACCTGTCGGGAAAGCAATGAAGATGAAAGGGACGATATCGGAAATGAGTCTTCGTCGCATCCATGAATAGGCTAACCTATTTCCATACAACATAGACCGAGGTGGAACATTAGCGAATTAGAAAAATGTCACAATGCTAATGACGGTAAACGAGCAACCGACTTTTCAATGAAAGGCGAAATTCAACAGAAACTACTAAAACCCAGCCAAATTCAACCGAAAAATTCAATTGTTTTCGAACGAAAATTGACTACTAGATATTAATTTCACCTGCAGGTCTAAACAACCTTTGATCGCTTACACCTCTACCGGAGACCAACTTGCAGTGACAGCGGTGACCCCCTAGCAATTCAGGAACGTGTCTGAATGTTTACAGACAATAGTCGGAGTAGCATTTTGGTGGGTCAAGAGAGTTCCGCTCGGAAGACGTAACTGTGAACATGACCTAATAATGAGATAAGGACTCAGAGCCTTCAGAGTAGTTGTTTTGCTTGTATTGGCAGCGTTCAGAAATTTAGTGGCTTTATTAATCCTACCCAAGGGCCCGTCTAGCATTTGCGTCTCACTGCGAGTACACTGTCGTCTCTTAAACTTCGTCCTTGAAAACTGCCATGAGGCCTGAATATTGGTCCGAGCATTACTGGCAACTTAAGCGGCATTCTTTACTGCTGTAAGCTTTCGTGACGTATCCCAACCATATTATGAAGCACACATCTTGATAACTTAATTTGTAGAACATTTTAAACAGGAGCAACACCTTGCCCAGGTTTGTTTAATACAACTACTCTCGACATTTCAACAAATAACGTGGGTAAAGTCGATCATGCTTAATTCAAAAAAATAAAGTAGTAGCAAAGAACAGTTTTTCAAATCATTTCATAGCGGAGACACGCTCGCCATGTATATATTATTCAGCCATGCAGTGCGACTCTACAGCTTCACATCAAGGAACAGCTACCAAAGTGAAATAAATATGGCGTGCGCAGTTTCTTGAGAAAGCGATCATACCTTAACGAAACGTAGCGAATAAGATGCCCTTGCACCTCGAAGTGACGGTGAATCATTAGCAACTAGCACGTCTGATGCAGCTTCGATCACTCAATCCCCCTCATATCGACATAATGCATTCAAATCGTTGTCTTCTGGTGCAGAAGCGATAGGGTCACCAACATCCCTAATGCGAACAAGCGCAGGAGATGCACCACCCACAACCAGTCGTGAGTACAGAGAACTCGAACCGTTCTCCGAATGCATTACTTCTGCGCCGAGTGCATTCAGCGAGAAGCATACAGAGAAAACACGATGCAAAGTCCATGCAATTTCACATGCCTTAAACGGTGACCACATCACAAAACAACATCACTGCACGAACATACGTCAGATACTTACATTCCTCCTCCGATATTTACAGCAAACAAAGGAGATTTCGAATACATCAATACTTTCCTATTCAGTCATACCTGCAGCTTTCGACAGCTCGAGAGAAGGTGGGCGTTGAAGAGAGTTCTAGAGACTAGGGCAGGAACTGATTAAAAACCGGCACGTGGCTCGCTTCAAAGAACTAGGAAGGGATTCGTGACTTCTAGCAATTAAAGTTTAATGCACTGCCACCGCTTGTAGTGATTACGGAAGCTAAGCTCTCGACTATTACCAATCACAGCCTGAAGTGATGAATACCATACAACTTTGCCGCTAGAACTGGACCAAGTATTATGGTCCTTTTAAAGATGAGCAAATAAATGAAAGACATATGACGGCGGAAACACTTACCATTTGTGACATATACCGACGCTGGACCAATTCATTCTTCCTGCGATCTGAAAAATCCACTAACCGGATCCACTTGAAAGAGAGCGGTGAGAGAGTGAAAAAAAAGAAAGAAAAAAAGCAGCAGTAACCAGATACTGAACAAGACTTCAGTGAGCAATAATGCCACGTTTAAAGGAGTAAATTATTCTACAGTTCCAAATACTAATTGGTCAACAGTTTTCGTTGCTTTTTCAGTAATGCCGACACTTGCTTCATGATCGTGTTACTTCACTTCGACCTTTCCTTGCAATAAAAAAACACTGTCACAGGAGAAGCTTCACTACTGGAACTGTTTTAGTTGCTGGCTTCAAATATTACTTTCGTCAGGGGAAGAAGAGCAATCACAACTGAGTGCCAAATCATAATCACACCAACAACCCATCAGCGATACTCCTTCGCAAAGAAAAATAAAGCTTACCTGAGGAGTGCCGATGCGTTCTTCAACAGTTAACAATCGAGGAATTCAAAAAATACTAAACTGCACATCACGTTAAGGACGATACTACATCTACTTATTAGACTGAACAGAAAATGCGGCACCAGCAACTTCATCGGAAGCTCGGACGTCATCAAATAACGTTTCTTCCATGATAAAGTTCTAGATCGCAGTCGCCGCATAATAAAGGGAAAAAACGGCTGTGCTCACCGTATTCTTCGAGGACGAAGATACTGCCTCCGAATGTATTACACTTCTTGATATTGTTCAGTTCGATGAAGTGCTGAAACTTGCTCCAATTCATCGGGAGAAAACTTCGCAAACCCGAAATGTAGAAGCACCGTTATTAAAGATGTAATCATCTTGGGGGAAATCACGAAACATGAAACAGATCTGTTCGAACATTAACATCTTAATAAAGGGAGCATGAGCCCAGCTTAGCGACCTCCACCTTCCCCACTTGATGGAACTCATATTGTACCGGCTAAAAGCTAGTTACCGGGGAGGCACTAAAACTCTACGATACTACTTTAAGTAGCCGTGAGCCAAATACTTCAATTCCACATGTGCGAAAGGAGGAATCCAACAGTTCCCTGATGAATGATGATTCACTACCTGACGATCGGCAAACAGAAGAGCCACTCCATCGATGCGAACTTGAAGCAGACCACCTTGATTGGATTCAGCATCATGGATTGGGAACTCCCCGCCCAAGTCTCTACCTGCAACTGCCACCTTGCCTCTCGCCGCCGCACGTTCCATTGCCGTCTTCATGCACGCATACAACTCTCTGCACTGAATTCACTTTCGTTCGTAAATCGATGACTGATCCAGTGAAACAAATTTACAGGAAAACTGCAAGTGTCAAAGAGGAGAATCTCGGGAATTCTCATAACTGGGTTAATGCTATAACAGACGTGAAAAGCTGAACCTAGATGGGAGGGCACTATGCGGATGATCATATATGGGAAGACTGCAATCGAATACTTTTCAAAGGAACATCTAATTTGAAAATTTATATGTTAGTCAAAACATAATGGAATAAAGTTCATCGAGACCTGTTTACTCGATAAACATTTTAGAAACGACCAAGCTACCTTGGTGCTTTCCATTAGAATAAGACTGTGACAATGTTTTAAAGTGGAGCTGAACTTTGCAGAACCAACCTTTTTAGTATGAAACTTGTGCATATGGACTTTATCTTCATGTCGACGCCATAGACATAACACCTTTGTTTTTGGTGAGTAGGTCATATTGACAAGGCGTTCGTACCACCAACGATCTGTTATCGCACCAGTCACCGCTCGTAGCACGACTGCATCGTCACACACCTAGAAAACACTGGATCGCGTAGCAGATCCCAGATAAATGAGTGGAACACTTTCAAAGATGGTGTACCGATTAGTAAGACAGAGGAAAAACTGCATGGCTCAAATTGACAGCAGCCGATTTTTTAATGTTTTACCCAGGTTCGATAAATGCAAATTTCTAATAAGTAAAGTGCAATATTTTCAGATCGAAAAAGGGCCTCCAGCAATGCGGTGCAGACAGACAAAGTCAGGAGAAGAGATCATCGCCAACTACAACTCAAACTTCTTCTTCACAAAGCTGCCCCGTCAAAAAAGGACTCATATACGTCGAAATGAATGAGCAAAAAATTTTCTTCCTTCATATTATCGTAAACTTGAAATAAACGATTTTCGACAGCGATCACCTACCTCCATAAACATCAGCGTTCCTTGTGCATTCGCTCCTACATGGACAGTGAACGACTGCTTTTGCATAAGACGACTTCCAAGTGGTTTGAGCGGAATTCCGTTTCCTTGCTGAAATCACATAATTGCATTGCGCAATACACTTCACTTCTGATCAAATCATACCTGTTCAAGAGCACTGTCCAGCTGGATTACAGAAAAATTCTCACCTAAACATCGTTAAAAATATTCTATGAACACGACAACAAAAGCGATTAGAAATGACACTGGAAAAAAATACCGTTTGAGGCAAATGATCGAGGAGCTGATTGATTGTTTTCGAGTAGACCAATCCGATATGCGCCTTTCCAAGCAGGCGACGTATTTTCTTAAATTTTAAAAACAACCACTTTCTCATACTGCCTCTCACAGAAAAATACAGAGACACATTTGTATAAAGGGTGACCTGAATGTTTCCAGCTCAGATTTTAGTCAGTGGGTTTTTGAAGATTGCAGGAATAGAAAAACAGTTAACGTCTACAATCGAAGTACCACTCACGATCTTTCTGATCGATATACTGCACTGGTCAATCTAAAACAGATCTCTTGAAGAAAGGCACACCGGCGCTTCCTCTTCCCCTCTCACTCAAAAAGCTATAAAGTTAATAAAAATTATCTTGCGGCTGAAGTAAAATTCACTTCTTACTGCAGATGAAATACTGATCTTTCGCTCTGAACGCCGTACTTTAAACCTTTGCCTAATTTGCCAGAATGCAAACGATCAGTCTGCCACAGAATCAAAAAGTTGCCAGCCGGTCTTAACCGAATTTCTATTTTTAGTGGCAGTCAGATGAATGCGAACCTTCATAAAGGGGGGAAGGATGGGAGGGGGGGGGGGGGAGGAGTGAGTGAAAAAAATGCCCCTCAGAAGTCGAAAAAAATGACTATGAATTCTTATCCCTCCCACCCCTTGAATTCCTACGCAGTTACAATGGTTCAGACAAGATTTTCAATTTTTTCAAAGAAATTCCGTGAATTAGTGGATTTCAGAGAACGTCTGCTGATCATCATCAGCCTACAACGATGATTAAGCTACAAAGGCTTAAAAAAGAAAAACGATCACAACAGCTGCAAACACTGCAGACTTTGTGCAACTAATTGCTCGAAGAATGCCTTTAATGTCGGGGATTTTCTCGGACTATACGATTTCTCTTATAACTGAAACTCATAAAGAAGCACGCCTTGAAATGGGTACACACTAGTATGAGGCTCTCTGTGGCAGACAATGTCAAGCTAATTTTAGGTATCCCCATAGCCTTTCTGCACAATTTCATAAGAAATCTTCACAACGTTCAGGTGCAATCATGAAGTTTTCAGAAGAGATTTCAAAGACAAATTGTTGCACGACAAGAACTTCAATGCCTTTATCACTCCGGCAAATAACAGTCAAACACTGCTATCTTAACGGTTGTCAGTAGGCACGAAACATGGTTAAGCAAGGGAAGACAACGTTTGAAACTATCTTTGATGTGTTTCAAAAATGTCATCAGAGTGAAAGATGGAAGGTTCCTGGCTCTACTATAACGAAATAAATGGTAACGAAATGAACTGGACAGAACTGAAAAAATGGCAAATTCCTGTTGTGCGAATCAACTTCATCTACTCGGATTCAACAATTAAGTTCCGTAATTGATTAGGATCGATTCTCGCCGCTTTGTTTACCGAAGCCTGAGATGTCATCGAACGGCGGAGTTGAAGGATACGAAAATCATCTACAGACATCGAAAGAAAATAACTCGGTGGATAGAAGCCGTGAAATTTTGTTCCGAAAGATACAACGGATCATGACTTGAAATATTTGAAAAATTAGACGTCATGCGTCCGCAGCAAAATTTTTATTATATTGGAACAAGTGAAAAGGGCAAAAATAAGGCTCACCACTGACCTACTAATAGCTTGTTTATGCTACTAATTAAAGTGGCAAAAACCATGACCAACCTGTTGAATCGCCTTCTGCCCGGTACCGCACATGATCATGTAAGCGGTCAGATTATGTAAAAGTGTAGCCAACAGACGATCTTCGTCCAACTCGAGGCGCTTTTTCTCTGATTCCGAGAGTCCACTGTATCGGTCAATCATTTCACACGGCTCTTGGTCCATACCGACGATGTCTCTCTCTTGGGCGACCACATCAAAGAACGCATTTTCCCAAAAGACCATTTTTCGCCATAAAGGATTTTGGGAGGGCACTGGAAAAAAAGCCAGTTTCACTGTGCCGAATACCGAAAAAAAGAAGAAATCGTTGGACAGTATGGCCACTGGAGAATGAAATTATGCAAAAAAGCGTTTCCGACATAAACAAACGATAAAAAGAAATCTTTCAATCAATATGAGGTGAACAGCCAAACGTACATATAAGATCCTGGTAAATATAATGTCGCACTGGTTCCGAACTGTCGAGTGTTGACGCCGACTCCATGAGCAAGGTTCTTGGAGGCAAAGGCTGTAAATTCTCAAGCAAACTTAGAACTTCGAGGAAAAAGACGAACAAGCACGAACTCAAATAAAATAAACGGCTTTCATGTTCCGCAATGATGAGGAATGCATTCTGACATCTCGAGGCGTGCTCCATTATTCTAAGCATCTAACTAAACAACAACGACAACAGCCAGCTAGATGACTGAATGCATTAAGGAGCGATTCCACAAATGGTTCAATGCCATCTGCGGTAATAATTCCTTAAAGGAATACGACTCAACAATAGCAAAGACACTGAACAAATTATTATAGATACCCGTGCGTCGTGAGGAGTTGAAGTTGGAGTAGCCTGCAATAAACGCATTTTGTTCCTGAGCTACATCTCAGAGTTACGTTGTTAATTTATCGATATGCGCAATTCAGCAAGCGCTATCAAGAAAAGAGGTATTACTTCTTGTAAGTGAGATAACTTTATCTACATTGCCGATAAAAATTCATCGAAAACACCAAAATTCTGAAGAAAACGACCACATATATTCGGAAAACTGGGTGAAACCTAACGCGATAATCCCCTTCACTTCATGTTACCACTGCTAAACAAAATGAAATCCAAAGAAAAAGTACGAATGGGATAAGCTCCGATTTTTCGTTGGTTATTAGTAAATCGATGTAAACTAAATCACAAATTATGCTGAAATTCTAGGCTACTGCACTTAAATCACATCGTAAGACATCGCACTTCTGAAAAAACTCAGTTGTAATAAGTTGTGCCGCTACTGTTTCATTACAACATACGCACAATACATCAAGTTTAAGACGTATAGCTGTATCAAATAACTGTTAATAAGTCAACTACGACAAGACAACAAGCCTGATATTCTTACGTTTCCTTACTTATACGTTTATGAAACCTATATAAAGCCTATAAGACACACCGATGAAGGGCCGGAAGATGGTTGCGATGCAACGACTGCATTTGTTTCTGATTTCTCATGCTGATCGAGTTTCGTCGACGAATCGTTGTGTGGGATCGGAGTGGTAATGGTTCGCGACTCATCAGAGATTTGACTTTGTGAGTCCTCACTTTCTGCTTTGCTCTTGACTAGCTTGTTCCCTCCGGTGGCAGATTGCTGTCGAAGAGGCAACGGTCGCGGCGGGAGCGGCGGCGGTGGTCCAGTTGCTATAAAAACTGCATTTTTCACTTCCGTGATTCGGCAATTGAAGAAATTTATTCTGCCGCATTAAGTGGAAAGAACTCATAGACTGTGGAATTACAATTGAAGACTCTCGTTTTTAATCATCTTGTGCCGATAACTTCCTACTATTAAAGCGTGCAGACTTTTATCAGATAAATGTTCTCAAGACATAGAGGACAAAAGTAGTTTTAGGTTACAATAAGAAACAACGGCGACCAGCTGCTGTAGCTATAAAAGTTTGCTTCCCACTACTAATGCAGTTTTCCTCCTCTGGCATAACAGAAGCATCCCTCCTTTTCAAAAATTTACCATTGTCCAAAGCAGCCACTTTTTTAATGAAGAAACACATACGCAGAATTACTCCATGCACTTCCCGCGGCGCCGTCTCGCGAGTGCCTTCCGAACTTCCCAATTTGACTGAGTCATTGTCGCGATTAGCAACGACCGGAGGTGGCGGTAATGGAGGTGGTATAGGAGGAGGGGGTCGCCCATCTATAAGTGTTGACGGAAGCCGATGTTGACGAAGGGGCTGGAAGTCATGCACCGAAGCCGATGGAGTGTTCAACTAAACATTCGATAACAGCACCGAATTGAAAATGACCAGAGATTAACGTCAAAGAGATCAAAAAGTACCTATCAGCTCATAGAATCCGAGTCAAGGAATGGGTACCATGCAGCCCAATAAAGCAAATATTCAACTCATGCATCCTTTGCGGGAAATCTTAAACACTCAGTTGGAGGTATTCAACTCAGATGAATGTGAATAAGGGTGCCTTATTTTGCTCTATGACAAATGATGCCTAATACAAAGGAAGCAAAGGTTGCACTTAAAGAACAGTAATAAGAAAAAAAGTGATGCAAGATGCAACACATTATAAAATAGATGAGGTAAGTGGGTACGGAGATGCATTTTTCGTAGCGCAAAAGAAGAGATGTTAAACTATCTTACCCCACTACCAGGCGTTGTCGATTCAGCCTCCTTTGCCCAGTAGTGAGTATGTGCGATTTCAAGTACATGGAATAACGATGCCAGGCCATTTGAGCCGGGAGTATTAAAACAGTTCTCAAGGCCTACGATGCACGTCTGAAGAACCTTCACATATCCTTTATATTGTGTACGAGTTAACTGCTGAAAAAAATAAACATTTGTTTGGTAAAACTGCGAACATGCGTTTTTTTCACATTTTTTACACAGTATAGGTTAAAATCAAAAGGCTGCGGAATCGTAGCCATCAGATCTTGATTACAACAATGACGGTTGATAAAAACTAGAAAAATGCACGGAAAATCACTGCTGAGATCACTTTTCTGCGAAACTTCTTTGTTTTCCTGAAAACCTATTGCTGCACATAGAAAGAAAAGTAAAACTGTTGGATGTTCAAAACCGTTCCGTCGTACAAATTTCTCAATAACTGGAAGAGAGCTGAGAAGACAACGGTAACTATACTAACATCATATATGTGTTTATACAAAACACAGTTAACGTTCACAGTGTACCGACTACTTTAGGAGAATGGGCGAGGGTGGAGAGAATGAAAGGAGGGGAAAGGATGGGTCACGAAACAGCTTTTTGCCCGATGCGCTTCAGTACGTATTTCGCGAAAAAAGATCTCCGTAACAGCTAAATAAATAAAAGAGACGAAGAAAGAAGAGATAGTACAAGAATATTACCATGTCCTGAACAAAGTCATCCTCGGAGTGCTTCGTCTCGAGTCCCAAATTCAGTTTGGAGCAAACCAGCTGTCTTAAACTTTCATCTTCCATTAGACGCTTCAGCCTTGGATAAGTGAATACACCCACACCTTGCCCAGATAAAACTTGATCGCAGATCTCGCGTACCACCTGCTGATTTTTGCTGCAAAATTGTTTTCTGTAATTTTATAAGCAACCATTCAACGATAGAGAAATTGACATTGGGAAAATTGGCATCCATAAACGAACAATACTAGAAAGTACGGCTGCATTTAATCTGCAACAATAACTAAGCCACGTCTTCCATTCCTTAAGGAATGGAGGTTATTAGTGGATAGTCACAAACGGGCACTGTGAACAGAATTGAAATTCAAAAACAGCCGAATCTCGGAGTCGAAGAATTCAATTTCTGACGCCGAGTTAACAAACATGAAATCAGAAAACACAAATATAGCGGGATTGCAAGTATAGCGAAAATGGCACAAAGAATGACTCTCACTTAACCTCTGTTGGATGGCCGTATTGGTGTTGCTGAGAGAGCTTGTCTTTGACTTGACCAAATGCTGGCTCTGCTCCATTCGATTGGCAGCCGCAACGGCAATTGGACGAACCGTTTTGTCGCGTAGCGCCTGTGCTTTTGGTGCAGTACGATTCAACATCTACAATTTACGCCGATCGCGATTCGAATCGAGATCTTCGGGGAACTTAAGAAGTCAAATAGCTCATGCAATTTCAGGAATACAACTACGACCTAATAAACACATTAGAATGCTCATTTAATAAACCTCGTAAAATTTCTCCGTCTCATAGTTTCTGGTTTCTTTTTTCGACACATAAATTTAGTTCTACATTTGTGCATTTCTACTGTCAATAAATGGAAATTACAAAGACGCTGCGAATAGGAAATAATAACGAAAGCACCCTGTGAAGTCTCTGAGGTTCTTAAATCAGCGTAACAATTTGTGAAGTTTCTGAGCGATTTTAGGACATCCGATGAAAATCTACTAAACAGTGGCTTCCTTGAACTATTTACGCTTCACAGCATAATATACCCATCACGATTTCGCGCTGATTTTGCAGTTTATTTGTATATTAAAGAAAGACCTTCAGGTCATTTCTTCTCGTCCAATAAAACAAATGGAGCAATTCAGCGCGGTGGAAATTGACAATAATTATACAGAATGAACCTCGTAAAGAATATTCATTGGGAAGCACAAATTCTGCTCATTAACATCGAAAGTTCTTCTTAACTGAAAAACCAGAAATGAAAAAATATAATCGGAGATGCGTAAGTTCTTTTTCTCTCCCTTATGAGGAACAGGCATTTTTCTGTGAGCAGGTTGCTTACTGTGAACGTGTTGAAATAGATGCTCATATGAAATATCGCAAGGTCTCGTCAGTTCATGACAGTGCGCCAACAATACCAAGGTATAGGAAAAAGCGAGTTCCAAAATGTGACCTGGTTGAACATGTCATGACTTTTTTCCGCGTATCCGTTCAATGCACTCAGGAACTGTGGCCCAAGTACTTTTTCTCCAGAGTCGGTCAAATGAGCGATGCTCTGAAAAGAATGTGATTCGGAAGCACGACATTCACAAGAAACTCCTGCATGAACACTATCAATACTTTATTTACTACTATATTCGAACAATGCTGTTCCCATGAAGGAGAATAGTGAGAGATTTTTAAGAATCGAACAGCTGCAAATAGCTAACAATTAGGCGCTAATCAGCGCACGTTTGAGATGGAATTTGTCAGCAACGCTTCTCAGAACTAAGCTACCTTCATGCCGACGACCCTCAGTGGCGGCGTTCTGTTGGTCGGTGTACTACCGGCGCTCTCTGGTTGTGAGTTCAACCCTCGCCCTGTTGCCAAACCCTTTCTGTTCTGCACAGGTGTATTCTCGTCCGAGTGATCGAAGGAAAAATCACCCTGAAATGAAATATTTTCATAAGAAACCCACTGAAATATCTGGATAATTATAATATTCACTCTTCATCATTTATACAACGCATACAGGCATAACACTGAAATGGAAATTTGAATTGAATCAAAAGCGCCTACTCCATTTCATCGGCTATATTCATAAATGGAACCACAGTAGAGCTGCACAGGTTCCTTCACTTCGAACGGTCCATCGCTTCACGGATATAAACATTCACCTTATTCTGATCTAACGAGGGGACTTGCAACACAAAAAACTACATATACGTAGTACTTCGCAAAAATTTGAAAAGCATGCAGATGACAATGGAAAACACTACTAACCGCTTCCCTCCCCTTCATCCTCCCGATGTCTTAGCAGAACCACTGCAACGAAATGAGGACATGAAGCGTGAAAGAGAAAATTTCAATATACTGCTGCCTGCCCACAAAACATCGTTTTCACTACCAACGCTCCCAAGGAATTAAACGGAAAGGCCAACGGAAAGCAAGGAATTCACCCAACATGTAACATAATAGCATTTAAACTTATAAAAAAATATTCCACCTTTGAGTCGGATTTTAATGCGAGATTCTCTGCAAGTCTTGCAAAATCTGCTTCACTGTCCATCGCAGACGTTGAGACCGAAGACGAAGGACTTGACCTGGCAAAAGATTTAGCCTTATTCTTTAACTCCTATCAAGAAAATATCTGACTCTTCACAGACGCTCAATTCCTAATACTCAGTACAAAGTGTAAATATTGCGATATAAAACACGTCTGCTACATCGCGAAAACATTTCATGTAGCAGCCTGAAAGAATTTTTCCTGTATGAGGTAGGCTCCATTCAGTGCAGCCTAAGAATTTCTCTGCAACAGAGTACACTGCTCTAAGATGACAAAAGCTCGGATTAAATTAGCGACCTTAGAGATAAACTATCATTTAAATACGCCGGAAGAGGATATGACACGAACGCCTTCCTTTCCATTTCTTTCTTCCTCTCCATTCCCTCTTTCCGTGAGAGAGGATATTTGTAGATATTTGAGCAACAGCATCTGTAGCCACTCTTCGAGAAAATGGAAAGAACTTAATTAGATCGCTACGCAAAATAGACGTTATCATGAAAACTTTAACTGCAGCTTTTCGACAGTGATCCCCGCAAAAGGAACAACTAGCTCTCACATTCTGCAATCAACCATGGTTACGAACACCGCTTTGGTAACCTTTGCTAATCAAAAATTACCTAGCGGCACCTGCTTCGCAGACTTCCAACCACAAGAAACAGTGCCTTCTAACAACTTATTCGTCAACACGATGGTCGCAAAACTATTGAGGCTATTCCTGATAACTGCCGAAGAAATGTTTGAAGAACGCCAGAACAGCTGGCACAACATGCACACTTGTATTCCCATTATTTGATTAGCCAGCTTCATAAATTACCAACAAATAACAAAACACGTGAAACAAAAAAGGACTGCGCTGCAGCTTTTTTCAGAAACTGAAGTTGTTTCAGTAGCTTTAAAAGATTTGCTGTTAATTTCCGAATCCTTTAGAAAAATTTTCGTTCATCCCATTGATGGAATCCATAAAACCTTGCGCTCAATTCGTCACCTCATCCTCGAATTTCTGGTCTTTCCCACTCGTCACTAAGTAATTCTGGCTCAGTTGATTCCTGCCCACAAAGTTTCCACCCAGCACTGCTCTTTTTATTTTCAGAAACCTCGATCTACATCGTTCGCGTTAACGTATCATCGGCTAACTTCATGCATTGCCTATTTTGAAAACTCTTTGGCGCAAATCGTTCGGTCTTAAATTAGGGTGAAAATTGAAAGCAGAGAATATCAATCAACAATAGTCAGAATTTAACGGTATAGGAGTGATAAGAACGTCGACACTACCTTCCGCTGCTTAGCGAGCTGCCAATCGAAAGTGCGCTTTCACTTTGTGGCAACTCGAGAGTGAGAGGCTCACGATACACATCGTTCACTTCACCAAGTGGTTTTGACGCCCCTGAAACGTGACTTTTTGATGGCTGGATGAAGTGATTCCAGAAGAGTAAAAATTTCTTGACTTCATAGGAATCAGTGAGTGAGAATCTGCTGAAAAAAAATTTGGAAAATGGCGTCATAGAAGCGTTGCGACAGATCGCCAACGATCAATGTCATCTTCTCAAGCTCACAATAAAAAACAATTACTAACATTCGATGCATGGAATTTTCAATCAAATGTTCCGGAAAGCCTTCAACTACAAGCTCGGGCACGGCTTATTCATCCAATTTACAAATTCAGTAGCAGAGTTTCCTCCTTCCTGCTCTCGTTTACCTTGAGATCCAATGCGCACGAAAAACCCACGATGAAAATAAATAAATGATTGTAAAAAAAGAGAAACAATTCTCCTGAACCTGCTTCTCCTCCTCGCCCATTTTCTTGGTCCCTTAAATTAGTAGCGCATTTTGACCGGTTATACAAGCAACAACCATTAAGAGACCTGATGTCGGATCGATTTCATCGGGAGATTCAAAGACAAGATCATCGATGCTCGAGCAGCTTCCTGCATCAGTATTTCCAGCGTCACTGCCATTTTCTTCATCAGAATCTTCAAAATATTTTCTTGCCTTTGTAGCATCAAGGAAAAACGAACATTCCGGGGATCTGCATAGGGCGAAGGAAACTAATCGAAAAATCTACAATGCAAACAATGTATTACGTACACTAATTCGAATCGGCTTTGTTCTTGAAGAGCCCCCTTAGAAGGATCAGCCTCTCCCCTCTACCCCCTACCATCCTACTGCACTTTCCGAACTGTAATACTTCGGGATTCCCGGTTTTCGGCTTTCGTTTTCGATCTAAAAAAAAGACTTCACCCTCTCCTCCCGTCAAAAAAAGAATGCTCGTGACGAAGAGTATTTACTGTGACGATTAACAGAGTACCTGATAAACTGTTCATGCTAACGTGAACTGCAGCGTGCCATGCAGCTGCAAGTGTTGAATCGTTCGGATATACCTTCAAATCGATCCATATTATTATAGCCTAACACTGAACATGCAAAGAACAAACAAATGAACAATACTTTTCGATGAAATCAGTTAACAAGAAGTGCCTTGAAGTCAATGCGTTTAGTGAATATCAACGTGGATGATTTTACAACAACTTTCCCTAAAGAAAAATTTTGTGTGGGAATTCAACGAGATAAATGAAATCAAGTATGGCTGGACAGGAACGTAAATTATTAGACAGTGATAATAAAGTTGAGCCAAAGAAATGCCGAACGGCTCCCAACTATGAAAGCAATCGACTCCTCACGGCTGCGCATGAACGGAAACCACCAATGAGCTTGATCTATACTAGCATTCATTTCCAACGGCAACGCAAGCAAAAAGCCAAACAATTCCACCACTAATAGCATGATTTAGGCGAGAAGTGCGATCGATAATGAACTCACTGTGAAATGAACGGGCATCAATGAATCAGTAAACCATTTGCTTTTATCACCGATTTGTGCCGGACTATCGGTGCCCGTTTGAACTCTCACATAGGTCTCATTTCGTGGACACAGCGAACATTCAGCGAAATATTCAACGGCTTGCGTTCTACAAAAAGTCCACTTTAGATAAAAGGTTTTTATTCAACCCTCTTTTCTGGAGTATTTTAAAGAAATATGTTCCGTTATTGTTAAATACAGAACTGAAAATGGCTGAATTAAAACTGCAAAACGAGTCACAGATTTTTGGTGAGATTACAAAGTTAAGACTATTGCCTATCAAATAGTAGCCTCAAAAACACATGACGACTTTGGCTGTTCGGCCATGACAAATGATACTGTTTTGAAGGACCTTATAAAGGCAAACAATATGCAAGCATCTGGATTCTCTTCGCACGGAGCTAAAGGCAGATGTCAACAACGACCATCACAAAATTTGGATGTTTTAGGAACCGAAATCGGAGCTGATCAGATGTCAACAACAATTCCCCAAAGGTTGCGAAAACAACAGCAAATCATGTTCGGAGCACATGAACGATCCTCAAAACAGCGTGGAGAAAGACTAAAATTGAAACGTACTTGCAAAGATCAAGTACAAATTGCGTAAACTGCGGTCGGCTTCTGAGGAAAGATTCAGTTTGTAAAGCGACCACTGGTCGTGGATATAACCTCAGAGTTCGAGTGTGCTCGCTGAAGTTCGCAAACACATTTGGACTGTTGAGAAAACGAATCTGCAAAAACATTTAAATGAATGTCACCTTGTTAAGGTCGAAAAGAATACACAGTCCTCCAAATCAACGTGCCCTTTTTACCGTTCAATCTAAAAACGTGAAGGGGTCGCTCCAGTCACCACAGGAAATTAGCCGCACTCCAATAAGCTACCGTTAACAGTCATTAAGAGTTAGCGGTCATTAAGAGTTTAGATTAAAGTACAGATCGAAAGAGACGAGAGAAGAAATTCTCACTAACAAACACCTCTCCGACTCAACGTACATTTCAAATTGCAGTTTTTGAACACGACTTATTAATCAACGCCTAAAGTAATTACACTTATTGCACAGCCGTCGACGCCTAAAATCTTTTGCAACTGCCTCGAAAGCAAAAAAAAGGAATGATAGACTTGTATAGATGCTTCTACTAAAGAGGACGGGGTTTCTACTCCAAATGAATACTGCCTTTGGAATGAAATCAGCTTCCAGCTTATCCGCAGTTCACATTAGCACACCTTCGAAACTCTTCTTTGCAAATTTTGGTCCAAAAGAGGAAACCTACAGTTCGCTTATGTCCCTCTGCGCGAGTGGAACAAAGGCGGCTACAAAATTCACAGGAAAAAATGCCTCGAAATTCTTTAAGCGAAAAACTGTTAAACAGATGCTAGTGCAGAAAAAAAAAATTGCCATTAAGTGCCATTTGATAAAAAGCCTTTCAGATCGTCCACTCCGTAAACGACAAACAGAATCATTTAGTGACTTGCAGCACATTATAGGACTAGCACGGCGCTGACCCTTTTGCGTTATCCCATTGAATTTCTCTGTTTCTCATAGCTTCAATTCTCAATCGTGAGTGCAAATCCTTGTGCTCCTCTCTCCGTTTCATTATCCCAAAAAATAGGGAACTGCCATCTTTTCAGAAGTGTTCCTTCCTGATAGTCTGTCAGTTTGTTCCCTACGACGAACTTCTAAAATCGCCCTATGTGCCTACTATACCTCAACATAGTAAAATTAAAGGAAACTCATAACTTCCGAGACACGATTTTACACATTCGTTGCCGGTGCTACATTTTAGTTGCAAGCGGTTTTCTTAAGATTCTCTTCCTATTTCTCCACCTCAAATCGCACAGGCATTATGCCCTTTCCAACTACTCTGAATTGTGTCGTTGCTGATTTGATGAAAATCAACGTTATTTTCCCACTCTAAAGGAAAATTATATGCTCGCTTCGGTGAAATTTTCTATTTGCTTCTGCCTTTGCATAGCCTTTTAGCTATAGATCCCCGAAAATGTTGAGGTGCAAAAGTCCGCAAAAACAGTCGCCAACTTGCCAACTTGACGGAATTTAGGCGCTTAAATCCTGCCTTATTTCCCGACCGGCTGACAGACTTCGCAACTTTTAGTTCTGAAGCCAGCATTGTAGTAATTTTAAATCTGATTCCGTTGAGGAATATGTTCCAATGGAACCTGATATTTAATTTATTACTTCAATCCATTGAACGGTCTAAGAAGTCCCAATTCTCCAATTCTCAAACTTCAATTTACTGATCTCCCTTAGTGATGATAACGTCCTCATGAGCAATATTGTCGTAGCGTGTGATGATGAATAAGTTCGCAAAGCTGCAGTTCTTTGCAAAGCTCTTAAATGCTAGGCAAGGTATTAAAGAAATTGTCGTCACTGCTCCTCATCATACATCGGGCCTCACCGGTACTCCCTAATATATCTCATCCGGAGGTTGCATATAATTAAGAATTTCACTCCTTTTGAATAGATGACCCATTAGAGTTCAGTGTTCTGAGAAAGTGATAGTTATCCAAAGCAGGATGAGTGGCATAAATGGCGTCTCTAAGAGTCATCTGCAGCGAATCTTTTGAGTACGTGTGGGAGAAAACGAATACAAATTCTTGAGGTTTATTCCAGAGATAAGTAAGTAGCCGCCTTAGACAGAATGCTGGCGGTATGGCATTCCTTTATTCATCTCTCTACTGGATCGTTTCATTGCACCGAACAAAACGAACGAATACGCAGTCTCATGGAAGATTGATATTTTCTCGCCGGAGAGCTTTTCCGTTTGAAAGCAGCGCTGCATCTGCTCAACGCATTTGCAGCCCTATCGTTCATTTTCTCGTAGATATGATGGACTTAGTGAATGCAAAAACACAGACTAATCGAACTTTGGCCCTTAATTCAATGTGGGCGGCAAATTAACGCCACCCACTCGCAAGTTTAATTTCACACTACTACACATTCTTAAACCTTTTCATTCCATTGATACATTCTGGAAGAACAAAAATTGAAAAAATGAAGCCTTGTTTTAGCACACTGTCAATTTCGGCATCCCCACCACAAGGAACTGAAAGATTTTTTGAGAACTTCTGAAGAGACAGTGCGAACAGAATGCTCCTAAACTCTTCAAACAACCAAAATGCTCAGTGGACGGAAGGAAAACCGATTCTATGAGACGGATACTTCAGTTCTCTCCTGAATTTGCAATTTCGATAACCACAGATGACGTCGAGAATAAAATGCTGTTATATCCATATTTACTAGCATCAATCCAAGTATAATACTGTCTGAAGTTCGTGTCCAGAAGAAGCGGAAATTGAAAATGGACGACCCAGTCCAGTCTAAGGAAAATTCCTTTTAGTTTTACTACGCTAAAAGCACAAAAAACCCTCAAATGAGTACACTGATCACAATGCTGCTTTCATTAATGCACAAAAATATACGTACCATAGCAACACGAACTGCGACGTCGATGACGTCACTGTCGACAGAATAACTAGACTCAAAGCTGCCTTGACGTCCCTCCGAATTCATATTGGGCGCATTCATGGTCATTCTGCCCAGAGAAGCTCGAAAGCTGTTCTTAATTGCACAGATGAGAGGATTGGAAGATAAGTTTGATTATTCAAAGTATTCTACTTCATTATTTTGTTGTATAGAAACCGTAAGCGGAAAAGTTGAATGGCTTTGTCAGTGAACTTGCTTGCTCCCACGAAAATTCTTCTTGCAGAAATAAACCTCATCAAATTACTATCGCCACATTGAAATGACGCAAAAGTTGGAGAATCGAGGCGTTTATGAAGAAGATGTTTTATATACTGTCTGCCTCATGACATACTGGCTTATGAGTTGAACCGTCGTACGAACACACGGACGTGTCCACCTAGATAAATATACAAATAAACATATGCTTACGTAAAGTACAAACATAAGAACATATGAAAACACAGTGAGTTTTGTGAGAACGTTTCTGGAAAACATATTAGAAGTCAAATTAAGTGCCATCATTGACGAAACGGGTACGCTTCAGGTAGCAAAACTACACAATCGAAGGAAGAAGCGTGTAAAATTTCAACGACTGAAAGACTGCTATCCTTTAATGCCCTCTGCCAATAACAATATCTCAACCAATGTAAACATTCATCATTACTTTTAAATTTGTACAGTCGGGCTCCGGTAACTCGGGCAGCACCATGCTCTCGGGCATAACCATTTGATTTGTATCTAGATCCACCAGTATCACATCGTTTGGCATCGTGGAGATCTTTTTGTACGAAAAGAATGAAGCCGGTACACCAATTATGAATGGTGTAGGAGCGAATAGCAGCTGCAAAAACAGACAAAAGTATCCGAACAGCAAAACAACCAATTATAAACGGTGCCGAACAACTCAAAACGAGGTCTGAGGGTTTCCCGAGAAGCTTAGAACAATTCAAAAAGGAAACGTTGTTATGAGAGGTGGGGAAGGCTCACGAACCTTTCTGTTCAAGCAACAGGCAAATTTCAATAACGATTCGAAGAACAAATTTAAACAGAAAACAACACTGACTGAAAATAATGAACAATAATAACTACGACTCTTCCAATGAACCTAGGAAGTGAGCCAAGGGCGATTGTTCACCTGTTCGGCTGATGGCATATGAGAAGGAAGCAGCGGAATAACAGGGAACATATATTCGAGTGGATATAAGAGTGCAACAATCGCCATCACGCACATACTCACAGCATTATAGTTACGCGATTGCAACACAACCTGCAACATTTACCTAGAAAGATGATCCCAATGCATGCCCTAGAGATGAGAACTTGGGCGTTGTGCATTCCTACTGGAGCTGGAACAATCTCAACGTTAAATCTAGCATGACAAGGGAACTTTGAAATAATTTCTGAAGTTCCTTTGCTCTTCTGCCCTTTAAAATGCCACCACATTCCCAAGAAATTATCACAAAACGCCGAATTCCCTATTCCACCCCAATCGATCGTAACAGTTCGCCTCACATTTGAAAACAAACGACGACAAGCCGACGAACATGTAAGAACTCATTTAGCCCATAATTTTGTTGAGGATAAAGCTGGACGATGATTGCAAATCTGATAACGAATGGTTTTATTTGACTCAACTGACACCATAACACTTCACAATAAATAATTGAGGTTCCATTTAAAGCAACAAATGCGTTCCCCCAATGAAATTAGAATTTCGAAAATTTATGAACGTTCATTTCTCCCCTCCGCTTTTCAGAATCTCCTTCAACTGCACTCTGGCCTTTCCCGTGATTTTTCTGTACAGTTCGATTTAAGAGGCAATGAGAGAAACATCCATCCAAAGGTAAATCTTATAAATACAAGTTACAGTGTCAACAAATGTTGCCACGGACAACAGAAAACCTTTCCCACGTGCTGTCAAAGAATTTCTCTTCGCTAAAGTGAGCAGCTTTTGGAGCAATTTATCACATAAACAGAGAGGACGCATTAGCTGTTCCATCTTATGTCTTCGCTTAAATTGAAATAATGATCGGCAATTTCACACATAAGAAATGACCCACGAATTGAAGAGAAAGTCCAACGAAAGAAACCTTGTACTCCAGCATAACTGCTTCCAATACTTTAACGGCCGTATCAACACCGAGCAGCTCCAGCGGCAAATGCATCGGGAAATCAACAAGAGAAAACCGCGTATGATCGGGAAGAGCAAACTCGAGAATTGGCATTATGCTCAATGGCATCACCTTAAACCAACATAAAGTCGCGAATATAAGACGCCACTTTCACGGGCTTCCAACTTCTTAGGTAGATGAAAGAGCAAGATGGGATAAAACACATTCAACGAACAATTAAGAAGGATGCATAATCGAGCGGTCCCTCAATCGCAATGCAGCTGTAACTGCAGTACTAGGCAACGTCATGTGCGTCGTGGCTAATGAACACCCCATTATTTCGGTGGCTCTTATGCAACTGCGCATAATAACTGCTTCTGGATTGAGTATCTGTCCTGCCTGCCAATCTATTAACAGTTTCCTGTGTATTTCCATATCGTCGTTGTAATACGTAACAGCTGCCATGTCTCATTATGGCAACAATTTGGCGGTAAGGCATAGACGACAGCAAAAAAATGACCTTCCAATCCAAAAACTGAACACTTTTGCAGTATGTCACAATTTTCAGTGACAAAATAAACGCGAATGAGGTATATGCAAGCATGTTATTTAATGAGAATAACAAAGCTCCTTTGGAAGGCGTAAACGGAAGATGATGATTACCTCCAATTGCACTTTTGTTTTACCAGGAACAGGTACGGGAGCACTTAGAAGCATCAGAATCCACGTTTCCAGTTCCCGAATTTCGCGCATCACGTTGGGCGGTATTGCTTCCGTCCAGTGACCCGTCAGCACCGACCATACCGCGCCTCTGAAATGCAGTCTTTCAGTGGACATCTTGCTATCAAACCAGCAAATAATAACCAACTAAAACATATATGAAGCAACCTGAGAACACATGGCTTTGGTGAATGCTAGTTTACGAAACGGTTACTTCTAAAAAACGAAGCCAGCTGTAACCATGAGGAAGAATTATTCAAGAACAATTCCTGTTACTATCTGCAGCGCTCTAAAACATCGCAGTTTCGCCACTTGACAAGTCTCGAGATGAATTCGGTCGACTTACCGTCGGCTGCAATTGTTTTACAATAAATTCAAAACGCATTTCACCGTTTCAATAGCAAAATATCTAATAATTAAGGAAGGATGGGTTAACAAACATTACAACACTTTCAGGTTAGGGAAACGATTAGATGTGGCTGAGAATAACTTCCCGGCCGGTAGCCCAGTTAAAACCGACGACACTCTAACATATCAGATATAAGAGAGTCAATCACTTCGTTAACACTACAAAATCTAAAAGGTGGAAAAGCGGAACCCTCAATAATAATAGTACTTGTTTAAATGTGACTTAACAAGCGATGCCTCACTTTGGAATTGTACCACTGAGCGCACTTCGCTGACCGCAGCTGTCGATCAACTTTTTCAGCAATGTGAGCAATTCGCGAAAAGTGGACAAGAAAGGATGATGACTAATGAGGCAAAGACTGGTTAATGAAAGCCTCTGTTCACGCCTGAAATCCATCTTATTAGAGGCTATAGCACGTCATGTGTTGCTATAATATGGAACGTCTCAGCTAAGCATCAGTGAAACCAACACTTAATTAGTTTTCATGCAAATTTTCGCAGAAGAAAGCCTCCGTAAAATATTAACACAATCAAAGTAGAGAGAAGAAGAAGTGAAGGCTGACAACGTCACTGAACTAATCAACGCGGTACTTTCAATACATAAACTGTAAAGCGGAGGTTAAGAGTTAGCGATATATCGAAATGGAATTAATATGAATTGGGTCGTTCCTCGACGATAACAAAAGCGGAGTTTCAATTTCAAGGGCCACCAAATCGGCAGCAATGGAATGAATGGTCATGAAAGATTTTGAGTATCTTCCTTTGTGCCAAGCAATGAAACAACAATGCATGAGGAGGTAAAATTGTCGCGTGCTGTCGCATATCATTAAAAAAATTCGACATTACAAATAATAAAAGGTTTCAATAAATTCTGTCGATTCTGTGAACATACTGGTAGTTCAGAGAAGCTGAAATACCGAAAATTTCCCACATATGTACTATATACGAAAGCGTAAGTCAAGAAGAATTCACTGTGCAACTTACATTCCACCAAACAACAGAGACATCCTTTATGTGAATGGCAAACAAGCTATGCAGTTAAGTTAGCACTTCAGCTTTTTTTATGAATGCGAAGACCTATTGTGGAAAGCGGAACTCGTTATGATTCTATGCTTTCTTCATAAAATAAAATTAAACTAGCGATGTTGCACTATAAATATCAAGAACTTTGAAATATCTCCAACTTTCGTGACTAGTAGTCTTTACCTCCTATTCTTTCCCGAATTTTCAGGTGAACTCCTCGGTTGGTTTACATTACCGCTTTTGCTCCTTTCAAAAGACTGGAAGAAATTGAGACAGATTCCATAACGAATCTTCGCCGAATCCTTCTCAGTGAGCGTAAAAACAAAACTGTGTGACTCTCGAATTGATTGTGTGCGTCGCGGTGCACCTGCAATCATTATTTAAACAAGGACGTCTCTGAACAAATTGCTCCTTTTACGAAGACGGGGAAATATGACGATGAATTCCTTCGAAAGCAGTGTATTTTACTGCATAGGGTTCAGCTATTTTACTGCATAGGGTACAGCTCGGTTTCCAGTGACCAATTAATATAACTGAAGTCAACGCATCATTAATCGCTTTATTCTATATTTTTTCCCTCTGAAATTATTCCTCTATTGATGAAATATCTGAGTAATCATAGAAGAGGTCGTAAATGAAAGGCACATGGAAATATGACGATCAACGAGCTCTCTAATGGATAGAAATTATTCGTATCGACGATCCGTAGGCAATGAAAATCAATTAGCTGCCTCGATCGGTGCACAAACATTTGCGAACGAATGATCGCTTGCAAACGAGACGGAGAGAGAAGAGAAGACCAAACGATGAATGGGAGACGAAGAATCTTTCCCTTTTTGATCAAAACAATTGTGAAGATAATTTCAAAACGAACAGGATAATTTCCAAAGCGTGTAAATGATGTTTATTTCATTTCCCCTCTAAATGTTTCGCTTCATTTGCAGCGTTAACGAGAAAATTTCCAGCCGTCCTTAGTCAATTCTTTCATAAGGCCTCAATATTAGCACACTGATCACGAAATGCAGCCGGCTGCAGATAAGACTAATTTGAAAAAAATGGATCTTATTGGAGCACAAGAGGATTGCAGTATATCAGACAAACTCCCAGAAGTGCCCGAAGTGTGAAGAACTGCAAAGCACTCAACAAAAGTGCTTTTAAGTTATTTTTCTATGGAAGAACGAACAGGATAATTTCCCAGTAATGGAGCTCAAGCTAACGAGCAGGAGATGGTATGGAGAGGAACAGCAAGTGGATGCAAAGCACTCAACAAAAGTGCTTTTAATTTATTTTTCTATGGAAGAACGAACAGGATAATTTCCCAGTAATGGAGCTCAAGCTAACGAGCAGGAGATGGTATGGAGAGGAACAGCAAGTGGATGGAGGAGAAAATCTAAGTCAGTTGCTTCTTCTCATCGACGAGCCAATACCAGTGACAGGCAAGAACATCTATAAACATGATGATACCGACAGACTTTTGAACATCCTTTGCAGCAAGATATAAATAACCTTTAGTGAGGCAACCTTCCGGCTGACAAAATACGGTAACATCGTTGGGCAAATAAAAATCTTTGTGATCATCGGTGGGATACCGTCGCAATAACTCCGGATTGGTGACAGTGTTCGACGAAGACGCACCATCAAAACTCAGCTGAGAATTTCGGCTGACCCAACACCGCCTGCCGACAATCACCTTAAACAAAAATTATGATAATTAAAGTCATTATTTGTCAAAAATACAGTCTCAATGAAGAAATATTAGAAGAAAAACAAACATGAAATATGGTTTGAAATGTCTTGAAATTATGGAAAATATATCTAACGAGGTTATCAAATGACTGTTTGTCCACGATCCGAAGTGTACTGTAAATCCTGAAACGAAAATCTCGCAGCCAACTTCGTTGGTGGCCGAGTTCAATATGTAACCACTCTGAGCATCATCCGCCGACGTATCGCAGAACAACACTCAGCAACGATACCGTATTAATACAGACTACGACATGTGCGCAGACGTCCACGGAGGGGGGGGGGGGGGGGGGGGGGAGAGAGGGTTCCTCGGCGACCCTTCAGAAGAGTCATCACTATAAAAGAGGACCGAAAGACATCAAGCCATAGTCACCGCTCCAACCTCGTTAAGAATGAGAGAGAAGGGTGAGGAGCGGAGCTGTAGGCATTCGCGGCGACCCGTGTAAATGCACTATAATGTTGTGATACTTGCGCATTAACAAGTCTATGAGGTGTCTATACCAACAAGTCTATACCACACGAAACGCAACATTAGTGCAACACTTCGGCTTCTTGTCAGTCGGCTTTGTGAGTCCAAAAACGATGCAAGAAATTCCTCTCAGAAATATTTTCCTATTATGCTGGGAAACTTCAGATGGATAGAACTGACAATTCTTGTGCGAGAGATACAGCCGCCAAGCTAGAATCAACGATCACACTAAAACCTGTTCGTCCATCATTTTATCAGCTTAACCACGAACACTGAAAATCATGAAATTAAGGTCAACCCACATAATTGAAGGACAGAAAAAGGACTTGTAAAACAGTTTTCTTGAAATGATTTTGCAATATCTACCGGAAATAAGATTCAACAACGGCAGCATTCAAGCATAATCGAGGTGGATTGTTCACGACTGAATACTTACTTGATCATAAAAGAGCTTTTAAACGACTATATCCTCCATATCTCTCGAAAGACAACTGAAAGACGAACAAAGTAAGGTCGACATAATATGTCCTCTGTCTCATTCTAGAATAATATGATTCATTAAATGATGGGATTTGCAGATTAAGCGCTACCTGCAATAGGACCGCAGATCTTCAAAATGCTGCATAAGGCTGAAATTCTCACGTATTTTTATGCTTTTAGTTATTACATATAATGAGCATCCTCAAAGAGACATTTCATTGAATTCCACTGAGCGTTGTTGGCGACGTTAAGCATGAATGACCACAACAGTAATTGCTTGGTTGCCGATCACTCGGCCATAAAACATCATTTAAATTGCCTTGTACTACGAGTCCACATGGCACATTTCAGCTGCAATATTTAGCCAGTATTTCATTATAGTACATTCGGTAGCCCGTTTTTCCACAAGATGCTTCAAAAGCAATAAATAAACCCTATTTCATGCAACATTTTATACTTCTCCCAACGATGAGGCTTACAGCAGATAGTTTGCCATCTTCTGAGGTATTTTATTTCTAAACGTACGCTGAAACAGGGCTTATTTATCTTAAAACTAGGTCATGAGTTCCTGCACCCGTTCCACTTCACGGACACTTGATGACTGCATCTGCCTAGATATCCTCCAACATAGCAGCACAATGTGGGCAATGAACACCAATCATTTAAGGTCCAATTTTGAGAAGAACCTCCGCGGTTATTAATTTTATCAACACCTCAGAGGCAATGCTTGAAATAAAGAGATTTTGCTGGACTTAAAGTTTCTTTTTCACAAAGTTTCCGCACGACGGAGTAAAAATATATGAATTAAATCTATAACAGCGCAAACAGATGCGACAAAAATCATAGAATAGAGTAACGACAGGTTTACTGCAATTAAGCTGGAGAAAGAATATATTTGAAGCTTTATTTTATCACAATGGGCAGCGTTAATTCGTGATTCGACAGTCGTTTAAAGGCTTAACACCTGCTGCACTTATCCCCAGTACTAGTTTCTGTAGATCTTATGGATGCTGAAGAACATGTTTGCTTTACGAACAAAACTATTTCAGTGGTTTCTGCTATCACTGCCGGCAAGAATCTCAAGTTTATCGTACTACCAAGTCTGTCTGTACACTTCGGACAGATATAAGTGGTAGCTCAAGGTTTCCGCATCGATGGTGCTTTCATTTTCTTCATCTCTATTCACATTTCAAGAGTTTTTATCTGGCCATTTCTCCGAATAAAAGCGTGGTATTTCCTGCACTTTATGACTTCCTCGTGGTTTTCGACGGCATAGCCGGCAGCATTCAGTGGCTGATTACCAATGAAAATCAATCTATCCCGATAATCGAGAGTTGTGCTGCTAAAATATACTGTTTTCGCAGATTCTGAGCGGCAGCTGCTCAAGACAAAGAGATGCAAACAAAAATGATGCGCCCTGTCGCGCTACGGTGGGCGCTAATGAGGATGTAAGTGTACGGATGAATTAAGGAGGTTGACGCTGCAGGTGTCAAAACGCCCGACGAAAAAGGCCAGCTCAAAAACTGTGGTACTTGCAAAGCAGTCGAATAAGATAAGCTAAAAAACCTCGGCATATTCTCATCTTTTATTCTTTCCTTATTTGTGACCATGTAATTTCTGCAACTTTCATTCCCTCCACTTTGGCGGCATCAAAAACATACGAATGGAGAGATCCTCTTGTCGATTTCGCCGCAAAAAGGACGACTTCGGAAAATGAATTTGCGCTCATTATGGAAGCGGGCATATTGTGCGATTGCTCAAGCAAAAAACAATATACCCTAATGCATATCATTCGCATCGAAAACTATCCAACTGAAAAACCAATTTCAACAGCTGAACACCAGAGCTGCTAAACAATGCATTCCAAATCGCAGAACCCGGCAATGCGGGATCCGACAGCTGCACAAATATTGCTGGATTACGCAAACGGTCAGCGTTACGAACGCCAACTTACCGCCAAGCATTCCTCGGGTGAACGTGTAGATGAGGTAAAACTTACCTGCAAGCAATGAAAAAGGCGTGAAGAAGTTGAATATTAAAAGGAGGCAGTACACTCTTACCAACTGCAAATCACTCAACATCTCTCTACCTTCTACCTTAAGGGTAAAAAGATTTTGTTCGTTCAATATTGGCTAAAAACGAAAGTAGGGTGTAGTTTTGACGAATGTGCAAACTACGCGAAACCAATGTCGATTTCCCGCAAAATCGGCTAGGGACTGTTAGCAGAGACGAGGGATTTGGCAACTCAGAAATGGTCCTGTATAGGATTAAAGCTGATTTTGAGCAGCACTGATTGCGATCTGTCCGCGTATCGCTAAGGGCATCATAGGAAGCAGAATTTGACTGCTCAATTAAAAAGCTGTCAGTTTACGCTCTAAAGGCGAAACAAGGCTTGCTGGACGATTCGTCATCGACGAGGAGGCATTACTTTCTTCATCTGGCAATAAAATACGCATAAGAAGCTGCGTGTAGCTTAGAGTGGTTCGGTTGTCCGAGGAAGACCCGCCTCATCAACTCTCAGCGGCCCGGAACAGATATCTTGCATTTGGAGAATTTGTCGACAAGCCAATCTCTATCCCGCTGGCTCATTTCCCCACCCACTTTCTTACATCTCGCTACAGTTAATACTATGAGAGTGAGGACATGCATTTAACGCTTTCCTCTCTTGGTTGAGAAGGGAGACTGTAAAGGATTTGCGTGAGCTAAGAAAAACGCGAGAAGTACTAGATAAAAATAATAGGAACTGAAATATAATGAAATCCACAATTGATATTTGGCAGCAAAATTCTTGTTCTGGCGTACTCAGCTACATGACCCGCAGGGCATCAGCGTAGAGCGAAGGGATCGTTACGTTAAAATTGCGGAACTCTGACTCACAGTTCCATAAGCAACGCAGCGGGAATTCATTAGAAGCAAAGACGTCAGATTCGCCTAGTTTGACGAAAACTTTCAGAGGAGGGGTATTACGCAGAGCGACCACAATGTCAACTTTAGTATTTCACTCTGTTTACCAACCAATTCCATAAATTACAAAGAAAAAAGAATGAAATACTGCCTTCAAATTTTGAGCGACCCACCGCTCATATAAATCTATATCAAAACCACCCTTACACCATCCGACTTATACAAAATCCACTGCCGATCTGTAATGAGCAGAAAATCGATCGATATATACTGCATTCAGTTTCTGACGCCGTTAAGCATAAAATCTTCTCGAAGTTACAGAAACTTGCGAACGAGTATAAAAAAGTCAGATATAATTTAAGTCAGCTGAAACCCGATATGGGACGAAAGTGCATAGTTACGATCCGACAACCGCTGTCTTTAAGAGCTATCTCTCAGAAAGCTGTTAGCTTCGATCAGGTATCGTCCAAGGCCACGATAAATTACGCCATGAAAAACCGTTCCACCGAGTTTCTGCTTACTATCTCGGTTTGGCAACTGCGTAAGCATAACTTACTTTTTGTTGCACAGTGCTTACGGGTAGGGAATGTTGCTGCACTACACAGCCATTTTTTTTCATCTACAAGTGACTATCGCGCTTCTCGCTCTTGTATGTGTCCTCTGTTAGCAGCAAAAGCACTCTACACGATTAGACCAATATAGGCATAAAAATATCGATAAATTTCATAAAAAGCTCCTAGCAACAACTGCAAGAACGAGCAGAAAGCCTTCGCTCATCCCATAGTTGTAACTGCGACCTCCATGCGCCATCACGTGTGGATGGTAGACCAAGCTTCCAACCTTGCCGCATGCAGGATGCTCCATACCCTACTGAATACTTCATCCTCACCTCAAAAAAGGAGCGAATTCATCCACAGCGAAGGAACTGGCCAAAGATACACACTTTGATAGACCAGCAAGCCAGTCTGAGATGCCACAGTTTTTCCCAAACATTCTGTATACTCAGCTGCATTGCTGATGTTGTAAATACGTCACAGATAGATGAGGGAAATACGTTTCAGATGGGAACAGGTACCCGGCAACGAGTTTGAAAGTACGCAGCTTTTGTTCCGACTACTCTTAGATCATCCCGCAGCAAAAATCTTCCCGATAATCTATCAGTATATGCGATTGGTATGTGTATGATGACGAGCAATTCCTTCAGAATTGCAAGGTTTTTCGAGCAACTCCCATCGATGTTATTTATCTGTTTCAGAGCCTATTTTTTAATGCATTTCTGTCTTTCAATCTGCTTCCACACAGCGATCAGTCATTCACCAAAGCAGCGGGATCACTAACGGTAATTTGGCATGATGAAAACATTTGTTAATGCCAAAGCAGAGGCCGCACGCCTTATTCTCACTCCTTAGCTGTGACGCACTCATGCTGTTTACCCTCACCTCCCCCTCTCCTCAATCCAAATCGTAGTGCCTCATAAGGACTGAGGAGTTATCCACTTCCTCTCCCTTTAAATCCCTTCATACATCCTAGTTATCCAGGAAACGGAGGTGGACACAGTTATGACCGACAAAGTGAAAGTTTCAAGAAAAGCATGATGGGACGACCACATTGCGGTCACACGTGAATCGATCCGTAGAGAACACAAAAAAGAGAGGTTAAAACGTGGCCAATCTCAAGTCATGGCAGCAAAAAATTTTAATAAAGAAAGAAGCAACGAACGAGATAATCGATGAGTCGAGGACACAGTTCTTTGCCTTTTTCATCCATTAGTCATATTTTTTGGTATAAAGCAGCAACCAAATTCACCCGTCTTCTTTTCACTCGCTCGGCCTGTAATTTATCATTTATTTTCCAAATGGACTATTCCACAACGGAAGGAACCCACGACATACACCTTCTCGAATACCTGAAATTGGGTAATTAAAAGACCACGTTCTTGTGAGCATGACCGACAATTCAGTAACAATATGCACTTAAGAGAGCACAAAAATAGACAAGCCATTCGTTTGTAGCGTGTCGATAGGGTGTGGAAAATCTGCCGCAGTTTAAAAACGCTTTTCTCAACTCGAATATCTTTAAGATGAAAAGTCGTTCGAAGGCGGCATGAGCCAAGCTCATCGACTTCCTTTATAACACAACGTGAGATTTACAGAGCGTATAGGCAGCGAAGAAAAACCACTGACGTAAATGTTGCTGGAAATTCCGCGAATCGTCAACGCACAAACGTACTGCACGAGTACAAATGATGCGAACGTGGACTACTAATTGCCTGGATTGTTCTCCTTCCTGTGAGTGATGATCAAGAAATCGAAGATCAACTGCTTCTGGGTAATGATCGTGCAATAAATACATCAAACTCTCTACAAGTGACTTGCATGGGATGATATCTATGAGAGGACAGCATGTTTAATTAGAAGAAATGAGTGCGCTTCTAGCTTTATATGTGAGTTGCGACACTTTCAAGGGTCGGTTAGGGGCTATAGCGATGACCAGTTGAGCCCATGAAGTGGGTGGTGCTCAAGGGGTGCCTATGCTCTTTTAGGCGCAGAGGTTGCAGTATTGATGCCAACGCCCCATCGAAGCTGCGTTCCCCTGCTATTGTGTTGTCCCCTCCGCTTTACTATTGTTGATTTTTAAGCCGTTAATAAAACCCTCAACTTCTTAGTTCGTTGTTAGTTACACAGCATCTGTTCGAGCCTCAAAGACAAGGAATTTGCCAGCCCTCAAATGAAATTAATCGTCGAGGTGCAAACTGGCTTGAAACCTTTATACTTCGACCTTTGCCACTAACAGACAGCGTAGCGCTGAATTAAGACCCTCCGACCTAACTGGCTAAAAAGAAGAAGATGGACGGGAATGATCTTTCGTTTGATTAGCAGGCCCGGATCACAAGGAATGGTGAATCACACAGAACATGCCCATCCTTGTCAGTGTTTCAGCTACATCGCTGGATGCATAAAATATCACATAGGGAAATTTAACAAATCTTAACCAGTAGCGAACCTTCGATAAACAGACATGATAAATGATTAGAACAATACCAGTGTTATCGTATTTTTATTTAAGGAAGAGGCTAACGAATACGACTCAAAAAATGCATGCAAACATTGTTGCTATAATTACTTCTCAGTTAATATCTTAGATCACTTAAGATTCTTGGATCACCGTGACCACCGAAAACATGCTACTTACATGTCCTTTTTATCAGACACCTGGAAATAATCATACAGGTAAGGAACAAAGGTAACAGCCATCATGAGCACTGCAAGAAGCTGAAAAAAGGGATGGTTTGGCCTCTCAATAACACATTATGAATTGCGTCTGGACCAACTATACGTTCACCGAAAATGTTGGCAACTCGGTTTCTATCGGTGGAATGTCAAAATCCGAGCAGTGTGAATTTATGAAGAATGAAGTTGAACGACCAGATTACGAAGACACCAATAAATTAGCTTTTTTATAGGAGCGAAAGAAGTCTGTGAGTTACTGAAATTCATACAACAATCTCCATAATATTCAATATTCTTTAAATTCTAGGCAACTGAAACCTTGTTGATGCAAAATATTGTCTAGAAAATTACTCACTATGCTCATTTTTGATGGTCCGGAAGAAATCCTCGATGCGAACAATTTTAGTGAATAACTGACTGTACGAATCTAAGATCGAGCGGGATGAATAACGGGGAATAACTGTATAAATCGCAAAATTAGACTTGTCCACCACTCTCGACGCTGAACATCAGTACAGTCATCATGCCGAGATTTCCTGTATAATGTTACAATCACATTTTCCGCATAAGAATGGTACAGTGCTGCACTTACACCATTTTTTAAAAACTGACTGCCCTATTTATGCTTTGCTTACGAGTACAGGGTTGCTATAAAACTGGATTTGCACCACCCTTAAATAATCAGACGGTACCATAGTAATACTGCATCCGCGACTAAGAAATGAAGGACAGTTTTGTGCTATACTTGGTGTGGGTACAGCTCCCGACAAAAACTGTAACGGATATTAGTGGGATGAGTATTGCTGAAGGTGAGTCTATGATGCATCTGGCCGGTCTTCTGATGACTCTAGTCCTTCAAAAGGCAAAGACTTTTGTTGATATCTTTGCCAAAAATATTTCAGCCGTTGAACACTACCCAACTGCCTAACATTAGAAACCTTTGATCCCCAAACGAACAAATTTGTTCGACCTCCGCCTGTAATGCATGACCCCAGCGAGACCGAGCATTGGCTCAAAGCTGCCCAACGCGTAACTACTCTGCTGCGGCAGGCGTAGTTGACAGTTGAGTCCCGAACCCGTCGTTTTGATTACTAACTCAGGAGGGCATAAGTTAGAAAAAGAAGCCAAGCAAAATTTAATCTCTTGGTTGCGGCTGAAAAACTTCAAACATCAACCTCTACAGAAATATTCCAAGAAATAAGAAGTTAACATTCGGAACGGCTCAGCGTTGGTATTAAGGTGGCAAGCGCAGCGGCATTGCGATTAAACGCAGGAATAAATGCGCGTCCACAGATACTGATAACTGACTTTGAAGAAAGGTATTTAATGATTAAATGGAGTAAGACGTACTCTATAGAAACGAAAAAAAGCAGATAGCAATGACGATGGGCTGTTACCTATGATATGATAACAACGAATTTATACGCTTCACAAGTCGGCTATGAGATTAAGTCGGACGAAATCAACTTACGAAATTACTAAAGACCTAATAACTGGCAGTAATCTAGGACATTATGTTGTAAGTGGCTTCGCCTAAACAGCAGCCAACGAAAACTTAAGGTGCGTGAACAACCTCAAACCTCTAGCAAGCAATGTTAAGAATTTCTATATAAAGAGTACTGATCTGTGAAACCAGGTTGGTCCCTTTTCCCTTTATTGCTCTCCATTTCAGAGCAATATATGTATCCGTTCATATCGCGTTTTTAATATGCGGATGATCGACATCCGTCGATGGAAAAAAATTCAATGTCGGTAATGAGGTAACCCAGTGCTGCCATAATACGTTGCAGTTAGCTTGTCAACGACGCGGATCGAAGTTCGCTTATTGCGTTCTCTTTTGTATCATAAGTTCTAGCGTTCAAGTATGGGTAACAATAATAATAAACATTCCTAACAACCTCGCAGAGTGCTTAAACCCCCTAGTAGGCACGTCTTCGAGTAGCCACGCACCACATTCGTGGTGACGAATAATTTGCAATTCGCTGAGAGGTTCGAAAAATTTTGCAAACATGTACAAGGGAATCCTCTATTAAACGAACTGATATCATGGAATTCCTGAAGTGCCCAAAAGATGCATCGAATACAGCAGAGAAGTGCTACTAAATATTGAGCTCTTTTACGATCTTTTCTGGATTCGAATGAGCCATAATGAACTGCTGAGCGATTTTTCTTTGTGTACGTCACCCCTTCAGATACACAACTGTAAATTGTGGTTGTAAGATGGCAGAAATTGTAATGCCACAATCTGACTGAATTTCTCGGCCTCGACCGTGCTCATTTTACTAGAGCTCAACCAACCTTCAACATTAAGGAACCCACAGCAAATATCAGCTTTCCCCAATGATACTATCTCCTTTCTTGTGCTTAAACAGAAAAATTCCCTACCAGCTTTGGAAACAGCTTGAACAGATTAGCATTGAATTCTATGTTCTTAATCTCCTCTTCGACCACTTAAAAAGTGTACTTCCTTGCCAAGAAATCAATAAATTAATCCAGCGACAATATGAAATTGAAACTCTCCCATTCCCGATTGCATTTTCGCCCACCAATGCTTTTTCAATGCTCAGCAATGAATTACTTCCATAAATAAATGATACCTTCCACAGTGATCTGTAAACTTGTAAAAATCTATTACTGTTAAGGCAATTGCTGAAATATGATAGTAAAGTTCCTACTCACATAAATCTGACCGAGAGGGTGATGCGTCTGAGCTAAATTCTTTGAAAACAGTTTATCATCTCTATTTTCACACATGCGAGTTCTCAAATTCATCACGCCGATTCCTTTACATCGATGGTGCTATGTGGTTGCCTCGTCCCTTTTTCACAGATGATCCTTTGCTCAGCTCTCTTCTTTGGAGATAAATTATGCCTCATGATTTTCGTTTGCTGCAACCCCTTGCCTGCCATTTTCTGCGTGACATACAATGAAGGATCAATTCCGTTCCCCCTCGAGCATTCAAGCAACTGTACGATAAAAATAAAAGCCCACGTGAAACTAATTCCGATTCGTAATGAGAGAGCCCAACTTTTCCGATTCAGCTTATGAGCGAAATCATTTAAAAAGACGGTAAGGAAGCTGAAGCAAAGCAGCAACTTTGTGAAGGTCCAACGCAACATGTTACGACACTACCTTTTACGAGGCTACCTTCATAGCCGCTGTTCCCGTCGTCGTTTTCGCCCCAAATGGCGGGAACTGTGATGCCGAAAGAAAAGCAAAACTACACCACCACGGAGCCCGAATTACGATGCAACTCTAGAGAGCACTCAAACAGAGCATCCTTTTAACGTTTTCACTTAGAATTCCCTAGAAATCCCATCGACGGATTCAATCGCGGAGGGCAAGAGCGCGGCAATTATGACTTGTGACATGTTCGGTATTGCAAACAACGGCGATAAAAGAATGATTCGGAGTAGTGAGTGCAAGTTGGCATTCGACACCTCATCCATCGGTCATTTCAAAGCTTTTAATGGTGACCGATCAGAAGTGCAGCAAAAATGCTTTCGCTGAAGTACGACTTTGCGGAAGAAGCGTTAAGTATAGGAGAGGAGAGGGGGGAAGAGATCACAAATTAAGACAACCACTTCGCGGCGCAGAACTATTGAAAGTCCTGGAGGTTCCGTAGGAATGGGAGAGGAAGAGATTTCACGCAACAGAAATTTCTGCAGACTTTTGGTGTGCAGCGCATCCACCACCTAAAATGAAGAGTCTCTAAGAGGGTAGGGCAATAGCAAGGAAATAATCGCTTCAGTTCTCAGCAGTCCTTCTCCTCATACGATAAGATGGTGCTGAACCTTATCAAAAATGAGTTTTACGCATTTAGACAGCATGGTATCACTCAGAGGAAATCGGTGTGGAGCTTAAAATAACGTGCATCCAAGAAATATTGCGCACTTGCCATGAGAACAAATTATTTATATAATAAATGGAGTAAGCCAGTAATATTTATATGAGTTCGTGAGCAAGAAAGCCGGCCGGACTACCGCTATTGGATTGCATCCTCGAGAATTCCTTCGAAGGTTTACGTCTATGCCGCGATGCGATCGTAAGTCGCACTCTAGTTATCACGCATTCGCTGCGTGGTACGTAAACGAGCGACTGTCTGAACAATTAAGCCACCTGCGTTCTCGTTTTTTCCTTCTTTCTCACAAGCCCATGAACGATGGGCGATGTGGCATTACTCAATACAATTTCTGGATAATCACTCTGAATCCATAGTTACTTATGCTCGACTAACCCCTCCCTCCTACTTTCCTCACTAAAGACAATCTTTATGTGGAGAAAACAATAATCCGTTTTCAATAACAATTACCTATACAATACAAATCATTCGAAGCAAGCGAACATTAAAATGTGGGAACGCTTAGCAATGACAACATCACCACGTCAGAAATCCATTGATGTTGGCTCCATATATCCTTTGTGCAATGGAGTCCGCTAATTTGGATGATTACTTCAATATTTAGGAAAAGAAGATCAGAAACGTCGAATAAGAATTTCTCTAAGCTGTGGGAATGCTAGAGAACTCCTTCAAACATCGCTCTCCTCACATCTGACCGCTGCCAGTTATAAATCTCTCTGAACTTAATAAAGGCCTTAATAAAGCCTTAATAAAGCAAATGTCTAAGTATAGTAAACAGACTTTTTTTATTCTATATAGGCACGGGTAGCAATCATGAATCAAAATAACCACTTTTTGTGCCAATACAGCTGCTGCCCTTTGCTGGACAGCACGATTTGTGTTATAATGAGGATTATGGCGCTACACTATTTTAGAGGATTAAATGCGAAAAACAACCCGAACAAACTCCATAAAATACATCCGCTCTTAATGGCCCAAACACCAGAATGAATTCGATACCAGCAGCTCTAATTGTAATCTTTGACTTCCAAAACAGGCAACTAAAGCGTAGGGTCATTGAAGCCACCAAATGTTTGCCAAAGGTTAGCGATGAGAGTGTTTGAGAACAAAAATGTCAACGGAAAGATGAAGGGCCCTAATGGTGTTGTAAATCTGACAAACAGGGATTTCTGAAACTCATTACTGCTATATAACTTTGATGCAGTGAAAAACAGGGATCTAAAACTGAAAACAGACTGTATAGTAGTGCCTTAATAAATCTTTGAAAGAGACAAAATCAGTGAGATAGAAAATGATTCAGTGAAATGAACGAAGATATCATGTGCAAAGAAAAGCACTGCCTCGTGTACGCTCAAACGCCTTCATGCAGTTACTGCTTTGCTTACTGCTCGTGCGCACAATACTTGTTTATTGAAGTAAACTGTATACTCACATATGTGCTTCCGTTTTTGGTAAAATCCAATATTCTCATCAAATCCGGATGAAATTCTGTGGAATCCAAATTTCATCGACAGAGGGAATTTGGATGAAAATCAGGTGATTTTTAGAAGTGTGTCCACATTAAGTTCTATGTGGATGCTCAACTAAGCAGATGTTACAATATTTAGGTGCTCTATGGAAAATGATTTTTTGACAGTTTAAATGTCAGCTCCCCTTCCCCTTTTATTTTTCCCTGCCTCGAGCTGAAAGCCGTCGGCAGAGTGGCAGAGACTGCAGAATGGTAAGAATATAAAAGAATATAACGGACTGCATGCATAGTCAATTCCATAAGCACATACAACTTCATTTAAATAAACGACAGAATAGATACAGAAAAAACGGCAAAGGTGGATATTTCAACTGAACCAATCAGCAAGCGATGAAGTGAAGGAGAGCTGCTGATTGGTCATCAGCTTCAACAGTTCCCTCAGCGCACCAACCGGTTCCATGAAGTGCCACCACGTAATAAAACCTACGCAAAAGACTATTCAAGTTTTGAGCCATACGGTCGTTCTTACAAATCTTTAAAAAAATGACTGTCTTGCACGATCCGTTACGCTGCATGAAAATTCAGTGACATCTTTACGTTTGGATGCAGACCTGAAATTAAACAACGCGCAGACCTATAGACCTGAAATTAAGCAACGCGCAGATCTATGGAAGCTACTGGTGGAACGCATAGAAAAGTATAAATTCGATGAACGAATGGGGGAATTTTGAAGGAGCACTAACAGAGGTGATAGAAACCAGGAGAGAAAGCGTGCGGCAAAAGAGAGCAATGCAAAGAACGCGCAAATGGTGATAAGATTAAGGGCAGCAAAATATCTATAGAGACAGACTGCGGCACACAACAGAAACAACTCCCCTCACAGCACACGGTCAACAGTTGCAAAACAAACGCTGCACGTCGCTTGAAAAGGACCGATCGCGGAACGAAGAGGAATGCTATAGCAGAAAGCCGCACAAGGGTGTGCACACATGTACGTATTTATTGATCAAGCAAGCAGCGCGTGGGTGTTTGTCCGGCTTCAGCTCATGCAAGCTTTCGCTTCGAGAGGCGCACGAAGCAACGGAATAGAAAAACTCAAGAAGCGACGCAACTCCAGCAGCTATGAGCAATAGCGTTATCGCTCCGAGTTGGAGTTTAGAAGCATGAGCGCAGCTCGTTTGATGACCGTCACCACGGATCGATGGCATCTCCCGACGAAAGTAGATTACATATATAGCTAAATGTTCCATAAAGTCGACGGTGCACCTATGAATCCAGACGATGACATATACTTATATTCGCAGCACAGAACTGTGAGCTTTTCTTGAGCATCATTGTTGAGTGCGCCACATTCGATCCATCAGTAGCTTCCAAATGAACACTACTGTACCGATCCGCGCAACAGTTTTGCTTTCGTTTTAATTTGCTTATTGTTAAAAACTCTCAGTAATTAATGATGTCTTCGAAAATGAGGCATCTTTAATTGTGCTTTGAGAAATTAAAAAGTGTAATTTTACAGCGTATTTTCGAGAGCTACCGCAGTTTTTCATTTCTATTTGTAGAGTATTACAGGAGTGTTATGCCATACGCTCTGCATGTTTGCCGTTAATTCTGTCGCACGGAGGTAGTGGAATTGTTCCATTATAGTGGAATTGTTCCATTAAGAAGAGACTCTTTTAACGAAGCGAAAATTAAGTGGTGCTCAACGACTTCATTGAGTGACAACAGTTCTTGTCTCTCCTCCAAAAAGCAATGCAACAGAGGATATATTCTAGGCAAATGTTCCCTTCGGAGATTCTAGATAGCACTTGAGGGCACCAATATCGTAAAACTCGTTGATGAATCCTGTGGCTTATAGTTTCCTCATTTGAATGTCTGATTCGTATTCTGTCGTGCGACACTTCGTTCACATTTTTAGACGAACGAAAGAAAATGAGAGATGGAAAGAAACTCACAGGCAAAGGTGAAGTAGGAAGCAGAGAAACGTGGAAATCGAAGCAGAGATACCTAGCACAGAGCAGGTAAGCACGCCATATCGCACATTAACAATAACGAGCAGTGGAAATACAGCTAGCCCGGGGAAGTGATACTACAACAGTGCATCAGAAAAGTAATAAATGTGAAGGAAAATCTTGGCAGCATGTAGGTTATGGACGATTGCGGCCCTAAGTGACCGTGGATCCAGTACCCTCCGACGTAGTCGGAAGTGTCTTCACTGCGTCAATCAGTTCATACATAGAAGAGAAGGAATAGTCCTGAGGTCAAAGACGGAACGGAGGAGGATCGCTTTGAACTCACCTTTTTTCCACTAGCAGTTTTCCATTGTTTCAAATGCTGACAGCAGGAAATTGCCTATCACTGTGCAGCATATTATTCATAAAGCTATTGTAGGTCACTTTTTGTACCGTCTAGCACATATTGCCAACTTAATGATCTTTTAATGAATCTATTGTGGCTGGGAAACGTATATGATGAAAAATGCATTTTTTCAGAGCGTTTGATTGCAGAAAGTAGGTTGTAGGAAAGGAGAATCCGTCATAAACGATGCTGTTGGTCTCATATGTTGCCTTAGGTGGGCATATTTTACCATTTCCTCTCTCACCGACTATATTCCATTATCCTTTTTTCACTCTTCACTTCAAGAATTATATTTACGCATAAAGAAATTCGAAGATCAGTCTATTTCGAATATATAACACCTACTACGGTTCGCTTTATACTTATCATTTCGTGAGTTGTTTCATGGTGTTCCGTATCTTGCGTGGTATTTCGTATCAGATAAGATGCAATAAGAGACTGTGGTGTGAAACTGCAGATGGCGCTCAAAGAAAGGCTAAAATTGCACTTGGGGCTCACGGATATGCACCTTCTTTGCAAAAAGCCTCGAGCATTACGCGAGTGAAATAATGAAGGCCACGTTACTCGTGTGTTGCCTTGGCTACGTAACGACGCATGGAAGCCAGTACGCTATTTTATTCACTGCACTCCCAACAGCACATCTGCACGTTTTGGTATATCTTTGCGAACACGCTGGCTTGCATGCGAACACTGATTGTGTGCGCTGCATCACTACCTTTATGAAGGTCATTTAGAGGTTGGTGTTCTTAGCGATTTCGACGCGCTTTCGTCGGATTGTGCGGTCTTAGGGAATATTCAGCGTCCAGACAGCTAGATATCACTTCGATGCCAATTCTCTGGATGTGTCTTTCTATAGCCCTCTTTCTGTAGCCCTATATACGTGCTTGGTTCGATTGTATGTGTTTTGTTTCGATCGGCTAAACAATATCGTTGATGGTGTATTAGGGAACAAAATACTCATCGGTTATTGGCACTAGCTTGCCGCAGCACCACCCTCCCTTACTGGAGATTTTTGCGGAAGTTTGTACAAGTGAACGCAAATTACTTTACAGCTTAACAGCGATCTATTTAGTTGTAAACAAATGGTGGAAATGGAAACATTCGAGCACTCACGTTTGGTCTCCTTAGTTGGCTCCCGATTCCAGGTTGTTAAGATTGCGTGTTAAGATTGTTAAGATTGCTCAGGTTGTCAAGAAGACATCTTTGGTGCTTTTCACAAAATCCATTGTGGTTCGAACCGTACAAGTTGCACTAGCGTAAAGCTTCAATCATTGTGGTATCGGAGACTCCACTTTGGTCTGTTTTTTTTACACAATTGTGTGCGGGTTTTCCGGCGCTACACTTTTAGAAATGTTTCAGTTTGTTCAGCCTGTAGTCGAGGCACGTCAGCTTCAGCTCTTCAAAACAAGTTGCGGTAAAACAGTGTTCTGCACAGTTTCCAGTTTCGCGTTATATAAATCTAGAATCTGCCCTCTGCCGATAGCTGCAGTTTACTCGCTTCGGTTTATACAATTTTGCCACCTTGAGTGTTACCTGCTCTGCATCTAGATAATAGATTTGCGGAGCACTGAGAGAGAAGTCGTTGAATTGCTGCTGTTGCAAAAAATGTGCGCTTCTAAATGGGTTTAATGGACTGTGAAGCATGCAAAAGTGGATTCTCGAAGATTCCCTCGAGATCTTCAATAATGGGCGATGAACGGCTACGACGCTCTTGCAACTAATTTAAATTAGTGTGGTCTTTTTCTGGTGTTCGTAAATGCGCATTAACAATGAAGTGCAAGCGCAAAAGGGTTGTTGTGCTCATTAACGCTCGTGTTCTGAATGTAGCGATTGGAGGATCAAAAAATTTGCTCAGAATTTTATGTTTAGGGTGCTAAGTTTATTGGTAAAAAAGAACATGTGTCGACCTCTCTTGCAGTGAGTTGAAGGTTCAGTAGAATTTTCCGAGCTTGTCTGCTGAGCTTGCATGATGGGGCCATTGTTGGAACTTTATTAATAAGCATCTTTCGAAAGTGATCATTTTATCAGCAGAGCTCTTCTCTCTTAGGCAGTCATATCCACTCATAAACTTCCGCTAATCTGCTACAACATTTGTGCCGTCGGCTTTTGCATCATCTGCACCTTATTTTCCATGAACGTCGAGACAACAGAACTAGACCTTTGTACTACTTCATCACAGTTCTTCTCAATGAACCTCTCTCATCGTGATATTCCTCTTCTTTTAACTTCTTCATCCTCTCTTCCTCCTTCCTTTCCACCTGCACAGTTCCCTTATTAAGATAATGGAAGTGTAAAGGCAGCGTAACCATGAAATACAACACTTTACTTTCATGGCATTCTCTTAAGTTATCCTCATGTGGCACTCACTTTCTTCATGAAATTTTACGCATTTGATAGTAACACAACACACTTTCTAGTTTCCCACTCGCAGATTACTGCCTTCACACTTATATTCGTTAATGCTAACTTATATGAGAGTGAGTTCAGTCGCGTTTCCTTAGGCATTCTCCTCCATCATTCGAGACCTTTGTTCCTCTGAATGACATGTGCATCTCTTTGAATGACTCTCAGATCACCATAGCTGGTGGAGTTTCATTTATCTACTTACGATATTTTGTGCATAAGATTCGTGATATTTTTGTGTGCACATATGACAACCTATTTATGTATGATACATTTGTGGAATATACCGTTGTATGATATGAAATGGAAGTCATTCCCTCGTCGACGTCATTTGATACTTTTCGAGCACGGAACAGTTCCAGCGTTCATTTGCCGAAGAACTGAGAAAGGGCTCGTCCGACATCTCTGAGTAGAGCTTGAAGAAACTTTTTAGGTTTTAAAGCAACACTGACCTTATATGACTTCTCATCAAAAGTGCTCTTTGTTTTGTCAACAGAACTTTCGTGCTGTCGAATTATGAAAGTCTCTTAACTCGCTTCAACTCCACTCCTTGAGTTAGTAGGATTACTATTTTCGCTTAGAATTACTATTTTACTATTCATCCGAAATTCTAGCAGCGCTAGAAAATTTGGTGGATATCGATGAGTGAGTTGCCGGAAAGTTTCAGAGATTTAGGTGGGCATCTATCTCTTTATGGACACAGATAAAACACGGCAATTATTTGCATCGCTTATACGACGGCCGCCACTCACCGATCACCTTCTTCAAAGACCGCCGTTCAAATTTTTACACGATGTTATAAATGCAACTATTCAGAATACCGGATTTCTGGTTGTAAGTTTCACTCTATAGTGTCTGATTTCCGAAAACAAGGTTCTCCTTAAGTTCGCTTTAATCTAATTTAAGCACTAATTTCATTCGTTCGTTTTTCGTAACCACATGCTAGCAATTAAAATTTCAGTTCCTCTCTTTTTTGCTTCTATTCTGGCAATGGTGATATACAGTTTTGAAAAAATATTCCCTTTCTCTTTCATTTTCTATTCTGACATAAAATGTGCGAAGCTATTCTCTATTATAAGGGTGGTTATTCCGTAAATTAATGACATAGTGACGTAGAGTAAAGAAAACAGCATGGAAAAAAATATATAGATTGGCATTTTTTTCAGGATATTTTCACTCCAGAAGAACTGGACTATTCAAATATGAAAGACAAGGCAACTAAGATGGAATTTTTGCGGAAGTTAATTAAGGCTCTCAATGACGATGGATCGTTAAAAAGCGTCAAGGCGGCTAAAATTGTCGCTGGAAAAGAACCCGAGCTAACAAATTTGGTGATTTTTTCCAATAGACGCATCTTGATTAATTAATTTTTGAAACAATGGCGCTTTTCCACACTCCAATATAGTACGCGTTGTTACCGATATATCTCTGAAATGCCGAATGAAGTAATCGCTTCTTCACTGTGTTGTTTCTTAATAAAAACGAACCGGACTAGAGAAAAGTCATGTATTTTCGTAACATCACTTGACGTCATCACATCTTTCGACATCCGCAAAACAGAAATCCGTTTGTTTTCCACCTTCTCGATGGTTTCAAAAAAGCAGCGGAAATACAAGGTTTGGATTTTGAAGAGAAGGAACCCCACTGGGACAGAGAAAAGGAACGAGGTATACCGGAAATTACGATGCATTAGTGCTCGTTCCATCATCATTTTATATCATGACGAATTAATCGATCTGCGGTTTCTTCCATCATCTTGCATAGCAAAGTGGTCCTGCATTTCATCGCTTCCAGATCCTACAATATAATTTTGTGGCCAGTTGAGAAATAATCTAATTCTGATGAGTGTTCGGAATTATCCTTTGCTTAAACTGACGACTGGATGGATTTTCAGCTACTGCAAAAGCTGGCCGTAGAGGCCGCTGCGTATCGAGACATGACTAGTCATTCACAGTCAAAAACTCGCCGCGGATCGACAGTGAGAGAAAGAGAGGCTAGCGAAAAAGTGGAGAAAAGAGAAAGGAAAGTCAAACAACAAAGCAAAAAAGAAAACAGCGAGAAATCGGAGAAAACGAAAGAGCGAACCAGCAGTCGGGATCAAGAAAAGAAGGCATAAGTTTATTTTCTCATAGTTTTCTGGTCCAGAAAGGATAAAAGAGTATATAAATAAAAAGGTAGAGCGATTTGCTGGATAGTTATTTAAATTCTCTAGAAAATTTTATCCAAGGCAGGAGAGGAAAGTCGCGTTGTGAATCCGGGATGCTGAGCACATTTATCTACTCTACTCGCTTTCGAGGAAATTCTATTAAAACATAAGATACTGCAACAATCTTTACGGAATATAAAATCGCACTAGTAAGTGAACTAAAACAAACGTGTCAAAATAAGATGTATATCAATATATTTATTCGAAAGAAAATGTGTCAAGAACGTCTTAAAATGAGAAATTACACCAATTTCGAATATCATAACAGAATACCGTTAAAGGCGGAAATATCCGTGTCTGAGGGGAACAAGCTTAGCTACTGAAACAATTTCTAGGGGTGGCGCAGAGACGATTGAAATAGCTAATGTGTGGCTTTGGACGGATTTTAGGTATGTATGGTGTCAGTTGGCTACCTCGCCAATTGGTCACATATCCATTGAATCAGAGATATTTCGGTCAACCGTCCCGACGATCAAATAAGTATATTAGCTTATGCAATAATGTGCTGATGTATATCAGCACGTACGCAAAGTATTTCATTGTGTAATCGGGAATGGTGAGCATAGCTAGGTCCACGCTCTGAAAGAAAAACGAGCTTGCTCTGCTTGTAGACCCCCGCAGTGGATTAACTAAATATCATTTTAGGAGCAACTTTTCACAATAACGCCGAGTAATTTGAGAGTGTTGGCAGAACAGTGAAAGTGAATCTCGAGATTGCACAGCGTTCCTATTCTGGAAGAAAAATTGCCATCGAGAAGTGCTGACAGTTACCCTTTCCAATCCGAGTTATTAGAATGGGGCCTCAGCTGAGGAGATAGTTAATACAGCTCACTCAGCTGCAATGAACGGCGCATTGAGAACAGTATTTTATATATATATATATATATATATATATATATATATATATATATATATATATAAATAAATAAATGTATATAATACAGGAAAGAGTCCAGAAAGAAATTAACTTCAGGAAGGCAAGGAGAAGAGACACAGCAGCAGAGATAAGAAAACATCGAATGAAAAATCAAAGAGGAAGAAGGAAAAAGGCGGCGAAAGCGAAAAAGAAAACGAAAACAAACCACCAAGCCAAAGGAACTCTATGGGCGAAGGCCATTTTGAAGATGGGGAGGTGGAGGTTGTCTTAAGAGGCGAGGAAGCAGGTCGCGCTGACGAGGAACCTTCCGGTTTGTCGACAGTTTATTACAGTCGTAGAAGTAGAGGCATACGTACTTCAAAAGACATTCAAGTTTCAAATACATGAGCTATTCAAATGACCAAAACGCTCTCATAGATGCCATAAGATCATCATACACTGAGGACATAAATTCCTTCTCTTAATACATAGCAGCAGCACAGCCCCTCCTTCTTTAAGCGTTGGTAGCTTCAAAAATACTGCTTCATAACCGAGTTCTGTGATACGTTTTTCCACTATCGCAAAAAAAATCCGTTTCTATTTCTGAGACGAAAGCGCACCTCAAGAGAGCTTCAGTAAGCAAAACCTTGTCGATACAGAAAAATATTAGAAATACCATTGAGTTGGCGAGATTTCTTGTAGGAAATAGTTGACACTACCATGGTTTTGCAAAACGTTAATCCGTTTCATTATCGACTTAGCCAGCGCCCTGCAAAGTTCGGCCGGTCAAGTTAGTTTAATGGATCGGTTTCTTGTCAGCCTGTTGGCTGCAATCGCAAAAATGGCCACTTTGGTCACTGACAAGTGAATGGTCGAGATTCGAAGTCAAAAACATCGCGAACGAACCAAATCGACCGGTCGAACTCCGGAGATTCTTTGTTAGCCTGAGGCTTCAAGTCAAAAGTCATGAGAACCAAAACAATAACTTTCATGGTTAGTAACCTATACGATCTTATTTTAAGAAAGCTGTAAATTATCAATACTTGTTGTCGTCTTATGAAACAGTAATTTGAAATACAGACGCACAAGCGATCTGCTCACTCCTTCAGCACGTCTTTTTTCTTGTTTCAGGGATGGCAAAAGCTGAAGGCAGTGGAATTGCTGACAACATGGATAATGAGGGTGAGCCGATGCCTCCACCGCCAGCACAGAGACAACAAAATAGGCTAGTCAAAGAGCAATTACTGTTTATCTTTTCCTTTTCCCATGTGCGATAAGGAAGAAAATACTGCTAAAAACGTGCGGCATCGAACTCGCGTCAGTGCGAATGCCTGTGCTCACTGTAACTGGCGAACAAAGGCCTCAAACATAGTGCTTAATTTTCACTAACAGCATCTTCGAATCGAGACTGTTAGTCAATTCTACCGCCTCATTCATAACTGCTTTTGCTTTCTCCTATTTGAGGAGAGTGACGTAGGGCATAGGTATTAGCCACTTCACTTTTATGCGCTCTTGCCAATATGCGTTTTTTGAATCCGTTGTAGGTACATGTATTCACGCGTCCGTTTGTCCCATTTCTCATTTTTAATCTATTGAAGCCATGAAATTTGGCGAGTGAAATTTCCTCAGCAGTATGACCTCACAAAAGACATCTTGCAAGCTTTTCAATGCGTTACATTTCTGTAAGGTGCTGCATCCACATCGCCACTGATCGTTCTTATATGAAGCCAACCCGATTATATTTCGCAGTCGATAAGTAGGAAAAAAATATATTTTCAGTGCAAATTTGTGCGGATGACAAATTCCACTGAAACGTGAATGTATTACATCAACTTATAAGATTTATTAGTCGGTTATGTTTCATAATATTAACTGGTTTGCTAGTCAGCCTTAAAAATGTTCATGCGCCACGCTAAACCGATGCAGGAGGCTTTCAACTTGGTTTTGAAGAGCGAAATTCAAGTAGATATGAATGCTGCTTTTATTTCACGAGCATTTTCAGATTAACGACCGCTTCAGGGCGCCCACAGACATCGATGGGACGACCAGGAACAGCGATGGCAAGACCTGCGCCTCCGAAATTAAGGAAGAAGCAAATTGCTGAGGCGCAGCGCAAAGTTGAACCCGTAAGCAATGCCAAGAATGCTATTCTGAATGCTGCATCATTTCCGACTTTCGTTTACATAAAATACCACCTTCAAATTACATTCCTGCCACCAGAAATCGCGTCAGTCGCTTCTGCAACACACAAATCTCCTCCAGTGGCGTCTTATTGCAGCGCCGGACTTTCCCTTTGTCTTCTTCCCCAATCTTCCTTCCTTCCATGTCCAGTGAAGTTATTCTTAGATTCCTTCCAGAAGCTCTTAGTACCTGTCGTTAGAATCCAGTTCTGAGAATGGATGCGATTTTGGTCTCACCACTAGCACGCTGCCACTACCAGGTTCATAGTGTACCGTTGCCTGTGAGCATCAAAATCCGCATTAGGATTTAATATTTTCTGAATCGTTCTGCTGAGTACGTCACAAATGAAAATTTAAAACCGGAGTGCACTTTACTTCAGGTGGCAGAAACGAGTACCGTGATTATCGACGAACGGAAGGAAGATGACGCGGATTTCGTGGTAGAAGCAGATCCCACAATTGAAAACGTCGAGCGTGTGGACGCTGACCTGGTCGTTTAATCTGCACATATAACAATAATGGATTAAAAAGAAATAAAAGTCCCATATTCAGCGACCGTCAGTTCAGCGGTCCAAACACCACAACTTGAAAACATCTCTGTCACGCTGAACGCAATGTTCGTGCAGTTTCCCTCGTGAGAACGTTTTTTACTTCTTTTGCTCGACGGATCAATGACTATCGACGGTGCTGCCTATCGCAGGCTAAGCGTGCATTTCCTCTATGGATCAGTCATTTTAGAGAAACAAATGCTACCACTCCTTTCTTTGAGTTTGCTCGTCGCTATTCTTCATATGACAACTATCTTAACTTCTTAAGCACTTTCTGAAAACTCACTTTTTTCATTGCAAAACTACACAGCAAAACGCTGATACAGCAACAAAAGCGGAATTATCATTGAAATTATTAGTTTTTCAGCTCGTGTCCGATGAACATGGAGGCCTTGTGAGGACAATTTTGGAAACAAAGAAGGAACTGGAAGCTGGCATTAATGAGGATGCGATGAAATTTTTGTCGACGAGTGTTTTTGACGAAAATGAGCGAGAGAGAACGAGAAAAGAGGTTTCTATTGTTTTCTATATGCAGAGTCGACGGAAACGAAACATTCGTGGGAGAAGGCGCATTTTCTTTATTACTAGCTATACTTAACAATGGAACAAAAATATACCGTGAAGCAAAATTTTCGAACCATTCTGATGTATTATTATATGCACACTTAGCATGACTGAACAGAAGTGTGTAAAACACTTGACATTTCTTGGGGAGCCATGCACGACGTCTTTCTTATAGTTCTAGAGATACAATATCTGCTACCCACAGTAATGCTCCCCATTCTCTTTGGAAAAGTGCATATTCGCAAACGTCTCCATCCACTGAAATGACTGCGGACTACATCGGGTTAAGCTGACATCTGGCAACCGTCAACTTATATACATGCACATTCCAGGTGGATAAGTTGCAAAAGGCAATCCAGCAACTGACGCAGACCACCCATCCTTTGGCTCGACTTTTCGATTACGTCCAGGTTTGTCGTTTACTTCAATGCGTTGTTAATGTACCATATTAGCAGCTTTAGCAAACGGCAAAGTCGATAAGAACCTCCCACCCTGAAAGTAGCAGCCTTACTGAAGAGTAGTTGTACCAGTCATCTTTGCCTCTACCCTGAGCTTGATCTGCTGCTTGAGAAAACCAACCTACGAATTACTGAAGTGGTAAGACTAGACGGCCAGATAGTTGACGAAAAAGACCTTTGCCGCGATAGCGAAGAAAACGTCGACGATGCATCAGTCGGAGTTCCCGTGTCAAGCAGGTGCCGCTAAATCAAAACATCCGGCTTAACCGACGAATCGCACGAATTCCGGGTGACGCAAAAAGAAGATATATGTTTCTGATCGTGCCTGTATATGAACATACCTATGACAGGACTATGTAAAAGGCCCTCGAGACTATGTAAAAGGCCCTCGAAACCGCTACGGCTTCATCGTTCTACAGTGTGCGTTCATTTTCGTCACTCCACCCTTTCTCTTCACAATCTTCTGGAAAGAATGTCGGGCCGGGTTCTGAGTGTTGTCGGCTTTGTTTTCACTTGTCTACTTGTTTTTTCACTATTTTCGCGCTACAATCTGCCTACCGCATTCTTGACTAAGGCGACCGCTTTTTGTCATTCTCAAAAAATTAACCAGTTATGGTGATCGCTCTCACAATAGTGCTAATAAACTATCGAAGCATTAGATGAGGGTGATCCACTATGACTATTTGAGTGAGGCTCATTGATAAAGTGCAACCAGTTTTCAGTATGAATTCAACTTCTACCGGTGCATTCAGCTTTCGATGCTACAGCATGCTTTATAACCGAAATATTTGAAAATTTCAAGCATTGTGAACGACAGGACTGCAGAAATCCGCGAATAAACTGTTCAGTGATAAGAAACTTTTCTTTGGCAGGCGAACAAGGCATCGTCCTCGTTTGATCATATTACCCACCTAATTTCTTCCTTTAAAGTGAGTGATATTTCATGAAAATTGCTGCTACTTCAGAAAGTTTTCTAATAAAAAGGATATTTGTAAAGTTAAATAAGCACAATGATTACAACGTTCCCAAAAGCAACTAAAGAACAGAGACTATTTTGAAGGAAGACGTTGATAGTATGGTAAAGGAGATGGACGAATGGCGCAACGAGACGAAGAGAAACACCGTAGAGCTGCGTGAACGAAATGCGAACTCTGTGGATAGTGCGGAAAGGCTTCTCATGACGCTGAAAGAGCTTGAAGACGAAATTAAGGATATGCGTGTTGCGGTTGCACACACGAAAGCAAATGTTATCCTGAATGAGCAGAAAATACGCATTTTAATACAGAATCTATAACGATGGAACAAATTTTGTATCAATTTGGCGTCCTGTTCGCTTGATGGAATCTTCAACCATCAATTTATTCTCCCCCTGAATAACTGTCCGGTTGAGCAACGACTGGTCAAATTTCATCGACATCCAGTAAAGTATGCAGTCGATTTTCGACTTTAACATAGTTGAAGGAGAAGTTGCCATACATTCTAATGCAATTCGCGAAGAAGTAAGGTCTCTAGGAATGATCCAGCATATTCCAAAGTATTCACACAACTATCTATCCTCTTGGATACTTAATGACGAAATGCGTCAAAAGCACAGCCAAAACCGTCATCACAGACCGACCCCATAGCTGGTCATCAGACCCACTCTGAGACCGTCTAATAGTATCGAGATTATTGAAGTACGTAATAGAGACCTTTCCAGTTGCCTTTACCTGCCCGCAATGTGGGAAGTCTCCGGGTTTTTGTGAAAATGTTTTCTTCAAAATGGTAATATGCACAAAATATGCGTTGCAAGTGCACAATTTTGCAGAAACCCACGAGATTCATTGTTACTTTACGAGAATTCGTTCTATGTTCTGGATATTACAATGAACAACATGGGTCAATAATGGGTTGCGAAGAAGAGAGCAAGAAATTCAGAAATAAAAATCTTTGGGTAAGGTACAGTGAAACGGAGTGGGTGAGCACTAGACACAATACTGGGCCAGCTTAGAAAAAAAAGCCCGGGCACTAGGTCTTTAAGGCAGCATCGAATGGGCAAAAATCCCTTACTGCCCCCTCGTTAACGGCATTAATGCAATGCGACAGAACCTACGCATACTTCGCAAAAGACAGATACGAAAAAACGTGAGCGCAGTGATAAGGCAGCCAACTATAACAGAAATCTGAATAACCCCTTCTTTCAAACAACTGACGCATACTTGCGGCAAAATACGACATTTGATAAACGAACCATTCGGGATCTAAAAATCATCCACTTCTTCATGATGAAGAGCTCTCGCCACAAATAAAGAGCGGCACGTTGACATTCGTAAAATAATCAGGGCCTCAAAAGAACAAGCGAAGAACTGATGCTCACAATTGCCCTTGCTTCGACACCTTTTCGAATCCCTTTCCTGAACCCATTCCAAAAACAAAGGCTACTGTATCGCAGCACTCCATTAAATTTTATAATCAGCTTTTGTATAGCTTTGTCGATAAAAAAAAGGTCGATAATGCGCGTTAATCCACTACATACGAACAATTACCAATAAACATCGCTGCTGACGACGGGCGACAAAAAGAAGGCTTGGCAAGCATCCGACGCTTGTCTTTACTGTTTTGTCGGTAGCGGTTCAGATACATCGCCGAAACGTGCCTTAGAAGCATTTCCCTCGATACTCTACCTGACTTCTGACCACTGTCTCCAGTTGCAGCATTTTCTAAACAACTGCTCCAGTACCATAAAAGTGAACCATATCATTACTTGAGTGCAGAACATAGTAAGAAGACATCTTCAAGATTCTGGAGGGTCGTGATCAATTCTTCTTCAAAGATTCTAACCTAAAGTGCGACTATATTTTGGCAAAACGAGAAGGAGACCACGAAAATGAACACAAGCCAGCTAATCGCAATCCTTCGACAAAGTACGACCTTATCTCGCAAACTTCGACTATACTTGATTCCATTTGAGATCGCTTTCCTTTTTAACTGTGAATGCGCGAAGACTGCAGTCGAATGCGCTCTTGCATGTTAAACTGCACTTTTAGAATTTATTACAGCAGTGCTCAGTTTAAAAGAAAACCTGCGCTAAACAACGTCTCAAGGGCCTATAAAGTAGACCTAATCAGTCACTGTTGAATGGTGAAGAGCGATTCTCGGCCTAGAAACGAAACATGCCTTAACGCAGTGTCGTTACGCTTTTTGATGCTCTACAAGTGTTTGTGTTCGTTAAAGACATGTTTGCCTTTGACGTCACAGTTTCGATAAACTGTTGTTCCTCGCATCACACATGTGCACCACTTTGTGTTTCAGCCTTTTCATTGCAACATGCTGCATTACGCATCTTCACCGTATTCTCTGATTCGATGGCGAAACTTTTTTTGTTTCTGACCGTAGAATTCGGCCCTCTAACATCTCTCATGGGAATGAAGAAAACCACCGCACCACGAGCGAGAGCTCATGCAGTGACCCTCACCGAGAGGGAGATATTTTGATCGCTAGGACCCCCGCAGTCCAAAATTTATAATCCATATTGATGTAGGACCCCCGATGGAGGCTCGCTGTGAGAGCTCCCGTGAAGGAGGGGAGCTGAAGACGGTAAACTTCGAACACTGCTCAACGATAAAATTAAAAATTATGGCAATTATCGGCGGAAGGAAGGCATCCTTATCACAGTACTACACTGCGATTTCTAACAATACTTGGGGATCGACAGATGAAACCCGTATAGCAGTGGCCCTTCATATAATGGCTTGAGCAATTTTGCGCAGAGGTTAAAATATAATTGCCACACGTCTTTTTCGTTATTCGATGTCTGATGCGAACTCTTTTCGAGCCGTAAAGAAATAAGAAGAGGGATGTGGGATTCGCAGTGCGCTCTTGAGATTCTGAAAAAGAGCACACAAGGCCATTCACGAAATACAGCACTCATAATTTACGTTAGAACTCATCAAGATACTATGCCGCGTGGGTCAAATGGTGCATACCAGCTAAATTATGTTTTCAAAACTAACTAAGAAGGAATTCATACCAGTTTCAAGTCATACAAGAAAATGATGTTGAAGAGGAATATCTAATTTTACCCCAGCTCATTGATGATTTTCGCTCTTTAAGGATCTCTAAACTGTGCCTAGTCTTAATTCACAAAACCGGCCTTCCGACTATCAACATCAGGTTAGATTCACTGCGCGATCTTGATCACTGGCTGACTGCTATTAGCGTTAAACGACTAAGGTCTGCTCTTTCCCTGTATCTCATGAATATGCGTCGCAAAATCGCATGAACGAGCCGCTAACTCATATTAGCTTGATCAACAACCGTCATCGCCGATCGGTTGCTCATAAGACATTTCAGTGCGAGGAAACCCATGTAGAAAGCAGTAATACCTAAGAGCGTTAAGGATATGCTGAAGGTATCCACACCAGTCTGAGAAGTTGTTCCTGATGAAAGTGCACATCCTAATACTAGAAATTTTGAGTGTGCCATGCTGGAATATTTTCAGTGGACTGTAAATCTTTGAATGCGCTGAGGCGTTCGTGCGTCGAGTTCAATTCGACGAAAAGCAGCTCTGATCGGCGAATTAAAAGGCTCGCAGGATATCACTGTTATTTTCAAACACTTTCAAAATGCAACCACTCGCCTATGCGACTTGCAGCCGCCATATCTGCACTAAGGCAACAAAAATAACGATTCTATCCATTGCAGGTGACATGAAAAAATACGTGTGCGGTGCTTCCTACATTCAACTGAATAAATTTTAATGCAGTTTTATATCCTCTCCATGGCAACTTCTAGTGTTGCATTATTCGCATTTTTGCTCTGTCCTCATGCTTCCTCCATAGCAGCACGCCACACGTAATGTAAAAGTATTTGAAATGAGCTATTCTTGTGACTCAAGAAAAAAGTGATCATAAAAATTAGTGGTGAAGAAAGAAGATCGGCCGTTGAATCATGTTTGAGTCGACATAAACCGACATAACAGAGTGACGCGCTCGGTCATAAATCGCGGATCGTTTCCAATTGTTGACCAAAACCTCTGCATTCCCACTCAAATATCATGAGAAACACGTGATCCGCCTCTGGCGACATTGTTGTTTTGCAATTGCTCATATCACATCATACTCCTCTAATAGCCTTTTGAAAGCTTCTAGCCTTTCCTGACTAATGCAAGACTTCATATGGGTTGTGAATTCGTCCGCTGAATAGCGTTATAATTATTTTGCAATTATAATCCGCTATGAATTTTGAACATAGCGGAATGAGAAACTGTGCGAAATTTATTCGCAGTATGTAAATTTGTGCCGTTTGAGCAAGCGGATCTCTTTGCAGGGAGCCACTGATATTGAGTATGTGTACATAGGTGTGATGTGCAGGATATTCTATCTGACTAAGGAGAGAAAACTAAAAAGGCCTAAAATGTTAGATATTCTGATAAACCGAATTACAAAGACGCGAATCATGCCTGCTCTCCACATATGCTTCTGCACTTGCTCGAACTGAGTGCACGAACTAAATGAGAAAACTTTTATTATGAAAATTTTTGTGGAATTTCCATTAAAATTCCGAGAATTTTAAACCTCGAGAAGTCATTGCGAGCATAAAGCATTTGTCGGGTGACTGCTGGGGTGGTCTATGAACGTGTTGGTTTGATTTAATGAAATTATAGGATTCACTTAGATTTTTGTATTGAGCCCATGGCGCACCGAGAATATAATATCGCTTACGGTCGACGCTGACGAGATAGGCATTATAGATGTCACCAATATGAGCTTTTACGCTGCTGAATAAGCATACTCGTCAAAGAGCAGTTGCGCCTAGCGCTGTTTGGAAAAAAATGTAAATCACGACAGGTATCTATCTTGATGCACGTCGACGAATGCAACGGGTGGGAAAAATTGGATGTCTACATTCATGCGCACGTTTGCCATCCTGCTTTAGATGTTACGCGTTGGAAAAAAACCCACAAAAATCTTGATGTCGAAACCGAAAACAGGATTTCTTGAAGTGCTTCCGGGCATTAATGCTCATTTTTCAGCTTCTGCTGATTTCTGCACCTTTGTTTAATAGTTTTCCCGACTCTCATATTCCTTTTTAAGCTTTCGCCTACACATACTGCCGCAGTTTTGGTCCAACTATGTGTTAGATGCCGTGGTGAATAAAACGATATTGCTGGTCGTGCGTAGAAGACGGTAAAGAAACAGCAGGACCGCTGGTTTTGTAGAAAACAATAACAGGGTTAAGAATCATGATGCACGTGGAATAAAACTTGAAGAGTACACGTCTCTCGCAATAGAACAATGTAAAAGCAGTAAACATAACAATGACAGTTATAAGAAACAAGTGGTTGTGTGTCTTGAACGATATACGCTATAGACGATCTAAAGCTACAATATGAAGCTCCTGTAACAATTATGGTAGGGCTTCATAAATGAAGTTCATGCACTTATCTCTATGATAAACAAGATGTCGGACGATTGCACCTAAGCCGGTTACCAGGTTATCTGAAGAATGACAAACAATCATTACCTAACGCGTGCGGGTTCATTAATTTCCACGGCAAACTGTTTCTCTTAGACCGCCGCTGTTTCATTCTTTATGCCCCTCAACTTCTCTGCAAGATTAAATACCGCTCGAAATCTTCAGGAGTGAATGATACATAATTATGCTTACCATCAAATTGACCTGACCTGAAAAGTGCTCGTCCACTTGCGTCCCTTGTTTTCTCAACCAAACTTTATCAGCCTCCTGGTTGGTTCGTCCCAAATTCGTTCATGCGGCTCGAGGATAATCCTCAGCTCTGCGATCGCCTGGCACCTCAAAGTTCGGTAATTTAACTCTTAATGTACATTAAAACAGCATTAAAATGAGACGTAACTAAGAAGCGAATAAAAAACATCATAAAATATGAGCTGAGATGGTCAAGATAGTTTTTATTAATGCCATAAGGAAAGAGAAGCGAACATATAGTAAAGAGATTGCTAATCGTCAATACTGTTGACAACGAAAGACGATAAACAAGCTGCGAAGAGGAACTCAATAATAAAACAACGAAAGTGAAGTAATGCCGACAAAACATAAGACAGTTATATCCCCATGGAGCTTTGAAAGATATAGTGAGCATCGCAAGAAGTCAAATTTGTGGGTTTTGTGGGTTGAGGCGTTGAGAGGCATTTCAGTTTGGTGTCTCTAGCAGCTAGATAAATAGCTGATGTGTCATCGCGACAGATGCCACCGATAAGACGTTGTGTGCAACTGACAACAGCTTTGCAGGATTAAGTTGTCGTTCATTGCGCGCAGCACCACAGCGCGAATACCTATCGCACATTCGGATCAAATTAGGAAATCATTCGACTTATCAGGAAATCATTCGACTTATCGTTTATGTCTTCCAGGTCCGTCTGCGATTACACTTTTTCGGGCATCTGTGCATTCCCTCGAATTTCAGAGTAAGATCAAGTGCTCCGGATCACCAGCAGTGTTCTCAAAATCAGCGTTCTCACGCCGTTTTCTCATCTTCTTCGATTTAAATACGATGTAATATTCTATCATTTCCACGTTTCTAGGCGGAAAGCACACTTTGATGTAATAAACGTAAGGATCTGCAAAGGTTACTTCGAGATGACCCAAGTGCAAACAAAAAAAACTACTCAGATGGAGAGAGAAATCTCAGGAGTGCTGACGACGATACATATTTATGAGTGCTCGTTCGGACAGGCGAAGTTGATAGTCGATTCCGGTGGGCGCCGCCCACTGAGAGCCTTCTTCAAATTTTATTGTCGGCGATTGAATTCGGATGGTCGTAAGTAGCGTGATGCTTCTACGTTCATCGTCTCTTATCGTTTGTTTCTGCTTAGGGGTAGCTTACTAAATATATCGTGAATGTTGCACTTCATTTATTTGCCAATTAATCGAAACGGAGTTGAACTTATTGGCGAGTTTTTCTCACTTCTGCGCAGCCTGGCCTCAGCTGTTCCTCATTTTTTGATAAGAACTGAATTTGAAATGAAGATTATGGACTGAAACATGTGATTAATTAAAAATTGCGGAGGGGATTTTCAGTGTAATTAAAGACACCTCAATCTGAGGGCCAAGTAGTCTGTAAGTCTGGATCTTACTGTAAGTTTACTGGATTTTAAGCATTATAATTTCAGAAGCGTTTGTGTAACCCCATTGGCCACATAGTTGAAGAGCGAATTTAAAACCACTTGTTTTGCCAGTTAACTGAGAGTTGAATAAGACCTCTTTTTTGCATATATTTCACTGATTGCAGTACTGCGCAGACAGAACTTTGCCAAACTCGCTCACATTATAAACTTAAAGTCCAAAAAATGTGTGTTGTGTGCGTGAGCAAAATCGTTTAACCTCAACAATAATATCCATAAAGGTCCGTTAATTAATGGTCCTGAAACGATACCGAATCTGCCAGCCAACAGCATCATTTGAAGGTTTATCGTTTCCGGAAACTTTACTTTTGCGTTTAAGAAAGCGGTGTTCGTAACTGTGTACATCAAAGATGGCCTGCATCATCGGGTATGACAACCAACCCACTCTGTGAACTTATGTATACCTCTTTCGTGTATAGGTATGGGGGTCCTGAAAGCGTAAGAAAAATGAGCGTTCTAAGCTTCGCCGAGCGGAAGTGAAGTGAGTTGCGATGTTCTTCTGCGCAGTAAATTTGAAAACGACAACGCAATTCGAATGCGTTCGCTGCATGATTGGATCTAAGTTGCCAAAATGTGTATGGAATTAAAGTTTCTGACAATGGAGTGGGTGTGTATGTCGACGTACCACAGATATAACAGGATGCAATAGAATAGATGCCTTGTTGAGTTGCGTTCCGCTCAGCAAAAGGTGAACTTGTGAGTGGAGAGCACACAGCACGTTCAATATAAATGTCTGTCTGTCGTCGGTCGAAAACGGAGACAGCACGCCGCATTATTCATCTCCCACCACCGAAAGACGTACGAATTTAGGTCGACTTGAGCGAAAAACACGCTCACATGGCGATATGTATACCGCTCGCATTAGACGCAGCCGACTATCATCAGCATTACACTATCTTTTCCAAACATATCCACTAGTTGCTTTTCGCTTCCCACTCAGTATTTTTACTGGGCGAATTCTTATGTATTTCTTTGTTATCCGCAATAACGCTCATGGCGAATAACACAGAAATGTGTTACCATAGCACATTGTTTTCAATATCTGTAACGGATATTGGATCGCTTAATTTGAAATATATGTTGAGAATTGTATTATAAATGCTTAAAAATGTCAAAGTGAATGATAATGAAACTCCTCTACGAGAATAAACTCTCTAAAATTTCATTGCGTTACTGAAGAAACTGATTTTTATCATTTGTGTACTTCGGAATATTTCATTTTGAAGCTCATTTAGACGACAAACAATGGATCGAATGAATTTCTCATCAGCTTCATTTCCTTTTGCTTCGTTTACGCTTTCGCCACGAAGATCTCCTTGAAAAACAACTGTGCAAACAACGTCAAGCAATAAAAAGCGTGGAACCTCAGCTGATAGTGAAGAACTTCTCAAGCTGCAGATATTATGAGCTGTTATATGGCCCAGTCGGAAAAATTTTCATCTATGAAGAAAATGATTTAAGCGATCCTTTGCTGAGAAGCAGTTGTTATCTCGGCAATTTGATGGGACAAAAATGGATTCGTCGTATCGGTAGAAATTCATAATATTATATCACCAGCCCAGTGAAAACCAAGAAACCTCAGATGTGACGAATATTTGTTGCTTGTTTCAGTTTCTTCTTTGTACTCGTTGAAAATGATGTTGGATATTGTTGCTGGTTTTTGTTGTTGGAAATGCGCCTATGTATCATTTATTTCCGAAGAGAAGCCCTATGTTCTTTATATTTTTAACCTTCTGGGGGAAGAGGAAGGGAGAAGATATGAAGGAGCTTTCCATCTCGAAGTATTTTATTTTTCTCAAGCCCTCATGAGAGATATTCCATTCCTGAGAGGATCTTTCCGTTCGATACGAATAATACATTCAGCGAAATGCGGCATAAGCATGGTAACATATTAGTGTCCACCCTTGCCAGACTCCTCGTTGAATATTTGATGGTTTCATAGAAAAATACCCGCTGTGGTCAAGTTATAAGAATATCTAAAGCATCGCGTTTCATTAAATGCTCAGTTACTCAAAATAAGCAGCTCACTCATTCTAGAATATTTAGATCATACGTTCTGCATCGAATGAATTATCTTTATTATTTTGAATTCACCAAATTTCCATTCCTTAAGAACGTGCGCACTCATTGGCCTTCAGTCTTGATTATGTCTTGTGTGTCAAGGTGGTTGTTTAGGATTTTTCTTTTGTTGAAGCATTTTCAGAGTTCGATGCAACAAATGCAGTTTCTCATCTATGACAAAGAAGCTTAAACATACTTAACGTTTGGAAATCACCTCGTGATTGAAGTCCTTTTCAACTAAAAATTGAGTATTTTAAGTACTCATTAAAACGAGTGTTCAACAAAAGAAGTGCAATAACCGTTACATTTCAGTTCCTGATATCATATTTTATCACTAATCAACGGCGAAAACATATTCACATCCCTCCATACTTTTCGCTTGCTCTATTAGGAACAAGCTTCGTTACTAAGTGCACTTTTAACTTAGATTCTCTGAAACGAAATTTCGAAAATTTTAACTAGTCTTTATAAAATTAAGAATATCAAAGATGAGCACTTTTACGGGGTTAAGAGCATTATCACTGATGACTCTCCTTGAATCAACAGTGATAATACGAAATGTGTCTTTGGGAAGAAACGCCCGTGAAGCTACTTTTTCACGTTTCCAAAGCTATAATTTCTTTCCGCCGTGCTAATGAAGACTGCTGCTTTTTTAGTATGAGGTTAATCGTGCTTCTGTGCATATTCACTTCTCGATTATTAACCAGTTGTGGTATTGCACTGGAACCCAACGGTATAAGTCGAAATGTTAGAGCTGCTGAAGGACAAGACCAACTCGTTGGAAGCACAGTAATAGGTGGAAAACAGCCTTCTGATAGCAGTCTACCTACGGAAGGAACAACTGAGCCGAAAACCGAGCCGTCGGTTAAGGAAGACAGCTCATCAAATGTGGAATCCCAACCGGGAATGTCAATAAATCCAAGTGTGGAGAAAGGGCCCACTGCAGAGCCAAGTCCACAACCTGAGCCAGCCTTTGCAACAGAACATGAACCAAAACCTGAGTCCGAACCAGCACCTATCTCGGTCAAACAGCCTGCACCTGAACCACCAGGCTTCACTGACGACGACGTCGAACAGATTAGCGCTGAAGATTACGGAGGTAACACAGAGTCAGTAAGTCACTTGGCAGCCCTTCTTACAGTTCTCAGCTATCCACTCTCTCTAGTCAAATTACTCTTTGAAGCTATTTTTCCACGTTTCCAAAACTATAATTTGTTTCCACCGTGCTAATGAAGACTGCTGCTTTTCTAGTATGAGGTTAATCGTGCTTCCGTGCATATTCGCTTCTAGATTATTAACCAGTCGTGGTATTGCACTGGAATCCAACGGTTTAAGTCGAAATGTTAGGGCTGCTGAAGGACAAGACCAACTCGTTGGAAGCACAATAATAGGTGAAAAACAGCCTTTTGATAGCAGTCTACCTAGGGAAGGAACAACTGAGCCGAAAACCGACACAGAATATGTTCACTGCTTTCTCAATGAAAATAGCGACAACTACGGCCATGAGCATCGTACATTAGTGTCCATCTTTCCATTTACGATTGATGGCAATTTTCAGGAGAAACCAGATGAGGTGGATAACGACGCAATTCAGCAACTTGTCGATAGGTTCCTCAGTACTGGTAGCGCTGATGGAGGGAAAGAAGTAAAAGTGAACAAAGCTGCGCAAGCGCTTATCAATTCGAGTGCCTACTGGGAAATGTCCTCTATTCAGGTGCAACACTTCGCTTATTGTATGTGCTATTCTTCGAAGTGAAAACTAGCCCTATGTGAAATTATGGAATGTGTCTATTGCTGCCCCTCCCACTTCTCCCTTCATTTCTTCACCTCGTAGCTTCGTATTCTTTGAACCTGAGCAGATAGTCTTCTATAGAGTAGTAATCACAGACTCACATATTTCACAAAAAAGTTTCAACTCATTCATTAATAAAAGTGCTCATGCAAGCGCAGCCTGAAGCACTTAATGCTTCATGCAAAAGCCATCTAGCCACCGGCACTGTCTCGTCTCTTACTATGAGCTGATGATGCATGAAAAATCTAAGGAACAGTGAAGGAAACGTTCAAAAATCTCAGCTCCCTTCACTCTGTGATGCATTTTTTATGCGATCCCGTTCTCTGATTCGTTAGAGAGAATTCGTTCCTCAACGAATTTTTCTTTCGAAATTATTTAATGGAAATCCACGGGAAAATTTGACACATTTTTGAATGTTTCGAGCCGAACGATGCCATTAGTGAAATAATTCTCTCATCTCCCACATTGAGGTCATCATATATTTTCATAAAAATAACTGCTTCTCACATTTCGGTAGAAAGTCGTTGAATGTACGGCTATGCGATCATATGTTTCCAGCCCGTACATTCAATAAAGGATCCAGCAGAAGCAAAGAAATGGATGGATGGCTATTCAGCGGAGGCGCAAAAAGTTCTCTACCAAGTGACGACGGCTGGTTGGAGCTATGTGACGTCAGTTTCTCATCTCACTAAGCAAATTTTCGACGAAGCCGAAGAGGTGATCACCTATCATTCGCAGTCGAAATGATTCCTCTTCCTATTTTTGCTGCTTATAGAACGGAAAAAGTTTACACAACCTTACTTTCAAGGAGCAACTGTGGCAAACACGTTACCAACGTCGTCATCCTACCATGTAAAATTTCCCTTTTGTATGTAATTCGAGCTCCTTAGATGAGGCTACAAATGACAGAAAGTGACGAAGGATTTAGCTATATTCAGAAAAAACTAAATAGAGAGCGTAATTTAATTTCCGCTGCTGTTAGTATGCTAACCGTTCTCTCAAATTAGCGGTATTTTTTCTAGCTTAGTAGGCATATGTGTCGCTTAATATATCAATCAGTCCATACACAAATGAATAAGGTAGCGTTCGCAATCTTCCAAGTACGGTGGAAGGAAAAGGAAGATGAAATACTGGAAAGTAGTCGTTCATACGTGCGAAGATGAAATACTACTCTTTGGAAATTGCATTCCAGGAATGCGAGGGACATAGGAAATTTCAATATCAAGGAGTGTCTCCAATGAGCCAGTAAGGTTGGATGAAATTATTGAAGCTCGAAGGTCGTATTTGTGAGCATTTTTAGGAAACTGGGCTTTCATTTCATGCAGCACATTGTCATATCCATTTTAAGCATTCTTTCTTATTGAAATTTGTCGGTACTTCCCATTAACGACTCAGAGATGCAGATGAAGTTTTCGAAAATCATTGCTCTTCATCACCAACCCAAACGTTTAAAAGAGGCTAATAATGAGGTTGTTAGAAAAGTTATTCAATTGTTTGACGTGCCGCCATTTCCAGGTGTTGGCCGAATTCCTCAAGTCCAGTTCAAAACAGGCAAAACAGTTCGACTTGTCATCTATAGACGATCCCTCACTGCGGAAGCAACTCCAGATGCTATCGGTTAATGGCATGAATGCACTCGAAGATAAATCATTCAAAGAATTCAATGAAATCCAATCCAAGGTGACTTCTACTTAAACATTTGTCGCGTTGATGACATCAACTATGGAAGGTCCCTTTCTTTTTTTTGAGTACTCAGTTTTTCCAGTAACAAATTCAGCACTTCTCTTAACTTGCAGATTAATAAAAAGATCGCTGAAGTTGGCATATGCGAGCTGGATAGACCACCGCCTTGTTTACTAAAGTATGTTCATTGTTGCTTAATTTTGTTCAGCTTGGTGGCATATCGCCGTGCTTAGAAGCTTATATAGCTTTGCTCTCCTATTTTCCCTGCTTTCTTAACTGCTCTTCTAGTTTTGCCCATTTGCATCGTCTTGAAATTCGAGGTGACCGCTAGTTCCAAAATTTATGCTATAAAAGTTCACAACAATTGAAAAAGTGCAAATGAATGATGGAAAATAGTTGATCTTTCAACATCTCAAAGTTAATGGCTTTCTTGAGAATTTTGCACAACAAAAGCTTTTAGTATCTCTGTCTCTTGCGCTGGTTTATTCTGTAGCAATAAATATTTTAGGCATGCCGATATACCTTCAATACTGGCACGTGAGAATAAAGCCGAAAATGCGCAGCATATTTGGATGGCGTGGCGGAGAGCGGTTGCGCAAGATCTCGCACCTAGCTATGAGCGACTAATGCACTTAACAAACCAAGGTTGCTAATCTCCTGCTCGAACTTCCAAACAACTCTCCTCCTACTCCCCCACCATTCTCCTTATTACTCTTTCGCATTTCGCTTATCATCCACCTTCCCCCCGACTTCACGCTTACGTGTGGGAAAATATAGCTCGCCAAGCGAAGGCATCGCAGAAAAGATTTGAAGAAATTTACCTCACTCAATCTTTGATATTCCCCTTCATTCTCGATGGCTTTTCCTAGGATGAGAATTTTTTGCAGAAACATTTAGGCATAAAATATCATATCTTCAAGATTTGCATCTGCTTTCGTTAATGGAATTATCGGACAGCGAACACTGGAAGTTTTCAGTTCATAGTTAGCTAACTAATAAGGATCACCCGATCAAATTATCATCTCCCAGTCAAGTGTTCATCTGAGAAATGCATGAGATATTCTCGGAAGAAGTATTGAAGTCTGTATCTAGGGGAGTCTGTAAATTCCGACCTGGCGAACCATCTGTTCAACTTTACTGATGCTGAAACTATTGACTAATAATGTTTTTGATAATGCAACAGCAAGTACCAAGCGGTTGAATCAGTTCACCGAAAGAAAGTGCGTTTCGTAGACTCGTGATTCACTGTTCATACCGCAGTGCTAGTGTACTACATCTTTCTCGTTTTAAAATAAAAGCAAAACATGCATCAAACCCTCACAACATTCATGTGGGAAGTTTGCAGGTGCCGTATTAAATGGATTTAGTGATGGAGGTGCAATGTGGCGCAGTCCCTATGACTTGTCAATAGAAGGCGGTAGAGCTAAAGTGAATATATTGGAGGAGCTGAATCGCTTGTTCGATCAAATTCTGCCGTTTTATAAACAGGTTGTTTCCTATTTCAGATTATTTTAATTTTCAAGAGACTCCACTACTTAACATATGCTGAAGTATCATAACTCTGCCCGGAAACTTCTTTTGCTCAAACATTCAGTGAAATGTTGGATAAAAGTTGACTGATCTTCGCCAACTATTTCAGCTGCACGCTTATGTCCGACGTCAACTAGCTGGTATTTATGGTATCGAAAAAGCACCACAGCTCACCAAGGACGGACCCATACCAGCACACCTACTAAGTCTGCTCTTATGCTTTAGACATACCAGCTTATTTTTTTACTGGCAAGAATATGACTGTAAAACCTTTCCAGCAATCTGCCACAGTTAATTCCTAGATGTTACTATGTTCCATAATATACTGGTCCAGCGTAGCCAGATTATAGTTCTCGCTTTTGAACTCGAGTCCCATATTTATTCATAATTTTTTTTCAACCTTTTTTAAACTTTATGTTGAGAAAAAACAATCCAAATTTTTACTACAGCACATTTATGTGTTTGCAGAAAGTATTGCCGGTGACAGCTGGATAGCGCTCTATCACGAGACAAAGCCATTCGACAGCGTCGATATCCGTTCAGAACAAATTCTGGAAAATTTGCAGAGGCTTAACTATACGGCAAAAGGGATGTTTGTTGAAGTGAGGTTTTGCATACATGAACGATCTGACGATATTTGTGGCTGAGAATTTTTGCGGTTTAGGGTCCGAGTGAACGAGGATTGCGGGCACGTATTTGTTATATTCTGAATTTGTATCGCTCGTTAAGTGCGACAACGAACGAATAGTGATTTTTCATTCACGTGTCCCTTGATTGATTTGATTACTAGGTAATTAGTCTTATGCGGCTATTTACTCATGCCATTTTTTAGCTAAGCAATCCACTTTGTTGGAAAACGAAAATAGCCAACAAGTTGTGATGGATCAACACACATCAACCTCCTTAAAGCTGCCGCATTTGATGGAGTATTCGTTAGCCAAATGCAGTCATTAAAACGATCCACACTTTTTCATAAACGTTTCATGAATTTTCTTCGTGAATTGCAAATTATTTCCCATGTTAAATGTTCGGCTGTAGAGGCGGTGCTAACACCCGCACAGTTATTGCTGCAGGCCATCAAACACCCTCAACTACTTTTAGTGCCTATTGCTTTGTCGACATAGTCACCGTTTCAGTGATTTTAATGACTGTTAAGAAGCTGTGAAAAAAATGTTTATACCTCATTAGAGAGGAGTATTTTCCAATAACTTCTATTACGTTTTGCCGTCTTCCTAGGATGCTTTTTCTCTGCTTCAGGCATATAAATATTTCAAGCAATTAGGATTCGGCAAGCTTCCAAAAGCATTATGGACTAAATCGGTTTTCTCAAGAACATGGAGCAAGGATATGGTCTGCCAGCCGTCGGTTGCCTATGATATGAGGGATGGAAACGATTTCAGGTAATCGCAGTATTTTTGTGGCCTGCTACAACAGCTTTTTGTAACACTGTAATTAGTATCCACTAATCGTCAATTGCGTACGCTCTTATAAAGACGCTAATTATTGGAACAATACATTCGTTCGTTCATCAGAGTACCTGGAATATTGTATGAAGATTGAGGAACAAAATCATTTACTGTAACTGAGAAAAGGATTGTCAACACTTAGGCAACGTTGAGGTGAAATAGGTCATGGAACCTAAGGTTTCGCACCGGTTACTCGAACTGTCACTCTCTAAAATTCGTATATCACAGTCATCGCACCCAACCAGACGTTTTCTTCCTCTAAGCGTCGGTTGCTGTTCATTATTTCACCACTTCATCTCACAATTTCTCGCTGCACTCGAGACATTACTTTTTCTGTTCCTATAACTGCGAATCAGAAAACTTTTTAAGGATCAAGTCATGTGCCCAGGTTGGTGATGCGGACTTCAAGATGGCACATAAGCTAATTGCTCAAGTTTATTACGAGTATCTGTATCGAGAACAGCCCCTACCATTCCGAGAGGCTGCCAATCCGAGTATCCTAGCTGCGATTACGAATGCATTCTCACTTCTGGCCACGAATACTGACTACCTGAAATCGCTGGTACTTTTAGTGCTTCGTTTCACAGGAAAAACGTTCTGTGCGTTCGCTTTATTTGATAGTGTGTACTGCTGATGATCAAATGAAACAGCCCCAGACTGATATCCCACATCTAAAAACCTTGCATAACCACTCTAGCTTTCTTTCTTCATAATTCCCTTCCCAGCTCCCGCCTGGGCATTTGAATAATATGTTAAATAAGTCAGGGATGTTGCACTTTAATTTTTTGTGCTATTAATGTTTTAGGTAAAGAGCAGTTTCCGTTTCACTGAAACTAATCTCGCTGAATGAGATTGCTCCATTGAATGAATGCGCTTCAGTGACTTAGTGAGTTTAATACCCATTTTTTGTGGTATTACCTTGTGGGTATACAGCATACAGATGAAACGCTGTACGCATTTTTGATAATATCACCCAAAAAAATTTTCAGCAACTCCTTCCTGCAACTGCATGGGAAGGACAAGCGGCGCAAGTGAATGGCCTTTACTTTCAAGCACTAGGAGAATTTGTCAAGCTACCGTTCGACCTTGTGGCGGATAACTGGCGCTTCAACATTTTTGAGGGAAAGACTAATAAGGATACCTGGAATGACGACTGGTGGAAGCTCAGGTTCATTAATTTCTTTAGCAACTCTTTTGCTTACCCTGCCAGAAAGATTGTCTTTAGTTGAAAGTGAAAGCAGTTCATTTATTCGATATCTCCTCTCATAATGGGTGATATAAGAACGCACATCATTAAATGGAACCGTAGCATAGGTGCTGTGAGTCTTTGAGAATTGTTTATGGTGGAGTTTTTTAAAGTTATTTGGGAGTCGATGGTGGAGTTAAAGTTAAGATTTTCTCACATCATTTTGTTATTACATATCGCTAGACGAGCATTTCTTCCTAGTCTTCTTCGAGTTTAAAGAGCCCGTTCTAGGATAGGTCTCATGTCCGGAGGCAGAGATATTTGCCTCCTCTTTTACATAGGCATCTTTCGATGATGAATATATTGGGTTTACTATGTGTAATATCACTGCTGTCTTCCAAATATGTACTTACCTTCTTTTTTTGCTATCCTCGGAATGCTGGCTTCATTCCACACCTTCTTAGTTCATCCTTCAAACATCAGCCGTCATTGGATATAACAACGGTAGCAAGATACTGAACGGCAAATGTGCTAACAAAAATATAAGAGAACGATTTGATAAGATACATCTGCGTTACATTGCAGTGCACTAAGATGATACATTGCAGCAGTACGCGCTTTCATCTTGTTCATTTTCCCATGCGCATTATCTTAGGGCATTTTACTAGCTTCAGGAAGGCAAAGAAGGGAAAGGGAGATGCTCATGGTGATGCTATAATTCACTGTAACTTGGAGGAAGTACGTTTAAACACCCAAATATTAAAAGAAAGCTTCTTAATATTTCATCTTCAGCTAGTCATCCTAAAATCTCACACTGTTTTGTGAAGTTGTTCTTAGCAAAGGGAGAGAGATGGAGCAAGAAGCACAAATGGCAATTTTTCGTCCTCGAAATGATGAATGCCCTATGACGAACATTTTGTTTGCCTTCAGTGAACACTACCAGGGCGTGAAACCAGCTGCACGTCGGAGTGCCACTGATTTCGATGCGATCGCTGCACCCGCCATTGCACAAATGCACTCTCCAGCGATGCGACATTTCATCGGCTACATTATGCAATTCCAAATTCTCAAGGCTCTCTGTCGGAACAGAACCAGACTGGTAAAAAATTTTGTAGGCAAGGAAATTCCAAGTTTCGGTACTGACATTGCAAACGGAAAAGAATTTTAAATAGTCCTACAGTGACGCGAAATGATAGAGAACATGAAGTTTTAATTATTGTAAACTTAGATTGTAGGTAGTAAAACTAAATCACTCACACGTTTGTCTCTCGAATTTTAGATGAGTAAAACAGAGATATATCAGATTTGGGTTAGGAAAACAGAAAAACTATAAAGCAATTTGTTTAGAGTTAATAAAAAGACCAGGCAAACAATGAAAACTCACAAGTTTCCATTGTTTGTGTAGTCTTATTTGTCCACAGTTCCGGTTGTTCACCAACGAAATTCTCACCATATGAGAATATGGATTTTACTCTGCCTAATGATGGAGTTTCTCGAGTTTTCGGAATTAAGCCTAGGCTTGAATACTTTAATAATGGGCAGTAGCCACGCACATATACAATAAATTCTGCTGTTATAACAAAACCTTTGCTGAATCGATCGAAAGAGAATTAGGAAGCGTTCATTATTGACCAGACACCCTTCGTTAGCCTTATTGAAATGGTAGAGTGGCTTCAGTGAAAAACCCAAATCTAGGCGATCTGGAGTTTTAGACACTGATAGTTGGACAAATGTGAATCCGAAAATATTCTGATCTTGTTTAGATAAGAAAACGAGAGATCTGACTTTCAACAGCGCTACATTCAAACAATCGAGTGATATGTTTGGATTTCACCGATCAAACAAAGAACTGCAGTTTCCAAATAATTCACCTAATTTCCAAAACTAAATCGGTTAAGTGCAGAGGATGGAACTCTGAAAGCACGAATAAAAGCTGGATTTCGATGCACAAGAGAACTTTTCAAAATATTAAGCTTGAGGAGTAAGCGCGTTTCTGTAATGCAACAGCATTTTCTACAGATGATTATAACGGCTCCTATGAAAAGAGGAACTCGCCCTAGATATCTCGTTCCGAAAAATGAACTCTTCCGTTACGTTGAAAGTTTCTCTTTGTTCTCTACTTGAAGTTGAAAATATGAGAGTACTCTCACCTTTTGTTACAAAATTTCCCGCTGATGCTACTTAAAAAAAGGAGATTTTTAATGCTTACAGCATGAGGGATGTAAGCTGCAGAAGTCCTCCGTTGAAAGCATGAAAAAAGTGATGATGCTTGGCTCATCGATCAACTGGATGGAAGCAATGAAGATGCTTACAGGTTTGATATCTGCTAGCCTATTTCGGTGATATAATTCTGATGAAGTATCTCTAGAAATTTTGAAGTGCGTTGGCTAGCTTTACGTGTGCGTAAATGGAAGATAGTATCAATAGAATATCCAAAGGTTATGAGTGCGCGCAATTAAGAAATAGGAAGATTTTTTGTTCTCAAATATTTAGAAGGATATGTAGCACAAATATATAATGATAAGATTTTTCCACTAATTTTATAGAAATGTCAGTTGTTATGGTTGAGTGATGTGATGAATTCTGTCTTGCATCTCCACCCTTTTCTCGACGATAGCATGCAGTTTTTCGATCACACTGGCCGAAATTTGATGCGAAGAGAATTTGTTTCTACTAAGTGACAACTGCGATTCAAGATGCAGTTTTTGTGAAGCGTCTGCTTGGCCGTAAAATCGTGACGATAAACGTTCGACACCGTCAGAGTATATCTTAGCGGTTACATTATTCGATAAATCTTTTGGCAGACACACACTATAAAGATGCGATACAGAGCCCCGTAGCACATTTGAGAAGGTGGTAAAATCCCTTCATATATAGAATGTTGAATCTTCTCGTGAGAAAACCCCGAACACCAAATGAATTCAGCTTACCAACCAATTTCTTGTCTCTGAATTCTCGAACGCTTAACAGAAATCAATGCTAATGCTACCTACGAAATCGAGGTTCCCAGGAGTTGTTTATGAATCGTTCATCGTAATCACTAGATGAACGATAGGAGACCTTTTCTGCATGAATCCAATTTTCTAACATTTCCGGGTTTGTATCTTCTCAGTGCCGTTAACAAGAATTGGGAATAAAAATGATTTGAAAGAGATTTAAACGTTGATAAGGAAGAGACCTGGAAGGAGTAAATTGGTAGGAAAATGGGAATCAGCACATCAGAGTTAATAATTTTTTCGGCATACAAAAACGTTGGTTTTAATGATGCTTGTCAATAATCTAAGGCAGTTTTCGTTCCCCCTTAGTTGAGAATTTGGCGGACGATTGAAGTGAAACCTCATTACGGTCAGCTCAGTATAAAAAGGATTGCTCGAACAAAGCTGTACGAAATGCTACCCGAAATAGGAGGAGGTTTTTTGAATAATTCGGACAGGTCTAGAATTTGCTGTGAAGCAAGTATGCTGAACAAAGACGCTAACAGAGATTTAGGCTTGAGACGGACTATGCCCGTCGGTAGCGAATTAAAATGTGATATAAACAGTTAACGAAATCCTCCTACTTTAATGTGCAGAATCTTTCAAGGTTAAAGAATGGAATTGTTAAAATAATGAAAGGCCACTAACCGTTGTAAAGTAATTATTTTCAGGCTCAGATCAGCTGGACGCGAAGCCACTTCTCGAGTATTATGAGCCGCTGATCAGCTGGTTAGGCAATGCAAATGAACACGACCAGGTGGCAGTTGGTTGGGAGGGTGCTGGCATACCATTTAGCGAGTAAGACTTTCTCATACAGTGCAATATTAATGTTTTTCCTAATAGGTAGAAAAATTCACGTGGTGATCCGAGCACGTGAATGAACATCATGTACTGCTGCAATGCATCATTTTAAACGAAGACATCACTCACATTTCGTGCAAGTTGCTGGCAGCCGGACTCTCATGCTTGTTTTTCCTCAGCTGTCCTTCTTATGCGTTTCTGCGAAAATGCCTTCATAAAGCTCATTATGGCGATATTATGTCTGTAGATGTGTGTGCTTATATGTCTGTGTGAACCTGGCCTGTCCAGTTTCAATTCGAGAATCACTCCAGCAAGGGCAGAAATGTTTACTTCCTCAATCTGCATAAACTTTAAAGGCACTGAATTATATCTGGAAAGTACCCGTGGAAAATGTGAAATTTCACGATTAAAAGATATGTACGAAGGAGTGGTTTGATGAAAAGATGGATGTGACCTGATGAACAAATCAGAAAGGTGTACATCATCAACGTCTTCTAATATCTTCTCTTGTTTACTTTTTTTTTATTTTCACTTCGCGAGAGTAATTTGCTTTCAGTGAAGACCTAGTAGATTCAGTCATTCCTGCTAAAGGGCAGTATAGCGCTATTACTCTGATCGTTTCTTATTTGCGTTATCTGTCTCTTCAAAAGCTTCAGCTTGTAAGGTTTCGCAAGATAATTTATGAGGACTAACGATCAGAAATTGATGACCGGAAAACTATGAGGACAAGGTTTCATCATTTCAGCTTACATAGAGACAATCTCAGCAAACTCTATTTCACTCTGGTTGACCATTTTGTGAAAATGCGTTAGACAGTTCAACCCACCACGTTTCTGGATTCACGTGGCTGTTTTTTACAAAAGTAACGAACTTTCAACTGATGAATGCGCGTGTAATCAGATGAACGCGCTCTTGGGCATCATTTTAGTCATCATAGAGCGTTTACGAAACACACTAATTTTCTTCATACCGTTTGCCAATAATTTTTTCTCGGTCATTTCTATAGATCCGGAATGTATGCACTGTGCTATGTATGAGCTACACTGCCATTCTCAACTAGGCACATAAATTCTTCAACATCTCCCACTAATTACAGAAATGAAGTTCCGGTTCCACGAACAAACACATCGGAAGTCGACCTTCACCAAGTTCTCAGTGCAGATCAAGTGGCTTTTCCAGGTTTCCTTTCTTTTTTCCACCTCTTTCAGTTTGGATTCTTCCTCGAGGAGATAAGGAAGGTAAAAATTTTCAAAGCATCTGGAATACCTGGATATCAGACGCCGCTGTGCTTCCATATTTTCGATACTAAGATGCTTATAATTCCGTTCTCTTGGAAAAGATATGTCGCATTTCTCATTAGCTTCGCATTTAACTTCTAATTTCCAGTTATTTAGTTTTGTGTTAGCTTGCCATGGGAAAGTCTAGACCGCATCAGAATCGTTTTCTTTACGTGATCAGGTGGTCAGAAACTTTGCTGTATCATGAAAATTAGGAAATGGATGGGATGAAGTTGGAGGTGGAATAGGCTGAAAAGTCTCTATAATACATCAATGATTTTTGCTCCGCAGTGGCATTCGCGCTTGTTCACTTGGGCTGTCATTTAGGGGGAGACTGCTCGAACGGACAGGAATGCCTTTTGGATTCAATGTGCAAAAATGGAATGTGCGAATGCAATGAAGGCTTGTACACACTCAAAATTGGCAATACGCATAACTGTGTTCCTGGAAATCCTGCCGATGCCGGTTCGTTGATTTCTTCGTCTAGAATTATTTCTATCTATTCGAATTCCAGTAATGACGAATCAGCATTCCGTCTTTCTTCATCTTCTGATATTGCACTAATGGCACATAAAATTTTAGCTTTCAAGTAAGGGTCGTTCTGTTTCATGGCGTGCACATGGCATAAATGCGGAACAAGTGTTGTGTATGTATAAAATAACAATACTGGTCGTATAGAAATAAATAAAAAATGAGTGTTAATGCCTAAAATATTCTCAGTAATTTCCCCATATATTCAGGTTTCGGTGATGGTCATGGAGGCCTCGTTATTGGTCTATTTCCTGAGGAAAAAATGTCAACTCCTGAACCTAATGTTGAGCCAGAACTGAATTCAACGCCTGAACCAGAACCGAAAGGCAACGCTAGTCAAGGATGTGCGCTATCAAGTGTATTGTTGATTGTGATTGTGTGTGCGGTAGCGAAGAGCATTTCTGATAGTTGAGCAATATTTCTCTATTACTGCGGCTGTCTTCGGTTTCTGGTTCGATGTGTAATCGTTCCAACTCTGCAAGACTATTGATGTGCTCAAAGCGCACCTCTTTGCTCAACATTGACGATGAGGAAAACGGAAAGGTAATAAATTCATACCTTTTCACACTAATTGATATTTCAATGCTGTTCAGCTAAAGACTTTTATGATATTGAGAAGTTTCAAAAATCCTCTACGTCTTCTTTTGTTTAGTTATTCAGTTTTGTGGAAATTTTATACTCATCCTAACAGTCTCATTTTAACTGAGAAAAAGGAATGGGGAGCGGGTGTTATTATCCCCGAACAGTCATCAAAGTTAACATGTATATTTATTTCTTTACTGAATATGCCACATTGTATGGTGTAGCATGAAATATAACTGCTTCAAATAAACGAGCGATATTTTCTTGCCAGCGCAACGGCTACTGCTGGAAAAACGTCGATTTCGTTCAACACCTTGGACCACACGCTTATGCGCACTGCTTTTTTGGCACCCATCTAAACAATGACACTATCTCAAATATGGCCGACAAGTTTCTTCTCCTTGAGACTGAAAGATGGCGAGATGAACTTCGCTGACACCTCCTCTTCCTTCCTCTATCCCCTCTTTTTTCTATCCAGACAAAAAATTATATTAATCGAATTTCACTAGCAGTTTTTCAAACGTCCCGCAAAGTGAATATGACGAATTCATAAAGACGTATACAATGTAAGACATACAAGAGCAAATGCTACAGTTTGAACTGGCTGATATCGCATTTTCAGAACTGGTTAGTTTTGCTGTACAATAAATGAGGCTAGTATTGGCTTTCGCAAAACTACGGTGTGCATAGAGTGTTATGCAAGAATGATCGCCGCATTCTCATTGCTGGAAGAAAGACCGTGCCTCGTCGAACTACAAAGGGGTAACTTGGATGTTCGAAACTGGAACGATATCCTTCAAATTTCGTTAAAAGCTAATTTATTGTTCATGGGTTTTCTTCACTCCAGCTGCATTTCAGTGACGTTGAATCAGCAGCAGCCATGGCCAAAAGCACACTCAAAATGACATTCGTAAGAACGGTTGCATGAAATTCCATAGCATCTTTTCGAGAGATATTCACCAAACTAGGCAACAGAAAGTGTTTCGAGATTCAAACCTCATTATTTACTACATTTTCATTAACAAGGAAAAAATGTTGGCCCAAGTATGTAGTGCGACTTTTGGTATTTTGCTCGCTTGATTAGCCACTCTCACAAGCTATTAAAAAACGATTTCAAAATTCGGAAAATACCTGTCGCAAGGTTTGTTGGTCGCTCCTAGAAATCTATAGAAAAAAACTTTCTATGACCCATTTTTCTAGTGTCGAACATGTGCTGCCAATTTTTTGACGCATTAAATGTCGACAATTCGTTCTGAATTTGATGGATCAAAACAGTAAGGTAATATATTACTAAGCTTTACAGCTCTAACTTCACCGCTATCGGAGATAAACTGTCGGACAAATAAACGCACGCGCATATGCATGCCTGAACTGCCACGATGTTGCGATGACATGCTGCATAAACGCAAATTTCAGATGGCACATAAAGAAGCACGATGAGCACAGACATGTAATTTGAGTTGTTTTTTCTAAGAAATGTTCAAGAGTGGTGTTATCATTGTGATGTTCCCAAGTAAAACCACCTGAAATGTTCGCTGAACAAGTAAGTGTCGTCGCTCATGAGCTGTGGAGAAGGCTGACTGGAATAATTGCAAATAAGTTTTGCATGTCAGAACCTATAAACTATTTTCAAACTACGCCAGAGAAATATAATTTTCAATGTAAACGACCTCCAAGCCTGGAAAAAGTATTTTAAGCACTTTTATTATATAAATAAGCCAACGTTGAAGGCCACAACCTTTTGCATGCATTTATTCGTCAAATTCTAATTCGAGTATTGGTGGTTGCTTTCTTTCTAAAGAGAAACTTTGGTGAAAGCATCAAAGTTTCCGTTCTCGACCTTCCTTTATTCTTTCTTTCGACTTCGTTTTTTCCGCGATTCATAGCTCCTTTATTAAAATTATTTGGCATCAAAGTTAGTGTTATGCGAGAAACAATGCTACGAATTCCAATAATCAAACTTCTCGGATTTTTTTCAGGATTTCATAGTACGGTGAACAAAATCTCACTACGGAAGACTAAAATATGAAGAAATATTGACTAAAGTTTAACGACCTCATTTCAAAAAATGCATAATGCGTCAATAAAAAGCTTCGGTAAATGCGACCGCAACAGCCAATGACAGCATCCGCTAAGCACAATGAAAACGCACAGCAATGAGCTTAACGCGTTCACTGGGGGTGTGATGGAAGATGTTAATCACAACAGCAGATGCATTTGATTAGCGAGATAACAACACTAAGCAGCACAAGAGCAGCCAGTATAACTAAAACCACAATCACCCATGTCTGCAATCGAAAACAGCACTCGTTAAAGATCGTTCCGCAGCACTCGTAATAATGAAATACCGATGAGTCCGGACCTAAATAAGCAATTAGCTTTTAAGAAATGTTTAGCTCATATCAACGATGAAAATTTACTCATCATGTTACTTTTTTGAAACAAAATTATTGCTGTGCAGGGAAAATGACGCAGTTCCTTGTGCACCGATCGACTCCGTCTTTTCGGAAGAGGGAAGATTTCAAACAGTCATCATTACAAAATATTCCAAAGACGGAAGAGCAAGCAAGATCATCTATGGCAATGGGAAAAGGAAAACTGGGTGACCTCTGCACTGCACTTTTTTATTTAGAATCGAATGGTAATTGGCTCAGAAATAGACGTAAAAAAATTTCGGCAAATTCTTAGCGGAGGAGAAAGACCTCCAACCATCCTTCGTACACATATTACCGGGAAGTACTACAAAACATATGCTTTAGAATCTTTTAATATTTTGACTCGAACCTTCCTTCTCAACCAATTAAACACACCAAAATGTGAACAAAAAGAGCAAACAAGGGGAAACAATCACAGAAACGCTGCACAGATTTTCGGAACCTTTAATTTTTCAATGCAGTCAATGAAATCTTCGATTCGAAGGTATCCTTGCCTAAAATTCTAAACTTACATATAGCTCCTAAGCACACTTTTGAGCTGTCCTTCTGCTCGAAAATGTCGTCAGCAGAAGTGGGCCAACAGAACGACAAAATTAATAACGACGTGGCGAAAATGCACAAAAACGTCTGACATGGCATTATATGCTGAAAAAGAAAGGTTAGTTAAAACATAGCAGAAAGCAAAAACGCTCGCCTATACATCGACCATACGATACAATTTTGGAGAGTTCATTCCGACAAAGCACGTCTCAGAGAGTAACCGACTCGAAATCAAAATAAAAGTTTTCGTATTTATTACTATATGAGAAGAGGGCGTTGGAATCCACTGCTATGAAGGCGATATGTGAAACGAAACATGAAACTCCATCTGATGCATATTTATAATTGATGGTGCAGACATTTGCAACCGCCTTTGCGCATCGGAAGGTGGTGAATTTTCTCATTTCTGCTCGATCTGAAAAAAAAAACGCCTCACGCGCCTTGAGAATCGATGCAGTAAAGTGTTTTTTCTCGCATAGATTTGCGAAACTTTATTAGCACAATGATAGAATCGCATATCATCTAGAAAGTATCAAGCGATATGCAGAAAGTCGATTTTTACCACCAGATTTAACGACAGACGCATATCAAACAACCTGGAATTGTAAATTCCGTCTGCAGCACTCAAAGACCTTCATAAAAATAAAATCTGAAGCAAAGAATGCAAGTTTGTAAAATTGTCGCCATGAACAATACGATGGAAGAATTTTAGAGAATACATAAAATGAATATGGAATGTGCATCGTGACTATCCAACTACAATCCTTAACTGGGTTATCTTGCCGTAAATAACACTGACTGCGCCTCGCAATGAATTTCATCTTCGTTATTTAAACATGTTACTTCTGCATATATAGAGTCATATTCACATCTATATGTGTATATCTACCTCCCTCTTTCCAACTTCAACTTGGAAATCGCTAAACTGCGATTTGCGAAATTTTCCATACCAGGGGTGACCTCGTATGGTTTATCCCAAATTGATTCATCAAGTTTAAAAGGGATTATAGCTCAAAAAGTTGTTGAAAACGTACGCGCATTTTTTATTGAACAGTTTTCATTTTACACTGGTCGGATTGCAAACAAAGGAATCTTTTCCGGAAGTGCTGTGAGAGTGGTCGAAGCGATTAAAACATAAACAAAATATGTCGACATCACCTCTTACATTTGCTGTTTTTAGGCAACTATGAAAACTTGTGACTAAAAGGTCTGAATGCGGAGGCGAATACCGTGCTGAATATTAGGCGTGCTTTTCCATCTATTCTCTGATTCGATTAGTGTAGGACTAAAGTACGAAAGCAACGAATGCGTGCTTTTTAAGCATCTTCAAATGCAACAAACTTCTTTCGAATCTGGGCGGCCAAAGCGAAATGTGGTATACGAGGCAATCCTAAGGAATTTATTATTTCCGCCACGTTTTAAATTATAATTTAAATGGTTTCTGATTCGAAGTGTACGAGGGGAGGATAGATAGGGCGCTGTCATAATGCAGTTGTGCAAATGGAAGTAGCAGAAGCTTATAAAAAGGCATGCGAAAGTAATGACGCTGTGTTCCCACAATATTCCGGGGAGAAAAGTGTATTTGCACAACAGAATATCAATTAAAGGACAACTGTTTTTCATGGTTCGCAGCGCTTTTTGCGCGTGCCCCAAGTGTTCTGAAAAAACTATGCATTTCTAAAAAGCTTTATAAGGCAAATTTTCACTTGAGGCAAAGATTGCTGCTATTTTACTTTCAACGGTTCAGGGTGGAGCATGCGAAAAGAGTTGAGGAGACAAGCAGTCTTCAGCGATAATGTGGTAACTGCTTCAGAGAACTTTACAAAAACCTCGCAGTAACAATGAGTGGAGCTTATGCGTCGGCTGTACTTTCGTTCGCTCGTCAGACTCAAGTACACCGAGAGTTGTTCGAGAAGGGAAAAGGATGGATAGGAGCATGTGTAGTGTTCATAGTGCACACAGATTAAACTGCTGTATGAATCACAGCCGAAATGAACAAATGGCTGCTCAACTGTTAGATAAAGTGCCAAAGAATTCAGCGTTCGCTGACCGGAAATGCATCAAGAAACACTTCAAATGACCGTCATTTTCAGTGAAAACTTGCATTTGTACGGATATCCTTTCCATCACAACATGAATACTTTTTCAAAGCAGCATTCATTTCTGCTAAGATGGCCACACAAGTGGGCGCTGGTGGGTAGAAGAAAATTCGATTAGGAGGAGGAACGTAGACCAGAAAATTGCGGAATGCGCCAACAATTTAGATAACAAGCCTCACTGTTGTCCAGACCACATTATTACGTATAACGTTTCAAAACGGAAATTGATCGATTTGAGGGGATTCTCAACTTATGCAAAAAGGAGTAGATAACATAGGACGTTCCACAGTCGTTTTTGACGAACATAAAAGCAACTTCACTGACTGCTAAAATACAAGTACTGTGAAAACTGAATTTTCTCCGTCTCTACGTAGCGAATTTCGGTGAGATTTGTGCGAAGTGGTGGGATTTCCTGAGAAATGCACTTTGCAAAGCAACAGTAAAGTCGCCAAGTGATGCACGTGTCCTGCTCACCGGAATTTCTCTAGTAGTGAAACCGGTCGAGAAGGTGTAGCGTAAAGAAAGTTGTCGATTAAATGTCTTTGTGAAAGATGGCAGTACAAAAGGGAATCAAGACCGCTTCGAGGAAATTCATGGTGGTTCCAAGTAGAATTCACACTTGTATTCATGTCCCTCAGAGTAATTCCGTGGTGTCTTCACACCACTGCAACAAAATTTATTTAAAACTTTAAAGCACATTAACAGGAGACAGAGTTGGAGCTTATACTGTTGAAAAGATCGGAACTAAAGCAACGACATTTCGAAGCTAAAACATGCAAGATTATATCCAAAAATTATCTGAAGAAGAACTGATTAAAACGAGAAATTTCCAAATATGCACCTTTCCGAGAGGAAAACACTACACTCATTGACAAAAATAATGAGCATGGGAGCAGTTAAGAAACACCTAACACGTATTGGAGAAACTGTTTCGGAACTCTTCGAGTATGATGCTCTTCAGGATGTGCCAAATGAGAAAACATCCACTACATTTCTAAGTTTACAACCATAAAACCAATATACAGTCAATACGTGCCCACTTTGGGAAATTAGATCCTGCAAGCCCCAGGCCTTCTAAATGGAGCAAGGGGTACAGTGCAAAAAAAACTAGCTCAATTATGCGTAACGTAGAATGAATAAGGGAAGGCGATACAGGGAGGAAGCGTCACCTGAAAACAAGGCGAACGCTAGCGATAGCACGCACGTACGCTGCTGTAGTCTGAGCACTTATGGTGCGCATTTGTCCGGTCGAATCATGCGTACGATGCGCACACAGCCCAACCAACCTGACAGTGCATACGTGGTGTGAATGCAAGCTCGCCTTTCTCTCATTCTATCGATACAGTGATTCAAAAACTCATTTTCACTCACCCTTGACACCTCACTGTTTCCAGTCGACGATTACTAATACTGCTTCGCACATTGGAATGGACGTTGCATATTTCAATGAGTAGGGTGCAGATGACAAATTTGTGATCGTTTACAGTGCTCCTGAAACTTACCTAGAAAAAATTCGAAATAGTATTCCTAAAGGTTACACACACATCACTTGCTTTCCTTATTCACTTCCTAATGAGAAACACGGCTTGTAACTGAATAGGTGCATCGCACTAAACGTTATAGGCTGGTCCACAAGCACATTAGGCAAGGTGGCTACCATAACGAGGGATTTCAAGAAATTTTCGTCGCACTTGCAGCTATCGAACGCCACCTGAAGAGAAGAAATTTTGGTTCACGATTTGCCCTAAAAATTGTGTACGATGGTTTTGGGGCATGAGAAACATCAATATCAGCAGAGACCTATATTCCCATCAGTACTGGGGACACTTGTGTTTTGCTCACAGATTTTCTAGAAAGTTCTCAACGAAATATTCGGACATGCTGAACACAAACGTCTAATTTATTCTTAGCTGAGATGGCTTCCAGTAGGCTTTCAGTACATCTAACATGAGCCTACGATCCTGAAGCGCTAATGGTGAGGTTCAGGAGTCCTAAATATCGTCGCAGTCAACAACAAAATCTTTTTCTTATTCAGATCTTTCCAAGTATTCTGAGCAGCTTTTATTAAAAAGACCTGGAACAAAAAATTTCACCTAGGCTAGCATACACTAGTTTATATTTTAGTCTATTTTTATAGAAATATTTTTTGTATTTCTCAGCGCTCAGACGGAATCATCACCAAAGGATACATGAAGAAACAAGCGACAACAGTTAACGAGATGGTTAGCAAACAAATACGACAAAGGTGCCAAATAAACTGAGTCGGGTTTTCTAAAGTGAAAGTATAGTATTACGCTCACATAGTAGGTCCATGTTTTAAAAAATGAAATGATCAGTAAGGAATTATTACGATAGATGAGATAACACAGACGTCCCGTCCACAAACATGAGTGCGCCACGATTTAATTATTTCCTTTTCAGATTACAAGCATTATCATCCGGCAAGCGGAATGATTTATAAGCATTATCATCCCTCACAGAACAGGTTTTGAATTCGTTGTGATGAGAGGCCATTTTGGACAGACGTACTGTTAATTCCCTTATCTGCCCTCCGTACTCCCTTTGCTTCCTTCCTGGTCTCGTCCGAGTCTTACAGTATGCCTCTCCCTACTGCCGTCTCTTTTTGTACATGCTTCCAACGAAGAGAGGGTAACTAGAGCGCATGTTTAAAATGTGGAGAAGTTATAGGAGCGTGTTTGCATGGCAGTAATTAGTGCGATGGATTTGGCAGTTAGAAGAAGAGACTGGCTTTGAGAAGCAAGTAAGCTACTTTTAACGTGTCGTCAAGGATGACCGATGTATGCCCTTGCTGGAAGGAGGAAAGACGGATGAAAGAGGTGGATCGTCATGACCTTGAGCAAACGAAAAGCTCTAGTTGTCCTAGTAGAGCGGCAGATACGAAGGTTATGCTTCAGTTTAGGTCATCAAGTTGGAATGAATTTTATTCCGAGCGCTCTCCTTGTCATTGAATTTACGTTTAAATGATAACATTACCTCTTATGAAGGAGTTTCCAGGTGTGGATAATGGACAGCTAAACGAGAACTAGTAAAAAATGAAAAAGAAGAATTTGCATTTTCATGTTTCGTCGCTTATTTATTGATACATGTCCGTAAAGGACCATCATTAGAGTCGTATGTAATCGCCCGCTGAATGCATCAAGTAATTAACACAGAAGTAGTTTCTAAGAAGTACTTAAAATTCAGGGAATCGATTGAAACTGCAATATTACCGAAGTGCGCCTACCTTTTTTGTTTTTTCCTTCAATCAAATCAAATTGTTCAGTCTAGTGCAATAGTTTGGACCGTGGAGGATTGAAATTCAAGTACATGAAAAAATTGCAGTGCTTATGCAGATGTGTCTCAAAGTTGTTTCCACTGTTTTGTCTACGCACTATTCGCGTTAATTAAAGAAATGCAGCACTGCCTTTCTTAGTTACTCGATTTTCACTTGTTGAGCAGTTAAGCATGAAACAAGAGGAACAACCTTCGAATTCTTTTCTCTGCATTTCCGTACTCGGGGTTTCTGCTATGCCACAGATTCTAGACAAGACCGGATATACCGATTTCTTTAGTGGAATTCGGTTCGCTTCTTCTGATTCGTGTCCCATTTCACAGTAGTTATCTTCACCTCTTGCAACAAGGAACCCCTCTGACTTTCACACAGAAAGATTCAAGAGGAATTTAGTGTTGAATGGGACAATAAAAATTAAGACAGCTTGGTAACAAATTTGTTGAAAAAAGGCATTGAAAGTTGTTCCTCTTGTTTCATTCTTACCTGGTCAACGAGCAAGAATCGAGTAGCTAAGAAAGGCAGTGTCGCATGTTTTTAATTAACGAAAACAGTGAATAGACAAAACAATGGACACAATTCTGAGGCACCTGGCCATGAGGATTGGTGATCATGTTGTAACTGTCATGAGCTGCTCTCTAATTTTTATGACGCATGTGTGCCGCAAATCGTCACACAACAGAAAAAAGTGCTTCGTCGAACCCAGCGTTGGACGTTCTTCGTGACAATGGATGTTTTTCGGCAGGTATGGCAATTTATTAGTTGTTCGCCTTATAGCCAGTTACTAACCTGGTCGTTGCTGTGCTCGTCTTGGAGTATTCAAGCAAACGGTCAGAGGCGTGCATCGTGCCTATATGATCTGCTTCAGTATTTGGTGGAGAGGTGCACCGAACTGTGGCTTGCCTAACCCATGACCAACTATCTTGAGGCTCTGTTCGCGATCATCAGCGCCACTGAAAGGGCAAGCGACAGTCTTTGGGCATTGTGGAGAAGTTTGACAGGATAGGATGGTGCGTGCGTCCCAACGTTTGAGGCTGTTATGCAAATTCCTGTGCTGCTCATTTTTTTACTCCCCTTCCCTCTAGCTTAAAAAGTCGAATGTGCGCTTTCATTCGACTGAGGCTTCGCTGTCGGATTGAAGCATCGATTTGCTAAGTAAAAAACTGACTGTCGCTAAGAGATCTGCTGCGTGTACAGCTAATTTGACTGCTATTTGAGTGCATCGCCCACTTGCGCTTTCTTATAAATGGAAATGGACATCGATTCCGCAACAAAACAGCGCACCAATGAATTGCTCAGCGGCAGCAGTAATAACCAAGAGATTACAGTGCTGAAGGCGAAATGCGAGAGTATAGTGCATGCTTCTTCATCTGTTACGTGCTGCCTACTCGTTCTGGTTATTCCTGTTTTCATCTCGCCTGTTGCTCGAATTCTATCCTTTAGAGTTTTCATCCATTGCTATTTCTACTGCCACTGCATTTGCGCAATAGGGCTGTTCCATAAGAAGGAGTGGCTCTATAAGGAGTGGCTCACTGACGAGCTTCACGAATTGACGATGGCCATGTTATGCAATTTTATGACAAAAAATTGTTGGCGGACAGATGTAAGCATTATGAGCGACGAAATAAATGTAGAACTCAAGTGCATAATTTATCCCCTTACCATGCCACTAATGACGTTAAATAATAAGTTCAATACGGCTTTAATGCGTGATGGTGCATTAGACGTTTAATATTTGTTCTTCAAGAAATAGAACTATGGAGCGTTGAATTCTACTTAATAACTGAAAGGCAGTGAATAATTTAGCAAATTAATTTGACTTCCTTCCGTTTCAATTCGAGTTAACTCTACTGGAAGTGAAGAATTTTGTTCAAGTAGTAAATAGACGCACCTCCTTCACTTCTACACAGCAAAATTGAAGTCTGGGCGATAAGAGTGATGAGAATAGTGGTTTATCATTAACCTACAAATGGTCGCCCACAATAAAACGCTATTTTGTTGTTTTTCTTTTCTTATGAATGCCAAAGCTATAAAAAATTTCACCCTTTCGGATGAACGTTTCAAGATTTCTAAGGTTTTCATTCTTTTTGATGTATTTCTCAGAATATTCAATTTTTTAATATTTACTGCCGTTTAATTGCCCTTCGTCCTAACCAGTAGCTCGTTGTTTCCTCTCCGGATGTAATGAGAGAGAGGTAGGAGCTGATGCTCATATATATGTATATATTAAATTAATCAATAAATAGATAATTAAATAGATAATAAATAAAGAAATAAAGTAAATAAAGAAATAAATTAAATTAAATTAAATTATATATATATATTTATTTATTTACTTATTTATTTATTATTCATTTATTTATTTATTTATTTATTTGTTTATATATTTATATATTTATTATTCATTTATTTATTTGTTTATTTTATTTATCTATTTATTTTATTTATTTATTTATTTAACTGATTAGTTAGTTTTATTTATTTATTCAATTAATGAATCCAATTTATTTCTTTAATTAATTAAATCATTAACTAATTAATTAATTCATTCATTTAATCAGTTTATTTTACTTATTTATTTATTTATTTATTGACTTGCACCGATGACTTACTTTTAAGATCAGATGAATTTATGGCGTTGAAGTTTAATGTTGTAAACGATTTGATATAGTTAAGTTCTACACGTCGCATTTTAGCACGGTATGAGCGAAGAAAAAATGACACAGAAGCGAAAAGCAAATCGAGAAGTTTTTGCCGCATTTGTCTTCTTCTGACTTGAACAGTAGCGCCAAGCTCGTCATTCATTCGAGTTGTCGCCGGATGGAAAATTTGTCAACGATGTAAGCCCATCGCAAAATAACGCAGTGAAATGCGTCCTCCTTGTCGATCTGCGAGTTAGGTGGTACGATCTCTTTATTCTCGATCCACTCGCAGTTGCCCATCGTAGCCGAACTCGGTTGATCCCGCAGTGTATAAATGTAATTAAGAATAAAGCCTTGCATCTCAACTTCAAACGATGTGGCGAAATAACGAGATGGGCGTGAGGAAAAATCTGCAGGAAAATAAGAACGAAAATTCCTTTCAGTATTGTTTCTAAAATGGCAAGAGCTAATTTCTAATATACCTTTTCCACCTATATTGCTCATTTTCGGATGAACATTCTTCCAGCTACACCTGAAATAGGCCTCCTCCTTCTCCTAGATTTTTGTGTGAAAATGCGAACCCTCGCTCCGTCTTTAATAAATTCCATTCTTCGTGACATGCCTTCTTCCTCTATCCCAACCCGAATTGTAACTTTTTGCATATCCAGAGTCGTCTTATGCTGTTATTATATGTAACCAAGGTTTTCGAAACAGAAACAACTCTGATCGCTGCGAACTCCTTTTGAAAACATCCAGAGATTTATAGCCGTAGGGGGAGTTTATGTGAAGTGAAGTATTAGTTTTTAACGAGTTGCGTTTAGTACGGAGATTTCGGTCAGTTTAACGACTCTGTCTTATGGGATATTCTCACCTGTAGCTTTTTTGCTTTTCTCGATTCGGCTGGTTTTGCTTGCTTGCGCACCTCTTTCAACTGCAGAAAGCCAGTGTTCAGCAACATTAGACTTTTTCTTTTTCTGAAGTTTACAAGCGCCTCAAAGGAATTCTTACAGAGTTGCGTTCTAAATGTGGGAAAGATTTTGTTCCAGGCAATAGAATGAAATATGGATTGTTGACCTAAACTTTTACTACTCAAGGCGATAACTTCTGTCCTATCGGACTTATCTTCCGGACCGTGGCATTTGAAGAGCGGTGTCCAAGCGTCCATGTAAATATTTGGCAGGTCGTTTCACTTCGGGAAGTATTTCAAGCACTTATATTTTGATAAAAGTTTCCATATCACTATTTCCCTTGCAGTAAGATTTTTGCGAATATCAAATTTCTCATTCATTCACTCTAGTCGGAAACGTTGAGTCAGTTCGATCGTATTTCATCTGGTGGTCGATCCAAAAATAGCTCGCCACTTCAAATATTCTCGGGCAAATTCCGTTCTTCGGTAAGTCGGCGTTTATTTTTCTCTGTTGGTTTTTCCGTCCATTTAGCTCACGTCTGAAAGCTTCTTCATAGCGATCACTTGTCTTACGCACGCATATTACCTGCTTGAAACTCCGCTAAACATTTCAAATGATGTGTGGAAAGTTGAGAGTTACTTAGAAAATTCGCATTGCTTCACTTATGCGGTGGTTGCGTGGAAAGATATGAACAATGAAGAGGTACTGCCGACTGCAAAAGTGAAACACTTTGACACAGATGAGCTTCCATGGCTGCTTCGGAGGAGGGGTGGAAGAAGTCTGTCCGATTTGCGTGTGGTTGGTTGTCAATCGATGCCCACTGCATCATTTAATGGCATTAGCCCGCGGTGAAAAGAACGCTGTTCTCTCGTACATGCACTGCTAATTACACAGTGACTTGTGTGACGGTTTGTGGTTTCCATTGCCGCAATTTTAAAGTGATAACAAGGTGAGACAACGTTGAATGGGATATTCGACTGGTCTTGCTTGGTTTCGTGCAACATCTTATAAGAGTGCACAGTAAATGAACGAAAACGTCTGGTTAATAGGAAATCGAAGTTAATTAGCGTTGCATGTAGAACTGTATGATAAATAGCTTCACGTCGTGAACTAAAAACCTAATGTACATCAAGTTCGATGGCTGTACCCTACAGTTCCACTCCCTGTTTTGCTAGTTTGCGACTGTGTTGTGATTTCGGCAAAGTTCTAGTCCTGATTCCCGAACATCAGTATTTTTTGGAATCGTAATTTTTTTTCCAGCAGCCCTTCTTGCAATATTTTATGTTTCGCACTCAAGAGCATATTTCCGGATATTGAAATTTTGACGTTTGAGATCGTGAACTTCTCGCTACTTCTAATTAAGTAGAAGTTGAGATCGTTGCAGTTTCGCCGATGATGTGCCCATACAGTCAACGATTATTCATCGGTACTATTGCTGAGCTCATTTTCAAAAAGTAGTAGCCACGAGTTCCTCATAAATGCTACTCTCTTCCTCGTTACGTGTCTCTACCAAGCAAAACTACAGAAATATTTGCATAAATTAACCATCTCACCGATATTTACTTCTTCAAATATTTTCACCTTCATTTTGTAGTCTTCATTAGTGAGCTTCTTCTGAAAGTAGCACAACAACATGCAGTTAATCAATTCGTCACGGTTTTTATGCCCTCTGGCTACGCAACGGTCATCGGATATTTGTCACTGATGGCTACATTTATGTTCTCGGCGGGTATGGTTGTTTATTTCTGTGTTACTTTTTCAGAAGAACGGCATTTAAATTTATTTATTCATTTGTACGTTTACTTGAATGAACAAATAAATAGTAGAAGAGCAGCATTGCTTTCCTAAAAGTCCAGAAATTGTGGATAGTGAGTAATTATCAATCCTAAGGAAATGTTTTGTCTGTAGCAGCGTTCACCGGTGATTTTATGTGAAATGTGTTCGTTTGCTTTTTAGTCTTCATAACCTTTTTTGTGGATTTGCAGAGTCTTTTCAAGCGCCCTTTGACAAGGATGCAGAATTAAGCAAAAGAAGTTTCAACCTGATAATCTGTCGTAAATATTTCATATTTCCGTGTGGTTTCAGGTTCAACCCAAGTCATGGTTTGTTTCATGAGGTGTGGGCGTTCGATATTATTACCAATCGCTGGCACAAAGTTTGTTGAAGCGGAGAAGTGCCGCCAGAAACGGCACCTTTCACAAGTGAGTTGCTCCGCTTTAGCTCCTCATTCTTTAGCCTTTCTGCTCAAACTTTTTTCCCGAAGTTTAGTACGAGTTTTATTCATAAATTGTTCTTGATTGTGTTAAGGAAGCAAACTGTTTAGATTTGTGAGAAAAATTATTTCGGAACATTTGGCATTCTGATCGGCACAGTTTGTTCGGGTACTTGTACGATGTAGCCCTCTTTATTCAAGTTAAACAATTCAGCAGGGATTTTTTACAATACAGGAATGTGCTAGCTTCCTTTTTCAGTATGCCTTATCGTAGGTCTTCCGAAAGTGTGTTAAATCGAAGTTGTTCCCGTGTGTTTACATATATGACTTGTTTCTAACAGCAGTTTCCGCCTATGAACCACCAGAGCCACTACAACAACGAAATTCTGTTGAAATAAACTGTAACGCAATAGCTTATAAGAGCCTCCTTTCCTCAGTTTCTTCCTGATTGAGCCACCTACTGTTGGACCTATCGATGCTTCTACTTCTCACAAAACTTGCAATGAAATTTCATCCGCGTTCAGAGCGGCTACGATCTAAAAGCGATTCTTGATTTGAGGGTGCTAAAGTAGTTCGGTTGTACACAGAGCAACGGTGTGTTGCATCAGAGTTGTTTTTTTGAATGTGTCATAAACTGGCTAGTTTACTGAGAGTAGTTGCATGAGGCGAACATCATGCCCAGTTAATTTACTCACATTTCCTTTGTTTGATTTCACATCGTCGTGAGCCCATTCTTTTCGCTTAGACATCAACTTATCATTTCTTTATTCTTGTGTTCTTGGAAATAGGCGATATTGCATCCAGTCTGTCTCGGAACGCAGTCAGCGGTTTCATGCTCGTTTTCGGCCGTAAAGGTGTCCCATTCGGAATGGGCGCATCAGGCAAATTACATTTTCTTATTCGTCTTTTGCCTCTTCATTGGGACTTTCGCCCTGTAAATGTTGCCGGCAAAAATCCAGCCGCTATGCATTTTCGCAGTTTTTATACTCTTTTCCTTTACTTTTAGACCATGGCGTCCGATTAGATAGCTATAATACAGTAATCAAATCAAGTAGAAGCTGTCAGTTTCTGTTCCTGTCGATCGAAAAGATTCTTTCAAAGGATGGTACTTTGGAGGAGCTGAGAGGAGAAAACTTGCCTTAAGAAAACTTAAAAATTTAACTGAGGAGGTGCGAAAGAACGAGTTTTTATTACCCGCACAGGTTCACTTATGCTTGGCACCGTTATTTTCAAAGGAAAGTTTTTCTGCTCTTTGCTGAAAAATCTCATCACAGGGTTGCTTCCTGAACGTCCGCTGGCATATCTCCATTACGAGATCCGCTGCATCGATTCTAACAAAATCTCTGCAATCGGTGTTCACATCTATTCTGGGTCTCATTTCCAAACATCACTTGCCTCAGTTTCACCGCGTTATATCGGCTAGTTTTCCTCCTCATTGAAGTTTCTATATTTAAGTCACTCCAATGATGAATGTCATTCTATAGAATACGTGTGTTCCCACAAGAGCATGGATTGAAATGCAACCACTTCGTGTATCACAACATCCCGACTCTTCTAGAAGATATGGGTGACATATGTTACGACATATGTTACACTATATCTGCTAGCATCTCAGTGATATAACACAATATTGCTGTGGAGTCGCGCATAGTGAAGCAGGTCGGCGCTTGAACTTATAAACTCGCATCCTGAATAAGAGCTGCGCGCAACTAATGCACCCAGCTAATTCATACAGCTGATCGAGCCAGTGAAGATTTCCCAAACCTATGCACATATTGCCAGAAGCAGTAGGTACACAGCAGCCAGACCATTGGAGGACCATACGTCTGTTATGTTGAGATATTTCCACCGTGAGAAGTCGCTGTGAAAGTCTTACGCCACATACATTTGCGATGACCACAACCCTGAGGGCATTCTACAATTCTCGACATACGCATGCGATGCGACGTTCCATATTTCATTTGGTTTTCCTTAACATAAAAAAAAGTTACTTGGGTGCTCGTCCACTTGTCTTATAACCTTTCGTCCGCCTCTCCGAATGCTTCAAATTTGCAATATACTTTATGGATTTGAACGAATTTGAGAATTATGAGCTCTTTCTGGGCGAGATGCTGGAAGTCACTCATTCCGTATCCGTTCAACGCTCCTCGTAATATTCTACGTTTTTTCCTTATGAAAATTCCTCTCTTCCTTTATTTTTTAATATATTAAAGGTGCAGTGTTTTTACTCGCTGCTTCATAGCTCACCCTTTCCCGACTATCAGCACGCTTACTGTTCGTCCGTCAGTCCATCGGCTTTCCTGCTTGTCCAAATATTTCAGTCTAAGCATTCATCACACCAGTTGCTGTACAGTTTGTGAAACGGCGGAGGAAGCAGATGCTGAGATTCTCTCTAGGCTGGACGCTAAAAAGGGCCTTCCTGTTACATTCTCTTCCTAGAACTTGTTTAATTCCCCCTCTTCACTGAAGTTTGCACACTTTTATATCATGAATTGGTAAAGATGGAGAAAAAGTCGTTTAGTTTCTTGCTTTTTTACTTTGTTTTTACTGCCCATTTTATGTCTGTTTACTGCATTTGTTCAATCTCGTCATTTGCCTTGCCCGAACTTCAAAGTAGAGTGTGCTTTTATACATTGAACGCATTGAAATAAATTACATTTCCCACTTTCGTCCCATCACAAGATATGCTGTTAATTCGCCTATCTGTATAAATCCAAACGGCAATATACTGCAAGGCTTTTCCTCTCCAAATGAAATCTTTATCACTGCATTTTTTCAGTTTCTCAAAATTCCCGTTTCCTTCCAGTATCATTCACATTATTTCCAGTTATTTTGTATGCTTGCGGAGCTATCTACTTGCTCTTATTTGTTTGCTTATCATCAGCATCTTTTTGGAAGTCCCAAAATTTCTGGGCACCTCTTTTCTTCCCTCCTCTCAAAATCGCAAACGTGTAAAAGGAAGTTGTCGATATGAAGATAAGATTTGCAATTAGTGTGTTATCAGTCAACCGTAGTACAAGTTGTTTTATTTATTGCTTTGGAATTTCCACAAATTAGCTCGATATCCGAAATATTTCATGCTCACAACGTGCAAAAATGTAAGCTGAAGTAAAACTTCAGATACATGTGCTCGTTTTCTTCTGCAGACTCTACGTGCATGAAAAGCACCATTATTGTTTCTCAGTTAGCACCGTTATTTTCGAAACATTCCTCAAAATCTCTGAGCCCTATAACTTCCTTGTTTTATGGAGGTGCTCATGAAAACTGTTCTTGCACTATAGCTTTCAAACTGCTTTCGTTAGCGGAATCAACTAGCATCCCTTTTTTGCTGTAGGAGCCCAGATGTGCTCTCAACTGTTTTTTCTCGGTGGTAACTGAGCTACTCCGCGGAAAACCTTATTGTTCGTTCAAGTTCTGGACACTTTACCGCTTATCTTTTGCAGCTGATATCATTGTTCGATGGAGACTACTATGTGATTGGAGGAATAACGGAACATGAATATAATTTATGTGTTTGGGAGATGTTCTCTGATTCAAGCGAATTCAGGCTGACGCTGTATGAGGTTTTTATGCGCTGTCTTGTCGACTGATTCCCCAGCACTCTGGTGCTTTTTAATGGCTGGCTGCCTGGTCTCTGAGTTTCTTAGATGTTCTCTTAGTGCAATCTGTTGCAGTAAATTCTTTACTTATAAAGTTTTAAGCGTGTGAATAAAGTCGTTGGTGCACTGAATGAAAAGAAACTGTTAGCATTGAGGTGATGACTGCATTTAAAATTGCTTTTAATTCTTTCTTCTCTGCTGCATTAGATTTGCGTCTTTTGTTTTGTTAGTGTGTTTGTGCAATACAGTCCCACTCATCCGATGTGCAGTCATTTGGAATGTCGACTATCAGTTCTAGAATGGAGTAAAAACTCAAGTGTTCACGCCTGATTTAGACTTAGTGCGATATGTCGTTCTGTTTTTAAGAGTACAGTCAATGCTGGAGAGCGGGGACGTTATGGGCATGAAGTTGTTCATCACAACGGCTTGACTATGATTTTTGGTGGAGGAATCTCCCAATGATGCTCCGAGTTTCGAGATGTTAGCGAAGTGCTTTCTCATATGATTGTATTACTCCTGAATTATTCTTACCAAAGGCATCCATTCTTCGTTAATCGTCGGTCTTCGAGTTGCTATGACCACTCTGCTGCGATTGAGGCCGAAAATCTCAAATTAAAAAAAAAAAACGCTATTTTAAGCAGGACCTGAAGCAGCGGAATGGACTGAGGCAACGATTTCAAACCATCACTGTTGTGAAAAAAATGCGCTTATGATTTGTTACAGTTTGCCGCAGTTCTGTCTGCCAACGTAGGCTTCAACTAATGGGTGAAGTGTAGACGGCGATTTAGTACGGGAAAACTTTTCCAGAAAGCTTTAGTGTTGTTCCGGTTTTCGAAATGAAATAGTTCCCTCAAAGAATTCCACGTAATTTATTTGCGTGGTTATGTATAATGTTTTTTGGTACAGCACAATGTGGAATAATCGTACTGACGTCTTTCATGCCAATGTGAACTTTTATAGTTGGAGTTAACGAGTTAACCTTTCTTAAGGAGTTAACGAAAGGATCACAACGGTAGCGGATGCAGTATTTGGCTTCCCAGGCCCACGAAGGTGCCACACAGTGGTTGATTTCGAAGGCTACGTTTTTTGATCTGTGGTTGCGTTATTTGCCACGAAGATGAATCGCTTCCGCCGGATGCGGTATTTATTCCTTATTTTCTTTAGATCCTTGGCACTCTAATATACTTCTGTTTTTTAAGGTGTATTTGACGGTTCTTTCTTCATGTATACACCTACCATGGAATTTCGTTTCGGTAATTCCTCCACCATAGAGAGTAGTATTTAATGTTTTTTTTTAAATTTGTATTGTTGTATACGGCTGGAAAGCTGCATCGCCTTTCCACATTCTGTGTGTCATTCCGTTTTGCGTTGATACAGGAATTTTCTATCAGAATTTATTTAAAAAAGATACATTGGTCTTGCTGCTGTATGTTGTTGGAAATTATTCTTTGGTCAAGGTGGGAAGGAGAAAAGTAAGCCGACGTGACTTAATGCAAGCTGTGATGAAAATTACGGATATTATAGGTTACAGCTTACTTCCATTTCCAGCTGCCAAGTATACGAAAAGAGTAGCAGCTAATGTTTTTATTGCCACTATTCGTCCCTTTAGCGAAACTGCGTTTAATGCGAGCAACGTGTGTCCCGTCACATCGCATAAGAGTGTGTTTTTTATGTTTTTATTTTGTGTTTAACTCATTTATGTTTTTATTCTGAAGTTGTATAACATTGGTCGCTTTTGTGTGACCTTATTATTTGTTTATTCTATCAGGAAGCCGAAGTATTCACCTTCCGCTCTTGCTGCAATGATTTCTTCTGAAGCTAAAGTAGTCGTCCTCCATCCACACTCGTGGAAGACAAAACAGACTTCCAGTAGAAGTCAACAAAGCGAAGTTGCGCAATTTCATATCACGGTTGCTTGCCTGGTCCATGCTTTCGCTCATGAAGAGGTCAGCTGCAGACTTTCAGAGACTACTGAAAACGTCACTTTCGCACCCCTCTTAACGAATGAGGCCGATGAGCTTCCCACAAGAAATAGAAATGGTTCCATGCCGTTATGTTCGAAGCCCCTGAAGAACTCAGAGGTTTTGCAAGTATGAAGAATGACACCCCTATGGCTGTTGAATTGTTCGAATCAGATAACATCTCGGAAACAACAATTGGCAAAAGTTTTCATAATGAATCCCACTCATTCGAAGGGGCGGCCCGTCCAGCTGTGCTTCAGAGACGCTCAAATCCGAAGCATGGTAATTTGAAGACGAACAAAAACAACCTCCCCACCAAGTTGATTCCTCTCAGTGTAGAGATTTGCAAGGATCTCTCACCATGACAAATCCAGAGAGTATACGAATTGCGACAAGGGTGCTATCTGAGGAATACACGAAAACGAAAGAAGCTGATTATGTGTACGATGATTTCGTTCTACAAAAATTGGCGGCTTTCACTGTTGCGATGGAGTAGTGTTGTTTGCAGTAATCAGTGTTCTTCGATAATCTTACTTCTTCGCAGCTTTGGCAAGGTTAATATGCTCGAAGCTTTCATCAATATGGCCCATCAGTTTCAATGGAAGGATAGGCGACTTTGCAGCCTCTGAATGATTGGTTTGGTTTCACCACCTAAGGCATTTGACGAACAAAGGACTTATCTGGGATCTTACCCAGTCTGTAGTTGGTCTAGAAATATAGCATTTATTGTTCGTTGTATTAATTGTATGATTACACTCATGTTCCATCAATTTATTGAATTTTGTCCGCTTTATGCAGGAAGGATGCCTGGTTCTCTTTGGCGGGTGCTTGGATGGGCTATCATTAAAGCGAAGAAACATAGTTCAACTACCTTGGCTCAAACCACCACGCCTGGAACACTTCGCTCAGCAAAAGGTTCTGATGCAGTTTTTATTAAGTGCTGAGCATGTTTTTTTTCTAATAAATATGCAATTCAAATGTGTTTTTTTTTGTTCGGATTCAGATCCTCCATTCCAATTGTTGCATGATCCATGTATGAGCATTACCTTCTTTTCCAATGAAAATGCCACATTTGCGGCCGTTTTGAAATCCTTAGAAATATTTGAAGTTTTTGCACGTTCTGCGAAGATGAGAGCATCATTTGATACATCACATTTTGGAGACGTTTTCTTTTCACATATGTGACCTCAGAACTTTTTTGTAAGGATAAATTTCCTACCCTATTTGTGTAAATTGCGGCCATTAAATTTTTTCGTGATCCTTCCGTCATGATGTTACTTTCTTTCTGAGTAATCAAATCTCTTCATCCCATTTTCTTAGTTCTTAAGTGTAAATATCAATAAATATCAATATCATCGGAACGAGCAATATCAATAAAGTCGTATAATTTTGAATGGCAGTTAAGCAAAGAATCTTTTTCCCTCATATGTCTATTGATGCTCCAACCAAATTTAATGTTAGTGTGCTTTAGTACTTAAAACAAGAAAAGTTCCTCCCGCATTTTACAAATGTTTACTTAGTTATTCGAACTCCCATTGAATTTGAAATGTATGCTGCTATGGAACATGTGTTAATGCTCGGGTCACTCTCGTTGTTTATGGAGCTGACTGGTGCTTTCACCTCTAACGAATTTCCGAAAAGAATCCTTCAACGGTGAGTAGAGGAGGAGTTAGGTAGGGCCATAAAGAAGAAGCAAGAAGGCTAGAATCATAAGCGTCTGTTTTCAACTCATAGTTTCGGGGTTATGACAAGTTTTCGCGCGTATTCGATTCATCACAAGAGATAGTGCGGATTAGCACTTCACAAGAGATGTTTTCGAGGGTTTATATCTCATATAAAGTTTCTGCTTCCCTCGGGTCTAAAGTATGCTTAGGACAAGATTATCCTCGCGAACGTAAAAGAGATTTTACCCAGTCTCGAACAGTCATTATCGTTGTATTGATGACTGCCGGTAAAACCAAATTATAGAATAAGTTATGAATTTTCACATGTATGTGCTTGCCGCTTTATTGTTTTTTATAAAGGATAGACTGTGCTTTGCTCTCATTCTACGTATGTAACCGCTGTATAACCTCAAACAGTCTTCTCGTGTAACGAGTGATGCCTAGGGTCTCGTGGCTTTCGTTAGAAGTTTAGTGTTTTTCCTACCGGCATTTGCTCTTGGCTATGTGTTTGATGAACCAAGGCCAAAATGGAAAGAAATTGGAAATATTAAGATGTCAGATGCAGTTTAATAGGTAGATCCATGCCCAACGCAGTTTTTTGAAACGTAGTGTGATAAATGTCAAGAGAAAAGTACATAGGGGGTGAGCTGTTAATGAAGCATAGGAAGGGGTTATAGTCATCAGTACACAAATTCAGTGACACCATTAAATGATGTGCCCACAAAATTGTTGCGAATTGCAGTGCGAGATTTGGTTGAGAATGTCGTAAAATGAGTGCTAGTGCCAATCGGAACCGCAATTTCGAATAGACAAGTGCGATCGCTGCTCCCATGTCGTTTAATTATAGAATTCTTCACCCCGTCAATAACGAGGTAATGCTTGCTGCCTTATTGTATTGTATGTCAATGAGGCAACTTTTCTTCTTTGTGAAATGACATCACAAAACTAACCACGTGAAACGTTTATTGAGTCGACTTCTCATTCCGAGTTTGAAAGCCCTATAAGAGCGAGCAACTCAGTGCAGGTGGACCAAAGTTCGTCTAAGCAGAGGTGATCTGAGCAAGCAGCTGGCCACATTTTCCTCTTGTTTTGCGGGGAAGAAATCGCATGTTCTTAAAATGGCTCTATTACCTACTATTGACAAGTGTTTCCGCCCATATATAGTGTCATTAAGTCGCTCGCTGCGGGCAATGTCAACTTCAACTGACGAATATTTTGCTATGCATAATATTTGTGTATACATATATGTATTTCCGACCATAACGCCTGCTTAACTTTGAAACAGCGCTGGTTTTTAATGGTTGATTAATTTCTAACTCACCACGACTACAGCAGGTGAATTAGAACAGGCCTTAGCCTCTCTGTGCATTTCACTAATACAAAGCGTCGATCATTTTAATTTCTTCCTGGATTCATATATTCGTGCAGCACAATGATCACACACTTTTTCATTCCCCATTCATCATTGTCTTCGTAGGCGACCTTCGAACACTTTCAGATTTTTAACGGAAACAATTCTGCACTCTGAAAAAACCAAGTGCCTTGTTTCGCATACTTGACATCAATAGGAAAAGCAGAACTACGGTTTTGCATTCGCGTTACCAACGCACAATAGGCTGACTTTACAGTTGCAGCAATCATGAACTTATTACTTGAAGTATACGGTTCTCGAGTATCATTCATCGCCTTTCGCGCCTTTAACATATTGATACATATTGATACTGGGAACAGTTGCTTTTCGAGGATGATACTGCTTTACGGTCGTCTAGAAATTATCATGCGGCAGTAACACATTTCAACGTTTTCGAAAATTAATATCGCCAGACAAATATATCAATTTTGCCAAAAATAAAGGATTTTAATCGGATGTGAGATGTTGTTTTATATGCAAGAAATGTCTAAGTATTCGGACCAGTGCACTAGACGATTCATCAATTGTGATGTCCCTGCATTTCAGTAACTGAAGCGGACTGTTTTGATTGAATGAGGGATGAATAGTGTCTCAGCGTTTCAGTGTTGTGAAGATTGGGAGAGGTTACTGCAGCTTCTTCGTGCTCGGCCTAGTTAAGTTTTAAACCTGTTTTTTTAAAAACATTTTTATAGAAATCTACATCCGCAGTAGAAGTTTACGCTCGCAAACCTCATTTAGGCTGTCGTGAAGACAAATACGCACGTAGAATAGCGAACACTAATGGAGCAGACGCTTTTCAGATAAAACAGTTTTGAACCTGTAAGAGGTGCTCAATCATTGAAATATACTCTGTAAGAATGTGTTTAGCAACTGCAGAAAGTCAGCTAATTAGGTGATTATGTCATACATTGGCTTCGTTTATGAATTTCGCCATTATTAGTGAGTTAACAGAGGTGAACGCAATTTTTTCCTATATAGTGTTATCGCAAAAACTTAGCTTGTAATGCATGAGATGTGTACAGACGGTACCCACTTACGATGTGGTCAATTGAAAGCTGTGTTCAGAGCAGTGCACCATTAAGTGACAGCGCAGTATAAGTGGCAGGTGATGATTTCCTAAAATAGTTTCAGAAGATGTAAGAGGCTACTAATGGGGAACCGCTAGTCTCTAGACATATGCATTTATGCGACTCACATTTGGTGCACGAGAAAGCCCAAGGGCGCATCGAGTATTCGCGACCCACCGACGCGTTTCCCACTCTCGAAGATTTACAACGCGGCGCACAGTCGGCTGTCCCGTTTTCTGCCCTGCTTATATCTACCGTATGTGCGGACACAACTAATTAATGCTTTATGAGGTGCCTTTCTCTCCTTCTCTGGGCGGTTTTGTGTGTCTGTTGTCACATGTAGCAGAGCCTCTAAATTTGGTCACTACCGTCTCGTGTTTGCACCTCCCAAGCCTCGTAGTCGTTGACCACGCCCATCAGTGCATCCATCCCATCCGCTCCGGTGCGCCACTCACCACGAAGTTCCATTTTTGGCGGTGCGACTCGTTTGTGCGCTGCCTATTTTTACAACCAAATTACTTTCAGATTCATTTCACATAACTCTCCACGAACTTGATTTGTTCGCGATATATCCAGCTCTTGCTTGGTACGGGGTGCTTGATGTGCGCCCTCAGGGTTCCGTAAATCGGTGCTGAAGGGCTTGCGGATTACTGTATCCGGCCCGGTGGTGCTACGCAGTGAGTTGGTTGGACACGCATTCCACTAAGGATAACGTTGAACATCACGGCGCACATGCAGCGACCGTTGCTGTTTGCAGTTGGCGCTCTATGGCTGCCCAATGTTTTGTGCGCCTATTTTTCACAATTTTCTATGAAGGAGCCAGAGCATGATCCTTGCTACGACTCTGCAGGCCGTCCAGTTCGATGTATTCCCGACTTTATTAATGCCGCCTTTGGAAAACCAGTTATCGCATCTAATACTTGTGGACAATCTAATCCTAGCAGGTATGTTACGTTATCCACATTGGGTTTCACAAACTTCGTAAGAAATCGACTTTGTATGAAAGGTTTGGAAAAATCCTCTCTATTCGTCGAACCATAGATTTCCGTTGCGCTGGCTACAATACTACAACAACTAGTAAGGATGTCGAGAATCATTGCCAGAGCTAACGTTTGCAACCAGCTCTGACTGTCCATAATTTCTGTGCGCTAAACGGTGGAATTCCTCGTTGTAGAATTGCATTTCTGTTTTCTTTGTTGCAAGCGTCTTAATCTCGCGTCGTTCTCATCCTTAAGACGAAAACATCGTTCATTCGATTGGTTTTCACTGAAACAAGGTAATATTCTCCATAATCTTTCACGATCTTTCAATGCACTCTATTGTAACCTCAAAATACAACTGCACCTAGGAATCCTTTCCAGTAAAGCAAATGCAAGATTCTTCCGTGCATGATGCAGACAACGCCACAAACTACGTTAGTTCGCCTGTGATGCTCTTCCATGAATAAACGTTTCTGAGTGGTGAGAATGAATACAGAAGAAGTCATTTGGCTTCTTTCTGCAGTTACCAGCACGGTTGCATTCATTTAACGAGCTCCCAAAGAATCGAGAGACACTTTCGCTTTCCTGCATTTTCCATTGTCTCATTTCACTTCAGCTTAATGAAATTGCGTTTTTTTTTCAAACTATGTGTCTGCTTCGACGAAAACTCTGTTCGCTTTTACGCAATTCTGCATTGACTATACTCAGTGCGAAGTTTCCATACGTCAGTCTCCGCATAAAGATAAACGAAATTAATTGCATCGCAACTTTTATAATAAACGCCATAGAAATGACTTATGGCTTACGTAAAGTTCATATATGCTGCGCTACCCACTGATGAAGTACGTTCGGTAATGATACATTTATAGGCGCATTGAATGATTGACAAGCCTAGCAAATAAATAATTTCAAATGGCTGTGCGTTACAGATATGGCCACAGCAATCGTTATGAGTGCCATATGAGTTAGCGTTGCCTAAACGGTGAACAACACGTCAATAAAATCAGCAAAACGAACAAACTTGCTCATGCAATGCTTCCAACTAACTTGCGCGACGAGAATAAAGTCGCTCAGAGATAATTTTTTGAGTATGGATGCTTATTTATATAACGTCAATGAGATAAGTAACGTTGAATCATTAATGCACAGTGAGTACATTCGTTTCCTTTTACTGACTGTTCATAATTCCAACAACTCTTTGTTCAGCGCGTTAGAAAATCACTGCGTCGAGAGCTTCTCCAGTCGTATTTTCAAATAAAATGAATCGCAGTGAATGATTTTAACGGTAATAGAGTTTAATCTTAGTATATAGGAAAAGATATCCATAGTAAAAAATTAGTATATTTTATTCATAATTCTCCTAATGGCAGTAAAAATTTTACCACAGATTTTTTTACGCATGGGTCGCATTTCTGTCATTTGTGGGAGAATTTTGTTTTGCTGAGTGGTGGTGAGGGTATTGTGCACAATGCAAGACTGTCCTAATCCGTGATGCATCGGCACGATAATCTTCACAATAACTGCTAAAGCCATATAACCGCTGAAGACATTTTGCGGATGAATTGCGACACTTTAAGCCGCTGATCTGATCGATAAGATCGCATTAAAATGATTAGTAAAAGAGTTCCCTCACACTGCTCGCTATATCAGCTCCATCCTTCTCCCCACTCCCCTCATCACTCACTGTTGTAGAGTTCTGTTGATGCCCAAAAAGTTTGTGAAGACAGTGCTACGCAAATGCGCTGTGGAGATGTTGTCGTGCTTTTAGCGCTCCTTTTCGCTGCGCTTCTGCTCAAATAATGTGGTATTGGAGAATAGAGAACTGCTCGTTGAATGCGCTATACGCAACACTTTCGAGAGCGATCTTGCTATTGTAGTGCTTGGCCGTCGATAGTTACATTTATGTCACAACCCAGATGCTCCAAATTTAGAATGAGGTAAATGTTACTGCTTGCAAATCCGATATAACAATAATTCACTGCCATCTTACGCAGTTTGCTTGAAAGCGAAAACGGTTCCAAAAGGTCGAATGTGTTTTTTTTATTTTTTGTCCATTACTACACCTTTCCTCTCACGACATTAAAATGACTGGATCGTTCATCTATTATTTGAGTAAGGAAGTCGAAGTGGCGATAAAATATATGACGTACGCCGGCAAGTCTATGGGATCGAATGCTCAAAATGAAAAAGAAAAGCTGAAAGATGCTGATTATGAATGCTGAAGGAACTTTGTGCAGAATGTATTGCTGATAAAGACTTGTATTCCTCAATTTTTATACTTTTATTTATTGCCTTATTCATTTGTTGGAAAATACATGAGTATTTTGGCTAAATCTCAGAAGAAACATCTGGAAGTACAGAAAGATATTTTTAAGATTCTGCAACGTCCGGGAAGATGCGTCCGGAGTGCTGAAAGAGGTCTGCGATATATGCGATGCAAACAACAGTACAAGAGCACATCCAGCATCGCTACTAACCGATTTAAACAACTCACAAAATGTTACATGCTGGATCTCGGAGCCGTCGACCGACTACCCGCATAACGTCACACTAACATTGTCTTTGGGAAAAAAGTTTGAAATAACCTATATTTCAATGCAATTCTGTAATCGACTGGCAGATTCGATGGCAGTTTACAAATCGATGGATTTCGGCAGATCGTGGATACCGTTTCAGTTTTACTCCACACAATGCAAGAAGATTTTTGGGAGAGCACCGAACGTTGAAATCAACAAACACAACGAGCAGGTTGTCGTCACATGCATCCTCTTTCAACTGGAAGTGAAATTTTCACTGCAGTGATGCATCATCTCCAAGCACAATGAAAAGTCATTTATTTGTAAACTTGAATGTTTGCTCCCTCTGTTCCAAACAATGAATCAATTCGCTGTGGCAATTTCCAAAAAGAAATCTGTGTAGAACAGACTGCCAAGCGTAACAAGTCATAGGTGCTAAAAGCTTATCCCGCATTAGTATTTTTTCAGACAGTGACATCCTGTGCTCATCATAAGTTGGACCGGAACGTAATACTGCACAGGATAAAGAAAATATAAGTTTTCGCAGTAAGATAGAAAACGCGGTACCGTACGCCGGGAATAACTCATTTCGCGCACTGCTGACACACACGAGCAAAGTGAGACTCACGAATAAAAAATCATCGTGATGGCGGTATTCTTATGTTTGTTGCGATAAACTTCTTGAGATGGTCCATTTTAGCTGCGATGGATTTTGCAAATGCACATTTTCATACACTTATGCAGGTTTTATGTGATAACCTGTGACGATTATTTACTTTCAGCATAAATCTATCAACGTTTAGTTCATTTTCTTCGAGGAATCCGCTAGTGCTCCTGAAGAACAACGATCCTATAATTTGAACTAGTTGCTGTTCAGCAGTATTTTCTTGAGAAAGAGAGTCAACATTGGCCAATTATTGGCTATTTTTTCCATGACTTATATTTGAAGATTGAATTAAGAGTAGAAACAAGGGAACTTTTTGAAAAGTTTAGCATTTACAGAAACATTAAATGATTAAGCCATCTTGTAATTTGTTTTGTTCGCCTACAATTTCTTGCAAAAAAGGATAGTATTTTGTGCAACACGGTTATATACAACTTCTCGAGTCCAATTACTCTTGCTCGCACTTGTGTTATAAGATTACATAAAGCACTTTGAAATAAAACTGCAACCGTGCATAAATCTACTGCTGAATATAGGAGGCGCTTTGTACTGATGCGCACGCTCTAACGCCGATGGCAAATCGAGTTGCATTCGCCACTCTTGAGGGACGACCTTCAGCGTTTGAGTTCGAACAATCACCTGTTCTGCAGGACTGGGTTACTGCAACTGATATTCGCATCATTTTCACGAGGCTTAGTCCCGACCAGGTTGGCAGTTTCATTAAGGGAATTATTTCTATGCACTACAGCCCATAACAACAGCATTATTTTGTAGCTGTTAGTATATCTTCCTAGTTCCTTTACGGTTAATAACATACCGTCTCAGCTTGGAACCGATTCGAAAAGAAAAATTTATCTTCCCTCATAATTTTCATAATGTACTTGATTTAAAATCAAGTACATTATGAGGTAAGATAAGTTCTCACACAGTGGATGAGATGACCCGTATTTTGGATTCTCCAATGTATGTGTTCGTTTCATGTCAGATAATGGACTGTTTTGCAGGCAGAGCTTTACGGCTTAACAAACGACATCGGTGTCAACATAACTGATCTGGACGCTATAAAACAGCGATATTATTACTCAATGGGTGAGTTGGCAGTGGGTGGTCGCTGCAAATGCAATGGACATGCATCAAGGTAGAGGGCTGTCCTCTTACTCGTAATCAAACTATATTGTAGGTGGTCAGCGCGTATATTTGCTTCAAATAAAGCGTAAGACGTATTTTTAAACCGAATTTTTTGTCGAACTCGGAAAAATTGTTCTAAAAATTATCGGCAGAAATTCGCAGCTGGTGTTTCATCACCGAACTGTATAAATTATGTGCATTTTCATAGGCGCCATGTCAAATTCGCCCTTCGGAATTTCGCCCATAAGCTTAAGAAGATAATCTGCGCGAGGCAGACTTGATTCAGAACCATTATTTCTGTTGTTTTAAAACAGATGTATGTTCGACAAAATGGGCAAATATACATGTGACTGTAAGCACAATACGGCCGGGACCGACTGTGAACGATGTAAGCCGTTCCACTTTGATCGGCCATGGGGCAGAGCGACCTCGGAGAATGCCAATCCTTGTGTTGGTTAGTCTTTCATTGAACATATTCTAAAGTACTCATCCGCTTATTAAATTTTTACAAACTTCACCGTCTCGTTTCGATCAGCAGCAATTGACGATCGCTTTCAAAGCAAGCACCATTCTTCGAAGTGTGTTTATTGGATTGCCCAAGTCTCACGTGGCGTTTTTGCTGCGTTAATTCTTTTCAATAAGGAAAGCCAATAAAACTGCGCCTATTCGAAATGATCGCGAGCTCTGCGTAGATATGCTTATAATAGCAGCTCACTGCCCGTCAAGAAGTGCAATTTCCTAATCGGTTGCAAAGAGAAAGATGGATAGGAAGGTTAAAAAGAGAGCCTTGTCAAAAGTGTCGCAAGGTGCGAAGGTGTGCAAATTAAGGGGAACAAAAGAATACGACCAAGGCGGGAGTTTGAATGTTGCTGTTTTTTGCATCGGCGGCTATTCAAAAGATCTCTCAACACAGCGCAAAAAGTTGGAGCAGAGCGATTGCCACCTGTAGTTCGTCTTCCTCTTCCTGCCTTGCTGTGATATCTTCATCCTCTTCACATTACAGTCTTCTTCGCACATCATTGTACTCCTTTATATCTTCTCTTCCCTCCGCAATACTTCTTTAATGCATTAGTATTTGCTCTCTCTTAGGAAGTCTGCAACTTTTGTATACTTTGGTGCTTACACCTCAAGCAAATTAAATATTCGATTCAATTGGTTCGGTTCTTTCTAGGTAGGATTCATTTCCTTTCATGTTCTCTGTTGAGCGTTTGATGCCTACAGACTTTGATTGTGTTGTTGCAAGGTTTCCAACTAAAAGAGGTGCTTTCCTTCTCGTTGCGAAATTAAATTGTCACATTTGCATTTGGGAGATTTCTCACTTCAGTTGGGAAATAAAATCGCTGAGGGCGTCTTTGATGATGTCGAATTTTACACTCACTTATGTCGGGTTTCGAAAATCAGATTTCCATTCCATAAAATGCAACGTCCAAGCAATGCAAATGTTTTTTTTTGAGCGCGTTCCCTGCAAATATCGACGTGGTATCGATCTTCTAGAGAGTTTACCCATTTTCAACTGTACGTGAGGTACATTTTAGGTAAAGTGTCAATCATCTTCATTCACTGTCTTGTCCTATGTCACCCCCTTCTTTTTACATACACCAACAAATCACCTTCAGTCCTTTTCCTCCATTCTCATTCATTCCTTCTACTCTTCGCAGATAGTGCTGCGACTGTCATTTCAAGCAGTTGTTTGCCAGCAATAAGGGATTTTTGGTGGTTCAAGAAAACGACTCCCACTTGAGAACAGCTTTAGATGATGCCAAAAGTTACTCGAATAAAGCGTATTTAATTTCATCTTGAAATCAAACGCCACCATCTGCCTTTCTTTGAGCTTTTTTTTGCGCTCCAACGGTACGTCTACAAATGCTTGTATGATAAGGATGACTTTGTGAAGGCAGAATTAAAGCACGAAGTTAATTCTCATGATTCAGATAAAGAGAGTCTAGGGGATTCAAATCAAGAACTGGGGATCTATATGATGATCATATACATCGCAAAAATACGTTAATGTCGTAACGCCAAAAGGGAGTTGAAAATCGTTGATGCTGAATAAGTAGATTTGTGGAAGTTTTCTTTGAGTGGTATGATAATTAACACACTGCAAAGTTTTACGTAGCGTAAAATTCGATTGCCAGATCTGTAGATGCCGCTCATTTGTTGCGCGACTGCTTTCGAAACTCTGTAAAATTCACTTTTTTACTTGCCGCTCGCTAAATACCAAATTTGCATCGCCGATGATTGGGCGAAAATTGCAATTTCCAACTGAGCAAGAATGTTGCAAGTTTTGCTCCCACGTAGTCCCGTTTTCTGATATCTGTCGGGATGGCCCCTTATTTACTCATCGCGGGCAACATTAATCGCTCGGAACAATAAAAGTGCGTTGGAAACAACCTTTGGATTACTTATGTGGACTTTTAAGTTGCTATGACTTGTAACAGCGCCGGTATAGCTAGTGTGGGAATGTCACTCGAATTCTTATGTCATCCTTCACTCAGAAAAACAGTCGATTATTGCTGCTAGGAAGGACGGAATTCAAACGCTGCATTGTAGTGAATTATATAACACCGGGAAATGAAATTTCTCAGTGCTGTGGAAATGAGGTCGTATTCTTCAGAATACATACTGATATTCCAGACAATAGCGGCCCTACATCTAGGATGAAGTGTTTTTCAGCAGGAATTCTCAGCTCATTTTCTTCTCTTTTTTTCTTTCCCATTAGCAGTTTCGCAATTATGGGAGGCATTTGAACACAGAAAGAGAAATCAGCAAACCAGTTGATTGAGGCCGACAGATTTTGGACTCCGTGGTAAGCACAAAGCGATCGAGGTGTGAAATGAATAAAATGACGATTGGCGCTAAAGAGAGGGAAGGGAGAAAGTGAAAGGAGGAGATAGGTCTAACAGGCGACGCACCTGCATGCGCTTAGAAATTAGGCGCGTGTTGCACGTTGATTGCCTCTTGCCTTTTGAATGCAAAGCGCTTATTAAAAGTGTGCTGTGCAGTGCAACAACAATACAGCAAAACTGTGTATACGTGCATGTGCAATATTGCGGACGTGACACGTACCCTCCACATCTTCTCATTACCTGTGTGTGCAAATTACACACCTTTTGGTCTTAGCCAACATCACTTCTATAGAATTTACCATAATTCAAAGTGTTTCAGAAAGTACAATTCAATCTACGCAATCGTTAGGTGACGAAGACTGATAAGATCCATCGCGCTGAATTTCTTAGCTGATTCCTTATCCACATTTGTCTGTGTGGTTGCTTGGCCTTTGAAGTCAGCAACCGATGAGCAGTTACACAAGTGGCAACACATCAGTCATCGATCTGTTGACAATGCACAAAGGACCGTATCTGCTATTAGGGGAGGACTGATATACACAGGTATACAGACATATTTCCTGAAGCACCCAAGTCTCACTTTTGTCCCCGGGAGCTCTTTCAAGCAGCAAACTGAAGAGTGCCGCTAACAGCTGAAATACTTTCACAATGAACGCGAAAGAAAAAAGGGGAAGAAAATTGAACCAACCGACTGTAGAGAATTTATCGTCACTTCGTTACGGAGATGCGAAGATTGTCGTTTTTTTCCACTGTTGTTGGCTATTTCGTTGGTTATTGAAGGTTTCAACAAGTGATTTAAGGTTTTCGGTCTTTTCAGACGACAAATGTTCTTTAAAAGATTTACATTCATTGTTGGGCATTAGTAGCGACTACAGTGGTGACGTGTTTTAAATAGCAAACACCGTTATTTATGGCAACCATGTCCTCAAACCACTGGGATGAAAGCTTTTTTTTTTCAACAGAGCGAAGTAGTGTGTGTGGATGCGCTATTGAATTGCATCTTTTTCGGGACTTTATGCATTACTTAGTCGCTCGTACTTAGAATATTCCAGTTCCTGACCTTGAACATTTTGTTTGAGATTGTTTGGGTTTTGTCGAAAAAAGGGTTCAGTTCAACTCGTTCATTCTCTTTTCTTGAAAGATATGAGCGTTTATTAAAGAAAGCAAACTCATGTGCAACAGTACGTTAAGTAAATGCGCCAATATTGCTAAGCTGTTGGGAATCTATGCTCTGGAGGATGCGGATAGGGATTGAAGACATAAAAAAATGGTTCAGTTCAACTCTTTTCTTGAAACATATGAGTAATGCGGAAGTAATGTATGGGGAGTAATGCGAAGGATCGCCTCTTTGAACTCGAGGAATAGTTAACGGAGCAGCAATTTTCACCGTTGCTGTATTCACGTATGCCCAGCGGATTTCTATTATTTTCAATGTGTTTGAAATTTGCCATCCGTTTACAAGAAAATAGGTTTCATTGGTCACACAGTTAGTTTCATCTTTTCGGGTTTATGACGTCATTCCATAAAATTGCAATTCCCAGCGTGCAATTGCAATCTTCACGCGAAGAAGTGTCGTTTCAATATGGAGTTGTACAAGTTGAGCGGTAACAGGAGCGGAGGAGTATGCATCAACTGCAGACATAACACGGCCGGCCGCAACTGTCACTACTGCAAGCCGGGCTTTTATCGCGACCACACGAAGCCAATAACACATCGCAAGGCATGCAAATGTAAGATCTTCATTTTCCAATCATTATATGATCCTTGTTCCGAAAATTTCGAGTTCAGTATTCTTCTCAGCCATTTATCTCACGTATTTGTTTCAGAGGCAAATGGGAACAAAGCTACTACCGTTGTTTCTCTGAGCGAGACTGAAATTCGTTTTCCTGGAAAGAAAAAGAAAGAAATTTTGAGAACTGTTCTCTGACGTACACGACCCACTGTCTTGTGCGCAGAAACTAGGTCACCATTTCTGCATCCAGCATGAGTGCATAATGACGTGTTGTGATCGTGGTGTACTTCACTCATGTTATATATCAAATTGCCATTGGTGTACACATATATAAATATGGGCGCAATGCTCCTCTTTGCTCGATAGTAGAAAATTGCGGAATTAGGTGAGGCAAGTGTTTGCCGCTAAAGTGGCGAAATGACCATTCGCATTCCATTGCAGGGTATCTTTTCATTAGCAAGTGGTCATTCAATTAAGGGCCATGGCGTTCTTCAAGTTTCCACATTCATTTTCACCGTCGTATGGCCCTCCCTTTAGTCATGCGCAACTGACTGCTTACGGCATCGATCTGGCCATCACAGCTAGCTATTCATTCCCTTGCGGTAACAACTCGCCCGACGATTGATCATGCATCCAATTTCCGGCATGCTCATGATAATGTGGAAATGGACTTGATGACACAATCGTTGCTATCAGCCGAAATCATCTCAATGCATCGCACATCGTTGCAAAAATCGCTCGCATTTCCATAATAATTGGCTGTATCTTCGGCAACCCGTCGAAATGTCCGTCCATACGTTACAATGATCGTCCGTCCTGTTGCATTCATTATTCTTTTTATTAGTTTTCTGCCAACGCTGTTAATTGGCCATACTATTTGCCAGCTTGAGAAGCACGATATAGTATTCGAAACCCTATGAAGGAATGGAAACAAAAAACTTCTTTGCGTTGAACTAATTGAAAGATATTCGACACATTAAAACACTGAATTTTGTAAATTATTGTTGCGACTTTATCCTATACTGCTGAAAAGAATTCGCTTGAGGTGTCCAAATGAAGGCTAATGTGATTTGCAAAAACAGTCGTTTCATACAACTGAATATTTGCGTAACAAAAGAAACGAGGCAGCTTTTAGCTTCCTATGCAAGTCATGCCTACTTAAAGCAAGTGAAGAGCTCAAGCAGCTTAATTCGAAACTGATTCTTAACAAATTTAAATATGCGGCAATCATGGTCAAAGCATGGCCGTCCTTCTGTGTATGCTAGAGTACACTTTAAGAGAGTATGTATCAGCTATATGACCGTAGTCAAGGACTCTAAGTGGCGGTGACTTTGATAAAGGTGCGATGCTCTGTGTGAGGCAAATCTCACAATAAAAGTAAACAGCAGCGAGCTGTCCGATAGAGCGAGAAACGGGAACGTTGAGGCAAGCGTGTTTGCACTACGGGCTGTGTGCGCCTGTTGTTCTGTTGGGGTGCGCATTGAATGCTTGTTTTGTTAGGGACCACTCGATGTAGATTCATTGTTAATTGTATGCGTGTGTTTGTGTATGTGTGTGCTCGGAAGCTGCATACTAGGTAAAATAGGATGTGTGTATATGGTAGCATGAATAGTGGCGTGAAATGGCCATAACAGTTCAAGTTTGCACATATAACTCTATATGTAAACTTGCCGCATTTGGGAGCTAAAATAAAGTGGTTCAGACTTGCTACTCCATATCGTATAAAATGCGTAAGCAGGCTTTGTATTGCACTCATGAGCATGATAACTATTTAAACGTTGAGCACATGCAGAAGAGTGGGCAGGAAGTTGACCATACAACACAGACAACGAGGTTCAGACGTTCTTTTGAAGCTTTTTGATTGAAATTCATCCCACCCGCACAACTGGCAGTAAGGTCTGTGTCTGATTCGTCGTTTCGCGTTGTAAGCATTGCAAAGAGAAGGATGCGAGAAGGGGCAATGTGCATAACGCTCGTATCGCAGGTGAACCTGACCCATTCAAAAACAACGCATGCATTGTTGAACGGTCATTACAGAAATGTGCATGGCCATTTCGCACCTTTTACGGCCAGCACTAAATCATTTTTTGTAGCTTCTGATGCGTCACTCGGAAAATTCTCATTCCGTCTTTTGCATTTCCTCACTTTTCGAAATTGAAAGAACCGTTTGCTGCACAAGTGGAATTGTAAGTAATTGTTTTGAATTTCGATGGACCGCTTTAAATCAATATTCCCATTCACCCCTTTCGTAGGTATATTCGTAAAATCTCGTTTTTTACTGGCAAGTGTGAAAAATGTTCGTCACTTCCGAAGTCCTCACGGTTTGAAAATTTTGAAGACCGCAAGATCGAGTTGTGCTGTCAGGGCTTCTTTCACCTACTATAACAAGAACTGAAATGCCTGCACTGGTTGGTTAATCGGTAGCACTTCCGATGCGAGCAAAACTCGCACCTAAATACCTCACCAGAGCAATGAACAAGTTGTAACATTACGAAAATGATTTCAACCCACTTCAGATCTGTTGTACTTGATTGGATGTGCGCTTTTCGTATGCGCTCCAACAGTTGTTCGGCAAGCTATGTTCCAGCAGACAAATTGCTTGGAGCAATGATGGATTGTTGGGTGTCGGACACGTGCTAACCGATAGTACCGAAAGAGCGGCTTCTTTGATTGCTCGACGCTAGCCTTGCTTTTACATATCGGCATCCAACTCGCCACCCACAAAGCAAACGCCTTCCTACACTCGTTGTGCAGTTTTGACGGCAAAGCAGTCCACGTAGGGGCTAAAAGACCTACTAGAATCAACCACATATGCATAAATGGCTAGCAAGTTGGAGTAGTGGACGATTGAACGCGAATTTCATTTGATCCCGCAAAGTGTGGCGTTGTTGAATAGGCATTCCGTTAGTTCTCACGCCGTCTAAGTGAACTGATAATAAATCATGAAGCGTTTGCATATTTGCATAATAATGTTGGAGATGTTTGCGTGCAACTAAGAATAATACTAATTTATGTGATCGTTTGATTGTTGAAAACGTTCAGCTAATATATCATAGTGGTTGTTGCTCTGCATAACGTTCACTGCTGGAGGCAATCTATGCCTTACTTTAAATTGTTACAGTCTTTGAAAATTTACTGCTTTTCATGGGTTTTCTCTTTCAGTGATCTAAACTACGAGTTTTTTTCTTTCTTATTTTGTTGCTTTTTGTTAAGAGTTTCTTGCTACAGAACAAAAAATATATCATTTTTCGAAGCTATTTCGCCCATCTTTTGAAATTTGTTTCTCTAAAGTGATGTGAGTGGCTGAAAATTTAATTAGCCGAAGTTTCAGAAGCGCTGAATGAAGCCAATTACCTCTCCGCTGCTGTTGTTGAGAAATGCACTGAGAGAGTGCTGAAAGATTGCCCGAAATGACTACGTCTGCAATAAAATTACAATTTTCTCTATATGGCAGAATATGTTCGGAAACACTGCTATGTTAAATGGCTTCAATTGATTCATTTGAGCACCTTGAAGTAGGAAATTATTCCAGCTAATGTGTAACAAGCAATGTGCATTTTTTCGGCAGGGAACTCAAGTAAAGGAAGATATTCACTTTCATAAGCAGAAAAAAACTTCCACAGAGCGCATTAGCAGTCCACTTACGTTTTAACAAACCTAAGGAATCATGGTCGGCAGCTCATTTTGACTATTATAGCACAACTATTTTGTTTTATCTTCATGTTTGCAGTATCTGTAGCACAATTTGTACTGATTTATTGTTTCATTCCTACTGTCTCTCACTCACTTTGTCTGTTCAATAACGGCGCTGTATTTTCTTAACTTACCACTTTTGTCGTCTACTGCCTCCTACATTCGAAGTCTAGATGAAGGTTGCAAGGCCACCAAATTTTCAATTCTTACTGTTTAGATAAGGTGTGCCTAAAATTTGTGGTTATGGCAATGTCTCCGTGGGTCGTAGCGAATTGAGGAAGCTTCGAAAACACATCTGCTTGAAAATAGTCGGAAGCGATTCCGCAGGGGCATACGTCTAAACTGTCCATTTGTTCTGAATCCTTCACATGAGTTTTGAAAAAAAGCAGCATTGGTGACTGGTGAAATTTGCGAAGGGAGCTTATTTGCAAATGGGCGTTAGCCATTTCATATATTTTAAAGTATCCTCGTAAGGTTTCGATATTTCGGTGCTTTCATAAAGGTGAGATAGGGGAAAGGAGACGTTAAATGAGGAACTCCTTTCATGACCACCGTATACCGTTGGGCTAATCACAGGCGAATATTTTTGAATGTAACGTTTGTTGAACATCTGATGGGATGTGTATTTCAGCATGCAATTGCCATCCAGTGGGCTCTCTTTCAAGGAGCTGCAATCAGACAAGTGGCCAGTGCGTTTGCAAGAATGGCGTATCGGGGCTTACTTGTAATCGTTGTGCGAAAGGATATCAACAGAGTCGCTCACCACTCAATCCGTGCATTCGTAAGTGTATTTCCTTATATTTGCGTTCCGTATTCCAAGCTGATTCTCTCTTACACTACTCTCGCGGTAGCAATGATTGAGCATAAAAAGTGTCCTAAGAATATGCGGTGAAAAATAGAAAGAATTTGTTTAAAGCGCTTATTTCTTCAGTAAAGAAGGGCCTTATGAGATAGTTTTACGTTTTCAACAACATTGACCAACTGGAGAAATATTCTCTGCTGATTACAATGCAAAAATATTTCTAATTTCCATTGCAGATCTTTGAGATATCTTGTGAAGATCGTTAATTAAGATCGGGCTGGAAATATAAGATCTGCATTCGACTACATGTGAGTGTTCGCCTGAAAGGAGTATCCATAGTTCTAGTGGAGGAGAATATTCTTAGCCGAGATGTGTACGGTGAATGCAGTCTTGTTTTGTAAATGTCGTAATGGTTTTTCTAAAGCTTTCTTAGGGCTTTTGTGCTGTCATTGAATGCTGTTGTCACCAAAGCTAGATTAATGGTGTCGCCGAAGAGCGTGAGAAGTGTACATGGTCCTCGTCCATTTGGGACTGTCTGCCTACGTGCTTTAACCGGCCATTTTTTGTGGTTTCAAAGGATTTCATTTCCGTACTAATGTGCTTCAGAATAACCAGATCACCAGCATTTGGCAGTATAAATTGGTATTTTTGCTGTTTTCAAGCCAAGATGGGAATATGAAGAATTCGCAAATGTTCTTCGAAAACCTATGAAAGTTCGAAGTATAAAAATTTTGAGTATTATGCCCTACTTTAAGCTCATGCTGGAAAATTTTATGAACTGCTTGCATGTAAAAGTATTCGAGAAGCTTACCCCTTCAAGCATTGCTTTCTTGTTAGACCTACAAGTTGCCTGTTGTGCGTTCATATGGAGGTGGCACAGAGATGAAACTTGAAAAGATCTCTGTCCGTGAAATCGGGTGTTTTTTGGCGCGATTGAGAAAATAGTGCTGGCATTTACTTCGTTGGATGAGGCGTGTGAGATGAATTGCTGAAAACAATGCATCCTTTCGGAGTCACTGTTCGTTTTCACTCCGCATGAGATGCATTTGTTCTGAGATCAAAGACAACCAACACAGTAATGCGTATTTCAATTCACCCGCTACTGCAATTCTCAGTCTTTACCATTACGTTACATAGCGTTTTTCTTTTGTTCGTATGCATTGCCAAATTCACAACATCTCGCAGTACCGTTAGTTCTGAAATTCACCAAAAATCGTTGTTCTCGTCTGATGATAAACGGAAAATCCTCATGAGTTCGATCAAGTATACTTCGGCTGATCCAAAAATTTCAAATCGCTTTAGCGGATAGTACTTAGATCATTTGAAAACAGTTGCATTGTTACGTATCATCAAGGGAACGTCACTACTTATGTATGCATGCCAAATCGCAACTTTGTTGAGCCCGGGGCAAATTTTAAAGCGATGGCTGCAAATTATGGGGAACGCCTCTAACGTTGTTTCATGGTGGCCCATCGTTGGTTTGTTTCAAGCGTTAAATGGCGATCCGTAAAGTCGGTGTCAGCAAGTGCCATACAGTTGGTGTGCTTGCACTCCTAATACCGCTCAGCGCTTTGTTGTGCAGATTTGCGGAGAAGTTTATTATACTACGAATCGTTAAGTGAGAATATTTACCCTCGTCTCTGTCATTCAAAAATAGTTCCGCTCAGTCACAATGCTTTTTTTTTTCTTGTATGAATGATTTATCAATATGAGGCTAAATAAGTTTCAGTGAATTGGAGGAGTGACTCGCTTGATTTCTTTTGCGCTTAATGAATTCTAAGAGTAAACTTTTTCTGCGCTCAGAAAAATAGTTTTATGATCAAGTGAATGGAAAATACCGTTCTCAGTTGTCACATAATGCAAATGCCTGTCGACTATGCAAAATGCCTCGTTCTTGTTGTTTTGTTATGCTGTTTCGATTGCAAATTTGAGAATCTGAAGGAAGCGACAGCGAATGAAAACGAATGAAAGAAATAAATTTTAGAGAGGATTCTTTAAGAGTAGCTAATTTCCGCTTATTTGAAAAAGTAGTTAGTTCTAACGGCATTTAACTTTTTGCGACATTCAACTGAGACCTCAAGAAAGAATCCAGCTAATTGAAGTTGTTTTCCTTTAATATTGCAATTTCGCGCTTTTGCAATGGAGTAAGTGGGCGCGATTGCGATCTCATCATTGTCTCCGATTGCATTTTATCCCGACGATAGGATCGGCAATGAGCCGATCCTATCGTCACGAGACTGCCATCAAATGTCCATCATCTATCTGTTAGAATTTGCCTCATTGATGATCTCTCAGCTGTAACCAGTGTGCTATAAGTGGATTCAGGCGTTCGAATTGTCAAGATTTCGGTGTCTGCTCCTTACTCCCTCTATGGCACAGAAAGATCTTTTATACCATTGTCTAGTTTGAGATGATTTCATTAAACGACATACAACATCATAGCTCGAGGATCGGTAATTTGCTGCCTAATGGATACAGACACCGTTATACATCAAATGTGTTCGTGCCGCAATTTTAGCAAAACTTCCTCAACTTTTATTTGTAGTAGTGTTTCTCCTTCACAATTGCATTCATTAAGTACGATAAATATCTTCTAGGTGAATTAAAAGTTCGTGCAACGTTTGTGTTGAAACTAGCCTGCTTCACTTCTGAAAGCTTCTGAAAAGAAATGTGTTTTGTCATTTGCCGTGGTTTTTAACTTCAAAACTCTCATACTGTGAAGCAAAATGCTCGTCACTGCTGCTGTTCATTTAGCTGTGTCTTATAAAGTCAAAATTCGCAGCGTTTCGGCAGCAGATTCGCATTGATTATTTCGACTGTAGGATGAAGTACAACACATTCCAACAACTGATAAAAACTTGCAAAGGTCCTGGTCAAATATAACTTGCATGTGTAGTCAGTGACAGTAATGTAGATTCATTTTATTCGTAGATTTTCAAGAGAAATTGAACTTATTTCTTTGAAAGCATCAAAGTTCAACACATCCCAGCGAGTGCTGAACGAACTGTTTTTTTTTTTCAGGATTGCCGATCGCGGAACCACCATCGACTCAAGAAGGTTTGAAAATTCGTTTTGCTGCTCTCATTTAAATAACTTTATGACATGCATGCCATCCTAATATCTTTTGTTTGCAAAAAAAGACCACTAAAGTAATATTTTCTTTGCAGATACAGCACCGTGCCCGAAATGTAGAGTAATCCCAAAGCGTCTCAACCAGAAGAAGTTCTGCAGACGAGATTATGGTTCGTTATTGAATATGAAACTGCGCCCAATGTTGTCATCACAAGATTCTTTTGAACAAATTTGTTTGTGATGGTTTGTGAAGGCATAAATTTCAGCTCATTTTCAAAGAATGAGAAGCACTTGCTGAATGAGCTATGGTACTTCCCAGCACGAAATGAATCAAGTTTATGGCAATGTTAGGGCGGTGAAAGAAAGAAAAATTTGCATTGATGAATGATTTGTGAGGTGTGCGAAAAGGCGCTCTTTGTTGAGGTGCTGACTATTTCTGAACGCTGTGTAACAGATCTATTATTTTCGATGCAGGGTGATGTAATTTATAAAAATTTGCTATTGCCGCAGAAATTTATGAGAAAAAGGCACTTTGTTTAAAAAAATAACCTTCTGCTAGTGAAGTCTCTCTTTTTTGCCACAATTGGCGCTCGTTAACACAAGTCATCTCTACAGTAACGAAGTTCAATAAGCGAGTAATTGCATTAAACGGAAGCTAAGCATTCCAGTAAAGTTCATTTATTTCAGCTAAAGTTATTTCCCTTCCGTCGTCTGTGAAATTGTTTGTGGAACACTCACTCACCACTTAGTGCCTCAACGCACACTTAAAATTCCTCTCTCTGTCGTAATTAGACAATTTATTAATCAGATATGTTTTATTCTTGTTACCCTATTCAGTCGGAGGCACCCTCAATTTCTTCCTTTTTTTCATTTTTCAGCAGATTTTTCTCTCTGTTGGTTTTGGAGGCCGATTCACAATGGTTTTTTGCGCACAGGGGATGTTCCTGCACAAGATTATTTGCAGCAATCGAAGTGCAAGTGATCGGACGTGAAATTGTCGACGGGTGGACAAAATATCGCTTGCTCGTTGAGAGTATTTTCAAACGTGAGAATGGTGTTCGCATACGTCATGGCGAACAAGCGTTATGGATTTCCAATAAAAGTATCATCTGCAAATGCCCAAAAATTCGAGTTGGCAAACGATATCTCATGCTTGGTAGGTTCTTTGCAATGTACGCTTCCGTCCTCACGAAAAGCACTCATTCTCTGTAAATGTTATTTAAGACATATATTTCGAATATGCTACTGTTAATGTTCTTAACCTCTTTCTTGGTTTGAAGAGACACAGTTGTATTCACTATACGGCATCTGTAAAAAGTCAGAGACTTCATTAACGAGCAAACGAAGACGAGTGCGAAGTTGCAACCGTTTTATTCTTTGCTTTGAATTTCATCAGTATTTCTGCTGAATTTGATGCTCGTCGAAAGTGATGCTCATTCGTCGTTGAAGAGTGAATTTTGTGCATTTCGCGAGTGTTGTCGGTAATAATAAACCTGATCAAGTTTTCTACGTACGTTTTTCTCCGTGAATGGCCTTATCAAACATATTTTGTGAATTTATAGGTCGCGATGATACGAGCGATATTAGCCGACCCGGCATTGTGTTGAACACAAGGAGCGTAATTATGGAATGGACTGAAGATCTCTTCGACAAAGTGACGAGATTCTCACGCAAAGAGAAACGTGGACAGTGCCCGGCTCGAAGACGCTTTTGAGATTTCAAGTCCATGACTTCCTAAGCAGCACTCTTCACCCAATAAATGCATCATTTTCAACAACTTATGTGCATTCCTTTCAAGCTAAATGGTCCAAAAAACCCTGTTTAATTGAGTGCTTTAGCATGAAACACAGAATCATCGGAAATAATTGCAAACGTGCAAGGTGATAAACCGATAAGATTCAGTGCTTTTATTCAAGTAAACGAGAAGGAATGCGCAGTGAGTGTATTTTGCTAATGAATTACACAGAGGAAGCTTTATGAAAGCGTCAGCCGCCTCGATATGCTTTTTTTGTACTTACATGAAGAATTCTCAGTGAAATCATTATAAAACATATCAGCAAACAACACTATGTTTGAATGTTGTCTTGTGCGCTTGTACTTATCAGTCTGCCTCTGCATTGGTTATTGTTGTGATGCTCGTCACACCCATTCAGTTACTTCAGCCATAATTATTCATCTCACTTTTGCTCTCGCAGCTTTTGTATTTGTCTGTCTGCTTGTTCGTTCGATCGTGCATTTGTGTGTGTCCATATAGCTGCTTTGTAGTCGCTTCAAGTACGATGATCTTTACGCAGTAGTGCAAATATTTCAGTACACCACATTGAGCAATCTCATCTACTTTTCTTTTGCGACTTCACCCTCATTTTTCCTGCTCCATCATATTTCGGACAGAGTTCTACCGTCTAAAATGAACTTTTGAAGAGTTGTTTTCAAAATGTGAAATAGGGTTTCTCTTAAATGAATGCAAATAGTTAGTGTGGTCTTATTTTATTTAATGCCCACTCTGGCGTATTTATGTTTTGCGTTATATATTCGATTTGAGCCCAAAAACGTCGTTCCGGATGGACACTGTGATCGTAGCAACTGTTTAGCGGCTTTTGAAATCCTTGTTCATAGTAGGCCTCGGACGCGAAAAATTTTTCTCTTCTATAGGTGCTCTGGTCGAGAAAACTACTGCAGTAGGGATGTCATCTCATCTTTATTTCACTGCTTTCTCTAGTTCTAACGTTTTGTTAAAGGGCATTTTTATTTTCCTATCACTGTTATTTTTTAGCTCAAATGAACCATTTTTTCCTCTCGTGGACCTTTTTTAGACCATATTCAGCCAGTGCGAAACTACAGACTGCTCCAATTCCTATCCAATATTTCTCTTCCAAAAGTTGCCTTCTGATTTTAATTCCAGAAGTCGAAGCAGATATGTAACATCAAGCTGATTAAAAATTAATTTTTTGAATGGGATTCGAACCAAATGACATTCACTTTCTAAATTAAGTTGTGGTCCAATATATGCATTCTGTAAGGCTTTTGGTAAACGCGAAGTATCCGTCAACAAAAACTACCAAACGAGCTCTGTTTCTTAAATTGTGATGAATCAAACAACAAAGGTTGTCTTACTTTGTGGTTGATGGTTGAAATTAGTGTTTCAGATATTCTTCACTGGAATGCAATATTTTCTGAAGAAAGAGATATGATATTTAAACTGCCGTCCCCCTCTGTGCACATTCCCCGAATGCGCTTCTGTGAATAGTTGTGTGTATTTTAGCTCGTATCACCCATCAAACTATTTGTCATTTTCCACTATAAAAAATAATAAATATTCTCCCTATTTCGCTTGATCTTTTCGTCTACAGCATAAAATTGAAGACGTCTTTTCGTCGAGTGGTCATCGACGTATTACTGTCAACTGAGCGGTCGTCTACTTATGGGAGTGTGAAGATTCATTTTGGGGGGATGTACTATACAATCTCTCCTACTTTTTTTTTAATCCCACTCATGTACATCTGCGCTCATTATATTGTAAAAAAAAGGCTGATCAAGAGCTTATCTGAAGAAAGTAGGTATCGAGTTTTGTAAATAATTTTTTGCAGTGCTCTTCCTTCAGGCTTTCTTCTTTCGTGCGATAATTTTATACAAATAGGGAACTATCAGCTTCGATCTTATGCATCAACAGAAGCGAAAACTGAGCTTCGCGGATGACAAACGTGGGCTGTTATGAATAGAGGTGTGACAACTTAAGCGCTAATGGTTTCTTTGGGACTGCTCACCAGTGACTATAAAGAAGGGAGCGAGAAAGAGGAATTCGTGCTTTAGTGATGTCTTCTCCAGTTACAGGACAACGGCAGGGTAACGTGCTTATTGACCGAATATGACACGATGCCACTTCAGCTAGACTGGCCTTTTGAAAGCATAAATCGCGCGTTCAATTGAACTCTGCCATCTTGCAGCTACAGGTATGGCCAACCCTCATTGCCTAAAGCAAAATGCGTTAGAAGTGCCAACTGGTTTCGGAAAGTGTCCTGAGACAGTTCGAAAATAGTGTAATAAAAAACTTTCAGAATTCAAAAGTGCACTTAATTTGGACAGCATTTCGCACTTCAACTTCCTAGTGCTTGAGCGGCCCCAAAGACATTACATATTTCCTTGAAAAGACCGTAGTTACGCCAAATGATATGCATACCATATTCGATACATGATACTAATTTTCTAAAACTGCTGTGGGTTCTTCTCGACCACTCTGAGTTCTCATTTCCTAAACATCGGGATCAACATGAAACGACACGGTAAAGATCAAAAATGAGCGCCGAGATTTCGTCAAAGCAGCAGCAGGAAATTTGGCGACGAAAGTTCCTTTTTTTTGCTTTCACGATCAAAGAACATATTCGTTTATGGTCATTTGAGAACTTTTTCCCTTGTATTATCTCCATAGCTACTATGCAATATGCACACTGGATGACATATGTCCTTCTCTACCCTCTCCTTCTATCTTCCTTCTTCGACCCCGAGCTGATGATACATGTTTGGAGCGTTTACACTTATATGAATAAGCAGTAAGGCAGAAAATCGTGGCCGAAGGTTTAATTAGCATACAGCGAAGAAAAGAAGGGGACATTTCCGTAAAGCAACACATAAATATGCATAAATGAGGCGAGGCACACCTCTTATGAGGGGTGGGGGGAGGCAGGTGTTCGGCCCCTTGCCTCATTTCACTGTCGATTGCCCTCATTGATAATCTCCATTTGCATAATCGCATTATCGCACGTTGTGTGATGTTATTGTGCAACAAAGAAAACTCCCTCTGCTCTCTTCAACAACCTCACAAACCAAACGTCCGTCGCCACATAGTGCTTAAAAAAATTAAACTATTGCGAATCGTTTCGCAGAACACATTTATTTAGTATTGATGGAGCATCTGACGGTAAATTGCATATTTTCAATGCTCCTACAATGCACATGACGTGCTTTACAGATGCACAACAACGTGCATATCCAAATAACACTTGCAGATTCCATCAAAACATTCAAACTTCAGCAACGACTGCAGTGAATTGCCCCAAAACACGCTGAATCTTGCAGCAATTGTTATGCTCAGCAAATAAAGTATATTTGCTGCAGAGTGCTTGCTAAATGCTACATTCGGTGCAGTTGCAGTAAATTCCTCCATTAAGCGCAACATTCGCTGATGCTGCAGATTACCGCTAAGAGTGTTGTCATATGTGCTAAATCAATTAAAAATGACAGTCCGGTACTTGCCTTCCCGTTGTCCCACCTGTTTTCCCGTCCTCTTCTACCTCACCTCCCGTTCACTCGTGAGTGAGAGTTGCTTCCAACTGCTGACACGTTGAGAATACAAAGTTAAACGCAATTACCCAGACCACAGGTGCATCGAGTCAGCGATAGTATTATTCAGTGTCTCTAAACAGAGGGCTTAATTAATCAATAATTCATCAATCGCTTTCTCTCATGCTCAAATGGGCACATTTCCTTTAGGTATATTATTCTTTCCTTCTCTCCCTTGCTTTGTTTTTCATTTCTTTTCTCTTGTGTGTAAGTGATAGAATCAACTAGCCACTGATCCCGTTCATCGCATGAAAAACCAGTATTTGCACACTAATTTAGTGGTGCAGATTGATCAGCCGGCGATTTCAAGAGCACTTTTGTGTTTCTTGATTTGTTGTGTTCATAGAGCTTCGAACATCAAATGGTTATTATGCAAGAGAAGCAAGTGTCACATGAAAAAGTGAAGTCACAGATAGCGAACTCTTGCGAGATTACCTGGTCATTCCGGTCACTTTGCAATGACGGTAGAGTCCGCTCAATTAAATTTTTATAATTTCGAGTGGGAAGTAGTCAGAGTTGCTAAAAGCTTCTAGTTTCTCTACAGTCAACGAGTATTCACAACTAAACAACAGCGCACACATGAGTATCACCGTTCAAACCAAGTTTCCGCTTACCTCTTTCAGCCTAGGCTCACCATAAAAACGAAATGGATATCTTGTCGAACAATTTGTTGCAACGTGTGTATGTGTGTATGTGCGCATTGTGTATTTGTGTGTATGATGTATGCGTGTATCTGTGTATGTGTATGTGTCCGTGCTTATGTGTGTATTCCTGCGTGTACGTACATGTGTATGTAGGTATGTTGTGTGTGTATGTGCGTGTTTGTATGTGTGGTGTGTGAGTATGTATGTGTGTGTGTGCGTTTGACCCTTCAGCTACGGGCAGTGCGATGTGCTGCAAATCACTATGGGTGGCTGCTGGAGTCGGTATGTTTCACGAGGACGCAAATTGGTGATAAGGAAATTGCATTTTTGTTGCCCCAACTGAAGTAATTGTGTTTGTCAACTTCCAACGTTCCTGAATAGGGTCGACGTACACCGAGTGGCACTCGACAAATTCATTTATGTAGAAACTTCGCCACTCTCGTCTAAAATGAACCCAATTTTCAATAAAGCAGCACTCAACAAAAAAGCGCTAATACCTGCAAATACGAATTAGTACGTCCCTATAATACGAAGTCTCCTACCAGTAGAGATGCCTTCATCCCTAAATCTGAACCTCAAACATACTGGAAAATATAAACAGACTGCACTCTTTTCAAGGTTACAGAAAAATAAAGGCTATCCTTTGTAGACTGCACAAATTTGGAATTCCTTTCTGTGATCGCAGTTTGAAGGAACGAAAAGGGTGCCTTCACGATAGAACAAAATTTTCACTGAGGTCCACCTTAAGATCCACTATGCATCAATACATCTGAACCCGATGTGTTACGTTAGCTGCACCGAGACTGTTGCTTAAGAACCTCCTCGTCAGCGCCTCTTGTGGCGACCACTGTTCCGTACTTTGAAAGTTATAACGCGGCCATTCAAGAAACGTCGTATTTTATTCACTTCAAGACATCGAAACCTTTGAGTTATTTGAGTGTATAGAGAAAAACGCAGTGGAAAACAAGTTTTGCATGTGCCAGTTTGCTATAGCAAAGTGGCACCCTTGAATAAGTTGTTTTAGATAAATGATTAAACGCAATCACATAAGTAATGAACCTTCATCGAACACACACAAACAGACTTTCAAAGAAACCGCTAAATAAAATAAGTGCCGGCACACACTGCAGTAATGAAATATGCAACTATTGAAATATTCAACTACCTAATGGTTAAATTGCTGAAGGCGCTTGTATTCAAGTGGTTGACCACTGCTGCTTCATTAAACAATAATTAACGACAATCCATTAATTGCACAATGTTTATCATTAGCCAATTTTGCAATGAAATCGAGGCAATGCATGCTCGTCGCCGAAATATGTTTCCCATCGAATTTGCATTCCACGAAGAATATTATATTTCGACGTCGTAATTGCATTTGAGCCCACACCGATGTCTCAAAATCCCAGGAATTTCGTGAATTGTCCAGCACAAGAACCTAGCCTTTTTCTCTTCTGTGGAATATTGTCGAAATGTTTGGGATCTTCTTCTCTTGAAAATATTCCTTTAATACTGTAATTCTGAAGATAAAATGAACGTTTATGAAGTTCCCAATGTCATTTGGCACACTTTTTTCCGCAACTACTACATTTATTCGACTTATTTCAGAGATTTGAAACATTTCGACAAAGATTACCAACTGATATCACCTCACAAGCGAATTACTTCATAAACTGCTCGCTATTACGAAAATAGTGAGAAATCAGATCAACAGCAATAGCCACCATCCACGCATACCATATGGAAATGTTTTAGTGGGAATGTCCTCCGACTATAGTGCTTAGCATTATAATTCCAAACAGCGAGCATTTTACAAAGGACGCAAACTTCAAGCAGCTCTAGAAGATGACATGAATTTAGACTTCAAAGTGCCACCAAGAACACCGGAATAAAATGGCAAGACGCCAATCAGAACAAACAAAAACACCGATATTAATAGCACCTTACATTAAACACACGAATTTTACCAGAAAACAAGGGAAATGACTCCTCAAAAAGATCGTAGACACCTGTTACGACTATAAAAAACTTCAAATCGCAGCAAACACAACACTTCAAAAAAGCACCCAAACAATAAATAATATATCAACGCTGCTGCAAGTTGTTCCCATGTGAATTAATAAACATGAAACATAAAACCCACTCCTGCTTCCATGCTTGTTAACCATACGCAGTCTCTAACTGTTCTTCTATCTCCAGAAGTTTCGCTTACCCAAATATGACCGAAATACTGGTGTTTTTCCATTTTCACAAACATATTTTGCACGCAAACATGGCGAAATCTGTTTAGAAAGCGGTGATATAACTTAGAACTTTTCTGCTGTTTTGTTGCTTTATGAGAACGTTGGCTGACAAAACAGTAAGCGAGCACTCAAAATTTACCATAACACAGTTATAGCACAAATTTCCAACTGAAAGTCTACTTAAGCAAGCAAATCGGCTCCCCGATCAGAATTACATATTTCAGGAGGAACATTTATAGAGTTCGATCGGCACTAGGAACTCGCTTCGCAAAAGCGACATTCAATTTCTCGGCGGATGCAAAAGAAAGTAACCAAATATCGTTAGTGTGAGACATGCGAAAAACAAAATGCACACATTTTCATGCATGGAAAGATTAAAATGCGGAATGCAATACTAAATAATGAAAAAAGACCAGCAGAAGACAGTGAAGCCATAGATGCTCTGAAAGAACAATACGACTGAAATAAAAAGCCCCCGGCGGTTGCGATTTTAGCGTAAATGCATCTAGCATGGAAAAAAGAAGCAAAAAACAACAGCTGCCAAACAACAACATCCCTGTTAAACGTAAAATGTCAACATGCGACAAGATATCACAAATTCTGAGAGGAAGCGACAAAAACAATAACAGAAGTCCATAAAAGAACCTTATGCGCACGTTCCCGACGTCTAAAAACGGCAGCGGCCGGCACATTCACATACAAAACTTAAAGATAGATGCTCAATAGAAAGCATTCATAAATAACCAATTTTATTACTATTAACTAGATGCGGTGGCGAAATCGTTAGATTTGCACTTGCAATCGGACAATCTTGCGACTAATGAAGCTCGCTGTTTTCAGTTGTAGTTGAACTGCTTGATGGACTGTTTCTTCGACAGTTAAAAGTTCCACATTATCTGCGATAATTTCTTACTGCAAAACATTTCCGGTTTCATTCGTTTTCTATTCCAGAACTTTACCGTCACTTCTACTCGCACTCTTCTTTCAAACTCTCAAAAATGCAAGCGCTTTAAGTTAGACACTCTTCATAAAATGACGATGCAAGAGAAAAACAACCCGGTTCCCATGAATAAAGGAAAACATTAAGAGGGAAAGGAAACACAAATTAAGTGGGCAAACTGATGCAGACATAGCAACCCACAACTGAACTCAAAGAGACCTTCCAAGTGTGAGTGCATATCGTATGCAATAATCGTCACTGAGTGCTATTTTCCCTTGCGTACATCTTCACCTTCTTGCGTAATTTTTTCAGCCTTTTTTTGATTCTTTTCTTTGAAGTTTCATTTTTTTCTGCCTGATTACCTGGAAAGAAACCAATATAGAGAATGTTGAGCAGAATTCCAAGAATAAGAAAAATATACCCAAAACATCTAAACTTGGCTGCAAAAAAGACCTCTCACAGTGTGAGCACGTTAGGAAAACCTACAATAACATAAGTTGCGAAGAAGCTCCAAATACAAAATGAGACAACTCCTTTATAACTATCTTTGCTCATCGTAGATGTAGGTATGGAAAAATTTACTTCGGTGCAAAAATGCTTGTAAAAAGCACCTTTTGCGTCATATCTCAAACGAGTTCCCATAAAAGACGATGCCGCTTGCACCTCTTCAGTTAGCTAATTAAACACGCCACCGTTCTTGAACCGCTCAAAGTAACATTTACAGTCTTTTGGCTACGAAGTGAAGGCAGTTTATTTGTTAACAATTAAAGTACTTGAGAAAAATGAATGGTTTGAGGTAAAAAACTTACCAAAGGAATCGATAAGAGCAGACGAATCGATCCTCGATTCAATCAGCCGATTCTTCTCATTTATTATCTCAACCAACAACTCGAGAAGTTTGGCTTCGCGCTCAACGTCAAACGGCGTTTTCTCTATAACAGTTCTGTATATCCCCTAACGCAAAGATATAAAATAACTAAGGAGGTGAGTACTGCTGCAAACACTCCCAAAAGAGAAGGCGATATTGATGAAACAAAGGCTGCCATAGAGCCTTGCACATCCTCCCATTCAAGTAACACCCTTTCCTTCCGCTATTCCTAAAATTCGTCAAATTACAGAGGAAAACTGCCATGTCTAACAGGTCGTGAGCGGGATGGTAAGATAAAAATACACATGGAGAAATCTCTACTCTTTGAAGAAATTATGATGTGAATTCGAGCAAAACAATCGTTTGAAGAAGTCCACGTGAGTGATGCACTTACCTAAACAAATTCATTTCTTAAAAGTCTATCATCATCGTAATCTTATAAGTGCTCTAAAAATACTCTCAACTCTGTATGAAAGCATGCTTAAAGCTCCTCTATAAAACAAGAGATATCAACCAAAACATAGCAAATATCATAAGCAGTATCTTACGAGCATAGTATCAGTAAAGTCAAAGGCATGTAATGAAAAAACCATTACAGGATATGCAAAACTGCACAGTCGCATCACTTTTCAAGAACAAACAGCATTCACAAGCTGAAAACAACGTTTCGCCACAAAATTTCACTTTTCCGGTACCCCTCCAATTCATCTAGCAACATTTTCCACCCTTGTTGATCAACGATCTTAAAATGAAGATGAGCGAACAAAAAGGGATCTGAAGAGAGGGCGTTCAATAAAATGGGCAAACTACACCGTTAACTAAACTTCCAACAACTAGGAACCTGCAACTCTTTCGATGAGACATCTTAGCTGGTACTCGGTATCAGAGTGAACCTCGTTCAAGTACTTCTCGAGCCATCTGCAAGTGCAGATAGATATATTAGTGCCCTCATAAACTGACGTTGAAGAAGAAAAGGTTTCTCATCTATACCTCTGACAAATAGAATTAAACATCGGCTAACAAGTGAACTACGAGCCCGAAATCGAAGCACAGCATTCTGACCCTACTAAGAAATAATTTGCCAGTTCAACTGTTGTCTCCACTGATGTGTTCAAAAAATAACTAGCGTAGGCAGGTAATAACTTAATTTCTTCTAACTCCTCTCTCTTCTGTTGCTTTGAAGAAAAGAATGAGTGAGTCTGGTGTTCTGATACTTCACTTAGTTGAAGAAGGCACTTCACAATAAGAAAGATGAAAAAAACAATTAACGAACTTTATTATGTAGGCTGACTGCTGACGGTCCAACTCACAACGCTTCTCCACTACATCAATCCAATCATCCACACGACGGTTTTTAACCCACTCGCAACCATCTGAGACAAAAGTAATTGATTATTCGTGGAAATTGTCGCAAGGTTAAACATCCTTTACGAGAGATTCAAAGCAAGTATCATACAAGCAGTGCGTTAATCCTTGAAAATGTTAACATTCACGCTTAAAGCTGGAACCACTCATGTCGAAACCCTCGTTAAGGAGAAGCTGGCTTACTTTGCTCAATTGCGAAGAGAAGTTCTTTCTCGATGCACTTCCCATTTACCTCTACAACATCCAGCTCCTTATCCAGCACCCGCACTCGATCCATTATTGGTTCGACTGACAGTTCGTCGCACTCATTTTCGGTAAATATAATCTGCAACGAAAGATGCTTGTTGCTTTTCGCTGTTACACTGTCTGACAGATTAAACGCAGAACAAACTTGCACACAACAAGCTGTATCCGTGATCACTTCTTCAAAAACAAACAATGGAAGGCAATACGGTGTTTTCTCTCTATATTTTTGAAGGTTGCCTGCATTTGGGTTTCAAGACGGGGAACGTAGCAGATGAGGATTCACCTTTCTGCGAGTTGGGATTGCTGCAAGTGGAGGACGACAATTCTTCCTGGACCTCGGAAGAGTAACGATTGCAGACTGTGCATTAGCAGCTTCCAGTAACGGCCTCGGTGGCTTCGGTGGTGGAGGCGGCTGTGACTTCGGTCGGTCCGAAATGCCCGGCAACGGCGTAGCCGGTGATCTTGTTCCGCTGAACATCATTGAACTAGAAACGGCTTGCAGTAAAGGTCTTCTATTCACTCCGCATGAGCATCAATAATAAATAATGATAATGAATAATAAATAATAAAAAGTAAATAACAAATAATAAAAAATAATAATAGATGATAATAAGCAATAATAAACAATAATAAATTAACGGTGGTAAATAATAATAAATTGTGATAAATAACGATAAATAATAATAGACAATAGTTGATAATGATAAATAATTAATAATCAATAATAATAAAATAATAACAGTGATAAACACTATCAATTAATTAATTAATTAATTATGTAGATAAACAAATAAACTGAATAAAGAAAATTAAATACTTTCTTCGAACCACAAAGCTGATTAATCCAAATCATTACACTAATTTCAGAAAGAAGTAAAAGAATCGATGAAAAAGACATGTTGCAAAAAGTAATACTTGGGAGGATTAACGCTTAATGAGGCCTTCATATCATCTGCCGCGTTGTTAACTTCGTCATCACTACCGCTGCCAAATGGATTAAGAGCTTCATCGTATGAATCGCTCTCATCAGCAGACCCCTTAAAAAGCCGCACAAGGCAATGATAGTTGATAGCTCTATCACCATTCGTCGAAAATCCTCTCCGCATGAACGCTAGTTCCTCTCCTTCATCACCCTTTCTCACCCTAGGTTACCCTCTTGAGACATGTTCATTTTACAACTTCGGATACAATTATATCATTAGGCCGATGGTTTTTTTATATGTTTACATAACCACATTACACAAAAATAATCAGCTGTGTTATTTTGCTACAGCATTAAATAATCGGCACGTTGACGACCTTATCATATCGCAACAGTCTTATTTACCTCTCAACAAACCCATCTTATTTGACCTCGTTAAACCATAGTATCACACAACCACAAATAGGCATGAAAGAAGCTCCCAAGCAAAATATTCGTTTCTTTTTTGTCTGCATATTGGCAAGCATTAAAAAAGTTCGCAATGATTTATCAATAGGATTCACTACCGACCACTGGAGGGGTCGGTCGTGTTAATGGACCTTCGTGCACGATCTTGGCGGTCGAAATGGCTGCTACATGAGGCAATACGAAACCACAAGAATGCCAATATGAGAACAATATGGCTAACATTCAAAACGAAACTGCAGTTCATGGAAATTGCTTGAACGATGCCGTTTAAACCAACTATCACACTGTTCTCCGGAGCAGAAAACTTGGGGCACATTTACTTATTCACTAAGTTTATTCAAATAAAAATGAACGGCAGACTGATGAGAAACCAATAATACGAAAACGAGAAAAAGAAACTAGAAGGTTTACCTCATCCTCCGATCCAAATGGATTTAGAAAATCAGGATAATCCACTACACTGATCGTTTTCGCGCACTGAGGCGAAGCGGATCTACTTCTTTCTCCTGTGAGACTTGGTTTGTGAATATTTGTTGATCTAGGAATAGGCACGGGCTTGTCGGGCAGATGTTGCGTTCTCAGAGGATTTGGCGATGCGTTCAAAAGCATACTTTTGCGTTTCGGTCGTGGTGGAGGAATAGGTGCTGTTGATGGATCATCAGGTATGACCTCGGCTGCTGACAGGCTGGTATTTGTCTTCTCTACTGTGCGCATCCGAACTATTTCCTGTTCACCGTGTTGCGTGACCTCTCCCTTTTCATCAACTTCGACAGTACTTTCAGGTGAAATTACAACAGGCATATCCTTCCTACTTCTTAACCCACCTAATGCTACTAATTCAGATGCAGATTTATCAGTATCTGTACAAGCATTATCTAAGTTCCCGACAACTTCATCATGATTTAATACTGTCACTCCAGCCTTCTTTGCCGGGTCATTCTCGCATGCATCCTCGTAAACAAGTTCGGGTATGACAGTCGGTTGTGGTACAGGATTGGAGAGGTTTTTCGGTTTCGGTGGGGGTGGTGGCTTCGCTTTTGGATGTCGACTAGTGCTGAGCTTTTCTTGTCCGAGCACTGCCATTGGCCAATGCTGGATGCACTCGAAAGCACCCTTCGTTTGCCGAAATAGGCCGTGACGCAAAAGCTCATCACATCTTGAGCATTTGAAACATTTACGATGATAAATCACCTAAAAAAAACATTTGCATAACACCGCTGCCTCGATATGAATCATTTATAAAACTACAGAGTCACGTCGCCGATGTAAAAAATATGCTACACTCAACAAATCTCACAGCAGAAAACTTCCTTCCTCGATATGATCTCACCGATCTGATACAACCCCATGCAATCATCCTACGTCTGCTGGCATAAAGAAGATAATGTGGTCATAAAGAAGAACATAAGTATACAAGCAAAAGATCTCAGTGGAAGAAGCTACTGATCGTAAAAAGAAACAATCTATTCTGACAGAATTGTTCCACATTACTTCTTTGTTTCAATACGCTCCGCCACAAAACAGAATCCCGGTGACGTTCAGAACTGCTAAAACGGAACACTACTTTGAAAAAGTACGGCTTTTGGGTGCTTTAACGGAGAAACACAGTTTGTGGAAACATTACACCCACAACAAAAACCGCGCTTCTCAAAACTTCACTGATAATTACTAACTGCGAATTTACTTCTGCCAGCAGGAACGCAAATGCTCAACATACGTGTTGCAGTATGAAACCTCAGCAAAAGCATGACGGAAAACCTACATGATCGACCACAATACGTTCGATGATGAAAACGTGTTGAGCACAAACGGCGCAAGTGACTGCCGACTGTTCTCTTCGAGCTGAGTATCGTGCCTCGAATACTAGCTTTGGCACGACCACCTTCCTTATGGCTTCTTCAAAAAGATAATGAAGTTAGTTCAATTATCTCATTTTAGCCGTATATATGTGCTGGTTTTAACCCTATTTAATCAATAAACCATTCCCCTCCTAGCAACATGGAGCGACGGAGGAGCTGGGAGGGAAATACTTCTCTACTGGCTGATTATTGCCTCACTAGACAACTAAATAATAAACTTTGTTTTCAATATTTCTTCGCCGAAACAGCAAAATGCTGGTGTAAGAAAGATTTCCACCACCATGCACCCAACCAGCGGCAGTTATTTCCAGTAGGATTAAGCAATAACAAACAAATTGAAACTGATGAAAAGGATCTTTTCCATGTGTGGATCAAGCACTTCTCGGATCCACCGAATCCTTTATGGCAGAGCACTGCGTAAGGCGCAACCCACTTAATGCAGCATCTTAACATGAGCTTAATTTTACTTCAGATGATATGCTCCAACTCTGCTCTCGTTTAGAGGCATACTGAATTGACACAACTATGTAATTAAGGCTTGAAATTGTAGATAACTCACTCGGCTCGACGTCAACGGAACTCTTGATGCAAACAAGTGCTGTAAGTAGGGCGAGGTTAAGATTGGGCAATGATGAGGGCAAATCTGCTTCAGTGACAAGCAGGGGAATACCCAACACATCTTGCGCTAGTTGCATCATCTGAAATGGCCTTCTGCTTTCAATCTCACTGGACACTTTCAGTTGTGTGTGATGAGTGAACAAAATGCTCACTAAGAATACGTCAAAAAGCATAAATACTTATTAGCATCAAATGATATAATATGACATACACAAAGCTAAGGGCTCTCTGCAACATCCAAACGCTACAATTCCTTCGACGTAGGTCTACCGTCCATAAAAAAGAAACTATTCTCCACTGAGCAATTTGTTATGCACCAGACTATTTTGTAAATCCATCTTAGGTCCTCGAAGACTATAGGAACTGAAAAAAAAATCAGGTAGAGGAATGCAAAACTAATCGATGTAAAGCACCCCTCGAATTGAGTCTGCGGTATGCGTGCATTGAGTAACCTAAAACAGAGATCTTTCGCTCCTCCTTTATTGCTTTTTTAACAGCGCCATTTTCCCGAAATAAAGACTCGAAAATGAGGCTTCCTGAAGACTAGAACATGACAATCTTCAGATATATTAGATAACAATAGGCAGAGAAATCAGACCAACTACTCCATATTCCAGTTTCGCCAACTAGAACTGAATTTGGCTTGGGAAATGACAAAGCAGCAAACTCTGACTTACAGTACTGGCGCAAGCATACCGCCATAACACTTCCCTCATTTTTCCCCCTCATTCCCTCAGATCCAACACTGCCATGAGACAGAATGGCAATTCAAGTTACACTAAATTGGAATTGCCTTAGAAACATTAAAAACATAGAATTATTGCACCTGGACGATCCAGTTATAAAATGTGTTGAGCAAACTTTATCAGAATCCTCGGAACAATAACTCCACCATTTCATGTGAAAATGGGTGCCTGAATACGGCTAATATCGAAAAACATCCTCAAAAGCACAGTGAGCATCTGTAAACAATGAAAGAAACAACTATTTTAGCTTGCGTTCTGAGGTATCGCTCATCGAAAAGCCGCATTTAAGGATGCCCAGGAAAATGTCCGCAAACTGTTGCAGTCAGCATTTCTCTGTTATCAGTGTTGTCAAAATTCTTGACACGAGCCTAGGTCGATAGTGCATATAGGCCGAATCCTACGAATTTCGACACCAAAAAAGCTCGAAGGGTGGCGAGCTCAATTTGCTCAAGCATTTACCTTATTTCGCATCATCCTGGGCTTTAAAGATGTACTGTAAAAATTACCGAATCAAAAGCAATTTTGAACGTGACGTCCACCATCTCTTCCGAATGCTTCCTGCAAACAAAACGAATAAAATACTGACGACCTGCAAAGGACTCCAACTATTTTGCTGAACTTCTCAAGGTTAACCTCGTCTTCACTCAAAAGATGACTGAATAAACAAAGTCAATCGTACGTCCATCCGGCAGTGCAAGCGAAAAAGATACCCGCTCTTTAAAAGTTCCTGGACGATCACTGAGCTTCGTAGAAAGATGACGTGACACTTGAGGAGGACGAGAAAAACATTTCCCACAAATCGAAGACTCCGATTCAAAGAGTTTCTTGCTGTGTGCCAGTGCCTCATTATGTAGTAAGATGCGCATTCTTCCAACGTGTTAGCTACTATAATGATTTATAAGGAACGCTCATGATCTCAATTTTTCTGAAAGAGAAATGTTTGGGGCTCAAAGTTTCAAAAGGTGACAAACTGCAAAGCTGGATGGATGGACACGATACTTAGCATTGCCCTCCCCGACTGCTATTATCTATATTACAGATCGCATTTCAATAAAACGGATTGAAGAAACTTGAGCGGAAGGATTCTGCTAACAGCGGTGCAGAAGAATTACGGAATGACGAAATGCTTCGTTGCTGAGACTAAAACGAAGCTTTCAACATGCACTTCTTTAGGCAACTCTATGAATGCGGCATACGAAATGCATGACAAATATGGCCACACAATGACAAAATGACAACTGCAAATAAGCGTGAAATTTTGCAAAAAAAGGGTATATCTGAAAGCAGTAGCAAATTGGGTGATCTCAAACCTTTGGATGAGATTGTCGGCAAGCAAACGGGCCAGCACAGACATCACTGTCTGCCAGTCACCATTGATCCACGGTGGTGGTGAAGCGCCGGCCGCTTCTGCCCATTGTGCAAGAGCCTTTAGTTTCATGGCGCTCTCATTCGCCCATCGAACGTTTCACTGAAGAGACCACAATTTGAGTTGACTTTGACGCACATAGAGACACAGTTCAACGTTACATGGCCTCCATTTGTACAAAAAACCTAACGAAAACAAGTTCCACGGTACATTTACCACCCCCATTAAACGTCCATCAACCTCCCCACTTCCTCTCATAATCACACACCACGGCCAATGATTAAAGCCTCGATGCCGACTTGCTATGCGCATTTATGAACCGAGCAAACTCTGCGGGTATACTTAGCCATAAGCGCACGTGCACGAGAGAGACCGAGAGAGACGCGCGCGTCACCGGCGCGAGCGATGTGCTCTTGGTTGCTCATTAAGGGAAAAGTCTCAAGAAGCGTGGAAGTATACCGTGAGGAATCCAGATTAGAGAAGCAGATTTGAGAGGCATAGAAAGCTCTTTCAGAATCGTTATTGATCCGGAAAAAGAAGAACTCTTCTATAAGATCAGTTTATTATAGTACGCTAAGTGACGTAAATTGCAGTGTCGCCTTATGCATTATCCATTATCCACGGCACTGTGTCCTTAACAGTGGACAGAATCCATGAAACGAATCTCGACGGTTTAATGCAATAGTGAAGCATCTGCGGTGAAGTATTTGCGGTCGTGGAGGGCGAAACCTAAAGTCCATTAGCATCATTTCCAGGCAGTTTTTAGATGTTTTTTAAGTCTCTTTTGGTGAGCCGAGGCCATTTTGCCAGCATCGACTTGGACAACGCAATGTTTGGAGTATTCTTATCCGGGTCGCAATGGTGACAAGACGGAAGAAGTTGCATATTTTGATATTCTACTGGTTATTCGTGGAAGGTGTGATAGGATAAGACGGCCGATACGGAATTTCTCTTCGAGTGCTTTATTATTTTTTTCTCTACTTCCATGCGGTGTTCTCACTTTAAGGCGCGTTCAAATATGCATAAATATGCAAATATGTATTTCTCTAGTTACTTCAAATAGCGCCATGTTTTTTGGATCGAAAGTGCAAGTCTACGATCTGAGAACTACCCTTGTTACACCCCTAATTATAACGTTCAATGCATATTGGAAGTGATCTGATGTGGAACTTTTCGCGAAACTCGCCTCAATAGGGTGGAAATATAACATATTCTCCGAGTATTCGGGACAGACACCGGGACTAGCTGAATCGCAGGTTTTTGCTAATGCAGAACCTCTTTAGGTGATCCTTCCGTCTCCTTGCCCAGCCTCTCACCGTTTATGAGCCACCATGCTCATGTGCGTCGCATCGATTTTGAGAAATTACGAGTGACGTACACTCCACCATCTGGCATGCCTTACGATGCTGATATAACAGATTTGCTTCCTGCTTTTATTATACGTCGAGGCCGCGCAACTTTAAATAACCTCACCACCCCTGCTCATTTCTTTGCATGCTTTTCGCCTAACATGCGTCGATTTCCGAAAGATGCGGACTATAGAGCGCCCACGCCTTCGAACAAAGAGGTACGCCACTTTCCAACGGTATGCTCATGGGTTTGTACTGGAGTTGACACGACGGCGTGTAGCAGGGAAATGTCATCGCGAGAGGCCATAAACGATGATTTCAAATCGATGTTAACAGATGGGTAGCGTCATGCCGAACGTGTGCAGTGACAGACCTCCGAAGGTGGGGAAGGCATGGATGGTTTTTAGAGTGGCGCATGGTGACGAGGGGAGCCGGATCGCTTGCTAAGAGTTTTTGAGTTAGCAGCATTTGTTCTAAGCCTGAACTAATGTTGAACGTATGCACAATTACACGTTACCTCATGCCGCTGGTGGGAGGTGCTGTTGCTCGATTTTTGTATGCAGTTATTTGGATTCTACCTTTAGTTGCAGTTGTCTCCTAGCTTCTGGTGCGTTAAACAACTTGGTGCTCGAAAACAAACGGTGTGACTGAAATCAGCGCGAAGTCACCTCATCGGAGAGCGAAAAAAGATTCACTACCTTCCTCACTCGGTTTAAGAGATTCGCTGAGGAAGTTTTTATTAAGTACGAGCTTCCCTGATTCGGTTTAATGTGAAACATACGGACAAACATTATTTCGAAGCCATTATTTTGATGCAGTTCAAATGATCGATAGTAACCATAGGCAGTTGGAAGCTTCAGGCGCCGATGGGACATGACTTTGCAATAGAGCAGATATGGGACGGCCATCCCGTGGCATTTCATCTCATTCGCATTCATATCGAGTGGCATTTCGAGCGTGCACCCGCAGAAAATGAGAATGTTCATCCAGTCATCATTATTTCACGACCCAGATCCACCTTTTGAACTTCGTGGCATTTGTCGTGGGGTTCGTTTTCTTCGCTGCTTTCTCGTCCACTGTCCATAGTAGTCGCTGTTTGTTTCGTCTGAGATGAATTCGAGGCCTTAGTGGGAACTTCCTTGTTCCTTATTGGTAAGTGAAGTTGGTTAGTTCTGGTCTTACCATCATTTGTCGATTAATGTGCTGCTAGTGCTTCATGCGATCGAAGACGGGAAGAGATCTCTATGAAGTTATGATTTTTGTCGCTTCGAATCAAAAAGGCACTCAACAAATTAGCTTCTTGCTCCCTGTTCTAACCACTCCGCGTGATACGTGTGTTTTTGACCCTCTGGGCGATTGTTTTTAGCTGTGGAATTATGAGGTGATGGGGCTGTTTTTTGCAAACGCAAGGAACCAATACCTCGAGGTAGAAGTTGTCCCTCATGGTCACTGGTTGGCGTTTTGCGAGATGGATTTCGTAGGCCAATCAGTACAGGTGAGAGAGAACCTGCAGCCAGAGGTGCAGACTATGGAATACTTTTATCGGTGACACATAGGACTGTACTCTGGATGTTCCACTCGCCTGCCTGCTTCCCTGCAAACGACCTTTTCTGTTTCAAATTTTTTACGCCATGGGCTTTGCTCTTTGCTTTCAGAGGTTTGCAGTACTTCACTCAGGATGAGTAAATCGTCCTAATTTTCTTCGAGTTGTTACCTTTCATTTGTGAATAATAGATAATTGACTTCTTTTATCTGCGTCGAATGTTGCGATCGCCGTATCTCATTGTTCCGCCGTCAAAGTTCCACTTAAATTTGCTGTGAGGAGTAGAAACATTCAACGCGTATGGTATCCATGGATCCGGCGAAAGTCTTATGAGGCGCTGTCTCCACTGACAGACGGAAAGTTTGATAAGAAAGACTTTCATCGATTTCAATTCCTCAAAAAAATCGATGTGAGACGCGTCATCCCGAAGGGTTTCAACGACACTTTCTACAACGATTTAAAGCGTGGCGGTCTTTGGGAAATGGACAGCCGGACATTTATCATACACGAATCTACACTTTTGTTACGTTGTTCGCTCCGCCGCTATCCAATTTTTGGTTCATCACTATATTGGCATGACGCATTTCCTACCCTCCCCGTCGCCCCTTTCTCCCTCCTCCATCCTAACTGTTTTCTTTGTTTTCGCGCCCTCCTTGGTTATGGACTCTTCCCAAAGTATTTTGCAAATAGTGCAAACCCTTGCAGAACCATTAGTGCGCAGGGCTGCACTTCATTCCTCTAAAACGTGTAATTCAATCCGTTTTCCTGGCATTCTTGGAGGGTAGTGGCGTTCGTTACGGAAAGAGTTAAACAGAGTTAATGTAACAGTTGCATACAAGTGAACTTGTTGAATTTCAGCTGATGGTTAATCCACCGTTACAATTGCTTGACACAAGTAGTCGTTGCTAGAGTGACTTATTTCGAGGGCAGCATCGTCAGGAACATGGAGGAGCGTTTAAATGGTAGGAGGGTGTGATAGTTTTCAAGTGAAAGACGGTGATCCGTGAGGTCATTTCAGCTCAATCAGTCATTTCGGCTCTATTTTCTCGTAGAAAGAAAGCAGCTACTCTTAGTTGTAATGTTGTACACTGAATTCTTCAGTTCGTTAACGTGTTGCCCCGTCATATGCATTACTTTTATTGCGTGGTGTGGTTTTGAAACGCTACCATGTCTTAAGTGTTGCCGATAAAAGTGTTCAAGGCGTAGTTAGACATACAAGTGAGAAGTGCCGGCTATACTGTGGACGTGGTTCTGGATTTGTCGCCATCCTAAGTTACCCGTTGTTCAGCATGATGATCTTCGACCATATTCCTCGTTGCTTCCTCCTTTTCTCGCTACCATCTCTGTGCCCGTGCCAGTGTAATGGTTTTGTTAATTATTAAGTCGTTCTTGTTCAAGGCGATCTTAGGCTGTAGAAGACTTAGTGCCATGATGCAGGGACTGTTCTTTCTAACATTTCCTTGGTTTTGTTTGACGGCATTCGAGAATGTTGTGATTTACAGGTTTAAGGGGATAGGGAGAATACCTTTTAAATTATGCTGCTAAATTCAGCCTGTGGCACCTTGTGTTCGTGTTTGCACGGTGGTTTATTGGTGTTATTTATGACTGCTGGTGATAATAATTTCGAGCCAAAGTCAGGCAGTTTGAGAATCATAACAAAAGAGCCATTCACCACCTTGCTTGCATGACCAGCATTTTCCACTATCAATCGAAAGAAAATACAATACGTTTATATTGCCCTTATGTATCAAACGACCAGACCATCCGAACAGATATTATTGTATCAGATATTCTTCTTTCTACAATCTCACCTGTGTAAAGTGAAAATCGGAGCGCTGTAGAAGGCATTCAATTTCTTGGCCTTAACGCCCGTAACCGCTGTCGAAGGTAATGTATTGCTTTGACATGCGATACATATGAAGTCGTCATTCCATGGTATGTATCATCCACACAAAGTTCCCCTATCTTAGATGAGTGGGCTAACGGATGCAGACGAGCACGGTCGCGACAGACATAACGCTGTTGTAATGTTCTTTTTCATTGCAAATTAAAGATGCGCATGAAAAATGGAGTTCATTGCATAACGCTAATGTTCATTGCAAAAACGCTAACGGATAAAGTTGATTTGTTGTGAGTAATGATGCGGTTTCGGTTTCGTCTATCAATCCGTTCCGCTGAAATTTTTTGCACCTGGAATGGGAAAAAAAGGTTTTCTTTCGGAGTAACGTTGGAAATGAGTAATAACTGCTTGATGGCGGCTACTACCTCATTCTCCTCGCATTTGAGGTGATGTTGTGACTCCATTTTTGGTGCTCTCTTTCGTCAGCTTTGCTTGATTTCTGCTTAATTGTGTTTGGAAGTGCTCGAATTTGGTGAGTTCTTTCTTTTACTGAGCCTTATCTCTCTTTGAGTCCCGTCACCGGTGCTCTTCGTTTCAACTTCTATTGCATATATCACTTTTATAATGTATTCGTTTATTTTTTTTCAATCGTGCAGTTATATTTGAGGCGTGAATATTTAACACTGGCTGTTTGTGTCGGTTACCTTGGGGTAATGCTGTGTTGTTGACTTATAAACGCTTTTCTTTTAATGTTTTGTTCTGATTGAATGTTGCACAAGCTGTACTTCCTGTTAACAACTTTCACTCCTCATTTGTGTGTCACTTTATTGACCCCTGTAGATTCGATATGCCTCATGTTGTGGGATTTGCTGCTTTCAGTTTTTACTCGCATAATTTCGATGTTTCGCTGCTCGAATCGAAATGCCAGTAAAAATTATTGCTTTCATGATCCTCTCTTTTTTAATGCTGAAATTGCAAAATGTTTGAATTTTACGTGGCATTTGGAATGACGTTCGATGAAAGTTTGCAAGTTGCTTTGTTGTACAGATGACCTCAGTCAAACGAGTAGGTCTTGTGAACTGACTCTGAAACTGAAAATCAGAAGGATGTGCACCTCTGAAGACCGTTATGTCCAACGAATTCTAACTCACACAGAATTCGTTTACATGTCGCATCTTCCACTCATCTGTTAACCGCTGTGCTGTGAAAACGCAGTGGACGATGCTGTGAATGTCGTTCCTTCGCCTCAGCGTCTGCCCTTCGCAAAACTCGATCTTTTCCAAAATTGTCATCCAAGGGTACCTTGGATAATAACTAGATGCCGCCGGCCAGTTTAATGCAACCGATCATTGGTTACGTTTTTGTGCTCGAGAGGCTGTGCAGTACTATCGCCACCCCCAAAAATACCACAAGCGTGCTACAACAGGAGGCTTTACTTTCGCTGTAGTTGATTAGGCGGTTGACAGTGGACGAATAAGAATGAGCAGCGACAGGCAACGACACATCCAGACAGATCCTCAGCTAGTTCAGCGTTGACGACGTGATGCTTCCGCTAACACTTATTCAGGCTTTCCGTGCTTGTATTTATTCGAGAAGTATCCAACACTACAATCGCCTCTTCGTATGAAAGCGCACTTAAGAGGAGTTTCTTCGATGGCATGCGACTGATCCAGGCGTTAATTTTGTGATTACAAGCATTAGATAGTTGCTCGCAGCTTTGTGGACCATCAAAAAGCGGCGCAAATATGATGGATGACCAAAAAACGAATGTAAAGCTTGAACACCGTTCTTATCCTCGTAGTATTTTATGGAAGCTAGAAGCAGCGGAAATAGATTGCAATGAAGTTGGTGCCCATCTAACTTCCGTGAACTGCATCCCACACACGTTTCAGTGCAGGCTCGTAACAAATGATTTGCTGTCAGTTGGACTTCGCGGAATTAATCAGCTATTGTGATATTATTCTGCTTTCGGCGATTCGTTGCTTTCATTGAGTTCTTAGCTCAAAATTTCCCTTGGCAATTGATTTGGTGCAGCCAAGGAGAAAATGAAGATGCAGGTCTCTTTGCCATGTGTTCCTTTGAATATTGTTTCGTCCGAGAATAAAACGTTTCCCTCTTATCGTAATTAGCTACCTTATCTTGAATGTTTCCTGTAGCATAAGATTCCTTATTATTGTTTTTCGTGCCTCAGGTATGTTTTCCTTTAACACTGAGAAATTTCTGGAGGCCACTGATCACTTCGGTAAGATCGGTCGGTCGTCTGTAACAATGGACAATATTTAACATTGCATGCTCATTTGCAAATGGCACAGCACACTCTGACGGCTTGGCTTAGTTGGGGCGTTGTTCAGTGATGTGCATGCACTTCGACCAAACTAATTACTGAGGCTACAAGTGGAGATATCACTCCCAGTCTTTAGCCTACCAATGAAACACTCTCATAAATGATGCAGCAATGACCACGACTGCAGTTGCGGTCAATATCGAAACTTTGCGACTAGCATGCACCGGTAAACATAGAGACGTAGTGGGGTTGGCTGACATTTTTTCCGGATCGCGCAAGCACTTACGTGCTTCACTACTTCACTACTTCCGGATCGCGCAAACTTTTGTCATAAATGTCTGCTTTGCTTAAACAACATTGAGGGTTTTCAAGCTTTGCAGACGACGCGTAGCGTACTACAGCGAAGAAAGATCTATTTCTTATGGGAAATAAAGGGAAAGGTCATAAATAGGGAAGCCAGACCGTTAGGAAAGCGTTGATCATTAAAATACATTCAGCAGATACGTTTGCATGGATCCAACATTTTTCAAGAGATCGAAGCAGTAGAGAACATTGGTCGAAAACTGTCGAGAATTCAGCCAAAAACTATTCACTTGCGGAACTTTCTCCCCGAATATTCATTAAGCACAACTGCTTACTGCCAACTTCCAACGAGAAACAGGATGCACGCTCAAGGTGTGGACGATAATGTCAGCTTAATTTTAAAATGAGTCGATAAATCAAGTAATGGGAGGCGGTGTCCTGTCCAACCTTTTCAGGCATGCAGTTTTTACCTTCTCCGTTTTTCTGAATATCAGTACGAACAAAACATTCCTGCTCTTTTATATCTTTTCCTACCAAACCGTCACAGTTAGCGCCACTTTAGAAAGCTTACCTCACAATCAGTAATAAAATAAATACATCGGTCTCACGTCAACTTTATTTAAGGTGAGGGAAGTGACTGTCAAAGATTCCGTCTTTAAGAGTATGACAGCTGGAAATTGCCAATCTTGTCTAATACGGAGTTCTGCCAGGACGCTCGTCGCCGTCGTAGTTTAATTCAACGTTGTGGCTGCTGGAGATACAACAAGAAATGAACAAAATTGTTAGTGCGCGCCGTGAAGTTCCGCGAATAAACAATAAAAATGAACAAAGCAAGGACAAAGTGGTTTTGAAGAAGAAGCTTGTATCGCTGCTGTTTGATGTCGATTCTGCCGCTACTCATAGTATGCTGTCCGCCCTAGCCGCACATGAATCGCCATAGGGCGCTGCCTGTTCATCGTCAACGCGCATTGACCAAAGCACCACCGCAGCTGCAGTCGACTATCACGCTCACTGTGCTCCTGTCCAAGACCAAAATGAGTTCCGTGTTGCTCTAGATGATAACGCTTTCCGTCCGCTAATGACCACTCATCGATTCTGCCACATACTGCACCATATAAAGCTGAGGTGCTCCATCTTCCAATACAAGTACCGTACTCCGCGGTGCACACAATTCTTGTTTGCAGCTTAGCAGTGGATTGTAAACCACACCTCAAACTTACGTAATTATACCTTTTTCATGATATTTAGGCATAAAAAACGGACCTGAACACGCAAGTAACAATGGCATGAATACCAGCTCACCGACAACGACGGCGCAAACCATCACAAAGAAGACACCTAACATCATCATACGGTGACGAGGACAAAGCACAAGCGAAGAATATATACACTAGCAAACACTGACGTCTGAAAAGTTCCAACCTAAAAGGGGACGACTTTTTACGTGACACAACTGTCGTACAACATAACTTATACATCAACGGTTCAAAAAACGCGCCACGCTAACATTCGTGTACGCGCATCATTTAAAAGACACAGTTATCAAGAACGAAGTCACATTTCAATGATGGAAGCCACGGTTTTCCAGTCGCCGACTGTCTATGGTGCGTTTGCACATCCTGCTTATTAATGCAGTTGACGCCTGCTGCAAATAATGCCCCAGCACTTCGTTGAGCATCAACCGGATGAGCAACTTTGATATTTTTATGCTCTACCCATCTGAGAGGCCGATCAGCAGCATTTTTGTTTTCCTTGCATTCGGTGCTCTTTTATTCTGATATCAGAAAAACAGAGTGACATGTCGGTTGGTATAGGATGAATTAAATAACTGTTAAGGTGATTTCATGGTATGCTCCACCTGTTACTTTTTCGGAAGTACTCTCCACCTAACATCCAGATGATTCCGCAGATATTTCTTCCTAACTATGATGAAAAATGCTAGCATGTTTTGTGCTTTGACAAGAACTGCACTGGCACTAAAGTTGCAGCAGTTTCTTCCGAAATTTTAGATGGTTGCCAAGCCGGTTTTAGCTCAAATTGACCGGAATCGGCATTACCACCCTTCTAATGCTAGCCAGCGTTGGGGATTGGCAACCATTAAGGCTTGCAAGAAATTCTCTAAATTGTGAAGAGAAGTCATGTGGGAAAGTGGTAAGATTAACGAAGCATTCATTGTGGGATTGTTGTACCAGGTTTCAATAATCTACAGTTTTTTGGCTTTCTTGACTGAAAAATACCAACAAAACTTGGAATAGCACGAGCAGTAAGAGCTGACTGAAGACGAATGCACAAAATTGCTTTGAAAGCTAATTTCATATTTCTGATAAACCTGTGTGGGCATATATGCATTTTTTTCGAGTCGTGCGGATGCAGTTCTTCATAAGCGAGATAGGTTTCCCGTCGCTAGGCGTGAATTCCATCATTCTTCGTTTCGTTTCCCCTGTAATCCACACTCTCCACCGCAGTTTGTTCCTGAGCAACGATATTCGCAGGAATCAGGTGTTCACTCAGGAAGTGTGTACAGCAAATTCCATTGATAAAGTGGCATTGACTGCTTAGTGCGTACATGTCATAATGCTGACGTATCGTAGTAATCAGCAAATGATAAGGCGAAATGCTCAAAAAATTACCACCTTTTCTTATCATTGTCAACAGCAACATCGCCAATGCAGCTTATAGGAACGCTTTCGCTTTCCGGTAAGTGACTATTTTCTATGAATTATGTAATTTATTTCGTAGTAAATGCAAAATTATTTCTGTTTCTCTGCCTTTTTTCCGTTTTTCACATATCTCTATTTGACATTCACTGAGGTCACTGAAATGGGATAGCTGCACTCAGAAATCACTTCTGTGCTACTTTTTCCATCCAGACTCTCTATATCAAGCGTGAAGTGTTTCTAGCAATACATTTTTATTTGTTTCTCCAAGAACATTTTGTTATTCGCATCAAATACAACTGCATAAACTAGCTTTCACTCCCTCCCTCTACTTTATTCCACATCCACTCCACGACGTATTTGAATTCGAATGCGTTTATGCCTCTTATTTAGTGTTCAGTCTCGTAACTCTTCGAAAATATTGCAACAGCCATCATTATATGAAAAGCTGATAAGTCCTCTTGTGTGTACCACATTCTGCTTAAAACACTATTTGTGTAATTCCTATCATGGCAATATCCAGAATGACCTCTGAAAGAACACTACTTGAGCAAATAAAATTGACTGGATTTGCGCAAATGAAGCTAAGAACTCACTTCAGTTTTAACTTCACGAATAATGGCTGCTAAAAACTTTATCTGTAACAGGAACGACAGTTCACAAATTCAGTAGTTCTACCATTATGTCTGGTCACTCCAGAGCATACCTATTTCAGTTCTACTTCTGGTTTGCTTAGGCAGTCGCGACCTCGTTCTAGAGGTTCACGCTGATCAGGCGACTGCTGCTACACCCGACAATGATAGTGTCGAAGGAAAAGGTGATTCTATAGCAGGAAAGAAAGAATCAAGCAAAATAGACCTAAGCAAAATAGATCCGAGCAAAGATGGAGTGAACAATATGACGAGGTTGGGTTTGTTATTTCATCCTACAAACATGGCCAACATGAAGTGACATCAAAAATTCGATCACAGTCTTTCAATTACATATTTAGCTATCCTTGTTTAATTTTGTTTCGAGGCCAATAATCTTTTTAGGCGAACTGCTAATGAAACGAACGCCGTTGTTCTTTACTTATACTTTTGTTTAAGATTACAAATTGGCGTCAAATACTATCATTTTCGATAGACGAGAACAAGCGAAATTAGTGAAGTTTCTCATAAATGCAATTGCTATTGATTCGGAGTCGCCATCAAATTCCATATTCAAACTAAGATTTCACCTAGTACGGGAAACAGTAGATTTATTCAAAGAGCACTGGAAAATTGTAGAATTCGTGCGAAACATTTGCATAGTGCTATATAATAGCCAATGCGTTTTAAAATGTCAAATTTGCCAACGACATATCGGTGAATCGAAAATATGCTCGTGCTGTGATTCGGAAATCGCTCTTTAAAAGTGAGCTCCCTAAAGCTTCCCTGATTTGAGATGAGCAGCGTCAAGTGGGACTCAACTTTAAATTGATTGCACGTAGTGGCATGAGGCTTTCATCTCAGATTTCCAACATAAATTGCATAGATCGACCATCGGATACACTACACTCAAATCTCGTCTTTTATGAGCGCAAGCACTCTCATGGCCTTCCATTTCTCTCTTTTGTATCCGCTCTCTCCTTCCTCCTATAACGTAGTTATAACGAGATCACTTGAGGGCGTTTGGGAAGATGAAAAAGAGAGGAGGGAAGTTGGGAACCCAGGCTTGCGGCTAGCTAAATATAAACTCTGGTGCGTCCGGTTTTTTTTTTCGGCTCCCGCTTTCCAAACAGAAATCGTACATCAAAGGCTGCGGAATTCTTAAATTTCGGGGAATAAATTTTCCTCCGCGCTCACGCTTGGGGTGGAGCGAGGCTCAGACCACGTAATAACTAATTTTCCTGTATGCTTTACTCCCTTCTTCCCATGCACATCTTTCGTGAGCCATATTCGTGCACATCGTCCCCGAGATCTGAACCAGTTTTAACGTCACCCAGACCCCATGCACAGGGTCGAAATTAATATCCTCCTTTAATACAGCAAAAAACCTGCCTAAACGACTTTCGATGCAAAGCAGAGAGAGCTACAGCAGGCATTAACCACAACTGGAAAAGCCAAAAAAATATCTGATTTTTGCTAGCAAGTTCCTAGGATGGTAAAAAGAAGCTCCACGAGTTCACGTTGATCGATTCAGAGGAGACCACACACGAAATGCGTAGAGTTAATCAAACATATTCCGCCTGCACAGTGGAAACTCTCAAATACAAAAGACATTATTGCTTCTGAGCCCTCATTTCAGTCAACATTCATCAAATCCATCAAATCTTCTGCTGATAACAGTCTTAAGTATTGCGTTCGAAGATAGGAGAAGTGTGCCAATTCTTCGGGATACACATTTATCATTTCTGACTGATGTGGCTGCAATCATCTCATTCTTGCTGCAGCCTGCTCGACAAGAAGATAGTAGTGAAATCTTGAAATGAAGCACAGAATTCAATCAAATGTGGTTCTTCTATAACCTAACCTTCGGAGACCATAAATTTTGAGATGAGACTTCCAGTCGTACCTTATAAAACATTTTTTCGCTCTGGCGTTGCTGAGTACTACGTGAAAAAACAAAATAAAGTTGCTACAAGTTTTTCCAAAGCTTCAAAAGAGACGTAGCAATAAGCTGTGGAAAAGAACGGTAGAAGATATCCACAGTACGCCACAACGAAGTGAATAGATAAATGATTTGTGGGCTGAATTACAGAAACGTACATGCATTTTATAGGATGCTGCTCTATGAATACATGCTGGAGACGGAAACAACCCTGGTTGATGAGAGATGGCCAGAAAAGGTGAGGGTCACATCCAAAATCAACGCGAGCTATGCATTCGAAATCATTCATTACGATAAACATGGGGACATCTTGGCAAGATATCGTGTAAGTGGCTTATTACGACTTCTCATCTGAGTTGGTTGCACTTCGCACAGGACTAACAAGGGCAAAAACATTTGTCTTCGAGAACAGCAAAGCAACCTTTCACTATACAGAAGGCACAACACGGGGAAAAAGACATCAGTAACACTTGAACACTCCTCTTTTTAGCTAACGAGACTGAAAAGTTGCAAGAAGAGACCAGTGCTTCCGTTGTTGTAATGGTAGCCTCACATTTCCGAAACTGTGCCAAAAATATTCTCTCGGTTAAAAATATACATGGTTGCCGACTTACGTTATCATATATGCGAAGAAAGTTTATAAACAGTAAGTTCGTTCGCCTCGGCCGTGCGCTTTTGCACCCAGCTGTTGCAGAGGTAACTCACACAGGTTTTGTTGAACACATGTTCTGATGCAATTCGTATTGCCCTGTTGCTTCGGTAGTTGCGTCATGCAAATTGCAGTTACTGAAATGTAATTCGGGACCGTGCGATTATCGTATGCCGGATGTTTATGTCGATTTCATTCAAGGAGGAAATAACATTATTGGCGTTTTTGCATCGCTTAGAGATGGAGAGAAGGCTACCTGGAATCCACTTTTCTCAATAGTCAATGCGATGAACACGCCGGCGATAAGCGGTGATGGTGATGAACAGGATGTGGTAAGGCGTGTACCTTTGTTAAAGCAGTGTCACTTGTTATGTATATATATATATATATATATATATATATATATATATGAAAACCAGACTAGGCTTGAGAGTGAGCGAATGTGGAAAACGGTCAGTGCAAGAGTTTCATTAAGCGAATTTCCCAGGTGCCTATGCCGCCTTGCAACAGCTATGCAATACTGTACCTTGCCTCTGTAATGCACATTGATGCACTAATCGAATTAGTCATTTCACACTGTACTTCACTTCTGTACACCACAAACTGTAAACATTACGATCCTCAGAAGTACAAGGCGGTGCAACATATGTTTGTTCCGTCTTATATGCCGACGACTGTGTGCAATCATCCCATTTCCTTCCTCCAGTGAAGTGCTCATCGCTATTCCTAATCCAGAGAGTTCTCTCAGATAACTCCGTACGGTGTGTGTCACTATCGTTTTTGGAGGCCAGAAGACAAGAAGTTTAAACGGCGCATAAGCAACTGCAGTTTGGAAGGTTTGCGCAATCATTCGCTGATTCAAGATGCCACACTGCATCAATACGAGCAAAATGTTCAGTATATGTAAGCGCTGACTTTTTCAATTATTTTGTTCAACTAAAGGGACTAAGGGGACAACTAAAGAATGTTTTGTTCAAGAAATATATGCGCGTCATTTGCTGCTTCTTTAAAGCCACTATTTATCTACAAATCTATTAGCAAGTGTTAAATTCTAGTCGTGCATGCTCGTACACTACAAAAGTGAGAAGTGAGTCACAAACTCCTTTGGCTTCGTAGAAATGATTTTGTAGACAGCCCATTCCTAATTCATCGCAGAAGAAAAACATTTCTGAGAAAGCAGCAGTTGATAAAAGTGATAAAATTTCAAGACAAACGAGATCCAATTCTCCGTCTTCATATCTGAAAATAAGATCCGGAAGAATAAGACCGATGAATCGTTTTACACTCACTCGAATAATTTTCTCTATTGATTAATAAATTTCCTTATTTTATTTGTTACATCCTTGATCCCCCGAGTTTGTCACATCAGTCTACCTCAGAGACACCCTTATACCTCCAAAGTTGAGGTTTGGACGGATACAGTCAGTCTTAAGTTTAGACGAACGATGCAAATAATTATGCGTTTATTTTTCCAGACAAAATATGAAAATTGACGCAGATATCGTATTCGTAGATGCCGACGAGACCTTTCTGCTTCGATCGCCACTCAATGACAAATTCAGTATTAAACTTCATTCAAAGTAATCTTTTGCCGTTATGTAGATTTTATTATAACGGATCATTTCAACTAAAAATCGAGGTTGTTAGATTTTTTGTAATTGAATCTGCTAGATGCAATTCTAGAAACCCTTCTTTAGCCCTCCTCTTCAAAACCTCCTCCCATCTCTCTCCCCACCCCTTCCTCCCACCTCACTTTTCTCACCTTGATTCCACTAATCAAGGTTCAACGGCATAAAAACCTGTGCCAAATTCGAAGAACTTTGCTGAACTCTTAAGAGCGGACATGTTTGCAGCGGCCTATTTTTATTGCCACAGGTAGCATTACTGTGTAAAAGTGGAAGGTTTCGTTTATCTACGTTGTGACAACCGCGTCAGTCCTTACAGCCTATGATCTTCGCAATGGATGCGAAACAACTGCTTTAGAAAAAGCAAAGGAGAATGATCGCGTATAAAAGATTAACAAATAACTTGTTTTTTGATCGTTTTTTCTCTGGTAGAATGTCACTGGAAATGACGAAGCGTAATCGAACATATGGTGAGCGCATATGTCCGTTCAATGAAACGGCTAGCGAATGCGCTCAAAATTCGATTGGTGCAACACGTTTGGGCAGAAACTGGAAAGAAATTCGACAAAATATGAAACTAGGCATTGTACGGAGAGCAACAAAAGTAAGTTCTTCCTTTCTAATGACATTTCAAAGATTCAAAGACCGCTTGTGAAAAATATAGTGCATTGAAGTTTTCCTTCGAGATCAACTGTTTTACTGCTGTTAACGTTTTTTTGCACAGCACATCATCTAATCGATATCAGTAACTTTTCTGCCAAGAGCTTGTAACCTATTAATTAAAAAATTCTTCAACTATGCGTTTTTGTTGAGAAATCTCTGGCATTTGCAATGAAATATTTTATGACTTCCACTGTTGGATATATTTGCAATATTTCTGGATGTGATGTTTCCTCAAATTCCTTAACCTTTGGAATTACTCGATACAATTCGTATATGTGGTGATTTATATGAGAAATATGAAGTCAACTACCAAATTTCTAAACTTGATCATTTAGAGAGTTATTCATCAATGGAAATATTTCAATGCGAAATGTTTAGACGGCAGCCATTATGAAGAAATATCGGCAGCGAATAATGACGAAGAAGTCCATCGACGACGCTTTGCTATTCGGTGAGCTTGTGAGCGCTGTTGTTTTGGCGTCGAAAGACGAACTCACAGAGGTGGCTAAGGAGGAAGATAATCAGCCAATTTTGTAAGTGCTTGGTTCATCCGTTTCTTGTGCAAAATTCTGGACTTTTCATATACTTGCAAGCTCCACTCTTAATAGCTCATACTCGCTTCTTTTTTTCCTATCTCTCCCATTCCCATTTATCTCGAATATCAATTCATTCTGAGGAATTTTGAAAGTTACAAGCCCTTTATTAAGAAAGAAGGGATTGTGGAAGTTACGAACCCTTTATTAAGAAGAAGGGAATGAGAACGAGCAGTCTAGCGACTTTGCAAACGAGCTGAGTAGCTGTTCAAGAAGCCTTCGTAAGATGTTTCATTATCTCATATATTGTATGTTCACTTTTACTTTGCTTTGTTTTATATTAAGCGCAACGAGTTCGTTATGCGATTGTTGTTGTAATTACTCTTCTGCGCATATAGAGATTGTTTTTTATAGTTTCCTTGGGAGTTTTCATGAGAATACTGAAAGGAGTCGCCTGTCGTTTGTCGTTTGCCTCGCTGAAACGAAATAAGCTTCCATAATTTTGTTTCATCCATACTATACAACTGATGCTACTCTTCTAAATATACTTCAGATATGAATGAGTTTTAACGACAATATGCGGTGGAACCTCATGAAGCAGCGTAAATTCTCATCTGATTGTATTTGACCCACTCGTTATACGCTTCAAATCTTCAACTTTGCGCGTTTGAGGTTACTGCAACATCTGAGATGCCACTTTTGACGTCATGACTTTTCGAAAACCAAAGGTTTAAAAAGAGGAGAGAAGTTGCTGCTTTTATAGAGGTATATTTGTGAACGCTCTTGGATCAGCTGGAACATTGCTTACTCATCGCTTTGCTCGAGAATTTCTGTCGAATGGAGAGGCAGAACTTGCTGAAAGATACTTGGAATCGCTTGCGTTAACGACTAAAATCAACGACGTAATCATCGACGATCTTAAGGTCTATTTAGTAAAAGGCTGCATCCTTGATAAAGATCGATCGGGCAGTATTTTCGCACCATTGACTGGTCATGACTTAGTGGTCCAGAGCCTGAGCAATTATCAAGGTCAGTGGTGCATTCGTCCTCCATAATTTCATCAATGAGCACTTGAGCACACCCCGTGCATCAGTGGTCGGTAGAATCTAAAACTGAAGTAAGCAAAGTTATCGGAATTGAATCTAATCTCGATTCAGATTCTGGAGATCAATCTATATTGCCGAAAATGTACTCATTTCTATCTTCAACCTGTCACTCCTTTCCCATGTTGCATCTATTGTTAATACCCATTTGACATGCTCGGAAGTACAGAGGCATAATCCTGTTGATGCGCATACAGCTGAAAACCAGATTGTCGAGTCGTGAGCGATTCTCGCTACAATCTAACACTTTGGGAACTGGTCAACGAAGATGACTGAACTAGCGTTGTTTCCTTGGCCAGATTTAACGTATATAAAAAGACAGTGCTCTTCCAAAAATTGCTGCTCACTTGGGGAAGTTTTGCGATTATTGTGGATGAAGCCTGGCTTCTGGAAATTCGTTTTTAGCTATTACAGCTATGTGCTTGTATTGAGAATGAAAAAAGTAACTCCTGTTTCTCACTATCGCAACATGCGTTATAGGCAGTATATTTGTTGTTGAGAGTGAGGGTGATAAACAGAGCGCGAAAGACAAAAAACGTGGCTTATAAGAACAAATATTGATTTTCTTGAAGGCTTGGCTTGCTGAGGAAAATCGATCGCCTTCGTGGAAAGTCCTGAAGGAAGACGCTGAAAATTCACGCGAAGATGGGCTTGATGGAAACAACGACAAGGAGATGAAGCATCACAAACAGCTGAAGAAGCATATCGCGTTCGCGTTGACTAATCTTCTTCGTCGTCGCTGCGAATCGTCGACAAGTCGTGTGCATGCGTGCAATAACGGCAAAGACAAAGTAACTAACACATTCTTGGCATTCCATTAGCTGCTTCGATGTGAAACTCGCTACAATACATCGGAGTATAAATCAGGGTATCTTCATCAATTGCGTCTGAAATATTAAATAGGAAGTGCTTTGAGCAGTTCTGAATTCGGAAGTGCTTCCGAAGGATGCATGTATACCTCACTATCTTTGAGCACCTTACACATGTTCTTCGCTTTTCTGTTATTGCTTGTTCGCAGATAATTAACTAATAGATTTATGGTTGCATTTACTCACAGCATGATGTATCGGTAGATATGGCAGCGAGTATTTCTACAGCAGTCAAGAGCTGTGAGTATGTGCGTCATCCGTTTCTACCCAGTCAAAAGTCACAAGCTGTGAAGGCTCTGCATTTCCATCTGTCCGCATATCTCTACCTGAAACCATATGTATTGGTTCGAACAGAATCTACCCACCTCTACAAGTTCCGTTGTGGGTCCGATTCCACCATTAGTCGGCTCTATCAGGCCACTATACTTGGTGAACTTAGCAGTCCCCTTCTTTCCATCTTGCCCTATACAGTTAAACAGAAAAAAATGTAAGTATTCGGAATGATTCCCATGCAAGTGAAATAAGCATTGCAACTTGGCTGACCTGCACGAGAGGTGAACCTAGCTCTGAATAACGCTCCAATATGCATAGCAATATCAAATTTTGCGCGTTAGTATATTTATGTTCATTGCATAAGCAACCAAAAAACCATTCAAAAGCGATGTGGATATTTAGTTAGCAAACTAGCTGAATGTCCATATTGGTTTCGAACGGCTTCTCTTTTCTTTGACTGCTTTTAGCCAAGCAAACAGCCATTTAACCTGCTACAGGATGTGAACGAGTTCATAACTCATATAACGAACTGCAGCGATCTTCATTGTCAGCTTGGAGCGCTTCAAGTACTGATGAATCTCCGTACAGCAGGGTAAACAAATCGCATTTATTGCATTCATCACTAAATGAGCTTCGAACTTGTCAAGAAAAGGCAGCAGACGCTAAAAGGCCCTTTCATCCACTAGCAACGACGATTATCCATTATCTCTTCTGTCGACTTTTCTAATAATTACCTAGTCGTTTTAATTGATTTTAAAATCAGTATTTTCCACTGGCTACCAGTAGTGACTAGGGTAAGTAGCTTCATTAACAGTATACTCGCAAAGAGTTATGCACTGTTTAACGGATTCCATTATATCTTACAAAAGAATGGAACATGTAGGATTTCATCTCATAGTTAAGATATAATGGTGATATCTTCCAGGGTGGTACCATACGCTGATCAGTTTATATGCACTAACGATAGAGCATCACAATCGCTGCAAAAAACAGCCCTGCGACTGCTTTCGCTTGTTGACTTCAAATTTCTTAACTCTTCTGTAAGTTATTCTAATTTTTCTTCGGCACACTCGGAGAGGAATTGCTGAATTGGCTGGTTGCTGCACGGTATGGTGATATTCATTGCCAGGTGGAGTAAGGCATGCTCATCCTTGTTCATCCTTGTTCGCAGTGAGCATATGACCATTAGTAGTAGCCACTGGAATATTGTTTTACATTTCGGTTCTTTGCTGGAATCCTGCACGTTATAAATCAACTCTGATTGTCTCACCGGCTTCTATCTTTTATTGAACATTTGACCATGATCGCTAACGCTTAAGTACTTGTATACAGGTTAGCCCACTCAAATCCTCATAGCTATTGATCTGAGATGCATTATGAATATGTTCAATCTTTTATGAGTCAGTGAACTAAGACGCTTCCTTATTCTGGATAAGCAACGTAAAGAACGGTAAACAACAAGTTTGCTTACTTACTATAAAGCAGGTTGACAAATTGCATCATCAGAGTTGCAGTGAAAGAGGACAGCTTGAAGACACCCTTTTATGAGCTGTTCAGAATACACTGAAATCGTATTTTATTTTCCACCCTCCGTATCTTCTCTGCCCCCTCCTCCACAAATAACGAAAAAATTCAGGGCGTCCAATTAAAGTGACTGTTGGTTGTACTGTGACTGCAATTATGAGGCCATAATTATAATTGAAGGTGCTTCCAGAAAGAGGTGCAATTGAAGGATCTGCCGTAGTTTCAGAATAAGCGGTGAATTTTCAGATTATAGATCGTCTGCTACGCATATTTCGTGATACCTGCCCACTCCCACAAGCAACCACCGACCAAACACTCGCCACTGATGTTCTACTGAATACGATTCCTGAACGCATTTCCGTTGGTACTTATTTGCTGAGGTGGGTGAGCGTAGTGATGCATCTTCACTGTAAGAAATTTTCAGTGGAAGAATTCTCTGTTGAAAAACTTACTTGAATTTAGTGTCATTTAATAAAGGCTGAACTGAGCTCCGTCGTGTATTGCAACAATTTCTGGTCGATTGTCATATGCTTGTCTTTAGCGGTCAAGTATTATAGATTTTATTTGCCGTTTAGTTAAGAAACCGTAATTTTTCCTCTTCTTTCTACTCGGTGCAATGTCGCAAGATGGGTGTTCCTAACCAAAATTTGTTGTAAGTGCAAAGTTTCCGTTCAGGCATTGAAGTGAACCGCGAGCACTGAGATCATTTGACGATGAGGGAAGAAGTCACGAGTTTAGTACTTTTCTCTTGAAGCTAATCAAGTGCCGTGGCCAAAGCTAGAAACATTCACCAGAGCATTTGAGATGGAGATTTAACGATTTTTAGAATTTGCATTGGTTACAGAGTGTGCTTCGCGCTTTTGCTTTATTTTAACATTTAGATGGGATTTAAGTAATTATAGGATGGAATCGCTGAAGCCGGATAACCATGAAAAATGGGCTTACTTCTATGACAGTGTGGCGCAACGTCGACTCGTTTCTGAGAAGGTATTCAGTAAAATTACTGTTCATAAGATGCTGTTCACGCTTGTTAAGTGGCATATTTTTGTTGCACAGCTTCTGCATTGAAAAGCGAAATTTCTGTTGCTATTTTCAAAATGTAGCTTCAGCGCACTGAAGGGAAGCAAATTAACGAAGTGTAGGGCAGTCTTTTGAAGTTATTGTGACTTGCATATTAGATCAGGATAACATACCGCCTAGGCCAAGTGTGTGTATTGTTCAGTGCTTTTATGGACTGCGAAAGTACTTTACTCTTCACATTCGAACGTCATGCACTCATTATCGACGTTGTGATGCCGAATTGTCGACACGTTTATGTCCGCGAGTGAAAGACGAGGCTTTGCATACTCAACAAAAACCAATGACTTTTTAAAATTCAATCTTGCATATAGACTGCAAAAGAAATTCACTATTTAATTTGAGGTGGACGACTACTGGACCAGAATGCGTCAGTTTCGTGTCTTCAAAGCGAATTATCTGCACAGAAGTCTTGCTGCATCATCGAGCGTTATCGGCATCAAATTTGCAGGTATTAATTGCTGTTGCCTAGCTCTATGGGCATGTTCAAAGGACGTAAAATTATTCCAGTTTTTTCCTTCTTTGTTGAAAGGTGTAGAGAAGTTCCGTTGTATATTCTGTGTTCTGCAAACCAAAGTAGAAAACAGGCACCGGAAATATGTAACACTGTGGCTTATATTTTTCTCCACAGTGCAAACGCAGAGGGATCCGTGACTGAGGGAGGTGGATGCATGTGGGTGGATTATTAAGTGAGGTTGATTCTGATTACAAGACGAAATCTTGTATTTTCTTTGATCTTTTAGAAATTTGTGATAGGGATTCTCAACTAATATATCGACATTGTTTTCGAATCCATCATGACAGTTGGATGGCTGAATGCACTCATTTTTGACATAAGAAAATGAGAAAGTTGCACACAATAGAAAATCTGAGAAAATCGTATATAACGGTGGAAGTGTAGGTGGCCGTTGATGTTTATCTGCGGCGTTTCAGTCTTTTTTTGCGTTTTTCTTCTCAGTCCGAGACTAAGAGGTCGTGTGCATTGAACTCATCTTTTAATTTTGATTTGCTGCGTCTGTATTGTCTTGCTAAGGATGATTTCACATGATAACCAAGAAATTAGCCCATCAAACCTGATATTTCAAGCAGCTGCGATTAAGTCAAACTATAGTCAGAATGAAATAGGTTGTCCAGGCGTCATTGTAGTCGCTGTTTTTATGTAGCGTCGGAAGATGTTTCCCGACTTTACTTTCTCGTCTTTAAACTTTGTTTATATTTCTAAATAAAAAATTCCGGGAAATAAGTTCAATCTGAGGCTTCGAGCAGATCCGTCGTTTGCAGTTTTAGGGTGTCTACCAGCACCCTACATTCATTTATTAATCGCTTTTTACTCCTTTCTTTGTGAAGAAACTGCACAATCCATAAGTGCTTTGCATTCAGAGAATCACAACTACGGCATGCAGTCGCTGTCAAAAACTGAGTTCAATGGAGGGATTTTCAAGCGAAGCGATTTCCTACTAAGTGTGACTGGACGAAGAGGTCGACATTTCCCACTCTTCGGTGTAAGCTTTTTGAAATATTCTCGCTTGGATTTTCAGTTGATCTTTCGAAGGATCCAGAAACCTTTTCCAGTAAAATGACTTCTAATTGATTTCATTTCAAAGCTGCGATCAGTTTTTGAAAATTCTCGCCTATGTGCTAAGTTCGAAAAAAGGCTCAGATTAGGAGAGTGAGAGAAGAATGGACTTTTTTCCTTGGATTTTTCCTTCGAAGAATCCCTTGGATTTTTCGTGAACCTTACATATGGCGTGGAATTCGTAAGTTAATTTTGATGTTAATTTCAAAATTTTGGCTTTCATTGTTAATTACCCATATTTTTTACTAAATATGATTCCTTTATTTTGCTTTGCCAGTAGCAGTTTTATCACACAGCAGTGTGCAGCGGGTTGATAGGCTCGCCTTAAATAAACTAATCGTTGAAGCCTCAAAGGGGCGGAAGTGAACTTCCGATCTGAGAGGGTTTGAAGCAGACCTTATTCGCGTCTTCTCTTTGTAGTGACTCTCGTGGAGCTTGTGAATGTGTGCGATAGTTGACATATCACATTATGATAACATGGAAAAGAAATAGGAAAAAATATTCGTTATCGACGGCCGATTCCTCCTTCAGTCTTTATCCATTACTCTCCATTCTCGCAGCGCACAGAGATTCGGGCGTGACACACTTTGCAATTTAACTTTTTACTTGATTCTGTACAGAATAAACGAAATTCGCCCAGAATCAAGAAGCTGACGGCGTTGAATGAGGCCAGCTTACTGGACAGTGTCTTAAGGTTTTCTCAAAATTCTCCCTCATTTTTTGCGATCATTTGATCCAGTTAGTGACTTTGCAAAAAGCTCCCTTGTATAAGCTGTTCCGATGGCTTTCGCGCTTTCTCACTGCTTCAAATAAGAATTTGCAGAGTTCCATTCTTATGTTGGTTCTCACAAACTCGCTTAGGCACAGTGCGCCAATACTATTATTTATAACAGACTCTGTTTCCATTCCACAAATATTTTCTTGTTATTGCTGTTCCTGACGGCCCCAGTTCTCTTCAGTAGGCCACTGTAGTCATTTGTAACACTGTTCCAAGTAATTATGAGCTTCCGTCTTCCCGATACATATTTTCTAAGTTTTCGTTAAGGTGCCTGACGTTTACCAGTTACATTCAAATTTGTGGTATTTGTACACATCCGTCGGTCTCATGGCTTTCTTTGTATACCAGAAATCATGTAGAGCGATATCTAGCAAATTTCCGGCGTTTTTTTCTGAGGACACCGTTTATTTCAAATGGTCACCACCAGTCCTCAGTCCGGCATTGAAGGATCAGTGAAGCTGTTCATTATTGCACTGCCAACAAATTTTGCCCATTTAGCAAGTCTTTATCAAGCGATCGCTGACCTAACTTGATCACTCAGGCAGTACGCAACTTCTCATGTCTGATAGATGCTCCTTCGCCTATTTACCGGTCTGTTTTTGACTGCTTCCCCTCATTATTTAATAATTCTTCAGAGGAATGGCCTTGAAATATAAATGGAGTTCGAAAGAAGTGAATGAAGTGAAAAATATAAGTCTGATAGTCGGTAAGCGTTAACCCTGTGAGGATGCGTGCAGCAAATGTACTTCAACGTTTACTGCACGTCTACTTTGCGACTGGTCATATTTGCAGCTTGGATGAACCATAAAGTTCGAAAAGTCGCATTTTTAGAGTTGGTGGGGCACAAAGTGGTTATTTTGCTTCCCGAGGTCTTTCGAACGGTGAGCTACCAAGAAATACTGGAAAAGCAATAAAAATTTTGCCCACAGAATTAGCTTCCAACATACTTCCGTAACTGTGTCGAATGCATTTCCGCTGACTTACCTTAAAACTTATCATCAATCACTTAGGTCTCTGATAGGTACAGTGCACAAATACTCAAATTTTTCGAGTTCAGAGCAATTTGTGATTTACGAAATGCTCAAATTTTGTTTGTAATGTTTAAGAGCTTTATAGATTCCAAAAGACGGATTTATGTACGTAAGTATCCGAAAGCGTCCTTTTAAACATCGCGGTGGGATTTTACAGTAACAATTTCAGATAACGACAGATACGGAAGGTTTAGTCGAGTACCTTACGGAGTCACTCACCACAGACGAGCGCAGTGATCTCGACAAGAAAAGCCCCGAGGCAGCCGTCCAGTTGAGCCATTTCGGCACCTTTCTACCTCCCATCAGCGTTTTTGATGGATACACTGAGCTGTTGAGTGCTATTTGGAATGCGGACGGGCATACAATCGACGGACACGATGTGAGTACCTCCAACTATTCATGCTTTGTTCAGAATGACTCTAATGAAGTCATTGATCGGAACATGAGGATTAGCTTGAAAATGGACACCTTGAGGCTGTTAACATTAAATGAAAATTTGCATTTCTCAGAGGCCATTACAAAATCCCCTATGCTGAGTATTTGTGGAGCACTGATTGAGGGAGGAACCTCTTGAAGGTTAAACCTTCTTTGGTAACCTTAGTACTCAGGAAAAGAGACGAGGACAAGAAGTGCACTGAACGAAGGAAATAGAAATAAGTCTTTAAAAGTCTGCAACATACGTTCAGTAATTCGTTGAGGCGATGCTGCCCATTTTAGTAGAAGCAGCGCTGAACAAGCAAAATAGACGAAATGACAGCACTTGCAATAATATGAACATCAAAGAGTGTACAGAGGTTACAGTGTGTATCGACGACGGGAAGATGGACGACAATAAGGAGGTGCCTTGGACTCCTGACTAGACTCCACCCTGGTGCATTCAGCACAGCATGAATGAATTTTTGGTCCGGCAGATTGTTTAACCAATCTGGCCCCGCCTTCACTTTCTTCTAATGTATGCAACGTCACCTTTCTTCTACTGAAACTTCTAATTTTCCGTCTCTGTTTGCGCTGGATGCATCACCGCTTCCGCTTGACGTTGGCGCGGCTGAGGCGGTCAGACCTTTCATGCTGCGTACTGGCTCGAATGAGCAGGGATATTGCATTTCGCGTTTAGCGGCAAAAAGGTTGCTGACTGCATGGACAAGCGACAGCTAAGCGGAGTAGTTGATGGATAAAAACTAGAAACTCCAGCGAAAGTGGTTAAAGAATTTCGCACTGTTGACGCTAATGACCCTTTCTTAGTGAGCGAGGAAAAGGTGGCACGAAAGGTACTGAGTTTTTGGAATTTTTTCTAACCAGTTCTGAAATGCCTGGGATTTCTGCTATGTGCTTAACCCATTTTAAGGTCTTTAATCGCCTCTGTGCGTCGTCGTTGTTATGTGCATTATTTTTAGGGACACTGATGGGGATGTTGGGTGTTCTTTTGAGCGTTATGTGGTTTCATGCATGTATATACGTTGCGTTGATTTGTCAGTAATGTATTTCCGGCATACACACAACCGCCTAATGACTGCGCCGATTGTAGCATCTTTTAATCTGGTAGCGCGCCTATTTGCGCATTACAGCGTTTTTATACTCAGAACTGCACTCTTATGAGCAAGCATAACCGCGTTTATTTACAATGAAGATTCGTGTTAATTCGTTTAGAGGCTGTTCCAAGTAACTTTACTCATGATGCCGCATATCCACAATGATCATTGCAAATTCTGAGTGTCTCCAATAGCTCGGAACAAAAAGTAAAACTGGTTTCACCAATAGGGACAGTACTTGTCAGTTCTAGACCAGTTCTGTGCCCGATCACTTACAGTATATATATATGCCACATTATAAGGATTTAGCGTGAGTACACTAAATATTTGAAACACCTGTTAAGCAGTCATTGCTTTTGAGCCGCCGTACTCGATACTTCGCATATTGCGTGGTACCGTGGTTGCTGTCGTTGCCAGTGTTAGTAATGTATTTATCACTCGCTTCCCTCTAGTTTGAGCTCAGCGCAGTAGACGATGGCAGTCGTCCGCTCTGCTGTTATTGCCACCCTGGCTGTTGTTAGAGCATCTGTAACCATGCGTAGCCTAGTTCAAAGAGGGGAATAAAAGCGACCACTGATACCTGACAATAGATGAGACCAACGCATCCATCCGTACTAGTGGAAATAACGATTATGGCGGAAAATATTGATGTAAGTATAACTTATTGTTCAGTTCGATCTTATGCTTTCTTCGACTCGCTAATATTTGATAACTTTAAGGAAATAAATTTAATAGTGAGGAATGTTCTAAAAAGCCCATGATTTCAATGAAAATCACTCTCCAGTGAGCACGTTTAGGAATAACCATAGAGGTTAACTAGATTGTACATTTCTATTCTTCCTTTTGAATTTTATTCCCATAAATGGCCATTGACAAACATCTGCTAACTGAGTGTTTGTTTTTTCCGTTTTTCGGGAGAAAGTCTGCGCAGACTTATCTGGTAGTCCCTCGTAATCGTCAGTCATTGGACTGTCGTATAGTCACCGCATTAGTTGATGACAGCAGCAGTAACTTAAGGTATGAACGCGTTTTCAAATTTCTTTAAAATGTATGCATAAGCACAACCAAAGCTCCGAATTGCCGAAGGCGAAATATGAATTAGTTCAGCGAAGAACTTCTTTGAAATTGTTTGAAGTTTTTTTCAGACGAATGTCGTTTGGAGGCAATTCATAAATGTCATCCCACTCTTGAGCGGACTTACACTTACGAGTGACATCATCGGAAGCACGTCAGTCAGGCTTAGCGGTTCATCGCAAATCAGCCTATGGGATCGTGCGTCCTCGTCTTCGTTGATAACTAAGTAAGTTCTCTTCGCTCACATTTTTTTCGACAAGATTGCATGCTCATATCTACTGTCTTCTCTCTCGTGGATGAAGGGAGAATGGGAGGAAGGGATGGGGAGACAAGTGAGAAACAGACCAACAGTGATGTTCAAAATTACTTGTCTGTCATGGGCGCCATTAATTTTTCCACTACTTCAATGTTACATTAGTTTTTTAAAGTGTGGTTTTGTTCTGCGCTTACCGTGGGCAGTATTTCTGTAAGATAGTAGCTAGTGAGTTTTGCGTCACTTTCGCCATTCGATGCACAGATTTGAAATCACTCAATGTGAAGAGTATATTCGTCTACAATGTTTATATTTCTTACTTCGCAGTTATTTGCTAACTGCATAAAATGCAACGGAAATTAACGGCTGTTTACTGTGAAAGATTTGCGAATCAATCGTTACTACGAAGTATGCGAATCACTTAGATGACGACAACTACGTAAATGAGTCGTTCTGCCCTATATATGATACTTGCATGCAATAAGTGAGTAAATGAGAATTTATTAAAGTCTGTCAGCATCACTGGAGTCAAAGCTGACCTTATGGTCATCGGATGCCATCACTGGTGACGTCGTTTCGCGGTTAAGCGCATTTGGTTCAGTGGTACTGAATCTAGATGTCGATTTCTATACGGAACCCTATCTATTTTGCACGGTGGTCAGTCAGGGACCGTTTCGTTTCAGGTATGGATTTCATTTGCTCCAATTCTCGCGAATGTCCACTTGTTGAGCAAGACATTTTTTCATGTGTTTTTTAATCGAAACAACGATCGACATCGTGTGTGGAAAATTGCCAGCTTTGCAGAACTGTATAATTTAGTGCCTCTGAACACTTTGATTTATTGAAATAGGCCCTTTTCGGAAGAAAAAAAATATTCAATCACTTCTTCCCCTCATATCCACCACTCTACCCAGCCTGGGAGGATAGGAAACGACTAGCACCATGTTCTTTTTATACTTCTTTTGCACAAGTCTTGGGCTCGCATGAATCTTTAACGAAAATTTGCAACAACCCGGTAATTTTGATGGCGTATGCAATTTGCACTGAAGCACTTACATTTCCTGTTATACAGAACACTCCACATTCTTTAAGCTGAAGCAGGTTCGCATCCAGCTTACTGTTCGACGAACCCAGCAGCCTGAGATCCACTGTTTTTCCTCATGATCACAGGTGTGGTAGTGGAAATATACATTGCACGTGACTTGACTGATGATACGTAACTGGCATATATCTGAATAAGGATCTTACAAAGTGCATGCATCAGACGCTCTCATTCCCACATAAAACTAGTGTGGGGTAAATTTTTTTGCCAACATTGCAACCTTATTTAGAAGTTCCTATTCCTAGTTGCATTTTAGCCTAAAGTCGTGCTCACTTAGAAATATTTAAGCTGCAATGCTGCTCTAACTATTAACTTTAAAGTTGAGAAGTCAGGTGGACAGTATTTTGCCTTACCACTGATACCTTCATTCATACACAACTGATATTACCACTGAGGACGTTTACATATGCCTTTTTTCTCATAACGTAACATTGTTTTATAATAATGCCTCAGTCAGTGTGAAATGTGGAAAATTTTCCATCTCAGGCGATCAGCGTCCTATGTAACTGCAAGTGAAAATCGTCGGGGCTTGGCCAACACTCTCACATTGCCTGGACGCAGTTTTGCGCTGAATGAACGCACAACACGAATGTGCAGTGAAATGTTGCAACATGAATAATAGCAGTGATCTTAATGCTCCTGTTTGTTATAACTGTTGTTGATGAGAATGAAGAAAGAAACTAAAGCGTCATTCCTGCAACTCTGATGCTGTTAAATGGCTTCTTCGTTGTTGCTAGCAAGGAAGCTGAAAATAAAAATCGAACAATTGAAAGCTCGATGCATTGTTTGCTATTTTGCGCATGCCAAGAACTTCCTGTCATCGGGTCATTAATGCTTTTGTTGTAATGAGTACCCTAAGGGTTGATCAGAACTGGGAACTAAGAGGTCATGTAGTAAAACTTGGAATAAAAACTTTGCAGACATCTTCAAGTAAGTTCGGTTAGTAGGGAGCTCAGCTGCGACAACTGTTAGAAACAGAGGTGAAAATGACCATGCGGGATATGAATTTCTAAATGTCAGCATTAAAATTTGCAGTTGATTGCAGCGAGATTCCTTATCCTGATGACAGCTGTTGCGTTACTGGTTTTATGTATATGCCGCTTGAGCTCGCAAAAACTAATAACAGTCCTTTTGGGAGCCGCAAGTGTAGAAGGTAGTTATGTCTGCATCGATCTTCGATTCGGTCGCCGCAGACTGTTGAATCATTATGCGAGAGGGAGAGGTCGGGAAGGGATAGTCACTCGGCTCACTGGTAGATGGACACGACACTGCTACGTTTTCTCCGCTAAATAACTGTACGGATACACTTCGCCGCTCAGTTTATTCAGTGTTTATGGAAGCAGTGAAAAGTGTTTCAACACTAATGAGTTCAACTTTTTCTTGTCGACAGAATGTATCGCTCATTCGAGCGGCATAACGTAATGACCATTCGTAAGCAGAAAAAGCCAATCTCTTATGCTTGCAGGATGATATGTTCTGGATTGCCATTTAACACTTTATTTCACAAAAGCACGAATTCTTCCAACTGTTCAGAGAAAAAGGTTTTCGCGAGTTGAACGGCTGATCTTGTCGAAGCTGAATGAAGTGGCAGTGCATTTGCTGGCAATCTGCCTTGATAATATTACTTTTGAATGTTTACTGCAGTCGTGGCAAATATGTTGGCTGTTGCTCTCTCATATCAAAGTTCACTCGGATGAAAAACGCCACCGGAACCTTTGCTTCGGCTTCTAGCTGAAAAAAGCTCCTTCTGCTGAATCTTTTTGAAATGAAGCGTGCAAGTTTTAACGATCTTTAAGCTCTGCGTCATCAAACTTCAATACAGCAGTCATGTTTGATGTCAGAAAAAACGCTATCTCACCACAACTTGTAGTTTGGGAGGTGGGGTGGGGGGGAAGGAGAGGAAAGTTTCTCGTGATTTTGAGCGCGCATAGTAAGCAAATTTCTGTTGTTACCAGCCATCTGAGCAGCAAAATGACTCCCTAAAAATTCCTATAAATGAAATCAATTTTATGCTATGTCTCATGATGTAGGTAAAACCAAATAGTGGAATGTGAAGACAAGTGCAGAAAAGTGTGGGAATTCGGTGAATAATAAAAGACCTCTAATGGTGCAGATTATTAATTTCAGCTAGTGTGATCGTTACTTCTATTCTTACGCATAAAAGTGTAATTTCATTTCGCATTTAAATGATTCCATTTTGCTTGAACGACAAAATTCGCATCGACTTGTATTACGATTGGTGACACATTAGCCTCGTACGACTGCAGTCCCAAGCGCAGGCAACTCTCGCACATTTCTCGATAGCGAGTCCATCCGTCTCTTTGTGAGCCAATACCTCTTCTCTATTTCTTGCCCTCAATTCACTGGCAAACATAACACATTTGCCTTTACACTACGACAAGTGGCAAGCGGGTTTCACGTCGTAATGGTAAGTTGAAAACTCGACGACCACTAAACTGTCTTCAAATCTGAGGGATCATTTTTAGATTTAGTCTTCGAAACAACAGCTGCATCGTCGTGTCATGTGTGCATTCACAGTCAGTTATCATAGGTCATTGCAGAGGAAGTGAAATTGCGGTGCTGCTGTGCGCAGTTAAATTCACGTCAGGTACACCTGAAGTTTTGCTGAAGGCGGCCTTTATTGTAGATGGTAGTCTCATTGGCCGAACGCAAAGGTGCACCTAGGTAGGATAAGCAAAGCTATGAGGTGCGTTGGAGAAACTTTGTGGTGGAGGAGGATCGTTCGTGCAAGCATGCACGTTCAAAGATAACGCAGGAGAAGACCATTTAATGACTGAAACGTACTTATCAGTCGGAGATGGTTTTAGATGGAAAATACCTCACAGAGATTCAACCAACAAGTTAAGGGGCTCATAACTATACAAAAAGGTGTCATTAACGTATGCCCTAATCGAAAAAATCGAAAGAACATAGAAAATGGATTTACCCTTCATCCTCGGCAGACAACGGCAAATGAAGGTTTGGCTTTAGAATTTAAAGAATAAAGTGAGAGAGGGGAGCACTGAAGCTAAGGAATTCTTTCTTGTTAAACGTACCTGAGACACCGGGTAAAACCTAGGAAACAGATCTTTAAAGATTTATTTTGTTATTGGCATTGAAACAGTTTTGAAGGGGTTTAAATGTGATTCTGTAAAAACGTTCATGATCGGAAGAGCATTTCCTTCAAACAGGCAATGCATCACCATCTGCTTACTGACTTGAAGTGAGCTATAGAGAGAGGGTCATATGTCTCATATAGAGATATATATAGATATATATAGGGAAACAAATAATAAACAAATGCATTCGTTGCTTGAACAAGTGGTATTACAAGTTTGGGTCCGACGAAAGTCCATAACCACATAGTGCGTAGTGAATGTAGTAAGTCAGCTAGCTTTGTCGAAGTACCAATATTGCGTTCGGCGTAACGGTCTCGTGGGAACGCTTCCATAAGGCGTCTATTGATCGTGCCAACACGCACAGCTTCGTGTTCGCTCGTTCGACCGCATAAAACTTCGTCTATGCAACAAGTCCACTCTCTGAGTATTACTCCAACTTGATACAGTAAGCGGGCAACTTTACTACACTAGTAATCAATCGCTTCATGCTCGTATATGCACTTATCCTACTTTTCTCATCCCATTTCCTCCTAACTCACTGCGCACTCATTTGTCACACCGTTTTTTTTCATGCCAGATTTCGAGTGGAAGTATTCACGCTTGTCGAGCTACCTCGATTGTCAACATTTGCGCTGGCAAGTTTACCGTTTCAATTCCTTCTTTGGTCTCTATCACAGTTCTGATGCAAATGTTGATCTACTAGTCTTATGCTTTCATCTCTGCTCAAACGAAAGCCAAAAGCAGTGGTAAAGAGATCCCATCGTTTGAGCGCATTCAATGTTAGACGGCATACTCAGATGCCCTTCCTTCAGGCGTGAAAGCTAGCGGAGAATATGTACTTTGAAGGCCTTTCGTTATAACTCGAAGTGAACTTTAGATGAACCATATTCCATGCATTGTTGTTCGCTGTGACTGGATACAACGATCCATCCCTCAATACACTGGCGCTACATCATTTGCATCTTCGTGTCTCCGTCTTATTTCCGGTGGGAATCATTTCCAAAATACTTCTCACTTCAAGAACCCTCTTCATCTTCTCTATCTACCTAAGTCTGTAGTGTCAGTCGTCGATTTGACCCATGAAACGCAGTAAGTAAAAAGAAGAAATTAGGACTCAAGTCACCAATTCCCAGAATGCAGCATTTGTGCATGCATGCGATGCGATCATTTGTTAATGCTCAGTACTCAACGGTTATTGTATAACGGCAATGGAGAGTTCCTTCGACGTGGACGGTGATGCCTGTGGCAACAACTAAATTAAATGACGAAGAGATGACTTGGAAATGTTGTTAGTGAGCCTGTGCTCGAATCAAACGTGAAGTGAGGAATACGGCCGTAGTAAAGGTGAGGAAGAAAGTGATGCCCAAATTATGAAAACGTTCGGGAAACTTCATTTATGCAATGAATGCAAGCAAAACTGCGTTTGGAACCCTACCCCCGACTTAGCAATCTTACTCTCTCTTTCATTACACGCTGTCCTTCCCCATTGAATAAGAGGAGAGGGATGGAATTCGGGATGCGAATAATGCAGTCGAGCGACAATGCCTCGCGCCGCATGCCCCAGTAATATTAGTTACATTTAGAATGGAACTTGAAGCTTCGAATTCGAAGGATATTCATAAGAAAAACGAGCTTTGCAAAAATCGTGTATCATTTGCTGTTTTTATTTGCTGAGGAAACAACTACATCGAACGTTCTATAATTTGCATTTAAACAATTTCTAAAAGACCCATTTAAACGCTGGAAATAGTTTTCTTTATGTTGGATCAGCGTCCTATATGTCGGAGGAGAGATTGCAAAATATAAGCTGGAATGCGGATTGCGCCAAGATGGTAATGGATTCCGACGCTAGCTGTCCACTGTAATCATTTCGTAGTAGAAATAAACTGCCATCATTTGTCGATAAGACGCATCTAATTTTGCCCTATTTGCTTAGAACATTTCTGACCATTTATTATTGCCATCTGCGACAACAACCCAATGTTGAGATTGTTTTGAGATGAGATCGTATTGGATCAAGAAGGAGGACAATAGACTGCTTTAGAAATAACTGCGCACTTCCTTCATCCATCTAGCGATCGATGACAGCTCTGTTACAGTTCGTGCATAATGTTTACTGTGTAATAACCACGAAACGCCGGTGTAACGAAAAAGTGGCAATAGGCAGCGAAAGCGACGAGTTCCAACACCAATGACGCGCACAACAGCACGAGAGGAAGAAGCTGCAGTTTTGATGGCTGTTTATATAGCCTCCCGAGACTGCATAGGTGTTTCATATCAGCATCGGAAGCTCGATCGATCCATCGACAAAGATGAATATTTGCTTTTACGGCGACACTGATTCCGCAAGCTTTAGTGTTTAATTTGCGGCACAAATATTACTTACTGTAAAATAGTTTAGCACAGATTCAATTATTTTTCTCTACTTCTTGGGTTTCGTGGCAGCGCCTACGATGCAGCTTAGAAGGGTGAAGAGGGACGGACGATATCGTGCGCTTTGAACCTTCGCTGTTTTGTGCTTCCTATTGACGACTTTTGTAAATTGCGGCTTTAAATACTTTCGCTTGTGCGACGTCCCCTTTCCTCGGCACACTGGCTTTGGCTTCCGTTGTCCTTCGCTTCTTCGGAGAACTCATCTGGCAAGGATACAACATATGAGTCTGGCCCCCTCGCAATAAAAGCAGACTGCCGTCGTCACAATTCCTAAGGCAGCCATTACTGCGAGTGTTAGGCATAGGCTCCATTGTGACATCACGTCTTCGATCGAACTAGCCAGGCTTTCTCCGGCGTATCCTAAATCGGACTGAATCTCCCTTATTGTTTGCTCTCCCAAATCGCGTACCTTGTCGAAGATTGTCTTTTTTATTTCCGTGTGACTTGATTCCAAATTGACTGGCCAAATTTCAGTTTTAATTGCTAAAATGTAGCTTCTAATTTTTCTCTTCCAAGGAGTGATAAGGTCGGAGCATCAGATCTGAATCTGCTGACCTTTTCGACAGTTGCGTGGATGCAAATATTTTCCTCCCTCACGAGCATGAATTAGTAACAGCTCTCCCACCATCGTCGCAGCAATATTGTCCCTTCCCATCAAGATTCTTGCTGTCGTGTTATTTTCTGTGGTGGCTATCCAGTGCACATTATGTGACACCGATGAGTTTCCTCGGTCGACTTGTCAAGATCCAAGCGCTTTTTTCATTCATCTAAAAGTTGTTGGTACTTCGGTTTACTTTTGTCTTCTTCATCCCTTTTTGTTCTTTTGATTCGTTTGGGTTTTCTGACAAAAATGAGAAACCCGCTTTCAGTTTGCCCATCTTTTCAGGATTGCACTCTGGCACTAATACGGGCGTCTCGTTCCTGAGCCCAAACGTAACTTGTAATTCTGACCCTCTCAGGAACTTCTGCCTTTCCCACATGGTATATGCCTTCCTCTAACTTCATACAGACATTTCTTCACCCCCATATTCCAAACCGCAGTGGATTAAGTTCCTTTACGTTTTTTGTCACGAATTAGGCACGTTTTTCGGAATTATGACTTCGCCAGCTTCCTGAGCTCTCTTCATAAACCATGCAGTTCCTTGCCATCCATCCAAATGCCTTTGTTCTTTGCCAATTTTCTGCATTCTTCGGGTGGTATTCCTTCCACCATTATGTTGTCTTTCGTGACTTCAAATTCTCAGACAAAAAAGGCTCTTGTGCTTATGATTCTGGTGGTGTTGATGCAAAATTTGACGTGTATCTTCAGAATGATGGTCAAAACAGCGGGACAACTTCCAACTTTGGTAGGGAAACGAACATTTATAGTCTTTGTCGCATCTATTCAGATGCTGTGGTTACTCTCATTATGAGGAGAGAGCACATGGCCACGTCATCCCATCCTCCATGGGCGAAGTTATCGAGCCATTCTCGAATCTACCACTGACGTTGTAGCGATCGGTAGTGACCAACAGCCACGAGGGAGATCATCTTCTCTCACCAACACGACTTCTCCTACTCGGATGCGCTTTTCCTTTGAAGACGTGGGCTTGAATGGCGTTCAGCGGGGAAGGCTAAGGCACTGAGAATACCATAGCTCCCAAAATCTGTCCGCATGTTTAGATTGCTTCGTCTAGATATCCATAAGGTTATGCTGGGACCCTGGTTGGTACGGAGGATCGCTGCCGCAGCTGGACAGCGGCATCGGAACTACGATGTTCGCATGAGATGTCAGAAAGTCAACTGGTCGAAGAGCTATAGTTGTGCTGTCATCAAGAGGTGCGAGTGGTCGCGAGTTGATAATGGTTTCAACCTCCACGCATAGGGTTGCAAGTTCAGACTCCGAAAGAAGCCTTCTGTCTATCGCTGGACGAAGCGCTAACTTCGTGAGGCCACTGATGCGTCGTATAGCACGCCTTTTCAAGGAGTATGGGCTGTAATGAACGTCCACTGTATCTAAAGCTTGCGTAACAACCTCTTAACTTCCTCCGTTTGAATCATCTCGTTCAGTGCCTCGCAGAGCACCTTGTGAACCGCATTGAGTTGTGTGCCGTCGTCTGAAATAGAGGGATGTCGGAATACCCACGCCGTCAGGAAAACAGCTGAGATGCGTAGATGCATGCAGTGGCTGATAGATCATGCATAACTTCCACGTGAATAGCTCTGGTCTTGAAACCAGAGCTACTCTAATGCTTCTGATGCTCGACATACCGTATTGTTGAGAGCCGTCCAGTGGCTAAATCGTTCGACATCAGTCAGTTCAGTAAACGGGACTAGAATAACAGACACGAAGATTAGTTCATCATGTTCCATGCACTCATTTGGAGAGCCCGCAGGTTGCCACTGAGGCCGCTGATCTTGACAAATTAGCCACGCTGGTTCATGCGACCATAATCTGTTAGCGGCAAGTTTTTCTGGACTACAGCCTTGAGAAGCGATATCTGCAGAATTATGTTCCGTGAGTACATAACGAGAACACGCAGTCGTGGCACGGCATTTCTTGATACGATTTTCTGTAAAGCGCTGCTGACGCACATTCGAAGACAGCCAACGGAAGACTGTCTGAAAGTCGATCGAAATAGTGAGCGGCATAACGTATGAAGGTGAGACGTTCGAGACGTTGGATCAGACGCGATGTTCGAGCATCAGGCACGCAAACAAGGAGTTCCAGTTTTGGAACATTATCTTCTAAATTCGTGCGACTTATGCCTTATCGACGAATTTGGTCTGAATTACACATTTACACGCTTTTAGCATACGCTCGGCCGGTGCATCTACAGAGACATGTAACTGCGCTTTCTTCATGATAAGAATTTTTCGTGACGAGATGAACTGCTGTGGGTTCCATGTTCTTGAAAGAGAAGTCCACTGATCTGCACATGTTTCTGGTAGATAATCATCCCGGTTCGCCTTTTGTTTCCACAAAAGTTGTAGGGAAAATTTGAAGGGAATGATAAGTGGATTGAGTAAACCGGTCGGATCGAACACTGCGGCCACGACTGCTAGGAACTTTTGCCGCGTAATGTGGGATCTCTTGCTCTTGCGCGATGTCGTAAGGGAGGCCCATAAATTTGATTACGGGATCAAGAAGTGCATCTTCATGCGGCAGGCACTTGTTGGATTCCGGTGAGCTCGATTTGAAGTGCCTTAAGTTCACGCAAGCTTCGTGAGACAGATCTTTCGCGCCCTTGCACTTTTCAATAGCTTCTTGCACAGAATCGGCACATAAAAGAAAATTGTTCACGTAAACATCTACCGCACTTAGTTAGCGAGCGGACTTCCTTCTCTTGAGCAGAGATATTGGTTGACGGCTGCAAGTAGAAATGGACTACAGACAATACCGAGTATGGCTCTGGCGAACTGGTATATGTCGAGGTTCTGAACGACAAGTTGTTGTGTAATATCTTTCGACGTCAGGAATTTAGTGAACGGTCGATCTTTCACATTGAGGCGAAGCTGGTGAAATGCTTTTCAAATACTGCGATGACAGCAGTTGGAGGAAGCTGCCAGCATAATATCATGCCGCTCACTTTCTGCAGTAGCACTGGTTCCGGCAAAATGTAGTCGTTGAGACTGCACTGTCCTCTCACCCCTTACTTCCATCAAATACTATGCGCGCTTCGTAGTTTTTTGTTCTCTTAGACGGCTTGAAATGGAAGATAATGTTCGAGAGTGTTGGGGGTACGGGATGGTGCGTTCAGTAATCGCAAGATTCTCTTGATTCTGAATGTCGGCGTCATACCTAACAAGAAACTGGAGGAACTGCGAAACTTTTCCTAGAAGTAACGCAGACGTCTCCAACAAATTCCAGAATTGCTCGACAGCGGTTGGGAAATGTCTTCAGCTGGACGCTATGGAAAAGAAACGTAAATTCATCCATCCGGATCAATGCACGTAGTTCATCGAAATGCTGAAGACCATGCGGCTCGTCATCACCTTTCAGCTGCTGATCCCGTGTGCCCAATAATTTAAGGTTCCAGAGTTGTCTGAGTGCACCATCAGAATAATCAGTGCTGATTATGCCCTGTAAAAGTTCACGCCGTGTTGGACGGATTGTGGACTAACAACATCGCCTAATCCAGGATGCTTGATTATTCTTGCGAATACACCGGCGGGAAGAAGCAAGGATACCGTAGGTGGTTTTTGGAGAAGGCTAACTTGAGTTCCTTCCGAGAAGGTAGGTTTTGACACGAATCTGAACGTACTGTGCATAGTCCACGGTTCAGTGTTGACAGTGATCCATTCAGCATTAGCTCGTTGAAGGGCCGAAACAATTACGTCAACCCTGTTCGAAAAAAATAGCCACCAGTTCTGGAGTTGCAAAGGCTGCATCTCGAAGCGTCTCGTTTGCTCCGCGCAGGCCCAGCTTTTATGCAGCGCTTTCTTCTAAACAAGAGCTCTGGCTTCCACTGTCCAGGATGGCGAACACAATAGTGCGAAGCTTTTCGTCGAGGGTATTGATCACCTTCACTTCAAGACACCAGAGTAGCGCTTGCTCGGGACTTGGGACTTGTTGGGAACTAGCGAACGTTGCTGTCGTTGCCGATGTTTGAAGTTTCGGTTCGCTCGATGGTGCAAGGTCTGCAGCTGCATGCGACCTAATGGTGACAGCCTCTTTGAGACCCAGCTGAGAACCGGCAGCATTGTAACTACAGAGAGGTGGATGGTGCTTCCGGCTACATTTGAAACAACACCAACCTTTAGAAGCAGTGGCTTGATGACCATGTCGGAGACACAGAAAACACAATTTTTCCTTCACAACGGCAACGGCATGCAATCCAGAACTGGATAGAGTACAGAATTCATGCGGTTTGTGGCCGCGGCGATTGCAGAACGGCCAGGTATTTCATCGTTAGATTTTCTTTTCTCGGCTGGGAGATGTCGTTTTTCCGCTGACAGTAAGGTTCACAATAGCTAATGTACCACGATACAGGTTCACATCTTAGGCTCGCTCTGTACGTTCCGATATCGGATCGTGGGGTAACGCTGTGGCGATGTTTTCATCTGCGATCACCACTGCGACAAGATGCTCTCTCATCAGATCCACTGTCCAATCTCATGTAACCGCTTTCACCCGTTCGAGCTTCTCGAGGACCATTTTGGGAAGTTTTCGTTCAATGATACGTTGAATAGGGTGCGTATACGTCGGTTCGTCCTGATGGGCCAATAATTCCAACATGCGATCAGTATTTTCGGTCAGTTCGGTCAGCGCTGTCCTTCACGTGCACGAAAGAGATCGTCAAGTTCATCATTCAATGCGTTTACAACAGCTTCCGGACGCTCGTAACATTTCTTGAGGAGATCCATAACAGTAGTGTAAGCCTTCGTGTGTAGTGCGTGAGCACCTATGAGAGTTACTGCACTCCCTTTCAAGCAGCTTCTGAGGTACATGAGCTTTTGGAGCTCTGAGATGGGCTGAGAATCAATAGCCGATTTATATCAGTCCCAAAATGCGGGCGAGTCTTGCAGCTTACCATCCAAAGTTTTAAGGTCCAGTTTTGTAAGAAGAATTGTACTAGCGGCCGCGTTCGTTGGAGGGTAATTGGTAAGAGAGAGTACTGATGAGGGCTTTCGAAGCATCTGTTCAGTTCGCTGAATGTTCGCCTAAATTGTAACTGCTTTTTCTAGGATCAGCTCAAGGGTATACAGAAATTCGTCAGTTCGAGACTTGTGAAAGACTTCAAGCTCACGTTCACGGTCGATATCTGGCCTCTGTAAAAGCACGAGCCACTAATCTTCGCGCTCGGACAAGAGAGTGACGGCTTCTTGAAGCTGATGTGATGCATACTGGTGAGTTCTGGAGCTGGTGCTGAACATCTTTTTGAGCAGCTCCAGCTGTGGGTTGCAGGAGGACTGGCAGAGTAGCTAAGATGCTCTGTAGACGAATGTTTGTGGGTTCTGTTGCTTGACGAAATCCTCCGTCCATCATTCACTTCATGCGGTAAGTGAAGATTCGGAGCAGAATTGAAGGTGTAGACCGAATATCGATTCTCGTTCCGACTTTGTGAGAGACTTCTTGCGAAGACCGGAAGACTCCTCTTTTGTTCAAGATCCTGATTTCGAAGAGGACAAAGCCTCCATATAACGAAAGGTGGCAGTGGGTAGTAGAAACGATGAATACGAACACCAGTGACGCGTACAATAGCAAGAAAGAAAGAAGCTAGCGGTTTTGATGGCTGTTTATCTAGTTCTCAAGACGTCGTACGTGTTCCATATCGCTCTTCGGTCGCTAATGCATAGTTGTATGGGTTGGAGCCCTTATCTGGTTTGTCATCGGCAACGGAATTTCGAGCGATTCATCGACCGAGACCAATATTTTAACTCATCGGCGTCGGATCGGCGCCGAAAGTTCGAGCGAATCAGTCAACCAAGATGAATGTTTCGGTCTTACGGCTACAATAATTCAGCGAAGCTTTTCCGCGTTTGAATTGCCGAATAAATTTTATTCTGCGTTGAAATCGTTTAGTGGAGGTTATCCGTGAAGGAGGTGAATATCGACCTATAAAGTGTTCTAAATTTGTCTTCTTTATTTTCGAATTATTCTGAGTTTGGATGTTATCTTTTTTTCAAGGACTAAAGTGTTCCAGGAAATATTAGTTGCATTGCGCTGAATTGAGCAAATATTTTACTCAGTTCACACTTATCACTTATTACAGTTCACTGCTATTCGTGCTCTGAATGTAGTATGACGCTTACTCGACTTCATCTAGAGGCTTGGAAACCTCATTTCGTCTTCACTTAAATTTATGGAATAGGCTGGGTTACGTTTCACTTGGAATGAAGTATTTCGATTTCTCCATCTCTCTCTCCCTCCACCCGTGTCCCGCTGTGTTTGCAATTTCCCAGCAAATATTCGTGAAGTTCGTGAATGGATGAATGCGAGTGCTTGTGACTTCTATATTTCATGGGAAATACTTATCGACTTTCTTATATGAGGTTCTCCTAAAATTCACATGATAGGTGTCTTTTAAGGGAGGAATTTCTAGCTTTTAAGCTGACTTGTTTTCTTTCAGTGTTATTATGTGCTGTGCCGGAAACGACTGGCTATATGTGCAACAAGAAATGCGCCTTTGCTAAGCTCAATGGGATGATCCAAATTTAGCTCTTAATTAACGCTTTATAACGATGCACACAAGCTGGCAACTAATTTGCTCCGTATTATGAGTTTGCGAGCAAATTGGCCATTCGCAAAAAAATATAATCTCCCCTAAAATGGAAGAACGTCCTTCAAGCCATACAACTGCGCCAGTCGTGCAACCCCTCCACCTAATGGCACGCGTTTGTGAATTTTGCGTGTCTTTTTAATAGCATTTACTGCATGTTGTTGCTTTACCCTTCAACAACAAGGTTTTCGTTTAAACTGCTGCATCTCGAGTTGCAAACATAATTCTGAATTTCGAGTGCCCTCTGTAGATTATTCATTAAATGCCTCCATTGTTCACAAGCATCCACAGGTGTATAGGTTGCGCTACGAGGAAAATGCTATAGCTACATCGGCGAGCACTATGAATGTTGTAGAGAAGTATGATGGCTCGATGAATTAATGAACATATTCGGTTCTCTTCTTGCGTTTAATTTTGTCGAGAGTGGACTTTCTTGTCGATTTAATTCACTGCGTTGTCGAAGAAGGGGGAATTCGGAGCGATAGCCAAACGAGGATCGCAAATCAAATCTTGAAAAATTGAAAGCATTTTACTTAGTAGATTTTGCATGGCGTTGAAGAAATTCCATAGAAATATTTGGTGATGGATAAATGAGAAGGCGATATGTAGTAAAACGCATACAAGGATTTGCACTCGCAATCGCATTCCTTCGCACTGCTCAAAAATACTTATCTACCGCCGTTTTTGGTCAACATTTGTGCATCACCTGTTTTGTTCCAAGATTATGGTCGAACTAATTTATGGATTAGTTATTTCGACTGTTAGCGGCTGCAGTTCAGTATGCAGATTATCTTCTGCACTTTCGTGTTCTAAGTAGATTTTGGGTTTTTTAAAGTTGAATTTTCAATGAGGTTTGATGATCGTCTTTGATATATAGGTGCTAATTTCTGTATTTTTAAATCCGCGGTGCCAATTTATCGTTCGACCGTTGGATATCCCGAAATTTCCTGTTAACAACTCTCATTTGGTTAGGTGGTTGTTGACCGCGGACAAGTAGTACGCATTTATGATACGCATTTGTCGTGAGCAAGTCCGTCGCCGTCCGGCTCGACTACGAGGAACCAGCCGACGATCAAACGTGGTTCCAAGAAATGAACTAGCATGAATAAATGAATTACTCAACAGATAGCACCAAAAAGTCGATATTTTCATCACGTTTTGCAATTCCTGCGCCATTTTTCCACCGCTCCCTCTCCCCTCCCACTTCTTCCCCAGACGAATACTTTATCGCTGCAAATAGTTAGTTTGTTAAATTTTTTTGAAAAATTGGGAAGGTTGGGAACGTTATTTTCACAGCGATAAGGAGAGTGGAACCAAATAGTTGAAATCCTCTTCTTTCGTAGAGAAGTTGAGAGAGAGGTGGTCAGGATCAGGTGAAGTCGCTTCTTAAACTAAATAGGGGACAATCACTTGAGAACAGTCCCGCAAAAAATGCAGGGATTTTTTCGTACTTTCTCCAGTTTTTCTTTAAAATAATCCCTTCTATAGCATTTCCATCCTGAAAATAATAACGGAATAAGCTAAGTCTTTGCTCTAATAACTGACCTAGTACACTTTGAACCTGAGAGGAGTGATAGACAAGTTCCAGGCGAAATTAAATGCAAGCTGCGGCTAAGCAACAGCATAATATTTGTCGTTCTAAGCAGAACACATGTAAAGGTACATGCAAAGTATGTAATATATGCATGTGTCAGGTTGAGTAGACTGAAGCACCAGCTTTAACAGTGTACATGATATTAACACGTTTTATGAGGTCATATGATAGTACGCTTAAACGTTCCTTTCATATCTATAAAGTCGAGTTCATAGGTTACGCATGTTTGCAGTGTTTAGCGGAAGGACTGCAAGAAGAATAGCCTTGTACATGGTAGAAGCGCAATAGAAAAGCGTCGTATTAGCACGATTTTATTTACTTACTTATTTTTTGAGTGGTGCGAACGTGGCACTCTGCAAGCGATAAACTTCGTCTACCCGTAGCACAACATTCCTTTCCCTAAGATGCAAATCTCTTTTCCCTGGGGCCAACATCTGCGGAGCAGAGCACCTCTCATTGTCATCACGAGGCTGGACATCCAAGAGCGTGCAGCTTCCTTTCCGAAAAAGGGTTTTGATTCTTCCGGAAAGCGACGGAGAGGCTCTTTCTCCATCTCCCACACTGATTTGCAGTCCAGAAAATTTACTACTCGTAAAGGTGCATTGCACTCCTCATGCGTGCACTTCGCAAATTCTTGCGAAAAGCATGCATTACAGGAGAGTCTTGACGCATTTCTTTGCCATCAATTATTTTCCCATTTGACGAATGATGATCACCTTTGCGGCTAAATTCTCATGCTGTTAATTAACGGCTATCGCATCTTGAAAGCCGTCGTTTAGAGGTCTAATTTCAAATATAACGTTACTTCGAAATTTGTTACTTTCTAGAACTCTCGAAGCAGTAGCCAATATTGTTCGAGCAATCAAACGTGTTCGACAAGTGCGTCTGAATTTTGTGCGCAAACGAAACTGCCTAAATCCATATTCTACATTCTTACCGTTCAACCTACCCAGGGCAGTATCAGGTTGTCCAGGAATTGAAATTTTGCGGTTATCCGATCCAGTCGCGCCAGTTCAAGGGTGGGAGTCGGTCATCGAATAATGAGGCTTATTTTCAGAACTACCTGATACTGATGGTTTGGTATATGGAAAATTTTATAACGGCTGTTGGAGAAGTAGCGAAGAAATTGATCCTGTAAATGCATTGATCTGTAGCACGTGCTGATATGCCATGGAATGATTGTTTCACTTTCCGCTTTCAAGAATCATGCAAGGAAAGTGCTGTCATCCCCATGTTTCCATTAACCACGTGCTTCAAAACATTCAACTTACTGCCCCTTTTGCCACGCCTCTCATACGTGCGTTTGAAATCAGTGCGAATGCAGGAGTCCGTAGAGCAGTTCTTCTTTCTTTTAATAACTTCTGCATGGTCGATAGTGTTAGGTGAGGTGTGCGTGTGCTCCACCTACTTTAGATGGAGGATTATGTAGTAGGATGTAGAGTGTCACTGAGAATGTTAAAAACCTTCTTTTTACATTTTCAACTGTCATGTTATCTTCGATTGAGTGCTTAAGAACGGGGGCTTTACTAGGAATCCATCATGTACGCGAATTTCCCTAAAAGATTTCAGCCATCGAACTTTTCTGAAATGTTTCTGATCGAAGTTGTCAAATATCTTCAAACTCATATTTTAGAAACACTGAAACAGCTCATCCTTGTGAACTTTTAAATCTTATAGAAAAATTGTCTTAATGACCATTTAAGGATCGCATATCCTCTGCAAAGGGTTTCAGAAGTTCATAAACGACTATCGTTTATTTTCTTTCACTGTTTCAGGATGAGCTGTTCCTTGCGATTGCCGATTGGGAGTCAATGTATAACTGTTTCAAAAGCGAAAACGCTCTTCAGATGTCTTGAAAGCTGTAGGTCTCTGTGGCCTCTTACTTGAAAGCTTGAGAATGAATTGTTTTCCCAGATTTGAAACCTGATATACTAACGGTCGTTTAGTCTTTTTAAAGGCTAAGCAAAATAGCTTACATTTATCAAACATCTTTTCTTAGTGGAGCTCAGACTACCCGAAACATTCTGGCAAATTATTGCGCCGGAGAATTTATTTGTTTCAAGATGGCCTATCTTTCCGCGATAGATATCTTTTTCCGCGAGGTTCCTCGATCATTTTATTTGATGGTAATCTCCAAGACATGAACCATGCAAACGTTGATGAATAAACCAACTGTCAGTAATTTTATTATTCGAGGGTATTGGCCGAATTTCGTAGGGGCTGCTCAGGCAAGCCATGAGTGAGGGGCTGCTCAGGCGAACAGAGTGGTAGTGCGTTAAAAGAGACTCATAAAGTGTATACTTGGTGAATGGACCATAGATCACGAGAACACCTGCCTCATGGGCACCATAACAGTGGTTCGATAATTTTTATCCCGATGTCTCACTACCTCCCCTTGATCGTTTGATGTAAGCCATTCGGGTATTTAAAGAAGGCAAAGCTCACTTCATAGTTTCTAGGTAGGACTTTTAAATGAAAAATCTCATGTTTTAATTTAAAATTCGTTGTTCCTCCCTCAGCTGCTATGATCACCTAAATCCATTTTCCCTTTAAGCTGTTAGCGGCGGAGTTGAAATATAATAGAAATTTTGTTGTTCAATATCATATAATTTTATGAGCGATAGGGTTTTTGCGTATCTTCATTGTTGTATAGCACTCGCTTGTTCAAGGCACTATTGTTGATTGCAGTTGCAAAGTGAGGAAAAAACGCAACGGCGATTTAGAATAATGGATGCGTTTTTGAATACCTATTTGTTGAAATGCTAGCCTTCATCCCCTCTAGGCTCTGTGCATCGACGGAAGAATCCATCACCGAAAAGCACGTCAGATCGCCGGAAAAATGCGTTTTTGAAAAGTGATATACAAACGTTTGCTAATGTTTCTTTGTTGCAGAAAAATTCTGCTCGAATTATGATAAAAGACGGCATCACTTTTGTTTCCAACGAATGTTTGTTCTTCCACACAAGCAAGTACCTCTATGTGAATGGCAAAATTTGAATTGAAGGAGAGAGAACATTTTTATAGAAAAAGCCTTCCAGCCGAATAAGAGAATGGGTCGTGAGCTGGTTCCATTTTTCTCGTTTCAGTGCTGTTAACGCGTCATCGTTGCCTTTTGCGTAGTCCATTATCGCATTCGGTTGGCTGTCTTTCGATTTGGAAATTACAGCTATTCGCAATCCCGTTCATTAATTCCATCATCTTCAGTTACTTTTCATTTCATCTTCTAGAATACTAATACTCTCCTATCAGCGGTATCCATCACATGCTCTTGGGGCATAACTTACGGCGCATAGCTTGTTGGAAGCTTGCTCGCAGATATTTATTCCTTGTTTCGACTTGTTACTTCGAAAAGCCAAAGACTAATCTCGAGTCAATGATCTCGTGATACATTTACTTCTCCCTCTGTGATTAGTGTTTCATGTTTCCGGAAACTGTGTTCGTTGATCGTAAAATTCCTCTTTTCCAACTTTTTCATGCACCCATTCGTACTGTTACAACTCAGCTATGCGAATACAAAATGATAAAAAATGCAAACTCAAAACAGCCAAAAGCGAGTGTGGACTTCTTTTTAAGCGGAAAGAGAGGAAAGATGAATGAAGAAGTAAGGAATTTGTGGGAACATCACAAAAATAAAAAAGCCTGTCGAACATAAACCTACCTAGCGGGAAGAAAGGCCGCCTGTAAAATAATTCTGCACATTTTGTTACCGCCACTAATTTCAATTTAGTTCACTTGGTATGGCGTCGGAATGGCACTCCACAAAGACACCTTTCGATCGCAGTCCCTTCACAACGGAAAATTAAAAGATAGCAATCTTTTAAGAACTGAAATTACTGATGTTGAACGATGAGGTAAACTGAGAATATTTCGAAGCAGTCCTGAAAATCGCTACGTACAAAGAAAAACAAGAAGGCACAATGGGAGAGATTCCGGAATCATATTTCAAAATGTTCTATTCATTCAGAAGATAATTTTTATACTGGACGGTTTTCGGTAGTTTCTTTTTTTCGAGCTGAAGAAGTAACCATTTATCACGTTCTTTTCGCAACAACATGAGGTTATTTACGGCAAACGGCTTCCGCAGTATCCATTCCGACAGTTGTCTTCAACAAGTCCAGTTATTATTCTATGAAAACCTCTGGGGTTGACAGCATAAACTTCAGTCAGCGTACACTGATCGGGGCACATGTGAGGCTGTCGGAAGCTCAGTGTAGTAGGAAGTGCGCACGAGCGGAACGCCGCTGATACAAAAACCTTGTGTTAGATATTCATTTCGTAGGCTTCGTCGGTTAGTTGTATGATATGCATACACTGCAGCAAGTCGAGAAGCGCAGTAAGCGTTTACGCAACAAGGCTTGCCAAGGTTGCGCAAGAAGGAGCGCAATAAACTTGAAATTACTACCAAGCTTGCGGCAAAATTTTAAGGCGAGGTGTCATACGTAAAAGACTATGAGCTTTTCGTAAATTAGTAAGAAATTATATGACAGTCGGGAATGTTGCCATGTGTAGGAGTCATTGGGCGACTGATGTAACGCACGCATTTCCTATGTGTTGCGAGTGACGTAGATGGCTCCTGCTGGATGAGTTACCAAAGAAGGCAACTTCTGGGACTGTAGAAATACATCTTAGAGTATCTGACTGAGAAAGATTAGAGACGTTTTCTTCGGAAATCCGTGCTTCATGAAAAAATGCAGAAATTCTACGAAACCAATGAAGTAGTAAAAATTCCTTCTTTTACTAAAGATTACGCTGACTTCTTTCACAAATTTAGTTCCGCCCACAAAACCAAACACCTTCTATCGGGCCGTCGTATCAGGACGACCCTTCCGTTTTCATTTGGCAATCCTCGATGCGTTAGCGAGAAGGGTTAAGTAGTTTCCTAATTGTTGGTTGACGTCTTTCTGCGCTGCCCTCGATCAGCGAAGGGAACGTCGTAAGGCTATGATGTATGTATGCCCCATATGCCGACTTCCTATCTCTCCAGGTAACTTCCTGAATTTGGGATCTACTTCCTAGCCGCACGACGTCTTCTCCAAATGCTCAGTTGGACGAGCGAAACGCCTTAAAGGCCGAATTGGCCGTCTACAGGCACCTAGCCTACACCAAAGCGTATTCTGCTGCCGAACGCGACGCAGGAGGGGTTCTCGCCAAGCGCTGCGCACCAGCCTCCGCCAACCAGTCGCCGCTCCTTAATTTCACGTCGCAGCAGCCGCCATCTCGCATTACGTGTCTCCGCATGCTCGTTCAACAGTCATTGAATGCTGCAAAGGCTCATCTCGCTTCAAACAAGTCACGACTTCTTACACTATGCAAATGAAAAGTTCTGAACTTTTAGCTGCGCTTCTTTTCACTTCACGACCAACCTGATCCTCCTCCCCCACCCACTCCGATCTCTCCTCTTTTCCTTGCTCAACTATGGCCTTAATGAACATCCACCTTTCAGAGTGGAAATTGGTAACTGTGACTAGATCAACAATAGTCCAACTGCGAACTGAGCCGCAAGTGTTCCAGACCAGCCGGCTATAAAGAGGCAAATGCAATGGGCAAGTTAGCCATAACGAATGGATGACCCGGAGATGTGCGGCCAATGTGTTACTCAGCAGACGAATACTCTGCTGAGTAATGCTAAGCCCGGATCGATGAAAGCGTAGTATGGGAAAATTTTGCACGACCACTTCGTGAAGCCGACGGCATTCGAAAAGAGTTCGGAGCAGGTTATAGAGAAAAGGACCGACGGGCGTACATAGCGAAACAAGTGAAGGGCGAGAGGCAACGAGAGAGCAGTTGGCGTCCCTGTTGGGAAATCGATTGAGCGAGTGCCGTGCTAGTGCAGCGAGCGCTCCCGCTTCTCGAATCTCGTTGGCTACGCTCTTTTCTTGGCTAAATCCCCCTCCCCATAGCGTGGCTGCAATGTTGGTTGCAACTCACCAAAGACATCTCCCTCCTTCCCACCACCCCATCTTTCCAGCCAGTCGTTGCATCCTCCAAGCTACATTTATTCATCCACCAGCAATACAGCGGCATCACTATCCCCATTTGAAATTCTTCGTTATCCTTCCGCACCTCAAAAGCGATTCTTAAGGAAGAAAGCTTCTAACCGTTGGTTCAAATATGACCCACTTGACGAAATGCTGGCTTGCGAAAGCGTTAAATTAGTGCACAGGAAGACGGAGACGGGGAGGGAGGGGTGCGCAGCAAAAGTTAAGGGAGAACGGGAGAGGGGGAAGTAGTCGAGAAGTTTGGCCTTCTCGAGGCACTGGTTGATGCAGGCGAAAACTCTGTTGGTTGAGGTCATTGGCTGAAACCACAGTCCCTGACTTCAATTGAGGCACGCACCAACTGACGTGCAGCACGCTGTCTATAGCATACCAAAAAACACTTATCACGCTGCCGCATCCAACGAAGAGCGTGGTGTGCATTTCGCAGTTGATGTTGCGCGCTCGTTGTGTTTCTTCACGGAAGAGTGTGCCCATTATTTCAGCCTCTTCCAGTATGTGTGTGTGTGGTGTGTGTGTGTGTGTATGTGTGTGTGTGTGTATCGATGTGTGTGTGCGCGCGTGCATTCGTGTATGTACGTGAGTGTGAGTCTGTGTCTCTGTGTGTGTCTTTAAGTAAAGCATTTCTTCGTTGCATGTTGTTTCGGTCCTTGTTTGTTTTTTGTTTTTTTACTTTTTATTTCCTTAAGGAAAGCTACTTGGACTTGCCATTTTCGTAGAATGTGAATCCTGGAATCGCCACTCCTGAACTGCTGTCGATTGAATCGCTCCCGTTTCACTTAGGGAGTAAGGGAGAGTTCACGTTACGCACATCGCCCTCGCGTACAGTTGGACTCTGTGAATTTAGCAGGAAGCGGTATCAACAGTTTCGGTTCACTGAAGAATAACTCGGATTATTTCTGTGCAGTTTCATATTCTGCAACGAGGTGGAGATGATTAGCGTAAGCTGCCATAGTGGTTGGGCTTGAGGAGGCCGTTTTTTGATAATGTCAAATGACCTTTTTAAAACAATTAAAGGAAGAGACGATGGAAACAAACTTTAGTCGCATTTCTGCGAATTAGCTGACGCGAGCGTCGACAAAACTTTCAGCAGCTGAAATACTGACCTGCATGTGCGGCTGCAGCTAGTGGCATCTCATCTGGTAATGCAGTCTACGCAGCATTCATCCTTTCGCTTTTCCTGTAATAGTCCTTTTTTTGCATCAAACAATGGTGAGGGTTGGAGGAATAGAGGAGGGGGAGGAATACATGAAAACTTGTCAGCAAACGCTCGAAATCCGTAAACCATTAGTGAAGTGCGCTCTAGGAGATGGATTTGCATAGCCCAAGAATGGCTTATGTGAACGTGATACGCTGTTTCGTTAGTTAACGAGTTAAGCACTTGGAGCTGCTCCGTTGTTGCGCTGGAAATGATATATATTTTTTTCGTAGTATCGTTTCTAAGTCGGCGAGTCTGTTTTTGTATTATGCAGTTCGAACTGCACCTTCCTCTTTTTCCTACTGTTTCACTATCCCACTAATTACCTTTCGGAGCGGTTATGTGCCCATTAACGTTTCCTTATATACCAACGACCACCGTTTCATCCTGATATTGTGTTCAGGTGCTCAAATGGTTGGCCTTATAAGTATAGTTGTAACTATGCGGTGGAATTTATTAACAGTAAAACTTCTTTACTGATTCATTTGAATGGTTCCGAAGTATTTCTTCGTATGGATTTTTGAGCATTTGTTTTCTATATTATTTTTCACTATTCTAAACGCTAATTCTGACTGAAAATATGCCACCACTTTGCTTGCTCTTGAGAGGGTTCCAGCAACCCTTTCCACCTTATTTATGAACTTAGTCAAAGAATGCATCGGTCCGCCTCTTATCTTCAGCTACGTCATCTTAAGGTACTGGATATTTTTACGAGATCATTTTCTTTGTTAATCTGTTCTGGAAGTCACATGGCTCTGTCATATTTATAAACTTCCCTTTTATCATATATATACGTCTTTACTTGTCTGCTCGTCTGAACTGTTTCACAGATGAGTTTATATGAGTGAAAGTCCTGAGTTCATTGTAGAAGCAATGGACAAAATGGAAAAGATAGGTTCTTCACTGAAAAATAAGTTACGTCGCACTTCTCTATCCGTTTCGTTCACCGATTAAATTGGCAGTGAAGTTCCTTTGGATGATCGCTTTTTATTGTTGCGATGCATGCATTTATCAAACGGATAATCAATCAATCATACGTTAGTTCGCGTTCCGATGAGCGATCACTTCGTGAATGAAATATGTACTCAGACGAACGTTGCGTCTCTTTCACTTTGTTGGTTTTATTGGAGTTGTCACCCACGTCCGGAGAAATCTCGGACGAGTGAACATCTCTATACATCATATTAGTCTTTTTCGATCAAAGATGCACAATATGTAGGACACTGAATAAATTTAGGTCTTCGGATGGAGAGAGAAAGGATCGGATGGATAGTATGAGGATAATATGCTTCCTAAACAAACAACAGTTACTTCTGAAGCTTGACTGTTGCATCAAATAAGTAAGATAAATAGAACCTAAGGCTTATCCACTCTCCTTTGAAGCTCTACATTAAATTACTACTCACTTGAATTTTGTCTGTCGTGCAAAATATGTCCCGCCATCAATTCCTCAGCTCTCTTCTTTAATGTTGAGCTCTTTACTGTGTACTTAATAAATAAATATTGAAGTGTTCGTTGTCTAAAACATCTATATTTTTGTGATGTTCAGTTTGAGCTCATTATAACTTCCTCGCTCACATGAACGCAACAAAATACCATCAAACAGTCATCTAATATTTCGCATGAGATGTTATTTTAACGAGCACTTCCGCTGTCTTGTAAGACAGTTATATATTGATGCTGATGCTGATTTTTCTTACTTTAATTAATGATAGTTATGCTTTGCAAATGTGCATGCACATATAAACGATAATCAAGATTTGTCACATTATCAGGAAATCTTTTTTTTCAAAGATCCTTGACTTTATGTGTGTGATGTTCCTTCTAAAGCATTCTCATCCACTTCCTTGTTTAGTAATCATATGGAAGTGAGCCCAAAAATTTGCCACAGAAGGTTTTCAGATCTTTCTTGTAAAGAAACAACTTCCCGTTTCGTTGCATTCCTCATCTGAAACTTACTTCCGATGTTGGAGATGGCTATCTGGCTGTAGGGGATTTGTTTCGCGATCAAATTTCACTCATATTTATTAGCTTTTATTGATGGAATAAGAGCGCTTGTTAAGGTGAACGCTTGTTTCTGAAAATAAAAAATAAAGAATTGGACTCAGCCGCACAAAAACGCCGAATAGAAATTCATTGTATAACTATAATTGTAGAATTCTCTCATTGATAATTATGTTTAGAATTAATTTATTACAGAAATACCTTCAGCAAAGTAAACTTTAGCACAAGCTGTACTTAGAATCTTAATAGCTGTAAGGGTCATCTCCACTTAATAGCTGTAAGGGTCACCCCATCTAGTCGTCCAGATCGCTTTGAGGATCTGCATCTTCTGTCGAGATGCGGTCGAGTAAACTGCGAGTCACCTCAGGTATAAAGGTGAACAGTTTGTCGAAGTTATATACTAAGGTGACAGACGAGTAGCGGTTCGTTTACAGTGACGGCTTCGATCGCCGGTACGATCCCGTAGTCACACCCGGCGAACTCCACACTGCAGCCAGTCTCAAGCGCTCCCACAGACCCAAGAAGGCCATCCGACCTTGCGAACAGTCTGGCGACTGGAATGAATACGTGAACACATCAACCTTTTTCATAAGCACCCGGCTGTGTCTCAGGCTGGTCTCACGGCAGAAGCTGGACGGTCATTTGACCTGCCTCTGCGCTCCTGACATTTGACTTAAGTTACGTGACACCCCATTCCCACTTATTCTATAGGGGGCTGATCTATCTCACGTAGTGCACAGTTTCGGCGCAAACGAACGATTCAAATCGTTGTAACGTTTACGATTCCCAATTTTCGGGGCGAAGTTTTGTTCACAGAAATTTTTAAAGATGAAAGCACTCATTTTTAATTCTCTCTCATTTTCCATCTGCATTTGTTGTCAAAAATTGTTGACTGGAGGGAGGAAGTTTACACTTTTTTATGTTTTTCAAGAGTTGTTTTGCGAACCGACCAAAGTAATTATTTCCTTCTTCCAGTGTTTCGCTCTTTCAGTCAGCTGCAATATGTGCTGAGGTAACACTTTAGGGGGTTGCGATACTGAATTATCGTTGCTCAGCGTTCGATCTCTTCTGAAATGCCAACTTGTTTTCTTTTCAGATGATTCAAACCTTTATCCCCTCTTAATTCCACATCTTTTCATTCAGGTTTCTATCCTCAAACATTAAACTGATGCAGTTGTCGCTTCGACGAATCTGGCGTTCGCTCATGACGACGGTAGAAGCGAGTAACTTGGCAATCTTTCCACAAGTAGCATTCATTGTTCAACAGATGTTTGTGTGCGTGTTTAATCACCAGCATAGTATTTGTCACTCGCAGCCGTAGGACTGTCGGCCCGTTGTTGACAAGCGTTTTATAAAAATAACATAGACTTCTACGCGTGTATACCAACTGCAATATTTTGCTTCCGAGATTTTGACGATTGTGTTGACCATTGACCGTTGATTTTCGCAACGCAAACAAGCAAGTTGAATGTTTGCTTGCTATTTCATGCAGTTACAAAAGCGAATAAATAGTGGATGAGGAAGTAACAGTAGCGAACAGTCAACAACTTACAACGAGCTGTGATACAGTCCCAAAAGGTGTCGTTCAGTTAAGCGGTATGCGTCTAAAAGTAAGATCGAACGTAACTTTCAAGACGTTGTTCTTTTTTTGCAACCCCTAAGATGCAAACTGGAAAGGTCGTTTAGTTTCTTCTCATCTGTACTTTGATGAACTGAGTAAGTGGGGCATTGTGCTAAATGATGATCAGCGGTGCAACTAGAAGTACAGCGCTCTGAAAAGCAGCGAATTTCTATGGCTTTGCAGCAATTTTAATTTGTCGCAAAAATTTGTCAAAATCTGCTAAGAAACTACGGAAATTTCCGCTTCCTGATTTACCTTTGTATGTTTCCGTCAGTTTGTATTTGCGAGATGTATTGCAAGAGATCCGCATAGGCACACGTTCGTATGTGTGCATGTATGTGTCGGTCTGTTCGCTAACTTCAGCTCGAAACTAATGGGACGAAATTGATATAAAGTGCACCACTTGATAGGATCCTTAACAGCTGTCTGTCAGCTCTGAATAGCTTTCTTCCCATTCAAACGTATCAAAAAAGTGACGTGCATTTTGCGCTATTCGGATTGCCAAAAGAAGATTCTTTGTATCAGCCCGTATAAGCCGTTGAATCTGCTGAAATAGGAATGCCTCATTCCGCATACCTCGTTACTTGTTGATGGTTCATGAGTTGTTTAATGAGATTAGCGGAATGCATAGACACATACCGTTGTAGTTCCCTCGACATAATTCTTCACTTATTGCATATCTCTGGTGGTTTCGGATTAACCATCCAGTAGGTTTTGTAATTATGTGTATATATAATTTCTTTCAAGAACTGAAAGCTCCTCGCTATCGGAACATATCGAATGTCACTATAGTGGTACCAAGTTGTGCAATATATTTGCACTGAGATATGTAGTGAATCGTATTTCAGCTATTTGGCAGGTATGGTATCTGAGTGGATGCTCAAACAGTCAAAAACCTTTTCGCTCAGATAGGTAACAAACTGTCAATATTGCACCAATTAGTTGTTATGTACACTTCACCTTTTGTCGCTTTCCAGGCTATCTTCGCACTAACGTTTGCAATATGATTTTCAGTTTGATTTAGGACGACTTAGTTTCTTCTCTGTTTGATAGATTTCAGCAGTTTTGTTATCAAAAGGATTTGCGGAAAACTGTAGACCTAATCCAAATTTATGTTCGGGCGTAATAATAAAAATGAAGCGGGGGGGAAGTCTTATGAAAGGAATTCGATACGATGTATATTTTTGCAGCCTTCCTCATTAGTGCAGCCACTACTGTAAACTGACAGCACATAATAGCATGTGTGCAATAATGCATTTACATTCTAAGCGAATCGCCTACTCTTACAAATCCCCATAAAACGCTGGTTTTTGCGACCGGGCCATTTGCAAAGTGGCACCGAATCAATGCCTAATGATGTCGAGCCAGTCATGAAATGCATACAAAGTTTCAGGCTCATTGAAGCGTTTATAACTTCTTCAGAGAGGCTGTGAATTGCCTTTTGACTAGTATAACTGCCAAAATATTGGAATCTGCTTTGGCTCGTTTATTAGTAAGTACTATTTTGTTTACGTATATATGGAACGTACATGCACGTATACAACCATGACCCTACTAAAATTCAATCTGCAAATGCAATTTTGCAAATCCGTGTTGAAAGTGGGCATTGATTTCAGTTAATTTTAGTGTGATTGGTCACTGTGTCAGTATGAGTGGGTTCGAAGAGATATTAGTGGTACTGATCATGAGTATGAATGTGTGTGAACGTTTATATATATATATATATATATATATATATATATATATATATATATATATATATATTTAATAGCTGCAGTTTGTCGATCGTAAAGTGTAATTTCCTCGTTCGTCGTGTATTATTTGCACTTGTTGGTGCACATGAACTCGATTCTCGTTTTCCCTGTTGCCATTCGCTGCCGCTTCGTCATGCGATAACGGGGCAAAGTAATTCGAACGTTAAATTTAGCTCAATTCTGATAGTGCTCCATTTATAATTTTCTTTATTTATTTGAGTTGCCTCGTTGTTAACTCTCACTCATTTCCTCCTGATTACGCCATTTGTCATCATTTAGCAAACATCCCTTATTGTGGCATAAAACACAAGGAGGTCGATGGTGGAGAGAAATTTAATAGATCATGACATCATATGTATTCGTATATGAAATGAATGGAACCTCCCATAGGTGCATTTTTCTCATATCCGTTCATATTTTTCTGCTAGTCGGTAAATTTATGAAACAGAAAGTAAATAATGCACAAAATTTCCAGCCTAAGGCAAACAGTATGCCGCTTTGGTGTAGTACATCGAAATTTCAATATACAACGAATACTCTTACTGCCAAAGAAATGAAACCACCCATGGTTTATGATCGTTGGAACTTTTGGTACAACTAGAAGTAGCTGAAAGCGAGAACGAGGAGATTCTGGCGCTCGCCCGCCTTATAGCTGTGTCGCTTTGAAGCATCCTCTTTTAGGACCGCAATGTGGGCATCTTTGAAACACAACAACAATTCACCAAACATCTTTGAAGGGCGACTTTTTCAACTCATTTGTAAACAAGGATCTTTAGCAAAGCCTTCACCGAATGCTTTAATTATGTAGGAAGTTTCATTTGCAGATTATTTCCTACTCTGTCTATAGAAGTTTCCTCAAAGTTTTTCATTTTGTAAATCTTCTGTGACGCAGATTTTTAGGGCTTTGAATAAAAGTGAAGTCATGAAAACTTATGACTTTGTGAATTATGCAGCAAATTGTTCATTTGATGCTTTTTCTCATCCTACGTCAAGAACAGCTGGTTTTTTATCTTGGATTCTAAACAGTTTTCTTGCCATAGTTTACAAATACCTGTATAATTCACGATTTCAGCAGACCACTCCGAGGAAGAAGGAAAATCCGCTTAGAGCCCTCCAACCAGCTTCAAAACGCATCTTTTGTTTCTACCACCCTCCCTTACACTAGTACTGCAGGGAGACAGGTGGGCTTTCAACAGAATGAACAAGCGGCATTTAATATTCGATTATAACCTTTTTTTTCAACTTATTCTGGACACGTTTCACCAAATCCCCCAAATTCTGCGCTCCCATTCATGCGAAGCTTTGATTCTGTTATCTTCAGTGCGCTGCCCGTTTTGAAGCATTTCTACGAAGGCACAATGCAGCAAATGATAAGGAAGCGCAGCGTTTAGCGAGCGCAGGCGAACGACGTGAGCGAGGGCATTTCTGTCGCTGTAGGCGCATCAGCGAGCATAGCATCCATCAGTCTGGATCTGTACCAATCTCGCTGTCTATCCATCATTGGGGATCGTGATATGAAGTAAGAAACTGCTGAACGAATTTGATGAACGGTTACTCTTCTGAAATTAACCTAACACTGGTTGATAGTAAATTAGAGTTGTACTTCAATCTCGTTGGTGTTTGAAACTCGACCACCCACTGTGCGCAAATGATATGTTTTCCCAGTTTCGAGTGATTAAACTACTCGAATTTTATTTTCAATTTTATTTTACTGGGTTACTTAATACTGATTTATGTTCACAACTGAGCTTCACTAAGTCCGCTGAACTTGTTGAATGATCTTTGTTAAAGGCTTCTTTTTGTAAGTACCATTGCTGAAGTGCTCTAAGGTCTTATAGTTGTTGTTTGCTTATGTTCATAAAAATTCGTTCTCTTTTGCCAGCTCTGTTTTATCGTAAATTTAATTGCAACGTACATTGTAGCAGAGTCACATCCGGCCTATTCACTTGTCGTGTATCTGCATCTGTGGCAGTTTTAATTCGCCGACCACAAATGCTGCGCAGTGATATTTGGAAGTATAGGTACATCTCAGGGACTTTACACTAAGACCCTATACTGTTCGCTGATCAGTTTTGCTGTACAGTTGATTTGGGTCTTTTTCTTATAATTTTTGGTTTTTTAGAAGCCGCTACTAAGTGTTTCGTCCTTGTTTCATATATTTATTCAGCCGTTTGACGTCGTCATCTGAAATGGAAAAGTGTTCGCACCAACCGCTTAGTTACGCTTTTCCGTTTATTTTTCTTGATACTTGCAAGGTGCTAAATTTTCCGCCAAAAACGAACCTTTGGAAGAAGCCAAAACGAGTTAATTTGGAGGAGGAGTTGTTTATGCAGTTGGCTGGTTGCGAGAGAAGGTATTGCGGCGATGTATAAAAAGAAGGAATTAGATGAAAGATAGTGCTTGAATGTGCCTCGGTTTTGCGACGCCTCGAGGAACGCCACCACTCAATGAATGCATAATTGTTTTATGCGCACTTCTGCGTGCTTATTCTCCTCAACAAGTTCGACTCCTTGCCTTTTTTCCTACTTATTACTTCCATCTATCCTCCTTCGCGCATCCGCACCCATCGTTCGTTTTTCTGCGCTCGCATCGTTTATAAAGTGCTCATCCTTACGTATATTGCATCTTTATGCATGCCTACTTCGTCCATCTCACCTCACTTCTACCTCCTTCAGTCGCTTCAGATTCTGCCTATGAAGCAGTGAGCAGTGAACGTAGATGTATACCGAGAGAAGTCGATTTTTCGTTCTAAATTGGGAGAGATGACATTTCGTCAAACAAACCGCCTACACGTAAGCATTGCAATGAATTTGAAATGGAACGATTCCGGTGATGTTTGTAATGAGTTATACTTTTATTATCGACTGCAAAACATACGAATTCCTATTCTTTGCATTGTGTTTGCAGGCATAACCTCAAATGTGTTTGGTGGCTGTGCATATCTCATTGTGCAAATATTGTTCAACCTGCCATGAGCAAACTGTGCGGAAACGGTTTGCTCGGTTCATAACGATCTTGCTTTGAATTTTGTTGCTTTCTGCGTGGAAATAATTCGTTTTCGAAAGCGGTGTTTGGAGAGCGGAAGCAACGTTTTCCGACGTCCCATTACATTGGCCTTTCAAAAAACGCGTCATGATTTCTTGACAGAATTCGGCACTCGTTTCTCCTTTATAGGTCTGTCTCTAAAGGTAAATAAGCTGCTATGTAATAAATTTGAGTCGCAGAACTGTGCTCTTATGCTCGTTTTTTCTGAATTTGATCGGTTTCTGTTCTTCAGTGTTTATGCCCTAACGCTATTCACGTCGGTTTCTTCAGGATGCATCACAGTGGATCCTTTCTTTTCCCACTCATTCATCTCCATTTTTAACAGGTTTTATTTCCTATTGATACATTGACCTATTTTATTGGTCTAGTTTAAGTGATGGCTTTTCTCTGAATAAAAGCAAATCCTTAACGCATTATGGCTTATTCACGAATACAGTTGCGCGACAACTGCACTCGAGAAGGTACAGAAGTTCCAAATATTATTTAAAGTAAATTAATATCAGTTACTGTCCTGAATGTAAATGTGTGGACTTAACTGGTCGCCCTTCACATTTCTCAGCAGTACAGTTATCGCTGTATGCTCATTCACTTAATCACACATATGCTCATTGTTTTTCTGTGTTAACGTTATAGTAAACCTCACCATTGTACTTTATTATTGCTTACTTCGCTACGGAATTGTATTCCATTTACTTTTTCATTTGTTCAGATTTTTTCCTTCCTTTTACCCACTCGCTTTTTTCGTAATACTGCTGATAAACGAGGAGGTTAGATTCTCAAATGGTTTCGTTTCGCTTCTCTTTCCCGTTTTCATTTATAATTGTTTGAAGGATTAATTTCAATAGAAAAGATGTTCAACGTAGCATCGTTTGATTTCTCTTCAGATTTCTGTCCAAAAAAGGCCTCACAATGGAGTCAGAACTCCAAAATGTTCTGATGATGTAGGTTCTGATTCAGCGTCACTATGGGATTTTGCACATCGATGATATTGGCCGACGTTGGTGTCGTAATGAAATTTTCGAGGTAATATATAAGCGTGTCGCTAGCTCGGCTTGCGTAGCCGGATTCCATTCGCTTGTCCCACTAAGGCTGCAACGATTATCGGCGAACGTTGCTTGCATACGTGCATTTAGGCGCATAATCGTTGTGCCATTCATTTGTCAAATTCAACAGCCTCTCATTGAGCAATTTTTGAGTTATTTCACATTTTGATGATTGGAAACGTTAATTGTCCGCCTGATTGCTTTAGCACAAAGCTACGTTGTTCAGTAGTCGGTTGAACCCATCCTAATCGTCGCGTTATTAACTTGTGTTTTCTGATCAGAGTACTCTCAACGCTTTAAGTAACAGAATGCTGTTCACTCACTGAGATATCATGTTCATTCAGACACTTCAACCGCCAAACTGCCAATAGGTAATCGATCTGAACAGCATAACATATTGGACAACTAATTGGGGAAAAAGGGTAGAAGAGGATTTCTTTCTGAGCGATTAAGTGACGAGTGTAATTTATATGGAAAAGAACGCACGAGGATAGAAAAATAATTGGAAACGTTTTAGTTGTCATTGAGTAGGTTTGCTTGAATTGCTTCACCGACTGCATGCATATTATTCTCTTAGCACGTTTATAGGTGAGCAGTTTCGTTTATTGCTTCAACTTGGAAATAATTTCTATGAAATCCTTGCAGAGCTTTATGAGATTTTTCGCTTATTTTACTAGCATTCCGGTTGTCGGTGCGCCGCTTAGTTCTTATTCAGATAAGTTTGACATGCTTATTCGAGAGTGAGAAACTGATGGATGTTGCATATTTAGTTATGTGCGTTAGTTTGGAACGTTTAAAAAAGCTTTCATTCTTTATGTTAGTCATTATTGGTCATTTATAATTGTGCTATGGATTTTTCGATATTTTTGTACCCTTTTTGTTGTCTCGCATGAAAGACCCATGCTTGACAAAATTCATATTTTTACTCGTGTACTCCTTTCTTTTCAGATTTACAGCGCTATCATTAATTTTATTGGCTATGTTATGTTATAGGGATTATCCGTTCTCTTTTTATAAGAAAACGTGATCAGAACTAAGTGTTGGAATTTCCTTGTCAGATATCCATATGGTGTCGAAGTTTCGCTCGTTGAAATCGTAATGTTGCAATATTGGTGAGTGCTATGTAAACGTTTCAAGATGGCGTTCAATCATTTCAAAGTGCGAGCAACTAGTGGAATAAAAAAGGCTTTTTTACTCTCAAGGTGACTGTTTTTAAATCTACTTTTTTAATAAATATCGATGCTTTCATTAACGAATCTGACTAGTTAGTCATCGAAGTTCCAGTTTTATAGGAGGGTTTCGCCCATATTTGAAAAGAGTATGTAAAGTGTAATGTTGATTGTATAATTATTTGCCTATTTGTTCACAGTTACGCAGTGCCATGAATAACCAACCGTGTACGGGAAATTAGCGGTCGACGAACGAAACGCATAAGAAGCGAACATTTGGAGCTTATGACGAATAAAATGCAGAAGATATTTTTAAGTATTGGAATGCACTTTTTCATTTTCATGCTGCACAGTTGAGACGATGATTTCTTCTAATGGATCGCATCTCATTGGCAGAGAGTATCAAGACAATTAGTAATGACTGAAAGCATCAATAAATGATTCTAAGGTGAATGATTGGATCAGTTTCGTAAGCGAACTGAAGATCTTTTTTTTGCTTTCTCTTTTTCCCTCGAGAGAATTCCTCCGCTAACGTCATCACTCAACTCTCTTTCATGACTGATTCCATCGTGAAATGAAAACTTCTTCGTCGCACTTATAAAGTGAGTATTTTTTCCAAAATTCTGAGTGAAACTTTACACTTTCCAATTTCTACGAATGAATTTTATCCTCTTTCATATTCGAGCCACTTCAGTCTTAGGCTTCAGTCTTTTCTAGCCTAGCGTTTGTTCCCGCAGGCCTTGTGTTTAATGTCTCAATTCACAGTATATCGGAACTGTGGCCGGCTTGTTTTTTGCATGCAGTCAGACATGAATAACGGAACGCTCAGACATGTTAGCAGTGTATGCAGCTCACTTAACACTTGTGCGCAGTCGCGAGGCCTGAGCCCATTTACATTTTCAGGCAGTAGCACTATGTCATGGTGTTGTAAGTCCAGTAAGGGAGGCTTATTGATTTGATCCTGAGGTGTCTTGCTTGCAGTTACTTGGAGGGAGGGAGGGGGGGGGGGGCTACATCAAGAGGCTACTTTTGTGAGCAGATGTTCTCGATTGACTACGTCCTGGTATGTGCCTGTTAATTGACATTGCGTACTCATTCCTGCATGCGACTTTCTTTTTCTTCGTTGCAAGCAGTGTTGCTGGCTGTGTGCTTCTTTTGAAGGATGACTACAAAGCACCAGTTCAAATCATAACATTTCCTTTACCGCCACGGCGAAATGAAGCCTCGTCGACAGCATTGCTGTTTGATTGTTGTGCGGCAGTCTGAAGACTTTTCTAGCAAAATTTGTGAGTGCTGGAATTCTAAATTAACGATCAGCTGAACAACTGGAAACGGCAGCATGCTTTATTTATGACACCTGACGAGGTTCGCATCTTCGATATTCGGCTGCACGACTTTTTGTATTTTATTTGTTTTCTCCAAATGCTTTAAGGAAATAATCTTTTTTTAAAATCTCGTTTCCACGTTTGGCGCTGATTACATTCTTTGTTTCCCTGCTGTTTTTTGATGCATGTGATATTTTTCAAACGTTTACATCATTGCAAGCTTTCATGTAATATGGGATGCCCATTTGTTGCTAACAGTACTAGCATATTGTGATTATTTTTATGGTAGTTGACTGCTGTTCGTTCATCAGTGTAACTAATACCTACCTGGAGAATGCAGATTAGGGTCTATCTGCGAGTGGTTTCATTTGCCGCCAAGTAACGATTATAGTCTATTTTTAATTTGAGCAGTATTCTAATGTATTTCTTTTTCTCCTGTTGCATTGGAAACGAGGATTCCGACTGATGAAGTTGAATATTTATTGATGGTACATTTGCTGATGGCGTTTTGTTTCCGAATGAGTAGATAATTGGGCAGAACAATGCATTAACTGGATTAACGAGTTATTCCCGATAAATTTCGATTAATTTTGTCATTATGGAACTTTGTTAAGTACCGGTCGCTTCACAAAACCAATGCATCGGGAGGTCAAAAGGGAGGGGAAGGGAAGGGGATTGCATTTGTTGTTTACTTTATTTGCCACACGCTCAACTGCCTGCGTCATTCACTCAATCGCTTTCATTTATCCGTCCATGTCTGACATACACTCTCACAGAGGTTCTAGTGTATACTTTCGAGTGTGTCACCTCAACGGGCGATTATTCAACATGCAGTCTTTTGAGAAATCGTTTAATCTTTACCGCTCTCACAACTCCATCTGTTTGCCAACCACTTTACCTCATCAATGAATCCCTCTCGAACCTTTCATTAATTTCATGCTTTGCGTTTATTCTTAAGGTGATTGTCCAATATGTTGCTTACATGCGTTGAAGAATTTGTTGGTTTGCTTTTTTAAATCTGATGAAAGACCTCCCACACCATGGTTTAGCCAGGTGGATATTATGAACCCCTATACTTTTGATTTATGATCATCAAAAATCAAGCGAAAGGTATTTGTCAGCTTTGGGTAGTTCGTTTGCTTATTGAGCACTCTGTTGTTGCATTGTCTATTTGTTAGGGCAGACATGTTTGCTAGCATAGATTCTATTCACTCTGAATGAATATAAGAAAGTAGTCAGTATGCAAATTAAAGAACCTGCTGTATAATGTAGGTCACATAGTAGAGGCGAATTAAAAGCTCAGGGACATTGCGTTCAAAATTGTGATCATTACTGCAGTGTTGCTGATAACTCAGTTTATTCAAGTATAACTTTTCTATTCAAGTATAACTTCCCACTTGAATGTATGTCTTCCTTCAGTCAAGCAATTTGGGAAAAAGAAATTTGCAGGCTTGCTTTGATCGGTCGACTGATTGTTTCTTCTGCGAAAGAGATCCGAATATCGGATCGAAAATTTCGCATAATTAGTCGTTTTGGGCATTATATTTCAGTTGAATGTAGTAGTTAAAAGTCGCTCTCTGCATGTATGCCGAGTCCGGAAAGAGTTTAAAGCGACTCAAAACGTCACCACTATCAGACGAAATATTCACGTGAGTGGAAATTGCAGGCTGTATTGTCAGGCCTAGCCCAGTTAATTATATCTCTTAGAGGTAAGTAAATCTCATTGTTGCGCAAGTTCTAAAGGTTCAAATGCGCCTCATAAACACTACATATATCGAATTGGGCACTCAAGATTGGGCACATCAGCTACATCAACGGTGCTGTCTGTTGGATGAATTACGATGTGAAATTACATTAAGGTTATTATGTAGGTTTTTAAAAGTGACTTATCGAAACTTATTCACTACCGCACGTTATCTGTTTTCGGCAATATTTTTTTCCGCCATTTTCCATGAAACCGCCTTCGCAAACATCTGCTTGCATCAAGAAACGTTGAGAATCGTTTAGTTATTTATGTCATCTTTTCTTTCACACTCACATTTTCAGCTTTTATATATTGGTTGTTACGTTGCAGCCTTCCAAGGCCTTCGGCCCGCTCCTTCTATATATTGCAGCAAACTTAAAAATTTCATTCTCAGTTAAACGACCACTTTAAGAGTTTAGAAAACTTACATACATTCATATATGTACAATTTCGCGAGCAAATATACATGTATATGTAATTTAATGTGAACTTGTACGTTTACTATGTATATCGCGGTTATTGTCTTCCCAGAGAATTCATACAGTCCGGTCAAGGGGATGGATTCCTCTGAAGCTCCTATAATGTTGGCGTAATATAGGGGAACGGTGAGAGAAGGAGAACGAAAATCGCTGATCACGTTGGCTGCAGCGCAAGTATGTTTGCATCGATGCGCTAAACGGTAGCCTTTAGTTACAAACAGCAAAATTTGCGTCATAAAAATTCCCTTAAGTACCTGAGAAAAAAAAAACAACTTGGCTAATCCACAAGTATGAAACAATAGTCTCTTGTGTATTGGTGGTCTCATATTCGGATGTCGTCATGCGCAATGAACAGATCCTATCGCATCATGTCCAAGTGCACAAGTGCAGACCACTAATAAAGATTTTGCACCTGAATGGAATAGGGTAAAAAGCTTCTAAGTTTAAATTCTTGTGTCGATTTTTGCTGACGTCGGTAGTAGCGACGTTTTTAAGGAAGGGAGTTGCACGAAGTGTTGGGGTTTTTTTTTGAATACAACGAGCAGTTCTCACCAGCGTTGTGTTCCAACCGAGCGACATACTGTAGGAGTGGTGGGTGTCGTTCGAACGAGCTCCGCTAGCTGGCATCCTTCGTCTGCGCGTCGGTCGTAGCGGCCAACACCAGCCATCCAACCAGCGCCTGCACTGCGATATCTTGGCCAGCCGTAGTCGTCTTCTTAGGGGCATTCGCGACGCACTCCCGCCTTGCTCACTCTATTCCGCACAGCTTTGAGCGTCCAGTGTGTCTTGGTTATTCGCAACGTGGGCTCATAGCTTCAATAACATTCGCGCTTTTCCAGCCTCCCACATCATCCCTTTTTCCTCTATTTTGTGGCCACTTGCCTCTTCTACTTTTTAAGTACTCGAATTTTCACTGGATCCTTGAATGTGAATTTCATTCTGTGAAATTATTTCCTACACGTGCAGTGGTGTTCTCGAATTCCAGTTAACACTTTAGAGGCAACTAGTGAATTATGCGTGTTTTTGCTGAATACTTTAAGGTTCCAGCATTCGATATAAAAAAAGAAATCCTTGCTCATAATTGATTCGTTAATATTTCCGCGCTCTAGCATTCATAACCATAATTTGCCGCGAAATTTACGTCGTTGATTCTAGCTGTGACCTGTTTTCCTTATTATCGTCCACAAAATCTCTTTCGTTTATTTGTTACATTCAAGCAATTGCTGTCACTACCGTCACATAATTCATCCATCATTAGCGTCATCAGCTGCGCTATTACCATCCAATTAGCTGTGAATTTTTAAGGCAGTTTGTTTATAGGATGTTGTCGTGAAGGTGACAAATTTTGCACAATTGCTCCTCGACAGAGAAGAGGCAAATGTGAAAATACACCTAGGAGCAGACTCATATTGGTCGTTAGCTCTTTCTAGGTGTGAAGTAATCGCCAAAGACGAAGAAATAACGCATACAATTTTTAGAGCGATTTTCTTTTGCATTCCGATAATGCAGTCACATCATCCAACTACTGATTGTCGCGGTCTTTGTTTTAGTTTTCCATTGACTAACGACTAACTTTCCACGTCGCTCATATAATCCTCGATTTGCTGGAATGTTTTCTATTTGCCTGCCTGACAGCCGTCCATATCTTAATTGCTGCTTTCATGGTGATATTAAAAACTGCTAAAAAGTGTTTGAGGTTTATTTTATTTACGTTACTTTATCGCTGTTATTTGCTATGGTGATCAATAAGTATGCAGCGACCACGTTTTCTGTGATGTTTTATAGATTTCACTAGCGCGCTCAACAAGTCCTCTTGTTTGTTATCGCGTTGTGAGCAACTCGCGCAAATGACGAGCGAACTCATCGCTTACTTGCTCCTAGCGTTAGCACTCTAGTAGTCATGACACTACACTCTTCTCTACTCGGCTTTTGCCGTAAAAGGAGTGTCGTTGTGATTAATGAGGCTTTCTTTAATGTTTCTTTACTTTCTGTTTTTGAGCAGTACACTCGATAATATATTTAAGATGATAGCGGTAGGTAATGAGCTTGATAGCAGGGATGTTAACACGAACTAGCACTGTCACATATGTCGCTGTCAGTTCTCACTAAAAACAATGAACTGTTTTCCAGGAAGATCTTTAAAGAACGCATCAGTTCAAGAGCATACTCTGTTTTAGTTCACTCCAAAAGGTTTCTTATTTATGACGCACTTTATTTGTATTTAAACTAATCTGCAAGGAATAGTTAGGTAATAAAAGGCTTTCTGTGTTCTTGTGAAACATACTGCGTTCAGAAATTTGGTTGTAACAATGGAACGTATAGAAGGGTATAAAAAATGATCATTGATTATGATCATTGAAGGTCGATCTGGCACAATAATATAAAGTTGCTGAGTTGCGAAAGATGTGAAGCAGTGAATAATGAGCGTTTTACTTCACGCCTCACTTCTGATCTGTGCTGATCTCTTTCCAGTCGATCGTCAGCTGTTCTCAAGATTGCTCTCCTAGCATCAGAGCTCATTTATTCTTTAACGATTTCCTCTAAGTGCCGTTCTTCCCCACTACCTTCCTGTTTGTTTCATCCTCTCACTTGCATTGAGACATGATGCTTGTTACAGTCTACCGGACCAAATCTTCGTCTTTTTTGCATATTGTTTATGGAATCGATTAGTTGCCAGGCAGTATAATATATTTCCCTTCAGCAGCATATCTCTCTAGTCTCTAACAGTTAGGCGAAAGATGTTGAAATTGAACAAAGGATTGCTCTTGTGGAGGTTATACGTCGACATTCCAGCACTATCCACAGAGTTATGCTAATAGGTGTGCGTGCCATTTCTACTTCTGCCTTTAAAGTAGAATTCGCTTATTCACATCGATTTTTGCACGGATAGTGAATGATGATGGAAATGAGCCTTCCCGTTATCATATGCGAATATCTATCTGTATGTAAAACCAAGTCATTCGGCTATAAATTACGGCATAAGTGATCCATATGTCGTTAAGGATTTTAATGCATTATATCGCAACATTCATATGACTTTATAACTGTGGAATTTATCCAGCTCATTTCTCAGCCTCCCATCTCTTCTCATCTTGATCCTGCACCACCCAGTTGGTCGATGAGGGTCTGTTAGGTGGTGGTGTGTATTCATGATCGAATTCATTTTGCGAGAGAAGCCGAATTCTTATGAGAAAATTCTAGCTTCATCTGCATCAAAATGCAGTCCTCCATGCACGAATGTTTGTCATTTTTTTGTAACCTTACTGCAATTTTCACCCATCAACTTCTAAAGAACCTGTTGGCGCTTAATACGTCAAAAAGGTTATGAGCATTTGAATCGCATTTTCAACCAATCGGACAAAAAAACAGATCCTTTCTCCGAGATTTATGTTATTGGTCTGTCGAATGTAGTACTCCTCCGTATTTTATTATCTGGTTGCAACTTCTGAACGTAATTATTCTTTCCAACGTAAATGCACAAGCGCATATTTTGTGAGACCACGTCCGATAGGTTTCTTCCCTTACCTGTAAAACAGTACTTAAATTAGTCGTCTTATAGCAAAGCTTATATATCTCTCATACTTATGTATATACGTCATAAGTGTGAATGTACTAATTTGTTGTATCCGGAAGGTTTTTTGAAAATTGTCGCTGTCGGAGTTCTAAAATGTATCCATATGCACGCAAAAAGGGGGCATAATTATCATAGAGAATCCCATTGTACCGGGTAAGCAGCGCAGTTTCGATACATCACTACCATTATTCACTGATTTAAAAAAAAGAAATTTGAAGTGTTCATATTTGTTGCCATATGACTCGAAAAGCTTTTTTTCTTAGAGTTTGCCCAAGGGGAATGGTTAAATCCGGCAGCAGTTTCAAACAATCATCCCACATCGTTCGTATTTTAGTGTTTGTAAATGTTGGCGATTGACGAATACGATGTATCACCGATTGCATAGACATGATTCATCACACCTTTACAAACGATGCGTCATTTTGTCGTCACAGTACTAATCGGCAGCCGGTTCCCTTTGAACGTTTTCAGTGCAAATTTCATTCAGTTTTTTCAGCACACATCTTCGATGATAGTATGAGACTGCTCACAGTTGTGTTAGCTCATCTGACGTGAGGTTCTGATCGTTCTTCTGACAATCTTTCCTATCGGTTGAGCAAATCCCATTTTGCATTGATTTCTTTTGAAAGCTTTTCGTGAAGCGAGAAATTCACTCACAGAAAATTAGCGATTCTTTCGAAATAGGAAACATATTCGGCAATTAGTGTTGTCTGAGGAACAGGTGAAAAGGCCATATTGATTTGCGACATTGCCTTCTCATCGTAATTGAATGGTATAACAGCAAAAGCGGAAACGAGTGGTGCCTACTAACAATAATCGTTTTTGTACTTGTTTTCGTTGCGCGCCCATGGTTGCGCATGCTCAAATCGATTCGCGTTTCGCACGACCGCTCGATGGACGGTGTTTCTCAAGATGCGGAAAATTCCTGCCCATATTGCTAACGCAATCGCTTAAGTGCACAAGGTTGTGCAAAGTGGGTGGTGCAGAGTTGGTCGCCGTCACCGTCGTTGTCGAGTAGGCGCCGCAAGTCGTTTGCTGTGCCATCGGCTTCGATCCATCTGGCGCACCCGTCAAGCCGTGCTCAACACCGCACAAATGCAAATTTGCTTTATTTATGCGCATATCAAATCAGCGCATCGTCCGCGCAGCTCTTCGTCAATTACGACGCGTTTCTGCAGCATTTGTGCCATTCCTTAACAGCCACCTCTCAACGTGAGACGACGGAAATGGGTTCGCCTTGTGTAGAAGAGGGAAAGGCAATTAACAGAGTGCGACTGAAATCGCCCATTGAGATTCCCTCACAGTTCAGTTTTTCCTTGTGACTTTTTCTCTTTTTTCTGAAATATGCTTTGATTATAGAAAGAAACAGCATCGAATTCAGTAAAATGGATTCACTTTTATGAGGCGTAACTAAGTAGTGACTTCAAACGTTTAGTGATTTTTCAGTTGCCTCAAGTCGCAGCCTCACTCTCTTTCTCTTCCCTTCTCTGCTTCCTTCCTCTTTTTCTCTTCCACTAGTTTTCTGAAACGTTGGACGTCGGGAAGCACGGATGTTGATTTTAATGTTTAAAGCACTCCTAGCTGAGTGCGTCGTCAAGTTTAAACTCCGTCAGTAAGCGCTCTGTGCGAAAATATCGCAGCAAATCGGAGTGTGGCGTACGAGGTCTTTATTCCGACGTGAGATCCGCTCCTCACCGCAGCAGTCTCTTCTATTGCAGAGCAGTTTCCTCTAGCATACATCTCCGAAACGTTAATTGCATTGCTCTTTGCCGTTGCACTTTATAATCTCTACATGATTAGGGTTGCTGAAAAATGTTCATAGCTAACGTATTTAAGTCTCAAATATTGGCGAAGCTGTTGACGTCATCGATTCAAAATAATGCCCACGCCAAAGTTACTTACCTCCTTCGTTATATTTTAGATTTTCATCCGCACCGTATAGGTTCTCTCTCGAATCTCTCGAGAATTTTGCCACTCTTTTCCACGTCTTTATAGTTTCTTCATATTCGATTTGAAAAACTTCACAGATATGAAAAGTTCCGCATAAACGCTGGTTCGGCTGCAGATTGAATTTTTGCGATTCATATGAAAGTTTTCTTCAACGGAACGACTGATTCATGCTTAGATTGCTCATATATTACACATATTGTTTACTACAGCTGGAAGTTTATTGAGTATCCTATCATTTTTTACCTCTATTTAACGGTGTTATCGACGAGATTTGCCAGTTGATATGGCGCTTGCTCAGTAAAGGGAACTGGGCTTGTCGAATGTTCTTTAAGCTCTTGATTTGATGAGCAGCATTCTCTTTTCGCAATTTATTTCGTTGTTTAATTTATTCTTATCTGTTTACTTGATAGTGCTTATGGATATTTGAGTTGTTTACATTATCGTAGGAGTCATGGCGTTACTTTACCAATGACAAACTAAGATGCTCGTCGTTTTTTGTTGAGGAGACTTTTTATTGTTACACCTGTCACATGCAAACGCCGCGCATCGCTTGACTCATCTCCACGTCCTTTCAGTTCCACCGTCTTAAAAGGTATTCGCGAACAATTCAAAGAACTGCATTCTCTTTTTCTCAAGGGAAGGCAGCTTTCTCGTCTGGATGGTGGGATTCTAAAAGACGCACCGCCGTAATAGAGTTAATTGCCATCTCCAAAAACATTTCTAATTTGCGCAACGATGAATGTGTGGTTATCGTTCCACGAGCTGGAGCAGTCTGTATTGAATGCCTGTCGTATGTTCTGGCATTTCCACTGTTGTTACTTTCTGAGTTTACACTCTAGTTGTTGCACACTTCTGCCTCGATGTTTCCATCCGTTTTCGACTGAAGTTCGGCGTTTATGGACAGCAGCTTTTATGGCTTAGCTATTAGGCTGCGATGATGGCCAAAGGACCTCTTGTTGCAATGTTTTATGCAGACAGAAGGTGGATCATATATATATGACATTCCAACTAGTACAGTGCTTAGCCTTATTTCACCCATCACTAATTTCGCATAGGTCAGAAGAATTCTAGAGGCTTGTTCAAAACATATGTTTTCATAGTTCCCAGAAGGCAGTGGAACTCATAGGATGAATAATGTTAACGTATTCTGCATGCATAGGTGTCACTTCACATTTCTTAGAGATAGCGGAAACGAATACGTTGAGAAAACGGCGTTTTTGAATATAAAAATAAGCAATTTGTTTTCTTTAAGTAAGCAGATTTATATTTGGTGGATCTGTGAGGTGAACTTCTTCGATGATTCGTACGCTACGGTTATCGCCAAGTGAATTTCTTACCGCATAGCCGACATAAAAAAGATGAGAGCAGAAACGAAACTAAGAGGATGTGCCAAGTGGCTCGATTACAGTAACAAATATATGGGAGAGTTCACAGTTTGAGATGAAATAAATTCGTTCTTTCGTTGAGAACGTTATTCATATGATTCCTTTCCAGAAAAGATTCATTTATTTCTTTCAAAATCCATTCTTACTCGGCAATCCACCAAAATAAATCTCTGGAAAAATATAAACATACCCCTTAATCGAATCGAGTTCTTGTGTTTCATGCGATAATATTTCTGGCCGGTTGCTTTGCTATGCAAATTCCTCACTCACGCAGAACACCATCCATATTTTCCACAAATGTTCCTTCCACGTAAAGATTTTGTCTTTTAAATATGCATGGTAACACAAACAAACTCCAATAAAACCTTCTTCCGCATTCAAGCTCCTCTATTCCATACTGGCGGGTGTTGCAGACCTTCACGTCACCGAGAAAGCCTCTCCTTTCTGCTGGATCGTTATAATCACGGTGCTCATACTCCGGAGTGCATGGTAGTTGGATTTCAGAATTTGTGCTTTTGTGGCATCTTTTTTTTTGCCTTATGGCTGTGACCACAGTAGAACGCTCTTTTGAGGGAAACGTTGTATCCTTGGATTTTGCAATGGATTCAGTTTCCAACGGTATCGGATTGGTCGCTTTAGTCTGCCTTATGTAGTGAGTGAAAAGAAGTTTCTTAGCAATAGTTGTTTACACTTTTTCACATCAAATCGTTAAGAACGGGTTTTTTTTAAGGATATAGATATTACTGGTTCGACGGTACTGTCTGTTGCCAAGTTGCGTCGTAGGTCTTAGAAAATATCGTTGACGGAGGAGGGTGGAGGGGGAACCAGGTTGACACAGTGAGATTGAAGAGACTCTATAGACAGCGTTGTTTTATTCGTTCCATTTAATTATGCGATTGTGTGGATGTCATTCATACTGGCTGCATTTCCTGGAATATCTGCTGAGTATAGTGAATGAATATAGTTCCACTTGGAATAATATGATGATAATACTTTTCAAAGAGTCACATAAAAAGGCAACAATGTAGGATATATCTTTAATGCTTTCAAGATGTCGAAGCAAAGATTCACAGAAGGAAAATTCGCAATTTTCTTCCACTAAATAATTTCATTTTTCATAGTGAGGTCATTTTATTCACCACTATTTTATAACACTGCTCAAGTCCCCTGTTAGGCATATTATGTACAAAAAATGTTTTATCATTCTTCGGCCTTCGTCATCAAATTGCCGATGACTCTATTTTTGACCTTCCGAAAGGACGGAAAACGATAGACGACTGCTTATGTGTCGACGCATTAAGTTCATCTACTAAAAGCTTCGGCATTTTCGCAAATTCGTGCAGAATGCATAATTTCGTGCCATTTAAACTGTTAAAATCATTATCTGCATATATATATATATATATATATATATATATATATATATATATATATATATATATATAGGGCTTTAGTTCCTCCTTAAATTGAGTCCACCTTCGAATAAAAATCACCTATCATGACTGCGGCACGAAACCGATGTCATGTCTCATGTGTATACCAGTGATGATATTCGATGGAGCCATATTTTTGAGAAAGTCGTTTTTCCGAACGATATGCGCATTACCTGGAGCTTCACACTGAGGACATCAAGTACCTGAGGTGCTTTTATTGACCACGTTTTTTAAAAGTCTGTTTTTCTTCATTGCTCAATGTTAAAATCGTTCGAAAATACTATAGTTCCTGTTTTACACATTAATATTTTCTAGATATACTTAATCTTCGATTGATATAACCCTCCATAAATGATGATTAGTGACTGAAGTCTTCAGTGAAAATTTGCAGCAGTCTGGAATTCACTATGATCGTAGTTCATCTGTTATGTACGAGTAATACACGACATCGTTTATACAACAAGTAACACATGTAATGATTGAATAGGTCGATTTATATGGCACAACTTGCAGAACCAAATTCTTCTTTGACGATAGCCAGGTAACCGATTTTTGCGGATTCCTTTTTGCGTGAAAAGTGAGGTTTCCTTTTTATACTGTTCGGAATTCGCAAATTCGAATTTCGTCGCCGTAGGAAACGGCAACATGAGTCATTCTTGTTTTCTGCTGACGTAGATGTTCGTCGTTGTTGGCATGTCTTGCGAAAGTGACTTTAGCAAGATCGTATACCCGTGTAGGTTAATGTTCGGAGAGCATTCATGAAAGTGTACTCAAATTTAGCTTCATTTCCCATCCCCTCACCCATGCGTTTTTATTTCCTATGGTGTTCAGTCTATTTAATAAGAAGTGGTTTGATAGTTTTCGAGAAATGAGATTTTATTGGAAACGACCTATTGCTAGCAACAGGAATAATTCTGATGGCCGGAGAAGTTGAAACTATGCTTGAAGTTTTGATGTCAGTGAAGCAGTCCAAATTTTCCGTTTTATTTAGTAATTTCATAATTCGGCTCTTAACTGAATGAAGTTTCAAAATTTGAGGAATTATGGCCTGCTTGGCGACTTCTCTGTCTCCCAGCATTCCAAATTCAAAGACAGAGGTTGGACATTTTTACAAGTTGAACAATAAATGTTGCAGAGTGGAGGAGGCGGTAGGACGCAAATATACATGCGGGTAGTAATGAATGAATAGGAGTATATCGATGAATCCAATAACAGGATTTAGGGGTGCTAGTATAAAGAGTAATGAATGAATAGGAGTATATCGATGAATCCAATAACAGGATTTAGGGGTGCTGTTAAAGAGCACTCTTGAGTTACAACAAGAGTTAAGTATGAGCATCGTTTCTGTACTTGCATGTTTGTGGATATAGTGGCTAATTAAGAGGATATGCATGCTGCTGTCGATGTTGCTTATCGCGCTGAATCGACACACGCCGTCCGTATGAAACGTCGTTCGCCCGCTCGTCCACGAACTCTTTTCACCATCTCACTGCGTCTGAATCAGCCTGAATTTGCGTCAGCATGACGTCCACATTCCGAGGGCGCGGCAGCCCCGAAGTTCGTTAACGCTGCAAAATTACGTCCACGCCCGAGAAGTTTCCACACGAGTAAGTGGCAGCTGACTAGGCGCTGTCCACTACTCCAAACGACAAAACGCTTCGGATTTGCGAGTTGCTCGAAGCCACCTCACCGGTTTGTGCTTCCGCGTTCATCTATAGTGGCTTTCCACTGAGCAATGCTTTATTTCCAGGATGAAGGCTTGCGGCCTAGTGTGATTTTGCCTTAGAAGCGCGGATTCCGTATTTACCTTATGTCATTTGAGCAGACTTCTCGTTTATCCTCAGTCCTTTGTCCAAAAGACATCTGAAGCTTTTTAAAGTGGAGAACCGGAAGGAAATCGAAGTTAACTTTTCCGAATAGTGCAGAAACTCACTCTGCTAGGTAGGTAGAAAGGTTTTTTTTTGACAAGTAGGCGGAAAGAGGTCTTTTAGAAACGTCCAGTGCGAACAACAAAAGATTAAAGGCTTTTTGAGTACCTTAAGTTCGTATTTGTGAAAAAAAAAGATGCAGCTTGATATATTATCCGGCGAAGTTTTAGATGTTACATTTCTAAAAGCAAAAGATGGAAAAATGAAGTGGTTAACGCCCACATTTCGAGTACCGACTACTGAAAGGAAATAAAGTTTCTTTTAAACATTAGCAGTGTAAGTCTACAGCGGTGGACGCTCATAAGCCTCTTCGTGAATTTCGGCTCGATAGAGCGTTCAGGTGGAAGGGTTTTAAAGAGTATATCGATGAACGGATTAGCGCTGTCCAACTCTTGAGCGAATGATGGATATTCGGTTTATGTCTAGATGATTGATAAAGCGTTTGATGAATCTTAACTCGACTAAGATGGTTTGTTGGGTAGGTGGGAGGGTTAGGGTTGTCGGAAGATTTCTCGCAAAAAATACTTAGGATAGAGATGTTGGGAAGAACGTCGAATATGTATTCCTCTTCGCGACTTTGTTGACTAAGATGGACAAAGAGAAAACGAGTATTTTGTTTGTGATACGAAATCAACGAGATTTGGGAAATAGACTAGGAAGGATTATTGCAAATCACGAGTAATGTATAGATTATCATTGAGTGAGGGGGTTATCAATAGCGGTTAGATGAAACGAGGAGTAAAACACATGTTGCTTCAGCAGCGCTCGGCATTCGTACATCGAAATGGTTGCAACCATCAAAATAAATTAGCGCACAGCGTGTCTTTGCGCTTCATAGAAAAGAACGAGTGCCTAAAGCTGCGTTTTCAAATTTCAGCGCGTAAACACTGTGAGCATTCATTTACTGCCGCATGCTGGAGGCTACTCAGGTTGATATAGCGCGGTTAGTGCATCCGCTGATAAGTTCATTGAGGGTGATTTTGCGCGACTGGACGATGATGGGAAGTGTCATGCGAGCTGTTCTTCTGAAGATTGAAGATATCAAAGCGCAGCTTATATTTTAAAAACTCTTCTCCACTGTTTCGCATCCTTTAGCATTTAGCTGCGAAAGAGTACACTTGGGCTGCAATTGACGCATTTGTCGAACGCCATTTATTTGTTCAGCGCGTTTATAGGCCAAAAAGAAATCAAGTCTAGGGCACGTAACCACCAGCAAATAACAAATGCTGCGCGTCGAAATTTGAGCCTTTGCCATAGTACCACACGAAGAGTAAGATTTCGCTTGCAATCAGCACTTATGGCTGCTGTTTTCGTTTTAATGAACCAGTCGAGAAACTCGAGCAGCACGCAAACGGAATAGCCGGCTTGCATTCCGGAAGAAACGGAATTTATCTGAAACATCGATACCCAATGTGCCGCTTACATACAGAAACTCGGTGTGCATATGTGGATCCTTTCCCTCACATCGTAACGGTGAGCGTGGAGTTGTTCGCCCGTTGCAACCCCGGGATAGCCTTGTTTAATTATCTATCTGTCCATGCACGAATAAAAAATCGAGTTTGGTGCTTCCGGGAACGTGATCATGTGGACAGGATGGATGGATTTGTGCGCATCTAAGTCTGTGCTCCCACACTGACACTCATTTCCTCGACCAGCGGAAATGTGTTCTGCACATCTGCTTTTCTAAAGAAGTCATTCCAGTTCGCTCCATTCTGTTTGAACTATTCGACTACCGCCTTGACTAAAAACATTTCTGCAGACATATATTTTCTGCTGAATTAGATTTGTGCCAAATTTACATGCTTGTCGCGCCCCTGCATCATGTGCTGTGTCCCCCGTTCATAAGCTCACAACTTTGCTTACGAATTTCCAAACCACCGTTATTCCAAAGAAGACCGTATAAAATGAAGAGGCTTATGATGTCCGTAAATTTGAAAGCGCACACATCCTGAAGGTAGGAGCGGGAGCTTGTTCTACTGTATTCGGTATACAAGAGCTTAAATTTGAAATGAGAGCTTAAATGCGGGCGAAGGCTTACGTTCCACGAGTGGCTTCTGCGGTCTCGAAGTTTCGAAGGTCAACACATATTGGAGAGGGAGCAGTATGGGGAATGGAGCTTTAATGAGCAACAACGATGTATGCCTAGTCAGTGGACTACACTTTAATCATCAGTATATAATCTACCCGCTCGTTGCATCAGCGATCGTAGTGAAGGCACTTATAATTTATTGATAATATTAGGTACTAGACGTTGGGAAATTTTTTAGGCGTTGTCAGTTAGTGCGCTATGATCTCGGATATCCCACTACCTTGGTACACATTACTTTTGTAGCCGAAGCACAAGTGCCACAGCATTTAGTAGCGTTGCAACCGAATAATTAGAAACTGCAGCGTCGCGAGGATTTCTGTCAAAATTAACTGTGCGAATGTCATCGAAATGGAATAGAAGAAGCCTGGCCGAAAGTGAATGTCGAATTCTTCGGTGTAAATGTAAATTGAGAGTACCAAACGGACAGGGAGAAACATAAACAATGCAGACAAACGGGCTGACTATTATCGCCATAACTTGCACGCACGCCACAGAGCTTTTGCACTTTTTGAGTGGAAATGTTCCGTTGGAGCTTTTGGCAAATGTGTTGTCTAAGGCTGAGTGAAGAGGTTATTTCCTCCACAGATTGCTGCTGTGACATTGACATTGTCACTGGCGCTGATCCAGGGTGCAAGGTTTCACCGTTACTGAGAAGCCGTCGAGAATTGCATACTGTATATATTCCATCTGGTTTATTTCATAGAAGCATTGAAAATGACTTTCACTACCTACCGCCTATCCATTTTGGAGCGCGGTTTTTCTGTTCTTTTGTATGGTCCCTTTATTTACTCTCCGATATGAGATCGTCAGAAAATGTCCAGGAAAGTGCTATTTTCTAATAACAGTCATAATTTCATAGGTAAGCAAAATGAATTGTTGATTTAAATGGGCCTTTAAGGCAGAGAGCAGCTTAGTTGAACTGTCCGTGTAAAATGAGATGGTAGAATTGCTCTGATGTGGCTTACGTCTGTACGCATCAGTACAGCACCGACATTCCTATGATTTCTGCGAATTTGTCACTTTTGAATGTGAGAAACTGCAAATCGTCCAAGGAATATCGTTGCACGTTCGCCAATTAAAGTCCATCTTTTAAGCTCACTTCCTTAACTAATGACGGAGTTCCATCGAGCTATGCAGATAAATCGAACAAATCCTCTTGAGGGGATAATCGAAATAAGTGAATCTATTGACAAAAAGGGACAATTTCTCGAAGATTTTTACAACGTGCGCAAAACAATGATCATTTGAAGCGCTTTTCAGGTTTGCTCCATCGTTTTCTAATGAATTTGCTATAAGTCCAGTCCGCATAGTGTGATATTCGAAGGGGCCAAACCATTTCTAGTGGTCTCATACTGGTCGGATTTGCATTTCACCGTTTGTAACACCAAAAAGGTCACGGGAAGGAAGTTTTTTGTATCAATCGAATCTTTGTAATATACACGTCCAGTTAATTGCGCTACAAGTAATGTTCGTATGCATATTTTTTAATCGGTAAGTAAATTATGGAATTATTTCGTCAAGTTTACAGGGAACAATGAGCAATTAATTACTTCTCTGACTGTCAACAGTTAATTACAATGAACAATTAATTACTTCCTTGAAGAGAACAGTTAATTATTTTCTGCTGTGGCTGTCGATCTCAGTTTCATATTCGAATTTTTTACAAACCTTCCAATCGCTCATCCATCTATCCAAGCAAAATGGTTGACCGATCAAGATAGGCATGCTGTTATTTCCCGCAGTGGTTATTCCGAGTAATACCTGGTGAAAGCTTTCGCTGCAACTCTGAAGCTGATTGCAGCCGCAAGAGGGTGGGATTGCCGTTGAGGTGGTGAGTGAGAGGCTGCATAAGATGAAATTTGGTTCCTGCAGTAGTTTCCTCTCGCAGTGGGAATTTTAAATTTAGCTGAAGAGTTCAGTTTCATGATTAGTCATTTAGTTGTTTATCAACGGTTTCGTATGCTTTATCAACGTTTTCGTTTTGGCGGTGGTGTTGTTTTCATATATTTCTCGTTGACGTAATCGGCGCTTAATGCTCGCATCTCACTTTTTCCGCTCTTATACATTACTTCCTTCCTATACGTTACATTCGGAAGTATTTCCTCTTGGCGTTTTTTGCAAATAAAATGTGTTGGTAGATGACGAACTAGGTGGGCGCGACATTGTTGTCATTCAGGATTTGTGGCATTTCATCCAGAGAATCGGTTTTCTTCTAGCTATAGCGGTTTGCAGTATTTTTGAACTCTTGATAGAGTTTTGTTCTCTGGGCATCACCTCAAAAGCACCGCCTCACTGCCTATCACTCGGCGGAATCAGAACACTTTCGCCGTCATGAACAAACCATTCAGACCAAAATTTAGTGCTAGTCCAGGGCTAAGGGATTGCACGCGTAAGTGGGTCTCGGCGTTTTCTTCAACGGCTTGAATTTATTAGTCCATGGTGAAAGACGAGTTTGACTCCTCAGTGACAGTTAGTGATGAATATGGGTGTGCAGTGTGATACTAGAGGAATTCAGGACTAGGTCTTTAATATATGTAATAAATCTGTTACATAGTCACTGGTATATCCGAGCATTTCAGTGATCTGTAGTTGATGAAAAAAGCCCCACTACTGCGAGGATTGCTGTCACTGTAGTGCTGAGGTGCGCGCTGAATTTGGCTGGCTCCGCCAGCATCATCAGCGTTAATATCGGTATTCCTTTAGCTAGTTCACGAATATGGTACGATTAGTAGTGCCGCGTGCTTGTCTGCGTCAGTGAGTGCTAGATCTTCAGGTTTCTTAAACCGCCATCACACTTTGTGGGGTTGCATCTTGAGGTTTACTAACTCCAAAGGAGCCTTTCTGAACAACCAAGGCATCTGTTGCCATCTTCAGTTGAAGTGATAATGAGAAAGGGGTTTAGATAGGTCGTAGGAAAATAAATTGAGACTTAAAAACGGCAACCATCATTTTGTTTCTCTGACTTCGTAAAAGCATGCTCTGACATAGTTCATCGAATATTTAATCATATTTGAGAATGTGCTTCCACTCCTCCTGGAAATGGTAGTCGAAATTGGAGCGCTTTTGTGGAGTCGCCGAGTTCTATGACTTCCGTATAAGGTTCCATGTTAGCCCAATAGCTCTAAAAGGAGAAGGAACGATCTCAAATTCAGCTATGGCTGGAATCTGTACTGCTGCGATGTCGCAGCCAAATCAGCTTTTCGGTTCCTAACAAATTTATTCAACTGGAATCTCTCGAACGTACCATTCCGTGCGTATTCGAAGATAGTCGTGCTTGCTTTTGGTTTCCCTCCCGCACTCATCGACACGGAAATCATTTTTCACTCAATAAACAGCACTCTGGCGTTGCTTCCGATTTCTTCGTGTTCTGAAATGCTAAAATCTGCTTTCTGTCGATCTCGTTAATGCTGTCGTTTCTTCATTTTTAGAGCTGCAGCTGAGCCGTTTTCGTGCCCACACTGTTGCTGTCGTCGGAGTATTTGACTTCTGTTCGCCCTCACTCTCCTCGCTTTCCTCTTATGTCGGTTATCTGTTCTGTTGTATATGTCTTTGTTTGTGCTCGCAGATATTTTCATATTTTCGCACTTCGCCGTTATGAAGTAAGCACGCAGCTTGGCGGTCACTAAAGTAGTAGTCGATCAAAACTGATCAAAATGCGGAATATCATCAGAACTCGTTATCGTTATTACGAAGGATGCATAAAATTTACTCACAACCCGAAAGTGAGGTGGACAATAAATTGATCGCAAAGCAAGCTGTGGTTAAGGACGTCTGAATTATCCATTCTGCGAGCACCTATTCGCTTTTGTCCAATCGATATTGTGTGGTGCACATAACGTTGGCGTCGTATTTGGCGAATTCAGTGTGTATATATGCAATGTGCTTTCAGACCTGGACGAGCGAATTGGTTTGTGATTGCTTACAGCTGGCGGGTTAACGTCTCGCAAAAGTGCAAGGCTTCCATCTAGCCGCAGGTTACGATCTACATTTCGGCTTTTTCCTTCACTAAAATTTTTAGCAGTTACACGTGTTTCTGATGCCTTCAGTGATATTGACTTCCGTTCCGGGAAGGTACAACCGGACTGCGTAAGTAGCTCTGTGTTCAGGGCAACAAGAGGCTATCGAAAAGTGTTTAGTTAGAAATTCGGAGAAGGAAACTGAGTCGTGAATGAGTCTTTGCTTTTGCTGTGCTAGCGGATTGAATTTTAAGGCATTCAAGGCAGAGGATCCTCAAAAGTAATAGAATAAGCGGTTCAGCAGGGCTTAAGTGGAGGGCGAAAAGAGGAACGAATTGAGGGGACCGGATGAGGGGAGAATGAGGTTGCATTATGAGCTTGTGTGCAGTAATAAGAACAAGAATGAAAAAGCGACTAGATGACCGTTTGAGTTTTCGTTCATTGTTGTATGATCGATGAGAATTTGAATTACAAGTTGCGAACGAAGTAAACATGTGCAAGTGAATTATTAAATAATCGAAGAGCAAATTGAGAATAGAGTCAGCCGAGCGAACAATAAAAATCAAATCTGAGCAGTGGCATTGAGGGGAGGTCATTTGATGTCTTCTTGTTCGACTTGAGTATAGCGCATCTGTTGAGCATCACCTTAAATGAACGTATGCTCAGATAGTCGAACATCAGTATTTACTTTGCGCCAATCAAGGCGCATGTTTCAGACCCGGTTACATGACGCTTTCTTTGTTGCTTTGCATACGTGAACTGTTGAGCGTGCTTTTAAGATGTTGAAAAACACAGCAGCTTCTCCGTTCATATATGATTTCGTCTTGATACTCCATCCTCCTTGCCATAAACTGAGCTTTTTTTCTCCTTTCTTTTTACTTTACTTATATGAAACAAATCCCTCAGGGAGCGTTAATTTTCACATGCTTAAGTTGTGGGTTGTACAGACAATGCGGATATTTGCACTGACAACATTACGAGAGTGATTTTCATGTGAATGAGGAGAATGATTTGAGATTTGCTGTTGCATACAGGAGGCTCATTACACGAATAGTATTTGAGTAATTCCGCCGTCGGAGTTCCGTTTTAGAATGATTGGATAAGAGGTTGTGAAGAAGCACCATTTAGCAATTCTTAAATGAGTTTGAGGCAATGGCTGAGTTATAATTTTGCAGATCGGATAACCATGGGCAGCCCAGGCGATTATGGCTGCTCCGTGGAGGAGTTACGCACTTTGATGGAATATCGCAGTTCTGAAGCACGCGAGAAGATAGATACAGATTATAACGGTATCGAAGGTCTTTGCAAGAGGTTAAAAACCGACCCGGCGAATGGATTGCCACAAGATAATGATGAACTTGATAGGAGGCGGGCAGTGTTCGGTGCTAACGAAATTCCGCCTCACCCACCCAAATCGTTCCTTCAGCTGGTTTGGGAGGCCCTTCAGGTTCCTTTCTCATTTGTTATTCCTTCATTTATATACTTGCAAAATCCATACCACTAAGGAACAATTCCTGTTTCGAATTCAACGACGACTGTTCGTTTTCACATCTTTTCTGTTTTTGGTTACTAAGTTTTCCCTTCCAGCGATCCGATATTTGTGTACAGAAAACTATCTTTTAGGGGTGAAAACGTCGATTTGAGTGATTTTGAAAATGAAAGAAAAAAATGAATTCTTCGTAGATCCGTTTCTTTTTTTTACATTCTTTACTGAAATCTTCTGGTAGAATTGCCTCCAAAATTCTTTCCGCTTTCGAATTAAATCTCATTTCAGGATGTAACCCTTATAATTCTTCTAGTGAGTGCGATCGTATCACTCGCTTTATCATTTTACACCCCACCTGACGATGGCACTGGTAAGCGCATTTCTTGATTTCTTGAAGTTCAACAGTGAAATCTGTAGTCATGGGGTTAGGAATTGGAAAATGGCGCCAAGGTCGTGGGCGTGTGTGTAGTAACTTTTATGTGATAAACCATGCATCGTTACTGTTAATTTGCAATGTTAGTGTGGCCATGGTTCTCTTCGGTTAGTAGGAGGAGTATTGGGGATGTATTTCATCCATCTTTTGTTATTAAACGATAAACGGCATGTATAGAGCCAAGAAAGGTCGTATTGTTTATTTGCCATCTCATGATGCCTTAATGAGAGCAGTTAGCTGTTTCGGTGTATGTATATGTCTAAGTTCGGCGGTGCTGCAGGCGCAGTAGATCCGTCGGAGCATGAGGCCGGCTGGATTGAGGGCGTCGCGATCCTCATTTCGGTGGTTGTTGTTGTACTGGTAACTGCCCTCAACGATTACACCAAAGAACGCCAATTTAGAGGTGATTCGATGTTTAATTTTTACCTTTAAGTAACAAAAACTGAAATTAAATCTTGAGGTTATTCATTACGTATTATATGCAAATATGAAACGTTTATATAGATTACAAAGTGTTCTGAGTGGAACAGTAGAAACAGAGGAACACTCGATAATCGAATCCATACTCCAGGGTCAAAGTATTGACGTGATTCTCTCCTTCCCTTCCCCTTTCTCCAGTCTTTCGTTTTGTTGGCGTTGGTGCTCTCTTTGTCTTCTCTGTTTTGGTGGAACGTAATTGGGAGTATTTTTGCTTTAGAGTATTGCTCGCTGCAGTTTAACACATGCACATCGTTGAATGGGATGAAATGGCTTTCATTGTTAATGATCTATCAATATTCCAGATGATGGTGGAATAGTTGGGAAAGGATTTCTTCAGGAATCGAATCTTGGTGTTGAGCTTTGGGACCACCCACGAAGCTCTTTAACTTGTTCACTTTATTCATCCCTCATTCTGTTGACCATGAGGTTGAGTTGGTGGAATATGGTATTTGATTGACTTAAAACATCTTTAAAGCCCATATGTCGCTGCTTCTGAAACATAAAGCGTCATGTGAACATTGATTTGGACGGGGAATGTGGAACGTCGTAAATGAGGAAATCCGGAATGGAATACTCGGCTCATGTAACGATCTATTGTCGGGGTTGATTGCAGGTTTGCAAGCGAAGATAGAAACCGAGCATAAATTCGCCGTCATTCGAGGGGGTAATCAAATTCAGATTGTTGTGAACGAGCTTGTTGTAGGCGATATTGCGCAGATCAAATATGGTTCGTCTTTTTCCCTATTGCAGTTTTTTCGTTTTATTTTGGTTTCTTTTTGCTCTGAAGCAAAGACATTGAGAGACGCTAAAAAACATTAAAAGGAATAGGTGTGGATGCAGTATTCCTGACTTTCCACTAGCTTCAGTGCAAGAATGTTAGGAAAGGGAATATAACATCATCATCTCATGGCCAGTCAGATAGGTGAATTTCTGCTGCGTTGTGGGTGTTTTTCGTTGAGAACAACGTACGTTATGTGGATGGTCATGAGGAGCACTAGAGGAGGTATGAAAAATGAGCGAACCCCAGTTAAAGCATTTTTTTTCGCCTGTTAGGCTAGACGTTTTTCTGAAACATTTTGAAATCCGATATTTTCTCAAATGCATAACGTTGAATTTAAATTGAAGTAGGTCATAAACAAGACATAGGGGCACTGAATGAGAGTGGCGCGAGCATTGTGCACAGGACGAGTAGAAAAACGCCAGCCATATCCCATAAAACTAATTGATGTTGTAATTTCAGGTGATTTATTGCCTGCAGATGGTATTGTCGTGCAAAGTAACGATCTCAAAATCGATGAATCGTCGCTGACTGGTGAATCGGATCTGATTCGCAAGAGTCCTGAATTCGATCCCATGCTTCTTTCTGGTTTGTTGCCTTAATCCGATTGCTGACTGCTGTTGAGGCATAAAAGGAGGTATGATATCAAAGGTGAACCATTTGGAAGAATGGAAGGAGTGTTTTTAGTAGGGTGATGGTTAGGCGAGTTAACTGGCAGTAAGGAAGGTTGTTTTCTTTGCAGCTGGCTAGCGCTGTTGTTTCTAATGAATAGGTTCTTAATACTAAGCAATAAATGTGTAGAAATAATTCCATTGCACCTTATTGAAGTGGCGAAACACTTAACCGCTTGTGGCAGTGAGAAGTTCGTTGGTTGATTCCAATGGAAGTAAAGGAATTCAAATCAGATGTCACTCTTTTGCGGTAATCCCATGTGATGTTTTTGTTGCGGAATTGTCTCGTCAGCCAGTTATGGCCATTTTGTTCTCGAGCACATAACATTTTGTTGGAGCTACTTTGCAGCAGTTGAAGAGGAAAGTACTCCACCATGGTAATAAATTCCATCACCTTTTTTCCTTTTGAGTCTGCATGAAATGTGCTTGTAGTCATTCATATACGGGCATAATTCCTTCTATAGTCTTCTTGTTTGGATTCGATTGTGGTTGGAAGAATATATGATAAGGTCAGTCGTTTTTGCGATATGTTACCGAATGAAAAGAGGAGGGAGGGAGTGGCGTGATGCATTGATGAACGAGATTGTTTGAATCGTGTGAATGGATGAAAGAACTTAGGATGTGTTTGGCTGCAGGTACACACGTAATGGAGGGTAGCGGTAAGATGTTGGTGACAGCCGTTGGTGTTAACTCACAGACGGGCATCATAATGACGCTTTTGGGCGCAGCGAAAACGGCTGTCGAAGAGGAACGCAAAGCAGCAAAGCGAGAAGGTCTGCCTCATTTTCCGATGTGTTCACTTCTGCATATTGCGCAGTTGTTTGGAGTTGTTAGATGCGTTTTTTTGGATGAGATGCTTGAACTCAGAGACACTGAGATGTCTCTTTCTTTGAAGAGAATTTCGTTCAGGATGTTTCTGACAGAAAATGTTTCTAATTTCACTTTATCTCGCCCCTGTTTTTGTCTTCACTTCAGTGGTGGCGATTGAACGGTATATTTGAATATCATCGTCTCTGTGTTGACGGAATGCCCCAAAAAGTATAATTAGGATGAGGTTTTGGGATTCGCAAGATGAGGATCTCAGTTCGTTGTCTTTGGTGGTTTGAAATGGCAGTCTTGCTCAGTGTCAAGCTATATGCTGACTTAATGTCATTAGAGGCTGTTGCTTTCTGTTTTTTTTTTCTCCTTTTTTGAAGAGAGTAGATCAATACTCTCAGTGTCGCAACTTCTTGATCCTAAATCAATGAATTTTGATAGGTGCTTTAAATGTAACCGTTATGGAGCTTAAATTCATAGCCTGAGCTGTGGGTGTTTGTAAATGTATATTGGCGAAGGTACAGCCTATTCGGCCCTATTTTGTGCAATTGAATGATTAACTCGTCTAATTGCGGCACACGACGTTCGTGCTTGATTGCTTGGTTCCAGTAGAAGGTATTCTTAATGACTCATTATGGAGTGGCGAGATGGTAATGCCAGTGGAAGGTATATGGTGCATGGAGTTCCTCTCCTTTCCAGCTTTTGATGCCCGACGATATCGAGCATTTTGAAGTGCGGTTCGTTGAAATCCACGTAGGTGTTTGAGTTGTGGAATGTGGAGTGGAAGGAGCGTAAGGTTCATCTTATTTGAACAAAGGGATTTTCCTCGCTGAAAGAAATTGTTATCACTGAATATTTTTCTCGAATTACGAATGTCGCTTCATCGATGCCCCGATGTCGTTTTCAAATTGCCGATTATCCTAAAAGAAACACTCAAAGTGTTCGTCGAAACATATTTGTTAAGAAATTCTTACAGTTTCATGACAGCTGTGCGGCCGCTATACAGAAAAATTCATTCGTACTTGCAAAATTTCTTATTGTAAAATCGAGATGGTTGACCAGGAGCAGTCTTAAAGATTCTTTGAAAATCGGAAACATTCCCTTTTCTCATTTAGCACATTCGGAGCTTTGCTCTGCAATGCAGCCAGTAATTCGAGTTTACCTGCTATTTCAAACATTAATTGTTTTGTGTCCTCTTAGAGTTAAATGCGAATATATCTCTTTTTTTTGAAGTCGAGGTCGGAATCCTCACTTTAACAAATAGTTAATGAGGGGTTTTTCTGTATTTTGCACTAAAAAGGTCATCGGTTCGATTTCCGAAGTTTTCGACTGATTGCCTTCTCATCACGAAGCAATTGATTCAGCTTTGTTGAGTGGTGAAAATGTTTCGTCGTTGTGCGGGTTTCGAATTCGATCTGTATCGATCGCATACTCACACAACAAACAACGCGGTCTTCTGAGTGCTTCTATATTTCATATTGCGAGCTTGCTTGCGTTTATATTTTCACCTTGTTTCAGAGACATGAATCGTCGTTCACACCCGTTCTTCCTTTTCTGTTAGAGGAAGTCTTGTTCTTATAGCTGAACAAATGCCCAGTAGGTAAGCTTTTGGCACTCAGATGATGAATTCATAAACTAGCGCTTATCTGTTGCTGTGAAACGATAAAAGCGGTGGATGTTAATGGGTAGGTGCTGAATATGTTGCTTGTCACAGCAAATTCGTAGGTATCGTGTGGTTATAAAGCGCTTTAAGCAGTCCTTTCTTTTGTGATTTGTAGACGTGCTTCTCGGAGCGATTGTAGATGCTTGCATTAGCCTTTTCTTTTATCGTCGTGCTTAGTTTTTTGGGCATGTGTTTTAGGTAGTTTAGTGTGCTGCTTATGTTTATTTTATTGATATGCATAGTAATAGTGGTAGGAATTAGAGGCGCTTAAGTTTGTTTTGCAATGCATATGCTAGAATCGTCATGCAGAGGCAATCAGGAGATGAAGGAATATGTTCAGTAATCGACTCAATGCTTTCTTCCCCGATTGTCTCGGTGCCCATTTCGAGCATATGAAGGAATTTCTCGCAAATACATTCATGTTTTGAAAGAAAATGACATTTCTCTTCGATAATTTATGTCGCTCTTTTCTTTGTTAAGATGAGGCGGTCTCTCATTTCAAAATGTCGGTTTTATAGCAAATATTGCGCCGGCATCGAACAAGATTCGGTTTGAAACCCCCTCTGTAAACCCTTTTTGGAAGTCCCCTCTCCCTGCTTTCCGCTGCATGGACGTTTTTCACTTAGGAGTTTTTGGTGGTCGCAGCAGTTTTTCGCTCCGCCACACTTGTGTTCTCTACGACGGGTCAGTCATTGCATTCTGCAATCGAAATTCATCTCTCCACTATTCCTTCAGCAGAATGAAGTGTATCACTTTCCGTATTTGAATGTTTCACGCCCTAAGTGAGCACTCGTTTTTGTGCTCACACACACACAATTCGTTGAAGACAAATGTTGAGCCGAACTGAACAGTTGTGTTTGTCTCTCGCCGCATATAATCAATCGCCGTTTGGCAGGTTAGTTGGTGCTCGGCTTGTTGCTAAACAGTGTTGCGTTTTTATGAAGCATTGAATTGTTTTACATATTTTCTAAAGTATCGCTGGAGCTAGCGATTACTTCACCGTTGCTTAATTGTGGTACCTCCCCGTGGTATTTCAGTCCAGAAGTTTTCAACCAAGGTATGAAAATATATTGGGCAGTATTCTTATTCGCCATAACTAGGCAATGAATAGATATTTTAAGTAAGCGTGAGTCATTTGCCACTATCCGATAAGTTATTAATATGCATGCGCAGGGTATTTGAGGCCGCTGTTGGACGTTTTCATAATGCAACGAATTCTTTGTCAAAGATCGTGCGGCTTTTTTTGCAGCCAAATAGCTGATTATCGTATGGTTACTGTCCATCCCGTTGTAGTTTGCACTTCGGTAATCGATGTATTCCGACGGCGATTTGCTTATCAGTCCTAATTTTGTTCGTTCTTTTCTTTCATTGTAGGATTTTATGTTTTATTGCTTAGATAGACGTTTATTTCTTGTGTTGTTTTTTTAGCATCCCATCGTCACTGATTGAGTATATAAGGGAAGAATTTTAATTTTCTGTTCTCTCACTGTTGCGAGGAGGGAGGGGAAGGTATGCCTACTTGAAAGGGATTTATGCATGCAAGTTCTTATCCCTCCTAATGAATTTTTACTTTGGGTTGGTACTAAGAGAAGCGAAGTTGGGAGTGACGTATCATGACCAAGTAGACTGCTAAAAAAATCTTGGGTCAAATATTAGTAACCACAAATTGTTTTGTTGGCTTCTCGCTTGTTAATGAGTGTTTATTCAAAAGCGATTGGAAAAAGTCTCGAATTTCGGCCTCCTCTATTCCTGGAAAGTGGTATCGTGCATAGTCATGGCGGAACGGGAGTTCTCGAGAAGGAGCCATCAGACCGGTGGACTATGAAGCCTCTTTTTCAGCGTAGTACAGAGAAGCTCTACAATAGAGAAAAACGGTGCGTGCGCTTCAGAAACCACTGTGCTCCTCAATGACTTGCTAAGACGGTGGGGCTTATTAGCAGATTTTCCTCTTCTTTAATCAGCAATTTGAATTGACAGTTCACGCCTGTGCCATTTTTAAAATTGTTCCTTCCTTTGGTAATGAAAGTTTGCGAAGGTGGGCAAAGACTGAGACATCCACAAAAGCCGTTGATCGAAAGTTGGAAGAAGGGTAGGGAACCATGAAGGGAGGGGGAGAGGGGGAAATGAAGTGACGAAAGGGCGGTGCACGTTAATGTATGTTCTGCATAGCAAGTGCTTCGTTCATATATGGTTTTGTGTCTTCAGAGCGTCGATCACGTCGAAAAAGCAAAGTGTCTGGTAAGCTTGTGCCTGTACTTTTGAAGTGTGCTAGTGGCGTGATGCGTGCGTTTGCAGTACTTTTTTTGCATGTTCTTCGACAGCTGTGGCTGTTAAGAATGATTCATCGTGGTGACTTTTGCACGATAGCTTTCATATACGCATGACGGTGCACGACTGTCATTTAAATGCTCCTTTCCTTCGAAAATCGTATATTCTCAATGACAGATTTGTGTAGGGAAGCAGATGTGATACTTCTCGCGAATTAGGAGAATGAGATGAAGTTCGTGACGCGACGTTCACAGGGAAAAGGGCATTTGTGTGCATCTCGGTGGGAAATATGAGTGGTAGCCGTTCTAGGTGGCGAGTTATTAGCTTCCATCTGAAACATTATTTGTGCACAAATTGCGGTCTCTGAGAGCTAACAACTCTCCACCTAGGAAACATTGATGTCTCATTCAAACGCCGTCTAATAGTACCGAGATTATTCAACTACGTAGTGCAATAATGACCACTTTCGATACAGAAGTTGCGGTTTTGTAGAGCCCCAAAAATTGGGCACCTGAAACATTTAAGAAAAATGGTTTCTTTCAAGGATGCGATTTTTTCTTTCGCTGTGATGAGGTGTTCTGTAAATTGAAATGTGAAGGTGGGCATAAGTGCTAAAAAATTCAAAAGAGTAGCGACAGCGATCAAATGGTCTCCTTTGTTTCGTAGGTCTCATGTTTCTGATGTATCGTAAAGGTTTTTTTCCTTCATTGCCACTATTGGTCTCTTTTCCATTTCCTCAGCTGCCTATTGACAGTTCCAGTTCCGTCTCCGCGGGCCAGTTTGCTGTTTTAGCTCGCAGCAGAATGGAGGTTTGGTAGATCTTGTAGTGCGTTTTTATTCTAAATGATCATGTGGGGCAGTGCTCAATATTTTACCAAAAGATGCAGCAAGGAAGTAGTGAGCTATATGTATTCATATGTCTCTTAAAGAGAGGAAGAAAGAGATCGGCAGCGAGAAGCAAATTTTTTCGTGATCATGTAAACGCAGAAATAATTCATTGCCAGTGCTCCTGTATTGATGTTAAACCGCGTAGGAAGTCCGTGATGAAGAAGCATACAGTTGCGTTATTCGATGCCTTCGCCGACGGTGGTAATGATATGCGATATCTGCGTCGATTGGGAGGCTATATCGCAAAGTGGGCATTTCGGCTGAGGAAGCAAACAGCATACAATAACGCGGACGAAGTAGTTAGCTAAAACGTTTTAAGTTCTGGAAGTTGCTGTAAAAGCGGTCATACAGGGCAACATCACTCCATCACCATCCCATTCCCCGGCATCTGTCCCTCTTACCTTCTCTATCCCCCCAATTCACCGTCTCGTTTAATAACCCAAATCCGGGCTCTTAATAATATAAGTCTAGCTTTCACTATTTTTTCTTCTGTGGATCGTGTGGGCGCGTGGGATGAGCATTATCCACTTTGCGGCATTTAGGTCTGCTGTCTTTTAAGTGGACCTTTTGTACGGACTTATTAGCAGTGGTGTTAATGTTTTGCATTTATAGATATGTCGATGCTGTTTACTTATCGGTACGTATCAATTATAATCGGCACATATGATAGGGCAGTGAGTGCAGAGGATTTTGGACAGGGAGGGACGTTGCATGCGTTCGATGGATTATTTTTTAGTCGAAGGTTAAGTGGAGAGATGTTTGTGTCCGTTGACGCTTAGCTCGAAAGTTTCTGTCCTCACTTGATTTCTCGGTATCACTGCTTTGTCTGTGCTGTTGCGTTGAGTACGTGTCGTTCCATCGATGTGCTCTTTGTTGTTCTTTTCGTCTTTAAGACTATTGCTCGTGGTCTTCTCTTCACTTTAGTGTCTCCAAATAGAGCGGAGTTCTCTTCGACTCTCCAAGATTACACTAGTGTTAAGTGTTATGAATGTGCTACAAAGCTCATCATATTCAGAATGCTAAGTGGAAAAAGAAAATTTTGCTTCATTTGTTGGGTTCGTTGAGTTGTAGTACTTGTTTTAGTGCAAAGTCACTTTATTACTGATGTATATGGTTATCTTAGTTCCAGAAATGAGAAGAATGTTATTCGCTGTTGGTTTGTTTGAGGATAGGATAGTTAGTCAGTCTTAGATGATTCGCTCTCTCCTTATCTACACTAAAGTAGTCATTAACCGTAACCGAGCAGATCGTTGTAAGTATATTTTTCACTGAAAGCAGGTATGAAGTTGTAGAATGTTTACGTAAATTGGTTGGTCAAATTACCTTATATCTTCTTCAAATCTGTAGGTATAATGTGGTTAATTTCGATTCTGCCACATGTTGGTTAAGGTATGTTCATCGGACGTTGGACTGCATCAGGAGTACTTTCACGTAACTTTATTGTTCTTGGGCGATGCCCCGTGCCTTCCTCTGTCATCGTCAGGCAGTCCTCAGAGAACGAATAGTGCATGATATAAAAACATTACCACCACAACCCTATAAGAAAACGCGGACGACAGTATGTAAAGGCAACGCAACAAAACGATGATTGGCAGTATTAAACCTATGGGACTGAACCAGAGCGCACTTGTAGATGTTCTCAGTTTGCTTTTATTTGGTAGTTTAGTTTTTTTCTGCTCTTTTGTTGATGAAACTTGGATAGTGAGGAATTATTGGGACAAAGCCTCTGGTTTATAGGAGTAGATGGAAACGAAAGGTGGAAGGGGGGAAATTGGGTCATCGTTGAGGTGAAGTTTATTTTCTGCTATAGTGTTGTGTTGTGTTTGTTGCGGATGAGTTTGACGATACAAAAAGGCCGATTGTGGGCAAAGTACGCGGCCGAGTTCCAACGTCTGCACTTGTGAAGGAGCATGAGTTTTTTGTCTGTGTTGTTGACTATTTCTTTTTCACGTAATGTCAGCCAGGCACAGTGGTATCTATATGCGGAAAACGCAGTTTCGACAACGCTGCTTTACAGTTGACAAGGTGGTGGCATTTGCTGAAGATGGCGTCGTGGTCGCGCTGTCGAGCAACATGCGACGAAGCTGTTTTTTGGGACGTCAAGATTTGTAGTCGTGATAAAGTGCTTGTAAGGAATATTATTGTGCGCGATGTTATGCTCGATTGCTTTGATGTGTTAGACAGAAGAAGCAAAGACAATGCGTGATGGGATTCGGGCTGTCCACGTGAGCAACTCATAGGGAAGGTGTAGAAGCGTCACGACGTCGCTTACATCCGTAAGTTGGTGTGCACACTCTGTTCTCTCTCCTCTAGCCGCATTGTACAATTTCAGGTGATGTGGTCGCTGCATCTGGTGTCGAGGACGGCACAGCACAAGCGCTGCTTACCGATCGTGAGTTTTTTTTTCTCTCTCTCTCTCTCTGATTATTGAATTTCGAAGGTTGTGGCTAAGGCGAGATCACCGCCGATCATTACCGCGTATACTCCGCGTCCTCTTTTGCAGTATTTCCGCCTTTATTCATATATAAAACTTGCTCGCTTTTCTTTTGCAGTATTAACCTCTGTTGTTCTCTGTCTGCTTTATTTGTTGGTTTTGCATTGGGCTTATTTCAAAAGCGCTTTTCATTTTCTTTGTCTATCTTGGTTGTCGATTGTGCACGTCGGGAACCTGTCGTCTTCTGGAAAGAGCTGCATGGTTGCTATTGTGCTTCGCATCCGATTTATGCATCCACTCATGTACTGTGCTTCAGAAGTGGCCACCATATTTCGCTTTCAGTGCCCACTTTTTACAGTTTGTTGGTCTTTCGTTCGTTAAGTCCTTTATTATTAGACTAATGAAGTGCAAGCTTTTGTCTCAAGAACGCTGTTTTCTTTGTTTTTTAAAGAAATAGCCATGTCATTTGATTGTTATTTTCGCGTCTGCAAAACCCAATGCACACTGTTTATCAGGGTGTGAGTTTGCAAGCCCGTAGGAGCGAAGGAAGAGGTTAGGAGGTGGGAAGAAAGAAAGGAGAAATGGTGATGTATGAGGGCGCAAAATTTGTCTATTTGATTAAACGATATTGGCGTTGCCTAGTTTAGGTCCGTTGATGTTTCTCACCTAACATTCCGCCGACTCAAGTAAGCAAGTATCCCAAGCTCGTTATTTCTAACTGCCTCAACTTTGAATATCATTTGATTTCGCCGTATTTTTTTAGCATTTTTATTCAGGAACAAATGTTTGCGACAAGAAATTGCAGGTAGATTCGTTCTTTTGTTATTATGCTGTTTCTAACAGCAGTTATCGTTTATTGGAAGGGGATCATATATTATCGTGAGCTAACAAACCCAAGTCTACTATCTCTTCAATCATCTTTCAAGTCTTTAGGCCGACAAATCAGATTGAGATTTGTTGAAAGCTTATGGTCCGACATACAGCTTACAGGTTTCCAGAACGGTGCTTTATATTGTGTGGAATCTGCAGCATCGTTGTGTTGGATGGGATTGCGTATTTGTTTCATCGATCAGTACGACATTACAGCAAATACCCTCTAGTGTTTTCTTCGATTGGAACGCTGTTTGAATCAGAATCTTTGATTGCTTACATCGGATCGTTCCCAGATTTCGCTTTTTCTGATAAGGGGAATAGTCCAAATTGAAAGGTGTAGCGTGAATTTATTGTGGTCATATGCAAGCTGACGGCGTCGTGTGAATTGGAGCTGCGTTTTTGCAACGGCCATTTCTGCATTCTGATCTAATTTTGTTGATTTCTGTTGGTAACGTTTGCTGGCCATTAATTTTCTGCTTCACTGTTTTCTTCATTTATACCACTTCTGTGTTTTCTTTTATAACTTCTGTTCGCTTGCGTATTTCTCTTTGAAAGTTCTTTCCTTTGAGTGCTCTCTTTGACCGCATTTTAAAACTTATATTGTCGTCGTGTTGCTCATTAATATCTCTAAGAGGCCGTGAGTTCTCTCACATGAAGACTAGCAGACGTTATGAGAGGTGTTGTCGTCTTGCTAATCAATATCTCTGTATGCTATTGAGTCCGTGGATTCTATCACATGAGGTTTAAAAAATAGGTCTAATTTCTTCGTATTAGTTGACGCTAGTTCAATGAATCAAAGTCGATTTGATATTCGTAAATCCCTGTGTCGTATTCTCCAACCGACACATTTTCAGACTTTATTTCGCCCCTAAGCTCTCCTCGAAGCAAATGTGCCTGAAAGGATTGCCGAATTGTTGCTCGGTTTTAGGGCGCACTGCAGGCGCTTCACTGGTTTGAAGTAAATCCCACCTGAGGGAGTAGGTATATCAGTGACCGTTAATTGCGAAGAATCAGAACGGTTATTTGCTTTCGGTTCTCTTTGTTATGAATTCGTTGAAGTGCTCTGTTTTGGAAGAACTTCTATTCGGCAGTCTCAGATTAATCTCGATTGTTTTCTAGCATGGAAGTATCTGTCGGCAATTTTTGTGAGAATGCGCTTTAGAGGGAACTCTCACATAGTGGAGTTTGTGGGAATTCGCTTTCTCTTTTCTTCCTCTTCTTCCAACGCTTTAGTAAAGTTTTTCTCACGTTCGCCTATCGCTGAATATATACTCTTTTATATTTCTTATCAATAGTACAGCGGTTGTTATCTGTATAGTTTTCAACATTGCGGGAATTTTTCTTTACAAATTATTCGAGCGTTAGCCTGTCTTTTTCTCGGATTTCCTCTCTCTGGAATAGCTTCCGAAAATGCTTCCAGGATGTTCTTTTGCTGTATTCTCCGACTTTATTCTTCCTAAGATAATAGAGCTGTGTTATGACCCCGCCTTTATTTTGACACACTCTTGCTGTTTTCAAGCATAGCAATCAGTCACCTTTGTTATCCATGGATTATTTCTTTCCTTACAATGTAAAGCGATGTGTTGAATGCTTCCATTTTGTGCAGATGTAAAAGCGGATGGACTAACCGAAGGAAGCAATGGCGGTGTTAGTGCAGGCGAGGAGTCAAAAGATGAAGGTGAGGGTAAGAAGGAACGCTCGGTCCTTCAAGCAAAGCTCACTCGTCTTGCCATCCAGATCGGATATGCCGGTTAGTTGCGTTGCTTTTTATGGCTCTAAAGGGATGAAGGTGTCTATAATCGGGTGTTTGGGGAGGGATGGGGACGATCTTTACTAAGTGGCTAGCTTCCCAGGGTGCTTTCAATATTGGGATTATGATTTCTTTAAAATCCTAGGGAACTGAACTATTAAGCTGTCGTCGTGTAGCTCGGAGAAAGTTGAAGGACGGGATACGGGATATGATGCTCATATTTCGGCATTTTTTCCGATGAAGGAATTCTTGAGGGATCTCTTTCACAGAAGCAAGTCTTGGCGTATAATTTAAGAAAAAAGGTTTATGTTGTATACATTTTCGAAGGAAATGTTCTAGGAGCGTTTTTGATCATTTTGCGATCTTTTTCGAAGTATTCAGGTTGACACTTCATATCTTGTTTCTGCTTTTTTTTCAAATGTCCAGTGGGAACCAAATTGGTTTAAACTCAACGCAGATATAGTTCGCCGAGTTTTGGATTATCGGATGATAAGGTACATGGCCCCGTGGTAGACTGTTTAGTGCCAGGTGCAAACGACTTTGTGCATACGTGAGCAAGTCCTTTTTTACAAGCTTCTCTCCGTGAAAGACCCGTCGCTTAAGTAAATTGCATTCAACAGACTAAGACCTGCAGATGAGGAACGAAGTTGGCGTAACAAACGGTTTGAGTAGTAGACGACAGTGGCAGGGGAACAATGCTTGAAATGAGTGAAGTTAGACCGGAACTTTTTCGAATGTATTACTGTGTGCATTTTCTTTAAGATTAGGATATTTCACTATCAGGAACGATGCATATATACGTTTTTTGGTGGCGAAATAACGATATGTGACAAAGTAAAGTGGGCGAGGAGGGAGGAAGAATGGTGAGGATGCTGATTTAATAAATGATCCATCCGCCCTTTTAGCCCACTTAAGAGGCAATAGCGTCGAAATATTATTTGCCCATTCGAATGCGTTCTTTAAACGATTGTCGTTCGCAATAATAGTAGGGAGTGGGAATCGTCGCTGCAGAAAAAGCGCCTAAATTTCATTTAAGGATCGAATGACGACGTTTACAGGCTCGTTCGTTGCTGGATGTACAGTGCTGATTCTGGTAGTGCGTTTTTCGATCAGTCGCTATGTGATCGAGGAAAAGGCGTTTAGTTTAGCAGATTTCCAGCACTTCATCAACTTTCTTATCATTGGGGTCACGGTACTTGTCGTCGCCGTTCCGGAGGGGCTTCCACTAGCCGTTACACTTTCGCTTGCATATTCCGTGAAAAAGGTATTGCTTGTTGTTATTGTTGTTGATAACGGTTACGCGTGTAGAATAGCATTTGCCTTGCTTTTGTGGCATTTTAAAGGGTACGTAGTTGCAGGAATTTTGCTATAAAGTAAATCAGTTAAGATGATAAAGACATAGTGAAGAAACGAGCACTGAATTTGGTGACGATATGAAAAAAGGAAATATTGGATTTGCTGTGGGGAATTGAATTTGCAGTTGAGGAAAGTTAATGAACGAGAAAGTCTTGGATGGTGTTCATTTTTATGGTATTAATGAATGGGTATAAACAGATCTCTAATGTGGTCTGCGAACAGATAAACTACAGCGAAGATGTTAAAGCTCAGAGCCGCGAATTGATCAATTTCTCCAGAAATATCACGTGAAGTGGATGCATTGGTTTCTTTTTTTTTTCTACAATAAGTTGTTACTTCATGTCTTAAATATGAGAGTACAGCGTGGTGCAGTTTGGAGTTTTCGTTGAGATTCGCATTTCGGAAGGGAAGAGGTGTTGCCGTTCGGAGTTTGTTAGTGAGAATTGTGCTTGTTCTTGCAGATAGGTGTATCGCTAAATTTATGTAGGCTTTAAAAAGTCCCAACTCTTCAATTTTGAAAGATATTAGCTTCCGATTTATCTCGATAGTTGATCAAAATAATAACTGAAGCTTCTGAGTCGTGCTTGAAAACTAGTATTCTTGATTTTCATGGGAGCGTTAGGCCGCTTAAATTTCTATGAAATAGATGATGCTGGATAACAACTTGGTTCGACATTTGGATGCTTGTGAGACGATGGGCAATGCAACGAGTATTTGCTCGGATAAAACCGGCACATTGACTACCAATCGAATGACTGTCGTTCAAAGCTACATCAACGGTATGTTTTGTATGGGCATACAGCAGAATGCCTGTGGGAAGGCTATACACAGCTGGTAATTGCTGCATTTTACAGGAAGGGAGAGGAATAAAACAGTTTGCGTTTTCTTTGAGATTTGTGCTTCAATTTCAACGCCGAATTATTCCAAATTAACCTCGTCTTCCATGAGAGTTCTGCAAATGGGCACGAAGGATGCGAATGCGATCGGTGAGCGACCGTGTTGTAGTGAGAAGTGCAGAGAGAAATCACGTAGTGAAGGAGTTAAACTTTTGTGGGCTCTCTGAGATGTATTTTGTGATTAACGGAGATTGTTTGACTCTTCAGTAGATGGGAATTATTGCTTTGGTTAAAGGCATTATTCTTTTATCGGAATACGTATGTTTGATATTGTTGATGTGATTTGTATATTTGGCATCGTTTTCAGAAATACACTACAAAGATACACCAAAATTTGATTCACTGAACAAAGAGACGAGGGATCTTGTGATTAATTTGATCTCGATAAATAGCAGTTACGCCTCGCAGGTGCGTCGTCTTCACGTTCGGTTATTGCACACGTTTTCCTTCTATGATCTCTGATCACCGCTGCTTTCTCTTCCGCAGTTTTTTTTTGTTTTCTTCGTATTGCGTCAATGACCTTTGAATTCGATATCTGCATTACTGTTTGTTTCCGCTACCGTGACACTTAAGCAGTTTGTGTCGCTTTGGTCGTTCGTTCGTTCACTCGTTCGATAGTTTTAGGAAGAATAAAATCAGTGGTGCTCATTTCGATGGTTATACTTTCTTTGGTTTTTTTTCAAATTTAGGATGGCAGTCTCCTTTCACTGCGTCATAAGTTTAATTATTATGAACTATATAATTATGTAAATTCATATCCCATTATGCCGATATCTTTCAGTTATCTGTGTAAGGAGTATTATGCCAACAGTTACCATTCTTACAGCCTATTTGTTTGAAGCTGAGCTTCAAACGTGTACTTCCGGTCATTTATTATCGAATTCCTCTTCCACTTGGACAGTTGGGTGATTCTTTGACGGCTCTGTCGACCTACATTAGTGACTTTTTGTTGGGGAATTTCAAAGCCTTCGAGGGGTTTATCGAACGAGAAAACTTACGGTATGGCAGTACTCAGATTTTTCGGTAGCTCCATGTTAAGAACAGAAAGATCAGTGTGCAAAATACAGTGGTGACGGTAATGATTTTTAAGACACTACTGTAGCAGGTATCTCAATCTGGCTGTGATATACACAGTATGCGATTTCGATAACATTTATATTTCGACATCGGCTGCTGGTTGCTCTTCAAAGAGTTTAACTTTCCGACAGCTAGCAAGGTGATTCGACAACGTATTTTACGGTTTACAGGTAATTCCGTCAAAACAGCCTGGAGGTCAACTAACACAGTTGGGTAACAAGACTGAATGTGCATTATTGGGTTTCGTGCTTGCATTAGGTCAGAGCTATCAGAATATCAGAGACAAATACCCTGAAGAGTGCATCTTCAAGGTATGTTTTTTTCCGCCGCAGCTTCGTGAGCATTTTTTCATATTTTCTCGAATGTTCTGGTTTCGTGATGCGTGATGTACACAAAGCTTGATCTCTAATACAGTCGACTTCGAAAAATCCTTTCAGCTTACTGCGATTTGCAGGCTGAATATTTTCATCTTCGGTACATTCGCTTTGAGCGCATTTCTTGAAGATAACTTTATTTCACAAAAAGCTTATCGGCAGGTGCTGTATTATCTTGTAGGGCGGCTGTTTTTTTTTACTTTATTGTTGGTTGGGAAAATGCCCAAATCACCAAGGTTAGCCGCCTTAAATCCCTACTTTGGGGAACACTGGAAGGTTAAATTTGGCGGATTGTCCACAGGACGGATTGTATGTTCCGGTTCATTTTGACAAAATAAGCCACTGTCATTCAGTGCGTTAACAAATAGCGTTAAACCAGAAAAAGAGAATGTGGCATTAAAAGACTATAACTAAACAATGGCATATCCTTAACGACATTTTTGTGACTGGGGAAAATGTTGGTGTGATAGGCTTTCAACGATGTTCTCACAGGGCGTTCACTTTCCATCGACTAGTTCTAGAAACGCATCGAAACACGCTCTTATGTTTCTGTTTTTTCCTCAGGCAGCTAGCTCTCTTTCGGTTTACGTTCCGTCTCCCGATCGGATTTCGCCGAAGACCAGATGAAAGGCCAAAAACGCGACACACTACTCGTAATTGGAAAAGCCAATGCACACAATTTCATCTTTGGTGTGGCTTTTATATATGAAAAGAGAGATTTCCCCGGGTGGGTGTCATTTCAAAAGTGCCCACTGATCGTTTAGCCGATAAAGAAAAGTGGATTTTACAGCATTCTTTTCTCAGCTATAATGCTAAAGCAGCTCATTCACATTTAATGTAATCATCAGTGAAATATTGCTGCCTCAGACGCATTAAATAGGCCTCTAATTTGATTTTTTATGCTGCTCACTCCGAAATGACGGTTTAAGGTCTATACATTCAACTCAGTTCGCAAATCGATGTCAACGGTGATCGAGCTTAAAGAGACGCCACGTGGCGGATATCGCGTTTTCAGTAAGGGCGCCTCCGAGATTATCCTCAAAAGGCAATTGGATCTCTTTCTTTGTTTACATCGGCCGTCGTTGATTCATCTTTGAAGTTCCTTCATCATTTAGTGCATTTCAAAACGTTTTTTTTTTTTTGGATATTGTATGCAATTTTCATGTCATTTCATTGCAGTGACTGGCAGGATTTTTCGTGCAAATTTAATTCAGTCCATTCCCCCCTCCGCCTATCTTCCCATATCCGCTATCTCCATCATCTCCCACCTTTCTCCTTTTCGTTTTGAGAGGAGTTGTTACTATGTGATATAAGTGAGCCTTTAGTTGAGGGTATTGACAGTCGACCACTGATTACGGAAGCCGCAACAGTGGTTCCCTCACTGACTGCAACCACGTCAACTGTTCGTAGGTACCTCATGCAGCTGAGCGCATTCTTCTTTTTCTGCCGTTGCAAGTTGCAGACGTCGTTATGTAAATTTTCTTGACATCGAAAAGACTCCTACTCAGGTGGAGGACGAGAGAAGTTAAGAGCAATCTCCTTTTACCACGTAATTTAAGCGTTTCACTTTGTGACGTCCTTTATTCAGATGCAAATGGTTTTTGGGAAAGGGTGGTGCGCTGACGAAGTTCACGCAGAAGGATCAGGAACGACTCGTTAGCAACGTTATCGAGCCAATGGCTTCCGACGGGTTGCGTACCATTTGTCTCGCTTACAAGGATTACGTACCTGGTGGGAACGTGAAGGAGAATGAGGTGCACTTTCACATTATAAGCACGTGATCGCTATTGCTTTTTTTATTTCTTTGCTGATCGGCCACCACTCTCTCTTCTCTGAACTTTCTTATTCTTTTATCACCGTCATCTCTTCCGGTATTTCAGTTTTTCTTCCTGAATCTTTCAAGAACTCTGTAACACATTTGTTTTCTAAGAGTGATCTTTCCCTCGCAATAATTGAGTGTAACTATCCTCCTCTGCGTTCTCCTAATTCTTCGAGCTCCTAATGTGTGTCATCAGTCCCCATTTAAAAAGTGCATCGCATATTGCGAATACCGAATATTGTTACTGTTGATATGTTTGCTGCATTATTTGCTGTCAAGGAACGTGTACCGTGGATTGCGTAGGTGAACAGTTGCACGATTTCACTGTTGGTACCTTCCATTCTCTCTGTGAACCCGAACAGTTGTCGGTGCTGCAAGTGTCATACTGTGTGCTGTACTTCGGCTGAAGTACCACAGGTGATCCTAAGGGTGCAAAACTTTTCCGAGAGAAGATTGACATGTCGTTTTACGGAATGGAATTTGTTAAGGTGGCCTATGCTGGCGAAATAGATTGGGATAATGAAGACGCTATTGTGAACGATTTGACGGCGATTGCTATCGTTGGAATTCAAGATCCTGTTAGGCCTGGTAAGTGTTTTTTACTTCGGTGTTTCTTGTTTTCCGTCAAGTTTGTGTAATTGCAATGAGCTCGTTTTCGTTTTAGAAAATAATGATTTTCAGCTATATTGTCTTATGTAATGAATTGCTCTGAGTTGAATAAGAGGTACGACTGGTGAAAACGTTGAAAAATGTAGGAGTTCGATTTCAATAGTGCTGTGTAATCTAATGTTATTTCAAGGTTAGGTTCATCCGAGAATGCTGAAAATAGTCGCCAATTCTGTTGTCTTCCTGAGGGAGTTATGAAACATGAAATGTGTTTTTTATTGCACTCGTGTTATTTAGAATGCTGGTTCATGTCGATAGCTTTCATGTTTTTCGGCACTCACTTGTTTTCAGAAGTGCCTGAAGCGATAGCGAAATGTCAGCGAGCTGGCATAACAGTGAGAATGGTAACGGGTGATAACATCAACACGGCACGATCGATTGCAACAAGTTGTGGCATCCTGCGACCAGGCGAGGACTTCATCGCACTTGAGGGTAAAGATTTCAACGCGAGAATCCGCAACGAGAAGGGCGAAGTAAGCCAAGAAAAGTTAGACCTGATTTGGCCAAAGTTGCGAGTGCTTGCCAGGGCGCAACCTACCGACAAATACACTCTGGTCAAGGGAATTATCGATAGTCGCATCACTGATAACAGGTTAGTGTCGTGATTGATCGCTCCAACTATTCCTCTTTGTTATTGATTTTACATCTGATGTACTTGATCTTCTAACGAACGATTTAGAAGAAGCAGCGCAAAGTTGTGGCACTTTTTCCAATTCTGAATGGCAACCCGTTGTAGCAGCTGCATCTGAGAAGTGTTTACGATGGAATAAAATGAGCCATAGGGAGTGCGTTTCAGGCTCTTCCATTCAAAACTGTGACGAACGTCTGTTGTCAAAAGTGACGTTCCCTATAGTCACTGGAAATTTTTCGCACATCTGTTTGGTGAATCGTTATGTGTTTCGTTGATCGCTCTTCCAAGATCCCTCAAGGGTCGTTGTTGCCCAAACGCATTCGAATCTGCTTTCAGATTTGAAATTTCTTTATGCGTTATTTCGGTTCTTTTAAGGGCAATGTGGGTTTTTTTTTTTCTCGAAAGCTTTCTTTATAAGTTCTTTCTATGATGTAGAGAAGTGGTTGCGGTAACTGGTGATGGTACGAACGATGGTCCAGCACTCAAAAAAGCCGATGTCGGGTTTGCAATGGGTATCGCGGGTACGGATGTCGCCAAGGAGGCTTCCGACATTATTCTTACTGACGACAACTTCACTTCAATAGTTAAGGTGGCTACCCATTTTGCTCAGTGGTCACTTAATTTTGTGTTATTGTTCATTCCGTATGAAAATTGCTCAGATGAATGCGTTGTACTGCTACACATTTTAATCCCACATCGTCATTCCTGTGCTGTAGAGGCTTGTCAGCACTTGCATTCGTTGTTGTTGATAATGATGTAGTTTTGATACCAGACTCCTCTTCTCGTTTTGTTTTTTATCCTTAGTAGCAGTTAGACATAAATTATAACCGAACAGTTCATTTACTTGATTTGCCAAGATCTCCTCTCTCATCAGTGTGAATTTTCTTCATTGCTCATTTTTACTCCCTTTTCAGTGGTTGTGAAAGGGTAGGGAAACGGTGGCCCCAACGTACCCGCTAGATGTCGGATACGTCACTGGAAAGTACTTTCATTCCTAAATAATCCAGTTGTCAGGAAAGGGAAGCCTAACACCAGAACCGCTTTCCATCTTCTCTGTCCCATTCCCCTTCCTCCCTCTCCCCAAGCGCACCCGACTCTGGCCTCACCCACTGTCGCAGTTCTAGAGTATGCACCTTGCAAAATGTGGAGGTGGTGATTGCCTTTCACATATTTAAGCATCGTTATGCAATTATTTCTTTAAGTTTTTTAGATAATGCCGTCAGTTAAGATTCTAGTGGATGGATTTTTGCAGGCCGTTATGTGGGGTAGAAACGTTTACGATTCGATTGCAAAGTTCCTTCAGTTTCAACTCACCGTCAATGTGGTCGCAGTTGTTGTGGCGTTTGTTGGCGCTTGCGCTATCCAGGATACTCCTCTTAAGGTTCGTTTCTACGAGCTGCCTTCATGTTCCTTATTGACTTTATTCAGTGAATGCGAAAGAACGCCGAGGAAATTCGTTTTTATTGAGATATGAAAGCAGCAAATGCATCATAATCAAACATGGGCATATTGTTGGTTAACATGGGCGATTTAGTGTCGTAACGATGTCAGCGAGAGAGTATTGGATTTAATAGGCTCTTTCTTTAAGGCAGTACAAATGCTTTGGGTGAATTTAATTATGGACACGTTAGCGTCATTGGCACTCGCCACGGAAATGCCAACCGAGGAGCTGCTGAAGCGGAAGCCATATGGGCGCACAAGTCCGCTCATATCGCGTACTATGAGCAAAAACATTCTCGGACATGCCTTTTATCAGCTGCTCATTCTGTTCGCCCTAATTTTTGCCGGTTGGTTCTTTGTCGTTTTAAAGGATAACATATTGCTGAGTTTGATTTCAGGATGTACTTGTTGTTCCCGTTGCCCTTTATAGGATAGTTTTTTTCATTCTCAGTGAACTTATGTCATGCTAGTACCAAGTTTTATACGGCACTTGATTACTAACTCGTTGTCCGCGCCACGATATCGATACCTGATAGGAACCACACTCCATTCCTCAGCTCTCTGTGAAGCGTTCACAGTTCAGTTCTGTTGTTACAGCTGACTACTGTTAGAGAATGGTAGGAGAACGATTGAGTGCAGTTTGTTAGAAATTGGTAGTTGCAGGTGAGCGGTTCTTTGAAATTGAAAGCGGCCGTTGGGCCCCTCTTCATTCACCTCCTTCCGAGCACTTCACCATCGTTTTCAACACGTTCGTCATGATGACATTGTTCAACGAAATCAACGCTCGAAAAATTCATGGCGAAAGAAACATTTTTCATGTGGGTTTTCTTTTCCTCATTTTTTGCTCGCTTTTCGTTTTGTGCAGCTCGAAGATTGGCAGACGCTGTTGAGCCTTCTTTGAAGCTTCGCTTCTAGGTAGTAAGATATTTAATAGTTGTGCTCCATTATGAGAGTCTTACTATCTGAAGGAAGAGGGGAAGGAAGAGAGGAGCTGAAGCAGGAGCAGTTTGGTTACATCACTGACGAGGACCGCAATTGATTTGATTGGGTAGCAGTCTTGGGTTCCCTCATTCACCTTACAGCGATTCCCTCCCTCATCGAAGTTCTTTTCTGCTGGAAATATGGAATGTTGTTTTTCGAATAGTGTTGTTACTGTTTGCATTAATCAATACTCCATTGCCTCAGCTTCTATTAAACCAGCAGCTTTAGCGATTTTATGTGGTGGCCTTTGTGTCTCTTTGGGCCGTTTTCGTAGAATTGGCGTTATATTATTACAGGGTCTATTTTCAAACCCGATCTATTATGTGATATGGATCTCGACTATGGTTGCACAGGTATTCATAGTGCAGTTTGGTGGGCGTTGGTTCTCCACTGCAGCGCTCAATCTCGAGCAGTGGTTGTGGTGTCTTGCCTTCGGTGTTGGCGTGCTTCTGTGGGGCCAGGTCTCTTCGTTTTTATTTTTTGTTTTTATTGGAACACTAACTTGTGAAATCTGAAGTTGTTATAAGTCTGAAGAGGATTTTGAGAGAGAAATTGAGAGTGCCTAGGTGCGGTGAGCTGTGTTCGATCTTGAAGTAGAAGAAGGCACTTGTAATCACTTTCAACGAAGGAAAATTTGAGAGTGAATGCGAGTTCAGAACCTCGAATCGGCAGTGTCAGTCTACATGTCCGATAATGACTGGCCAAAGTTGTGTTATGAAAATAATGGAACTATAGATTGTAACAACGATTCCAACTTCGGGACTGCCGAAGAACCTCACAATCGGTGGCGGTGATGTTACGTCAACTGAGAATATTCTAAGCGGCGAATATGCTGATCCTGAGACGCATGAGAGACGCTCAGGGCAGATTCTCTGGATTAGAGGTTTAACACGGCTGCAGACACAGGTCAGTGTGCTGTTTTATTTTCACTCGTAGTGCTAAGAACTCATCACATTTCACCATTTGCTGTCTTGCAATTGGGTTTAGAATTGCTCTTTTTGAGATGCGTCAATGAGAGGTAATCTGAGGCACGAACTTAGTCTGCTGGAGTTTGTTTGCAGAGGTAATGGGCTCAGAGGGAAAGGAGGGAGGGAGGGAGATGAGTTTCTTTCGAACGCAGTATATAGTGCAGATTATTAGAAGCGAAGTCATTGGGCATATATATATTCGGTTTTCCTTTGCTGGCATCGGCTGGATGTATCTAGCGGAGATCAGAGAGGCTAATTCAGTGTAGCGGATATTAAAAGGAATTTTTTTGAGGCGTATTTATTTTTACGCAACGCAGTTAACAATTTCGGTGGGAAAGAACCTAAGAGCGGTGGTTGCCTTTAGAACGGAAAGTAAACATGCGGAAATATTAAGCAGTGGAACAGAGAGCTCAGTAGCATGTGCAGACGGTGGTTTCGTTTGAAGACTTATACCCGCCTAGCTGGCAGTGAACTGGGTAAAGCGTGTCGAGGACGCTTCATCTCAGCCCGCACTGTTGGCGCCTATGAAAATGAAATTTTTTCGTTCCGTTTTTTGTTGCGTTCTTGTCGTGGTTGATACTGGATGTTTTGCACATCGGTGAGCAATGAACGAGCAGAAAAAGAAGTTGCGGCGACTCGGCATTGTCAACTTGCTACCGTCTCCATTGGGTTATGCTGGTTGAGCGTCGTTTCTCGACCTCCGGCGGGGAGGTCGAACAATGGCAAGTAGAGCAGTGCTGGAATGGTTTGTGGCGAATGCCACGGCACATTAATGCCATCATGAGACACTCACAGGAAGCCACGAGTTGTTTATGTACGGCTTGAAACGTGTAATTAGTACACTGTAGTTGGCGGGCACTGCATAGTTGGTAGAGTTTGGTTGTTATCTGATGGCGTTATTAGATTTCGGTGATATTTGGCTTCGACAAGAGTGAACGATTTGGGTTTTTGATTGATTGCTACGCTATAGCACGATGGCTGAGGGGTTTTCCACTTAGCGCTTTATTGCGCCCCACGCAGTTTACTTTGGTTACGTGTGCGTATGCTTCACAGTAATCGTAGCATAGCGTAACGATCGGTCGTATATCTAGTTCACCGAAAGTCGGTGTGTTAGTGCAGCGAAAAGTAGTTGCCTGAGGTGATGCAGGTAAGAGCGTTCGCGTGGCTACAGTTGGCGGCCTTTCGCGTGCTCTTTACCTCTCAGCACTACCGATGCTACTTCTCACCCAGATTCCGTGCGCTTTGCTCTCTTGATCTGCTCAGCAAAAAGTTAAACGTGTTCGTATGTTGTGGTGCACTTTCGATGCATTTCTAGTTGAGGTGACTTCTTGTGTTTTTTGTTTTTTACTTCCTCGTCCTAGATTGCAACGTGCATGATAGAATATTCCACACCGTCTATTGCAGAGTTATATCTGTCATTTGCTTATTCCAGTTTTGATGTCGAATTCGCGTATCTTTTTTTCAGCGTAGTAGTTCCCTCATCACTTCACGCCTACCTGAAATTCGCTCTGGCAATTTGAAATGATTCTTGAGCACATCGGTGCTTTTGGTGGTCTCTCAGCTCGCAGTTTTCTGGTGGCAATTTGATGCGTTCGCTATTTCGTTGATAGCAGTTGTTTACGATCGGTTGGTTTGGTTGTTGGGTGATACTGGCGTGCAGATATTGTATGCGTAGGCCGCGTTGGTGACCACACCACCGGCAGTGCGCCCTGTGCCCTGTGCCCTAAAGCACTCATTTTGTCCACTTGTCGTGCCAGCTTTTTGGTTCTTTCTTGCCTCCTGCTTCAGTTTTGATTTCTTCGCATGAATTATTGTCCTTCTCGACATCATTGCTATAATAACGGTATGCTTTCTTTTCTTTTTCTCTTCATTCTCCCCTTCCTAATTGTGTATCCACAAGAAATCCTCACTTTCATTTTTCTTCACTCTTTACGTGATGGTTTAGACCATCACAAGCCTTTCAAACCGTGATCCCCGTTATCGAAATTCGTAGATTGGGGGAGCTAAGCGCGATTTGATTTTGCGAGTGCTGATCCAGCGGTGGTAACTGTCGGAATGTTCATCATCGATGGAACAACGGAAACCGATTCAAAAAGTCTGTGGAAGGAAGAGAATTCAGAAAGTTTAGCGATATTCCCTCCAAAGCTGCACTTTCACATCGATGAGAAGTCAACTTGCATAGAACGTAATTCCATCGTTCGATGTGAACATGCGACATGGAGCACCGACAGTTGTTTGCTTTGCTTCGTTCGAGGGGCACTGTGCAATTAAGGTGCTTCTTTATCCGTTGCACTTTCTCTTTTCGCTTGCCAGGAGAGAGATCCTTTTTATATCGGAGCGTTCCGGACAGACATGGCACTAGCACAGTTTCGCTGTCGTCGCTGTGCGTACTCGTGTTGCCAGCTATCTTTTCAAAGGAACTGCGATGGAAGCGAACAGTTGCGTGCGTACTTATGCGTTCATCATCTCATGCTTCTGGCAGTAAGCGATGCAGCGTGTGGGAAACGCGTCGATATTTTGTCGTTCTTTTCGCCTCATTGTCACTGTGAAGCAACAATGGCAACACGGTTCACTGAGTGGAATGCAACAGTGCATGGTTGTCTGCATATCGAATGCCTTACGCGACCCGAAGCGAAAATGGTTCTGTCATCGGCAGTATTAGCTGAAACGCATGCGGGTGTTTGCTGGTAGCTGCTTCCATCATGTGGTGAATATATGTGCTTGCTGTGGTAGAGCACGAAGCATGAGCTCGCTAAGCGTTGTCGGATTTACTTTGGGGCACAGCAGTGCGGGCATTTCATAATATACAGCGAAACAGTGAGCATTAGGTGCGGTGATCGAGCAAAATACTCTCGAGGTTCGTTTAGCGCACGCTTGCCAAGCCAACCAAAATTCGTTAATTGAGCTGTTCTGTTTGTTTCTGCTTGGCTATTTCTTAGATAACAGTTTTGGTGTCTCTATGGTCGCGCAGATGGCTCTCGCTTGAGAGTTGGTGCGAAGCTGTCTCATGGTACGCCAGCAGTGTCGCCCACTTACAATCGTTATGATTTTCTGCAGCTTCGCGTCGTGAAAGCGTTCCGCTCAACGCTTGATGAGTTCGAGGAAAAGCGGTCGATCGCGAGCACACAATCGTGCAATTCGATGCGTGCTGCTGCTGGTTGGTCCTATCTCTCGCTGGCGACCACCAGTGCGCCGCGAGCAGCTGGATCGTACAGTCCTGATGCGAGCAAGTCGCGCGCTGCACTTGCAGCACTCATGCAGCGTGCGAGCGCTCCACAGCCCTACCCATACTATCATCATCAGCAACCAAGAACACCATCACCCAATCCAAGTATTCCAAATATGGCTAATCAGCAAGAATCGTCAATGCCAGTTGTTACTGAGAACGGACGAGGATCGGCGATGATGGGTGTTGCGGTGATCAGTGAGCTGAGCTCACCGTCGCCTGTGATTTGCCACGATAAGGTGGAGAAGGTGCCATTGGTGCAACGGTGGAGTCCAAGCAGCGGCTCGAGTTATTCGCAACGGATTGGCAAAAGCATCTCGCTCGACACCCCACTTTCCATTGCTCATGTGTGACGTGTGCTGGTTTTCATTCACAGAATTCTCGTCTATCTATTATATGTGGACTCTATACTCCTCCTGCCTATTGGGCTGTTTGTTCTTTTTTTACGCCACTAGATAATGCTGCTAGAGTATTGTTTCGAATATCACAGCACTATTGAGCCTCATTTGTTCACCACAGTGAAGAGGAGAACCGTCCGCTTATAATCTGATGTTGGCAGCAGATGAAATTTAATGCAGCTTCAGTCAATAACGGTGCATAGAGATCCGTGCTTTGAAATGTTGAAGTTTGGTATTTTTTCGTTGTTTTTGGCGATAGGCGACACGATCTTTTTTGGAGCCTTTCACTGATACGTTTTTATTCATTGTGAACTGGGCAGAGGTCGTAACAAATTGGGATCGTGCGGGTGAGTAGGACGTGGTGGTTTGAGTTTGCACACTGGTGGGGTCGATTGCGAACGTTGAACTTGCGCTGCAATTTGTTTATGTTTTTTTTCTGTTTTTAAGGTTGTTGTGTTGCGTTCTTCTTTTTCTATGCAATTTGCCAAGCATTGGCTCACCGGTGTTGAATTGTGTGGCGCATGAGAGGGTTGTCAGCTTATTTCGAACGGAGGCGCGGATCGCTTTTGGGAATGCGTTGTTTGTGTCGCCGGTGGCGCAGTAATAAAACAATCCGATTTCTTACCAGTGCGCCCGGCGAACTTTAGGTAATTGTTGAGGCTGTGAGGCGCTTTTCTCGTGAAAAGCTCGAGAGTGGGATTGAATGCCTCAAATCGCCATTTGGATGTTATGTGCACTAAACCAGTGTTATCAGTCCCAGCTTACCAGCTCTGTTTCCTCTCCCAGTGATCCCATTGTAGACCCACTCTCCCACAGCCCTACCATTACCGAGCTTTGTCTTTTTGAATGGAACTCTCAGCACTGCCAGTCGCTGTTTTTTATGTTGTTTGGAAATGCATTTGTGTCTTTAGAGGTATTTTTTTCGTCTTTTCAAAGGGAAATTTGTTACAGAAGAGCTGTCAAGGGCATGCCGACCTGGAATTCTTATTGAAGCCAACATATAAATGCGATGAAGCCGACGATATCACATTGTTTACATTAATGTTTTAACCTGTTTTGTATTGGACCACTGGAGTGATTTTATACTTGTGGGGGATATTCTCGAAAAGAAATGGAGTTGGAGCATTGCACCGCAGTGTGCAGGAAAGGAGGATGACCGAATGAGATGGAACGGTGGGAGTAGTGTTGAACAAGAAAGGTCGGCATGCTTTTAATATGTATAAAATGTTTTGTTAAGATCGCGTGATTGAATTGTTGTTTGTTTTGTTGCATTGAGAGTACAAGGTGTTGGTGAGGTGTGAAGCATGAGTGCTTCGTTCGCTGCGTGAATGCTCATCTTCCCTTTTTTGTCTCCAAGCGTACTGTTCTTCTATGAGCAATAGTGGCCATTAATTTGCCTCTTAAGAGCGCACTCTAGAGAGGAGCATCATATTTTTCATAATTCATTGCTAAAGTGTCCATCTGCCAGTTGATTCTTCGATGATCCGCACTCTGCGGTCATACTCCTCAGATTCTGTTGTTGTTGGGAAACTTACCATGTTCATCTTTTAAATGCGTTCGTCTCTCGAAAATTGTCTTTCCTTGTGATCTTATGCGCTGGCTTCAATGCTTCAACCATCTTTTGCATCCTTATTTCGTAAATTCTGGACGTACGAGGTGCTAAGACCGTCACCTGAGCTAGTTGCAGGTTTAATGCTAGTTTATCGTCGTGCTTGTCCAAGTGGAATTTCTCATGACAGGCATTTTTCTTGATTTTTCTCACATCAGAGATGGGCCATCTATTAATGGGATAATTTTTTTCGAGTCGAGTGAAGGCTCCAGGATTTGTTATTTCGGAAAGCGATTTCGTTTATACAACAGAAAACGACTGCTTGGTTCCAGTATCATTTCTCAAAGCATTTGAGAGAGTGCGCGCATTTGCATACGGGTGCGCGCTGAAGTGATTGTTTGATGTCTCTGTGTTCTATTTATGATGTGTCTCACTAGGTAACGGTAGTTCGTCGAACAAATCGGATCCGCTACTCACTCATCAAAGCTGAAATGAGTTTTTCCTCCCATTGTTTTTATAGCTTTATGCGATATGAGTCATTGAATATAATTGTATTTTCGAGTTCGAATCTAGTCGTCGCCCTATGCAGATAATTTAAGAGATCATTATAATAGCTTTATGTGTGAACAATATTCAGGTAAAAATAATTTGAAGCGCTTCTCTCTGCATCACTTATTGGGTCAGCACATTCACAGAGGTAAATCTCAAAGATTCGATCCTACGGATCGCCACATGCAACGCATTGGATTTTCTGAAGGAAGGTACATTCGTGAGTGCGAATTGATTAGGAAGTAAGTAGACAGTCAAGTTGTTTCTTTTAACTCACGTTCAATTTGTCGATAGATAGGATTCATGTCACAAATGCTGATAACTATTAATAATCATGCCGAGCTGATTATTAACTGCTCTTATTGCATTAAAAGGGACGTCATTTCGTTTCACTGTTGCAATTTAGCGTTATGATTCCCTTTTCAAATAGTCGGCTCATTGGTGTGAGATTCAGAAAACGCATATGTGATCCAGTTTCTGACCACAACTGTCAGATCTAATAGACAATTACTACTGGCTCTGTGTGCTTGAAAATCTTAAATTGTCCCTATCATATGGTCCCTTCAAATCAACATTTTTCTGTTTTATATAGGCGTAGTGTTGAGCGCTAATCATTTCTGAATGGAGCCATTCATTTCCAAGTTGTCGTCATCAGTATTGTAAGTGGTCAGATGAAGTCGGGTGGTGGTTATGCCTGTGATCGGATGAGATTACCCATTAGGGAGAGACTTATTTTTGTTTTAGATACGAATACTCTGAGGCCGACGGTTCTCTTTGGGGTGTATTAATGGCAGGTTATTGCATGCTATTCATGATTTAACCAATTTAATATGTGCAGTAAGTTTCGGTATCGATGCTTCATATTACATCGATTTTTTTGTCGCTCCAGGCTGTATTTCGTCAGTGTTATGTGGCTCTTTGATAACGTCTCTTTAATTACAGAGATTCTACTTTATTTTGCTTATAAAGATTCCAATTCGTTTGTGCGAACACGCTTTTTTTTGTGAGAGGGAGGATGGGGATGGAAAAGAGTTTCTTTGATCGCTTTCAATGATGAGACCCTCGGTGATGGTTTTGTGGAAAGAAATCAGTAATAGATTGAAGTGAAGGTCAGAATGCGATGTGCTGCTTCTCGTGTTCATAACATTTCTTCTTTATCTATCCACGGTATGGAGATTATTAGCAGCTTGCTCGTTGACGATTGTTGTGCGGTGTTGCTGTTGCTAGAACAGTTATTCCTCTTTTGATTCGCTGAGGCTGCAGAGGTGTGATGATCGAAGGTCACGATCATGAGAAAATATTAATACTGAGGTCGGGCTGATGCCTCTACGGAAGTTGTTGTAACTGAAGTTAAACTAGTTCTTTGATGTGATTTGCAGCTACTTTCAAAGCCAAATTGACAGTGCTGTTGTATCGCTGGATGTTGTTGAAAGGATTAGAGCGAGTTTCCAGATTTCAGCGTAATCGGTTGGCGGAATGTGATATCATAGAGATGGCGAAGTGCATAAGGGGTGCGCAGAACTTACGCATCTGAAAGAATAAACTTCCTCCCCCCTCCCCCCTCCCCGCCTCTCCTCCAAACACATATATTTCGTTTTTTTTGCAATTTTTTTCCAGACAGAACTATTCATTAATTCCCATTCGCAGTATTATAGTAGTAGTCAGTGATTAACGGGCATTGTACGATTTGTTGAACACTTCAACGCAGCTTTGTTGGCATCGTTGATGGCATGAAGGTTGTTTATTAGGCTGTATTGATGATGAGATGGCAACATATTTCATGGAGTTCCCAAACAGACCTGGGCAATCCCTCCCACCCATCTCTTTCCTGTTCATTGACCAATGACTGGGATAGGCGTCTGTAAATTGGGATTTCCAGGAAGTAAGCTGCAGCCAAATGGGAACTGAGCGTAGTGAGAAGCAAAGTTTTCAGAGGTGTTGACGAAAATCCATACGAAGTTTTCAGCGCTTCTTCCATTTAGCCTACGAAATCATCAAAAGCTTCTTTATGACTCACTAAAGTGAAGTCTTCGTTAAAAATGTAGCTGATAAAATTCTAGTTTTATAATCTAGGAATAGTCGTTGGGATCTTGCTAATGAGTGCTTTTTCGAAAATAGGAAAAGAAGGATGGGAAGATGCGTGCGCGTTTCCATTGCTGATCTGCGAATTCTGTTGTCATATTGCGGCGGAGCCGCTATTTCACACTATGAAGCATCTGCTTTGATGTGCCAGGTGAGCGAGGAATGGAGAGATGCTTATGTTCAGATAATCCCAACACTGAGGCTAAGCGATGTTTTTTCGCGTCGGATTAGCATTTTATACTCCACAAAAGTTTTTCACGTATGAGTAAGGAAAGGGAGTTTCAGTGAATGAATTTCTGTGAATGAATCGTAAACAAGTTACGGACATCCTCGGTGCGAATTTTGCTCTCATTTTCCAGTGAAAGCATCATTTTCGTTTCGCTTTAGAATTTCAGCAATTAAGAAACACCGCTGAGCTGTTTGTTTCGATTTCTACAATGAAGCTTCTTTGCTTTCAAAAAACGTCACAATTTTTATATGGTTGGTGTCCCCATTTGCTGTTGTTTGTCACAACAGATTCTTACTGCTGCATCTTACTCATTGGCATGCGATGGAGCTTCGATTCTGCCATTGAGCAGCTTCCTACCGTTGGTGCTGTATCCTCTGCCAACGTCTGTGTCAGCAGCCAGCATCTCAATTGTCAGCAACCCACTTTCTTAGCAGCGTTGGCTAGCTCGCCAAATACTCCGTCCTCTCACAGTGGTTTAAGGAATGCTCAGACGATTGTCGAGGCATAAGTTGCATTGGGAATATGCAGCTAACTTCGGATGCAATCTGTTGATTTATTAGCATTCCCGATATTGTTCAATTGTTTGTTGTTTAATGTCGTCGCTGCGCTTTCATCCTCCGAAAAATTTTCTTTTACCTTCTCGTTTGTGAAGTTTCCCTTCCTCTCCTTCCTTCGACCTCGCCCACAAGTGTTATCAGAAAACTTCGATTATTGTTTCGAATATCGGCACCTAAGAATTGCTCCAAAACTTCTGTGTGATCAGTTTCCTTCGTCTATGATCATGGACGAATTCCTAAGAAATTAAATTCCCCTTCGCTGCCACCCTCCCACTCCCTCCTAACTGTCTCTGAATGAATGAGCGCCTGATTGTGTTGTGCTTTTATTTCAGCATATTGCTTTTCAGAAATGCGGTTGTCCATTTTATGGTGCTCAGAGTATGTGCTCATTTTTAAACGTCACGCAGTTCATTAATTGAAAGGATCTTTGTTGGATTATTTATTGATTTCAAATGTAATCAGCTTTAATCTCTGGGTGAGTTTATCCTTCTCTACGGTCGGAAATCAAATTTCACGACAGTTTTTATGCAGCCATTTGAGGTTATTCGGTATTGCTGAAAGTTCTTTCACGGGGTATCTTGCACCTGGATAGCGTGGAAAAGAAGCACCAGTACATTTATGGCTTTCACAATGTGTTGTGTAAGAGAGTGCGACACTCGTGCACTAGCTATCCGACACTTAACAAATTACCCGTTCGGAAGGGTATAAGCTGTAATGTAGACTTACAAGGCAATAGTTCTGTTCAGCGATGAATCAACTGTCGAAAGTCACTCAGTTGATCATTTGGTGCTGGTGTATTTATAGACAGGTGAACGTGATGGGACAGGTGTGTCGACGGCGGTCTGTTGGTGGTTGTTGTAGCCTTGTGACGATTGAGGAGGTGGTGATTGCAGGTGATTGGTGGAGATATGGCCGATCGTCTTATACCGGTACCGCTCAGTTCGGCGCCGACCGACCAAGCCGTAAGCGCACAAAAACATTGCTTCACATTATTTGCTCACCGAACGACGCATGCTTTCCGGAACTGCCTCGGCTAGATCTTTTAGATTATGTCGTCGATGTTTGTAGAAGTCTTTGTTATCAGAAAGAAAATGAATTTTTATAAACGATATGCAGCTGTTCACGAACAGTTGGGAACGCTGTCTTTACTTTCGTCCAGGCAATTTTATGCAAAGTGAAAACTGTTTTTGCTGAGCGGGTACGCACGTCGAAGAGGCAGGTGTGATCGCCTGAATGAGACATGAAAGCAAAAACGGAATGCAATGCGATGTCGGTTGGCGAATATGTGAGGCTGTTGTTTTAGAAGGCAATGAGGAAAAATGCACGAGGTGTAGTTGGCTATGCGCTGTGCTGTGGTTGGTGGTCGCTGGTATTGTGTGGTCGCAGCATCTTGTTGCAGTATTCTTTTAGTGGTTTGTGCGAAATCTTTGCATTATGGTACCTTTTGATTGGTGGAGGTGTTGCGTGGCGTATTTGATAGTTGCTGGTCGTGCGCACCGACCTCAACGCCGAATCGCCATTTCTCTCGTTGTCTCATCTCCCATTCCTCGTAGCCAGATGCGATCGTACCATAATGTAAAGGTAGCCTGCAGTTGTTCTTGTGCGCAGTGAGGGATGCTTCGTTGTTGGTGGCCAACATGCAGCACGATGCGCACGTTGCCGTTTCGCATCGCTAGGAACGTTTAGCGTGTGCAGCTTTCATGACTGTGTTTACGAGGCATGAACAAGTAAGCAGATTCCATGTTGTAGTTCACTTGCACGTGCGTACGGGAGAGTCCTTCGTCCCAGATGCTCTGCTGCCTTCTTTCAAGTTGGAACGAATGCCTCCACTTACAGTTGGTATTCGTTTTGGCGTCTTTCTTTTCTGCCTACGTGTGCTGTCATCGTTTATTTTCATTATGTTCTTTTTCCCTCTTTTTTCCTAATCTTCTCTTTCTTCAACTTCATAAAATCGTATGCTGGTGCAGTGCTGATCGTACAGTTAGTTGGACAAGATCGCTTGTGAGTATATTCAGTTAAAGTGCGCTTAATCAGTAGTGGGTAACTTGTCCATATGAGTGTGATTTGGTTTCGCGTTCAGCAGTAAGGTTGTCATTGTTTATTTTCATGCTGAGAATGCAGCTTTTTCAAGTTTTATTTCACGTGCTCGGTTTTGAGAAGTGTTCACGTCATGATGCGAGGTGAGAGGCGTTATATCCACGATAAGTGCGCGTTATACGGATAGACAGTGTTGACAAGAAGGCCTCATGTTGAAGGCTTCATTCCCTTCGTTGCAATATTCACGACGCTTTCTAAATTTGAGGCCACACCGCAACGTTGCATAACGATTCGCCGTGTTTTTAGGAGCTTCCGTTTATTGTTGAAGTCGCGTAGTGTGTGCGGTTGTTGCTCACATTTTTATTCATGTTTATTTCTTAGTTTTTCGCTCCCTTTAAATTAAACAGATACGACAATTTAGTTTTGCAGAACGTTGGCTTTAAGTGTTATTGCAGTGTGATGGAAGCTGTGTATAGGGCGCAATTAAGTGACAGCGATTGGTGCTGATCTTGCTCAGATGTTCTAAAGAAATGTCGCCGTTGTTTTGCATTTGCATAGAATTTTTATTAGCCGAAGGGGTTTGTTACATATATCATCCGTAATTCCTCTCATGATTTGCCATTGCTGAATAAACATTTAGTGAAAAGATTTTGTGCATAACCCCTTCCCTCCCCTCCTTTACATCCGCTTAGCAGATTCCAGTTTCTATCATCTTTGCAAAGTAGATTTTTTGTCGTTTTTTTCTTTGGCGTGGAGGGAGGAGTAGGAGACGGGGAGTAATAAACCCCTGTAGCCCACTTTCAATGGGTACCCCCTTTCTTCGTGCTACAAGAGTCCTCTCCAAATGCTTGCAGTATTTGCAAATCCCGAATTTTACTGCGAATATCTCTTCAATAAACCTGTTTTAACTACGTCGACAGATGGCCGGTACGGCAGTTCTGTTTGGTTTAGTCTATTCATCGATCCTTTCTCTTTTAAAGTCAAATATTTCGGCCATCATAGAGGACACTCGCATCTCGTTCGAATGGTTGGCTAGTGGTAATCGAGTATGTGATGTTCTGTGCACTCTCTTTATTATTTATAGGTGGAACAATTGAATTGACTGTGGGGCCTATAGCTAGGTTTCGTTGAATAGCGTGCTGTGTGCATGGTGACCGAACTTTGTGCGTACCTTTATCGAGATTTGATTTCAGCTTTATGCTCGGATATTTTTTTCTTGTTCCGTTTCATATCAGCGTCACTTTCCTTTCTTATTTTGTTCTTTCACAAGAAGCATTTTAGACACCACTAACATTCTTTTAGTTCGCACGGTGAAGTATTTGAGTTGTTTTGTGAGTGTATGAGATGGCTCCCGTATATCTGTTTATGCGCAAGCTTGAGATCGTAATCACCATTTTACCGGTCGATTTGCGTTGTTTCATCAGTAGTTGAAGATCATTGAAGCAAGTGAGGCTACTGTAAAAGGGATTGATACGAGCTGAGCATCAAAGCGTTCAGTGATCGATGTTGCTTGCAATGGCCATTTGTTGGGGAGGGTACATAGGGAGGAAAACCATGCCTAGTAGTTCTGCGGCACGCTATCACTGTCAGATCAGGGAGATGTTATCATGCAGATTGCTGCATATGCTCATCCATGAATGGACGTTTTTATTAAAAGCGTCGTCGTTTCGTGTATCAAAAAGCCTAGCGGTGTTGGCAACGCAGTGATATTCTTCAGATTTTTATTAGCTTCAGCCTTTTTGTATTTGGTCTTTTTCGTTTAGAAGAAAGCTGATGAGTTATCACAGAAGTTGTGTATTTCATTTTTGCATTTTTTGATCATCGGTCATGACAGGTTTTTGTCTGAGTCATTTCTTCTTATAAAGGAAATCCTTTCAGAAGAAGGAACTAGTCAAGGCTGACTAAGTGCACTGTTTTTGAGGAGCAAATCTCATTTCTTGCATAGAATTTGTTTAGAATCACTTTTGCAGCGCATTAGTGCGTCATTTTCTCACTGTCTGAAGTGACGGCATCCTAGGCATGGTTTTCGGTAGTGGTTGCCTGCCATTGATATTCGTGCTGTTGTCTTTATTTGAGCTAAAGACCGGAAGATGGTAGTAGCGAATATGTTTCAAAGCCTTTCTGTCACAATGTTTTGATGTATTTGTTGAATGGAATCAACCCTTTAACAGTTTTAATGTATGGATTTCTCTTTGCGACCTCTATTACTGCAGTGAAACGTGTTTACAGATTCGAGTCGTGAAAGCCTTCCAGGCTGGATTAGATCGGCGAGAGCCGTCGTTGAGTGGGCCAAGCGCTGCAAGACTTCGAGAAATTAGTCGCCAGTTGAAGCTTCAAGTCGAGCACGAAGGCAAAGGTGAGGTGGTTCGATTGATGACCTGTGTAGGCGCCGTCTGATGCGCAGTTGTTTGTGATGGGAGGTATATTTTTAATGTTGAGAATACAGTTCTGTTGTGAAGTGTTTTCAATTTTTCACGCTCATTTTGTCTTATGCGGTTATCGAATTCCGCCAGGCGACATCCCATTTCTCAGTAAAAGCGCGCTGCCTATAATGGCATTTATGGTTAACGAGGTTGCAGGCGTACCGCGCTCAGCTCCTCGTCAATCGAGGCAAAGTGAAGCAGTATCATCGGTGTGAAACGCCAAAAATGGTTCGATGCGCATGTGTCGTCGAAGTGGAAAGCGCCGTTTGCAGTTGCACTGCCGTGCTATGCAATGTGCCCGTAGCGATTATTCCAGCTAGGAGCCAACATGGGCTCGTTTACACTCATCTACTCAGTCTCTCAATTTCCAGTTCTTGAGTTGTTACCGCGGTTTGGTGGACACCATTTTTCATGAATCCCAACCGCACTTGCCTGACCACATTGCTGCTCCATAGCGGCAGTGTCTTTCTACATACGCCATCTCCTGCGCCGCTTATTACTGAATAATATGTCGATTCTCTTCTTACCGTCCCTTCCCAGCTCTTCTACTCGATACTCTCTTTCTCACTCCCGTCATCTGCCTTACAGCTGTGTAGCATACCCCTAAATTTCCATGTCACACTCCGCCGGACCGTTTGCCAATTTTGCCAACATGCAGTTATTCTTTTTTGTCTTGTTCTGATTTATTTATGGATAACGTTCACCGTTTCGCTCGCCGGCTACGCAGTTCGCACGCTTTCGTAGAGCTGTTGTTCGGGAATGCGTTATACTGCAAATTCTGTTCACCTCTTGTTGAAGGTAACACACATAGACGACGTTCAGCTGCATCCTGCAGCTAAATCGGGTCCTCATGGTGTACGTCAGAAAACGTAATTATATATCCGCGCGTGCATTTATGTCCCTCTCAGCGGCATTATGAGCATTTTTTTGTCGCGGTCGGTTGCATGCACCTCTCGCCTCTTTTATTGTTATATTAGTGCTAAGCTGCGTCCGTATCGCCACTCCCTACCAGTGCGCGTATCTGCTAATGTTTTTTGGGTGTTCAGTGCGTCGACACCAACTGTTGCCCCTGTATTGTCGGTTTGCCCTATGTGTTTGATAGCTTTAGAGAGTTATAATTCAGCTGAAAACAATTTCTAGTATGTTCTCGAATGCTGTCCTTTAACGCTCAACGTGCACGCTCGCGTTGAGGCGATTCGTGTCCACCTTATACGTGTTCTTAGATATTGTTACATTTGAAGAAAGGCTATTGCTGTATCGTAAATGCATCAAAAGAGTTGTTTTTCTATATTAATTTCTAAATGGTTATTAGCGCTAATATCGTTTGATTCGTCCTGTTGTCCATCATCCGTATTTATAAAAATGTACGCTGAATCGGCTTGTGTTGTTCGTTGGTTGGTTTTTTTGCAGGCTTTTCTTTCAGCTCATATCATTAACGCAGCTAATGATTTGCGCTGCTCGGCAATGTTGAGTGCGGGGAAGGGAGTTGAAGAAGTTCATTGTTTTCGCAGTCGATAGTATTCGGTGAAGTTATTGAACGACAGTGAGGGGCAATTCGGCAGTCACTTCTCTATTCGAATAAGAAGACAGCTAAATGTTGGCAGTTCCTTGTGGGTGGTGAGCGAATGTGTCGCTCGTTCTCTTGCTGCTATCATATGTTCGCCCACCGTGCACTCAATAGTGATGTTTTTCCATTCAGATATCTAGAATAATAAAAATTTTGAAACAATAAAGAGAGGATGGAAGGTGTTCCTTTCACAGTGATGCACGATCGTCTTCAGTGGCAATTGAGCGCTAAACATAATCAGGCGTTAGTATTCTGCTCATTCATCGATTGCCTCGGAACGGCAGCTAACTGAAAGAAACTCCGTTGGGGTTAAGCTCCATTTTCATAGGAAAGGGTTAATAAAGACGTGATGGTTGACTGCGCTCCACCAGGATTTTTGTTCTTGCTTAAATTGAGAGACTCGACACTTCATATGTAACGGAGCAGAGATGCACGGGAAGAATTCTTGGGATTTCAGTGCCAATATCTATGGTCGGACAGTGGGATTGAGAATGTGTTGCGTCGCTCGTGTTTTGCAGCTTCAAGGGAAAAGTGAAGGGGATAAGAGAGGGCGTTTATTTCTTAGAGTTACTCGAATGAAACAGTTTGCAATGAAGACAGTAGAAGAGGCAAGGGAAGAGAAGTCAGTGGGGGTAGTGGAGGTGTCATCCCGTCTGTCTGAGATTGTCTCCGACTATAGGGAGTGTAGGAAAAAGAGTAGAAGCTGTTGGGAAACTTGGCAATGAACATTCCCGAGAGTGGCAGCATGAGTTGCTTGGCAGGAGTGTAAGTTTAGTTGCAGATCCACTGCTTTCTAGCACAGCAAAGAAGCGATAATCATGAGACAGAGGAAAATCTCCACAAATGCACTGAAGCATTGGTTGGTATTTATACACGAAGAGCATATTTGCTTGCAGTAATCAGTGCTCTCTGGAATTTTCATTTGAGACGTTGTCCTTTCGAGGATCGGTGCGACGTGTAACGCACTCACCCGCGCCGCGAACTCGCTCGTGCGTGAGAAGCACCGAGGTATCAGTCACTATCTGTGCTAAGCTGCTCGGAGGATGACGTCCACCGCAGTCGTGTTATTCCAGCTGCCATCGTTGATTTTGTTCAGCGTTAACAGAAAAACCTAGACATGTCTTGTTGTCGGGCTCTACAGCTTCAAGCTAAGAAAGAGAAAGAACTTGTGAATCCTCAGGGGACAGAGGAGCAAAACAAGCTCGAAAAGCCTCATAGGGCTTCAGGCTCCACGCTCGACACCGACTGCGGCTCTGCACATCGGATAATGCTGTACTTTATTAATGAGGTGCACTCTGCAGAGGTTTTAGCAAATTGAAAGTGCGAAACGTCCGCGTGTTTCGAATGTTTTCTATTGAATGTCGGAAGTTTTCATATATCCGGAGAAGATGAATGAACAGTGAGGTCGAGTGCAAATCTGTGCGCATACCTTCAAGCAGAAATAAGGTCGTTCGGCTGTCGTGCTGATAGAGAATACAGCACTTACGGCTTTAGCCATAGAATGCGAAAGGTTTAGCTTCTTCATGCGACTGCCAGAGTTAGCGATCAGATGGTAGGCGACATCTGAGCATTCTGAGAGTAGCGGAACTGAATTTTTCAAATCATTTATATGAATCATAACCTCTGTGATATTTTCTCGACGTGTACGATGGCCAAAGAAGCAAGTTGCTCACCTACAATCGTTCCGCATGGATGAGGTGCAGCATATCACCCCAAGGGTTCTTGAACTTTTCCAAGTGCATTATTTTTGTCCTGGTTGCAAGAACTGGATTGAGGCGAAATGATGACTGGACCGCTAGAGTTTGGTGCTCGAATAATAGTACCTGCTACGAATATCTATACTAGCATAGGCAGGCAGTCCATATGGCTGGAGAGCGAAATGTCATAGATCCTGATCTCACCTGCCAAGATGGTTTCAGATCCTCATTAAACGTTATTTAAGGAGGTGGGAAGGGACGAAGAACTTTGCATATAAATAGTGGTTTTAACTTTGCTCATATCCAAGGAGTAGATGCAGCGCGGTCTAATTGCGAGTGAAAGAGAACATTGCTTCCCCCAAAGAATGTTTTCTAGCCTTTAAATTGAATGATTGAAATACTTCTTCTCCCAAACTCTGCCAACAACTGTTGATGCAAATCGGAAATCCAGATTTGGGACGCATGAGAAGTGGAAGCACTGGGAGTGATCACCAACAAAGGAAAGTCGGAGGCACTGGGAGTGATCACCAACAAAGGAAAGTCGGAGTCTCTCTTCAATAAGTCCCAAAAAAATGACGTGAAAAATTCGGAAATGTCCGGCAAGTTGTAAAAATCCGAGACCATAGCTCATGGTCGATAAGGATGGCAGTGGGAAATGGAAGATGTTGAAAATGGCTAAAGAAAAAGGAAAAATCCTCCTAAGCAACATTCGATGGAAATTTGAGATATTTGCGCGTGAAGGCGTGCAAATGCTGCTTCGGCGGTTGACGGCTTTGTAAATGCTCGCAGCTGAAACAGTGTTCTAATGAAAATCTAAAATGAACTTTTAAACGTCTGGTTAGGTCCACTGACCACAACAGTCCTAACGACTATGTATAGTTTGACAATCCCTGGTGTCGGCTCCTGAGCAGGACCTTAGGATGGTTAAGTTGGATTGAAAATCGACTCTCGAGGTACTTGAAACTTGGTGCAAGTAGGGGATGCCCTGAGGCTAGAGCAATGGCGCATTCGGGTTCCATATCTTGCTTTGCTCGTGGACTGAGACCTTGCGAATGGGCAGGTTCTCCGAAATGGCGCAATTGCCACTCATGAGAATTTTTCAAAGGCCCTCAGAACGCAAAAATCCGTTAACACAGATGCGTGTATGTATGAGTATGTGTGCTCCATCACAGAGCTGCAGCTGTTTTTTCCGACATGAGAATTTCCTCAACGTTTTCCTTCAAAATATATACTTATTCTTAAGTGTTGTGTGCACTTCAGGGCTTTTTAGGCATTACCACACCTGGTCTGTATATCCTATGTAATTCATATCTGACCATCACCAGTCTGCATTTAAAGTCGAGTTTTCAAACTGCAGCATTAAATACAAAGGCAGCTGGATGCTAAGTGGAGAGGACAACATTCTTCCACTCTACGGAGACCGTCTACTGCCTTTCTGACTTCTTGCTCAGTCCATCCTCTTCGTCTTCTTCGGCCAGATCGCTTCGTGACGATAGTCTTGTCGAGGAAAACTCCTTTTTCGACTGCAACAAAGCCGGCCTTGCGCTGAAAACCAGCCTTTTTCTTCAGCTTATTCATTAGGGTCCTTTCCTGACTAGACTGCTCCTTAACGGGACCCTCACTGCACATGACAGGCCTTCGTCCTATTTTTTATGGCTCCACCTTCGCTGGCACTGATGGCGTCTGGTCTCGCTCTGGTCGCCGCTTTGCCCTTACCTCGTTCGCGGTCTATGCGTTAGCACCACCATTAGCACTGCGCAAAAGCTGTTCTATAAGTCACTGATGAACGAAACATTAGTCGGCGCCACGTACGAAGCAGCTCATTTGCAGGAGCGATAAGAAGTGAGTGGTGGTGGTCCATTTGAATTAGCGCGAGCGTTTCGAGGCGTGAGACCGGTGTGGCGCTTTGCCAGCGACGCGCCAATTTTTTTCTTTCTTGCAAGAGGGCGGCGCAACGATTCGCGCATGTCGTCAGTGGTGCAGCGAGTTGTTCGGGGGGAAGGCGAAGTGGTGGTTGTTTTTTGTCTCTGAGTGAGAGGATGTGGCGAGATATGTAGGTGCCTGAAGGAGAGCGAGATCGTTTACGGTGTGCGGTGAGATTCGATAATAGGTGTTTGTGGAATCAACTTATCGCCCGGATCAGACCGGCTTGTGAAAGTCGCTTATGCCAGTCGGGGTTGAAGTTAGCACGCCGCCTCATCTTTGCTTTGAAGTGGGCTCACTGAAGTAGACACGAACCATTTGGTTTTAGAAGAAGGTGATGAGGAGAACGGTGAGAGGGGGACATTTGGAGGTAAACTGCAGTAAGTTCGTAAGTATCGTTTTGTTTTATTGTTGCCGTCAGCTGGAGACAATTAATATTGTTACTAGAGGTGTTTACGCATTTCCACTCATTTTATGCGCCGCGAGGCAGATAAGGGTTGGTTGGGATAAAGGTCTTCGAGAGGTCGAACTTCGAGCGACGTTTCACGAATCGCGATCGCGACATTTAGTCTCATTCGCTGAATTTTCATTGCTAGATGCTCTGCGAAAAGGTGGTTAAATTTTCGCGCCATCCAATATGCTTATGGGCGGTTTCGTTCTTTGGGGTCGTTTTGACGAGGCTTTAACACCCCTTAAGTGAGTTAAATAGGGCTTACCGCTTGTGCACTTGACCATCTAATTATATGTGGCCATCGAGGGGCATGATCCTCAAGAAAAGATTCCAACTTTTGGATGATGGATAGTACTCATCCATGAAATGAAGTGCATTTTTGGGACGTACTTAGACCATTCGAGTCAGCTTATTCTCGCCTGGAAATGCTATATATTTTCCATCGTATTAATCTATGTGGCTGGGTGTAAATTGCAAGAGGCAGGTGAATTTGAAACCAGTTTAATATGAGCGTAAATGGCTGACGGTGTAAATTTATATAACTGGAAGAAAGCGATTTTTGAGGTGCACCCATGAGGTCGGGAACAACTCTTTATGAATGGGAAAAGTGCAACACAAGAATCCATGCGTGTTTCTCGCCTGGAAGGCTCTGCTTATTTACAGTCAACGCGCAGAAACCTCTCTCCCATTCCCCATTTTTCTTCTCTCCCTTCCTCCATCCTCCTTTACATCCCACGTTGTTGTGGGCTGTCTCTGGAATCTGTCTGCGTATTGCGTACAATCTCCAGGGATTGATAGGGCTACGATTAGTGTGATAGACGGCTTGGTCAGCTTTCCCACTTCTACTCCGTCATTTTCCGTTCCGCGCATTCTGTCCCATTTCACAGAGCAAACTCTTCCCACGTTTTACTTTTGTTTGCATAAATGTGAAATCCCACTATCTGACTCTTGTTCGCTTTCATGGAATCGTGTATTTGCTTTTCAATTTTTGAATTATGGAGCAGAAAGTGGTCTCAGCGTCCTGTGTAATACGACCCGTTTACTTCAGGTGACCACCTGATAGCCCTCTGAAGTTCTAGAAGTGGTGTTGAAAGTTTTCACTTGCAAGTAGATATATTATCAAACAGGTGAGCTCAGAACATGACTTCTCTAGAAGAAGCGTCAGAAGCGATTTTATTTGTATTGTTTGACTGTGTATGAAGACGCCAGAAGCAAATTTAAGCTCTGTAAGGTCGGCTCTTCTTATTTGTATAGTCCCCCAGGTCTCCATGAGGATCTGCATCTTCTGTTGAGATGCGGTCGAGTAAACTGCGAAACACCTCGGGTATAAAGGTGAACAGTTTTGTCGAAGTTATATACTAAGGTGACAGACGAGTAGCAGCGGCTCGTTTACAGTGGCGGCTTCGATCGCCGGTACGATCCCGTAGTCGCACCCGGCGAACTCCACACTGCAGCCAGCCTCAAGCGGTCGCACAGGCCCACGGAGGCCATCGGGCCTTGCGAAAGTCTAGTGGCTGGAATGAACATGTGAGCGCATCAACCCCTTCCATACCCGCCCGGTCGTGCCTCAGGATATTATCACAACACGTGCTGGGCAGCAGTTTGATCCACATGTATGCCCCTGACCTTTGAATTACTTTGCATGGCGCACTATTGCCGTTTGATCTGTAGCAGACAGGTCTCTACCTTGTAATTGCAGCTGGTGGAAACAGCTGCGCTGATGTGGGGCACCTCATAAGTGAATGGGAAAATAAACCTTCAAGAGGATCCTCTGCCCTAAAAATACCCTTTGCTCTTGGTCGGTTTTATTCATTCTCTCTGCGATATGTCGTTGTTGTGGGAGGTAGTTGACACTTTGCTCGATTGCATGTCGTCGCGTTGCACGTCACGTTGCAAAGCATTGTGTTGAGGTGTTCAAAAGGAGAGCATCGCTTGTGCTTTGCTATCTTTCTATCACGATTGGGCGGATAGAATTAAACAGCCGTAGTGGAAAGTGCCACGAAGCAACATATGCGTAATTCGTTATAGTATATGTGACGTGCGCCTGAAATTGCGACGTTAGGGAAGCGTTCTGGTTGAGTGAGCATGAAGAAGGTGCGGATATGCGAGCAGGCCAGCACCGTCGAAGGCGGATATGAACACGGTGGCACAAAGTGGCCATCAAAAAGTAGTATTTTGGAAACACCGGAACGCAAACGTTACCGACATTCTGTGAGCTTTGCAGACTCAGGCCTCGGCTCATCACTTTTCGGTTCTCCACCAACTGAACAGGTTTGCTTTCGCACTTTCTTTCTTCTCGCCAACATTCGGTGTTTTATTTTTATTTCTTCTATCCTCTCTCATTCTTTTAATTTGCCATACAAGCTCAAGGAATTTTCTTAGGGTATAATCTAGTAAAGTGCGGCAACGCATAAATTGCCTTATTTCTCATGAATGGTTTATTCGTATTGGCTCAGATCCCTTCTTTCCAAATGACTTTTGATTTTTTTAGGTAGGTGCGAACACAAGCTCTCCTGTCTTGCGTACGCCAACCACGAAGGCGAACTACTCGAACGGATCGGAATCAACCCCATCGCCACTGAGGTAAGTGTTCTTATGAAGCTTTTTTTTGTCACACCTTGCTATTTGAATGATACGTTTCGTCTCGCGATTTAATGCTCTTCACTTACGAATGTTTTGTATGGCTGCAAGTGTGACAAGTTTCGGTGCAGTCAAATCGAAATAAGAGAATACGTGAGCTTATCCGAGGTTTGCTTTAGTATGTCGATGAAAGTTGCCTCCTCACTGAAACCGTTGTGAGCTCTATAAAATGTGTCTTTGTTCATCCAGGATGAGCCCGGGGTAGTGGCTATTGACTGATCGATTGTGGAAGTTGACATGTTTTTCCTTATTTTGATGAAGTTGACGAAGTAAAATATAAAACGAGGGATGGAGCAGTTTCATAACATTCTTGCATTTTTCGAAATGGCGTGGAAGGTTGGAGAGGAAGAGGAACATTCTATTATTCAATCTCATTTTATTGCAGCAGATAATTTGATTGTTATTCTTTCCTTCGTAGCGCATTAACCTTCAAACGTCCGCTGATGATCTTTTTCAGTTGTTTGTTAATTGTTGCTTTATCTCATTACAGTTGCATTACAGATCTTTCATCCATATCTCTTCGTATAGTGCTTCATTTTCCTCTCCCGAACTACGATGCTCTCCGTCGAGCTCAAATTTGAGGTTGTCAAATCCAAATAATGCAACAGGTTCGTGATTTTCGCAAGTGATTTGCAACGATATAGGGTGCTACGCGTGGAGCAGCACATTTATCAACATTACGCGTGGAAGTGAAGTTCATGTAGGGTATTGTTGAATTTAAATGTTTTTTTTTTTTTTTTTTTTTGCGGAAATTGCCTTAGACTTTTACAGAAACTTCTCGATTCTGCTTGCTGATAATTTGCCTCGTTTATCTTGATTTGTTCTTTGAGTTATAGCGGTTCTGCTGGCCTTTGTTTGAGATTTCAGTGGCACTTTTTAAAGCACTTAAATCAGTCGTGAATGGAGGTCGATGACCTGAGATGTTCATTTCCTACGTTCCGTGAGTTGATATGTGTTTTCATATTCTCTTCCTGTCACTGATCCTTTCCGATAAGTGTCACTGCATTTATTCTTTTTTCTGTTGCCTTTGCGCATAAGCCGTGTATGCGGTAAAGACGTGTTGCCCAGAATGCTATGATTGCATTATTTTTCTCTTTTAAATCTTAGGCCGATAATCATTCGAACTTTATTGCGACTTTAGAGCTTTCATAATGATTCTTTCTCACGACTATAATAACTGAAAGTCAGAGAGCGAAGTTGAATCCCACTTTTCCGTCTCGTTTATATTCCACATTCTGAACATCGAAAGTATCTGCCATAATAGGGGGAGAGTAGCTGATTGCTTTCTTGCTTTCGTTTTATCATTTGATGTCATCTCTGCTCATCCGTCTATTTTTGCATCACGTTCGCTTTTCAAATTACAGGATTTCGCTTCAGTGGAGCATCTGTGTCAGGTGGCGAGTTTCGAGTGCACGGACGACCCCTTTCTGATGTGCAACACTTCACAATGCCATCCTCCTCGCGTCCAATTAATCGATTTCTTGAACTGCCGGCATCGACATCTGCAAGGTGCGTTTGGTTTTGTCGTTGCAGCGAACGACCTTTGCTTATACTGAACAATCTCCGTGCACTTTCTGTTCGTTTCAGTAGTGGTTGTTGGAATGGTGGAGAGGGTTAACTGCTTAAGAGAACGCAGTTTTTGTAATGAGTGAGGGAGATGAAAAGACAGACTGAGTTTTTCATTATGGCTATCCTGCCTTCTCCACCCTCCACCTCCTCAATATTTCTTATTCTATCAGTAAAATTGTAAGGTAACAGTACCGACATTTGCGTAGAAATACGCTTCAGTCAGTGATTGAAATTTTCGAATTACAAGGAAAATGACAGTCCAGTGTTTGCTCTACGTTGCAGAAAGACCAGACGTCTTTGGTCATCCTTGGCTGGTAATATTTGCTGAGAAAGATAAGGGGTTTGCTTCGATGAGGGGAGTAAACAACTTTTGCAGAGGCAGTCTCAGACCCATCTACCTCTCCACATCATCGAAGTGGTACTCGCCATTAGTCACGTGTTCTCAAGAATTCAGACTGGTTAGTTTTAATGTATGAATGTGTAGTAAGTGGGCGATAAAAGTTGTTGTGGGTTTGAAATGTCTTTCTGACTGATAGGATGAAGAAAGTGTAATTTTGCTCGATTGTGGTTGAACGATTTCAGTGTAAGTGATGAGAATGCACTCGAAGAGGGATCAGCTGATGTCACTATTCCATATTCACAACCAGAAACACCGAGCAAAGGCTTCGGCGTTGAGGTCATTCACACTTTTTTTCTTTTGTCGTTTACTGCTACTTCTGCTTTTCTGAAGGAAAAGCTAGCATGCCTTTTCAAAATGCAGCGCTCGTTAGATGGCCACTCCCACCTCTTATGCGACTGATATACAGCATTCCCACATCCATATTGTCCTTTGTATTTGAACAAATAGATTTGAGTAAGTGCGCGAAGGATGGGAGGTATGCAAATGAGCTTAGACTAGTCATGGCTGCTGATCGTGTGCTCGATCTTGCGTTGGACTTATCGAATTTTTCTGAAGTCGGAAGGGTACACAAGAAGACTAAACGTGCAAAATTCCCCTCTCTGCATGCAAGGTGTACCCGATTTGCCGTTGCTTAGCTGGACTTAAAAATCTGACTCAGAGTCCACATGATTATTACAGATGCTGGAGCGCAAAATTTTCGAAGAGGATGCTTTTTCAACAATTACAACATCGACTCCTTTAAGGGACGAAGAAATGTGTTTTCCGCATCTTCTAATTCCTGCGATCAACGTAGATGTTTATCGTGTTCCTGAACAAGCTAATGGGCCTCTAGAGAGCAGGTAACGTTGAAGATTTTGCTGAACGCAGTCTGTAATTAAGGATGAAGGACAGTTGATATGTGGCTTCGTTCCCTCTCAGTTCCATCCTAGGCGGGTTATTTTTTAGCCTGATAATGGAGTTGGGATGGTTACTTTCTATCGTTTTCAGGGCTGCTATGGGTAATTTTTAATAGGAGGTGACTTTGTTTCGAATGCATATAAATTTCTTGAATCTTGCAAATGTTGAAATAATTAGTCACGGCTGACTGACGAAGCAGCTGCAATCAGAACAACTAAATTGGATGCCGAGCGTTAAAGTGTAGAAACTTGGAAGCGGGATTGGTTAGCTTTTACTGAAGCAGTTAACGAAGATATATTGTCTTAATGAATAGCCGAACACATCTTTAACAGTGTTATTTGTCCCTATGTTCTGTCTTCTCGCTTCGTTCATTTTCAGCATTAACATCAGCAGGTTTTTTTTCCATTCATAACTGAGCATCATATGGTATTCAAACCCCAAATATGGTAGGAGTCCCAATTTTCCGACGTTCGGTTTTATGTTCCCTTCAAGGGCTCATATATTCAGTGGTATGTAAGTGACAATTATGTTTTTCTAAATCTCACTTTACATCTCCTGCTTATGCATAGGTCGAGAAAAGGGACTAGTTTTTTTAATGGTTTGGTAAGTTGCTAATCTTGCTTCTTTTCTGCGGCAACAAATTATGTTGGCCATGTAGCGGCTGATATTTTGTAAATAATCTTTGTCCACGCGAGAACAAGGAATTTTGCACTGAAGCAGTGGAGTACAAGAGCAACAAAAGTTCGTACGATCTGACGAACATGTCATAAAGAAGCATTTCAAGGCGCATCACAGCACATCCACGCATCAGTCGCACAAAAATCTCGCACCACTTGACAGATTTTCGTTTAACCTTCTAACAGTGGAGTTAGATTGTACCGTTTCAGAACTGTGCATAAATGCAGTCAAAATCCCATCCTTTACAGCATTTTCTCGAAGGCTGCTCCACACCCACATCACTCTATACTGGAAGCTGTGTAGAACATTATTCAGTGAGCATGTCTTGCTGGTCAACTGAAAACTGCGATGACTACATGAGAAGCGAAAGAAAAGGGATTATCGAAGGATTCATCGGAGAATCCGCTCATAATTTTACAACATCGAGCCTCTTTATTGTAAACTCAGAAACTAACTAAGAGTGAGCAGTGTTCAATAATGGGGCTACAGTGTGTTACAAAGGTTTTACGACAATGCGCGGTGTGTCTTGTATTTAGTTATTCAACAGCATGTGAATGGTGTTGAAGCAATTAACGTCTTCTTCCTGAAAGTTTTCCGAGGGAAATTGGGAGCTTGTGCGCATTCGAACCAACGTTGTAGGTGGTTTTATTGACCAAAATATTCACAGACGAACCTTTGCTGGGAAAGTGTTCATCTGCGCATACCTGGGCAACACCTCTGACGCTATGACGTCGTTAATGAATGTCAGGATAGTAAGATTACAGCTTCGTTCATTACAGTGCCAATTTCCTTTATCGAATGATGTTATAATTTTTCCGTTCATCGTGTTAGTGATTCTGCACGGCATCAATTTTTCTCGTTTCCCCGTTGTTCTCCACTGACAATTCAGCGAAATGGTATTTGCATATCGATTTGATGGCGTCTGGGTTATTGTGGCTGTTTGGACATGCGCCTCTTGTTTTGTTTCTCAACGAATATCAACATCAGATTTAGTATCAGATTTATCGTCCACCTGCAAAAAATTCTTTGCACATTCGAGGTGAAAGTGGGTTGGAACCTCAAAAATGAAGATGTGCTCTCATTATTTTGCTTCTGTAAGAAGTTCTGGTGTTGCAGGGAATTACTGCTGATTGTTGCTGAAGGCGAATAAGCCTCATTGTGATCATCCTTGAAGCGTATGTGAATTGACAGTTCCTCCACTGCTCCTCTTCTCCCTTCTGTTGGCCTCCTGAATGCCATTGCAAATATGGGTGTTGCCACATTTTTTGAACGAGAGAGGCGGACAATTATGTTTCTGTTAAAGCTTCTTTTTTGCATTTGAAGCTATTAGCACTGTGAAAGGCTTTCAGTCGCTAATGTGGTTACTGTATAGAAATTTGAAGGGGAGAGTTTGCATTTCAGGATGCTGCACCATTGTCCAAAAAATGCTTCTTCGCTGTGGCCCTCAAGAATGAAAGAGGACGCCCATGCTTCCTGCAGCTGTCATTACGTAAAATAATTCTTTCAGCATTTGTGAGCCGTTGCACGTGGGATCAATTCCACCAACCGAATTTCTTTTCTCCCCAAATTCAGCTCCGAAAGCGTCTCCGCTGGAGTCATCTCCGATTGTGAGGTCTCCGCTCAAGAGTTTCCCAGCGCAAAGCTCCATGGCTGTTGATGAGGTATATAACTTCAGTAATCGACAAGTTTTGCCATATCGTGTAATGCTCCGTCAATTCAACTGCTGTCAGAAGCATCTATCAGTATGTTACATTACGCTTGACATTTATCGTCATCACCAAGGAGGGGGGGGGGGGGGGGGGTTGTTGGTGGTGAGGCTATTTACACAACTGAACGTCCCGACTTTTATAGCTGAGTATCGGGTTAAATTCCTCTGTTGCCCGCTTCGTTATCCATCTCCATCGCCCCTAGTAGAGCTCGATATTCTCGAATATTCTTTACTGGAAGATAACGTTGCTGCTTACAGAAGCAGTGGATTATAACTCATGCGTTGAAAACCGTTCGGTAATGCAGCTCTTTGAGTTAACAATTCATTTTAGTTTTTCTCGTTCTTATCTCCGAACGAGTGGTCTCTCCTTTTTAAAATGAAGGAAGGTGGGGGGGGGGGGGGGGGGGGGGGTAGGGGTTAAATGAGGGAGTCATTTCATGAGTGACCTTTGAGTGGTTCAGGTCGTCTTTTCTGTAATCATAAGGTTAGGCGTGTTTTTCTTTGTTATCACAAGAGTATGAGGGTAGTGCTATGAAAATTCGTCGTTCTCTTTTCCCTTTTCCCATCACCACTGCGTACGAAACCTGAGCACAATCTTATTTGCTGTTTTTACTTGGCAATATCAAGCTTGTTTAGTGCTTTATTGGTCTGAAAACGGGTTTAGTCGATGTGAAAAGGACTGATGCTTAAAATTCCTGAGCACTGTTTGTTGCTTATTGAATTGAGAGTCGTTTGTGAAGAAAAAAGGTATTCTACAGAGATGATGTGCAAGCTTGCCATGGGTTTCCCGGGTGCCTGTATTCTGCGGTGTAATTAATCTCCTTTCCAGAGCGTTTTCTTCTCGCCAGCAGGCAGCATGTTTATTTTACACTCTTTGGATCGGTGTCAACTAGTGTTTTTCGTTTGAATTATGTACCTCTAGATTGTCATCCACCATGTTGCGTGTTTGGTAGGAGGGGTTCATAAAGTCGAACTTTTCTAGACATTTCAAGATATTTTTTAAAATCCTCTGCATTCCTCTGGTTGTTTTGAGAGTAATAGTCCAGTTTTTTTCCTTATCGAAGTATAAAATTGTTATCTTACACTTATTTCTGAAAGGCGCTCGGAACAGCTAATTTCTGATCCACATTTTGGTACGTGAGATGCGCCGTTGGTGATGTCATGCTATTAAATAATAATGGTGTAGGAGCATTAACGTCCTGTGCTTGTAGATTGCTCCATCAATGAATGACGTATCGAAGACACCGGTCGAACAGCAAACAGTCACTTCGCAGCGGGAAAATAGTGCGACGGTGCAAGCTTTCAGGTCACCGAAAAGGCGTTTCAAACCGGTTTGTGTTCTAACGAGCTTCATTCATTTGTATTCTGATGAGCTTCATTCACTTTAATAGGTCATTCCAGAATTACGGTCAGGCGCATATTGCTGAGCAAATCCCAGTTTGGCCACAGCCTCATCTGTTTTGCTTTTCATTCTAAAAGAGGTTGCTCGTTTGTATGAAGATGATCCAACTATTTTTGGTTTTCAAGCTTTATCATTTCTCACTTTTATAGATTCTTTCAAACTGTTTCTGCATAAGTTTCTACATCCAGAGAAGTTCTGTAGTTTCTCTTTCGTCCTTCTAACAGTATGCGTATCATTCACTACTTGTCTTTGCATTCTTTCAAACGGGATTGTGTGAGAAGAGGAGCGTCATCCCCGATCGGGAATTTATGCGCCATATGCATCAGATCGCTGAAGATTTTTAGTATGACGTCTGGAATGAACCGCTGACATTTGTGTGAAAAGAAACTATTGCGGTCGAAAGACATATCGAAAAAGCGGATGCGAGGAGATAAACGAATAAGTATGGAATTAGTGAAGAGGATGGCGTTGAACAGCGGTGTTTTCACCAAGGAGTAAGATTTTTGAGAAGCGATGCGGTTACACAACCGAAGACTCTAGTTTTGCATAGTGTCGTAAAAAATTATTTACGTGCAGTTTTTTGCGTATGTTTTTTGTCTGTTTTTTTTCAGTTTTCGAAAGGTTGGATGAAAATTGCTTGTGGAGGAACTGCTGCACAGGTAACTTCTTATCAAAAATTTAGTTTTTTCTCACTTATTAGTCCCTATGTTCAACAAATCCCATTCGCATTCTTAATTACTTCTGTTTCTTCCAGGAGTTCGAACGATTGCATGATATCGGCTGCTTCAGAGTAGCAGTCTTAATTTCAGTTTGTAAAATTTGAATATGAATAATTCGCAAAGTAAACGTGACCTGTTAATTTCTAACTTGCTTCTTCTTCTTAATTTGTTACAACCATTTAAACTAACTCAAGTGTTGGAATTACTTGTGTCAATGACGTTCGACTTCGACCTGCCATTTTTCGGATGCAAAATTCCTTCTTGTGATTGTGATATGAAGCTGTAATTTCGGCTTCTTAAGGGATCGTTTGTGGGTTCCAAATTGAGAAGCCTAATTGTGAAAGCTAATGTGTTTAGATTTGTATGACCTCTGAAGCGTATAATTTCTGGTCTTTTTAAAATTTTTTGTGGAGCCTCTTCTTTTTCAGGTTAAAATGACACGACTTGCGCATGAATTTTTGAATTCTCGGCGATCAGATCAATTTATCCCAATGAATTTGCTGTTGAACGACCGGTTATCGAAATAGATGGATGAGTTTCTTTTCCTTGTTTCTTTTGTGTTTATTGTATTCCATGTCAATGCCCGAACTGTGATCGTGGCGCGTGAAGCTTTTATAATTTTGTTTGATAGCGTTTTCCGGATTCAGATCCATATTTTGTGAAAAATTTTCTTCATTTCCACTTTTTATTTTCCTGTGTTCTTTATTTCTTCATTTTCTGAATGGTAATCGCTCACTGTGTGATCGCATTCATATAGCGACTGGATTATGCCATAAAATCGTTGTTATGAAGCTACTATTTTTATGAAAAGCCTGGTACGGATTTGTGAGACCCACTATTTGTATGAAAAATCTTCGCCCTGTACCTGCTGGGAAGGCTGATCCTATGAAAAAGTCTTCTTGCAAAGATTTCTTTTATGGAAGATCTTCCACGGTGGTCTGTGCCGTTTCCCTGTAGAATATTTTTGTATAGTTTTAAGAAGAGTTGTTTTCAAGATCCACAGAGGAGAAAGGAATGGAATAATATGAGAATTAAATTATTTTCGCTCTCGAGCATAGCGCTGTAATAATGACGGATGCACGTCGAGCATGTAGGATGCGTATGGGTTAAATGTGGTCGTCGTCAGGCGCCGTCCCACTTCGGCTGCACTAAATCCAGCGCATGTGATGTGTTTTGGTGCCTACTTGAAATGGTACTTTTGCGTGTGGTTTGCTGCACTTTTCTTGTCATCTTTATGCATCTAATTATACCTCAACAGTATTATTCATTTTTTGTGTAAATTAGATCACTCATGTTTACCGGTGATTCACTTTGCTTGCAATGATGTTTATTTGTTGGCTGTCGGATGTTTTCGGTGTGCTTTATCGATCGCTTAATAGAAGGGGAGGGAGAGTGGTGTAGAGTAATCCTTAAGTCGGAAGATCTTCGTTGTTCGTGTCCTCCGCGTCCACACTTGTTTTCGTAAATGGAAAACAGTTAGGAATCTGAAAGCAATACTTAGCAGGTGATACGTTTAAGAAAGAGACAACGATGGAAAGGAGAACATCTTCGAATTGAGGTGATGATGGAGGAAGGAAGAGAGGGACTTTTATCAAAATCGCAGGATGCGGCGCACCTTGATTATATGTGACTGATTGGTAAGGATAGAGGCGTGCTGACCGAGTGTAAATGTTTGCACATTTTGATGGTATTATACACTGTCAGCGTTTGTCTTTAAAGTGCCAAACCAATCGCTGCTCATTCATACATAGCGTACATGCATTTATTGTGTCCGTTGCCTTTCAGCCGGATACCATTATTCCCCTGCTTTCTTAAGTTCCATTTTCAACTGCATACAAAGCGTGGGAGAGTTTTTTTGGTCAGAGGAGGAAAGAAGCTTACTTGATATTCCATAGGCTGCAGTGATTTTTCTTTGTACCTGCCATTGTCCTTTATCAGAGTTTCCCTTCTGATTGATTTTCCTTTAGTTGGTCGTCGAATGTGCCACGCTGTTTGCTTGATAGACATGGGGTTATATTATAATGTTGCAATTAATTTTACAAGTGTTCTTCGTCTGAGGTGAAGTGTTATATATTATAATGATAGCACAATCTGTTTTAATATATCACACGTTGTTTCATTTGAAGCCCAATTAATATAGTGGGAGTTTGCTTGGCAGTGAGAGTAATTTGCAGCTTAATGTTGTGGCATTAGCAGCAATGGTTTGCTGGCTTTGAACAGTCGAAATTATTCGTTTGGTCGTAGTTCCGTTCAAATGGAATTCAGTCGGTAATTTAGAAGCTAACCTTTTACCCTTTCAAATGTTAAAAACTCAAACCAGTTTTGAAGTGTTCTAATAATTGCATGAATGTAATGCCAACGTGTTGGAAGCGCAAATGTTGCGGATGCGATCTTTTCTCCCACAATGTTCATGGGTTTTCTGCCCATCGTTGATTGCTTTGCCAGCATCGTTGCTGACATGGATTACTTTCCAAACCTCATCCGTTTTGATGGCCGCTGATACAACGTGTTTATCAATTGCTTTTGCTGTTGTTTTCATGAAGTCTCATATTATGTAAAGAAATCAGGAGGAGTGTCTTTTAGAATGATTTCTAGGTGCAGTTGCAAAAATCACAATCGCTGACGTTGTAAAATTGCTTCAGAAGGAGTCTGCAAATCAGTTACTGACTCAGGTTGCCGGCTTGCATTTGCCCAAATCTACTCTTTGTAGTTTAACGTTTTATGTTCCTTCTGTGCAGACCATCACCGGATGAGCTCACATATCATCCTCATTGGAATTTTGGTTCTTTAACTAAGACTGTTCTTTTTGAAGCTAATGTTGGTCCGACGCATGCGATCGCGAAGCAGGAAAAATACCCATACTATGAGCTTTTCCTGAAGCAACAACTGTAAGCTTTGGAATCTTGGGCAGATGACGCTTGTACTTTCTCTGAGGTGAGGCACCTTGATGACTTGTGACGTTATGAGTCAAGGTGATGGCCAGGAAATGAAGCAGTAGATGTCTGCATGTTTATTTCACTTGTATTTATGATTTAATGCGCAATTCTATCATTCCTTTTGTTATCTGACAGGTTCACTGGTTCCAGAAAGGTTAGGCAATTTCAGTCAACCGAATGTTCAAGGGGAAGCTGTTGCGCACTTCCGGATGACGTGCAGTTTTAGCTAGCTGCAAAAGCAGCTGTGTAATACATGAATTTGTAAGTTTTTCTAAACACCCCTGTATTGAGTTCGCCTGCAGTTCTGAATACGTTAAATCAGTTTCCCTAGAGGGACCGTGCTTAATCCATTTCTAGACATGGTCGTATGTTAAAAACGGGTCCTGGTCGCGACTGGAACCAGGCTGGGTCCTGGCCGATTCCAGTGAGTTTTTGTCAGTTGTTGTATATAATGGCCTGGATTATCGATGTTGGCAAAGGCAGCATGGCATCGTGCGTACATATAAACACTTTACTTTAGCGCTGATTTAAATGGCATCTTCATCAATGATTGGGAACCTCATGACACGGTTATGTTGGGCGTTCCATACAAGAAAAAACTATGAGTCATAACTAATGCTTCAGACGTCAGCGCGTTTATACGGTAGGTGATTTCAGATGAAGCAATTGTGTGTGAGAGTGATGTTGGTGTAAAGATGCGGGGTTCTTGTTCTCCACTCTATCCTTAATTTCTTCTCCAAAGATTCACAAATTGTTTCTCTTCCGAGGCTTGACCACATGCTATGTAATCTGACAGCAGGATGAGAGGTCGAGTCTTTTTTACTGAGTCTCAAAAAGAACGACAGTGGGGCAGAGGGGGTAATACGACGGCAGAGGCCAGAGCAGTGTCACCGCCGCACAAAAGAACATCGGGCACTCCTCATTTCAAGCCAGTTCGCCTCTCGACTGGGCGCCACTGTGGTGGAAACTCACTTTTGAAAGGATGACACCTCACTTAGAAGGTTAGGAACACCATGATTCCTGCACGTAATCACGCATTGCTTTCATAGTCACCGGCGCTTGCATCAAAGCGTTTGCGGAAAGTTCGCTCTGTTTCACTTTGCTCGAAAGCAGTTGTCCTACAATACAAAGGTCTTCGAAAGGATTGTGAGAGTCAGTCAGTGTTGTTTGATGCATTTGGTTGCTAACGAGGTTCGGTTGCTACGGTTTCTAAGTGTTAGTACATGAGTGACCGAAATATCTTGGCTGGAGTCAAGATATTTCGGTCATTAATGTACTAACACTTGCAATGTTAGAGACAGCCAACTTCACTTCGTTTTAATGTAGTCTGAAGGTTGAAACGCGCTGATGAAGCTGCGGTAACCTTGAGATGATACCGGCGTAATGCGATGGGACATGGAGACATTGGAATTCCTTCATCGAGTGGTGCTGCAACCTACAAAGCGAAAACAGGGTGGATAAGGCGCTGCAAGACCATTTCAAATCGCTAGGCAATAGATTGGAAGACTTACCCCAATGGACTGATGCCCGAATTATATAGGCCTCAGAAAGGCCAAAAACACAAGTCAGTCAATGGCGGAAATACAAACGACACGGCGCGGAAAACGCGCTACGAAGTGAAACGGTCACTGTTACATCACAAGTACGTATCCTGTGTGTGCTCTTTAGCGCCACACCGAACAGAAGTGCTTGTGAGTGTCAGTGTCCATGAGCTTCTTGAACACTGCTGGAGGTTGACGACAGCAGGATTCAGATATGTAAGCGAGTCATCGTGAGGATGACAATCGTCGCTTGGTTGTTCTCCGTTTACAGCACTCCTAATGACAGCTTTCTGCATTGCTATCTCTCTGATGAGGTTTTCGTCGCTACGTGATGTGGCGTGCAATATCAAGATGATGTTACCAGCCAAATGCGGCATAGGATCATACGTAAATTTTGTCATGAGCTGGGGTAAATGGCGATGAGGTGCAGGTGGTGTGCGTTACAATGGTTCATATGTATTATAAAGTTATGGAGGGAAGAAAGTGGTCGAAGTATCATAGTTGCAAAACAAACTGGGGAACATGGTAATGTAATAAAATGGTGGTGAATAGAACTAAATTGAACGAAATGAACATTAAAAGACGCTTCTTTGTTGACTGTCGTAGTTTCATGTGCTGATCATAAGCGGCTTTTTTAGAACTCCATCATCACCAGTAGGGAGGATATGTCATTGAAAACTCTATTGGATAGTCAGATTGGATAGTTTCGCGTTGTGACTTGGAAAGGCAACAGAAAGGTATCTGAGATGAAGTGTTATTCTAGGTAGTAATTCAGATTAAAAGCGGTCTGTTTTGACCTATTTCAGGTGTTTTAATGAAGGGAATTGCATTACTGTGTGGCAGCTAAACTAATTTGTGGCATTTATGTAATGTCTGCATCCATAGTAAAGTGCATTATTTATTCTGTTGTCCTCACACGAGATGCAGTTGTTCTTGGGCAGCCCGCTGTAGAATTGCGACCGACGCAGTTCGTGGGCGAAATTGGTGGTCAGATGTGCAGAGCACGATTCATTTGTTTCGGGAAATGTTTTAGGCTTGCAAGTAGCGATTTCTGACGACAGCGAATGGAACATTTCTCACTAATCGTATTTACGAACAATAATGAAGAGAAACGCGAAAAAAAGGCATTTTTTTTAATTCTCAAGAAACATTTTCGTAACGGAGTAGTAATGTTCCTAATATGTCAGAAGTTTTCGGCTAACTGGTTCTTCGTATAGAGATAATTGTGGGGTTTATTTGAGGACACCACTTTGAGATAGTTAATTGGTTGTATGACTCAGATTTGCACTGAGTTTTTATAAAAAACAACGGACCCAATCTTTGCTTATTTTCTGTTCTTAGCGTGGTTCGTAGAAAGTGTTGGAAATTATTTCGCTAATCATTTGCTTCTATCATATTTCCCATCATACTGCTTATAAAAACTGAGGCACAAAGAGCATTCAAACCGGTTAGCGCCTTGCATAGACTGAACTTCGTCTCAAATTTAATGGTATTGCATCAGTAAGTTATTTCTGCTTCTTACATTTTTCAGCGTTGTTAACCGGCTGGCTAAAGGTAAGGTTCGTCTCGTGAATTGGAACGCGTTCTCATTAGAACCATTTAGTAGTTTTTGTTCGTGTACTAGTGCACCGTGAATGATTAATGGCAGTAATTCAGGTGCAAGTAGAACTCTAGTTCATACACTTTTAAGCGACGTGTTGGTCAGTTTAATCGGCGAATAGCGAGGAACTACTCATTTACTATTCAAAATGCGTAATCCAGGATACTTGTTAGCGCTGATCGCATGTCACATTTCCGTATGAATTTGCTATAGATATACCTTTATTAAGCAGTATTATTCACGGTCCCTTAAAGGTATGTCGTCAACTATAGTGTGGTCTAAGCAAGTGATATGTCGTGGGCATGACTGCTCTTAAAATGCTGTCATTTCTGATGCAGCAATCCTATACACGACAATAGCTAAACTATGTTGTGAACGGTGTCATAAGTAGCTTCAGTGTTGTCGACATATTGTGTAAGAAAACGAAATTCCACCATCGGGCATCGGGTGCTATAGTTTTAATCAAACAATAAACAGTCAACCTAAGGAAAATAAGATACATAGGTAATCTTGTGTCTTGATCACTGGAGAGCTCAGGACCTAAGCAGTGGTAAAGGAGGCACTACGAGGTTGTCCTAGTTCCTAAGGCAAATCCTGGTATAAAACTTGCCGTGGACCGCAACAGAAGGGCTGCATAAAATATGATACACAAGTAACGATAAAACATAAAGGATATTTACAACTCGTTGTAGGGCATCTATAGGAACTGGGACGATGTTTTTCGTGCCAGAATTTTTTTTTGGAAACATAATTGCACAGACAGGTGATCTCGAAACCTAGTTAACACTTTTACAGGGAATATTCGAACCTCTGGGCGAGAAACGACTGGAGAGCGCAAATGGCGTTCCTGAATGGTAAGTTTGGACTGCATAATTCGTTTAGAACAAACATCTGAGTCAAGTTATAAGTTTATTGCATTGGGGTCGGTCCATGCTAAGAAATTGCACGCAGAGGAGCTTAGGGTCTTTTTTTGACTCTCAAAAGGGGCACTTAAGCAAGCTTGAGTGTGATTTGTTAGTATTTCAATTTACAGATGTCGTAAAAACGTAGTCAAGTTAACAGAAAATTTCAGAGCAACGTCATACTGCATATCACACAACAGGAGCAGTAACAACTTGATCCTGAATTTGCGCTTCGCTGGACACGTTGCCGCATTTCATGCTCATTCACTCCATTCGCTAATGGCTATCTTGCAACTTATTCTTAGGTAAGTTCGCTGGCCAGAATCATAAGCAAGCATTTTAGCTCAAACCAAAGCATTTGGTCAGCGATTGTACCCAATTGTTCACAGAAATCTGGAACAAATGTTTTCATGTTTCTGGATCTGAACATCATCAAATGCACACAACAGATTGGATACATAGGACAAAATAATTGAAACCTAGGTGAAATTTTCTACGAACATGACAGCGAAAGTGCTTAAGTGAGGAAAAATTTCAAGGAAGGATACTTACAAGTCATTTCAGTTCGGGAGGCATCTAGATAGGGGCCTAATTGAATAGAGTTGTGTGCAGATGTATCTCTTCAAATGTACTCAGAAAGATCTCTATTAGTTTTTACGATTCCGTAAATCTTAAAGAAGCGACCGATCCGATAGACGCCACTTGACACAGTAACAAAGTTTTCCACCACTCAAAATATTCGGATGTTTGTCTTATCCAGTATAGTTGTTTCGATGCCAACTTAAGAAAGTTTATTTGCATCACCACGGCATCTTCACCTACGCTTGTAATGCATAAATAAGCAAAACAGAAAATCACTCATTTCTCTCAAGTTATTTCACCGTTGTTTGCAACGTTTCGTCCACGAATACTGTCGAAAGAAATGGACGTCGTGAGAGATGTTTTCGCATTTCTTCAGTTTATGGAAGTATGAGCAGGTGAGTAGTCAAGAGAATGGGATACATTTATGTGTGCTCAAAGGCCCCTCCTAATGGAATGTCCATTAAAAAGAAAAAAAAAACCTTTGAGGTAAAAGCTAACTTTCAACTAGAAACTAACATGGAGAGTGTTCCGAAAAATTCACGTAGGTTAAAATTCTTTTCGCAACCGTCTTCAATATACTATAAACAAAGATGGATCCGTTTCCTTTCAATTTCTCACGTTTACTCATTCAATTCCTATTCAAAAACTGCCCTTAAAAAGGTGCAAAAAGTCATTCCGGCAGGTTGTTTTCCGTTCAAAGACCTGCTCATTCCTTACATATCGAATGCAACAGCTGGTCTTCCACTCAGCCTTGAGCAAACGAGTTGCAAAACAACACCCTACAACAAGTGACACTTTGATTTCGCCACCAATAAATCGCTATTGTTTGCTTTCAGTGCTCTTGGCCAAGTAAATCACGCACACGTTCACGCTCACCGGTTACGCATGAAAGATGTTCGAACTGATAGTTCTCGAGGCTGATAAAGCAAGTAGCGGAATTACCGCAGCTCCGCCTCCTTTCAGAATGCATGTGATTTGTGTTCGCCTATATACTGAACGGACATATGCGGTCTGTCACAAATGTTAAATGCGTGTCATACTTTTATGACGTATTCGCATTTAACAGTGGGAAGGAATGAACCTTAGAAGGCGTTTTTGTATGCGACTTCACTGTATAGAGCAGTGAATGCGCCACTGCTGTCATACATTTACTGGTGGATATTTATCTTTCGCCGTCAGATATGTTTTATTATCGGAATTATAACGTGAAGTTTTTATTCTAGCTGAAAGAAATTCTTTTAAAATAGTTCAGCTAAAGGAACAAAGCAGCGATGATATCGATGATATCTCCATTATATGTTAGCGTCGGTGCCGCTTTTCTCTTCTGCTTGTTTAGGATTGCTCCCTTTTCGTTCTCTGATATATTTCCCCCTAAAACTACACTAACTTTCTCATTCCGGATTAAACCCATCAGTTCTTTGGGCTTAGCGGACGTCATTTTCATTACCAAGTTGTACGAGAATAGCACGTTACGTTTGAGAAGAACTGGATGGAAAAGCCAGAAAATGAAAGTTTCGAATATCTTAATGTCTAAGAAATTTAGAGATGCCTATTGGGCTTACTGGTAGTCCACCACGTCTGCAGGTAAAGCATGCAGAGGTCGTCCGAATTCCGTCACCGATTTTTTATACCATATAGTTGTTTGGAACGATCAAAAGTAAGCACCGACTGGTGGTCAGATTTTTGATGGCAGAAAGGAATAAATCCTACAGTGATTAATAAACGATTGAGAGAAGCATGTAGGAATAATAACCATTTAAGTGGTGTAATACTAAATCAGCCAGGTGATCTCTGAAGGGGCAATCCCATCTTAGAACGTTGATCCAATTTTTACCGTCAGAGAGTACTTTGGAAGCCAGCGAAGACTGGATAGCCTGTGCGGCTGGATCGCAAATTGGATACCTACGGTGGGCTGAGGGAAATAGGATTAAGCGGTAATTAATGGATGGTGGGATTTGCAAAACATTTAGGCTACCTTAATAAGGTGTCGTATCAGTTGTGTATCAGCAATGTTTGACAAGTTGTATTCAAATTCATATGCTAGGGTGTGCCTTACAACGTCGAGTGAGTAACCGATAGACAATTCGCAACAAAATCGGCACAACGATAGGTGCTTAGATGAGAAATGCGCGATGAGAATGACGGAAGTATGTGGCCACCGCATTCTTTTGATATTCTTTTTTTCATTCCTTAGCGCATATGTGATGCTATGGTCATTTCGTTTAAGCGCCCAAAAAGTGAATTATTTCCAAAAATAAAATTAGTTGGCCGAAAACTGCTTCGAGATCTCCTGCGTCTCTCGTAAGCTAGCGCGAGCTAAAGAGCTGAAGAGGATTCTTTTTATTGTTTATTACTTAATGCGATTAGTGGCTGCATATATACGAGTGAAAGTTTTCAAGCTGAGGTCAGCTCTAGCTTACTTCAGATTTAACGAAGGCCGCTGTTTGGTTGTGAGTTAACGATAACAGTTGCAGCTACTGTTTGAGCGAGGGGGAGGGGGAGGGGTACGTCCATAGGCGAGATCTAAACCCTCGAAACGTTTGCATGCGCATGCTATATGCTCTACAGAATTAACAGACTCTCAGTATCACCACTACAACAGTTGCGAAAGGTCAGTGAAGCTTTCGAGTATATTCCCTCTTTTTGTTAAAGCTAGCATTTGCTATGTATCGAAGATCCCGTGAAATGCTTTTTCACAATCCCAAAACGCACATGCAAGGTAAATCCGGTTAGGAGCTGTCTTAACTGCCCAAAGAAACGAACAGTCCACTGGACGGTCTCACATCGCCATGAATTCGACATAAACAGGGTTTGTAGAGATTTTTCACCGTACAGCTAGAGCTTTGTTTTTCCGCATTCCCAGCTGAACTTGCCGTTCATCTTTTAACGAGTTCTTCGTGATAATAGAGTTGCAACCCTCTCTTTCAGTGGCAGTCTTAAGCAGTACTTTTGTTTCAACTCGTAAACATTTATCGTGCTTTATGCTGGTTTACAGAATTATTGTCTGTGTCACAACGATTCGAATGCCACTGTCGTTGACTCTGGACAAAAAATGTTTCAAGGAACGCAGAAGCCACTTTTCCTGCCACTGCCCCCCCCCCCCTTTTCTGTCCTGATCAGTGGAAACGTGTGACTGTGGTTGATGAGTTCGAGCTAATAAAGCAGGATTTATTTTGCGAGAAAAGAATATGGATTCCTATTTGTCAAGGGCTTCTAATTTTTTAAAGTTTGAAACCACTGCAAAGAAGAATATTTAATCGTTTCAGAGCTATGCAGCTGTCAATAATCCTACCGTGGAGCGTAAATGCTTGTGGCTTTTTTTCGAATCATACCAGGTGAAATTAGGAGAGGCGTACCTGACTGTTCCATGGACTTACGGTCTCGTTGTCGTTCACAATAAAGCTGAGTTCTGGCGGAAGGAAACTGCGGTCTTACTTGCAGATGTAGACTGCACTATTTTACAGGCGTCATGAAGATATCTTATTTTCCTAGAGTTGTGCTTCAAATTCTTGTTTCACAATGAGCCAAATTCTTGTTTCTTGTTGGCTAATCGCTTTTGTCCGCCATGTGCAGGTAGTGCACACTGCTATCTCACATTTTATCTTCGTTATCATCGCGTAGTTCGCGAAGCAGACGTCCTGGTCTTCTTGAAGTTGTACATCAGGAAGTCGACCTCAGTAGGATCGATCAGCATGCCCATGAAACGAAGGTCATCATTGCTTATGCTGAGCGGCAAAGGCGAACTCTGTTAGAAATATCTCATTTATGTCGGGAACTTCTGGTGCACCGCTTGTTCGAAACTTCTTTTAGTTTCGGCTGAAGTCTGGCCTGAAAAGCTCGACGTCAACGAGCACCTCAAAATTCGCATTTTTGCTTCGAAAAGGAAAGATGACGACAACTGACAGAACTCACTGCAACGGACTGCATCGGATTTGCAAGACGTCACGTCAGATCCGCTCTGCTGCGCAAATCGTTGGAAAGAATAACGCTCCATAAAGAATTTGTATTTTGCTAAGTTGACTACCACGGTATACCTGCCAAGAGGGATTTCTCGAGTGCAGGACGGTTCGTACTCAATGAGGCCGTTGCGCTGAATTTCGTCAGCTGTTTGGAAAATCGCTCCAATAAAGTTAATTTTGAAGTAGGAAATGCCATAAGTAATAGTCGAATGGCGTGGCGCTGGCTGCACTCACTGTAATGACGTTGCTCCAGTTTTCAATTCAGTGCAAATGCAGTGGGGCGAGCAGTTGAGAGTGGTCGAAGTCAACAACCAAATTAGAGATAGTAACACATTAACTCGTCTGCGTCGACAGTATGTCCCTTGATTAGCGATCGAGGGTATGAGCGCATACAGATCGAAGTGAGGAAGTGCTGTCTCATTTTCATTCCTTAAGAAGCCACTGCATGCTTAGGCACAATAATTGATGGCTTGCACGCCAAAACGATAACTTTAGCTCTTTCCCACAGCTTTAACGCTAAATATCTCCTCAAAAATGTTCACTCGAGCCTCTCTAACATTTCACCAGTATGCGTTATTTACTTTTCTGAAAAAATGTTCAGACGCCGAAATTGGCACATTTTATTGCTGCAACGAGAAGCGCGATGCGTGTAACTCTAACGGAGCCCGGCGCAACACGATCGCAATTCGCTGAGAATATTAGGGCGATCGTCGACGAGACAGTGACGGAACAAATGCTCGATGATCTCTTCGACACATTAGATGCGGTATGTTGTAATCGTAGATTCGCAACACAGAATGTTGGCGTCTGACCATTTTGAAAACTTCCCTTAGTACCTGTTTGCCTTAAGGAGTTGTCCAGAGAATCGAAGAGTTTGTTACGGTGATCATATATGATGTGTGTCGTATTATTTCTGAAAATTTAACTCACTTCTCATGTTACCCAAATAATCCCTTATCCAATTACATCATAAATGTGAGGACAGCTATATTTTCATACATCTGCGAAGTTTTGCACTGCTGCAAGGGAAAATTTTAGTAAGTTGACCTAATTTTTTTTTAGTTCACCTAAAATCATCGATAAACTCCTCTTAAAATATTAGGGAATTCGCTGTTCTGAACGTCCTATTCCAGTTATTAGGGCATGGGCACAAGTTATGCAATTCTGACTTACGTGTTTGCGCGTAGAGGTGGACAGTACGCGAAAATGTTTGCAGGACGGTGATGGTGAGCTCAACGATGTGGAATGCGAGCATGTCAACCAAGTGCTAATCGAACCACTAAATCGACTAAGGACGGCGCTTATTGTGGTCGACTTCCAAAATGATTTTGTTGCTGGCTCAATGGCCATTAAGGTACTTTCGTGTAACTCACTTAATGTTAGCATTCTAGAAGTAGACAAGAAGAAATGTGACGGGAAAGAGAAGCGGAGAGGGACACGTGCGATGAAGCGTTCTCCTCATTTTTCGATGACAAAAAATTCAAATCCACTTTCGTTGGAAAACGCGGCAGTCATTCCCAAGTCGGCAGTCCTATGAGTAGCTAGTCCTGTCAGCATGGCGCAATTATGGACGATCAAAACAGTCGGGCTTTTCTTGTTAGATTATCGCAAAACTCGCTCCACTGTCGCGTTAACGAGAGGCCAGCGTGATCTTTCGGGTTTGGTGCAGGTGGCTCGCCGGAGGCGTGAACTCACTGCAAAAGAAACAGAGCTTTTTGTATGTCACAGCATCGCAGAAGTCAACATAGCAGCTTTATTCAGCCAAATACAGAGATGAGCAGCGAAAGGGCACCAAGAGTACCAAGCAACAGATGTCAAAACAAAATAGTCTTGCACTTTCTACTTGTGTCACGGCATTGCGGAAGTATTCAGCTAAATAAAAAGAGCAGCGAAAGGGCACCAAGAGTACCACGCAACAGATGTCAAAACAACGTAACTTTGCACTTTCTATTTGTGTTAAAGATATGTCCTAATATGAGGCGCTTTCTCTGTTCCTTTCTACTGAAAGTGCACGCCTGGTGTAAACATCTGACACGTGCATGTACTTCAGTGGCCATAAGCCTGTGCTAAAGTGTGTGGGGGATGCGACTTATTCAGACGAAGTAAATCGTGTGCTCGTCTCGTCTCCGTCAACACTCCTCTGTCAAATCCGACACCACTGACACATGAGATATCCTAATAGTGTTCTGTATTATCCAAGAAAACCATGGTTCCTTCCAATACAGCTCAACCCTTCTTTCTCTTTACTGTCATATTCTATTGGAAGTAAACCTTGATAGTCAGCAGTACTCTGTGGATCTCTCAGAAGACCTGGATATGTTAGAAGAAGGTCGCTGATTTCAGAATGGAAGTGCGGCTGAAGATCCGGCAGAGGCCTTAGTGCCGTTGAACAGATTACTTGTCGAATGCCCGTTTACACTGATCGTCTATACGATGGACTGGCATCCTTATAACCATATTTCGTTTTGGGAACACTGCAGAAACTCCGACAGGAAATTATGCGCTGAAGACAGAGTACGGAAGCTGAAACCGTTCGACGTGGTTCGCTTTGAAGCACCCGATGTTGAACAGGCTAGTGACTTACTGGCTTTCGCAGTAGTAAATATCTCCAGCCAGTTTGAATCTCAAGTTGTTATCGCAAAATGTGAGCTATAATCCCTAAACAAACTAACCAACTGCCGGAGTTGGGCAAAACATCCCGAATGAATTAGGCACTTTCTTAAGGATACGTTCATGCATAGCGTTATAGCTCTGTGAGGCTCATAAATCGTACACACCCTTTACTCGACGGAATCTACAGCTTAGTCCCTCCTGAAAAAGGCGCTCCTCACTGCGACTAAAAAATTCCCTTGCGACTACTTCGCCACAGTGCATTTTCACGGAACCATTCTCACACTCATCATTCCTGTCCACCTCTTCACGTTTTTGGGCGAGAAGAAACAAGAAGTCGCAGGGCCGACAGAACATAAGTAAGGATAATGGAGCGGTCGGGATGTCGACAAGGGGAAAATTACGCTATCCGACATAAAACAAGTCGTATTTCAGATTGCAGATTACCTTTGCTTTTTATTATAGAAACTCTATCCGGCACACTGTGTCGAAGACTCATGGGGAGCGGATCTGGACTCACAGCTTATTCGTGTTAAAGACTCCGTGCTTATTAAAAAAGGCACTGAGACGTATGCGGATTCTTACTCAGCGTTCAAGGATAACAAAAAGAAACGCAGGCAACTTTTATGCGTTTTTCTGGCTGGGGTGTATGCAGTGAAAGCATAGACAATAACATCTAAATGAGAATACGTAGATCCAACAATACATTTCTGGCCACTATGATACGTAAATTGCACAGAATGCCAGCCAAAAAAAACAAAACAGAACAAAACGCCATCTGCCATCATCTTCTAGCAACTTACTGTTATCGTGATGCAACAATTAAAAACTTTTAAGGCTAAGTAACCTTTATGACTGATTTCCTCCCATTTAAACTCTCGGTTTCTGAGAAAAGATTGATTTTGACATCAGCAGCTATGCGGAAAATAAAAGTTAACTTCAGCACTGAACTGGAAGATGTTTTGCGCTCTGAAGCGATAGACGCGATTTTTGTCTGCGGACTAGCATACGACGTTTGTGTAGCCGCAACTGCGAACGATGGTGTTGAGCTTGGCTTTCTTACCGCACTCATAGCTGATTGCAGGTTTGCAAGCTTTTGCCATGTTATTATTATTCACGCAAATATTACATCTCTGTTATGGAAGCTCGTCTAGTACGAAAAAAGGACACATGAGAACTTGTTACGATGTTCGTTACCATCTCCTTCCTCCCACTCACTGTTTTGGGCAAATGAAATGAAAACGAGAGATGCCGATACTCACTGAAACACTTTTTAAACGAACGACCATTCAAGAACAGGTTAAGCCGTTGAAACGAAACTACAGCAAAACGAATATGTTACCATTATGAATCACAAAGAACACAATCGTCAGATTTTGGGAAACTTTGCAGAAAGAATGGGAATATTGATCATGTGCAGTAAAGTTAAGGAAGAAAGAGGGAGAAATACCATATGTAAGAAATACGAAAGAATGGCCATCTGAAAAAATGAGGGCATTGGAGGGGCAGGTGGAACCTGCGACCTCAGCATCTCAAGCACATACTCTGAAGATTGGAGTGTTGTGGGCAGTTTCAGTTAGATATCACCTCTGACTATCGCCGCTGTAATATACGCGCTAAACATTAGCAAAATCAGTTTTGCGAAAACCTTTATGAAACGATATTCTATAAGTGGCCGGGAGAATTTCGGAGCGCCCGAAATGATGTAGGCTGAAAACTTCCAGCTGTTTACTTATTATTCTTTAGAATGGAAACTTATCCATGAAATTTACCTCACTTAAAACTATTTTTGACAAGCACGCGTAGAATTATGCTTCTATTAGCACTCACCTCATAAAACTATATTACTTTTTATCACAGAACTCCAGAGATCATGCGTCTTTTTATAAAAATATTTCAGCAAAGGTCTTAACACGTTCGAGATGGAACGCGTCAACAAGGAACTCTCGCAAAAGAGTGTACCAGTTCTGAACTCAGACAGGGTCCATCGAATTGTAGCTGACAACTTGATTCCTTGGCAGTGGATTCGTTGTCTGGTCGGTTTGACAGTACCACCCACTCCAGAATGATGCCTCCATGCTAAATAATGGATATGGTCAAAATAATCGATCCACAGATGATAGAATCAGACCCAAGGAAATCTTCATTGCATAAGTAGTAACGGCCTGCAGTAAACAGGCTAAATGCGAAAACTTTATTCAGTCAAATAAACATATTACTAGGAGGGAAATGAATGTCTATCCCACATAATCAATGCTCGCTTTGCTCGACCTAGTTTCGAAATAGACAGCAAATAAATATATTTCCGCACAGTTCGTGGGAAAATAACTGAGCATTGTGGAGGCATCTATTCATATAATGCTTTCTGCCGCAGCTTCATTTTTCCTTTCTCCTCTCTGAACTTTTAACCTGTGAACGTTGATAAATGCACAGAAACATATACTCAAAACAAAGGTAGGGACATTTACAGTCAGACGCGGAAATGAACACTCTAAAGCTTTTGAGAAATATGTCGTTTTGAAGCGAAAAAAAGCAAAGCTTTTGTTGTAAAAAACAGATAACCAACCTATTGTAACTAATGCTTAGGTACAAATGCTGAAAAACTTTTCTCTAAAGAGTTTAAGAGAAACTATATCATATCTAAGTGCTTGCAATAAAGGGCTAATCATTGGTGCAAAATAAATGCAGAAGTTGGCAATTCAAACGGAAAAAGGAGGATAACTTATTCGATTAGCTCTCGCTTCATCTGTCGTAACGCCGCCCGTTTTCGCTTCAGTTTTTCTTCCCTAGCACGCTCTAATTTTTTCAGCTGCTCTTCGTAACAATTCTCCTTGTTGACATATCGATCCAGTGCATATTTCAACCTTAATCTTTTGCTTGATAATTTGTAAGTTTACTGAGAAGTTGAATGCAACTCTCTAAAAACAGCAAGTTCGCACAGTTTCTCATTTTCTGCTTTTATATGAAACACTTTAGTCAGTTAACTTCGAATACACTGGCGTGAACGTATTCGCAACAACTCATACTTCTTTGCATATAAATAATCGCAAAGGCACTGATGGAATAAATTCCTTGTGATTCTCTAAGTACACACCTTTATACAACCAAATTTGACTCTGCTCAAAACCATAGTGCGTACATGCAATAAAAGCAGATCAGGTCGCTTTCTTAAAATCGCAAGCATAGAGACAAGCTAAAAAGAACCATATGCAACTACAATAAAGGGATAACGAAACTGATCGACAACCCATATTCATTTGATAAAAGTCCGTCTGAAAACAAACATTTTACCTTTCATAGGCGATTTCAATGTTTTTCGACAACAACCTCGACTCATGCACCTTCACGACGATGCCGGTTGGGATATGCTTTAGCATGACTGCATTCTGCGCTGTGTTGACTTTCTGCCCTCCAGGACCCCAGCCCGAGATGAATTTCTGAAAATTACACCGGTGGATCAAAAGCAAAAGCATGACTCTCTTCGAAAAAAGTTTACGGTGGCATTCGACTGCTTCATGAACGCAATGAGTTTTTTAATCCATGAGGTAACAATCTGCATAGAAGCCACGAACGACCGCTGAATGCTTTCATAACCCTGTTCCAATGAACGACTGATGAATTTTCAAGGAAGTGTCCGGTAATTGTTGAAAAATATGATAACAGAATCATTCCAGGAGTTTAAGCAAGTCTAAAATATCTCACGTCTCCTCTCTTTTCAGGAAGCCGACGTTTGCAGCGAATTGCAGTTTTCCAAAAAGCATAAAACGGAAAAAAATTCAAAGGGCTATCGAATAATAATCTAATAAATGCGTGTCGAAAAGTCGTCAGATTTTTGTTTCCAGAACATTTCCCTATGACCAAAATAAATGGCGATTTGTGGGAAGTGGAGCTTGCTCTTCGCGACAGACGCTTTAAAGACTTTCAATATCGCAGATGCCAACGTGCACAACGCTTTACTGCATTCGAAAAGAGTGAACAAACATTGCAGTCATTGAAAGTTACATGTCCCCTTGCGTTCAAGTTCGGTCATATATATTGCTTCCCATCTTAAACTTCGTGTTGTCTCCAGAATTCTAAACAACAAGAAGCAAAACGCCAACGATGTTAATATACTCATGCGACACACCGTTCTTTCTAAAGCCTCTAATGTGAAAGCTGCAAAAGCGCGCTATATTTAACCACTTAACTATTTACCACAACATTCTACCGAAGATTTCAGGCTGTCGGTGAACGTAAAGAATTCACTGCTCTCTTCTTTGTGTGGGGACTCAAACAGAGAGGTCCATCAGAAGAGCTGGACCTCTCTGTTTATTTACTAAACCATACTCAACGGACGGAACTACACTAATGGCAGAAAATTTGGCGTCAGCGCTAAATTCAGCGATCACATGGACGCCGATAGAGATGAAAGTTAAGAGGGGGATAGGGTTTATTATCGAGCAGACTTAACAAGCTCAAGCTCACCCAGAAATAGAGGGCAGAAACTTGTTCCCTACACCTGTAGATGTCGATCAGCTACCATCGCATTTCTACGGACAACTTTAGGTGCCTTAGATTTATACCTGCGGTCAGAAACAGGAGAAGGGCATGACCTCAGCTGTTGTAAGCCTCTAACTAGAAAGGAAACAACTGGATTACAACGATAATCTCAATGCCAGCTATTTCACCTGATTCGCCATACCTCGTGTCTATTACTATAGCGCAACTGCACATTTCTTGTGCAATTTTGGCAAACTTTCAAAGACGATGGATATTTTAATTTGCGTCTAGGTCACAGAAAGTAATCTTACCGCTCATACATAACGGACTCTACGTGAGGCTTATGCGTCAAAGAATGGTAGAAAGAATCTATTTATGGCCCGTGCAAGCTCGGTTCGTTATCTGACAGTTTGCAAGGCAAGTCAGGAAGCAATTTGTTTATTAACGTCATTCTGAAGTGAACTGTAATCCCTGACAATATGATCATAAAATTTTTTTCATTCAACACGCATGTGCATAGATTGGTGGATGTGAAATTATCGCTCCTATAATTTACCTCACAGGGTTACTGATTAAGGCGGAATATTCAGGCAGCCCGGATCAGTCTGATGCTGCAGCCCATTCCGCTACAGATCTTTTCGCAGATCGACAATGAGGTTGCCGTTTACTCATTAAAGTGAGCTTGCGATGAACATGGCTAGCTTTCATACGCCCTTCGAGTCATCGCAAAGGCAAATATTTTTTGCACTGAGCTCAAATGCTTCAAATATTTGTTAAGGCAGACTACCATACCACAGTTCTATACCCACCACCTCACAAGCGTTTCCATAACCACTACCTAAACCCGCAAGCAACAAGCTGCAAACATAATGACTGAATGTTAGGAACTAACTTTTCCTGTAACAAGTTTTCAGAGCTCGGCTAGAGGAATTCTATGCCAGGAAAAATTGGTGTCAAAAATAGTTTGAGACCGCACAAACTTCATTTAAGCAACCGGCTACAGAACATAGCAATTGCAGATTTAGAAAGCTTCTGCATTAACATAAACAATGAAGGCATGGCGACGAAAGCTTTAACTCATCAAAGCACAAACAGGAAAGTTCACCAACACAGTCCCCGTGCTCATTTCTGGTTAGATGCTGCATCGTTAAACCATAAACTTAACACGCCTAACTGGGTTATTGAGGATTTTCTAGACCACCTTTTCGGTACCTCTGTCGCTGAACTGCTATTCATAGCAGAGGTCCAGTCTTTCAAGATGACATCTCATTTTGTCGAACAAGACTTGGGTAGAGAAAGACAAGAGAGCGACTAGAGTGTACTTTAATAATGCTCACATAACACGTTGCAGCTAAGAGAATATAGAAATTATATCTTCTGAAAAGATCCCACTAATGCTACACAACATGCCCATGATCAGCAGCGAGAAATGCTATCACAAAACCCCCGATCATGAAATCAACTGCAGTGTCTCCAGGAAGTGATGAGTTAAGCAGCTTTTTCTTCGGCGCTTCGTTTCTAAATGACACTTCATAGCGCTTATGAGCACAAGATGAGATATAAAAGATACTTGCAGCACATCCCGTTGCCCGTATCTCACACACAATGTGTTGATGCGTAAAGACACCATAACCAAGTTACCGATCGGCTCTTCTGACCTGCGATCCACAGTGAACTCTTTTACAAAGCCCATTTAATCTGCAAAGAGAACGAAACGAAGCCTTACTTGTTCACAGTCTTCGCGGCGAATTTCTGGGAAAACATATCCTTTGAGTTTCTGCTGTGGAGTTATAAAGCGAACCGCTTGTACGATAAGCTTGTTGCAGTACTGGCTGCACGCTTTTGGGCCTGCTGACATACCGACCTGTCAAATAACCTTCACCTCCACATAGAACGGGCGAACCTTTATTGCATGTAACAGCGCAAAAAGAGACCCGTTAAACCAACCGGCAAGGACCGCATTGGCAGTGTCTCTAGGCACGAGAAAAAACAAAAACCGCAATAACTAGTGAAGTAGTTAACGAAACAAGAAATTTTGATGCAGAAATACACTATGAATCAAGGCCGATGGAATGAATGCTAGGCCACACCCACAAGAAACGTCATTCGTGTGAGAGAGGAAATATTGTAGATAGCGAACGCAATGCAAATTAAGGAATGCAATGCCGTCCATCGAAAAACGACTCGAGCTTAATAACTCGCTGCGCAACCGATTCCAAATTCCGATAGCTCTGTACTGAATGCTGTTGGATACGCTACTCAGTGAGTGAACCTCACAGATCGACTGCAAACGATGCATCAACAGTCCCTTCCTCATTATTTTGCCCCATTAGCATTTTCTTATATCTTCTTAAGCATCTTATTGTTTTCTGTTTCTCTCGAAATCAGTCTCAGTTGACGGCATAGCTTAGTATCGTTCTACTCCTCACTGTCCATTGGTACGATCCCTTCAGCAATGTGAATTCCGGCACCAATAATCTTTCAACATATACTTTCACAGAGGTATAAAAGTGACACACATGCGAATGTTAATGATATGCAAATGTGAACTATTCAAGCGAAACTATAGATTGAGACCTTCACAAAAAACTGCAGCAAATTTTTACCTGACTCCTCGCTAGTTTTTATGGGAAACCGTGTCAAAAATAAGGCCCACTAATGAAAAAACCTTTCAACATACCAGTCACTTTCGTTGAGTATTAAGAATGGCACCGAGAAGAGCAGGATGTGGATGAGCGAGGTTGGTGTTGGGGACGAAAGGCGATCTCGACCGAAGGTCGGGAATGTTCTCCCTTTTTTCCACTTTATCCTTGAGTGTAGGCAGTACTCTAGAGCAGCTTCAGTTTCAACTTCATGTAAATAACCTCCTAAAGAATTTGCAGGATTAGAACAGACTACACGTCGTTTATGTAAAACATACACCTATACTTGGTAAATTATCAAACCCTATCTTCCGAACAGCTCCCATTGAAGTCATGGTCACAGCCTTATCATGATACCATACCCGTCTAAGAGGGTTTCTTTCTCGCGCTAAAATTTCGATCGAATGCCTCTTACGTACATACGGCCTGCACCTTCTGATGACTTGTCCAAGAACATGTGAAGTTGATTTCAGCAAGCATAACCAATGCTGGACTGTGGAGGATATAGGAGAAGGGCGGAGGGGCGTAAGATGCTTAATCAGTAAATTGCATTCTTCATACCTTGGACGGCGCAACAGCTGCAGAAATCTCAATGAATTTCTGCGGTATTCTATCATCTACTCGAGAATACTGTGCCCAAGTCTGTTTAAAATCTGTGAGAAAATATACTGGTTTAATTAGAAAAAAAAAACTGAGCATTAATCATCCAGCTGAGAGCAACGACCTCGAGTTCTCACTTTAAAACCTCTGTGGTTCCGTGGTGTCCACCCCGATTTATATATCTGCTAAGAGCCGAAATGATGCCAACGGTCTTGAGAGGACCGCTGGCAAGATTTCTGGATTTCCCTCTTCCAACGCCTTTTTCCTTCACAGAATTTGCACCGCATTCAATGCAGTCCTGTTCACAGCTGAGCGAAACATTGTGTGTGTGGAACCACCAAGGTGGTTCATCTACAGCGTCGTTCTGTCTGCAACTCCCTACTTGCAAACGGTATTAAGACCTGCAATCTATTGTTTCAGAGGGCGCTTGAAGAGGATGTGGTCCGCCATACAACGTATGCATTACGCTGCTGTTATAACGCAGATTTTATATAATGTTATCCTTTTGTCGTCATTGTATGCCCTAATTTTTACTTCTCGAAACGTTGCATCTGCATAAGGATAGCAGAATGGACGGGTGTTCCTACACACCAAAAATTACAGCAAAACCATCATGTAAATCCCCCAGAACTGCAGTCGCATAGATAACACACGTAATCCCAATATCCGGACACATCCATATTGTGACTATGTACCCTAACAATGCGAGAGAGTCGCATTGATAACGTCAGCGCACTGCGACACTATGACTTTCATAGCTCTCCACTTTTTTTTCGTTGAAGCGAACCCTCTCCCCCTTCCCACATCCATAGAAGAAGCAACCGGCGTTCGGAATAGTAAAACCGCTGAAGAAAATAACTCAATGAAACATATACACATGCCCTCTAGCAAGGTATTTATTTTACTTATGCAGATTATCAGCACTGGAAAGTCGGCGATTGGCAAATTATATGGGGTAATTTTGCAAGCGAAATGCAAAATCGGCCACTAGTGAGTTAATGCTTTAAAGAGGATCATGCATTCTCACAAATATTAAATATGCGATGCATCGGCATGCAACAGATCAAAAATATGCGCCACACATCACGCTAGTCCACGAGAATGCCAACTGCAACTGTCAAGCTTAGCGATACCGTGCGTCCCTTCCCGGAGCCACCCTAGACGAGGTGACATAATTCAAAAACTAACGCTCCTTCCGAATAAACTTAACTCGGAATCTCTAATTTATTTCCCATCCTAGAACTCCTTTCGCCGTTTTCCTCTGAAAGAATTTCGCCCGATTACTGGGTACCATATAGGGGCTTCTATCTTCATCGCTCTCCTCGCTCGCCAAATTCACATACATTATCTGTCCAGTGATACCAACCACCATTGGAGTCGCAGTGCAGCCCCCAAGCAAACGACAGGCCCGAAATCCCGCTAGCTATGATAAGGAAGCTGCTGTTCTCCTCCCTCCTAATGTGTTAACTTCACATGAGGACCTCGAATTTCAAAATTTCTATAGGAGCAAATATTGCATAGAATGTGGAATCTAACATTGCATTTTCCACAAACTCAAAATTCAAGATGCGACCCAGCGGTGCACCACATTAACTGCCGAGCGTCGCCACAACTATAAGATGATTGCTAGGATCACCTAGAAGATCAGTAGGTTTCTCACACAAAAAAGCGAAGAGAGAATAAACAGGCTCAACGATGAAAAAAACCACACTTGAGATCACTCTACAGTAACAATTAGTTACACACAACAATGCATACTCAGCTCGTATAACACATACACCATAGCAATTACTTCAACATCCACGCTATCCCTTAACACTCCTCTCCTCTGGATCCTTAACACTGTTAGCACGATGTCCACCTGCACCGTCGCTCTTATATTGGAAATAACCGGGCAAAGGCTCCTAGAAATGCCTCCTTCCATACATGATAAACGCCACCCACGATGTTTTCCTCAACGCATATTTGCAAGCACGTTCCCACTTAAGGCAGAAATAAAATCAAATTGCGCTCCCAAATATGAAAGCTACTCCTAAAGCTGACGCTGTATCGAAGAGAGGAAGTGTGAGATAACTTCAAAACACGCCAAGCGGGGAAGATGCTCCGAACAAACACCAGCTAGCAACGTCGGGTGATAAAATGTGGCAGCATTTTATCTCCTCGTTTGGATGCTGCCATAGCAAAAGCATCACATTTCGTTGATAGCCGATCCGAAAATGCACATATAACATCCGTACAAACACCAACCTCGGTGAACATATGCCCAATTCCACAGTTCACGAAACACTTCTAAAGCGATCTCACTTCCATAAATAAAGTTCCGTTATTCCATCAAATTGCCACTTTCTCGAACCTTGTTTGATGAGCTGGACCTTTCTATAAAGAAAAGAGAACACTCTACGAGAACGCAAAAAAGAACTTGCGCACCGTTTCATCAAAGAAATTCCGTTTGTACGGCTGTTATACAAGAAAAAGCAAACAGAAAGCAAAACAAAGCGCTGTGCAGTAAAACGAGTTTCGCTTCTTCTTCAATCAAATTTCATTTCGCATAACCTATGTGACGCTGATAGTCGTACTTAAGTGGCAATTATAACATTAATCACATATAGTCATAAAAGCTTCAAAATCAACAGAAACATTGACGAAGAAGGAACGAAACGCTGAGATTAATTCCAGCAATTGGACTAGTAGCAGCTCCTAGTTGAAGTGAAATTTCTCAGTTTTGCAACATTGAAAAAAAAACAAATTTATGAATAGAAAATACAAGCAAATTACATCATAGAAAATATCTCACTTCGGAAATATTCATCTAACAACATTTCATAATGAACAGTATCATTAATCGAAGACGAAAAACTCGTTTCTGGATAACGAAATAGGAGGAATCATTCAAAACAACATAGACGCCACACTGTTCGCCTAGTGAAATGTTTCATGTGAATTATATCAGCGATAGATTTCGATAACTTGGTAATATCCAACAAGACAGCGGTAACCGAGAAAAAACCTACTGCGTCCTGTATCTGTTCTTGATGACCACTCAAATTGGTTGCTGGGAGGATAGGACGATGTAATAAATATGATAGGGTTTCATTAATGTGACGGTATACTTAATACAATGATGCACTAAAGCGGTCACAATGAATGGCGTCATGAAAAATATTCAAAAAAAAAGTGTAACATAAACTACATACCCTTATCAGTATAGATTCCGTCTCTCCATATCAACTTAAATCACTTCCCTCAAGTAAAGTGGACATTACGCTTCATTTAGTGCACGAGAACCGATGGAAGCACTCTCCATAAAACGGAATCAAAATCGACATCTTTTTTCTGAACCAACGCAGATGCTCCTACTCGTAAACACTCTTGGCTTCCGTCTCATTTCGTGCTTTATGCTTGAAACTTTCGCAACATTTCAAAATAGACCGACAACATGCTGAATCCTGGAAAGGAGATCACCAACAGATAAATGGGTATCTGCTAATCTGGCGTATAATAAGTAACACTGAATAATCACTTCCCAATGCAAATACGCCGTGTTAGACTGGCGGAAATAAAATGACGAAGATCGTAGGAAAATAACAATGACACGTCGACAGGAAAAAATGCACTTATAACATCTTTACTAATTATTTCGCGATCTGTACAGGAATGCGAGGTATATGACACTTTCACACAAGCCAAATGCCTGAGGTGCTACAGCGACGATGAGTCGTCGAACATAGTAGTAAATAATATCGCACGGTCCACAGTACTACCTCCCTTTCGAAGATTTCTTCCATAATCGTAGCAGCGGAATGAGAACGGAAAACCTCTATTCAGCTTTACTTAGCGGAAAATAAATAACTAATTACCAACAGAACTACTTGGCTGAAACCAGAAGTTAAAAAAAAATCAGACAAGTTCACATAAACAAGTTTTTTTTAATAAACAACTTAGTTAATCGAGAGAATCACTTCCTTTGGTCTAGGTACTTAAGTATCCTCAGGAAGATTCAGCCAAGAAGAAAGTTAGAATCCAGTGTCGTAAACAACAGCAGAAACAAATTCCTATAAATAAAGGGAGCGCAAATAGTACGAAATTCAACGAGAAACGAAATGGAATGCACCTTAATAAGCCGAACCATTGGATGCAATATGATTGTCACCATCCAAACGCTTTCGTTTCAGCTCCTTTATAAGCTCGATTTCAGCACGCTCCCTAATCTCTTCGAGGGTATAATCAACTAGCAGTCGACCATTTTCAAACACAGTTACCAACATATCCTGCAAAGAATACAGTTTTCGAAGACCGCAACACTTCCGCAGTAATGACCTGAAAAATCAAGTTCCTTCAAAAAATATTAGGCGGCTAGAGGATTCTTTTGATTCAAAACGCAGTTACAAAAAGCAGCAATGCTTTCCGTATACCCCAGCAACACGTGATACGACTGCGAAAATGTAGTGTTATTCGAATACTTTACACCCTTCACCAGTACTTATTTCATCAGTTAAAGATAACCAGTGCCTCTTGCTAATGAGCAATTCACGACAATAAGCTGAAAAGGAAAGAAGATCTGAATCACGTGACATTTGGTGCTTGGGGAATCTCCTGTGATGCACCTAAAACAAACTAGCCATTCACCCACGTATAGACACAAATGTGAGCACATACAAATACAATGTGCAGACATTTATGTACGATTATCATTCGAACTTACCTCAGTTCTCAGATTCTTAAGAATGCCATCTGTTTTAAATTGGAATAAAAGAAAAATCCAAGCAACAAACACAAAAGTGAATAAAATTTCGCATGCAATAAACAAACGATGCACCTTCCCTGGATCACCAAGACCTTCTTGGACCGTTACAATCGTTCCGTCTTCTCGTTTCTCTAGCGTCAAACGGCCCTTCTTAGACCGCTTTCCAGAGTCGGTTGTCGGATTTTTCCAAACATTCACCTAGAAAGACGGCTATTTCATTCTGAAATGCACTGGGAATAATAAGCAGTAAATATTTCAAGCTAAGCTGCTTCGAAGAAAAATTCTTTGCTAATAATAATTTTCGCCTCACTGGAACGCTCAAAACTTTCCTCATAAAAAGCGCTATTTGAAGATGATATAAATTTTTTCTTCTGACCGTCCAGACTGAGGCATCAATTCAGAAGAGGGCAAACAATTGAATGAAGACCTAAGAATACTTCAAATACGATGCAAGACGATAGGTTTCCCTTGAAATTTTTCCAAAAATATGAACGACTTTGATGGGGCGAATTTGGCAAAACTAGTTTTTTTTTTTCAGAATGCTCGGTTGAAAAACGTCAACAACATGTACCAGTAGCTAGTAAGAAAAGCCGCACTGGGTTTGAATTGTTAGGAAGAACGACTGTTTATCAAATAGTAACCTCTCCCTCCCCCTTTTTCTCATGCCCAAAGAGCGCCGAACTGTTTTTCTCCCTCCTTCACTTCAATTCCATTTGCTATTACAAGTTCATTTCAGAATTTCTATAGCTCCCTAAAACGAGAGTGACTGGATGAAAAAGCCATATTTCAAAGCGGAAAGTTTTAACAAATCCCAATCTATTTTCGCCCCATGAAATAGTATTCTTACGCCCTTATTTTACTGATTCCTTTATCTGAATACGCGGCTACGCTTCTTTCTGCTAAATAACCGATGTTGATTTCATATGTGCCGAACATGCAGGCGCATTATTCGTCAACTTCTCAGAGGCTAGCTTGTGAAACACGATCATTCGTACGTAATCTGCGACCCTTGGGAAGTGGAAAATTCCGCATAGAATAAATACCAAGCGTTCTATATTGTGTAATACCTACGCACTGGTCTCTGATCGAAGAGTATATAACAACTGGTCTCTATAACCGGACAGAGCTTTTACTCTAATTTATCCACCATTAAAATGTACTTCCTATTCCAAACAGCGCGCCTTCACAAGACGGTTACGCACCAGGAAGGCTAAGTTACACTTTGGGAGTCGAAACAGGAAATCTCTACATATACATGCATCATCACACGTAATTGGTTAGTGCTACAATGATGATAAGAGAGTTGGAAATCTCAATGATAAACAAGGAATGCCGAAAAGATTTAACACTTTATGAAAGAGAACGGAAATACATCTCTTTGCTCATTAGGGAAGTGAAGCTGTACTGAGAAAACCATATTAACGCAAATCTTAGGTGACACGGAAAACTGTCGCTCACCCCAACGGACTCCCAAGAAAAAACCAAATTTCTTACGAAAAGCACTGGAAAAAAGAGCAATCTCAAAAAATACATAGGATCATGGTGAGAAGATTTGGAATATGAGTGCAAAAAAATGGTCTTCTTTGTTACAAGGTGATGCGAAGAAGTTCGTTGCGTTGAACGTCATAATTGCTCACTATGGAGAACAGATCAGCAAATTTTGAAAGATATGAAAGTGAGTAATAAGAGTAAAGTTGTGCGGCAGTTTAGATTTGACGACACAATAGTTACACGAAAAGCACTTACACTCTCTCCATTGACGATCACATGCGAACACTTGAAGGCACACTTCTGCGTATCGCGATCAAGTTTCTGCAGCAAGGCACCACCCGTACCGAATACGATGTTCTCTGCGCTCCATCCATCCACTTTTATTGCTTCGAGGATCTGCATAAGCATATGTACATACAAAGTTTAATTACAGTTCATCGGAAGAAAGCGAGGTGACTATGATTTATTTCACTATACTTTACGGCCATTTTTAGAAGTGAAGAGAGCGAGATGAAACGGGCGAAGGACATACCTCATGCTACATAAATCCACTTCTTAAAAATTAAATTTGAGATCCTTGATGGATGACGTCCAAGGAATTTTCTCACTTTCTTAAAAGCCAGACAGCTCAAATTTGCCTCTCTCTTTTCTGCCAAGAACATACTAAATGGAAATATATACACTTTTTGCACGTTTCACAATGAACACGCAGAAAACAACTCCGATCGTTGGAAAGAAACTATAAGAGAGAGGACCTTTAAAAGATCACGAAAAAGATGAGTAAGCCAGTCCCCTTCCTCTTTCTGCTCTTCATCTTGAGGTGGTAACTCCGTTTCCAGAGATGAAACCGCGGTTCAAAACCGCTTAACAAATATCAGCTGCATCAGCAAGCCTACAAAATCCCATTATGAGAGTAAAAGCGTCAGGGGAGATGAAGCGGTGTGCCGAAGAAAACTGACATACTTTGCCGATTGTCTCATAGCTAATACCATCGCCCTGCATTACCCTCAGATATGAAGGCAACACCCGATAGCCTTTCGCATTCGTTACGATAGGGAATTTCTCGGCTAATAAGTTCAGCACCTGCAATGAACGCAAAATTAAATCACCCTGCAATAGTTCTGAATGGAGTATGCAGCGACAGAGAGAGAACAGAATATTGTACACCGACTAGCAGTGCTTGATAATGGTCCATTTCAGTCAACTCTTGCTTACTTATAAAGTTTAAAGTCACCTTAACAACAACTAGACTCGGATCGCCGCTATCCGGCCTGATGACGAGGCATCCTTTATTAGCGCGATCGACTACGTGTTCTCGCAGCTCATCACCCCAAATATTCGACACCGCATTATAGACATCATATGAATCGCTCACTACGGAAACCAGGCCTGCAGGAAAGCGTTCCAACATGTTCCGATAGGCCGCCGATTCACCCGATCTCCTCCATGCCGTTATCGTACTGAAAGGAAGCCAGCAGTCACAGTACCGATATAGGCAGAAAATCAAGCAAACTCACTCTGCTCTATCGACGAACGCTTAAATGACAACTGCAGAAGTTAGACGAAAAGCCTGTTTAAACTAACTTTGAGGTTCAAAGATTTCCCACGAACAACGTTCGCTCAATGACGCCGTACAACGAGACTATTAGAATATAGGGACAAAGCATATGACCCGATTTTGTCATGCAACCTTCCCAAATATCCATAAACTATGCATTTCCAGTTACTTGTGGTCTAGTCAACTGCCCGATGTTTTCCTATTCATTTCAATCCCTCCGATAATCACCTAGACTGCGACCACGAAACAAGATAACTCAAAGAAAACAATCTGTAAGTTCTTACCTAAAAAATCAGCCAACCATCACTTTAATAGTATAAAAGAGATATCACAGAAAGAGAAGAAAAAATTTGAAGACGAAACCTGTGCTCGGCAGCTGGGATCGAAAAGCCAGCCATCATCGACGAATAGTACCTTAAAATCGATGCATCGATTCATTAGTAAATTGAAGAAGAAATAAAACAATTAATTAAATCGAACTTCATGCATATCGAACTTCGGAAAGCTCTCAAAAATAGAGATCTTTCCTCTCTTTTGATAATACTCGGCTACTTTGTCAAAAATATGCCGTCACATATCTTCTCTCAACGCGCGACAAATTTCCGCCCAAATATTTGTCATCCTAAAATTTCGCACAGACCTATTTTTTGACCTGTCCATCCTCAGAATTGACCCTCTCAAATAAGCGCATAGATTGCGCGGAACTAGACCTGAAGAGAAGGACGCAATCGATTTATATTCAGCGTTTCGAGATTGCTATCTATATCGATCTTAAATAGATCCGCATAAAGTGAAATTTTAGTAGGACTGGCAACAACTCTATCAGACTCAACTATACATGTTTACGACATCGCAGCGTAAGCTTCAAACTTCGCTTCCCACTTTGCATACATATATTCTGCGTTTTTTTCAATATTCTGATTTCCTCTGTCACCTTTACGCGAATCTCAAAAACTTCAACGGCGAACATGTGGGCCGAGATGAATTGCCGATATATGGCTATTAAGGAACAAACAATTCTCCGCTAGAAGTTACAATGCCTCTTCCATTGCTTTCTTAATTCCGCTGAAATCTAAGCGAATATTACACAATTTTGTTGCTTTTTTCAAAGGGAAAATTGCAAGCCAACAAGAAGCACAATAAACATGTCGGTGAAAGCCAACGCGTGGAAGAAATCATTAAATTAAGAGCACAGGTAACGGCAATTAATTAATGAAAAACGAAGTCGATGTTAATTAAGAAATAACATATATCGCAATATATTACCTTCAACGATATCGTTGAAGAAAAAGTTTAGCAAGGTAAAAGGCTAACAGCAGGAATAGCTGCAACGCATCTAATAAACTCTTCCCGTACCCCTGTTCGCTCCTTTCCTATTTGATGAACCGATCGTCACCGCTCTAACGGCGATAACTTCATTAATGACATATTAACAAACGGTCAAACAGCATGAGAAAGAAAAAAGGAGTGGATATTATAGGAGAGGAGGTAGTCCTTCAGAAATAGGCATGCAAATACTTCCATCATTCATTTTTACAGCCGATTAATGCGATCCTACCTATTCAGGAACACTCAAAAATGAAGTTTCTTTCGAACGACATAACTCACGAACTACTGTTACTTGAAACTCACATCTCAAGCACATACTTTTTTGCTCCCATTTTAATAAAACAATGAAATAAACATATGTGGCGAATCCTGGTCGATGAACAACTAAAGCAGGCTATACTCATACGTAGAAAGATCATATCTCCATCTACTTCAAACATCACTTGAAGTTGCGCTATCTAAAAGGAAGAGAAAAGCTGCAGTTACGGCATCTGAATGAGACTATTGAACGCAAGAGATAAAGTGGAGCTGTAATTCACTCAGTGAAACGCAAATAAAAGCCTACTTCCTACAAAGTTGCAGACCAGCGATGGTGTCTGTCCCGACAAAATTCACCAAGTGCGCTGCACCTCCAATCGAAGCACTCTGAAAATCGATATCCAGTTACATTGGAAAGGGCAGTTTTACAATTTGTTTCCAACGGTCATTAGCAGAAGAATCACCATTTGAAAGTAAATCAGGAAAACGACGACCATCTGATCCCGAATGCTGATAACTTTTTTAATGCCCGTAAGGGTATGTGAAATGAATGAAGATGTAAGTCAGTACACAAAGAAAGCCTTAAGTCCACTAATGAACACTGAGAGGGATCAATTGTATCCACTGAAGGATCAATTTCTTCCTATATTTTTAGTCCACGTTCATACCTCCGAGGCATTATAACAAAATCAGATCAAAAAGATTACCTCTACGGAGGATGCACCCCTATAGCCGAAATCGTGTAGTTTGAATGGAAGTCCATCCAACGAATCGGCTGTTTCATATAAATACCGCGCAATAACTAATTTCTGCGCTCGAGAATTCGTGCACACAGTCATCGGATACCAAACTTGCACTAGCAATGTCTGCAACACATAAACACATTTGAAAGTAGTAATTTCTCTGCAACGTACCGCTCAGGAGCAATGAATGTGGATAGCTAGCCATGAAAAGGTAGGGGGGTGGGGGGATGAGAGGGGAAAATTTCACAAACCCTGCCACTTCATCAGAAAAATGAGCAGATCTCTTCATTTCTCTCTTTCAGTTAGTTTCCAGAGAAGAAATCATTTAATCCTAAGATTGACATGAATTTTACGCACCATATCACATAGCGTAATTGCTTCCCTCAATCTCCTTCCACCACAAGGAAACATGTAAGACTTGGAGCTGATCCGTGCCTTTATAACTCGCTCTGCATCCATTCCCTCGTGCATTAAGAAAGATGACATGAGTAATGCCACTGTAGAAGAAAAACGTGAAAGTCATCAAACGAAAACGTACCTCAAACCAGTTGGTCAACCATGGTACTTCGGGATCCGTATTCTCCACCGTAAAGAGAACATTCTTCACGGGGACGACAGTACCCTCTGGTACAGCTTTGATCCTCAACGGTAGGAAGCCGTTGTGTTTCTGAAGAAATAACAAAAATTACAAAGAGTTTGAAGAATCGGAATGATAAAGAACTCAGTTCTTTGAGCACTTCCAGAGGCGTAAAGCGATTCGAATAACGCCTGTCGTCGTGATGCATTTGACTAATTTGTTTCAAGAAATGCGCTAAACCAATGAAGTCTGTTGTTGGCTCATCTTTATAACGTATCTCCATGGAATCGATTGTATAGTAGTGCAATGCAAGCATATAAGGCTACGTATAGCTGTGCAATGCATGCTTAGCAAAACTTCATCACAACAGACCTTCAACGCTTGCTCTCGACTGCTGAAATAAAAAGAAGTGATACTTACATCTACAATATGATTCCAGCCAGCCTCGTTGAAAACGTCAAGATCGCCGAAGTGAACCTTATAGAAGTGTTTAGCCTGTTGAATCATTTGCTTGTTAACAACTGGCCCGACCAGCCATCGTTTCAACAAATACTAAAAACTTATCGAAACTATCATCATCAAGAAACGTTGCAATAGCTGCGCACATATATCGGATAGCACCGAAGGAAAAATGAATAAATAACCGATTTGAGGCAATATGACGATCGACCTCTTTTCAATAAGGTGAAGTAGAACCCGGAAAGTTGTCATCATTTAAAAGAACTGAGGAATTTATTACTTTGAGGCTGTGTTCAAATTCTTTTCCCAGAAACGAAGAACTCGGAAAGAGTCCTCGTTCCCTTATAGTGTAAAGTGCGTCATCGGCGAGTGCACCATGTAGGAACAAACCACCTAACAACAAAAACATCCGTACAACATACTTTGGGCAAGAATAAATGAATGACATATTTCTGGCTGTCTATTAAAAGCACAAAGGAAGATTCTTGAGAAAAAGAACCTCCAAACAGCTCTACGTTACGGATGTCCTCGTTGAGGAAGAAATAAAGGGTGGCTACATCGTGGTTACAATGCTTCTCAACGAACAGGCCGCATCACATAGAGCAGCTGACGAACGAAAAAAGCGCTTATGAAAATACTTTTATGTCTTAGAAGCTTTCTTCTCTATGAGAAGTGAACGCCAAGCTGGCAGTTTCGATGTGCCATAGCCATCCATTCCTTCACATGAAATGATCAGAAAACGATTCACTTCATAACAAAACTTCACTTTTCTCTGAGAATAAAAACGCTCGAAATTACCTGCAAACCAAAGAAACAAACTTCGGGGAACTTTCCACCACGGCTCTCAAAATAGCTATAGACGTGACTCGTACCTTTCGGATATTGACTATGATGGGTTATCTGAAAATGAAGCATAAACTTGTCCAAAATACAATTCCCACCAATCAAAACACATAATAAGATCCAAGCTGCATCTTTAAAGGCTATATTTTAACTAGGGCAGTGAGACCGACGCATTAAAAGCACTCACATATCGAGTTCTCTTGGCTTCAAAATGAATGTCGAAATATTAAATTAGGTAGATGCATTTTTTGGAGAAGCAACCACTAAAAATTCTTTATGTACTCTTGCTCGGACTTCACCATAGTTTCTATGCACGGATGAATTCGTGCTGTTACTTGCACTCTCCTCCTTGGGTTATGTGGCAAGGTGGGTTTACAAGGATAAGAAAGGCAAAGAAAGCACCTTGTAGGAGTCGGCGACGTAGAGGATGTTCTCCACAGGGTTGGTGTCCATCCTCATTGATCCCAAATGTTAGCCTGAAAACCTACTCCTTGTTTTTGCTCTCTTCTGTATACACTCGATAAGATGAACTGTGCTAATGGAACACTCCATCATTACGACGAAATACTACACGGACACGGATACTGAAGCTGAGACGACGACAAAGGCCACTTATGTGAGTGATTTAAGTATAGCAGTTTTAGGGGTCTGAAAGCTTCAACGAACAACTTTACTTTGCAGTGGTTTGTTACACAAAGCCATAATCGTAATAAAGACCCTCGAATTCGAGCATATAAAAACAAGTCTGCTATGAGGTTCGACACAACACGCAACACGACGACGAATTAGGGTATTTCGTTTGCCACTCATATAAGGCTTGAAGTATCATTAAATATTGCGGCAACACAATGCACTAGACCGCTGTTGAGCCATCAGAACTAACCAGCTATTCAACTCTTCAAACTCAAAATCTCGACGACTACATCCTGACCCTCGTGCCGCAGGTTCATTTCGCGAGGAGTCTACAATCGGTCTCATAACTTAGAACCTCAACAAGGACACGTCACTCCACGACTGCAAAGGGTCTCCAGCATCTAAATCCTACAATCGACTTCACTTCTTGGATGTTGCGAGCAAAAGTGCTAAATTGGCACCACTTCACCACGAAGCCACAACTCCAGCTCCAACATCATCGCACACAAAGCAAACTCCAGCAAATGCACCACCATCCCCTCGTCCAATTTTGCACGCTGTTCGCTCACATCAACGCACTATGCAACGACAATGTTTGGCCCGTTGCCAAACCTGGCAAACCTCAATGCTCTCAAAGGCTAATCTAGAAGCGAATAGCAGTTTTAATCCAGCAGACATAATTCGGGACCCAATTTGGCGTTTACCTGTTGAATTTGAGGTGCTACTTATAGCGCGACTTTGAGACGTTGATGCGACTGCGTGCACCGAGCCGATATTCGTCGTCGACGCGAACCCTCAAATCAGCACGATGAAGTGGGCCTCGAAAGAAGCGATGATCCGAGTGCGCACGACACTGTTGTTTATCATCAGTTGGTTGTCAGTGGTTCGCTAGCACCACTATTACTCTGCATTTCCACAACCACGGCCAAGTGACGTTGCTTCATGTCGTGTCTCCGCACTAGACTGATCAGTCTCCGCTTTGCATCAGTCTAAAAACGTTTGTCCGGACGTAGGCGACTGAAGGATACCGTTCCGGATGTAGGAGCTGAAAATTCTGGAAAGAAACTGTCGGAACACAATAACTAACACAACCAAAAGCCATCTGACATATCCGCTTAAACGAAGAACGAAACGCGTTCGTGAGAGCACTTCGGTGTCGTGGAGAATCTCTTCGGAATCATTCGAAACGACACAAAATAAACCATAGTAGCGAACTACATGAGTGACTATTTCTGGAGGTTTCAATTCGAAGCGGATCGTTTCCTTTAAAAAAAAACCCTTCATGAGCCCTCATAAACTCCTATCTGTAGATTCAGCTATTGAAATAATTCCTCGTATAAGATCACCCGATTCCTTTGCCAACGCAATAACGGTGCAGAGGGTCGACTGAAGAGCGCCGCTATCGGAAAGGCAGCTGAAGAGCAAAATAACATTACCGATGAGTGGTATTATGACGTGTCATTCGAAGGTAGCCGTAAGAGATCGAATGTGAGAATAGCGAAAAGAGCACTTAGCAGTTACGGGATGAAGCGCTAGAATCTTGGAAACTAAGTATGACCTTTGCAATAACATCGATACCCGAGCACTGAGCACTAATCGAAACAGAGTCGCTTAAGCGAGATCATTTCCAAATTCTCCGCATTACTTCGATGAGGCCATAACAAATAACTTCACAAAATCGCTTTCCATAATACTCTGCAAAGCTATCAAGAATTTTGAAGTGTTTTTGAGTGAATTTTGTTCGGTCTATACGGCATCACAACAAAAAGTCAAATCCAGCGTTAAACGACGCTAGACCCGACCAGCTCGATCCTCTTTAATTCAGCTCGATCCACTTTAATGAGGAGAAGTTGCCGCCGACAAGTTTCACCGCAACTCCAAACTATCCGGCGATGTTCTCAGTGCTCCGAGTTTCCTTAATTTTCTCACTCCGAGAGCAGTTTCGCTTCGCATAGGTTTCCCCTTGATGAGAGAGGAAAAGCCAAAAACCAACTGCAACTCTTCATGATTCCGATTTATTCGTTCTTCTTTGTATTATCTTCATCGTCGTCTCAGATCACCATCGAACACTATAAGAAATTCCCCCGTGGATCGATGAGCAAAAATCCGAGATTGCCAAGCATCTCTTGATGAGTCGCTTGTGTGGGATTGTTGTTTGGTCGATAATTCGTGGATATAATTTCCTAACAGAGCGCTCCATCGAGAGAGTTACTACTTGTATACTCCGTTAAGCGTGCAGTTTGAGTTTGTTCTCGGTGCTAGCGAAACAACTCATCCATGGAGATGTGTAAGCTCGGTGACACCTCGGCGACCATCTTTTACCGGACATGAAGTGCTCCAGCATTTAACCCATTTTCATATGACCGTTTAACTGGAGGGGTTTTTTCTAAGTAGAGCAGTGGAGATAAGGTTTCATTTGTCGATAACGATAGGGTTAAATTGTGCTGGCGTGATAGCGCTGACGAGTGCACATTGCTAGCCGACATTCTTTCACGCTTTTTCTAGTCGATAGGAACTCTTTGCAGCTATCGCATCGGCTGAAGAGTGGTGTCCTCGCAAAGAAGCTTCGAAAGTTGAGTTCTATGAGTTTGTTTAGAAGACGCCTCGTACCTCAACTTGAGAAGTGTCCGTCGAATTTGCCGGTTAAACTTTTGAAGTTCAGAGCATCTTCGATAATATAGTGCAGTGATCGTATTTCAGAATTCCTCTCTAATGGAAAGGAATTTCCCACTTTCGTGCTCTTCCTTTTGTTCCATCCTCGACTAGGAGTCCTCTTTCGGCAGCTCGTTGAATCCGCTTCGTGCGCCCTTGCACTAGAGTTCCCTCATTTCGTCGTGTTTTGCTTCTGGTGCATTTTCTGCTTCGTCACGTTTTGATGGAATGAACGGACATGTTGTCTATGCGTTTCGATGACACGCTGTTGATTACTCTGAGCTGTTTTCAGTGTATGGATGTTGCAGAACACTCTCAACGGGATGTGCTCGTGCATTCCGAGCGCCTCTGACCGGCTAACCTATTAAACTCTTCTTATTATATATTCGTTCGCTATGGCGTCGAGAAACCGGTAGGTATTAAGTCGTCCTTCTAAAATACTGTTCTTTCTTTTTTCGAAGATGAATCTGCCGTCCTTGCATTAGGATTTTCTTTCCTCTCCTTTAGCACTCCGCGAGTATCCAGTTGAAATCTTCCGAGTCAAGTCGACCTTCTAATGGTCAAAAATATTAGCCGGACAAATCCTCTCTTCCGTAGGAGTAAGCAGTAATTGCAGCCAAGAGTTGAGTGATCTATATTGCATAAAAGAAACCGTCATTTATACTAATTGTGGGAAAAAGACGGGATAATGTTGTGCATTGCATTTTACCTATCTATGAGAGCTTCGGCTGTAGAGTGCTTTCTTTGAGGGGTTTATCGATAGCGGAATAAGCTTTTACTAGGCGTAATTTTTTAAGCAAAGATGTCGCAACTCTCTTCGATGTATTTTGCGAGGTCGGTGCGGGTCTCGAGTCCGGCGGTGCGGTAATTCTGCAAAAATATCCAGACGATTTTAATGACGAGCAGACGCTGAAATCAGTCACTCAGTTCAGTTTCCCCTGTGGCCTGGATGAGTAAGTCGTTTTTTTCGAATGTTCCGGTTACTTTTCCGGTGAAAATGTCTCTTTGTTTGTGGGGGGCAAGGCTATTATCTCTATTTATCATCTTGATGCTCAATGAGTTCAGCTGGTCAAAGACCTCTAGGTCAGACCCTTATTCGTTTCATTGATATTCCCCTTCAAACATTATGAAAGTTATCCTGGAATGAAGCCTCCGAATAAATTCTTGGATAACGCTTATCATATCCGCCCGATTCGGTGACCTTAATATCTTTACTGTCTTAAAGGTTTTTCTGTTAGGAAATGTTGAAATCACGATGAAATAGGTTTTTTTTTTGAAGTGATGAAGTGGAAGCGGTGCAGCTGTTCTCTTTTGTATTGACCGACGAGAAATCTCAATATACATTCGCCTTTTGTCGACACACTCCACGAAATAATACATGCCTTTGTATTCTTAGGTAAGCAATTCCTTGTTTAAATATAGTTAACGATTCACCTATTGATGATGTTGTGAGAGGTTGATGCGCAGTTGAAAGCCTAAGCCGAGGAGGGATGTTTTGTCCTCGTAAACCTGCATTTGATTTTTGCGTCTACTTAATGCCCAGATGCTTCACAATTTTCGTATGCACTCCCCCCTCCGCCCCCTCATCTTCTCATCCCCACCAAATCTTATTTATGTCACTGTAAAATTCGCTTATGGTTTTTTCCTGTAGTTCAATCTTATCATCCGAATGAATTGTTAATGAAATTTGCAATCATTTAGAAAATCTTCGCTATCAAACATTAGTAGATCTGATTCTATACATCTATATTCGATGGATGCATAGACTGAATCTAACGTCATTGTATCAGTAGGGAAGCTTCCAAGAACCAAAATAAAAGAAGCCGAATTTTGCGTTAGAAAATGTTTTGAAAAGCAGATTTGTTCGTTGTTTTTTTTTTCTCTTCATTACCTCTTAATATTGATGATCGTTTCCAGATCTTCTTCCATTGGCGATGTCATTAATTCTCTAATTTTAGAATATTTAAAAGGTCTTTTTGTTTTTTTCAGTGGTCTTCCTTGGGCGAGTACATTCTACAGAATTTTGAATCATCTTTCAACAGTTATGAATAATAGAGCGGTATGATGAATTTATTATTGAAATATTGGTGTGATTCGCATTATTCTTCATTGCAATAATATCGCATATTGAGATGTTCAGTGACGTCAAGTTCGTGCTCAATCGTCTCGTTCAAACTTTCGATTCTTTTCATTGCACTCCGATCTCTCATAAATTGAAATTAAGGAGGTGGAAATTTAGCGCAAAACACCACTTTCTCCACATTGTGGATGGTTAATCGTCAGATTCACTTTATGAACTCGTTGGTACTTAGTTAGCCACTTTATTGAAGTAAATAGCGTATTTTATTATGCACTTTCAGGCAGAAGAGTTGGAATCACTGCTGACATGTGCATATCACACTCCTATTCCCGGTCCAGGAGAAACTCTTATGATTGAATCTGGTCTTGGTTGTAATGTAAGTTTCTAGCTTCGCGTTGCGTTTGTTTTGCGATTTTAATTTTCTATAGTATCTCTCCTCTACTCGTTGAAATTCATTCGATTTGAATGGTTTAAGTCACATCGCCATCAATTGTTCATTTGTTGATTGTAGGGCGTTTTCTTGATTAATCTGAATAGGTGATTGGATATGGTCGAAGGAATGTCATAGTGTTCGCGGCGATCAACGCTTATCGTTTACTTCCAAGTTTATGCATTATATAACATCAACGTAGACAAATACCCAATCCTGATATCGTTTTCCATCTCTTAGCATAGCTGAATAAGGCTATCGACTTCATTCATATCTTGCATATTGGTGTTTTCTTAGTATTGGATTGCCTCTATCATCATAGCATTAGCTTCTCGGCCGTATATGGATTGCTTCATTTATTGATATTATTGTGTTTGCACTTTTTCAGAAATTGGAACTTAATGTGCCGAATTGTGATCGCTTGCCTACTCTACGTGAAGACAAGTTTATGCTTGAATTTTATAACGCTGTTCCTGAGAAACAGATGATTGCTTTATATGCTAGGTAAGGTGTTTTTTTTTTCTTTATAGACGTGTAAGTGGAATAGGAACACTGCTCTCTCTCTCTCTCTCGCTAAAGCAAACAGTGCAGCTTCTGCTTTGTTCTTTCACACTGAAACGATTATAATGCGAGTGATCATTGTCACATCGAGAATTAATATTTTCGCATGTGAGTTTTCGAAAGTGCACCCACCCTCTTTGGCATTTCTGATAGAGTCGACGAGATTTGCCCGATCCTGAAAATTGTTACGACGCCTTAAAGCTTTAAGTTTCACATAACGTTAGCTGATCCTAACGTAATCGAAGCAACTAATAGTAGCATTGTGCATTTCATAGCGTATAATATTTGCTAGCTGTCCACTCTAACCGAAGATGATCATATATGGCGGAATTGCCGAGAAAATTTATTAGCGAACAGTTTTTTTTAGAATGCTCTGATGCGGTAATTTTTGTTTGTTGCAGTCTTTTAAAAGAGCGCCGAATCATTTTTACGGGTCGAAAATTGAGTCAGCTCTCCTCATGTATATTCGCCGCTGCTACACTTCTCTTTCCCATGCATTGGCAGAACCTCTTCATTCCAGTTTTACCGGCTGATCTTACTGATATGCTCATGTAAGGTTATTTTCAGTTTCTGATTTCTTTTTATAATCTTGTCGTTGTGCTCTTGACAGTGGCTGGTAAGATAGGAGAAAGTGGGAAAGTTTGGCATGTCGGTAAGATAGTTTTCGCCTTGCCTATTTATAAGTCATGATCCTTCCGCGGTGTGCCTCTTCCTAGCTCAGAGTTCTTTCTGCAAGAGAATCTGCGCGTTTTCTTTCTAAAAAGTCTGTAGAGCAAGACTTGGAAATTAAAGACGTACCCACAAAGATGGGTTTGAGATGATGGGGTGAGCGGAAAGAAGAGTTTTGTTTGGTGCTGATTTCATTTTGGAGTGGATTTCAGCAAAAAAGGTTATCTTTGGATAAAAGTTTTCCAGCGAAATATTATAGCTTCATATTATTTGGTGGAAACAAATGAGTTCATTGCAGGTCGTCATTTTGATGCCGTTTTTTGATCTCTTCAATTGTGGGGTAAAGTTGAAACAATACCAACCAAAAATGTTTTTTATATAGTAAATAGATATGTGAAAAGAGTCGAATATTGATCTCTGTGCACTAGCAGATGCTTTACTGACTTAACTTTATTGTATGCATACTTGGATCTAATTTTTAAGGATTTAATTGGTCGTTGAAAGTAGCGCTGTTATATTCTTCTGTATAAGAAGGAAAATTTCCACATTTCAGGGCCCCTATGCCATATCTCGTTGGGGTTCCGAAGAAAACTTTGCGGGTAACCTTTATACCATTGTTATTGTGCACGTGTTTCTCGTTTCGTTGTGTTTTTGTCATCCTCATACCTCGTAATTTGCACTCTCTTCACTAATTTTGACCTTCAGAAATACGTCGCACACCTGCATTGTTTTTTGCACGCAATGATAGAAGAAGAGAAAATTGGTGTTTCTAGTTGAAGTGAATATGTCTCATGTTTCGAACCCCGTCATCTTCATTGCAGAAATTACGAAAAACGCTCAGTACTCAAGCTTGTTTCGTTTCGGCCACCCGTATGGCAATATCCGTATCGCTCAATTCTCGTCTCCGGTTAAACGCGGAGGCAGCCCGTAAAACAGCGTAATAGAATATACTGGACAATCAAGTAAGTATTGCCATAATGCCAGATGAGAAATGAATCTTTTAGGCGGCGAAACAGCTCGATCTTGGCGAAATAGTGGTGATTGATGTGGACGAGCATACTTTGCAGTCCTCCCATAATGACGTTAGCGATCTTCCAGCCGAGGCAGTCAACTTTCTGAGACACCAGTTGCGCTCATCCTCTGACATGTTTCTTTCTGATGGATTGGCACGTTCTTTCCTTCGGTTCGTTTTATTTTGCTAATTGCCTATTTTTGTGACAAGCGTTGTATTGATTGAAGGCAACCTGTAGTTAACATAAGACTCCGTTAATAAGTCTCGAAGCTGAAACGTTGCTGATGAGAGTGTTTAATTGTCTCAAAGAGTAATAGCTGTAGCTTTGAAGTGGTTTGATTGGTCGACGGGAAGTTAAGTAGTCGAGAGGAAGCGTACGATCGACCGGTTGTAACACTTTCTGAAACTTTCGAAGAAGACATGTGATAACAGTTGTATTTTAGAATATTTGTGTCTATCCTAGTGAAGGATATTGAAAATAGTCTAACTTTCCGGAAGGCACACCGCTTTAGCCGAACTATTTGAACATCCCAATCACTGAAGTCAAGTGAAGAGGGGAATTCAGCCGCCTTATCCTAAGAGCCTTATGATCCAGCAAGAGAGAGTCATTGATTTGCCGTCGTATTTTATGCCTCTCTTCTCTTTTTAAGAGATATATTGTTTAACTAGATTTTATACTTTTCGCGTTTTAATTTTGAGCTACGATCTATGAAGAAGGGTTGGTTTGACCTTGGGGATATTAACTTTTCGGGGGATTTGTTTCTTTAGGTAGTTAAGAAGTATCTGCGTCGAAATTTCCTATGTTTCAACGTTTCGGAGAGGTGTCGTATCTCCTTACTTTCGTTTTCTCTCGTTCTCCTGTACCATAATGACGCTAGAATTATTTCAGGACAAATGTTTTTCTTTTTGGAGGCTATCGATTAGGTTTGTGCCATTCGTCAACCTCTATAACATGGGATCGTGAAAAATTTGTCAGTAGCCAGCGAGCGAGTCTGCAGCCATTTTTACGCCCGCTTATTGGCCAAGATGGAGTGCAATACCTGGAGAGAGTTCGTTTTTAAAGAAATTTCGCCCTTCATGCTCTTGCAGAAGAAGTTGTTCCAGGGAAGTTAAATGTAGTGTGCGGTTGAATTTCGTTTCGCCCAAATTTTCAGTGTTTATTAAACGTTTCCGATTGCTATCATTCGAGCAAAACAATCTTTCATACTCTGTCCATTTTATTGCTGGCAGGAAGTGCAGATTTAGTGCCCTTTCTGCAAAGCATCGTTTCGTTGAACTTCTATTATTAGTGCTATAGTATCACCAGATTTAAATTATCGTAGGAAATATTCGTAGAGAACCTGGTAAATAATGGGTGGAAATTATGAGTTCGAAGTGTCTGTGGTGGCGTTACCCGAAATAGCTTTAGGCTAGCAATCTTGACACAATCTTTCGCATGCAATGCAAATATTGGAAACTGATAAGTGACATTTTTTAGTTCATTGAAGAACGTTTGGAGGCTCTCAATCAAGGTCTTCCAATCGATGATGAATTCGAAAAGGAGGCACGTCTAATGGACAACAAGCCTCCAAGAACATCTCAGTTGGTCAGTTCATTTTTGGCTATACTTAATACTTGAACATTTGTGATTTATTACTCGATGTGAGGCGTCGCAGAGAAGTTTGATTAATTCATGTGCGCTTTTTTCGAAAACCCTTTGTATATCGGTGTGGTTTCGATGAGTAAATTTCATCGATTGAGTTGAATTAAGGGTATGGCTGTGCATTTTATTTCAAACGCAGTTCCTCGGCTGTTTTTATAATCGATCGAAGAACATCGCGAAGTTTTCACTCAAATTCTGCGGTGGTAAACGACCCTTTGGTTCAACTTATATTGGTTAAACATTGCTTTGTCCGCTTCCCAAGTTCTCTTTTCAAGTAGATCTTTCATTGTTTGAGTAAATTTGTTGTATTTTGACCTCTAATTCGAGTAAACCTTTGAGAGAGTAAACCACTTGGAAGATTCGGTTCATATCTCAGTTTACAACCTTGTTTTTGCTGAGTCATCTTGACTGACTCAGAATTGTCTGTAGTTTCGCCTACTGATTTTTAACCGCACAGCTAAACAATACGGGTTGAAGCGCAACAAACACTTTTGTTTTCCATGACCGTTCGTAGTGCTTTTCTTTGAACGTGTTGCACAGTTGCTATAGGAAAGCACATAACGAATTGCTCTTCTCCTGAAGTTGATTCCGTTTCGTGTAAAAGTATCTAAATTTCCCACCCTTGTAGCCAGTCTAACCGAAATACCCGAAGTTTTCCTGATCCTTTTCCGAATTTTTCTTCATACCAAGCCGGTTGTCCGATTTGTTGTGCTCTTCATTCTCGGATTCGGCCGTTTGTCTCGTTATAGTTGTGCCTTTCAAGTTTTCAGGCACTTTTCGGCATTCAACTTCTCTGGATCATTTTCGTCGTTCCAGCTTATTCTGATGTATAGAATGACAACACGCAGCCAAATTTGGTGCCACCACGCTGCCGCTGTTCCATTCTTCCCCATCCCTCTTGGATCTTTCCAGAATTTGAAACTATCCGGCGAAATGTCGAATATCTTCCCCTACGAGCATCTGCTGCGTTCGCAGTGGCCTTTAATACACTGAAGTATATAGTGTGTTGCAAAACCAAGCGGAATTTGAAGAACACTAGGAAGGCTGTCATGAAGTGCATTGTTTACGATTCAGCTTTCTCTTGTCGCAGCTCCTGTGGAGCTTTTTCTTTAATCTATTTTAAGTTTTTCATTTCCAGACGAATCCAGAAGTATTTCAACAGGCCGTCTGTTCTGTAAGCGTTATCTTTTAATGTTGTCACTGTGTTGCCTTCTAAACGTCGTTTTTACAGCACGTTTTTGAACCCATCTTAACTTCTACAGTTTGATTTATCCGCTCCTCTGATCGTGCAGCTAATTGTTAACCTCACACATGACAAGGAGAACGCATTCCCCAAACCAATCTGAATTTAATGAAGCTTAAATGTTCATTTCGGCTGCTGAAATGTTTGAAGACAATGGCTGCTGGAGGTGATGATAGGGGGGAGGACTGAACGAAGTATGCGCTCATATATATTTTTACGAATTAACGGAGAATCGTTCTTCCACCATCGTTGTTGCTTGTCTGTGCTGATTATTTTTATGTATGTGACTGTCGCACTGGATTGGTTGTTGTCTGTGTTGCATTGTGAAATTTCCTGGATATGGCGATATTTCGGAATGTTTTCTTTTCGTCTTTTTAGGTGCGCGAAAATGCGAACGATATGTTCGGAGCGTTGAAAGACAAAGTACATTCGATTGCGGTTAGTTTGCAGTTGCATTATTCGCTTTTGGACTTTCGCTCATCTGAAGGTAACACTATCTCCTGGAGCGTTGAAAATAGTCGTGTTGAATGTCATACAGTTGTGTATCGTGCGAGATTTGATCATAAATTACTCAGCTCCTCTCCCCTCCCCCCATCTTAAAGCTTTCTTTTCTTAAACGTTGCCCTTGTGTATAACTTAATAATATTTACTATAAGTGAGGATAATTTCCAACTTGTTTGCAGCTGAAAGAACGTTTCGGTCGCTTAACACCGAAGGAAATGCGTCGCAGTTCATCGCGCAAAACTGTTTCTCCATGGGGCGGTGCACCAATGTCGTTTGACACGCAGCAATGGAATACTGAAAACAGTGAGGATAACGTACGAGCCACCTCACCTGTAATCTTTCGTAGTTTTTTTTTTGCATTGTTTGCTTATCTTTCATGTTAGGACTTCTTATAAACATTTCTTCTCTGCAAAAGATTTTGCCTATAATGTCATAGCTATTACGTTGTTAGTCTCTAATCGCTTGCCTCGATGTGCAAATGCGCTTTTAAATCCACAGTACGCAGACGAACTCGCAGGAGTTTTTGAAGTTGTTTCGCTGATCGATCGTTGGGCAGCTCATTCGTTTCAGATCTGCTGCATATTGTTTCCCACTTTAATCTGTGCAAAAATGCAGCGGAGACTGGGCGGGTGAAGGTGCAATATAGGTGTAAGGTGCATGTGATATAGACGGCGCAATAGACGCTACCGATGGACTCCACGTTGCGCAAACAACAGTTTCTCCACGTTGAAAGAGGGCTCGGAGCAAAAGAATAAGATCAGGTGTTGTGAAGTCACTGCTTTATCTTTGATACGCTTCACGCGCACTGAAGTTTAATTCGCATTCTGAGTTTATGAGACACCATTTCGTTGTTATAGGCGCCGTTGAATTCTAAAGAAGCGGATGTAGTTGTGGAGGATCTAATAGACTTGGGCGATAGTCCACCAGCCCAAATACCAACCGCAAGCCGATCGATGCCGCCGTCTGCGCTCATAACGCCGAATGCAACGCCGAAAATGGTAATGGTGCGTCCGCAGCATCACCTTTCCTTACAGTCGTTCGACTTTGACCCGTTTGGCATACTACCTACAAGTGAGCCATCACCGGAGACTGCGCATAACAACACGGTCGTCTCGCGTGAGCATTGGCAGCGATTCGACTGAGGCTTCTTGGAGTTGGTCTTCGTCTCATTTATCATCCTTGTGTTGTTGCCTTCAGCTTTACTGTCTGGCAGTGCGACCGATACTTAAAGTGATGGAAAGGAGTGGGAATTATACTGGCGTCACCTTTCTTTATAATTCCTTTCTGGGAGAATTGTTCGAATGGTGATATATGAAGTGTGAGGTGACACTCTGATTTGACGTTATTATTTAAGAATAGTTCCACGTGGAAGCTGCTTCATTCGCTTTTAATTCCTTTTTTCTGTTGCTAGGCTTATAGTCGGAAAATCGCTTCGTGTTACTCTAAATACACCAGGTTCAAGATCCCTATTTATATTTAGTTAAAAGGTTAACTGAAGATCTATTATGGCGCCGGCAGGCCGGTCGATTCTTGCGAAACAATGATGTATAAAATGGAGAAACTTGAATTATTTCTAGTTGTATAGTGAATGGTGTAACGTACTCGTCGTTTCTATTCTCTGATGCACTGCATTTGGTATCTCATATGGTACCTGTTTGCATTCTGCTGTACCAGTGTTGTCTCAATAATGATTTCACGAGGTTTCCGATAATTTTGACGATTGCAGTGTGCACTTTCGACCATTGCTTCTTGCATTTTCGTAAAATTGAATGGATCAGTGGTTCGTCGACTTCTAAAATTCGTTGTATTTTGACAGTTATTTTGTTGCGGTGCCAGTTATCGGTAGTGCAAGAGACCTGAACTCCAACTATAAGTAGGGCATATTCGAAGTAAATAAAAACGCTACGACATCCTAATAACAAAAGGGAAGTGCGTGCTTATGGCTCGTTGTGTTTCTGCTTATGCGACTTTTTTGACTGATCGTTCCTTTCTCATATAGTGGGCAAACGGCAGACGGCCGTTTGTTTCTTGCAATCAAAGTTTCTTTCGGCCAATAAGTGGTTGTTGGCTTATAGTTGAGGATCGATTGAAACGGATTGGTTGCGGATCGCGGACATGGGAATGAGCAGATTTCGATTGCAACCGACTGGCATTTTCCAGTGGGAGTTTCGACTTCCAGTCGACAACCAACTAGAAGATATTTGACATGTTTGGTGTGGGACCTTGATTAGTACAATCGCTCTCTGTGTAACTCTATTCCGAACAGTCAGCTTGGATGCAAAACAAAATGACGTTGCGGCCGTAACCGAATGAACTAATGGCAGATTCGTAACCGAATGGGCACTAAGGGCATTCCTTAGAAGAAAAGAGAACTGGAAGAAAAGCTTTAGGTCAGAAAAACATGCGAAATGAAGAAGCCGTAGGTCACTTAATTTAGCAGCCCGCCTAACATCACTAGCACCATCTAGATTGTGCCAAAAGAAATCAGTAAATACAGAAAAAAGACACATCTGCGAAACATTCAGCCACCCCAAAGAGCTGCAAATGCGATTAAATAGCTCTACGACAAATGGATCTGGAATAAGTATCCAATTAGGAAACACCCGACACAACGGTCCGCTTCAAAATATCGGAGGAAGTACTGCGCGAACAAAAGAAAGAAATGTTGATCCCGTATCCTGGTACTTTCGCCCTCTTCCAAGATCAGTGGACACTTCAACAGAGTGGACCGCAGAAATATTAGTTAATAGCCACGTCATGACGAATAAGGAATATAGGAGTGGCATTACTTGCAGGTGACTGTCAAGGCGAAGGGCTTCAATATTCTTCGAAAAGGTGTCGACCGTTTTTCAAAGGTTTAACGATATATGGCTTAGCAAAGATAGAGTGGACTTAGCAAGTTAACGTAAGCCGAATTTGCAAAATGGAAAGCTCACTCAGACCGGGGCAAGTTCCCCACACGGATGTCTGCGTTGGCACAATAGGACAGAAGAACAGCTGCACTGGTAAAGATGCAAAAAACGAATTCGAGACAGGGTGTGCACTTGAAAGTCACGCTTATCTGTACAATTTACAAGTATTGCTTCGATTCGGTCGCAGTCAGCAACTCGTGGAAACCCCGATCCAGTAAAATCAGCCTAGACGTGAATATAATTTCCCCTTTTTAGGGTCGCCCTTCTCAGCGAAGGAAGCGATGAGCTCTTCGAGATTTACTGACGCCTTAGCTGTGGGCTCAAACGCCATACCACACGGCTTCGCGGCCTTCTTCCCCTTAGTCACCGACTGCACCCCACATGCTTCGGAAATATTGGAATATTCCTATTTATAGCTTCTTACTCTGCTGTAAGCCTCCTTTAGACGAGAACAGTCGTACCTTTTGGTCTCACGTCTTCCAGTTGTGGTGTATGTTGCAGTCCATCCTATCGTCCTGCAACTTGCCTTCTCATTGCACGCAGCCATTACAGACACCGTCAATGCTTCCATCAAGTTGTTCTCCTATTGTGCCTGCAGAATCTCCAACATCTTTTTCAAGATCGATTTCATGTTGAGGGTCGGAATCCATTGAGGACGCAGACACATTCGTGACGTCTCAGGATATCAAGCACCACCGTTCAGCTCTACCGAGACTTTGCACATTTGAACTTTCGGTTTCAGCCTGTCTTCCTCTTCGGTCATGTGTGCATCATTAGCGCGACATTTGAATTGCTAACTATCCGTCCCTTTTCATATCTCAAAGCGCTTGTAACAGAATTTCCAAGTTTTTGAGATCTCGATCGCTACTGTTTCGCAGAATGACCGATCCGCCCTGTGTTATTTCTGAGGGCAAATATTTTCTGCACCTTCGCTTCCGGAGGACAACGGCACAATATGGCTCTCACTTCGTTTCAGAAGTATCGCTCGCTCACCAGCCGAAAGCATTCTATAACAACGCGGAAAATATGAGGCCAAGGTTTTTGTTGAAAAACTTTACATCAGAGTCCCGAGCAATAAAAAACTGTCGAAATGCAGTCGGTCGATTAGCACCACTAACCGGCAATCGAACGACGATTCGGTTGCATGCAAGAGTGGATCCGTTGAAGATTCAGTCGCTGGCACCTTTGCCAACGCCATAAACTTTGCATTGCAAAATATTTTTGTTTACAAACTGATGCCTCCTTACTCTATCTACCCCAGTTACACGCTGTTCTTTGTCTTAGAATACATATCCTTGCGCAATGTTAGAGCACAAGTTGAGCGAAAAAGACTTCAAATGTATAACTTTTCTTTCTGTCCACCCTAAAGATACACTTCGGATTTTGGTGAAACGCTTTTACAAAGCGCAACACAAAACTCTCTGTGCGAACTGTTGGACGTTTTCTAGGGCACTGAATAATTTTAAGAAGGTTCACCTTCATCACCAGCAAAGCGTCATCTCAAGGACTAGACTTGGTTTGAACGGTTTTCGCAGTACAGCTAAACAGCTAGTTCAGTAGAAACGGCATCGTGTTTGTTGGCTGTTACTGGGGACCTCAACTATCACCGCTTCGCCTTTTGCTGCACTGTGCGCCTTGCTTTTTACAAATGCGAAATGACGTCGATGCAATAGAAGTGAAGGATAAGCGATTTTAATAACAGTCTTTGTATGACAGGAAAACAGGAATGCAGTGTAAAATGTCGTAGCCTGCCTCCAATCCACACCAAAGTAGTACAACATAACCCAGTACCGATAAGCGAGAAATAAAACGTTTCGTACCCGATAAGTCGACCACGTCCGGCTCAAATACGATAAAGCACCCAACCTCCAATTCCCGACTTCGGACGCGATAGAAAACAAACATGCCTTACGCCGTTATATGATTCCCCTGCCTTCATATCCAGAAGGCAGCACTCGGACCTCCACAATTTTTAAGCTAACATACAATACGGGCAAAACGATTGCCAGGATCCATGCTACTTGATGTCGAAGATGACATCAGGACGACACGGATAACGACGTGAATACAACGCAGAACAAGAACGGAAAAAAACACTGAAACTACTCTTAGACCAGTCATAAGATATCACTAATAAGACGTAATAAAGCAGATGTGGCGCACGAATTGTTAAAGAGAAAGGTGCCATATAAAGCGTATGAAACACGACCAGGTAGAGCACCATCGCCCTCCTTCCACTCGTAATTACAATGGTCAAATCTTGATTACGTCAACTACCCTGTCAAATAGGAAATATATGTAACTTTATGAGGATCTCACCAAACAACCTAATTACAATGTAGTGGCATTTTCTTCTTGAAACTGCTAAGCAAGAATGAGACGAGCGAATGCTTTCATCAATCAACCATGTATACCACCATATTCATCGCCCAACTTAGCTTGAAATGACAAGAGGAATTCCACAGTTAAAACAGCAGCAAAAAGAGAGGCTAGAAAGCTCAGATAACACATAATTAAAACAGACACAAATGTTCATTTGCCAACGAACAAAATCATGAATCATGACTACGATCCGCACAGAGTATCCCGTCCTTACGCCATGAGTAGGGGGCTCATGTCTATGCATGGCGTATGTCTCCTTATTTCATGCGTCCTACAACTAAGACTAAACTCCCCAACCTGATCCGATAATGCTATAAAATCACGGGTTGCTACTTCAGGTTGCAAATTAAATGGGCTCAAATGCTGTCTCCTAACAAAAAGGCAAAACGCAATTTCCCAGCCTCAAGATGTCTATTGTCCGTCTATAAAAAGTATTTAAGACATAAGCCACTGAAAGACATGAATCACAGCAGAACTAAATTGGAAAAATAACCTTGCAAACTGAAGTTCACTGGTGCAATTATCAGCTCAGCATTCATTCACTGAATAGTACTAGCAACCCAAGTTGATTACTTAGAGTTTGGTGACTTCATTGGCCGATCGAGGTTTTGCGGGCACGGGTGGTTTCGGGATGACGGCATTATTCGGGTTCGAGGGTGAGTTCTGGAAAGTATCTGTTTCGAGACGCACAAATGTACGATTGTTTTCATCAACGGAAGTGCGGACGGTCGCGACCGGAGGGTTTCTTCTGGGTGGAGGCACCACAGTCGGCTCTTGTTGGCCATTGTTCATAGCATTCATGTAAGAAATGGGTCGAGCTGTTGGCTTAGGCGTCTGCTCTGGACTAGGTGGTTGAGCGGAAGCACGTGGTGGTGGCGGTCGCGATGGACGCAGCTGCTCGTTCAGCGAACGTGTCATTGATGCACTGCTACTGAATTCATCACCAGTTTCAGCGTTCGAATAGCCATATTCTGCCATCGAATCGTTTGACGCCGTTGAAGGGCTCTTACTAACGACCGAATTCAACTTTTCTAAACTCGACGAGATCTCCTCGACCGGGTTGAACGACGGAGGTGGTGGGGGTGCAGGCCATTTAGGCCGCGAACGTGCAGGTAACGTTTGCGGCGAAACTGTCGAACGCGGTTGAGGCGAATATCCATAGGAATTACTGAAAAAAAAGGAAGAAAAAACCGCTAAATCGACACATTACACAAAGAGCCATTACAAGAGTGCTAACGCTAATACAAATTTCTTTGGCTCAAATAGCACCACTCAGATGAATCATATGAGGCTAAAAAATTAAGTGCGACTTGTACAGAGACTGAACTATCTGCTATATACGGAAATCTGAGGACTAGATTCGCTCATCGCATCTATTTCCTCATATATTCAAAAATGGGAAAATACGCCATCCATACGTCTTGCGGATAAAGTTTAATCGCTGTGCGGATCCTTAAAAATGCACTATACTTCAAGTAAGGCGCTAGATTATTGGCGTTAACTTGAAGCACCGATGATAAGAAATGATAAAAAAAACGACTCCCAACATATAAGAGCAAACTCGACGATTCTCATGAGAGTCGAGAAAATGGCGCATTTATTGAGACAAAAACTTCAGCGCAAATTTCAAAGTAATGAATCGAAAATGCGTCCGAGTTACAACAAAATTAACACCTACACGTATGGATCACTTAGCAATAATGGTGTCTACTACGTTAATCGCTCTCCGACTCAGTTCGCAGAACTTCTTTAAACCAATCGTTGTAAAGTTTAGAATGAGAACGCTTTAAGATTAGCGGCCATATTATCATTTCGCTGAAGCAGCTAAGAAACTCAAAACATCGGTAAGTCAACGAGGTTAACTCTACGGAATCCTGGAAGTGCCCTATGCGCTACTTACGACTACTAAGCTCTTTAACAGCTTGGGACTAACCAATTAGTACGAGTTCATTTCTTGAGGGAAATTAGCACCTTCAGGATAGTGAGATACTTTATGGGGACGTAGATGACGTAAGAATCTGAAACACCGGCCCAAAAGGTAAGTAATAATCCATGTAGATGGGAAGTTCTCACCTATCTTGCGCTTCTTTTATTTCATTGCACGTGGCGCTGCAGCACTGGTAGTGGTGCTGCTGGCACGTGAAAATGGAAGAACAATGTACTGGACGTAACAGTAAACAGCAATACCATATGCAATAAAGAGCAATATTAAACCAAATACTATGTAATGCTGGCAATAATCGCAATAAACGCTCCTCGTCGTCATTTGTGCTATTTGGAAAGGAACTTTAGCCATAATCAACCCAGAAATCTTCGAGGTACCCCGACAAGAGAGAAAGAGAACGAAGATTCCCGAAATTCCCCACCTCTGATGCTTGGCAATCACGGAAGAGGTTCCTTCTCATCACGCATGATCATAAATATCAACGAAGCCTAATGCACACGCAATCAATTCGCATTCAAACTGAATGAACCTTCCGAAATTCGAACAGAACCTATCCCTCCCCATACGTCCTCTGACGTTGGCATGCCAAATTTATTTGGAAAAAACAAACGCACTTTATCTAGCCGAATTTATTCAACCTTTTCCAACACAATTATCAATCCGTGGTACTTCCCATCCCCTCCCCTTTCACCACACTTATCAGCTCGTCCATTTTTGCAACACTCAAGTAGATTTGTAAAACTTCTCCTTTAGCCATCGTTTGCAACCTCTCTAGGACCGACCCATCTGCTCATATGACACGACAACCTGCCGGCCAATGTGTTGGGGATTTCCCTCTTCTCTCTCTCTTTTTTTCAAACTATAGCAGCTTCCGCTTCCTTTAACGACACATGTCAGTGCTCCACTGTAGAGCTGTTAATGGGTTTTGGCGATAATCCGAGTATGAAATATTCGAATCGATAACTTTCCGGTGAAATCTTACAAGGTGCGTCCAGTCGAGTGAACACGATGATAATAACGACAACAAGAGAAGCTGCACCGCACGGAGATGCATCTCATGCAAACTCCATTTTGTTTGACGATCAGCAATTTCACATATCAATATTCTCAGTAGCAGTCAATAGTATAACTTCATTAATATCAGCTTCGCATTACTACATAGATCATGCTGAAACTTCGCCCGCATACCCACCATCGGTGGGCAGTCGTTCTTAGTTTCACCTCACTCACTTTTGCCTTCCCATTACTTTTGTTTCCACAAACTACGAGAAGCGAACACTAATCCCACGTGTCGGAATTCTTCGCTGCTATATTACTGTCAACTTTGAACAAACTGTTTCCGGAAAGCAGATTTCCAATCTTCTAATGAGCACAGCGCCCAGACTCGCAAATTCCGCCAGACTTCATATCGCATAAGAACAATGTTGGCGTGCAGTAATTACAGCTCCTCCCACTAATCTGACTGTTGAATATTAAAAGACGGTGAAATGGTTTCGTCCACCGTTATTTTTATCGATGTTTTTCTAAACTCTCTAATTTATCACTTCAAGAAGATACCGTTGCGACGGAAGAATTTCATGACATTACAGGATTGTTCTGCTAGGGCAACTGATTCTACAATTTCGATTCTTCTTCTACAGATTTCATTTTCCGGCTTCAACATCCCGCTTCTCGATTCCTGCTCTAACCTTTCTTTGCGTCAAGAGGAATCCTTGAAATTTAAACGCAGATCCATCTACTGTTGTGCACGACAACCCGATAAGTTCAGTCGTGTACTTCCTACATGAAAAAACACATCAGTGAATTCACAATTTATCGAGCCATTGAAAGGGAGGACCCCCTAAGCTTCCCAAGTGTGCAGGAGCTGGAAATGAGAGCTCATTGCAGCGAAGACTGGTTCTGTCCAGCCTAATTTCATGCCCGTGTTAGAAAAATATTCGTTCGGCGAGACAGGAATACCATGGAACACTTTTAGTGCTCTCTGATGAAATAACTAAGGAGCAAAATTAGGAAGGGGTCACCTTGTAATCGATTCTCTCTTGACAGAAGACATAACAGGGTGCTAACTCCTTTTTTCCAGGAGTCGGTGTCAGTTAGGAGTTAGGCCTGGAGTCATAATTGCGGACAGCACGGAAGGAGAAGCTATCTCATTTTTCGGAAAGAGAGAACTACGTAACAGCTGCCCTAGTTCTTCACGCAACAAAATGAAGACAGTGTCGAAGTAAACACCTGTTGCTGCAGTTATCGATGTGCACCTGAGTAGAACGCGGTGGCACTCGCTCTCCGTCAAATCCTCCCGTCGAATCCATCAGACGCTGGTGATATGATTCTGTCAAAGGCGAGACGAAATTGAAAACATCTGTAAAATAACCGACAAAGATTCCTCACTTCGACTTTCCTGAGAACAAGAAGTGGTTTACTAACAACGAGTATCACGCTTAAATTGAAGACGTAACATAAAACGGACCAATTTGCTTATCGCATATCCTGAAGCAAAATCATTCCCTTCGGTAAACGCATCCCACTTCCAAAACTAAAGCTGCGAAGAACTATCCAGTCCATTCATTCATTCGAAACAGAAAAGGGCAGGTCCTATTTAAAATTTAGTGTTGACTGATGCGAAACCGACTATACGACTCAACTACGCAAGCGGGCCATTTACAGATACATCTGCACATAAAAACTATACAAAAAGAGAACCGACAAGTCTTAGGTTTCACTCGATATGGAAAGCTCCACTATAGTCAGCAAATGATGAAAAAAACTAACAGCCGAACGAAAAACTATCCTCACTTCTCTTGCGCGCACAAAAAAGAAGAACTAACCATTTGGGAAAAAATAATCCGCATTGAGAAGAAGTGTTTCGACGAGCTTTGAACCCAGCATATTTTCTGGTTCGGAACCCATCCCGCCGTCGATTAAGTTTGGTCCAAATACGATCGACAAGTTGCCAACGCTCATTCTGCAATAAACGGCCAACAACACTGAAATGATTAGCAGTGCCGACTTTTGAAGTCCTTTGCTTCTGCCTCTTGGAATGATCACAACTGAATGCAATACTCCGTCCTCTAGGACAATAAACTGCTGCAAGCATACTTTTTAGCTTAGTCTCGGATTCTAGTGATTGCTTCGGAAATGATTTCGTTGTTCTTTTAATGGCGTAGGTACTTTGCTCTTTATAGTTTTGTTACCTCGACTCAAGGTTATGATGGTAATTCACTACTCAGTGAACTACAAACTTCGTGTAAGCGACAGTTACTGCTCTCTACTATCCTGGACACTACATTCTCATGAAAGACCTCATAAAGATACCGGATTTTTAAAGAACTTACAGAAGTGAGGTGGAGTGCCGACCTCAAATGGCTAGTACCGCCCAACACTCGATTCCCACAAACCCATACTTTACGCTGTGAGGATATTAGGCTTCTACAAGCGATAAAATAACGTGTTCGTGACAACATAAATGGAATATCACCACTAACAGCAAAAGATGGATCTCAAAAAGAATCGTGGTCCACCACTCCCTCCTTCTTCCTAACAACCTTCCGACGATTAATATGTCTTCATCTTATCGATTCAAAAGAGCACAAACTTACTTCGTTTGATCTTCATACTCCAGCATAAGCTGCAAAAAGCGAATCAAATATGCCAAATTAAGACGATTCGCTTCCGGAAGTTGTGGCAACAATTTGGAGATGGCCTCTCTTCGCGAATCGGGATCCATTCTAGAAGAAGAGATCAGGGTTTATATTTCAAAATACGACATCCCGAAACCGATAACTTACCCAAATGAACAGCCTTTCAAATTTGTCGTCGTGGAAGTGGTTCCTTGTATATCGTTACTGAGTTATCGCAATGCCCAACTGTTATAAACCTACACTTCTTTACGTTATTTGCAATTTCCGATTCAGTAATGCACAATCACGACGTTACGAAAAGAAGAGTCCATTGCATAATATACAGAAAATTATCATCTGAAGTAAAATCCACATATGAGCGACTTTCACTAGATGCGAAATCAGACCCACCTTGATGCAGTAGTTTAGCAGCTATCGTAAAATCTGTTGACGCATGCCCGCTACCTTTCACCCACCCTCATTTCCACGCCCGGTATTAAGTGTAATCATCTCTTCCCTGGGCATTCATAAACTCAATTACTTTCACAAACGAAGCTATTTCAACCATTCAAAAAACAAAAAAAAACACGCCCACCTTGCAACCTGGACCCATTCGGAGTGCAACTCATGGGTCATAAGAGGCTCAGGAAGTTCTCTCAGGTAAGATTTCAGAACGGAACAAATGGAATGTGGATCGTTGATGTATTCGCTTAGCTCGTTTGATGTGCCACACATCTGATGTGCATCGAACGCCGCTTTCATGCGCCGAATACGATTGTTATTCCCGCTAACGCGGAAGAGACCCTTGAAAGACACATCAAATTCCCGAACATCTCACCTCTGCCATCATACTAACTACTGCTATCACGCATCCGCATGTTTCTAAAATCGAAGCACCTGTAAGCTTTTGAAATGAAAGCTTCGCCATAAATTGATCTCACTAATATATGAAGCAGTGCATATGTTAAACAGTACTCACCAATCGCAACGATTACTCGATGTAAACGTGAGTAACGGCGAGAAGACATCAACACCAGCCCGAAAGGATGAACTACGAAAATTTATCGAACAGTGGGAAGGAATGAGAAGAATTTTCATCACGTCTTCAACGGAATTGCATATTTCTGCACTTTAATGACATACAGATGAATTATTGGTGCGTTATAAGCTTCATTTCCTTCTTTTCTCTCTCAGAAGTGCCGAAAATATAACGCGAATATGTGACAAATGCGAGATTTCAAAAATACCCACTCAGCACGGCGATCCTACGCTGCTGGTCATCGCGGCAAACGATATGCCGACATCAAAACTCGTAACATTCTGCAACACCTTCCCGTCCCCTTACTCCTCCTTCCTTTCTCGGTACGCGACATGCAACGCTAAGAATAGAAGCGAATTCAGTCAGACCCCTTGCTGGGTACTAAAGTCCATCTCTCAAGTGCTCATCTACGCAATTAGTAACCAAGAGTTATTCACTACTCTAAAAGTCACTCATTACATTAAAAGCACATAAAACAACCAAAATGGAATGAAGAATGGCTCACTTTCTCATTGAAGCCGTAACGTTGAAGTGCCGAGCAGCACACCTCCAACACCACTGCAATTGAGCGTTTCGTATAGCGAAGATGATCCTCCAGGTGACAACCGAAAACTGGTCGTCGTGGATATGATGCTGCAATGAAAATAAGTGCTTGAGTTGGGATGGAGAGTTGAAGGGCACGTTATTGCAGATTCCGACTGACAAGCTGCCATGGTTGCCGAATTCAATGAAAATATGATCCAAAATTCAACATACTTCACAGCCTAATTAACCAAGCAATACGACAATCAAATAGCCAATTTCGCTTACCAGCAAGCGATTTTGGTTGCAGATATTACTATTACAAAAAAAACCGGCTGGAATCTGGCACTGTTCTCGTTATACTGAAAACGGTAGGGTAAGGAGGAGGAAGTGAAAGGGAAGGATACCTGGGCACGGACAGACGGACGAAAAGGCGACTGAATTGATCCGATGCAGCACGCCTCATAGCTTTTATGTATAAACTATATGAATTAGCCAAACAACCCTATCCGGCTCATGACCAATAGCCGTGGATAATGGGAAGATTGCGAGAGGTTTATTTCAGGAGGCCGTGAGGAAGCAAAGTACCGAAATAAAAAGAAGCATTACTGCGCTATCCAAGATCGGAGAAAACAGCATGACATCAACAAACATTATGGCCGAAATTTTGTTGTAGAAAGAGGAATTTTCCAGACTTTTGCCTTTGCATGCCAACTGTGAGTGACAAATCCACTTTCGTATTGATGGGTGTAACGCAACAATAAAAACTCCTCTCACACCCCCAACATTTGGCGATCGAATGCTGCGTTCATTTGTAGTGTGCAGAACTGCACCTTGTTGCAAATATAAGTGTTACTTCTCACATTTCTTAAAGCAACCAGCATTTCCACCACTCTTTGCACCATGACTTTTACGGTTTTCTTTTATGAGTTAAAAGACGAAATAAACTAGGAAGAACAGAGTGATCCGAGTGAACATATTCTTGTGACAAGTATTCCCTTAATGCTTGGTGAGAAATATTTTATAAAATCCCACCTATCCTCCTATCGATTTCAGGCAACGTATTCTCGAGTATTTGGAGCGCAGTACGATGGTATTCCACTTGTGCATCAATTAGATCTCTGAAGACACTCGCAATCTCCGCTTCTTTTGACGACAATGAATATATATCTGTGTAGGTGTTGTCCTGCAATATAAAAAACCGACTGCACATACCGAACGCCAAAAATTGCGCAAAAAATGAACCATTCACATGTATCATTCATTATGCAATAAACCAGAGATCATCAGGCCGGCTTCGAGAGCACTGCAATAGTGCAAAACCTTCGAATACCTTATAGTTGTCGAGTTTAAGCTGCAGCTGTCCATACTCATTTTGAATCTCTTGTGCTTTCGATTCGTCGTGATTTCCATTAAGTCTCTTTCTGCACACCTCCACGTCGAGTGCCGTTCGTGCCAACTTCTCTTTCGCCTTCGAAAGCGCTTTCTCTTCATCGATATACTTACCAAATGCATCAATCACACTGCAATTAGACAACTTATTAAAAACACTCGCAACTATTAGAAGTGCGGTGTACAAGAGTGAAAGTAGCGCCACAACGCTCATGAGAAGATGCGATATCAATTTCAATTCGTCTCCATTCGCCAACACAATGAAATGAATTAAGACGAACGACGACAGCGAAAGAAGCGAAAAGAGAAAGCGGAAACGCAAAACCGTTCTTCTCATTCCCAAGAAGGGAAGATGCAGACACTGCGAAAAATAAAGCGAACCATTCAGAACAACTTAAAATATTCACTTCTTCTCAATGACCTGATCGGTGAGTACTTTCTCCTCCAAGATCACACCGACCACTTTGCCATACATGCGCAGCACATCTGCCAGCAACGGAGGATCATCTTTTGGGAATAGATTTTCGAATTCCTTCGCGTCCGCTTGCAGTTGCTGCCAAAGCGCGAACTGTTCCATCCGACGCTTTAAAAAAGCAACCAAATATTATCTATCTGAATTAACATCATGAAAGATTAAAGGCAATTATCGGTGGATAAATGCTCATCCTCACAACCTGAAATAGAGCAAATCTTACTTAATGATCTCTTCGAATTCGTCTACATCAGCCTACGAAACGTCCTTTCACGAAACAGTGATTATTTAACATTCCAGAGTGGAAAGAAACCATTACTTCCACGAAAGACATATACGATGAAACTAAACAGCACTCCTTCATCACTTTAAAAAGCTATCTCGAAGATTTATGTTCACCTGAAACTTTCCGCACAAAAAATATAATGGTCTGAGAAAACTCTTCACGTTTGCAGTTGTACTTAAAACTCGCAACATTAAATAAAGAAATAACAATTTCGTCAACCACAGATCTATGGAAAGCACAACTAGAGACTAAGCCATCTAGTAAATTTTCTAATTCATGAGGGTGCGAAATTCACTCGAATCTACCAAATTATCCTACCCCAAAACCGTGCAACTTTTATCGAATCAGGATGGAAGTGTCAACGTGCCTCGATTGATATGAAGGCAGAGGCCGTGAGGTGTAAATGGCCAAGTCGCTCTACCGCAAATTTATACAATGCGCATTCAGAACGGTGCAAGTCACTATTTTCACACATCACGATCGTATCATAATGCAAAACTTCTGAAGGTTTCGCAGTGAGATGGAAGAGAAGGAGGTATGAAGAAGGGAGAGGTAGGAAGGGTGTGGAAGAAGAAAGTGGAGTGGAAAACTTCACATGAAAAGAGCAAAAACATGAACGGCTAACGAAGGGACTCAAATGAACCTTGCGCTTGTCGACAGTTTCATCTTTGCTACCGCTTCGAATACAGCTCTGTAGAATCTGTCGGGTATTTTTCACAGCGCATACCATCTTTTGGTTGCGCTGTTCCAAACGACTTACACTTTGCAGTTCATCCTTCCTTTCCGAACTGCAAATAACCTTTGCATAACCAATCCACAAGGACGGATATCATGAGGCCTCATTGAACCTAAAAAAAACTCAAAGGTTTCGCCAAAAAAACACACTTCAGTGACTATGACGAAAACTAAACACACAAGTTTATATATGGGCACAAAATTAGGCGAAATAAGCGAAGTAGATGAGCTGGAAATAGGTAAGAGCATAGGACGGTGGAGGATAGGGACGGGGGATCGGGATGGGGACAGGTGAGGATAGGCTAAGAATGATGGAAGAAAACAAATTGGCTAAGAAAACAAATTCGATTCAAAAATGATGGAAGTTACGGAGATGGGGAGAAACGTTATGCATACATACACTCATTAAATGCGATGAAGGCAATCGGCGATGCTTGACCGATCGTGATGCTTGACCGCTTCGAGACTCTATTAAGAATCCATCGATTATTCATTAAATGCTCCCTAATGAGAACGTTATTTAGACGTTATCGTCTCATATGAATACCGGAAAACAACTGCACTCGTTTCCCTTCTCCAAACTCATCACGATGAGCGCCAATGAAATAAATGAGCGTTTTTGTGTCGCTAAAGCTGCTAAGTTTTTTCCACGCCGTTATTTCTTTATTATATGCATTATTTTACAGCTCGATGTCCGTTCATCTTTTTCGATATTTTCATTCTCGTCTTTTTTTAGCTCCTCTAAGAGAATTTCCACGAAACGATGAATAAACGCGATTACACTTTGTGCCATCATACTTGACGTTCTACTTGATCATTGCAGTGTCGAAGCCACCCACAATGACAACAATGCTTAGAGACAGAACCGACCCTAAGTGGTTGCTTTTGTGTGTGGTCGTAAGCCGTCGAAAACGAACAAGCAATGTCGCGATCGCAGCTCTGAGGATTCACTTCTACTTCCAAAAATAGCCGAACACATCTCACACAAACTGTCTTGGCGGTGAAAACATGCAATTAACCACCATATAAGTTCATCGACAATCAGCCGCTTGCCTCTTGGATACTGGCTCTAATTTCTGGCTCTAGTTCGCTTCAACAACAAGCCATTTTTCATGATGAGAGTAGTCTTTTTTATGGTGATCATAGGGGTCAGTAAAGTTGTTCCCTTCAACCTTCGTAAAAGCAAACTTTCATCCCTGAAACATTTTCCTGAGTGTGGTGGTAATTTTGAACACGAACCACCACACCCTCTGGCAACGTATTTACATTAACATGAGGTGCTTCGGTGCGTTGGAACTCATGTCGGGAACGCTGTGGCCATCAGTGATGCAAACAAGTGGGTACTTCGCTGCAGTTTGTAATCCCAATATTTCAAAAATGATGCAGTCTTGCTTCACTAAGTGTCCGCTGCCGATCTTCACTTTCCCGTCTCTCAGTGCAAAGTGCCTCAGCAGGTGCATTGTAGGGCAGACCAAGTGCAATATACCTCCGGAGGCTGTTGGCTAGTCGACTTCGATGGCATCATCGAATAAGCTCACTGTCGCATCAATGTCAGCAACGATTTGTAGTGATCAAGAGAGTTGTACACGAGCTTAATTTCTGCGTTTCTCAGCTTAATCTTTCGAAAATGTCATCTACTTCATCCCGATTTCAATGATTTCTTGCTGCATTACTCTACGAGAAGAGTGCCTATGAACGGGTCCACCTCTTTTCTTTTGCTGGTAATAGATTCCAGTGGAAAAGTAAACGATCCCCACTACATAGGAGAGAGTGGATAAGGGAAATAACGCTCTTAGTCTAATAGAGTTACTTCAACAAGGAGCAAACGTACAGTCCAACCGACTGCTGCAGGTTCTCCTGCATCCGACGTGCTCGTCGTTGCAGTCCCTCTTTCATTTTATCCATCTTACAGCTCGTCCACTTCCAGGAACATATAAGCCTGAAAAGCTGGACGAGGTAACCAACAGCAAGAATCTATAAAAATTTAAACGGCATTACAGCTGCATACTTTGACTAAACGAAGAAAACGCTTCAGTTTCCACCGACAAATGTGGCGTGCCATTTGAACACAGATGAGATGGGGAGAGGATCGGGAAGGGGAATAGTAAAATGGAACCCTTCCTAAGCTACATCGCACTCCTAAATTCCCCATAAAAGCCATTTTCGCTATGAACGAACTTCATCCTATTTTCATTACGTCAGTCTAACTATGACCCCTTCCTCCTCTATCCCGTCTAGGCGCTCAGCAGCGATTTCTTCCTCTCAGGTGACAGTAACATGTGGGATGTAATCATTCCAAGTGCTAGAGTCACTTCATGGCGCATGCAAGTACCCTCGGTTTCTATTCGCTGGATGAGCATTACCTACAACTTCCTCTCCCCTCGTCCAACGATCGCCAGCAAAATACAGCAAAAACGCAACTGCACAGCAGAGGACAGTCAAGAAAGCAGAAAATTAGTTCTTTAGGGCATCTGCCTTATTCAGTTTGCGGGGGCGACTGTTCGCATACGCGTATATGCGAATACTGAGAAGCCGACGGATGAACGTGAGTAACACGCTGCATCGCTGGCAAGGTCACAGTCACCGCTCACCATCAACAAGAAAGTATCATCCTCAAACGCGGGGAGATTGTTTTCTTCCTACGGAAACGGAATCCCGATGGTGGAATAACAATTCTGCAGCTTCTGTTCTCCCTGGGACGGTAATGCTCAGGATATGGGGCAGACCTCGAACGAAAGTCCCATTCCCAATCCCCCAACCCCTTCTCTCATCAGAATTCGCGATCTCTCAAAGTTGCAAACCCTACCAGAAGAAGGGTCTTGTTCAAGTTTCCGAGAGGCCAATCAGCTGCTCTAGAATACGCCCCAAAATTAGCGAATAGGTAAACCCGAAGACGGCAATGACACACAGCGTTGCAAGCTGATAAACAATACGCACACGATGATAAGAGAGTGGACTATAAAACGAAGGTGCACACAGTGGTGCCGACTCGTCGGAGCGAAACAAGGGAAAAAGGGATCGCCATAGGTGCGCATGACATCCCACTCTAGTATTTCCCGATCATGCCTCCCGCACTATACGTTCACAGCAACTTGACCTTGGTTTCGCACTTTCTTGCGATCGGGACTAACCCCGAACCTATTTCTGCGAGCAAACCGCTTTAACGACAAAACTCCTTATTCAAGCCTCATAAAATAAGCCTTTGAGTCCCCATTATCAAAATATATGCATTTCATGGCTTTGTGCAAGAAGAGAAATCCTCTTAGCATCTCTCACAATGTGTGCTTATCAAATCCTATGAAACACGAAACGTATATCCGCACTCTCAGGAGATATCCATCGGAACTTAAGAAAAATCCACGTATAACGTTCTTGCCCACTTCTAGTCCACCAATAAGGAATCAGGAATTCAGTCACAGCTGTTTTTTCCTTATTTTCAGCAATTTAACAATTCAAAACAACCATTGCAAGACCTCTCATTGGCATTATTCGAACACAAAAGCTTCATACGTTGTACCGATGACACAATTCCAATCATCCACAGCAAAACTCTTTTTGCTTTGCAGTAAAAAAATATACGGTTATGTGTTTAAAAGAACTTCAACAAAGGAGGATAATGCATGTTATAGAGGTCACACTCACTTAGGTAGAGGTCACACTCACTTAGGTAGAGATCATACTCACTTAGGTAGAGGTCATACTCATTTAGGTACAAACAAATTGGCCTCTACGATATGAGATAAGAGGAAAAACGATAAAACAATTCGACGACGATATAAAACAATAAGTTTTCGGATCAACGCCGGATGGGATATAGAAAAATAGCATCGGATCGGGTACGCCACCAAAATGAAGCTTTAAAGCTGAATTCTTCGAGATCACCACTGAGAGCGACTACTAAATTGACTAAGTAACGCTCCACAAACGCATCAAATATCGATGAACGACTTCTTTCCACAAAGAGAAGTCCTACCCTCTGCATTATAACTAAAGTTAGCATAAAGTATTGCAAAAGAGCGAAAGACGATCGATGTTGAATGATGTCGAAGCGAATCCATACTGATAACGACTGTTAAAACGATACCTCACAATGATAAAGACATCAGTTTAATGGGGTATAACGCGATTTATCCCGAAAATCTCCGAGCATATTCATTTCAATCCTCGTTTCTTTGCAACTTCGTCATGTTCGCCGAGAAGCTGATTTTGTGCTGAACTATCTTATGAGTGGTGCTTTCGTTCGCTCATCATATACTTCCGCGATGGAAACTAAAGCTTGTTGTCCTTTTTGAGCCCCGTCCACTCTTCCTTCCCCTTTCATATCCATCCTGAAACTAAACAGTTCTAAAAGCGCTCAGATGATAGCCAAACCTCAATAGTAGAACTTCCAGATGAATCTGATGTAGAAAATGCCATCATTGGAATATCTAAACTTCCTTTGACTCTACCTTCCCTCTTTCTCTCAGGAATGCACTACATTCAATATGTTCGATTTTTCATAATTGCATTGCTCCCATCTTAGCGTACACATCTAGACCATCCTGACCTTCTACGTACCCCGAGAGCAATAGTACCCTCTTCTCTTCAGATGCTCTTCATAGGCCATCCTTGAGGGAATGCGAACTTCACTGCTCACTCGCCTTCTAGGCAGCACCTGGTACTCGGAAAGCCTGAAAGACGTGTTTTCGTCGAAACGGAGCACTTATTAAGCTCGAGGTAGATGAGAACGAAGCCTTAAGCACGAGCTTTGACAATCTTCTTGCACTGATGCTTCTAAGCAGTCGTGCAACGACAGGGAACAACAGAAAATAAGAGATGGCATCATGGCTTGCTCAAATGGAAGTTGTCATGAGCACTGTGGCTGGAGAGTCTCTTACTTGTACTACCTCACCTCTCACCAAAGAAATAGGTCTTCTGACGTCCTGAAAAGACAGTCACTGTTGACCTTTGCATGAACTTCATCTGGTGCCACCAACGTCCACCCTTTTCAAGAAGCAACGAAAATAGTTTGGTAGCAAAACGCTGCGCGAAGAATACAAGCAAGCTTCCCCAACGTCCTCAGCGCTCTCGGACTGAACAATAAGTATGCTGTTCTCGTGGCGTCGCTCTCGGTCTTTCTTATATGGTACCGCCTTCTTGCTCAACACCTTTCCAGTGTTGGGACATGCTTCCCACACTGTGTCAACTGAAATCCGCCCACATCGTGTCGTGTAAATGGATGGTCTTCGGCGGTACATATCCACGGATCACCGTTTTGGTACTTCGTCTGGTAAAAATATTGCAGTGATATATACAGGTGGATGCGTCTTCTGCTTTTGAAGGAGGAAATAAAGACCTGTTGACCTCGACCTCAAACATTTTGCAAAAATTCCACACAACAGCGACGGGAGTGAAATGAACATAGGTCAGGAACCGAAGAAAAACACGTCTGCGACGAAGATCCTTAGTTCATTTTCTTGTCCGCTGTCCCTCCCCATCCTGCCACCTCACTCCATCCCTCCTTCCGCCCTTCAGGTGACCAACTCAACATACATGCTTTTAGCGTATACCAACAATATCAATAAGATTCGTGAGAACAAACGCTAACACTGTTTAAGGCGTTGATTTACATCCGCTCTCGTGATATTAGCTAAGAAATACTGTTTCACTTGCGTATAAGCTTCAAACGCATTAGGAATAAATAAAAAGCACCTATTTTATATCGCTGTTCCAAACATTTCTGCAATTCAGTTATTCACTCCGTCGTCAGCTAGTTGAGGGAGGCGAAATCCAAACCTCCATAGTAACTTGCGACTCTGTGATCATAATATGGAAGAAGGCTTCTTTTTTGGAATCCTTGGGTCAATCCAGCTTGCACTTTTGAAATGGGGCTGAACTCGCCTTCCACATCCACCTCCTCTCCTACCGGCAGGGTTATCAAGGAAAGATGGATGAACTCACTTATGTCTATGACATCTCATTGTGATCACTAAAAGAATCAGAAGAACACAGATCAAGCGAAAAACAATGGCTCAAGGGAATTAATGGAGATCTTTGTACGAGAATGAAGGCAAAGAGGTTGCCGAATCGAGCATCCGAAACTCTCATTGGTGGAACTGGAGGCAGAAGGTGGCTAAACGAAGAGTGCAACTTTCCCCTTGAAAATCTATACGTATTTTGATGCCAGTGCCGATAAAAATGTGCGGTTTTTTGTGGACTTCTGAAAGGGAACTCTTGATCGGTGATTGAAGCGGAACGAACCAACAATTAGAGCGTTCAGAAATTTGAAACAAAACAAATTTTATAACTTTGATAATCTCTCACAATCCGTTGAAAAAATGTAACTTTATAAGATCGAAAACAGTAAAGTGTATCGACGATGTATTGATGGAAACACTATCGATGGTGCTGTTTCCAGCGACGCTACAACATGCGCGATATTAGCGTAGCCGGAACGCCTCTCCAACCCGATCATGATGTCGCAAACGACTGCGATATCGTACCAAGGTCTCATGAGCAGCAACAGCAACATTTACTGCTCCACGAATCTCCGGCGGGAGCGGATGGCAGAGAAAACTGTCGATACCCACGAAAATCCCAGCTTTAGTGCAATATGATCGCGTCGCATACTACCTTTGTACGCATACTACCTTGAAATCAGTGGACAACAAAATACGCCGTTGAGGAAATATGAAAACGTCAGCAATGCTTCAGTCGTGACAAACGCAAATGATGTTGAACGCAAAGAGCAACTGCGGCCACAATAGTGTCATCCATCCTCAGAGAAAGCTTCCCAAATCCGAACAACCCGTGTCTTCTGGAACTGCTCACAACTTCTTTTGCAGCACCACCATAAACCAATTCAACGACTCGGTCTCTACTCTTGCTCCCCTTCCTAGATCTTCCAGCAATCTTTCCATAAACGGTTCACCAGTTAGTGGAAAACCACGTGTTCGTAAAACATCATCACTTTAATTTGATCAGTATGGAGCCAATACAATCCATGTCTCTACTTTATTGGGATAATCGATAACTGGTCGTTCGACCTTGCGCCAGTGGGAGGGAGATATCGCGGTAAACTAGGTGGAAACATGCAAATGCTTTGAAATGCTGTGACGCTGAAAAAAAGAAAACACGAATATCGCTGCCCTTGGTAACACCGGAAAATAATACTATCCGTAGCACCGGTTTCTATGATATGCAGGATCTATGGATATTTATGGATATGCAGGATATAGCACCGGTTTATGGAAAGAATCATTCACATTATGTGCTGCACTTTTGCCTCGTAGTAATCTTTTAAAAGTGCGTGGAAATACCTTCAAAGACGTGCGACTTTCATTGATGGTGATCAAACGAGCGATTCTCTCAAGACTGCGACGACAACCGACACGTATGTGCAACACATCCTCATCAATTATTATACGGATAACATATTTTCTACGAAGCATTTTTCAGCGTTTTCCACTGCCATCTCAGAAAAGTTCCTTCTCACTCTCTTCTCCACCTCGTTCTCACGCCCCTTGAAGGGCCAAAACTGCGTTAATATGGGTGTCGAGCAAAAACATCCAACATTTAAACAATACAAATATACATCGCATAAACAATAAATGTTGCATAAGAAATCAGATTTTGCTAAAAAAAACTTCTTAGGCGGAGATCGATCCACTTGAGATCGACCTTGGCCCACAACGAGAACGACTCCGGGACTGCTATGCTCCATAAACCGTGGAAGAAAAACTAGCAAAATGTACTTGCTGAGAGCTTCATCACTTCATCCAAATCGCTGAAGAGTTTCTGCTTTCGAATCTCCAGAAGAAGATCCTGCCTGAAACGTCTATACTGAGAATATATAAAAAAGAACAAACGTTCGTTAAAATCGTCGCACTTTTCATATCGTTCGATTATGTTTGGCATAATTCAAGTATACTCCGAAAAGCTTTACAGTTTTTGCACTGAAATCTCGGTATTTTTATTTAGAAACTCTAAAAAAAGAGAACAACAAGCTCTGGACAACGCCGTCACCCATTATGCAATACCATATTTTATAATTGCAACTCAGTCCCAACAGAACAATAAGGTGTGCAATAAAGAATTCCAATGTCTCAGATGGCGTCCGTGATGTAGGATGCAGACAATGCTTTAGGTGAACACTCGAAGAAAGCCCGTTTAAGAGAAAACTGACGGAGAGCTTGGAACTCAAGTGACACTTTGGCCACGCAACAGCACACACTTCATGTCCTATCACACGAACCGCGTCAGTACTATCAGTACACCTTTAAAAAGTTTCATTAACCTTTCACAGACGGAATCCACATCAATTAAAACAGCCCATAAACTCTGCTCTGGATGCACCTCCCTCAGAAATAATGTTGAAGAAAGCAACTCTGCATCTGCACCTCGCATAATTCCATGGGAATGGAGGGAAGAGAGATGATAGGTGGGGGAGGAAAAGATTGAGGAGAAGTTATGGAGAAGACGAAGATGAGATGGAGGAGTATAGGACAGTAGTTTAACATACTGCACTAGCAAGAAGGGATCCAATTTGTTCTATTTACAGCTCGAAATTGTAAAGCAGCTTTACACAGCACATAAAGCCCCAAACTGCGGAGGACCAAAAGAGAGATTTAACATGAGTACGTCGAATTTGACAGAGAACTAACCATCGTAATGGAGAAGAATAGCCTGATGAAACGGGAGGAATAAGAATTGAGCGAGAATCTTCTGGTAAGCAAAGCCGCTAAATCATTCTTAACAAGTCGAGTACGGCTGATACTCCTAACTGATGGATATACGTTGCATTTGTTACTGGTTTGCTGGAACAACGTAGGAAATATTGCTCACTAATATTGGCACTTATTTTTCATCTATTTGAAATCAACTGCTTCCATGTAAGATAGAAATAAAACCGCACATCAGGGAAATCTTTTTTGAATACCAACGAAAATTGGCACACTTATAGAAAAGCTAAGGTGCTTGTGGATTCATTCATGTAATTCCAGCGTTGCGCGAAGCGGTATCGAAGTCGGCGAAGCCGTTCGAATGAAACCGTTGTGCGGTAAACTTAGCATCGGTTCGCTCATGGGGAATAATCGCCGGCGTGGATTTTTGCAGACCTAATTATCGGGTAACAGTTGCTGAAGCTCTTTCGGAGCAAGTTCCTCTCCCTCTCTCTCCCCTCCCCTCGATTATGATAAAACTATCATCCTGTCGGTACCCGTAATATATGACATCTGCTCGGGTCTCAGAGTGAAGTAAAATGTACCTTTGGAAGGCAATAACGGCTAGGACGCAGAGATCCCTTTAAATTTTCGCATTTAAAACAATGCTTCCCAACCCTCTGGAGCACTTCCTCTTTTGTTTATGGTTCCATCCCTGATCTCACCATATAGTTTTATGGATAAAATCTAGCACGCAATATTTGCGAGAGCGCATTATTTCCGTCAAGTATATACTTTTTGAGGCTAAAGCAACTACTCTGTCCACCGCTAAGAGCAACGTTGCTCGTGACCACCCATACAAATGAGAATGTGCTGTTAAACCGCAGAGAACAAGCTAAACAGCGGCGTAAAACAATGCACGCTTAAAGAAAGAGATGAAGTGACAGTAGAAGCACTGAAGGAGAGTTCAACCTCGTTTCATTATTAACTGGGCGTTGTAGAGACATGGGCAGCAGCTCCCCAGAAGAAAAACAAAGTCGCGATGCAAATATTCAGAAGATAGCGAAAAACTCGAAATGAGGCGATTTGTGTCATGAAAAAGATGACGTGAATCAATATTCATAAAGTCTCCTTTCGAGAAGGCAATTTATTCAAATGCAGTAACTCCCATGAAAAGAAACGACATTACTTCTGGCCGAATAAAGCTAGCGAAGTCAGACAGGACGATGCACAAACACAAAACTGCATTTCCATCCACCTATAAATAGAACTGAGGATGGATCGTGTATGTAACAGTAGGAGGTAACAACTCTAAAGGATTGCTACGACATGAAGTCTGAGTAAGTGCAACCGCATCTTTTTCGCACCCCTCCCACTGGGCTCGCAGTCAACGAAAACTTTCGAGGCGCAAACATTAGACGCGTAAAATCCTTTGGCTTCTAACGTTACAGTTGAACAAATTCAAAAGCAACTTTGCCACATTCCAACTGCATTAAAACAAACAATGAATTCAATCGAGGAATGAGAAAAAAATGAAGAATACGCATAAATAAACCTCTCTTCGAAATCATCCACACCGATCTGCATTAACTGATCATCGGTGATTTCAACAAGAATTCGTCCTGTAATAAATAAACGACTGTCGTTTCTATCGCAATTCGTTGATCATAATACACCTAACGACACGACAACGACCACCATTCAAGAGAAATACTTCAATCAGAACGATCGCTTGATTCTAAAAGATCTTAAAGTTAATGCTAAGCACGTGCAGGCATGACGACGCACTGCTGCCGAACAATCTGGAACTCGTCTAAGATTCCACAAACGGCCAATTGAACGACTTTTTTAGCTGCCAACTTACGTGTTCGAATACGCGATACACACACCTGAGAAATCGTGACGACAAATTGCTGAATTATAGGACGTCAGATAGGTGGAATAAGTGAGATACCTGTTTAATTAGCGATAGCAATGAAAGCAATGCGGTCCACATGTATCACCATCACACATGAAAGACCCAAATTTTCAGCACTAAAAACACCAATGCAAAACAACAACAACAGCCTGGTTCATGATATCCAAAACGATACTATTGTTGGCTGCTTGCACTGTTGCAAAAGCAGTATCAATTCACTCATTTTTTGGGCCAAATCCACGTATACCTCCGATATTACCTGGATCTTAGTTCATATCTGTTTCCGGACAAACATGTAATTTCAGATGAATATTACCTTGATTTCTTCTGTCATGGTCTCAAAAGCATCTCCTGCTTGCTCCCCTTTTCATAACTTCAATTTCTGGATTACGTGACTACCAAATTGTGTGCGTTGCAGAGCTTTTCGAAACTTCTCATTGCGTCCTTTCATAGCAGCAAAAATGCACCCACCTATTGTCTACCAAAACAAATGCACGGGTAGATGCGGGCGTTAAGAGGCTATTGCGCAAAACTTCGACTCATCCCAAGGAGTGTTATGGCTGAGTGAAGTGGCTCAGAATATTCCGCAAGGGCGAATTTATTGGCTCCGATGAGTCAGTCACCTCTTTCAAGATTGCGTCAGGATTTCCACTGTACCACTATGAAATCGTCATGCTTAAAACCCTGCACAGTACGATGTCGCCTGGATGACTTCCTTGGAAAATGATTCTCATCAATATAAACAGTCCACAAAAAAGTGGGTACTATCATGCTTGAAATACTCCAACGATCAAGGCTGTCAAAAGTGGATCACGAATTGCTTCGTCACCATCAAATATCAACAATGATAATGTGAGACCGAAAAGGTTCTTTTCTGTTTATTTTTTTAAACTGACAATTGCAAATAAAAATCCATCGTTCCAAAGGAATCAGAATTAAGCGTTTCTTTAAAAAAAGACAATTTTCTCACCACCATGCTGGAAAACCCAACGGTGGCAATCCTGGAATTCCTCTACTTCAATAACCCCGACCATCAGTGCAGTGCAACTCCCGCACAACTTTGTGCTTAACAAAGGAACATTAAGAATCATGAGCTCTACCTGAAATATAGTGTTCGATGAAGAGATGAGCGTACTTGAATGCCAACTTCGGACGCTTTCTTTTCAACCACTCTTCCGTATCCATCGCCGACCAAAAACACATTGGACGATGTGATACAATCTGATATCGCTGCACCGTCATCCTGAGTTATGCGCTCAATATCAGTTGAGTTTTGCTTCTGTGGGTAGACTGCACTACAACAGCTGAATTGTGTTCCACAGTTTGGACCTTCTTAATGAAATACTCACTAGAGGGCACTAAGTGGTGCTAAGCTTCGTGAGTGATTTAACAAAGGTGATGCCATTATCGGCGCTCTCAAAATAAAGCGACTATGGAGGTTCTAGTTCAGCAACAAACTTGCACAATGACCAATCAACCTAGAAATGGGTATCTTGAATATTCGTCGAGTGAAACACCCCCGTTGTTTGCGTTCGGCGCTTCTAAATAAAACCATCGATGCCACTGTGCTTGTTAAACTCAAGCACATAAATGCCCGACAATGCGAAAATCCACTCAATCTTTATCAGTTTCATTTCAAAAGCTTCTTGCTGATATGGCAACTTATAAGGTGAGCTCAAATGAAGCTATGAGGTGAGCTCAAATGAAGCACCTATAAGGTGAGCTCGAATGAAGCACCTATAAGGTGAGCTCGAATGAAGCACCTACAAGGTGAGCTCGAATGAAGCACCTATAAGGTGAGCTCGAATGAAGCACCTACAAGGTGAGCTCGAATGAAGCACCTATAAGGTGAGCTCGAATGAAGCACCTACAAGGTGAGCTCGAATGAAGCACCTATAAGGTGAGCTCGAATGAAGCACCTATAAGGTGAGCTCGAATGAAGCACCTATAAGGTGAGCTCGAATGAAGCACCTACAAGGTGAGCTCGAATGAAGCACCTATAAGGTGAGCTCGAATGAAGCACCTATAAGGTGAGCTCGAATGAAGCACCTACAAGGTGAGCTCGAATGAAGCACCTATAAGGTGAGCTCGAATGAAGCACCTACAAGGTGAGCTCGAATGAAGCACCTATAAGGTGAGCTCGAATGAAGCACCTACAAGGTGAGCTCGAATGAAGCACCTATAAGGTGAGCTCGAATGAAGCACCTATAAGGTGAGCTCGAATGAAGCACCTACAAGGTGAGCTCGAATGAAGCACCTATAAGGTGAGCTCGAATGAAGCACCTACAAGGTGAGCTCGAATGAAGCACCTATAAGGTGAGCTCGAATGAAGCACCTACAAGGTGAGCTCGAATGAAGCACCTATAAGGTGAGCTCGAATGAAGCACCTATAAGGTGAGCTCGAATGAAGCACCTATAAGGTGAGCTCGAATGAAGCACCTACAAGGTGAGCTCGAATGAAGCACCTATAAGGTGAGCTCGAATGAAGCACCTATAAGGTGAGCTCGAATGAAGCACCTACAAGGTGAGCTCGAATGAAGCACCTATAAGGTGAGCTCGAATGAAGCACCTATAAGGTGAGCTCAAATTAAGCTCACCACATCTCACTGCACGATCATCTCTACAGCCACAAACACAACCGATCTGCCACAAATAGAAAACAGCGAACTTAGAGCCTCACAGGAGCATGAGGAGGATGCCAACTGCGGTGGGCACTAGCGTATTGACTTCACACCACCTATTGTCTTACTGTTTTTTGTGGAGTCGATAAGCACGAAATCACTCCTACCTCGTTTCATATTCGAGCAAACTACAATACCTGTTTAACGACTGCCTTAAAAATCCCAACAAAAGCTTCAAGCTTCATCATTCCTTTTGTATGGGACGACCGGGTCGGAGCCCGACGATAAGAAATGTTACTGAAGTAAATGATAAGACGCAGAGAGACGACATTAAACTACAACTAACATCACGTCCGCCTCCGACGTACGACGATGGATACAGCGGTGCCGGCTCGAACCAGAAGGCACCCATGTGGGGAGAGTTGCGTAGAAACTCGGCTCAGCAATTGCGAACTGCGAGCGCAGACTGAACGCACGTGATACGCAGCACGACCATAATCTGCGATGTGTGAATGGCATTTCATAAGCACAATTTTAAAGTAAGTCTATCTACTCGTATCGGGAAAATGAGCCAATATAAGTTGTTAGGTGAATTTCGGAGGTGTAAGGAATTAACTATAGAGGATGTGAGCGTATTCCCTGTAAGCGAACAGTTTTGCGATCATCTTCATCGAATTTGTTCCATTATACGTTTCGCATGTTTGCGTATGGGTTAACAGAGGATATTAGACCTGTTTATTCCTTTTTTTTTCCGCAATCATGGATTCTACATCCGGATAATGATGAAGCATAGGAACGGAAAAATACCTGTTGCCATTAACTATCTACAAAAATTTCCTACTGCAAGGTTGGAAACGTTTCAAATACATCCGCTCCTACGTTCGTTTTTACATCATCCGTAACTTCGTGGAATGCTGGACACTCCGCTGGATGAATTCTTCGAAAATAGGCATATTGAACGATTCATAAACACTTGCAATTGTAGAGCTTTAAATTGCAGAGGTACACCTCAACTAGAGACCTCGAAGAGGAAAGTCGCCTCATTCGTTCTCGGATCAGCTGCTTTCGAACTTCATATTAAGCCACGACAACCGTATATCTTAATGCTCATAGTCGTTTTCTTCCAAGTGGAACTTTGCTTATTCCAAAGGCACCCCCATTGTACACATAAGTTGTGAGCGCGGCACTGTTCTGTTTTCTGAAGTTTACATATGCATTAGGCGTGACGAATTAACTTGCTTGAATATTCATGGATGTACACAAATAATATTGTCGGGAGCGGATATCATCCGTGAATGATTGCAGTTGAGTATATGCAACATGTTTGCCTTGTTCTCTGTGTGATCATCTTTCTATGTCCCCTAGCCGGCATTATCCTATTTTGCTCTCGGCCTTCCACCCGGCGAGAACGAACAAAAACCATTCCCGAGGTTCTCTCTTGGAACTTTTTCCTGCCTATGCGCGTTATCCACGCTCGCAGTGAAATCGCCTTCAGCTTAGCAGCCCTCTCTAACATCTATACACCACCACCGTTAAGCGAGCAGATGAGTTGCTAGGAAAGACTCGAGAAAAAGAGCGGTGCTGTGACCAAGCAAACTAAGACAACTTCTTTGCAAACGCAAAAAGAGGAAGCGCAGAAAATAAGTGGACGTCATGGATGGTCATCAGCCAGGAGGAAATGTGTGGACCAGAGTTGAGTGCATCTGAGGTAGAAAGTTGCTTAACTGACAAAACAATTCCACAATTGACCTCGGTACCGACCTTTGTGTACCCTAAGGGTGGTCACGCTTGCCGCAGAAGAGAGCCGATTATTTCCTATGGCGCGCAAGTGAGGAAAGCATAAATTATTTCATTAATACACATTTGATTCATCTACTGCGAAATTTCAACTCGCAATGATTTATATGCGCTTCTCCTAAAAGGCTTTTGAAGAAGCTGTAGGAACTTCTCTCATAACGTGGCCAGACCTCAGGAGCATAGTTGAGAACCACTAATGCTGCGGCCAAGTAAGCGGAAATGTAATTTGCGCATTTTGCAGCAGCTACCCTTGATGGGATCGTAGAGAAATGATAAAACGGCGAATCGAACAAAACCTTCACATTCCTGAAGAGATTCTGAGAAGGGAATAGTCGAACGGTTGCTTTTCATAATGTCGCCTTCTTAGAATAACTTTATGGCTATTTATCGGTTTTGGTCGAGGAGAAACTGCACCTATAAATGAGTCGATAAGCCATTAAAGATAAATATCCAAAGAACTATGGAAACCGTTTACTATAGTCGAACAAAGTGGAACTTTACAAATATGAAAGTTAGAGGTACACGTGATCGCGAATGCATTAAGTATGGAAGCGATATGATCGTCAATGGTGTCCGCAGAATAGTTATGAATTGTGTTCGAAGATCACAACTGCCAACAATAGTCTCCTCCCTATTGGTGCTGCAATCGTTGTTGGGAATAATCTCTCAGTGATATCAATTCCATGTCTTCTTTCTTTGCTCTTGAAGTGACTCTCGGATACTTTTTTTTTCACCTCTTTTCAGGTCACTTCGTTGATCCTTCCCCCTGTGGAAGTGTGCAATAGTCTCCCTTTTACTCGTTGCCTTCCAATGAAACTCTCAATTGCGGACCTCTTTCCTCAAGATTATTTGTGCGCAAGAGGTGGACGTTCGGGATTTGTTGTGTAATCGCGGCGTCCGAAACGATTTATTCAACCCTCATCGCTTCGATAGTCTCTTAACTTCTCATCTGTTACAACTGGTCCCGGGTTTCTATGACTGAACTCTTGCTGATGTCTTATTTGTCGATTATGCGAAGACATTTATGGTGTTTGATGAAGCTTCTAAACTACATCAGTACCTATGTGAGTGCTCAGACTCCTCGAATTGAAGTTAGCGAATCGTCTGCTTCCGCCCTATGGCATCGTTATCGGAATTCCGTGAGAGAGCCTATGGACTCTCACGTTTTTCTTAGTTTACATAAATGACGTTAAGGATGATCTACAGTGCCTTTTAGGACTTGCAGATGATTGAAAGATTTAAAGGCCAACCGATGGTCGTTTTTTAGATTTCAGAGGGTTTCGGTGAGGTGCTTTAGAAGCCGCTAGTTTGAACTGTGAAAGCGGTGGTTTGCTGCAACTATGAAGGTTGAGGTGCGATTGACTGAGAACAGTCATACCAAGTGTGACGGCGCAAAGCAACCCTTGTCTCGTCGTCTGATCGCACGAAAGTGAGAATGATGAGACTGCAGCTTTTATTTGCCCCAAGTTGGGAGTGGAGGCTTGTGAGGTTTCAGATTTTCCACTGCACCATTCTTTGAGCTCACAGATTCCAATGCAGTTGTCGTGGTATGCTCATCCATAGATTTCGCATTCCTAAAGGCCATTTGATTAGCAATTTATCCAAAAGTGGGTGGCACTTTCCTCAGTAGTGAGCAGTTATCCTTTCTCGTGGAGGGTTCGCCAACGAGGAATGATTGCACGCAGCTATTAACTCTCTAGGCTATAGCTGCAGCAGTTTGATAAGTTAATCTTTGTCACATTTGGCGTCTTTAAACTTGCCGAATAATATTGTTATTGCCGGGAGACATCAATCGTCCAATGAACGCCATCAACACACATGGGTACGTGAAGAGGTGAATGATCGAAGAGACTAGTCTCAACGCATAACTAGGGGAATTAGGGAGCTGATGGATGGAATGTTGTCGCTGAATGACAGGTGCGACGGTGAGCGACTGTGTTGATAGTGCTTATCGTTGGGGGATGCAGAGAACGAGCTGCAGACGATGTGAGTGTAACCTCATTTTGCCGAATGGATAAGTGAGCTCTTCGTTGCTTGCTTCTTTCTTGCACTATTTGTTTTCTTTTCCAGGACTTCGATGTTTTTGCTTGCTTAAATCAGTGGTAAATATCTGTATTCCACGTTCACAGTGAACCTTCAAAATTCCCCTTGCACTAGCCGAATGTTGAAGTGAGCGCTATCGCGTGTCCACCGATCGACTTATACGAATCAGGTTTACGCGATCGACGATGAGAACGATCACGGGAAATATCGTTTCTTATTGTTTAGGCAGCGTGAATAGGCGTTTTATAAAAGGTTCAGATCTGTTGTTTCTATTCGATTTATTCTTTATTTCGTCCATGATTTTCTGGATTTATATTGTGTCCTATTTCTCATCGTTTTTTATACCTCTACGTCTTTGTTAGGAGAGAGGAATGTTCATTAGGCAAAAGTATTTCAGTTACACATTTTTAGGTCTTAGAAAAATACAGGAGCATAAATAAATATACAGATCACAGATGCAGATTACTCTCAAAGCAGTGGGCGGTCACAGGTTCAGAATGTAATGCAATTAAGTCGACGACTGTGTATCCTTTGAGGTGTTGTTTGATTTGATGGACATCACAGTACGTCTTTGTTCATACGTCCTGAGCACATTTGCAGATTTCCGTGAGGGAAGAAGTATCCTAAGAAGTTTACATCGCTTGCGGGTTTCAAGTCGGACTTGTAGTCCTACCGGAATGAGGAAGAGATGCTATATATTGACGAGAAATTCCTGAAAGAACGGACACTCGAAGTTTTCGTTTCCTAAAGGTCGACGTCACCTGGATTTTCAGTCACTTCGTTCTTTAGGGGAGGATCAAAGGGATGAGGGTTGTACCAAGTGTCCATTCTTTTCCTTCACTCATCATTGTAATACACCATTGAAGCTGGTTGATTAATTAATTTGTTGCCCTAACTAGACCGGTTGAGTTAAGTTGCTGCTGCTCGACGCCTAATTCCTCAAATATAACGCCTTCCACGTTTTATTGTGTTGCACGCCACAGCGGGTAGTGCTGGTCTTTGTAAGGTTAAGAAGAAATTCGAGCATTCTAAAATGGGCCTTTATTGTAAACGAGCAGAAGAAATAAGCTTGAGTGGGGGAAAGAACGACACAAATGTCGAGATCGTTACACAGTGCACAGGATTCGTGCGCCTTTTGGCAATAGCTAAAGGGCTTTTTTTGTGATACTCTGTGTTTTCCCCCATCCAGCAAGAGGGCAGGATGAGTGCGAACATCTGAAGGTCTGTGCGCACATTCACCTCATAGGTCTTCCCATCGCAAACGTACGCAGAACGCGTGCGTGTAGGTGTTGCGATTCTCTCACTGACGAGGGTGCAATGCTGTGCGTTTAATGATGATTTGATGAGGAGGTGGAGCTTCTAATGGAAATTGAGACTCTTATTGAGGTAACACCCACAGCTTTCAGAATGGCTCGTCGTTGAGAGGGATTTATGAAAGTGGAATCCAGTTCATGTTGGTACTTCTTTTGGAACCTCTCCTAAGTGCCCAATGTGAACAGAACATCTATTCGCTGAGTTCATCAAAGTGCACTGTATCAAGCACTTCAATGTTTTCACTATTGTTCGTAACGTAATAGTGATTGCGATCGTGTTTGTTTGTTTGCTTTTGATGAATCTGCCGTCTTTTCATAGTTCCGTAAAAGCAATAATAGTGTGTATAGAATTGTTGTTTCTTCAGAAAATGCTTATATTCGTATCGTTGATCATTTTTCCACTAATTTTCATCGTCGTTCCGCTCGTCGTCGTTCTTGCCGCGTTTGGGAAATCGCTTGGAGTTCGAGAGAAATTCATCGACTTCCTTGTGAATATTTTCGAGGTATGGTCTATTTAATCGTTTGATCGTTTCAAAGTATTTGCAATAGTATAGCGTTATTTTTGCCCCACGATTAGAATCTCACAACAGTTCTCTTTTCACATCTCATAATATCTTCTTCTTCTCCTCTGAATATCGAATTTTTGTTCGTTTCTGGGAAAATTGGCTCGCTCTCTTTATTTCTAAATTTGCTCACGTCCGCTTTGATGAGATGAAAAAGTATACGGAAGCACAGATTGCCTGCGGTTGTAATCTAATCACTTTGTACATTAGCGTCATCACGAAACGAAGTGTGCAGGAAGCGTTTTTGCACAAAATCGCGTTGCATTGCTGCTTGTTGCAATAGCATTTGCAGTAATGATTGCAGCAGTTCTTTCATCAGTTGCGAGCTTTATTATGAAGCTTTTCCCAAAATCTTATTTTCGGTGCAATAATCATCCCTTTTGCTTTCATGTAATTGGTAAAAGGCTCAGATGAGTTGGCGATGCTCTCAAATGAGCACACATCAATATTGTAGGTTGGTTGTATCCTACGATACCACCTATTTATACCAGTTGCGTATATGAGACAGACTTAATGGGTTCTTTGTAAGTTTCAATTTGGAGAGAGGTAGGACGCGTAATTTGGTATTATTGCCATATGATTCGCAAACTTCTCCTTTTTTTCCTCTTGAGAATGGATGTGAGGGTTTGCAATTCTCCGATTTATGTCCTGGATTTGCAATCAATGGCCAGAAAAGAGCTTTTTTGATGAATTTCCAGCTAGATGTTTCAGTGGGCAGCAACACAAGAGCACAGCGTCTACGATGACGATGACGAGGAAGATGTCGAAGTCAGTAATGTCAGTGAGCCTAAAAAAACCTTACGTCACCGAACCAATTCATCTAGTTCAATTGGTTAGTGGAGCTTTTTTTCTGTTTTTGGGATATTTTTTTCTGTTCTAGCATTACCGTACAGGGTAACGTTCCAAAGGGTGGCACAGTTAGTGTACGTTGAAAGCTAAAACGAGAATGTGCACGATTAGGAAAAGAAACGAATTCTGTAGTAAGAGCACGCTTCTGTAATCCAACATTCCTCACATTCCTCTCTGTTGTTTCGCATATTTTGTCGGCTGTGCAGCCGAGCAATACTTATCCAACATTCCCTTGCAGATAAAATCTTCGGGCTCATTTCCGTTACTTCATGGCTTAGCGCGATTATCGATGTGACACTGAATGTAAGTATAGTTGTTGAGTTGAAAACGTCATATCCAGTTGAATTTTTCACCGTTCTTGTGTCCCGCTGAGAGTCAAGTGATTGCAGGCATAATCAAGCGAGAGAAAACAGAGAGTATTGAGAGCAAGTTAAAGAATATGGATGACTCCGAGAAGAAAAGTGCAGTGGAAGTGATTGTCGACGATACATTAGACTTCATTACGGTATGGTGAATGTGATACGTTGACTGAGAGAAGCAGAAGTCTCATAGTTTTGTTGAAATGCAGTAAAGGAGATCTAGTCAAATAGAATAGAAATATAACCCTAAGAAGAAGATTCGATGCAATTTGGAGTGTTTGTGATTGGCTACAAGTATGTCGCCGAATTCGGGCAAAAATTCGGGGGCAGCTATGGTACTCAGAAGTCAGAAATCTGTTCTCGGTCCCACTGCTTACACTTAGTTATCTCACAGTGCTTTTGTTTCATTCCTTAAAACATTCTATAATTTTAGCGGATGCTTCTGTGATAGTTACTGCGTATTTCCGCCTTAAATATTGTCATATTCAAGAGTATTTAAACTCGGTTCTCTGACCCTATAATCAAGTTTTGTAATTGCATTCGAAGATCTCACACGTGGAATGCAACTGCGTTTGCCTTCTGAGATGGCTGCCTTAATCAGTGTTCGTTTAAGGAAGGGGGTTGTCATGGGGAAGTAATATTTGATATATTTAAATGTTATAGGCAGGAATGGAAACGATAATAGAAGATCTGGTGACGAGTCGTTTCAAAGCAGAGGAGTTGGCGTCCTGGAATTTGCTTACGAGGACGAGCTTTGGCTATCAGCATATTAAGTATATTTTAGTTCCTTTATGTTATTGCCGTCATATCATATAAGCACTCCCTGACCTGGAGAAGCTGCTGCCGTTAAGGGTGAGAAAAGAAAAACAATGCTGCAATAAGCGAAGCCAACAAGTCTCATAAAGGGCAGTGGGAAGTGGGAGAAGAAAGAGTACAGCGATGCGACGTCTGCCTTGGCGTAAACATACACAATGGTTGGACAGTATTGGTCTTTTTTTTCCGTATCCCTCTGATCATATTCTTTCCTCGTTCGCACCGTGGCGCTTGTTTTCCTACTCCGTTCTTCATGTTTTTGGATTTTTGCCTATTTAAGTAAAGCGTCGGTCAGGCTGCATCGTTTCCCACATACACAGAAAAATTGTCAAAGAAATCCGTTTTAGTGTGGCTGAGTCGCGTTATCATTTATGATAGTTTCCAGTGATGAGAAGATGAATTGAAGGCAATTTTCGTACACTGAATGGAAAATGGCTGTGGTCATCGTTCAATTCTATTTTTCTTTCAATGTGGGAGCGTAGTTTGAAGATTATATTCGGTGCATTTTCCGGTCTAAAATTGCATTTCGAAGATCCATAATTGCCTTTAGTATTCACATAGTAAAAAAAAGCTCTTATCATAATGGTATCAGTCTTCACTATCCAAAATTTAACATTTATTAGCTGAAAATGAGAATGTGCTATTCCACAAACGTTCAATTTCTCATTTGACTTCACATCGGAATTGCGGCCTTATTTGCATTTTACGATAAGCTGGATGCCGTCAGTTAACGGTAAGAAATCATACCTTCATATCTACTCGATTATGATTGCTTTTTTAGATTGTTTCGTTCTTATGCATTTACCACTTTCAGCAGTGTTGATTTAATAGTGGTGATTGCAGCTGGAAGTTAACAATTCTGTGGGTATTGGGATTCATCTTCCGCTATTTTATTTTGTTTCCTGTTCGGTTGGTGCTGTTCTTTGTTGGTCTATTCGCAATGATTGCTATCACGTCGTTAGTGGGCTACGTTCCCAATAAGAGGTTCATTTCTGTTCAGTTCAGACTTCTCATACGATAACAGCCTTAAGGTGGATTTTTTTTTTCATTAGATTTTTAGGAGAAACCGAATGTTCGCTATTAAGTCGATTTTTTTTTTCACTTTGTAGGATCTTAAGTAGCTTTCTGGAAAGATTATCGGGAATGAGCGCACCTATTGTGTATTAAATAGAATCGGACATTGCTTTAACGGTGAACCGTTGTGATGTGATTTTCGCTGATTTCCCATTTTTTCTATAGGGAATTACAATGAACTTAAAGAGGTTGTCGTTTTTTGTTTTCTATTTTGTTGATTCATTCATTGCAACTATTGAAAATTGACAAAGATAGTGTCAGCAATTTCTTTTCGTATCGAACGATGGCCGACATTCGAGAAGGAATCTTTCGAATGTATAGATTTTCCGTAATTTGTAATTGAACCTTAATTAAGTATCGAAGTATCGTGAACAAAAACGTTGCGTTGAAATAAACCCGATTAATTAAATTTGATTAAATGATGGCAGTACTGCTTCAGTTAATTTTGCTACTTGAAACAAGCGCATACAGTTGTGCAACGCTAATTTTCAGCGCAAAGAGGTGGCTTAATAAGCGGGCGATGTTGATGTGTATGCGTGTCTTTTCACGATCATTTTCTGGCATTATTCGATTCCACAATCAGTAAGACTTTGCTTCTCGTTCACGGATTTCCTTGTCTTCCTCTGGTATGTTACACTGCGTTCGTGATGAGTTCGATGCTTAAATTAAAAGCAGTTTGACTTCATGATGGACAAGAACAGGAATTTCTTGGTTGCTATACTATGTTTAAAGTACATTTAAGTATGCAACGCTTCTTTCTCCCGATGGTTCTCCCGATCGTAATATCCGTCTTTTAAATTCATGCTCTTTGAACACTTGCATCACCGTCTGCTGGTAGCATGAAGATTTGTTCACGAAGAGAGTCTCGAGGAGTGGAGGAGCTGCTTGGTCCACTGGAACCTGAAAGGAAAAGGAGTTACAGATATAAAGAGCTTACAGAGGCAATGATACGTCTCACTTAAGGTAATACAGCGCACAGCTGTAGACTTTTTATCGAAATGTATACGCAAATAGTGACTCGCGTACGAAATTATTGAGATTTGCTTCCGGACAAGCCTTAAAAGTTTTTTTGAGTCCTGATAACAAGTACTTCATCTGATTTTTACTGGTACGTCGTAGCTTATAACTCTCAGCACTTGAATAATAAAAAGGCCGATGAAATTTCTTCCATAATGATCGAACATCTTTCCAGAGAGAATCGGGCGAAACATGGAGGAATATGTGTTGCGAATCATACATCTCCTATCGACGTAATGATTCTTAGCTGCGATAATTGCTATGCGATGGTCGGTCAGCGTCAAGGAGGATTCCTTGGTGAGCGTTTACATCGTTTCTTACTTCGACCTGTTCACCTGTTTTACTCCGTCCACTCAACCACTTAAGCATTTGTTGATTTTTACCGAATTGCGTTTGCCTATCATAAAGTGTTTATGCTACCCATCACCTCATTGCTGTCACCTCGTAACAAATCCGCCATTGAGGGGAAGTGAATCAGCTAAATCCTTTCGCATTTATTTTGACACATTTCGTGACGTTTTTCTTTTATTAAAGAGATAAATCTTGAATGAAGTTTAGAGAGAGACGGAGGAGTGTAGGCTGAGTGGCGTATCAGAACATGTTTTTCTTATAAACATTCACATGAACAACACTGAATTCCATAAGTCAAGTTGCATTGCAGTAATTAATACTTCCATTGCAGGATTTCTTCAAACAACGCTGAGCCGTTCTGCTGATCATATTTGGTTTGAACGAAGTGAGGCAAATGATCGCAAGGCAGTTTCCAACAGGTGAACATTCACGCAGTTTGCGGTGGGGAAAATCTCTCACTTTTCCCAGAAGGGACCCAGCTTCGCTTTGAGCTTTACTCATAAAAAAAGTGATCTATTGAAGGCCAAGGTTTCAAAGCCTCTCTTTCTCTTTCTTTCACTGAAATTCATAACCAAGGGGATTCTCGTCTAAAAAACTTTATTGTTGTGTTGCAGACTGCAGGAACATGCTGATGATCCGAATAAATTGCCGATGATAATATTTCCGGAAGGAACATGCATTAACAACACTTCTGTGATGATGTTCAAGAAAGGGTCATTTGAGGTGGAATTTTGTTCCTCTTTTATACATTTATTTTCTTCTTGTTAAGGAATCTTTATTTTTTCGTTATTTAAATCCATACCGATAACGAAATGTTGCAATAACTCAGACCGTTTGTAGAGCATGTCTGCTTGAGTGACTGAATTCGATTATTTGAATACATTGCGAACTCGTCAGTATGGCAAACTGATAAATAACATCCTACCGACGGCAGAAATAAATTGGGGTCCTTTAGGAGAATTACCACAGTTGCTTATTAAAAACCAAAATGGAGCGACATTCGATAGGATAACAAGGAGAACGTAACGTTATGAAATAAAAAGCACCAAAATGCTGTTCTCTTAACAAAGGCTGAAAAGCATTGAAAATGTAATAAATCTGGAAGAAATTCCGCAATGCTCTTGAATTTACGGGGGCCCCGTTGCTATAAATTAATCCTCTCCTCCTTCCTCCTTCAAGTCACTTCCTCAGGCGGTTCCCCTTCTAGCCGCTACCATTATTTAAGGCGATGGAAATGATGAGCAACACATTCGTACACGACACATTGCACATTGTACGGTTTAGATCGCAAGCACGATTTATCCGATTGCGATGAAATACGATTTGCGATTGGGTGATGCATTTTGGAATAGCAGCGAGCAATCGTACGGCGAATATCTTTTCCGCATGATGACCTCCTGGGCAATTATCTGTGATGTTTGGTACCTGCCACCAATGACGCGAACCGTAAATATTGTTTATCACTTACCTAAGCAGTATTACCAAGCTCGCCACATTCGAATTGACGGCATTTGTTAAGTGAGAAGTTCTTTTTAAAATTCATTTAATTGACAGTGTCAGTAGTCAGGGGCTTTTTCTTTCAACTGTTATCTCAAATGAAAGGATTACTTTTGAAAAAAGTCTACCTTGGGAACTCATTCTCAAAAAAAGATCCCTCATCCTTATTCCATTATAAAATATTCATATCAAATCGTTCACGTTCTCATCAACTCTCATTTTATAGTTTTTTTTGTTAGTCGGAACTCCGAAGTGGAGATCACTCGACAAATGATCTTCGATCGCGTCAGCTGGAGAAACAAAACGACTTTCATCCGATACTAATGGATACGCGTTTCACTACCAGTTCCCTGCAAGCAGTACTTTCGAGCATTGAAGTGGTCGTTATAATCTTTGCTGAGGACTATGGAAAAATTGCGCTATGAATATGAAGTTGATACCTTTCAGAGGAAATCTTTCAGGATGGAGAAGATGCAATTGCATTCGCGCGTCGTGTGAAACGTGCAATTGCTGAAAAGGGTGGTCTCGTCGATCTGGAGTGGGATGGCGGTCTGAAGCGTGCCAGAGTAAATCTTTTCAACTTTCACAACTGATTGTTTTCTATGCTTTTTTAGTTAAGAGATCTGTCTGATAGGGTCTCAATCAAGCATCTGGTTGATTTCTCCGTCACTTTAAACAATTTGTGGAGGGGAGGTGCAGGCAAGTCAGTAAAGCTAAAAAAAACGACCAAGCACCATGAGCGAATCGATTTTCGAAACCAGCACTTTATTGGCCTCATTGACAATTTATATGGGAAAGTGAGGGGAATGCAGAGAGGTTGCGTATTAAATCACCACTGTTCATTTCATTCACTAGAGTATAAAACCCGGCCCAAACTTGTCGTTGCAGGTGCCGCCGAAGCTAATCGCCCAACATCAGAAGATGTACTGGGATCGCCTCTCAAGGAAGACCTCAATTAACACGCAGAATCTTGAGACAGCCGCAAGAGTCACAGCAGAAGTTATTGCCGATGAGGTACTTTATTGGTTTAATAGTTTAGTCATGAGACAAGAAACATAAATATTGGCAGCCAGGCTGTTTGACCTTTTCCAAAATCGAATCACTTTCACAAGCTCGACTCGTGCAGGCTATAGTTTAAGAAACACCACGCGACATTTCACGGAGATTTTGTTGAAATTTCTTTTCCAGACGTTACACGAGGCTTTGAAGGAAGGAGAGCAAGGAGAGAACATCGGGCGAACAGAGGCGGCAGTGACAGAGGTGCGTGGCGACGAAGCAGGACTAATTCGGCGTTTTGGAAAAGTCAGCTAAGAAGTCTCCACTGATGATGACAATCACTTTCTCATCAAATAACCGATTAGTTAGAATGCTTTAATCTGAAACAAGTTGCAGGTACTCAGAGATGTAGAGATAAACGTCAGCAGACAAGTTTGACTTAAGACATCAGGCCATTTACTTTAAGCGTTGCAGTACATGGAAAATGCGCTTTTGATATTTTTACAGTCTTTAATACATGTTGAGGTGCAGATGTTTGGAAGATCGAATGTTTAAACTGCGCTCAGATAACTGATATCTCATCAGCTAATGAACTATGAGGGCTGATGCAAAAGATAGAGATGAAGGGGAAGGAGGCAAGGGAAAAGAAAAAGTTGAGGAATTTTATGCATATCAGCAGCCTATAAGAAGCAGTGATGAATAATTAGCCCACTGTCGTGTGCCATAAAGGGCCGGGGAACGTGTGATCTTGCGCTCTTGCGATGGAGTGCAATTTTATTTTACTTGACCTCCAGATTTTATATGAAGATATTCCAGCAATCGGGAAGTTGCGTGTGGTACTTCGATTTCATTATTGTGCCACTTTTCCATTTGAAAGTGTTATCGTACCTAGCAAACGAACAACTTTGTTTGTATTGGTAGAGAAGACAACTGAAATGCCCCAACTTCCGAAGCCGTCTGCCTGTGTTATCTTTTCATCATGTTCTGAGTAATCCTCATTACATATATATATATATATATATATATATATATATATATATATATATATATATATATATATATATATATATATAACGTGAACGGTTTATAGAGATGTATTATGCGATATAGTTGGCACAATAGTGTTTCGAACAAATGTGAATTGGTGATCAGTGCACAGTGAAATCGTGGAAGGGTTGTGGGCACAAACATAATCGAAGGACTGCAATAAGCATGCCGATTTTAGCAAGCTGGAGTAATGAGAGCTAAATATGGGTCGTATGAGGTGAAAAATATCGCAATCTGAAGTAAACTCTGTCGATGGTTTTATATTAATTCACTGTTTATTTTCATATTCTCATATGCATTCTATGAACTGAATGAAAGAATGTAATTGTAAAATATTAGTGTGGTGCTGATTGTTGGTGTTTCTACTCTCGATTCTCTATGAAACGCCTTTTAGAATTTTGCAAATTTTGGTGCTTTGAGAAGCAGCGTTGCCTTGCAGTTTCTTGCGTCCGCTGTAATAATTTTCTCCTTCGTAATTTGTTGTCGTCTTAATTTTGTACGTTAAGTCATCCTTTTCTCTAAGCCATATATCGATGCGATGAGGCGGAAAGGAAACATGCGAGCATTGAACGGGAGATTCAGGCTGTGTTAGCCTTCCATCTCGCATAAGAGATGGAAAGCAGATAAAAAAGAAATCGTGGTTAAATGTCCGTTTGGTTCATCATGACGGCAAATGCTTTCGTTGTGTTTCTCGACGAAATTCTACATTTCAGTCTCGTTCTATGTTCCATCAGCATGAGACGAAAAACGCTGTTCTTAATAGTTTTCTGTCTGAGATCCGTCTTGCTCTACAATTAATAATTTACACGTTTATTTTCCGAAGGCGAGTAGCGATGACGTTCGTAGATAGCTTGATTATGTTTGTATCAGTTGTCTTTAGTGGAAGTGACGATTTAGAACATTATTTTCTTCAGGTGAACTTAGATATTTTATGTTCCGTACTAGTAAAGTTGTTATTTTGTATCGCCAATGTCGTTACTGATGGAATTCGTCGCGAATGCACAATATTGATTATATTTGTGGACAGCTGCTTCGTTCGACTACCTGAGAGGAGGGGTACCGAAAAGAATAAACTGGAAGTTAACAGATTCCGAAGTAAGCGAAGTGCAATTGGAGATGTCGGTGCATGAGCTGATGCAAATTGGACGTGATTTTCAGTTGTATGATGCAGTCGAAGGAATAACATGCGAGTGTGGAGGTGTGGAGGTAATCAACAATCTCGACGTCCATCAAGAGGAATCGCGAGCAACGTCGCTTTTGCAGGTCCTTGCCAGTGAAGCTTAATGAGAAGGGCACTAACTAACCAATTGAGACGGGAAGGTTGGAAGTGTGTCCAGGCTTCGACTAGCAAGATAATCGATGTCTCTAAACTTTGAAATGAAATGTCACTGTTTCCTGACAGCGAATACTGCAGATGCAAAACGCCTCAGTCGATTGAGCAGAAGTGTTGTTCATGAGGTGCGAAGAAGGGAAGCGAATAGTAAGCATGAAGCAGTAAGCGGCTCCCGTAAACCGACCGACAGACAGTACGAGGTGGAAATATTTTCAGGAGAACAAGGGCGCTTATCTCTGTGCTGGATCGAGCATGTGTTCCAGAGACTGCGCGAAAGAATCATGCGCAATTAATTAAGTGTTTGCCTTCTCACCGTGCCTTTCACACTGCTCCTTTCCACTTGGTCAGCTGGGTGCTTTGTTCATATGTAGCTTCTGATATCGTATATAAATTCTGATATCTTATATATATATAAATATACTTATATTTATAATTATATTCCTGCTTATTTATATTTCTATTTCTATTTACATTTGCACTTATATTTGTATTTATATTTATTGCTTATGCTTACACTTGTATTTATATTTATATTTATTATGCAAAATGTCGCACGAAAAATTTCAGGAATTATTTCAGGAAGGAAAATTTTAAAGTTCTCATAGTTGTTGAGCATTGATTAGTCTCTCCGGCAGCGAGTACGATGCCATATTTCCTCCAGCAGAATCTCCGTCTGCCTCCAGGATCTAAAAAAACACCAGTGCAGTGTTGTGTGTATACCAGAACCACAAAGAGACGTGACAGTTGTTCTCTTCCCAGCAAGGGAAGAAAAAATGTTAAAATATTCTGTGGTCCCCTACAGATCAGCTGTATTTATATCGTTTCATGAGGGGCTATGCTTTAAACTGTTACGATGTCTGTAAGCAGTCATTTCCGTAACCCTGAAACACAACAATGTTGGGCATGTTGCGCCATAAGACCGCATAAGGAAACGGTCGCTGACATATGCAGCTGCATTCGGCGGTATGAGAACGTGTATGCGCAACTGCTCCGCGATAGTGAGATGTACGCCCTACCTTTCATTCGAGTAAGAGATTTGTGGCATTAATGGTTATCAGGTCTTTAACATATGATTTGGCAACGTGTGATTTTAATCAAGATTTGGTACGGCACCTCATTTGTCTCCACCTTCAAAACAAGGTTCCACTTCACTGATACTGCAAATCCTTTTTTCCACTGTCGGCGATTCAACAGTTTCGTCGTGGAAGATCCAGAGAGTGGAGGATTGCTTGTTAATCATTATTCAGGCTGCTAACTCTACTCTAAAAGCTTCCCATCTAGAGATCAGAAAGAGAGCGGACCACCTACGTTTCTATCCTTGTTATTCACAAAACTGCGCACTATAAAAACCTAAGGTTATCATCGAAACGAATTGAATAAAGCTGCAAACCGCAGCAAATAAGGCCTCATTCTGCATACGACTCTCATCACCCTTTCGCCTACCATAGAAAAAGTAGGCGCGGAAAGCGATGAGTCAAGTTCTTCAATGTAGTGAGGACCTGTTGATGTTGGATTACCAAATGAGGAACATATTTGAACGTCTGGACGGCTGCCTGCTGCTCCATAACATTACATTTTGCACAAGCTAAACACGTGTGAGCTGACGTGGATATGTTACATATTTGAAGGTGAATGTTTAGAGCATGAAGGTGGAACATTGTGCGATGTCGTTCCACTTCGCTTCCCGTCATTTCTCTTTCAAATGCCCATATATTTCCTTGTTTCTTTAAGGGGAAAGAACAAACTATTGTCATTGTAGTTTTAAAAAAAAAAAGCCCTAAAATAGTAGGAATTATGTGAGACGAGAAATAATTTCGGTAATATCTAATAACGCATTGGCGTAACTTTGCGCTCTAAGATTTAGGAAGATCTTTGCAATGCCATAACATAATTGCTGTAGAGCGGCGGTCGGACAGAGTAACCATATTTCCATTAAATGTTTAACGGATAATAATTTGAAACTGGAATGGATTTTCTGAATGGAATTGGAACTGGAATTAAACTGGGGTGAACTGGAATTAGAAACTAAAAATCTTCTGTTGGCTAAAATTCACTATAGAGTAGTTTTTATTGCATGAATTTTATTTCGTCGAATTTAGTTGAAACAAAGCTGTTGGTGATTAATTTTGCCAGGAAAATTAGTCAGACAGCGATTTGATTTCTGGACAAATAAGAAATCTTCTATGATAGTTGAACCCATTGTTGTTTTATAGAATATTGAAAGGAGTTCATATCTACTAGTGTTCTCCAAACGCCATAACGCCTCTTCAAGAATATCACATTCTATTAGTTCTCTTTGTCGAAAGTACTTCCTAAAGATGGTTGGTTGCATCAATGAAGTCGCAATTTTTTAAAACAGAGAAGTATGTGAAAATTGGAAAAACGTTGAAATATTAAACGGTTCCTCACGAAACATGACATATTCTTTTTTAACACATCACATTTTCTAGTCAAATCTGCATATTCGCGCTCGAAGATTGTCTTGAAGTCTCAGTTCGTTCTTTTTAAACTTTCTTTTAGACTTACCCTTAAATTATCGAATTGTATAGATTTTCTCCTCGAGCCTCAGCTACAGTTAATTTACTCTTCGTCGTGAGTAATTTTGTTAAATTTTGCAGTGCACTTCAAAACATTTCACTCATTTGGAGTCACTCATTGGTCTCGAACTATCCTCTCATTTGCTTTCTGTTGATCCTCTCGAACTTATTACCCCACGAAATTATTATCTGGTAAAGATGCTCTTATCTCTTGTAAAAAAGGCCATTTAAGCAATAGTCAGCTGAGATTGTCCTTGTACAGATCCTGGTGCTTCCATTTTTCATGCTCGAAGCTGTTAAGTTTTCAACTTTTTAGATCCTACAATGACAGAGGTCGAAAAGTTGTCGTGATGACAGATACGAATCACCCATCCGATGTGCAAAAGGCGGGCATCCTACGAGCGCAAACATATCTGTCAGCCATCGTCATTGAGCAAAAGTGCTTCCTCCATAATCTCACAAAGCTGTTCTCCAAATTCACAAAGCACTATGGCCACACGTACTGCGCTATCCTACTCATGCATTATGAATGCTTCAAAGGAATTTTCCTAAGAACTGGCTGTCCGTTGATGAGGTTCGCTCACTTACTTGAGCAAGCAGTTTAATAAGAGGGAGGCTTATCTGGAGATTCCTGATAGCTTGAAATAAGTCTCTTAAAGAGCTGTCCTTTCGAAGTGTTTTGATGTGCTGGGAGTATGGAAGCTGATCGGTGTATTTGAGGTGAGGAAATTTTCTGTACTTTTCGTCAGCTCTCTTCATTAGCAAACGAGAATATGAATATCATGTCTTTACTAAAATATTTTCTGTAGTCTTGTGAAGCCTTCTGCCACTCCTCTGACAATATGTTAATTCCTTCCCATAACGCTTCAAGTCCTTATGCGAGAAGTCGTCGATCCCGTTCCAGGTTTCGATTTCATTTTGAAAGTGCTTCCCAGGAAGGAAAGGCAGCATTGACCAGAGCAAATGATAACTAAACAGTCTTGATGAATGTTGAAGGTTAGGTAACACTTCACGTATGAAGTCCAGTCCAACATATTCGCCCATCTTAGCACTGACCCGAAATATGCATCCAGTGATTCTCATTGTGGTATCATTTCAATACCGTCCAATAGTACCGAGATCACAAGAATGTGTAATGCAGCGAACATCATGCATTGAACTGTCTTCTCGGTCAAGTAGGTAGCATCATGTTCCCCGTGTTCTGAATCTTTAATCTTATGTGTAGTCGCTAGTCGAGTTGCTATAGCTTGCCTCCAAGGCACGTGTTGAATGAAATACGTGGCATCAGAACTGTGACCTCGAAAAATCATCCATCTGATAGCTTTCACCTATTCTCGTAGCAGTATAGAAACGTACACTAAACCTGTTCATGCCTCATTTCAGGTCGTCTTCCAAACGATGACACATAAGTTTGCGGTGAACGACGATGTTGAAAGGAGTACTGCTTTAGAATCGTTGTAATTGCACAGAAAGACTTCAGGGAAAAGTACGGAATTGCAAACTAAGCAGAAATTGCTGGAGGTTTTGCTGAGCTATTTCCAAAGTCTGTGCTAAAAAAAGATTCCCAGCCGACGTTTCATTGATTTTTGAACGAGAACTTATGCAGCACGACGGTTTTTCTCACCATTCTATCACATATATGTGAATACGATTGTTTGATGGCATTGTGTCATCACATATATATGATGACACTGCATCGATGTGTTCTCGAAATGGGACATTTCCATTATTGTGGTTTACCAGTGAATTTTCCCAATTATTGCAGTGAGAATGTTGGTGTTGATGTGACGGCGATTCTGCAAATGAGCGCCTTTCCTATTGGATTACCAACTTTCCTTAAGTAGGTGCAAACGGCATCACAAAATTCTTCGAAGATCTTAAGAATGCGTGACGAAACAAAATAATTAAGGACTACAGTTATGAGATGCCACCTGGCTGGTAACCAACTGGAAATTTCAGCATTACCATCGATGAGAGAATGTGCTGCGAAAATGTTCATTGCAACCAACCTATAGCGCTGCCCAAAACTTCGTAGAGCTTATTCGACAGTGTGGACAAGAGACAGAGATATTAATCATTGACTAGTCTGCTCTCGTCAATCATCACTTTGTCCTATCACTATTTCAAACTCCTGTATCCGCTTTGTAGAAGTCAGTCCATTTAATGGCAACCGATTTCTGCATGGCGTTGTCGCTTGATTAGCTATTATTATTTCGTAATTCGTCCCTATATCAAAAATCGTTCGCAAAGTTGCTTGGAGACAGTTGGAGAGCAGAAAGTGCCGGATTTGGCTGCTTTCTTTGGTGGGTGCATCAAGAATTCTGGACTTGACCTTCTGCAAGAAGAAAGGCGATTTACAGCACACCGACAGCATTATCGCCCACGCCTCAATTCCACGCTGCCGTTGAACGATATTCCGACATGACTGCCGTAAAGAAAACGAAAAGGCAGCGTCGAGACAACGCGAGCTCAAAAAGAGCACCTCCAAACTAACCTCTTTTGCGTAACCCCGGTGAATCTCGCAACAGCGTACGGTTGAATCAGTGGAAATTTCTCCAGCCAGCAACCGCCCACAGTTGCGCATAGTTCTACTGAGCATTTTTGTAGACAGTTCAATGGAATGGCCATAACAGGTCTCAAGGTTTTTCAGCGATAGTGGCTTTGCTACTAAATAATCCCTCTTATCCTTTATCACTTAAGTCGAAACTGCGCATAGCACCCGCGCGCTGCCTTTTTGGTTGTGTTCGTTGCTGGCGCAAATGCTCGAAAAACCTAGGAAATTTAGGAGTTCTTGGTTTGTGTGATAAGAATAATGCGTTTCACACCTTGGATTTTCTTCAGCTTGACAAATCATTCTTCTGAAGCAGAAATCCCCGCTGAGACAAACTAAGAGAGAAACTCAAGAATCCGGAAACTAAGGCTATCGGGCCATTGTATGAAATGGAAATATGCTACATAAGGCGAACACTTCTCAGAAGAAAAAGAGCGCAAACTTCTGCAACGACCCTCCTCTAATGGTGTCGTGAAGTTTCGCGGTAATTCGCGAGCATGAATTAATGTACCCGCACAATGAACGATGTGGCGCATCACATTTATTATATTCGCTTATTTGAGAGTTCAATACACCATTTTTCACGCCACAAAAGAAAACACTAATATGGAATTACTGTTGACGAATTTGTAGCCGTGGGCTGTTGAACAGAATTCGGCATTCAGCGATGTTCGACAAATCGTCAAAATTAGCATCGACTAAAGTTGCTTCAAACTCTCGAAACGCACCACGCGAACCAAATAATGAGTAAGACGCCCCTTTCTTCACCTCTTTTTATTTGCTGCATAATATAAAGGCAAAACGGATAGAAGAGAAATAATGAGCATATTGTGTTGAAATACAAAGGGAAATTCAAGAAGAGCAAAGTGCTAGGCAGTCTATAGTGTTGGACGTATCATGCATCGCAGGTTTTAGTATGTTCTGTTGCCCCTCATAAGTCTCATCTAAGGGCAGTAAAATTTCACAGAGTGTTAATATGAAAACGTCCAAAGCAACAGCTCAGAAGCAGCAAAAGAACGACTAAGAGATTTGTGATTATAAGGATGGGGGGAAACACAATGAAACCATTTTGTTTTTCCGGACGTATGTTTCGAGACGTTGTGAAAAAAATGTGGACAGAAAGAATGCGTTGATGCGGAAAATATAAGAAATCAATATGCAATGATGATCGTATCAAAAGTGAATGTCTCATAGACGGTTACTTGAATTACTATTGTCCTTACTCCAAGGATAAAGTTTCAATTGTAATGGCCTGCTGAATAGTTTCTGCAGCGTTCTTGAAGTGGTTTTTTTCCGACATTTATAGTTGGTGGCAGCATAAGCACGCATGTCTTCAGTTTAGACGACGTTTATTTGAAGGAAAAAGTACACTTTATTTTGCGAAAACAACGGAATCTTCGATTTGTTCCTAAATGAGATAATTACGGTCGTTGAGCACGAAGGTTTCACCTTGATAAGGATTTCCACTACTACCGCTACCATCAGCACTCGACAAAGAAGCAGCCTGATTGGCGTTGATGGAGCCGTAAAGTGGATCGCTGCTTTGTGACACAACACGCTTTGTGCCCAGAAAGGGATCACACTCACATCGTATTGCTGTTGTTGCCATCATTAGCATTTCTGCTCTTGGCTTGCGCGTCAAGTTTTCGACGCATCTCCTACCCGTCCTTAAGGCACTCTCGCTGGCATTCGGCACTGCACGCATTATCATCGAATTCTGAAATAACTCATCCAAAATGAAATAATCCACTGAGCTACAGCTGAACGCGCTCAACCAGGTTTAATCGACTTCCATCTGTGATATATTTCAAATTTTTCGAATCAGTGACTTTTTCGGTACGTCGTATTGTTTAAACAGGTGCTCGGACAACACAGCGTTTCCCTCGATTGGGTAGCGTGCTTGGCTACAACGCGCAAAGTTTGCATCCCGTCCCCATTTAGGCTATCCAAAGTGTGCGTCTAATCAACCGAATTTCATCAGATCCCGGTATGATATGTCGTGCACTATGTCTTAGTTTTACAAAACATAAAGTTTAGGGCGTGCAAGTGAGTCAAATCCAATAACCTGATTAAACCCCGCATACTACGATACATTTAAAAGCACAGAAGAAATTCTCAGAACAAAGCACCCGATACCCGATTACCTCACGTCAAAATGTGACGTACACTTTATATCATTACCATGTCATTACCTCACGTCGAATTTATATCATCGCCTGCTATACAGCAAAACAAAAGTTTACCTAATGAAGGTGCACGGTCCCCGCATAACAAAATTAAATTCTTTGCCACATTATTGTAAATTTCAGACTACCGAATAACCACGGGAACGTCAGTATTATGAATCTCGTTTTGAGAAGCCTTCATTTGAGAATTTTGTGGCCAAAATGTTAAGGTGTTAAATAAAATTAGTAACTGACTGCACTTATCAAGTTTCTTGAATTGAAGTTGCACACTAGTGAAGTTTAAATGATGAAAAATGCTGCTTACTTCTTACGATCACCAATGCATCATGACAGTGAGTGCCATAAGATGTAAAATAAAGGACGTAAGCGAAGCGCGATAGCACAGGTAAACTTCGGCTGAGACACGCAAGGCGAAAAGGTTATAAGGATGTAAGGTAAAGAGATAACAACCGCTTTTTATACATAACGCTATAAGAAAGCAGCGCACTATATGCGGTTCGTGAATTATTGCAGCTGCGCATTGCGCATAACAGTCACTCTACGACGAATTATGACGGTTGATAGGATGCAGCCTTGTACTATAATAAGTCGACATGTGGTATACGATTTAGGACATCTGCAACTGCCGGACTTCAAGTCTAATGGGGATCGGTCCAACTCACTTAATCACAATTGTTCACTTCAATGTATGCTGACATACTGTTTGTATTGCATACGATAGTACTAATAGTTAAAAACTGGAAATAACGAATTAACTGGGAAGATGAAACAAACGACAAGGCCACATCAGTGAAGATTTTAAATGGGGATCTGCTTACCTCGGAATGGCGAGCGCTATCTTTATGGGTGAAAACAACATCCGCAGTTGCTGGACAATTCCAGTTTGGGCGCCGAAAGCTTCGACACCTACTGACATCGCCGTTCACTTTTGTAACTCCATCATTTTCAATGTTCCCTTCGTAGAGAATGGGGTTCTTGAAGAAATGACCTTCTAGAAGAGTTGAACTCATCCGAGCTTCTGGAAGTAGCCCCTAAAATACAATTACATGGCAAAATCAAGACTTGATAAAAACCATGGGGATTGGTAGTTGATTTGAACTCATGGTTTTACCATCAAAAGCCTAGCCTTCAAAGCCAGATTCCAAAGAACTTTGCAACAACTTGGTGGGAGCTGTTTGCAAATCTATTACTTTTCACCCACTGCTCACCGGAAAATTCACTCCTGCAGCGGGCTTTAAAAAACTTTGATATATTTCTAATATCTGAAGAAGTAATTTACGATAGTCATGAACGAGAGGGATGTGCAGAGTATATAATAACATTCTCGGGTGGAAAAAGACTGATCAGATACAGGTAACAAACGAATGCTCTCTATGATATATTAGAAGATTTAAGAGGGTATACATTCAATGCACCCTCAAAAACAATGGATGAAAGGATGTTAACTGAAAGCTCACTTGACTGAGCCGGGAATCGAAGGAGCCTTCTCGTGCGTGAGCCATCGCCGGGCCCCAGTCAATTACCACCTGCAGCAGCGCACGTTCAGTCATTTTCAGTACACTATGGAACATCTTAAGTTATCTATACAGTCATCGGGACGGTCCATCAGACAATATATTAGTATAGTTTAAGGTCATGAAAGTTTTGCGAGACTTCCAGGAGAATCGTTTTTTTGCTTTTTATTCCATCCGAATCGCATTGCCTCTAGACCTTTACATCTTCTGGGACGCCGATTTTTCGTATTCTTCCTGTCTTCATTGTGACAGTTTCTGACAAACCATTTTATTCTAACGGCAAAACAACTCAGATGGTACCGAGACTATCTAGATGAGTCCAGAAAAAGTATGAGTCCGACGATGCTATAAGATAACCTGAAAATAAGCAAAAAAATATGCAAACCGTTCTACCTTTCCACAAAGGACCAAGCCGACAACCATTGTTGTAGGACCAGCAAGCCATACTTTACCGATCTGTGAATCCTTTTGGAAGATAGCAAAAACAGTGAAGACAAGCCCTGTTGTAATGAGGCAGAAGGAAACGCAACCATAGCTGCAAAGTATGGTTTCTATATTTTTATAGAAGGCGCGCAAATCAGATATTATTGTTGATTTATGGTCATACTCTGCCAGCATTCCAGCGAAAAAACCCAGGTCCCTAAACACTAGGTCTCTTCCGTCAATGCGTCCAATTATAGAATGTAAAAGCGGGCTACAGTATATGTTCAACATCCAAGTTTCCTCATATGGTGTCTGACCTAAGCGATTCTTTGCAGATACGGAAGAGTTAGGAAATAAAGATCAAAACTTCGGTCAGCATGTGTGAGAGTAAACTTGGAGAAACATTCATCGGGGACACCTACTCTATGATCCGTAACTTTTGAACAAAGTAGTCATGAATTTTCGTACGTTTCTCGATCAAATACTGAGTGCACAATTGTCTTGCTCGCATTACTTTTGAGCTGCTTAAAAAATTTTCCATGAAAGAGTATAACTGTTCGTTCACTCATCGTGACGCCAAATGCCGCCTTTACGCAACTTGAAGCTATCCCATGACTCATCTAACTGCTAACACCATCCAATTAGCGAATAGAAGAGCGCAAATACGCTTGTTTTTCAGGAGTGCAAATATCGATAACTGCATAGAAAGTTCAGAATGCTTTTCGTCCGAGAATGATTTCGTTTACTTTGTTGCAAAAATTGCCTCAGAAGTAAAGTATATTGCTCCAACAATGAAAGAGATGTATATTGCTCCAACAATGAAAGAGAAAGCGAAAATCTTTTTGCACTAGGAATCAGAAATCGCCCCTCTTTAAATTGCACATTAATTGCTTAGAGAATTCTTTAAAGCTAATGAATAAGAAGAATTGCCAACATTTCGTTTGAAACGAAGGTGTTTCTTCGATTTAGTAAATCGGCTTTTTTCTTAAGAAACTCTTGGCCAAGGCATCTTGAACGACTAACTCAGAAGAGGTGTGTCGAATTCCTCAACGTGCTCCTAAAAACAGTTTCTGACGACTCAATCAGAATTTTATCAGGTTGCGCAAGTGTGTTGATGATGTTCATAGTCAAGAGGAATACAAACCTGATGAGATGAACTTGATGACGATGTATGTTGGGACAACAACAGCAGCAGCACATCTACGAGCTCGACCGAAGGAAGTTGTCGGTCGATGTGCAATTCGAAGAGCGGCGATCAGTTAGCTCGCTGAGCACGATTTAACTGCCTCTAGCACTTCACTGCTGCCTATGAAGAACATTGTCGTTTAGCTGCCCTCATCCATACTCATCGCTACGAATACTCTGAAAACTGCAATAGTGCAATATGAGAAGCCATTCATACTAGAATGCTCAGCATTCCTGAAAACACATTCACGAAAGATAAGAAATGAAAACATTTACGCATGAATGTAATCCTACACGGCTCCGAGACTATCTATAGAAAAAAAGCGCAGAAACTGATTCAAACTACCAAATTACGGGTTGACGATTTGTTAGCGAACTGTCAAGTTATCGTAGAGCACTCGAAGCTGCTACGAGAATGTTGACTATAACATCCTCGCGCAAAAAGTGCCACAGAACCTTGCCCCAATTCTCATCGGCGTATACAGTCTTTCACTGCGAGGCTGGACCGTGTAAACAGGCTGCTGGAAGTCAACAGCGTAGAATGTCTAGTTATTTATCCAGAACTGAAGATATATTCTGTGATATGAAGGGCGCTAAATTACAGGACATCACTCTCGAGCTGAAAGCGAAGTAGAGAATCTTCAGCAGACTACCGCACCAGCGAGCAATAAAGGAAGACTGCTGATCAATAAGTAAGATGGCGAGTAATGGTGTAGAACTAGTTGCTTCCTAAAACTCGGCTAATACCTAAGCCTTCGTGGGTCACTAAAATTTGCATTTCCTGCCAGTCTCACAAATATTGTCTCCTGAGGTCAGTTCTGTTTCGACTCCCCCGTGTCATAAGCCTCTTTCACTGTCATAGCGATTATGAAATGAAGAATTTAAGTTCTGTAGCGTTCTCCGCAAGAGGGTCGACAGTGAAAATGAAATGGTTGGAGAGATGAGGTTCACTCTCCGTTGTTCACGGATCTTTCGGCTGAACATTTCTGTGCCCCTTATAACTTGCGTATGATGGGCCACATGTGGGACGAGTTGTCTAAAAAGTGCGAGAGTAACAGCGACCATTTCAGTGGCACGATCAGGAGGTGGTAGAACGAAAAACAACAAAGAAGAAGGGGTGCAATGCTAAGAGTGCCAATGGACTGACCTCTCAGCAAATTTTTACTAGGATAGACTGAAAAAAAAGAAAAAAATCCCGTAAGATGCGCAAATAGGAGAACAGCACGACGAGGCGAAAACAGGTTTACCGCTAAAGCAATCCGGCTCGCCCAACAAGGAAATGAAAGATCCGTGGTGACACAACTTAATGACTCCCTAGGCCGAAATAATAACGGCACGAAAAATATCTGGAGACGATTGTAAGGAGTCGCGAAAAAAACTGTACGCGAACTATGAGGAATGTAAGGGGCTGATACTGAGAGAGGCAGCTGAGCAACGGAGGTTAAAAAGATAGACCGGGAACTTCGAGCGAGAACAAGCTTACATGGTGCTCTGAAAGATCGTAATGGGAGATGCACATCATATCGAACAAGAAAGAGATGAGGATGTGAAACCTGTCGCAATGATCTATTTCCCTGAAAGGTGGACGTGGATGAAATCATTATACCTGTTAAGTGCGAGAACAATTCACAGGTTATAATAAATTAAGTGGTTTTCGGCGCTGATGAAAATGCGGGCCGGAAAAAGACCGGGGAGGAATGAAAACAAGGCGAGACATTTTGAAGCAGGATTCTCTTTCTCATGGCTGTAGCTGGAAGATTCACCATCAAATTAAATTTACTTCCTGCTCCTCTGCTTGATCAGCAGCAGAGAGATTGTTTTTGAAGAAGAAAGCTGATCCCGAACGCCTGGGGAACTACCGTCCTATCGCACTTTTGCCGGCTCCTTTCGAATGAAATATCAGGAATGAAAATCAGCGGAGACCAAGGGGGTTTTAGACGAGGCTACTGCACGCATGACCGCACACCCATCCTCAGCCAATTATTGGAAAAAAGTAAAGAATATAGAGTCCCATCACGCCTCTTCTACCGTAAAGCATTCGACTCCTTAGAATCAACGGCAGTCATAACAGCTTTGCAGGAGGCCGATGTGCATCCGATATACGCCGACACCATAACATCATTAACAAAGAGTACACAAGTGGCCTTCGGCTCCTCTACGACGTTTGTCATACGAGGCTCAAAAAATTAGTCCATCAAGATGATATTATGTTTCCGATGCTCCTTGCGGTGGCCCAGGAATGAGCATTTAGAAAGATTAACCATCAAGGAAGGAGATTACGAGTGCTGGCGAATTGCTATTCACCTTCCGTTCACAGATGATGGGGTCCTTTCTATCATAAACCTTTTAGACCTTCAACATGATTTACAGCAACTGGCGAACCTATCCAAGGAAATCGGAATGGAAAAGAATTGCTCCGAGGCAAAATGGATGAGGAACAGCTCTAATGCAGAAGTCGTAACACGAGTGGATGACGCTGAAGTTGAGGAAGTGAGGAATTTCAGCTACTCCGAACGTCCGGCAGATGCGAGTAATATCGTGACGGCAAGCACATAAGCAGACGATGAACGGGCTGGATCGCTTTCAGCAAAAATAATGATGAACAAAGATTGCCGATCAGTGTCAGAGCTCATGTCTTCAAGGCGGCTGTGCTTCCAGCAATGCTATATGCACGCAAAATATGATCTACAACGAAGTGTGATGAAAAGAAACTAAGGAGACGGAGGGAGCAGTGGAAAGGATGTGTTGCGTCATCTGGACAGAAAGGTTAAGCAGCGACAAAGGGGACATCGAGCTGAAATAAAGGACGTATCTTCCAAAATTTATGCAGCATAATGACGTGGACGAACTATGTATGCTGCACGGAAATCTAACAGCGGCTGTACGTAGCGCCTAACAGACTGGGTATCACGTAACCGGAAGCGACCGCTCGGAAGCCGCAGACAACGTGGAATGAACCACTTGTAAGGTTGTGTGGCCAAGATGGAAGCAGGCGGCGCCAATGGAAGCGCATGGAACTCGAGAATGAGCGCCTACCTTTGCGCAACGACAGATCGTGAGGTGATAAAATGGTCAGGTGAGTACGCATCATCACCTTCGCAATGCACACGAAAATAAAGCAACTTATCACGACCAGAAATCATATCTATAAAGTAGTGATTCTGCAGTCTCTGGCATCGACTTAAATATGACGCGAATTCTGTGTGAGGAATAAATATGGCTACTGAAATATTGCCATAAAACGTTTACAATATGTTCAGCCGAGTACTGCGCAGAAGAATGAAATGCAGAAAGTACCACAATTCCCCTCTACAAATAGAAATTTGGATGGATGGGATGAAAGAAAAAGTCATCCATTGGGAGCCGAACAATGGCGAGGTGAGAAAAAAATTTCAAATGGTCAAGAATTTTGTTGCTTAACTACTATAAGAGTAGGAAAACACGACAAACTAATAGAAATAGCAATAAACAAACAGAAGAGAAAGTTCCACACCGCCAGTGACCTTCTTGGATGTAAGACGAAGGAGTAAATTATTAAAGTAAGATCAGAAAGATTTGAAATAAACTATGCAGGTATTCGGCTCTGAGAACAACCCAATGTGTTAACACCTATAGCTGGATAATTCAAATAAGAATAAGCGCATCATACCGAATTGCACTCGAATAAAATACTGGAAATGGCAAACAGATTACAGTGAACAAATGGCCACGAATGGATGGTATTGCTAACACGGCCTTTCAACTGGTTGAGCACCAACATGTCCCACAATTCCGGACGTTCTTCAGATGTGTTATGCAAACACGGCGGCTCCCAAGATTTTGGAAACATGCGAAATAAGCTTCTTCAAGCAACAGGCGATGAAGAAACGCACCCAACGCTACGTAGCTGCTGTCATCTCTCTCTTACTTGTATACACATATTCGACAGTGACTGTGCTCATTAGCAACAACCGATGACATATACTCCTCAGTGGATAACCAACCGCTAGCGCACATACTACGAGTAGAGATATCAAAAGCATGTGACTAGTTAAATTCGAGCTATTGTTAAAAGAGCTTACTAGTTACCTCAGTTCTACAACTATGGCTCTCACACTTAACAGTAGTGCACTTACTTGATACAACAACGACAAACGAAACTAACCTTTCCACCTCTAGCCATAGGGTAAAAAGATGACAACCTCACGAGATGGAGGACTGCCACCGATGCTATTTAACTCAGTTAGTTTGCACCTTTGGGAACTAAGAAAAAGAACCGAAATGAAACGTCAAGAGGCTCATGCATGTCGATGACGTACAAGTAACCTGCTCGGCAAGACATTTGCAGTTCAACACGGTGCAATCAAAACCAGGTGTAAATGCACACCCAGTATCAACACTTCGAAAGGAATCAGACATGATGATGAACCTTTCAGTACAACGGTAAGCAGGGTAACCCGTCGAAATAGAAATGTCAGTTGTGTTTAGAGATGAAGGACGAGGAAAATCCCTCATTCAGACAACATTCAAAAGCTACTTGAAACTTCCTCATCACCATAAAATCTCTGCTACTGATAATAACAGAAAAATTGCTTATATGACTGTAGAAACGACTGCGCCATGCAAAATTCAATTCCTTCTGCCACCTAATGCATTCACTACAGATAAAAACAAACGCATCCTGCAACAGGAATCTTCGGATTATCCACAGTTCCGAAAAATTCAACAACGCACATCAATGGCCTAATGTCGATAACTTGATAAATGAATATAGCACCAGAACAGCTCAGAAGATGGAAAACAAATGAGCGAGTGCATAACCAAATAGCCTACTAACTACTTCTTCAAAGGAGTATAACACGACAGCCCCTTCAAGGGTGAAATAAAACTATCGGCGGGGTCCGCAGGATGATCACCCGAGGTGCATTCGTTATTTTGGTGCACAACATCAGTCATGATTCTATTCATACTTTGGTGGCGTTTAGATAACGCATGGAAATTTCTATGCTCCAAAACACTGCTTTCTTATACTAACGCCATGTACCTATAACGTGACTTTATGTTCAGTGTATATCTGAGTATTTCCTGCAAACGTTAAGGACAACAATTTACCGGCAAAATGAGTTTCCAATACAAGTCAAGTCAAGAGGTGGAAATTTCTATAAAGCCTCTTTATAGTTGCGAAAGTAAGTGAATAGGAGAGTAAAAAAGTGCTTTGAAAGGCTGTTACACCAGATACGATTTGTACAAACGAAATGTGCGGGAAAAGCCTATAAGGTAAAGAACTCGATTAATGAAGAGCCTTCATTGTATGCCCTCGTTGAGAGAGAGCTCGAGAAAGATCTTTCATTTGAACGCCTAAAGATGCGATTGGAGAGAGGGGATTCGCGTGCATACAACGATTCCATCAGAAACAAACCAAAGTGCGCTTAGCATTATCACTTGCGTAATCAGCGGCTAACTACTTGTAATCACTGGCATTCCTACATGGAAGTTCCTCGTTAGGAAATGAGAGAAAAAGGTATTCAGGGGACAATTCAACCGCTCTGACTCCGACATTCCTGAGAACTTTGGAAAAGTTCATTTGAATGCGAGAGTAACTTGTTAGGTGTGCATGTTTGTGAGTTACATGCTTTCCTCAAGTAGATCTCAAGTAGGCACTTATCAAATAGGCAGTTCATCATGTGGGCTGCGATTCGCGTTTCTGGTGCCGCGTCCCATACAATGCAGCTCCTTTCTCACTGCAAGTGAACTACAGTGTCTCGCGAAGTGATCTTCTCTAGGTTGCAGCATATTTTAAACAACATTAAAAAGTCGGAGAACGAAATGGATTGGGATTTCTTTTCCACTCCAAAATGAACAGAAAGATGAATGTTCCGAAATTAAAGGAATTGCAAACGATAGTGCGTTCGAAGACGACCTTCTTTGACGGTCGTACGCTGTGTTACTGCAACAAAGATCTGCCGTATATGGAAAAAGACAGAGCATCGTTGTTAGGTTACGCTAACAGCACTGAGGTTACCCAGCCTGTAGTAAGCATGAACATATCGAACTCGCTCGGTCGCTCTCGAGTGAATTAGCCTCAAATGGTCTTTCAGACGATAACGAATTACAAATGAGTATGCGTCATAAACTTTCTTTGTCCATAAAGCTTCAGCAACATCGTTTTGGACTCAAAAATTACCTTTATGTGTTTTTCTATTGGAGAAATTTGATACGACGGAAATAAATGAGCGCCAAGCAGTGTTCTGCTGAAAACACTTGAGGCAAATAAGACAGTACATTGGTATGAAGTGAAAAAAAACAAAGTTCATCGGAAATACACAAATAGTTCCTTTACTCATACGCATATGGAACTAACCATTTGCGAATACAGTTTGGACAGCGACGCTGAATGTATGAATTGCTATAGTTTCGCTCCTACATAGAGTCATGAGCAATGTTGTGTGATGAAGTGCGAGCTGCCTGAAATAAGAAGCACCATTGCATTGAACACTTGAGATGGGTTTCAACCGCCGAAAATCGATGCTTCAGATTGACGACAGACTCCTTTGCTTCAAGCCCGTTTTCTTCAAAATTTCATTACAGATTAGCAGTATTTCATCGCTGCGAAAAGCCTCAATGACATCATTCACCAACAATTACCCCGATATTTTTATTTTTACTAAACGCTTCTTGCGGCTGGACATTTCACCAGGTTACTATCACAAACGTAGGCCTCTAGTTCTCAAAACGAGGTTTCCGTTGATCACCGGCTGAGCTAAATGAGGAGGCTATTTTATGAGAACGCTCATTTCGGATTTAATTTCGGTTACACAGCTATTCACCAATATCTTCCTTTAGCAGAAAAACAAGCGCGCTGTTGCTGGCTACAAAGGAGGGCAACGCTTAGCACGGCTTCAAGTGGGATGGCGTGAAAACGCATAAATGCGAGAAATCGTTTGATGTGATGGATGCATAAAATGCAGAATGGATTTAATCGCACAAAGCATTGCCAAGATTGCATGTCTTGTTCTTAGAGATGAGTGTTTACGCATACGAATCATGGATCCGAAGATGCAGCTAGAAGCAGTCGGCTGCAGCAGGAACCTCGTACCCTCGTCGTGACGCACATAGCGCTCTTCTCATATTGTCAAGCAATCAACACTTTGCTAGGCGGGCCAATTTGCACCAAGCAACCAGAATGCCCCTCACGCTGCTCTGCTAACTTCCCTTCAACGTCGAACCATATAAAAACATTAATCACGTCTATAAAATTAGAAGATATCTGTAAACTTGGACACGAATCGTTTTTCGACATAACTACTGATAGACGTTATGCCAATAGTTCATGACGACACTGGTGATAACAGGAAGTTTCAAGCGTCAAGCTCGATGATTCTGGAATATCTATCGAAGTGGTTCCCGTGTTTGCAGCACTTGATGACATGAGCATTTTGTGCAGCCGTCCACCGCTAAATGTATAAAGATTTATGCTGCCTCTGGAAGTCCTGCCAGAGTAACTTTGATTGCAATGAGCAGATGAAATTTGACTAGTGTTCTTGAACGATATCCTGTCAGCCACCTTAGTTGATTGAGCATCTATAAAAATTGGGTCTTTTCAATATCGCTAGGAAATACATGCTAAAAGTGATGAGGCGGCTTATATTCGTAAGATAACCCTACTAAACGAATAGACCCACAGTAAACACATAGACAAGCAATGAGATAAGATATTTCCAGCAAAAAGAAGCAGATCGCATCATTCAATCCAGCGATTCTGGAGAGTATTACGGATAAGACGGAAATAAGTTTCACATCACAGTGGCCTAACGCCTACCTCAACAACTTTTCGGAACAAACCATTTCCTGCCTACTTATGAATATTGAAAAAATACAGGGAAATAAGGATGGCCACGTCGCATTGGCTGATTTCTTATCACTTCAGTGAATAAGTCCAACTGCCTTTTTGTTTTCAAATGGGATAGTGCAAACAAGTGCCACTGCTTGCTGACAGAATGTTGCGCCCTACCGACGGCATGATTAAGTGGAAAGTTGTCACCGTTCATCGCATTGGGCAAGCTCTTACCTCGAAAACTGTTCGGCTAGCGTCCCGCTCTACATACTGGGGTAGAACTTGGCTACTAATCCATGCGGAAGTTCAATTCTGACACGTTTATGTACTGCATACGTTTTAAAGCACTTTGATGAAAGCACAATGCGAACGTGGAAAGCAAAGGGGAGTAGCTGTGATGAAAGGGTGCTGTTGCAAGAAAAAGATGAGGGAAGACAAGGAGAAGAAATCCATGCCATTGAGAGCGCAAACTCTTGCAGTCAAATTCCAAGATCGGTACAAAGCTACAATTCCTTAGGCAATACTTTTCGATTTTGCGATTGAATATATTTGCGGTGGAACATCACGTTGCTATCGTGCAGAACTTCTCCGAAATGATGTACTCGGAAGAGCAGCGTTGCACTAAGATCTTTATTTACTTAAGAATAAAGGAAACTGCAGTAACATAATAGAGTAAACGTGGTAATCAAGGGCCTGCGTTATAAGGAGAAAGGCTTAAAAGAAGTATGAAAGAAAAACATGGGAGGCATAGAGACGTGTGCAAATAGATGAGGACACGAAAATATTAGTGATAACGATGCGTAGTTGGAAAAACATTAAAAATGAAAGAATCAGCGAGATCACTTATCACAATATCAGTCGAGGCGATCCTTGCGTGTCGAAATATTCCAGGTAGTAGCGCAGTTCATAGAAATTAATTTGAAATCTCTACAGTTTATGCACAAAATCATGGCTTTTCGAAACCTCACTCTTTAATATTTCCCTCACATAGAGCAGATCATCAGCAAGCAAAGAAAATTATAAATCTCGGCAAAATTCTCGCCTGCAATACTCACATGTTTAATGAGTATAGATACACAGCTGCGATGTGGAAGTGGTAAATGTGGACATATTCTAGGGGCTATTTCAATCGCCTCTTAATCCTCTCTAATCAACAGCGCTTGTACAAAAATTACTTCCTTCACAGACCGCTTAACGATTCCCCCCGACGAGCAGAGAATAAAAGGCAGTCGGTGCAACAAATCAATGCCTAAACATCGAATAATTGTGCACGAGCGGGATTTCAAACCGCCTATACGATATGCCAACAAGAAAGGCAGCCAAGTGTCTCGGCGAACAACAGTGACACAATATCAGGAAATCGGTGAGCGCGGTTATTTGCCAGGGAAGCATTTCTGAATCCAAGACGGTCCAACCGAATGAGGAAGATCTGGCTTTTTTTGCCAACCACTGGTCGTACATCGGAATCATATAATCACCACTAGCTCTTCCCAGCAATTTTTGATTTCGCAGAACGCTCTTCTCTATTACGTTAAGAAAAGCTTTGAAATATTCTCTCTCAATACTTGCTTGAGGGAGCGTCCTTATTTCCTCGTGGATTGCTCGATCTTGCCGAAATTCGGATGGCCAAGAAATAAAGTGAGCATCTATGCAGTAAACATCTTCTTGATCAAGAAAGACTTTCAGATTTTATTGAGCTATATAAAAGATCACCTTTCAACATTCCAAATAAAACTTCTGGGCTATGTGAACATTGAATACGCAATCCATTCACCGAATTTCACAGAGAAACAGATCAATTTTCAAAAAAATGATTTGATCAATGTGAGAGCTATGAGAAAATTCTTACCAATTTTTGAAACCAAATTTTGCAAGGTTTCCGTAGAACGCTTTTGGAAAACCAAAGGCACTAGAAAACACGAATTAAAAAAAAAAACTTAACCCACAAAGAAACCCGATATAGGAAAGTTCTGATTCAGATTCGATAAAACGATGATGGCAGACCTCTAAACGATGTTCAGGAAACACAAACGCTCACTATTCAGCTGAAAAGTACAGGATCTGGAAGGATTTTAAAGAGATCGGTTTCCGGACAGCATCATGAGGTAGACGCATCCTGTTTGATAGAATCGAAAATCCTATGAGAACTTGCAATTGAAGAGGCAAACCACGAATTTTAGAAAAACCTCATTTTATCACCCAGAAAAAAGCTGACTGTTTGAAGAATGGAACTGGGAAACCTTTCTCTGAAGTGGCATTTAAAAAACTATAATTCATCTCTGAACAAAAGTCGTTTTTGACAAGCTTGCAGCCTACAAGATGGTGAGTCTTTTCCGGTTGTTAGGAGAGAATGCAACAACTCAGCCATTGTTGGCAGTTTCAGCGAGAGAGGGTTTGAAGAACGCCTGAATTTCAAGATTCGTGACTTTGGAACTCAGAGAAGCGAATCGAACCGAAAACTTTGAAACGAAAGTAAATGAAGCAAACTAAAAACTGGCTTTAGCTTTCGACCTCGTTCTATGCAGCACTTCTTACGTCCCGCAAGGAGGCGGAAAAAGAGAAGTTTGAAAGTGAAGCTCTCAAGGTTTCGTACGCTGTTGAGCTCATATTCGAAAGCACATTTATTTTAGCAGTAAACATAAAATGTGCAAATCATCAAAATTAGCGTGAACGCCATCTGAAGTTCTCCACTTCTGGCATCAGTCTTATTAATCGTCTCAATAGAAGCGGAAAGATTTTCTCGAATGTGCATAGTATCGACTTTTGTGCGGCAATTTTTCACTAGTATAATAGCTGCGCCAACACACGACGATGACAAATTGTAGCAGATGTTTATGTACGTGTACCCACGAAAAGGTGTGAAAGTGCAAAACGTCCTCACCTCATCCAATCGCCACTTGGCAATGTCCCTTCCAATCACAACTTTGATACTTCTCACATTCTTCTCCACCACCATTTGCTATCGTTCCAGCATCCCTGGATATTCACCGTTCAATTTAAATAAGCACGCTGGAGGTAACAAGGAGAGCAGCAAAGTTACGCGGTGCAAATCTCATGTACAAGTTTGCGGAGAGGAGTCGTAGGAGAATCTACCACATCGTAAGCATCCTTCACTCGTCGCATGGAAATAATCGAACGGGACTTGGACTGACACTACACTTGCGTGAGAAATTCATAGGATCATAAACTTACTTCAGACAACGTTTACACTTGTCAGTTTTCATGTTTTACAGCTGAATGAAGTAAACCTTTGAAAGTGAGCAAAAATGAGAAAAAAAAGAAAGATTAGCATATAGCTAATATTTGTATACATTAATCGACATATTCATTAAACTACGGGAAAACGAAAGCTGTCAAGGCAGTAAAGGTGAGTTCTGTGTGATGGAGTGAAAAATGGCCTAGGCATAGCCTAGCATAAGGTCCCGATTGTAGATTACCATATACGACTAAATGGTACTCCTTTATGCTTGCTCTCCGTTCAACAACGCGATCGAAAGAAGCACTTTAATTGAGTTGGAAGATGCTAGAAGACTCTGCAGCTCAGTGATCAAAGGCTATGGGCAAAGTTTGGAACGTTTCAACGACAAGTCCAGATGGAGGCGCAGAAATATCACAGAGTAATTCCATTATCCTTTAAAATGATGATCCCTTGCAGTTCAGTTAGGTGATGCTTGATTCAGCGCCTAATATATGTCAACGGTTATTTCATACAGTAAATTTTATATTATATGTTCCATGAATCAGTCGGTCATTCGGACGACGGAAGTGATTACTTTATCGGTGGTAATCGGAAGGTACTACGATAAAAAGGCATATAGGCCAGGCTCATCCCACGGAGAGAAAAGCAAAGCATAACAAGCAAAGATGCTGCTTAAAAGACTCCCCACCTCGTCAGTGGTGTATAGGCTGCGATAATAACACACGGCTCAGCAACACGTGCTTCTTGATTAAACCTCAGATGTGAGGTTTCAACAGCTGAAACCACAGCGCTGACCATTGTGGCTTTTACCAAGTACTTTGCGCCACGAGATTAAGTTTGATGTATGGAGAGAATGCCTTTCCTACGCGCTATGATCATCCTAACAAACGCTGACATGGTTTTCTTGGCCTCTAAGCAAGTGTCATCAGAATTTGCTCCGCGGTTAACTCATTTATAGCGGTAGTATCCTCCCGTTAATAAGCCAGAAAGTGGACACAAAATCACACCATTTCAATCTGCGGCAGCAAAGCGCTTCACGCCTTTGAATTTCATGAAAGAAAAGAATAATATCCTTAACTCACTAGATTTACTTGCAGGAAAACTATTTTCATAGGCTGTTATTAATTCCCAAGCAACTTCTCTCTTGCAGCTGCATTACTAGTTAGGTACGGAACTTTTCAAGTTTGATTAATTAACCTTGTATTTATCTATCACGTTATGCTTGATGCCAAAATCCAAGGATATTTTCATAATCCATGGCAGTTTTTTCCTTGTTCTTTCTGCAATTGAACACCAGCATAACATGCCCATTGAAAAGGTGGGATGGGGGTAGTGGAGGATAGAGCTAGGTAAAGATGAATGAAATTCTTAGCGCTGCTCAAACCTGGCAAATTATAAATGAATACACTAAGTTCACCACGGCCAAAAAAAGCAGACATGCGAGACTTTCAATTCGTAGGCATGACTGAATTTTCTATCACATGGTGAATGTCCGCCGGAAGTTCATTGAACACTGATGCAATCAACGCCAAAACACAGCGAAAGCACTGAAGACGATCGAGTAACAAGTGAACAGATGTCATTTAGAGATGTTAAAAGGTTGCAACCTATGAATGAGAAAACGAGCAAAACTGTGGCGAGCGAGAACGATGAACAGTTGAGACAACACTTTAGGTGAGTGTTCATGACTTGATGGATAGCAAGCCGAATTATCCTTCCATACCTTCGCATGAGGTTTCCATTTGCTCTTAGTAAGCAAAGAATGTCATGAAAGGTAACAAAGAAATTTGAGAATACCTCAGAAACCGATTCTGCAGCTATATTTGCGGCAATGAAAACAGCTTCAAACTAATTTGCAGCTGCGGTAGGGGATTATTTCGAAGCACGTAATTCGTACACACTTCCGAATGGAGCAGTTAGAGAACTAAATTTTCAGATCTCTTATATTCTCAAGCATTAAAGTTGTGAGACCTCTACCTGTCTCCCTCTTTCTCGCCTTTATTCGCCTATTCTTCTTCTTGATCGATATACGCACCATTCCATTCTATCTCTTATTTGCTGCCTCAGCATTGCTTTGCCGCCATATTACTGGCAAGAATATCTGTAATTTACTACCAAACAAGCTGTAATCTTATAATCTAAAATTGAGCTTAGGTCGTTTTTCATCGTAAATAAGGCAAAACGATCTCAGGATTAAATTTCCATCTGGGACAAGAATGTTCCCCGACTGCAACTGCAGGTGGATTCATGTTATCTGAAATGCAGTAGAAGAAAGTCCGGAGTCGACTACAAGAGCGTTTCACGTACAGCAAGATCGTCACTGGATAAGGCATCATCGTAACCCAACTGGGCAGCATTGAATGACAAGCGCTTCAAGCATTATTCACCGCAATAACGACGTCATAGCAAAATGAATGAAAGGACCCACTGAGTGAGAGTGAATGCGTCGATTTTAGAGCGAGAAAATCGGTGACGAACGAGAACCCCTTCAAAAGTGTCCAATTTTCAAGTGAATAATGCACATTCGCTTTTGACGCACGCAGCAATGGCGACGCACCAAGTCGCCACGTCTGCTGTTCGAACACGACGGACAACTTAGTCGCGTGTCCGTTGATCGAAGGCGTACTAACGTTTCGAGAAGGCGCCTAGAATTAGAGCATATTGTTATGTTCCACCGCTCGAACGTTTATAACATCGACCGACGAACGTGGATGCGCTCGCTGAATGGAACTAATGAATTGGCATCACAAATTCTCTCAGTGTACTATGTGATCGCCTCTTGTTAACACTCTGATTACAGGTCCGACTGACGGAACACTACATGGATCTAATTTGTGTGTGCTTATCTGGCACAAACATTTGCCTTCCTGCTGCTGTCCCGTCCCCCTCGCTGTTCTGGGCATAGCATTGGATGGAGCTTGCTGTTCCTATCTGCTCGGAGCTTGTTCATCGATGTCTACAGAAATCATTGAAAAAAATGTGCGAACGTGTATCCCAGCCGAAAGGTCACCCTTCTACACAAACTATTGCTGTCAGTTTTGCTCTCATTGTCAGTGCTGTTATTGTCAGTTTTCATGAACATAAAAGAAAGTTTATTTAAAAATGACGCCTTGATAGCGTATACTGAGAGTAATTTTCGCTGTGTTTGTCCTTCGATTCTAAGATCCTAGCTTTGTTGAACTATCTCGTCGAATTCTAACCCTAAAAGGTTTGCAACCACAATTTTTCCAGTATTCATCCTATGGAGACGACTTAATGGAACACTGATGACGATAACAGATTAACAGATTACTCAGCGGTTAGGAAATTTACTGAAATTAGTAAAAAATGAATTCTCCGTGGAAGTATACATACGCACTCAAGCGTAACTGCTTTCCTAGAGACCAATGCGCACAACTGTCATAGTGATATTATCGGAAGTTCGTGAAAAGTGGCCAATGCCCTGGAAGCACGGTCATGAATTCACTTGCAACAAAGCGAATAAAAAACAAGGCAATATCAGAGCAATAACGAGCGATATAGCACAACCGCTTAATAAATCATTTAACTAACTGCACCTCATTCGTAGGGATCGAGAATGAAGATGATCAGAATGTATACAGTGAATCGAACTGTCAAGTAGTAGCAATCAGAATTTGCTCTTATGTAAGCATTCTGCAATCTATACGTTCTGCCCGCTAATAACGTATGTCATAAGGCTTTCAGGCTGTTGAGGCTATCAATGCTTCTAGCATACTCAGAAGGCGCGTTATGTTCCAATGGAATTCAATCTAGAACCCCCTACAGGTGAGAAAAGGAATCCACTGAAGGCGGTGATAAGATTGGCCGTATTCAGTTGAAGATACTTATGGTGCTATACCTTCTCAGCGTCTTCATTCGGAAACACTGTTGAAAGCAAGCGAACATTACCTATGCAATTATTGGGAAAGGGAGTACCTTGCAAATGAAAAGGTAGGTTTTTTCCCGCTGATTCTCATGATTGCACAAACACGGGATTCACCTCAACAATCGCATGTTAAGTGAACTTCGATTCCGGTCAGACCACCACCCCTAAACTTCAGATGATTTTCACAACGTGCGCTGAAATGATCTCGTCCATTGTTAGGTATGCGCTTGCAGTCGGGCGTTTAGTGAATAACTGGGACCATGATGCTTTTGCGTGGGGTTATGCTTCTGCAGGCGGTGTTGTATTTAGGCAGTTTCTTATTGCAGTTCCTGCGCTGCATTCTGAGCTACCTGCAGCACCGAGAGTGAGGAAAGCGACTGCAAGACCAGAGAAACTGAATTTGGAAACTGTTATGTGCAGAAATGCAACAAGTAACATGCTGCAAAAAACCGGCCCCAAAAAACAGTTCCATACACGAAATGTGAAATAAAAAGGTACCAAACAACATGAAACCAGAGACGATTTTTGATGAGATCTCATTTCAGCGATATGTGTCTTCTTCGATCCCTCGCAGGCTTCGAACAACAATTCGTCGATTTTTTCCTCTTTCTCCCCCACCTCTCCCCGCCTCTTTGTCGGGGTCAACGCCTTGACAAAGCGCTTTCTACCCCTGTTTGTACGACCGGAGATTGTTTATTTCACTTAATGCATGTTTCAATTCTGCAACAGTGTGCCCATATGAGCTTGGATATCTGACTGTTCCACTATGCTGGTCTCTTGACTATCATCCTACAATGCCATTATGTAGTTTTGCCGATCGTTACTGTCTAGCTAAATGAACGTTTTGTTGGAGAGGTGGGTGGCAGGAAGGGAAGATTGAGGAGGAGGAGGACAGGAGGAAAGGAGAACGCTGTATCCTTCCCGTGTTTTGATCTCAGAGCATCGTCATTTTTGCAAGGCTTTTTTTTGTTCGGCTGGTACTTCAGCTTGTTAATCTTGCGTTCGATGATGCAGTTGTTTTACTTGCCCTGCCTTCACGAGTGACGACAGCATGCCAGGCGGTATTATTGTTCCTATACTGTACTTGTGCTCCTATCAAGTTGTATCAACGCAGTAAGGTAGCGATCTGAAACTGCAGATACGGCATAATCTTTATAAAGCGTGGTTTTTGAAGGCTCATAAAAGTGCAATTTCGACCACTTTTTTGTTAGGAAGCACAGATGCGACATAAAATCCTTCGCTAGTAGTCGTGCCCAAAGTTACCCAACCTTCTCTGAAATTAAAATCAGTGCACTTTGGGATTTTTTAAATTCGAGCATTTGGTTTCGATGAACTTTAGTATTTATTTGAGCATTTGAACAGGAAAATGCGAAGCTGATTCTTGTATATCCGATCTTCACAGGAAATACCGGGCTAGTTTTAATTTTTATTCCTTTATAGTTTATGTGAGCTGCTTTAAAGTGGGAAAAATCAGACGTACAAAGTTTATCAAGAATTCTCTAGTCGCTGTTTTCATTCAAGTCCAGTTCAAGATACCGTGCGCGATAACTTTCACACATGGCTCTAGATGAAGAAAAGTATTTGTTTAGCCTTCCCATTTTCGGGTTCAAATGAGCTCAGTATGAAGGAGGATGCTTAATCACGCACCTCAGATCTTCCAAAATTGCACACACCTCAAAAATAAACGGAACTGTGTGCACATATCGAAATGCAAGAAGTGTCCTTCACATCCGGTGTTCACTCTTCTGGCGTATTCAAGTGTTTTAGCGGACGCACTCATCTGCCTGTAAAGCCCGATAATGTGACGTGCATAGTTAATAATGCTTGCAGAGTCGAGAGAATAGTGCGGTGAAAGCGTTCAGGATTACGTGGAAAAGAATCGCTGACAAAAGCACAAAAAATCCTAGGATTTTTTACCATCCATATATTTCGCGAGTACGCAGCAATGCTGGATCCGCCACTCGTTTTAAATCTCATTTAGAAGGACCATTGAAAAAGATCAAGGAGGACGACATAAAAATGTGAAAACGCCTGTTCGGGCATGAGCATCGGCCATCACTGACATTTTAGGGGGAGAGGTGTATCAGGGATTCGTTTATTAACGCAACTACTCACTGCATTGGAAGGAGCCCTCTTAAAAATGCATTTGCATTTTGAGGACTGTTCATCACGATGCCCAAAGTCACGATGTCCAGACATCTGGACGAGCTCATCTGAAGATCCACGGAATCAACGATTCCTTGATGTAACCAGTGAAATGTAGCTTGAACGCAAACATGGCTGGCGCTTTTGAAAAGTGATGCTGGGTGCTGAACCTTTCCGAAAAAGAAAAAAAAAATTGGAAAGGATTATATAAATAAGATATAAAAACTGCTAAGAGGAACTGTCACAAACCAATTCATATGTCAAAGCTAACGGCAATCTAACACTGTACATAGTTCGACGTCAGTGTCAGATGAGGAGGAAACAGATGACTGGAAAAGAGACAGATCAAATATTAGGGCCAAATTTGCAGTTTCCAAGGAGACTGAGTTTCCTAGCTCATGAACTTGAGGTAACATTGGCAGACTGTTCAAGATAGATCGAAACTCGTCAAGGTATCCTACAGAAGTTATATTTCTGCCTCCAGCTTCGTTGAAAGAAATAGCCTAAAAGAGAAGCCGAACAGTTGGCCTGAATCTTTAGGAGTGGTTGCGTCCTCATATAGCACCTTTAAAAAACCGTCAGGTTGCGAAGACCTCTGTTCACAAAGCTGGATGTGCTAATTTGTTGAATAGGTTGGCAGTGATGTCGCCTTCTCGCTTCCTTTAGTGAACGAGCGTGATGTTATTTGTTCGCGCTTCTGATGTACATTCTGCATTAAATGAACTGTTTACGCAATGGTTTTTCGGTTCATCTTTTTCAACTTAAAAATTAAGCGTCGAGTTGGGCGAAACTGTTCTGACAAATTGAACTGATCGATGTGATGGCATCACTTTTCTTGCTGATTGGAAATGTGCATTGCCGGCCGCACGCTGTTTGTTTGGAGTGTCATAGGATTTTATGACACTATATGCACTAAAGTGAAATTAAACTAAAGTGATGCGCAATGTTAATGTGCTGCCGGAAGGAATAAGTGGTGCTGAATGAGTCGTGGGATTGCTGGGTGATGAACAGCAGCTTGTATACAAATGCTGAATACGAAAGGACGAGGTGAGAAGTAAGCCTAAACTGATAAACGGCGAGTACGTTGGCTGTGATGCAGCAAGCTATAAGGCCTGAATTGGAGTTGGTGTGGGTAAGCGTGCTTGTGGTGAACATTGAGTAATGGACGATGAATTATAGATGGCGGCATGCACGAGATGGCGAACAGTTGCGGTACGGATGACCACAACGGAGGCAATGTGACCGATTTTATGGTCATGGCTCGTTTTTTTGTTTTCTAAACGCTTGCTTTCTCATCTTTCTTCTCTTACTTTGTGTTGCCGTCATGCAATATGAACATTTCAAGTTTATTTACTCACCTTAACCCATATCTCATGACTCAGCGCACTTTCCACTACGAAGTACTACTATCCCATGCACCACACTAACACATGGCGCACATCCACCAGTCGGAGTTTCCAGCCAACAAGAAAAACACTGCTGGCAAATTTATGCCATCGAAGTGATGAAATCCACTAGAAACCACCTGATTACATTTTGAAATTAAAAAGCTTGGAAAGGAGTTTTGAAGGCCTGCAAGCTACAGCTCTACAGCGTAAAACACAACACTGGACAAGCTTGCAGGCAAGCAAAGACTGACAAGAAGGGGGTTTTTGAATGAGTTTCCTCGATTTCGACGCTCAGACCTTCTAAAGCAGCACAAGTTTACAGAATGCGGCTGTGGAAAGATTGCCAACACATCGATATGGCGCGACAGCAAATATTTGAAGTAATATCGGCGTACAGTTGCAATACGAAAATAAAAATTTGGTGGAATGAATACCGTTCGATTGGGTAGTCTGCGACAAAGAACCACTAACGGCAGAGGAACCTCATGTGAGAAAAATGCCTGAAATCCCTGATGAAATGCTACCAGTCAGGACCCTGACTGCCCCTTACGCCATTCATAATCACCTATCCATTCCACCGCGCACTGTCAGGGTGACCCACCCAATTGTGCTGGCCGAACATCCCCCATAACAACTTCAAATAAGTACACAAATGACTTAGCTATGCTGTTGATAGTCAGCTATCGCGAAGCCACGTATTGAACGATGGCCGGAAAGCTGCGATCAAAATCGTTCATGAAACTGCAAAACATTTCGTGTTTGTCGTCATTCAGTAACGCAGTTAAAGTGTTTTGACGTTATGAGCCAATGATGCTGATGCATCTATTCACATGCGAGCACGAGTATTTACAGCACATACAAGAAACCTCCATCCGAAGGCACACAGATGTGAAATGCCTTTCGGAATGCACGAAGAAATTGTAGAGTAGAGCTGATGAGGTATATTCATTTCATGACTATTCATCTTCAGTTGTACATTTGCTGCTCCATAAAGTTTATAAAATCTCCGTTTGACGACTTAATGTGAATCACATAAGCAAAATCACCTAAGTTGGGAACACTGCAGTTTTGGTGTTCCAGTTTATTGCGACTCCCGCAGGGGTTGTTAGGGCTTTTTGTTGCAGCTATTCCAAGATTCCTTTTTTTGTCATTCCATCCAACTTCTTACTTACTTTTGCAGTGTTGCTTTACTTTATACATGGAATAAAGTTCTATCTATTATCTTTCATTTCTGCAACTTTTGCATACTACTTCTGCGGTGTATGACACCGTTAAGTGGTTTCTAAAAACTCGATTTTTACGTATAAAAGAGTTAATATTGCTATTGCGTTCAGGAAATTAATAACTTCGCTTAAGTGTTTAAATTAAAGAGCATTAAATCTTTACCGATTCCTAGAAAAGTCATTTCATCTTCCGCACCTTCCATGAATGTGCGTGATTTTCGCCTCATCTTTCACTTCGTCGTCTAAGAATTTGCGAAAATTCATAACGTCAAATTCGCCATCAAAATTTTGCTGGATCACTGAATTGGCACGTACCAAGTGCGGTGATTTCAAGAATTGCCACTTCATGAAAAGTCTAAACGTTTGGTGATAGCAGCATGGCGGAGGTGATCGACAAAACTCTCATATTTCTGAAGCGAAAGTCAAGAGCACCGCGTGGTCGCGATGAGATTATTGTTGTAATTCTTGATTCTCATACCTTTACTGTGAGAACAGACTCTGGTACAACAATATCACTGCATCGTAGAAAGTACTACTCTTATCGTACAATACATCCTATTAGAAGCAGCGGCGCTGCTCATAACGAACAAAAATACAGTTAACAAAGGCTACTTTGCTGATGCCATTAAAGTCTGACACCGAATGACTCTCAATGAAATGAGCCATCCGCTAACTGATTTGCTGCAAGATAAGACCCCAAGTCTTATTCCCCCAACTTTTCACTGGCAAATCTGGTGCGAAAATTAGCACTCCAGTGGGTTCCTGTCATGTTCATCCAGTTCATGGTGACGCGTATGAACCAAACAGAACAGTTCTTCACTGCTTCATTTTTTCGATGAATAAGACAATTTTCCGAAATATGAGTAACTGTCTCACAGGACGACATCCTAAACGATCCTCTGTTTCTATCTGTGCTGGATGTTTTCTTACGCATTTACGGATGACAAACGTTTATTGGCACTGACGATGAAGCAGATGATGTGAAATGTCTTTTTTGAAACATTTATATCATAAGTTAGGTTAAGCGCACAAGCTACACATGGTGAAAGGCTAAGTGACGATAGATACCGCAGTTAATTAGCCTGCTTATTCTTAGTGTAAAGGAGGTAACCGCAGTTGAGAGAGCTCATGCCTCATCCGCCACTCTCGAGATTGACCTGCAGCTCAGGGGAATGCAAAAAAATGACTGAGACCAACAGACAGTACTGTGGTGCTTAATGATTAAATTCTAGATTCACGAAGAGGAGGCCACAGCTATGCTCATATAGGAATAAAAATTCGAACATTTCATTCGTATTGCCGAATTCTTGCAATGGACCTACAGCAAATGCAGAAAATACGGCTAAACTGGGTCAACGTTTACTAAGTTTTCTGCTTTGCTTCCAGCAAAGATTATAAGGTGATCAAATTGGTAAGTGGCAGATGAGTAGGAAGTGTTCTTATGGAGCGAATACATTTGGAAGTGCCTAAATAAAAAATGAAATTTCATAAACCAATTCTATTTTTTGAGGCATTTCGCGAGATACAAACGGTTACCTGCTGAGTTGACATAATAGGCGGTGGTAACAATATATAGTGACAGGGTTTCTACCGCTATCATGAACGCCATTGCAGACAAAACTATAAAGAAGTAGTCGTAAATGCAAGACCGCTGATGAGGACGGGAGTTTAGTTTTTGTCTTCAAGACGTAAGAAACTAGTAGTGCGTTACTGGAAATCTCATCATTTAGGAGTACCAGATTAGAGGCAGAGCTCGTGATTAAGCAATTTTCTATCGATAGCATAGTGCCTAAGGTGGACAACTAGTGTTTATCCTTAGCAAAAAATAATGAAGGCACTCTGTTGCTGAAGTGCCAACCCTGCTGGCAATCGTGTGGAATAGTGCTGAAAAGTTGTGGTTAACCACTCATGCAGAGTGATAAAATCGAGCTCTGGATGTATGCTTGTCAATTCCAAAGACATTTGAGCAAACTAATTCTTTTGAAAGTACTTAGTGAAGGAGCACAATGTTTCTACGAATCACCTTGTCCTGTAGCATTATTTCCAAACTCTAGCAGTAACTACAAGGATGACGTCCCTCACGAGTTGCTGAAGGAACCGTTAGCTTACATTTATCAGGAAAATCCTGAGACATTTTTTCCCCTTCGTTCAGCTCACTGAAAACCGTCTTCAAAAGTACGCACTAGGAAGTGATGTATGGGCGCGTCGACGATCGGCAACTCATGTGAATCGGTAAGTTGATGAGCAATTGGCGTTCCTACCGGAACGATCATGAATAGCAGCAACAGCAAATACTCTCACACTCTACCATTGTTCATACTCATCAAAATGAAGGATGTAAGGATTCCGGGCTTTTTTTTGTGTTTTTATGGCGGAACAGGTGATGATTCCTTTACACGCCAAGATGCACTTCAATTCCCAATTGTTATTCAGATAAGCATGGTTAACATTAGGGTACAAACTAGAGTTCATGAATACAGAATGAAGTATTTGTAAGCTCGCTTTGGCACTAATGATCTGAAAAATGACGAACATGAAACTGGAGCAAATTGCTGGAATAACGTTACGATGACAATGCACTACATTTCAAGATCTATTTTCACCATCGCAGTTTAGTACAGAGCAGCGAAAAAGTGCGTCAATGAATGAGTCATGTGTTCCATGGAGAAACAATCCTTTAATGACACCAGCATATCATTAACAAAATCCTAGATTCATGGTAACGTGAAAGCCGAACTCACTACTCACGTTCCAGTATTGATTCAACACTGACATAAAATCGCACGCTGACGTGCAATTTCAACCGACAAATCCAACGACCTAATGTCATGGCAAGTTGATTTGATGCAGCATTATGGCTCACATTCACTGACTTTTCCATACATTCAGCGACACCAATGCTGCGGGCCTTTAGTGCAGACAAAGAGGTGTGTAGAGAGTTTTAAAAGACAACAGAATGACGACACTTTTTTCTTTCGCGATCCTAGTGAGCATAAATCGCTTCAGAAATCCATAATTATCTGCTAATGCAACTCTCACATGCATACCCCTTGATCTGCACAATTATTACTGTGTAGGATGCTTCCAAACTTTGGCGACCCTAATGACACATGCAAGTGATTGCTAGGAGTGGAAATCTAAATCAGAAGCGGCACAAACAAAGGGGCGAAAAAAATAATGGCCTATATATACGGATAAATGCGGCCGAATAACCAGTGCCGAATTTTATAAATATAAAACGGTTTGTTTCGCTCGCGTTGTGAAATTCATCTCCAGTTGGAAATTTGAGGCGATGATGGGGATTTCAACAAACATTTGTTGCACTCGCATGAGCAGCACTTTTCTTTCAGTTGTTCATTGGCGGCAGTTTCGAGGCAAAGTTGGGTTTTAGAGTACTGCGGATGCAGTCACTATAGGAACAATAGGAAAACGAAGGTTTTTTTTTAAATTTTCGCCTTGACAAAGGCAGCTGATCAACGTTTTCCACTCAGAATTGTTCCAACGAATTCATCACTTTTAAACAACTTTATAAAGAGACGTGAATAGTTCTATATGAAGACGCTCTACGTTCCTTTGGGAACGCCGCCGCCGATGAAGAACAAGACGGAACGTATGCATGATCGAGACTTAACATAAGTTCATCCTCTCTTATGAATAAGTAAACAGGATGAGAAGTTAATCGACACCAATGAAATCACTGACAGGAATTTGTGTAAACCAAAGAATATAAGCAGCAAAGCGCATCATTTGTTGGAAAGAGAGTGAATGGAATTGCATAGGTGTGCTCATGAAACTCGAGAGCAACGTGCAAGAGAACAAAGAGAAGAGTGAGTTGCCAAACGCGAAATAATGGTTATACCAAAATTACATAGGTAGTGAGAAATGCTGCAGAGATATAATCGATGTTGTGCGAGCGGCGGTGAGTTGAACGTCACTAGGCACTCAATCACTTCCACCTTAGGCGATTCACTAAGGAAACGTCCATCACTTGCACGCCGAGCAATCGGAAACCTTCATGTGAAGATTTAGACATAATACAGTTGCAATATATGTGTTACAACGACACAATGCCATGCTTTAATTTGATCAACACAGTTATCTATCATACAATCCAGAAACAAGTGAGAGCTTATTGTTTCATCCTTTATCATCTAACGGTTCAAACGTCACCGTTTTGGCTCCAACGTGGAGCGATTTCTTCGTTGTTCTAACAGATATTTTATTTATACAAGCAATTTGTTGATGACAACTGAGCACTTATCAAAATGCCTGTCACCAATATGAGATTTCCGAGTAATATTTCTTTGTGGTGTGTTTGGCTTGTGAGATTAGAGGAAGTGGTGTTTATACAAAGGGGCAGTTTATTAAAACATGCTTGATACATATCGCAGTCACACGTCTGTTCATGCATAAAAAAACAATAAACGCACTAAAATGTGGTATTGCTCAATTTTTTTTCTCCTCAGTTTGAATAAGGTGAGACGAATTCTTGCGGTAAATGACAAGAAACCTCAGGACACCTAGCTCCTCAGCAAACGTCGCCAATGTTTTTCGTTTCAGAATGTGCAAATGAAATTCTGCCGCTGTCTTTTATTTATAGAACTGAGCAGAATTTAGTAAGCGGCCTATTGTATAAGCTTAATAAGCGTAATATTGCTCGCTTCATGAGCTTTAGCATTCCGCCATCTACTGCTTCGTTTATTCGTACAAGCGCTCTTCCAAGAGGTATTTCGAATACGTTAAATATTGTTTTATTTTTTCGCTGCTGAATATTTCAAAGACTATTTGGGTACACTAGTGGGAACACACTTAAACGTTGTTGCTCTTGGTATCATCGGTGGTGCTGCTATTAGTGGTGCTAGGTTGTTGGTGCACTAGGTGGAATGTGGTATTTAGGTACTGACAACTGCAGATTCATGGTAATCGAATAAACCTGATCAAGGTGAATAAAAAAGGCCAAAAAACCTGAAAACGGATTTCCTCATTCAGAAAAGTTTCTTATTAGACGCAGTTATTATTTTGGGAAAAAAAGCTTTTGCCTTACGAAAAGTCTAACTGAGGAAAGGCTACCGAATAGGCGGACTCTCCGCTCATTCGACATTTTTGTTCTCAGGATTATTTGAACTTGACATCATTAGCTAAAAAATTCACTGAACTGAGAACATTTCCTCTTACTAAATGCGTTTGTCAAAGATTTTAGGAAATGCTATAGATTTTCAAAGATAACTATTCTAAAACAACCATATAGTAGTCGTTGTGGAATTATACTGAGCAACAGCGATGTTTTCGAAGTTTTCCTAACACTTCCCTGCGGATTAGATAGCATTTAAAATAGAGGCACTCTGTAGCGCTCCAACGGAGTCAAGCTTTCAACATTTTATGCTTTCTCTCTGAAAATGTATACATATTTAGATACTTATTTACGGTGATCCGGTGTTGGTATTTACGAAGAGGGTGGATTACGATCTCGCAATTTGGATTACATCGCTTGGGATACAATTTATTTCTATAGAGTGTAATGAACTGGATCATTACAATCGAATTTGGCAGTTTTAGTATAAGAGCACTGTCCACTTGAACATGGCAATTCGTAACGTTTAAACGGGAGAGATAACTACAGGGATTTCAGGCTGGCCGAAATGGAAACGTGTGTAAGCAATTTCCTGCTAAATGCAAAGGAAGTTCGTGCCCGCATATAATAGACAAATTATATCGCCGCAAGATCGGTACTGTTTCCGTTTACACATTAGATTGACCAGTGGAGAGTAAATACTCTAATGACATAGGTGAGATATTTATTTTCCCAGATAACGGTGGGATGAATCGTTTTTTTTCTGGCTTTCCTGGTGGACGGAGGCGAAGAAAAGGAGAGTGAGAAGGGGAAGCTGCACTCGTAGCCAAATTTCAAGCTGCACTAGCTTAAGCACAATTAGTGCGAAAGTTTCATTCATCTTTGTGCATGTCACGTCTGAACAAGTAATGTTGGGCATCTAAGTTTGGCTGTTATATGCTGATTATTGAAAACTTGAGTTTTCACGAACATGAGAGGAGCTTAAACATTAAGCGGAGATCAGACGGGTATTATGATGAGGTTCTTGGCGCATTCTCATGCTAACAACTGTTGCATTTGCGCAGGTTAACGAGCTTAAAAATAAATTCCTTCTAGTTAAGCACACATAAGTTGAAGTGCGATACGTATTTATACATTCTTCTAGCAGACGTTAATCGTTCCTGCCGATAAATTAGTTAAATTCAAAAGGCTATCGTTACTGGGAAAATTAGTGACTTAAACAGCTGAACCTACCAGCATGCTTGATTTGCCGGTTATCCAACGAAAACAGAGCTAAGAGATAAAATGTTAGAAGGAAAGGCGGAAATGCAAGGTTCCAGAGACGACAAAATGTCGGTACAGAAACGTTCCGGGTCTGACTTTTTGGGTTTCTGAAGGTAACTAATAGACCTCACTAGAACTCTTCCCAGGCTATCAAAGCTTAAATTTTATAGCTTTATTAAGTACGGCGATATCAAGTTATGATGTCCAAAGACTGTAAAATATAGGCAATGTTTGGAAAAATTGAATTGACGTTATGAGAAGTAGATCAGGAAGTAGAATTGCGCATCAAGAATAAGGAAAAAACTTCAATGAAATGAAAGGTTAAGCGGGTCAAGCAAAGACAGTACGAGAAGAAGGAAAAATTCAAGGCTACGAAGATAGCGCACGACCTCTCAACATTATTTTGGAGAAAATTTATTTTTCTACAATTTGTTTGACGAGGTATCCTGATCATCATCAGCCATCCCGACATCGTTTAATAGCCAGCTGCCATCTGAGCGGCCATACAGATTATGTGGATACGAATTACTACTATGAACGAGTTAATGTTCTGTTGAGCAAAACTCAAAAAAAAAACGAAGTGGAATAAATGAAAGGAAGCCAATTCACCTAACTTATTCTTGGATGTCACCTTATAACCGCATTCAACGAAACGCCTATGAAGAGTGATCGCTTGACGTGATAGAGACGAAATAGAAGTCCTGCGAAACTACAGTGATATTTGACAGTGCAACTTACAATTCACATTTTAGTTGATTTTACTATATTTGGCGACGTAGTTGCAAAGTTGAAATCATTGATCTTTTATATATTGGAGTAAAGATTTGAGCAAATCTGAAAGTTAACAAATGTGATAATTACTTCGCGCAACGCAGTAATTTGTAATCGAAGTGGTTGAAGACCCAAAACATTGAGAATATCCGAATTGCTAATATCAGTTTTATTTCTCGCTTTCGTCTGAGGGCAACTATATAAAAGCAGAATGGAAAATTGAACATGAACAATGACTAGTAGTGCGGATAATTATTGTACACCCCAGCATAATGCCCTATAGTGGGTGACCGGATGGTGCAGAGCAGATTGTTTCAGCTATGCTGTTGACACAGCCGAAGTTTGATTTCTCCAGAACAATCACTGCATTACCTAATCATGATATGAAAATAAGATAGAGAAATTCATACAATAGCTCAAAGCATAATGAAGAATTTCTTGTCCTACGAGAACTTGTACTGCTGCTTGTCGTAAGATTCAAGCAGGCACAAAAACTGTGTTTTGGCCTATAGAACAAATGAAAGCCTTAGGTGCAAAAGCGCGCCCATTAAAAATTGAGAGAGGTCGTTGGTGCTTACGTGCTTATAAGTTTCATTAAGCGATTTCGATGTTTCGCGGAGCTTTGTCTAATTCCTCGAAGGTAGTTGAGGAAAAAGCGTCCTGCCGGTGGATGAAACGAAGTGTCTTGTGCAGTGATTGTTGCCATGGAGCGGGCACTGTACACCTAACGGATCATTTGTGAGGGTAGATGTAAAGGGAGGGGAAAATGTTGCGCTCACGACCTTCTTGAGCGAGTTTCCCGCGATCCTTCACTGTTCGATTCTTGTTGGTTTCTGCTGCCTTATTGTGGTTTAATAAAACATTAACCGTCATATTGTGCAGCTTTAAACGGTACTTATTAGGTCTCAGAAAGATGCGAGAAAGGAATTTTAACGGACCAAAGAAGGGCAGGCTGGTAGGGACCAAAAACGATGTAAAAAAAATGAATGCTGATGTGCAACTAATACTTTTCAAGTAAACGTTGAAATACGCTGAATTATGCATAATCACTCACATAATTGAAACGCAAATATGCGAGGCAGAATATTGGATGACAAATGTGTTGAAGAATTAGATTTGCAAAAGACAGAAGGAATCGGCTGGAACAATGATTTTTACATTTTCAGAGCTAAAGGTAGTTGGAATTACTTTACCAAAGTTGCTGTTGATGAAAATGATGCCGTCACTTTCACATTTCTTGATAGCGTTGTAGTGATTGCATAAATGCGATCACAGAGTGCAGTGGATTCTGTATAACACGGGAGAAACAGAGGTTATAAAGGAAATCATGCACCTTTAAAGGAACGAGATATCTAGCGAAGTTTCATGTAGCTAGTGAATAGCACAAATTCTTGTAGCGGAATAGTTTTCTGCAACGGCGGGGATATTATAAACGACGCTAAATTGCACAGGAAGTTGATACTGCTGTGTCTTCTTAGCAATTCGGTAACGTTGTCGCAATCCTAAGCCTAATCCTTCCGTGCGGTGGCTGTTACATGTGTACTTGAGGCGATTTTTCATAATATTTCAAAAGGAAGGAGTAAAAGTTATTGCTAATCTTATCCATAATAGAAATAACGATTCTTCTTTAAAAAATTATATGATAGGCTTCGCAATACCTTTGCTGTAATTGGCGCCTCAGCTGGAAGGCTCCGTTAAGAGCTAACCGTAAACTAGCTTTTAAAGAGGTACACAACATCATTGTCTAACATTCAGGTGGATTTAGTGGCTAGCTTGCTCGACATTTTTGTAAGTTTTCGGGCGACCAGTGTGAAGCATTTGAGAAGTCGAAGGTCTGTATATATTTGTCATCCTTATCGACGTGCATACCTCATCATTGAGGCCGATACTTTCGTCATTTACATCATGCTCCTCAGTACCACAACACTGGCATATGTTTCTCAGAAAGCTCATTATCCGAGCACGTTTAGATCAAATTTGTTGAGTGTGTCGTATAGCTGAAGACATCACAGCTACAGAATTGGGTGATTGAAATCAGAGGTGATTTTAGACAGCGGAACGAATAATAGGAGATATCGCGTCCTAAATTGCGAAACTCTGATCAGTATTGTAAATGTTCGTTTCTAATTAACACTTTCCAGGCATGGAAGCGTGGGAAATGCTACTATTTTGTCGATATTATATCGGTGCTTTAAGTCTTTCACATTTGACGAAGCAGCTACAATGTTTTATAAGGTGGAAATTGATTCGGATCAAGTGCCAGTGTTCAGTGTGAAATAAGCTATAGGTTCCTCTTCTCTGAGCACTAAAGAGATATGACCCCTCTAAGGATCGCCACACTTGTTTGGAAGTGCCGTTAATTCCACTTCACAAATACAAACCCACTAACCCAACAGACGCGCTTTGGCCCACCTTCCGACACCTAAAAAGAGTTAGAAATCATGCAAAGAATGGAATCTAAATCCTATAGCAGCCAAAGATTCACGAAATATTGTCGTATGGCTTGAGGTCATCGTTCGGGCTCACAGTGAAAGCAGCCTTATGTAACTTATCCCACACGTTCTCGCAGGACCTTTTGTACAGTCAGTACTTTGCTGGTCAGTGTAAATCAACATGTCCTGCTCCGTGTAAGCCGTTTCCAAAATATTGCAGCAGTGTTTACCGCGTTAGGGAAGTGTTTAGGAGCGCTTTGTCGATGAGCGCATGTTCAGCGTATTAACGGCACCTGATCGCAAAAATCAATGTTTGTCTTTCATACTTGAGAGTTTTTTCATTCCCATCAACCCGTGTAAAATGGTTAGTAGAGTAGCTAATATAATGAAATATGGGCGATTGCGATGAAACGTATCAGTGGCAGTTCCCTACCCAGGGTTAGTGTTTTTTAACCGTCCTCGAGGTAATGCGCTGTTACTATATATTCCATAACCCTCATTCTCTATAAGCAGCTACATATGAAAAGGTAAATCCACTTACTCATTGGCTTTTCGCCCTAGGCCAGATGAAGCTACCTGCGACGAGTGTTCCTCGTCAATCCAGTTTTCTGTGGGTGCCCTAGCAAGAACTATTTGAATGCGCTTTTTTGATTCCTTGGATAGAAAATTTGGAACGTCATTCCTGAATACATTTCCTACCCGCTAACTATTGGCTTATTAGAAATAAAAGAGACCATTGAAAAATCAGTTAGCCAATATGTATGTTTAACCAGTTTTATAATAAAAACTGCTTCATCCAGCAAAGTTGCAAACGATGTGGGATGGGAAACTGGACGGAGTTCTGAGACATATGGTAATGCCAGAAGAGACTAAATTTTTTGCCGTCGGTTATTATCGTTGTTTCAGGAAAATTAAAAATTTTCAATGCATTATTGCATCTTATTGCACAGAATTTGCCCCAGTTCTCATCGTCGCCACCGCTGTCTTTATGGCATTCCATTCGAGCTAGAGCCACTTCTTCTGTGTGGTTTATTGTTGCTTAGGGCGCAATATGTTCCGAAGACATCACAATTATGTTTTAAGCATGTTTCACCTCCTCTTCTACGAAGTAGTCCGAAGTACGAGGAGCCCACTTTCGAAAAGATTGCGAAAATATGAACAGAAAAGTGCTATTTGCATCTATTGGCTTTTTTTCTTAAGAAAATTATCCTTCATATTCACTTCTACCATTTATTGTTCATTTATTTATTGTTTGTGGGACTATCAAACAACCAGCTTCCAAAGGAACGAGGAGTGGTGACGTAAAAGAACACTTTAGTGAATTATGAAGATAAGGAATCGGTGACGAACCCAGTTGTATGAAAAATATCAGTGAAGAATCTAAACGAACCCAGAATGGCTAAATGTACAAAACGTGAGAAAATTATTGCAATGGCAGCTACGGTGCTCATGTACGCAGATTGCGTGTGACTAATGTGAGCACAGAAACCGTTAATGAGAAAATGCTCAACAGATACTTGCTAAAATGCATCACAGGTTGCTCGCTGATAATAAGCTTCACATATGCCTAAGTGCAGGTGCTGGTGTGTGCGCGCTTGAGCATGCAGGTGAGTATACGGAGATTTCGCAGGTTCACGTACACTCAAAAAGTTCTGAGGGGACCTGAGGCAGTGAGCGATATATGCCTCTTCATTCCTTTTATCTGATGCAGCAGTTTCAGCGTTCCTCAACGAATAAAAATCTGCAAGAAAGTCTTTCTCTAATAATTCATTCGACCGTTGGTGCAAAAACTTTATTTTCTACAGTCGAACCGACTTGAAATTAAATACCAAACTTCATGCACATTTCGTTGCTTGAAAAGCTCTGGCAGTGATGCACATCACAATTAAAAAATTTTCGCTCACCCAATTAACGCGACAATTGAAACTACCTGAAGCGCAATGCATATGCGCACAAACGCGAAGTCACCATGGCGAACTTTGGCAAGCAAATTTGCAATACCGGAAGAAAGCTGTTCAGAATAATCTAGACTGCTTGCATATATGCCTGGAACAATTAGAAGCACAAAAGAAGTTAATATTTATCTACGCTGTCTTGCCAAATCGCTCCAGAAGTGAAATCGCACATTGCCGCCATTGGTTGATTTCAGACTGGTTGTTTCGTATGTACAGAGGTAAGGGCCAACCAACGAGAATGTATCCATAATTTCTAAGAACAGAACGATCTTTCCTACTTCTCAATGTTGGAGGTTGGCTGAGGAATGGTGGAGTAATAGTGGAGTGAGAGGTGAATATTTTCTTATAAAGGAAACACTTCAGTATTACCAAAAATAAAAGTAAATTCCCTCTTAAGCATTCAAAGTGTAAACTCGGATGCGTAGAACACGAAAACGTATTCAAAAAGACTGCCACTTATAACATGGTAAACTATTCGGCCACTTTCAAATTGTTTCCAACGTTACAAACTGCTATTCATCGCTTCATACTCATACGCTGTAGGACCATTCGAACTGCTGAGCAATCACAACAACTGGCCGAAGCACACATTTCCAGGTGAGCACAATCCGTCTATTTTAAACGTTAAGTGAGATAGAAATATTAAATGCGTGGGATTTTTTACTCTGTCTTCATAGCTCTGAACACATGTCTTCATTACGGCTATGACAGAATCTAAACACGCCTATGAGCGTAGATGGAACTAAAGTTTAAATTAGTGTCGTCTCAAGTCATGCAGTTTTTACTTTAAAAAAGTGCACTCATATCATCAGGACCTGGTTTTCTGAGGTGAAAGTAGCTGCAATCTAGAGAAAGAAGGAAAGAAGCACGAAAGCATTTCAGGTGGTCGGATTCATTTAAGGGGCATCCATCACACCAATGAGTTTGTGATGTCCTTCGCTTCTACCTTGCAACACTACGAGGACCTGTACGGGATCGTCAGCAGTTAATATGCACAATATTTTTGCACGTGTGAAAACAGCTAACTGCTTCCATCGTAGGGTTTACAAGCAAGGTCAATAATATATCAGCGAGGCATTCAACAAGTAGACTGGCTTATCAAATGACTAAAACGAGAACTTATTCATGGCCATTTTGCCCACAGCTCGCGGAATGGTTATATTTAGGTCCTTGAAACAATATAAAAATGCTGGGTTCCCTTTGATAAGCAATCAGAGCGTCGGTGAAGGAAGGAGAAATTTTATTCACTTGTCGCAGAGCGCAGTAACTACGGAACCTTTCACTTTTCATGAATAAATCGAAAATGAATAATTATAAGGAAACCCAGTGAGGAAAACACTTGAGTAGGTTTTGTTATTCGACAGATTTCAGCTTGATGAATAAATTCATTTGAAAAGAATGTAGACACTTCGCATGTTGAGAAAACATAACTAAACGTGAATATTTCATAGATTTTACTATATCAAAAGAATGGCAATGAAAAATTGCTCAGTGAGGTGTAAGACGAGGCAAGAGCTGCATTGATTTTTATGTGCTGACATGTAAGTTCTCAAAAATGTGCTAAACAAATTAACGTCTTGCTATGATTCAATTAAAGTGCTTACCACGATTAGTTTAATCGAATTCTGAAACACTGGAATTGCAACGGCATCTCGCATGGAATCCGACGTTAACCATGCCGGCAGCGCCTGATTGCTGCTTCCACGGAATAACATAAAAATTACAACAATGCTTGACAATATTTTAGTTTTGTAGCATGTGGCAACCAAATTCGTTCAGAAATTACTACTTGGTATCAACTATCTTTGAAAGAAACCTCAAGTTATGTCGAAAATATGTTAAAATGTGGAATGCCTCGTGCTAATGTGACGTTTTTTGCGAGGACAAGTGAGGACTTCCTATTCCCCATCAAATTTTTGTTCAATTCTAAAATGTTTTTCTGCTTTGTGAAAATAAACATCCACAAAAATTTGCCCTCCGCTTACTGAAACAATCGACAAATCCCCACTCTTTGTGAAGCCATTTTTGCAGATTCATCGCATAGTTGTTACACTTTTCTTATCTACAAAAAGAGTTCATTCTGTACGCCCAACGTTCCCTTCTTCGCCGACTTGGAACAACATTTACGAGCGACTTCTGATTTTGTGGTCTTTATCAAGACCCTTTCATTCGTCTGTAGGTAATATGAAAGTGGGTTGGTAAGTAATATGAAAGAAGAAAACTTTGCTGGAATGATTACCAAGACTTTAAATCCAACATTTTTTGCCTCGAGCTTTCAGTGTTTAACGAAATTGACGGGAAGAGAAACGTTTTATGCAACATCATAACGTTTACTTAATGTGAATTCTAAATGATTGCGGACTTTTATCGATCGCTTTGCTTCAACATTTCTCCTTCATCAGGTAGCCTGTCATGTGTTTCTCCGACTCTCATTCGATATTTTACTTTAGATCATAAGTTGTAAGCAGTGGGCGGTGGTTACATTGTCCTAGACACTTTTTATTCAGTTACGCTGTCTTCCAAGCGGCGAGAAAGAGATGCTGTTGCATACAAGTGTTCATTAATTAACCTCTCGTCTCTCATTCATTAGCTCCGGAAGATTCAAGACGATTAGTTTGTTCAAAGAAAGCTACATCTCCTTCCGAAGTTCTAACGAAATTATGGTGCCATTTTCAGTACAACGCCTAACTGAAGTAAGCAGTTTATCGCAAAGGTGAAACAGACATTTGAGTTCGTGCAAGTTATCTTCCACGTTTGGAGGTTCAAGCAAAGTAGACATTTCCGTAGCGATGAATGAATAGGCCTTCATTCATACTGCATTGTTGCAATTTCGAAAAGTTCAACGTTTATTTGCCTGGCCTGTTTGCAGCTGTAAGGGGCTATCTGACCATCCTAACCCTTAACCGACTTTAAGGAAACGAAGCTGCATAAAACGCAGCCACACTTAAGCATGTTGAAGTGACTGTTTATTGCTAGACTCCTTCGTCCATCGGAACGCATAACGTTCACGCTCGTGTGAAACAGTTCGTTTACAGTGTAATGCTCATGTGAACAGTAGCATTTAAGAAAGGAAGAGAGGCTTGGTAAACGCCGAAAACATCACAAATTTCAGGTCTCGTGTGTAACTGGCTTATTTTACAGTTCGCAAGAAGTTTTTACTTATTTGAAGTTTGCACGAGTAGTCAGTGATTAGCTCACTGAGGGGAAACCACAGCGCATCTTGTGTGGCATCGAAACCGTGCTTGCGTAGCAGCATCTCATTATCGATTTCTCAGCACAATTCATGATAATGTGCATTACATCATGAGATAATTTACTCGTCACTGTGCTGAGGAAACCATTGCTGAAAGGATACTGTCAAAGTAAACGCGATAAGTAGAAAGGACGGATGGAGAGGAAGGAGATGAAAGGATGACCATTGTTTTTTCACTTTTTCCTACTGCAGCAACGACGCGCGCTGATTACATGAGGTGGATGGAAGGAGTGTATCGGAGGAAACTCACGAAGTTCGTTAATTCTGGGGAATTTTAAACCTTGTGCCAGCGCAGAACATTTTACCACGCAACTGGATGAATTAAAGCCCGACTTTGTCAAAATTCGACAGATCCGTTGAGATGTTTGAGAATTTTTATATCATAGAAAAAACATGCAATGAAGGCTTTTTACTGCCCATGACGATCAAATAATCGTGCAAGTAAACATTGGGATAATCATCGCAGCAGCAAAAACAAAAGCCGCTTCTGTGGTAATAATCAATTCCAGTCAAGATTACACCTCATATAGTCAGTCCATTCTACGTTTGTATTTCAGAAACAAACCTCACGCCTACTATTTTCACTGCTTGTTTCCTTCTTTCGCAAATCTCTAGTTTGTTTCTTGGTGTGGACGAAATCAGTTTGCAATAAACTGATCGAACTAGCAGGCAGACAACTCACATTTTGTGGTTCTCACCTTACAGTGCAAACGTTGCTATTACACTTGGTTGGAGGAGGTTGCGTGATAGGTGGGGGCTGCTAGTTAATCTGCAACATGTGGAGAATAACACAAAGAAAAAAAATCAGTGACATCTGGTCGCTACACTGTAAACAATATGTACATTTGTGTAAAATTCTGACAAAAGATGAGCAAAAATTGTCATTGAACCCGTAGTGCCTTATCGCTCGCTTGCCTCATTGAGGGAACGGTGCCACTCGACCGTATCCTTCTACAAGCGATTGGTCGAATGCTACAGGCTGTAAAGGGGTAGAAAACATTGTTAATCTCAATTCCTCAGTGCTTCTTAATACATCTTCTCAATGTAAACTGTTATCGCTTCTGTAAAGAAAACTCTTCTAACATGATTGCGAAACTTTCTGTCAAGGTAAAGTCATAGGAGATCGATAAACACTCCTATCGATTTCACTTCGACGTTGCCTGCGGATAAGTCAAAGTTTAATTATTTGATTAGAGTCCTCTCATTGTTTTTTGACAGGATCATCCAATACTGTAACCTTTAAATGTTCATATCAACGAATACGATCTTGATCTCATCTATTACTGATGTAAACTTCTCTGCCTGTCCAGGAAAGATCATCTGTTCAATGCCAGTAGCCTTAGACTGCTGCTATTTACAGTCAGAGTCAAAAGATTACAAAAAATCAGGGAAGTAAAAACATCACAGAAGGAAAGAGGCTGACTTCTCATCTTATTTTACTGCTAAATCTATCAAAACTTAAAATGTAAACATCTTCGGTCGAGCTCTCAAAATTAGTATTATGTATTTTTTGACCTTTATTTCCGTCCTGCCGCTCTCTAATTACCACTGCGTTATCCGTTCACCTAGTAAGTCAAGAATAAGCGCATTACGCCTAATGTATTTCACCGAACGGTTGCCAAAATTTCTTTGGTGAAGCCCTGCTTGCAAGCAGAGGTAAGGTTGTAAGGAAATATTTTCTAGTGACTTAGACAGAAACAGGAACATTTGGAATGAAACTGACAAAATTATCGAAGCATTTCACGAGATCGATTTTTTGCGTCTTATTTCACTTCCTAACTATGGGTATTTGCATCAGGAGCATTGATGGTTTAAGGATATTGGTTAGAGCTTGTAAATCCGACGCGCAGAAGTGTGTTCTCTGCAGTCGTGCCAAAAAACGAAATAAACTAGTCGCAACTTATCGCAGCTGGCTGTTCTCTTGGGACGTCCTTGAACGATGCTAGAAAGCATTACATCCGTATATGCTCTCTAATCGAACCGCTTCAACGAAGCTCTGCCTTCCACCTTTCTCATCCTCTTAGAATTTTCGTCCTGCATTGACCGATATGTCGATTGCTTTTCTTATCTTGAGGTCGCATTGTACGCCACAGTCATCGAGCTGAACTGCGTTCCCTTCATCTGCTATGTTTTTCTACACTCTACTGCTCCTTTGTTTAAAAGCACGCTGGCACTTCTGCCTACAGCGACAGTACCTAACAAAATTTGTGTCTTTCTTGCTGCCTCTCTACTTGCTGGAAGGGTTCTAATGACCACTACGCCTTTCTGAACGTACTGTTAGGTTTCCGCTCCTAATGATTCTAGTACCATCCTACACGTAATGATTGCTGCACCTTCCCACACGAGATGAATCCATGCCTAGAATACGTCGAACAGATCATTTTTATCATAACCTATTTCCTCAACTGCTTCTCTCTAGCATGGGTTATCCATTACAAAGAAAACCTCGTCTTTGTGCTATACGGTTAATTGCTTCTGACGATTTTTTGTTCTTTGGTGCTGAACATCACAAGTTTTTGTTTCTCATTTGCCAAATAAACATATTCATTACAATCGTTGCATTCTGCACTTGCTGGCTGAATGCCGGAATTTGTTCATTAACTTGCTAAAGTGATAGGGCAAAAAATGCAACTCCATAGAGCCACAAATTGAACTTTTAATTTCCATATGTTTTCCGTTTTCATTTTCTTCCTTACTCTTCCACTCTGTGGGCGCAGTAAGAGCTTCTCAAGAGGAACTTGTCGCGGAGTACGACTTCAACTTTTTTGAACTTCATGATTACAATAAAGCCAATTTTAGCGAATAACAGCGTGAGCTCCTATTGTCGCAACAACAACGCAGTAACACAAATTACAATAAACTGCAAGCACAAAATAGAATGAAAAGGCAAAATGAACATTACTAGCACAATGACGAACACAGTTCTCTGGCTTCTCCGATTTTCTCAGCGTCTGTGCCTAAGGAGTCTGTCAGACTTATTCTGAAAGGAATTTACTATATAGCTGATAATGTTATGAACACCAGAACTGATAATCCCCATTTTGATCCGTGGCCGATTTTGTAAATTTCTCTCTACCGGAATTTTCAGTAGTCACTCAATTCCCTATCTTTAAAGGCAGTGATCTCGGACTCAGCGAAAATTTTACATCCTCTTCGAGAGTTTCATTTGAGATTCATCTCTCCATCTTTGGGCAAAATATTTTTACGAAATGCAGTACTTTGAATGCTTATTCACCCTCATCAGCACTCCTTCCTGACTTCGGAAAAAGCCATCGATGATTTTCTTTCCCACATAACATTATCGCAGTCGCATCACTAATGTGCGGCACTAATGTTTGATGCGACCTCAATTTTCACTAGTTCCACATGCGACAATTTGTGTGCCACACTGTTCATGCGATTTGTGGAATTTCAATAATTCGCTAATTGCAGCGTATCGGCTCCAAGATATCCCGCTCACTGAATTCAGTTTACTTCATTCAGTTTACCAATACCGGATGAATGCGGAAGATTCATTGCTCAGAACAACTAATAATCTATTCACAGTTCCCACGATAGTCTTTACATCTTTGGAATAGGACGTAAACAAGAAATATGATTCGCTGTCTTAACACTAGTGCTTCATGTGCGCCTTTCCAGCGTACGATTGATCGATTAAGAACTGTTCTCACGGGATCATAAGTGGGGGGATGTTTGATATGAGGCATTAGCAGCAACATTAGGTATTAGTAGCACATTCTATTGTTATCCCATCGGAGAGCAAATTACTTAAACTGGCTGCTCCAGAGGTAACGAACTACCTACGCTAATGGAGTGTAAAGAAAAGTATTATGCGTTTTCTTTTGATGCACTCTTCATCTCGCATTCAATTTGCTCCTTCGTTTTTTGCAGTTTTCATGAAACTCATCATAGGTACGCTAATTCATTAATAAAAGTCAGCCTGGTACACAAGAAGAGACGCCTACCGAATCAGTTTGCTCGCATGCTTAATGCGAGTGATCTACACATTTCTATATTCCCATCTCTTTCCCATCCTTAACCTCTTCTTCCTCTCTCTATATTTCTCTCTTTCTCTTTAACTTATTTTACAAAACAAAAATTGTCGATATTTCGGTATGCTCAGATTAAAATGAACTACGAGATGCCTTACTTGCATCAGCATCAACATTGTTTCGACTTCGGTTCAGCTAAGTGAAGAGTTTCCTATTACATCATGCTATGGCGATTTGTTGAGTGCGAATCGGGTCGACAGTCTGTGAAAGAAAAAGGAGCATAGAACGTGTTCTAGTAGTAAAATTTTCGTTCAACTGTTTGCATGTATATAGTTCCTTTTAGCTACTCGCAGGCCTTATTTTAGGAGGCGATACCATCGTTCCACCTCTGCAAAATTATCGCAGTCGCATCAAACATTAGTGCCGCACTATTGACGGCGGAGAACCCATTTTAATAGAGGTTATCCGTTGAGTAGCACAAAAAGTTTAATCTCATCGTTCCATCCAAAGAACTGTGGTTTTCCTCCTCAACTTCACACCAAATATAGGTAACAATTAAGAAATTTAAAAAAAGATGAGGGTTCTCCTAATCAAAGGCAGCGAAAACAGATTTGGAATCCTGTTTCTATTGTTCACATCTTTCCTATTGTTACATTTCCATGCAGTTCCCTTCAAGCGCTCACGGTTTCCTACTCAAGTTTAATTGTGGAAGTCGTTTTATTGCAAAACTGCTTTCCTATTGTTGCATCCATGCAAACATTTTTCCGTTTCCATGAAGACTGAACTAAATCCTACCTTGAAACGTGACCGTGTAAGTGATTACGTGTGAAAGATTAAAACGCTTGCAATGGCTTTTTCATCCACGGCCACCCATATGTATCCGTTTTGCGTCATACGTCGTTGAAAGGTGACAAAGGCTTCGACTTGGCTTGTATCGGCGAGGCAGCCGGATTAGATTCAACAGACCGATTTTTTTTCGTTGCCGAACTAACTCTTCCCTACTAAAAGGTGAGAAATAGTGATCGCTTGATCGAAGTGTACATGATAAAGGAAAGGGAGAAATTCTTCCGCTAATAAAGCCTCTCTTAAGTTGCTGTGTGGTTGTGATGCTTTTTATTTCGGAAGCTAGAATAATTAATGAAAGAGGTGAGTGCCTTAAACATTGCTGTTATGTGGCGCGATTGAAGAAGCCTCTCCACAGCACCGGGAAGTTCTCATTGAAAATTTGCAAGAGACCGATGTAAAATGCATGACTTGTCATTATCTAAAAGAAGCTTGCCAGTTTTTCAAAGAAAGCTACCGATAGTTTGTCATTTACATGTTTTTCATTATCACACTGCATGGTTATTCCTTTTCTTTAATTTTGTTTTCTTTCACCATAACGTGATTTAGGCACTCATATATCGCAAATTTGTGCATTGCCGTACATATTTCTGCCCGTTTCGATGTTTATCATTATAGTTTTCATAAATTCAGCACCACAGTTTATGCCCATTATTATTCAGCCTCACGTTTCCTTAATTTACTTAATTTACTTTCCTTAATTTACTAATTTTCCTTATTTTAATTTAATTTTCCTTAATCACAGTTGAACGGTGCCGAAAATGAATACTCATTTCAGCCACCAAACAAACTGCTGTGGTGTTGCAAGGAAATTCGGAAAGTTGGAGTGCTTCAAATCTCAAAAAAGGACTCTTTGTTTAAGATAATATGCGTGCGATCTCTTTAAAAAATTTTCCGGTGGAAATCTGATTTATTATAAAGAACTTTAATTAAGTATCATGACGACTATGATCCGAGTTCCTTAACGACCCAAGTGCCTATAAAACAAACTTTTTGATCAACAGTGCTTTGCAGTATATTCTAGGAATTGCGAATTTTCACACGTACAGATGATCACGGGTGATCTAGCGTATTTACCACCACTTAGCTATGAGTTCGATTCATTACATCTTAGGTAATGAAGAGTCTCTTTTTCACCCTTTTAAGGCCTATTTCAATAGAGACAAAGACTCGTAAGATGCCTATATTTCCTGGGTTTGTGATGGATGTTTATTTACAAACGTGCATAATTAGGTGAGCCATCGATGTCAGTTTACGCAGCAGTCTATCCAGTCCAGTCATTGTCAATTAGATGTAAATTATAGCGCTTCTGCACTATTCATTATTTTAGCAGTAGGTGAAAATGCATTCCTCTAAACGTGCTACAGTCGTTCTGCTTAATTTTATGATAGACTGCGCTCGTTTTACATTCGTCAATGTGTTAAATGCAGTGGCAGGATATAGCTTGTGTTCTATTTGAATTCTGTGCAAGTACTGCATCTATCAGATTCTGATGTCTTCATGGAAAAAGGCTCGTCATTTACCGTTTTAGTATTTTAGATGAGAGAAGAATTTTTCCGATCGGCTAATAGGAGGGGAGAGTGACCATATAGGATTTAACCAAGCCATCTTTATTGACATATATCGGTTCAACGATTGGCCGCAAAGGATTAAGGACGCTAAGATTGAAAATTTGCAAATTTATCGTTCAAAACATTCATTAGTAAATACAGCTCCCAGAACTTATTGCATGCCTAACACTGCGCTGCGAAATCGGCAAATTCCCTTTCAGCTTCCCGTTTATTCAACAACCAATTCGCTTTCATGCTATAACGTCGTAGATCATTTACGAAGTGAGGGCGAAGAAGCCTCCTTGTCGAATACCATGAACGTTCGAGTGAGGGCGAGATACATTCTCCAGTATTCAGCTGTCAGTACTCGTCTGATCAGTGCTCGTGCGAGTGTACCTTTTATGACACGGTTTCTCTTCATTTCTACCTTTCAGTACGATTATCTTCTAACAGTTTTCAGCATTTTTCGATTGAGTTTTCGTCTAGTATTGGAAAAATTCGCTTCAGAAAACTACTTAACCAATTTTCCCTTATTACTATAAAATTTTCTTCCAAAGATCCTTTTATGAACCCTTCAATTCCATAGTCCAAATCTCATAAAAAGCTACCGTGCATGAATTATTTTGTCACCGCCTACTACTTTCATTGATGAAAAAATACCAAAGAAGAAGTGAATAGCAAATAACCGTTGAACTGCTGCCCAAAAACTTGGTACTTATTTTAGTGAACATTTTGATTGTGTTTCTCTAATATGAGAACAGTCCCATATATTTGGAAGCATCGCATTTAGGTACCTGAAAAGGCTTTCTGTTGAATCTAAAGGACCTGCTGATTGAGTTACTGCGGTGTTTTTTCGACATCGATTACTATGCTCCACTGATCTAACTTAACTGTTTCTCACCAGACTATTATGTTAAAATTGTATTCATTTTCGAAAACGCTAGTAGTGGAAATTTCTGCGGAGAAATATTGCCGGGAAAGCCGAGAAATAACGGCAACATTAATTAAACACAGTAGTTGTCTGTAAGGGATTTCCACAGTCTCAGATCAAATAGACATATTTGCACAATTATAGGTTCCCAAGTCTCCAAGAAATCCCGTTCTAACAGTGTCTAATGTCCATCTTCTTAAAAACTTCATTTCTCTTGCTTCTAAAAACCTCTTGCTTCATTATTTCAAGTCAGTTGTACATTTTACATTAAAACTCCTCAACAGAACAATTAAGCAGCCCATTGTTTTGGCCAAAGCTATCGTCACTCCACGCATGTTCGCAGGAACATCCAGTCGTTCGAATCATTTTTGTGAAAGTGTTGCTTTTGCACTTGGCCGCTTGATGCCCATTTTCAAATGAGCCTTTTGAACAAATGTGATTTTTGATAAAAGAATCGGACTTTCTGGAATATTTGTGATACTTATGGAAAAGAGGTGAACCGTTTAGGCCTATAGGAATGCAAGAAAACAAGCGTTTGAACTAAAGGAAACTTCCTGGCAGGTCTTTCAAGTTGCTTGAATCGTTCACAGTGTTTACAAACAGAATGGACCTTCCAAAGTGAATGATGTATGGCTTCACAACTTCACCAATCGTATCGTTGACAGGCGCATCCCGAGATCATGCACCTAGCAGAAGCGCCTTCCATAAATACCATTCTGACAGACGAATAAACTATGACAACAATAGCAACCATCACAGGTTTTGTCAGTGGCACATGGCTGCCCCTGCTTTGTTTTTGACAAAATCAACGAGATGAAGCGGCGATTGTAAGAAGTCGCATTTGCTGAATGCACATCCATCGAGACGCTTTCGGCATTAGCGGTCTTCGGTATCGATATTGTTCCACTGCGTTTTATCCTTGTTTGCAACTACTTACGAATGGCTAGCGTGTTTTCGGCACCAGATAAATATCATCTCCCCATGTTTTCCCTATAGACTTTATCGGCAATAGAAAGTCGCGCTTGTAAATTATCTAGTTGGCATGACACTTTATTGGAGTCATGAAAGTCTCCTAAAGACTCCAAAATGAGCGATGTAAGATGACATCTCACTTGCTCTACGTTTCCACCTATTTTTCGATATGCGTTGTTGTGGCGTTCAGTGACGTGAGCTTCTCGAAGTGCTTGCAAAGCCAACCACTTTTGTTGATCATGAGAAATGTTTAGTTAAGCTAAAAACATTTTGGTCGACCCACATGCGGAGCTAAATAGCCTGCATGCTCGTCAATGCCCTTTTGCAGCTTCTTCCCGGTTTATAGGATCCATGAGAATGCCTAGTACCGTTTTTTCATTCATGCTTTTCAGAGATACAATTTCACATCAGATGCTTTATACTCTTGATAAGAAGCGCAGGCGCAGTATAAAATCCCCCTTAACTCGAACTGTCATTCATTTTCGAGGATCGTTTGTTTCCTCAGCGCCTATTTCACCAATTTTTTGGCCTACTTTGGTTATCACTCCTGTGGTTGTGTTCGAACAAAAATTTTTCTATAATTGTAACATTGGTGGCAAAGGGTTGAAAAAAGTGCAATGGCAAATAGCGAGCATGAATTGTGGGAATATTTTTCTAAGATATCTCAGCACCTCTGCTATTCGAGATAAAGCAAATGTCACCCTTTTGAGCTGTCCTTAATTCATCCTCAGATGGAATGCAGTGAAAAAATATAAGGAAAATTGTTCATTGATGGTCCACACTCGTGAATGAACTTTTTGAGTCAGCGCTTTGGTGATTATCCTTCCATCTTTGTTGAAGTAGGTTCGTTTTCCATATTGCGTGTATCGTTTATCACTACGTACAGAAATGACCGAAATAAGAAGCACCTAATTGTTCTCTTACATTCCGTTCTATTTCTCATGAGCGTTTGTTGGCTTATTAAAATTTATGCGAATTCTCAAATTATACCATTTTACAAGCGCATTTTATGTGCGAGACACTTTCGCATGTTTAGCCATTTTTTTTAGCAAAAGCTAATCTAAAGCTTCCTCTTTATTTCGTCTTAATCGACCGGCGATATCGATTTTCACAATACCCGCATATTGTGTATCTTTTTGCCAAAAGCATTAACCCCACAAGCTGTAAAAGAACTTATTCCTCAAGTTTTATCTTAATGTTTACAGAAATGTCGGCATTAAACTTGCGCAGTTGTTCGCGAAGAACCCAGCCCTTAAGAGTTTTTAATTGAATGGAAGGCAGAAATGCAGCTCTTATTTTTTTAACTTCTAAAGCACCCACTAGAATTGAATAGAACCTTTCAAAAATTTCATTTGGTTTGCAAGGGAAATCAAACTCCTTCAACCCTTCTAAACGTTAAATGATCTTTTTTCTAGTACCAGCTTCCAAGCGATTCGTGGAAGAGTATGAAATAATCAACGGAACGGTGCGTGAGGTGCTCCAAATGAAGGCTTAAGATGGCGCTGATGAGAACATCTGTGCGGACGGCTACCGATGTAACCTTATCGCCTACTTGAAATTTCAGCACTGGGTACCGGTATGGCCCTGCTATTGCTTTTCCATTTCTTTTCGTTGATGTCGAAGTGAATAATGAGCGGAGTTTTTTGTGTGGAGCATAGTGCATACTGCCTTTTCATGAGAGGCTTTTAGGGGGCTCTCAGAAATTTTGTCACGTGGCGCTCATATCCTTTGGATAGACTTAATTTGATTATGGAGAAGCCCAAGTTGAATAATCTTCTAACCTCAGCCTACATTCACTGCGTGTTAAGCTCTCTTCTAATGCAGTAGCTATCAACGCGTTTAGCAGGCCGAAAAAAGCTACTGATGGAACTCCGTGGATTTATTATTGATGGCATGTGCTTCTTGTAACGTCGCATCTCACTGCACAAAAAATGTGTTGTTTCTGTCATTTCCAGCTGTACGAATGAGTCGTACTAGTGTTGCAGCTCAAAGAACCGCATTCTGATACCTAGGGAAACCTTCAACCCTACTTCTGTCCGCTCTTCCTTTCCCCAACTTTCGAGATTTAAAACGTTAATTCTAACTGCAAAATCGACTTGCTCGAAATACCCTCTCTTCTGTACGAGAATCCAGGTTGTGTGTGACGCAGTATACATGAAGGAAGGTCTTTCTACTTTTAGAAATAATCTGAAACAAAGAAAATATGACCACACTGCGCAGTAATATCACTTGTAAGTGTCTGTTTGCAAAAGTAACGTTTTTCACAACTCTGAAATCATCACCTCTGAAACGAAGAATAAAAAATTGTGAAAATTCTGAGAATTCTGCCCCTAGCCGATGGGAAATTTGCAAGCATATTGTGGATTCGAAGTGCCGGTGATGCTGTGTGTCGGCACCGCATTCATGAGGTGTCGGCTGCGTTTTTTTGCAACTTTTTTGTTGATATCGGAGGAGAATTTGTGGCTGAGGTGCATTTAGAGACATGCAGTAGCAATTCTAGATGGTAAACATCACAAATGCACTAGTGCAGTTCATTTCTTTTTCACAAAGTATTCAAATTTTCCACCGGTTGCCTTCAGTAAGGAAGTATGTCATGCTACTGATTTATTTTGTTTGCCTCATCGCTGAGCACATTTTGGGAATAGATGTTTGTTGTTTTTCATACTTAATTCTTATCCAGGTGTTCACTCTAGTGCTGCCCAGCGGAAAAACACCGTGCTACTGTCTCCGCGTCCTCTTTCCCTTTCACCTCCTCCATCTTCCTCCCGTCCTCAATCTTGATAAGGAACAGCTTATCGAGCCAGTGTTTCTCAAGCTTAACAATGCTGCTTGTTGAAGGCTAAATAGTTTGCTTTTGGATGTTTACCTTCTCTTTTTTAGAACTCTTAAAGCAGGTTTTTCTAACAGAGAAACTTCCACATAACAGAAGAAAATCATGATGTCTATAAGTTTCATTTAGATATGCATTAACAGTTCTTTTGGTTCTCGTAAGTGTCACTTTTTTCAGAAGAAGAAATCATTTTGATACAACTTTTTCCTGGTGGTTTTGGCCATCAATTGTCTCTGTTGTCACCTTTACACATCTCCTACTGATAATCAATCTTCGCTGATAACTTGGAGTGCAAAAAACCGACCAAAGAGATCTGCACAAAATATGTAGGGAAATAAGAACTATACTTAAGAATAAACCTTGGAGATCGTCTACGAATTTCTGTTGTTCTTAAAGCACATAGTTTTATCATGAGCGGATAATGAAGACGAATTTTCCCCACCTACTCTTGTTACAACTTGACATTATGCTAAGCTACCTCCATCGATCAAATGTGAGAAATTGGTGACGTCTAGAGGAGCGCATCCTGTTTTGCAATTGCTATTTTAGGTGGAACTCGGCGTCGTCGAAAGACGGCAAAATAGTTTAGGCAAATGATGTCCCGAAACATGGAAAAAAAAGGCATTCAGAGTTCCAGTTGTAAGGCGACGGCTCAGGATTCAAAAAAAAACTGCGTGACAACCATTTGATGCAAACGAAGATGAAGAACTTCCTTATTGATGAATGTGCAGTGTCATGCTGTCCTTAGCGGAAATTTTGAAGTAAATCTGTAAATTTTGCTGCTTGCACTGGCTTCTAAATCCCTTCCTTTTGATGCCGCCATCCAAGTGACCATTATAAATCTCGTAGATGGAATTCTTTGGGCCATTACTGACAGTCATCTCGCGTAGATGAAAGATGCAGCGTTGTAGTTAAAAACTAAGGAGTTTTATTCACTATAATCTTAAGCTAAGGTCCTTACCTACGACAGCTAAACTTACACTTTTGACTTCCTGCTTCCCCTTATGTCCCAGAGAGAGGCACTGATTTCCACTGGCTTCCATATCGAATCATTCTGATGAGATGATTTATTTTCGACGCTGTGCGATGTTTGGGCACCTTGCAACGCCGTGTTTTGCTCACTTTGCAAGGCGCTTTTCTGATGTAGCGGGAGTATTAGTCACCATTAAGCATGCTGAAACGAAATTCGCGAAGACCTAGCTGAGTTCCTTCTCGGCGTTTATCGAATTATTTTCGAGTGCATTGAGCATTCTATTAACTATATGTATCAACCTACCTCATCTCCTTTACTATTCAGTTAATCTCCGTTCGACTTGGGTTTGGACAGACCTTCGGTAATCGAAACGGCCGATGGGATACTCATCACGTGAAAAACGAGAGAAGCACATTTCATCGAAGACTTTATTTTTGAAGAAAATAAACCAGAGCGGAAGTTGTTTTTATTTTCGATGCTTCCTACTCATCATGATTTCACATGCTAACCGCCAACTACTCATATATCAAACATCATTCGTTGAGACCAACATCGCAATAGATCGGTTGTTTACGGAACGCGCAGTGTCCCATTTGCAGGCGTTAAATTATGGGCGATTATGCCGCAACCCAATTAGAGGTCTATCTATTTCGTTATTACTGATGTAAATGATTTTTATGGCAAGAAAGGCAGAGGGCGTTACCACAGAATCTTAAGCATCCCACCCCTTTCCCAATGTGTCTACTCCGTTCCCGCCTGAGTGCGTTGAAACGGCCATTGAGCTGTGTCCAGTTTTGCTCATTTTAATTCAACTTTTACCGCGGTGAAAGTGGAGTTATGAAATGCTGTTGTCTGAATTTTGTTGTGATCACCATCAAAATTCTATTACTTTGATCAGTGTCGCAATCTTTTTCAATGATCGCTCCGAATACTTGTTTGATGCGAGGTAGAAAAGGCCGTAGAAATCCTGTTTTCAGCTGCAGTCTTCACAAAATCATTCGTTATTTGTCTTAGTTGCCTTTTATGTTTCTTAGTTAGTGCCATTACTTATCAGCATGACATCGGATTATCTCGCGTGATTCATGTTCACAGCTACATCGACGAGTCTGAGAATGAAACGTACTATTACAGCTGGAATGTTACTGCCATCTTTCATTTACTGGCTTCCTCACTTCCATAGAACACGTTTACATTACTGTATACTTCTAGTTACTTTCGCTTGCACAAGAGTGGAGAATCACATTGCGTAATGCGTGCCATCAGGGATAGAACCTCCTTTATAATTAAGTCCGTTCGACCAGTTTTTATAAGAGGGTAGGGAGGAGCGCAGCTGAGAGAGTGTTAGCAGCACAAGAGGTTATGTTTACCACAGCACAGCCTTCGTGATCCGAAAAAAATCGCTAATTCCGAGAAAGTAGTGAAGCGAGACGATTACCATATTACTCGACTGGGCATTTGAAATTGTCCAACTTTCATTTTGCCATGAGTCCTCCTTGCCAAAAAACGTAGATCTTTGTACAAGACTGATAGAACTTGTTAAACGATAGCACCTGGATAGCACATGCTCTTGGAAAAGCCTCAACATGGTCTACGCTGCCAAAGAACATCATTGTAATTCAGGTATTCGGTGAAACGCTCGCAGTCCGTTGGAGAATTTCCATGCTCATTCTTGATATCGCTTGAAGAATAATTCTATAACATATAAAGAAAACTTGTCGCGTCTGCCTTCTCGTTTCTTATATAGTGTTTTAAGTAAGCCTTTTATCTTTCGGAAATGGGTACTCTTTTATATGTAATTAGTATTCCTTCACGTAAGTGCTATTACATTTTTACATGTTGTCCTGCTTATAAGCAGTTTTATAAATCTGCGTAACATATACCTGCAATAAGCGGCTAGAAGTTCCAGAAAGGTAAAACCTATCTCCATGAAACCTATTCTTCTTACCAGTTCTCCAAAAAATTGGCAAGTTATCGTGTCTCTGCATTTCGTCGAGGACGGCATGGCATTGCTATTGCATTCAGGAAACGGATGTCGTAAGGTTGAAGTTTCTTGCGTTTGTTGAAGTTGTTTGTTTGCATGCTTTGATATGTTTTCATTAAAGAACGGGCAACTGCAGTTTGCCAACATACTGAACGCTTCAACTTTATTTTTTGGTGCACTTCACAGTGACATTAGTTTTTATCTACTTCTCCTCTTTTTCCAACCAAACACATTAGGAAATTCCGCGCCTGCTGTTAGAAGCGAAAGAAAGCATAACTTTCTAGCAGAGAGGAGTGGTGTGGAAGAGCTGATTTTTGGATAACCAAAGGGTTCAGACCCTAAAACCTGAGGAAATAGCCTCCTCCGGTTGCGTTGTTGCAGTTAGCAGTGGATTTTCACAATTCATTCAGTTGCACTATATTACATCCCTTGTAGCAACTTGGAAACGCTTGTAACAAAAATTATCACTCGCTACCGAAATGCAGAGAAATTTTGATGATTCAGCTCCAATACGGCGTTTTCGAGACGCAAAGGCTGGTGGAGTCTTTGATGCATCCTGAGAACAAACGCATCCCACAATCAATATTTTGGCTTGAGAATAAGTGAATTAGGGTCACAGCAGAATATCTAAACAGTAAATCATATACTCAAGCATTCAAAGACGATGGGCAATCAAAAGCAACTGTAGTTATAGGGGCCGCAGGAAGTTGAATGTCCGATAAGTAAGAGAAAGGCAAATTCAAAGCGAAACAATGTGAAATGAAATAATCTAAACGTCGCCCAAAAAAGCACTTGAGACTGCGGTCGCGCATCAATTTGAAGAGAGCACCGCCTTGTGCTTTCCATAACAGAAATGCAACCTTAAAAGAAGAGTACATATTCGGATTAAAGGGGTGCGCGCTAAACACGAGTGCAACGCCTTTAGGCGAAATAGTCGGCATTCTCAGGTGAATGCTTAGCGCTTTAATTTCGTCAAGCTTGATTTTCGTGGTCTTTGCCCACTCGATTCGTCCTCAGTAATAATGCATTTTCGTCAACTCCATCAGTCCTCCGAGGAAATTCGGGTCGCAAAGGTTTCTGAGCAAAGTGACACGCGAAGTTTAGAAGGACTAACGGGATGCGGGAAAAAATGGTGGAGAGAATGTGAGGAGAGAAAACATAGAAATCTGGGAATCCATCAATGGCATATTAAATGATTATAATGTTGTGACTTGACTCTAGAAAGTAATCAGCGGAGGAATTCTTATAGATTCACAATGTAGCTAATCTTATTGAGTGAGTAGCTTGTCAGCTTAATCGCGTTTCACTGACCCATTCATGCAGTGAGGCATTTTACCAATTTACAGACAGGATGTCTTTCGCAAACTTCGGAATAAAAAGTTGCCTTTCGTTTTTGCTCATCGATTCATATAACTTTCATAGGTGCCCCTTAAGGCAAACGATGTGTTATTTTGTGAATTCACAGCTTTGAATTTGAAGGAGTCGGACAAAATCTAGCCGGTCCTTTACAACAAGGGGATTTCAAGCGTCTGTCACAGCGTCCATTTAATGCACAATTCAATTTCAATTTTTAGCAGTGCAATGAACTTGGCTGCACTCATTTTTGTTGCGTCAGTTGAATGACGAACAAATCTTCGATTTCTCCCTTCTTAATTATGGTTGCATCAGCTGCATTCAGTAGGCTCATTTGTAAGCTATATTACCCCATAACTTTCGAGATAGATTCACACGTCGAGAGAATGCACTCGAAGCGACCGCTCGTTAACTACCAGATTTGCATCCGTTTTTGTATCCCGGAGGGGCTTGAACCTCTTACAACGCTGAACAGTAACGGTGTTTTGAATCCAAAGTTGGATATTCCTTTATCAAAAAATAATAGCATTCGCAGAGTTTGTCCGCTGTCTTGGTTGATGGTGGGAGGGAGGTGTACTCTATTTCGAACAGGATGAGCGCCGAAAGGATAGTTAAAGAGGTGTATTTCACACCTGCATATGAAACGTGTGCAGATAAGTCACTGTAATGAGCAGCTCCATCTCTCCTTCCTCCAACACCACCATTTCACAGCACATAAGAAAAGAACTTCGCTTCCAAAAACGCAGTTTATCAGCACCATCCGTTGAATGGCTCGTTATTCTTTTACACTGCTCTCAGGCATCACCTCACCCGTTCCGTTACATCCGCAACTCCCAGCTTATCACACCCTCAAGTTTTGGATGCCTCCATGCAATATTTAACAGTGCTTCATCTCTCTTCATATTAGCAAATTCCGCTTATTGTTCGCCTTGCAACTTCACCGCAATTCTTCTAGCTTATCGCTTTTTTTCCATATAATCCATCTTTCAACCGAATCTCCGAATTGCAATTGCAGACCTTAACGATGAGTTAGCTGTCTTTTAGTTCTTTTTGACGTGAATGCAACTGTCATCCCTTATGACATGAATGATAGCCATTTCTTACATATCAAACAAACTCCCTTGGCGCTACATTTCCCTTCAGCTGTTCAAAGAAAACAGCGTGTTTTTCATGACTTTCGACTAGGGCGCAATTCATTCTTTGGCCCATTTGCCGGCAACGTTCGTGCAAAGTTTTGTAGAGCGTAACTGTGAAATCGGGCAGAGTTTTCGTCATTTGCATGCAAACTTCATCTGTGAGACCAGAGTGGGGGAATGAGAAATGGGGAAATGAAGATTGAGGGGCAAAAAGTTTAAAAAGGTCGAATTTCTTAGACGGGCAATTGGGCAACCGCGCAAAAAGTTCCAATGAGTTGCTTTAATGCGAGCAACGATGCGACAATGTCGGATTTACTTGCCGCGAAATGAGTGCTTATTGTTGTCACATCAAAAAGCAGAGAGGTATTTTAGGTTAACCTTCCCTTAGCTGTCTGTTATTTGCAAAGCTCGCTGAATAATTGGGCGCTAGCAGTGCATGAACAGGCCACAAACACCTCAGTTTGTGCATGTAAGTGCAGTTTTGTCGAACGTGAAATGAAGGTTTACGTTTACTGAATTACATAATAATTTCACATGTTTACTGCGCAGTTGCAATTCACAGCCAATACATTTATTTTATATTTCGTAGCCAATGTGTTTTAATGATGATTAGTGATGCCGAGGAAACGAGCGAGGAGCTCGCGAGGGGGAGAGAGGGGCCGGAGGGTTGACAACATGGCAGTAGAAGCAAACTTCACGACGCTGTACGCTTTCTCTGAAAAGAGGTAAACAAGCAGCTTACTGCAAGAAAACCAATGCCATTTAGCATCGCACTTAGTGTCGCGCTTATCTCAGAACGTGAATCCTGAAGAAGCCCAATTGTTGGAAAAGAAGCCTGACTGAATGCGATGATGTACTGCCTTTCATTCTTAGAAATCGGACTCCTTGAAAAAAGACTAGCTTGGGAATGAATATATCAAGTGAGTTTTTTGAGAGATGGTCACCTGATGGATACAGTGCACCGGAAGTGATTTTCAAATCCATATCACTAGTAGGGAAGTTAGAAGGGGAACAAGTACAGCCTTTTAATGTTGAAACGAATTTTAGAACTATAGTCTCAAGAAGCGGAAACAGCCATTGTGAATCCGAACTAAGAAGAATTAACTTTTTTCTTCCAGTTGCAATAATGCGAAATCAGATTTCACTGCTCTGAAATCCCTCTATACTCAACTGAAGGGTGCCTTTATTGAAGCCGTCGAGCCGGCAACAGAATTTTGAGGGATAGGAAGAAGTCCAACATTGTTCTCTCTTGAAAACGGTAATTGCTGGTAACTTTCTTCATGAACAACGTAGAGAGAAGAAACGAACACCGTAAAGTTGTTTGATAGTAGCGATAAATGACGGTTTGGATCGATCTTTTTCGACAAGTTAATGGCATAAATCGCCTTCGTTTTAGAATTTCAAAGCATAGATAATTATTATAGAGTTGTTTTTTGTAAAATTAAGTATCACTTTCACAAACTGTAGCAGTTCTCAGTAGCGACAAGCTTGTCTTTGCTATAGCTCGAAAAATTCGTCGAAAGCTAACAACGCTCTTTAGCGTCTTTATACATGTTAACTGGACTCAGGACTGATATATCGTCGCTGTTTCCTGTGGTGAACTTTCTTAGACTTGATCACGTCCGTAAGATCAGCTTCATCGTAGGTAGACGAAGTTTACTGCTGAAAAAGTTGCTTTTTACAATACCTCACTCACTACTATTACTGCAAAGAAGAATAGACACTTTCCCATTGACATGTCAATACGCTAACTGTTACACTGATTGTATTCGAAAGAGACTGAAATTATTCCAGTTGGGGCTTTCTATATTCACTTGCTTAGAAGAAGACTTCTGTTATTGCAGAAGTGTGCTCGGAACGATGAAATAAGTAACTATAATTGGTCTTTGGGCGGAGTATTTTCGTATTTTAAGGTTCTCGGATGTTTGAAGCGCATTAGGGTTTAGCCAGATTAGAATGAAGGCGTGATAGACGCTTCATTATGAGAAAAGACTACAGGGAACTAACTACCGGCGAAGACGAACTTGAATTCTTTGTTCGAGCCAAAATCTTTCGAAATCTGAATTTCTGCTGTTATTTTTACAATTGCAGCATTCCTAATATATGTTTTACTGTTATGGCGTTGATCTTACTTGATTTAATCGCGATGAGGAGTGAAAATTAATTCTTCACTTGGACGATGTATCATTTTTTCGCAGAAATTAGTACTAATTGGTTGTTACTGCCTGTATTATTGGATGGAAAATGAAAAACTTGCATAAGACCATCCGAAGAGGAACCGTCCATGAAGTGTAATGCGCTGAAGCTATGAAATACTGTTTTTCAGGAGACCAGTTGTCTGCTTGAAAATAGATTACGTATTCGTCAAATTAAACGTTGTTTCTCAACGTCAAGGGGAATCATATTCATCACATTTATGCGCTCATAACGATTCGATGACGCAGGCGGATTACTTTTTTGGTGCGTAAACAGCTATCCTCGAACACAGTGAGTCTGCGGATTCGCCTATCGAAATGCTGAATCACGACGAAAACAACTATCAGGTAAAAACATATTCTTCAGCTTAGTTCAATAGTTCAGTTGAGATAGCAGGTATTTTACAAGGTTTTCTCGGCTGAATTTCAACCTTCAATTTCTGGCGATCAACTGTTGTTGAAATGATTCTTCTCATTGGTTCACACCAACTTATTTTCCACATATACATGAACACTTTCGGATTTATGCGATTCATTTCTTTCGCCGCTTGATGAGCGCTGATTTCATCACTTCTCATATCACTGGTGTTCTTTTGCTAGTCATTATGCTACATTCTCTGCCATTACCAGTTCACGCTTCTTAAACGAAACAGCGAACAGAACATTCTGAGTATCGATCGATCGCTTTATATGATTGCTTAGCGTAACCAGAATTTCCCAACGGAGATCGGGGTGTCGTGTTTAGTGGCTCAAAAGAAGACTGATAGCAAAATATAGAAATTTTCTCGGAAAGGAGAGAAGCATTCCCCGATGAGCGTAAGTTTTCTACGTTTTCTATGTAACTGACACCGTTCTTTGAAAAGTACATGAAAAAGTAAGAAATTCCCTCGTCAGCCGTAATCTCACAGTTGCACCTTTTTTCACCACACTATAAGCAGGAAGACATTTAGTTTCGGTTCAGAGAAATTCACTTGAAGAAGTTTTCCTTCACTGAGATGCAGTGTGGTGGTACATAGTATTCGCATCTGCCCATCAAGCTGCTGCTACGAAACTGTGCACACTGTGATGCACAAATATGCTATGTAACTTTCATCATATAGAGGTTATTGAGGAACGGTTTCTCTTGACCCATGAAGAGAAGGCTTATATATTGAAAGAGTTTATATTCGAGAAGGTCATTCATGTCCTTCTTCTGAATTATTTTTTTGCTTATATGACTTCTTGAATGGAGGTGATATGCGCTGCAGGGCATTTGAACTATGTTGCAATTCATGCTTTCTGTTACTGTGTGTAATTTCGACGTTTTTTAAGTGCATACTTTAAACAGTAGTTGAGTGTGAGCGGATCTGATGGACCTGCATTCAAGATTCTGAAGCTATGAAAAAGTATATTTAAGTTCCACTGCAGACTTAATAAAGCTGGGTGGAAATTTCTATCCGTGCTAATGGAGTCTTCACGTCCACAGTTTTCTTGAGTTCTTGCTTCACTTCCTTACAAATTAGGTTCCGCTATATCTTTTATGCGCAGCAAGTTAGTCAGGAGGAAATCCATGGACTCATTATTTCTGCAGTTGAATTGGACAGAGCTGAAGGGAAATAGAGCTGCACATTAAGTTGACGAGGGAGAGAGGGGAATGGTTAAACTTTACGAACTTTCATTTACACCGCAGAGACAAAAGTGAGAGTTGGGAAGTTAAGTGAGGAGTGATTTGTCGTTATGATAACGGCAGAATATAATAAAAAGTTTGATCTGTTCTCAAATCGTTGTTTATATGGAGCTAATAAAACAGATGCGCGATGCCTTGCAAAATCTGGCTGTTCTGGCTGTTTTGCCACCCACATTTCGTCCCTTCAGTTATATCGGTTCGTGGAAAATATTCACTTTTGACCCTAATTTCCGTCCCTTGACTTATGATCAGTAGATTTCATCGGTCCAACTCTAATCAAAGGCTCAAAGAGAATAATAAAAATGGTGATGGTGAACTTGTTGGACCGTTCGGAATTGATCCATTATTTGATATCTCTTGAAACAGACTTTTGTGTCAACGGGAAATTAAGTAAGCTATTTTCATCAAAAGGCAGTTTTTTCAAAGAGAGTTTTCTGTGCGTTGGGAGAATGGGCTAGTTCCTGGATATGTTTGGACGAACCCACACCGGGATACCTTTCATATTTCTTCAAATAAGAAGACGCGAAGGTAAATGCTCAGTTGAATGTTTGGTTGAATGTTTGCAGGGGACAGTTGCGCAGATAATGGCAGTAAATAAGGAAGTTCAATTTCGCTGGCAATGTGAACAAAAATACAAGAGCATAGAGAAGGAGCGCAAAACTCGTCACACTCTTCATTGTTTCTTCAGCTTCTTCACAGCGCGTTATATTCTGTAAAATAGTGAAATATGGAGATAAGATAACTATTCTCAGAACAAATTGTCTATGCACTTCATGGTGTTCACCAGTTGAAACGATGGGAATAATTGCTGCATTGCCTGTTTTTCTATTCCCCTCTCTCCCTTCCCTGATTTTATGCCTTCGTTGCATCGCTTTTTAGGACCGAAAGAAACCGTCGCTCACATCGCCATCAGAGAATACAGTGGGAGTTTGGGTCGAAGCAGCATGCGATTGCAGCAGAAAAAATTGGTGCAGGGAGCGAAGAGCACTTCCAGCATGGTGAATATCCAGCATTTAATATTCGGCAATTTCAAGCCTTTAAAGCACCCTAGGATTGAAAAATTTGGTTTGAAGCCCTCGGACAAAGACGTTTTTGCTCTAGAAACGCCAGCTTTGGAATGTGTTAACAAACAGAGGAAGATTGTATTCAGTCATTAGCTGTTCTTCTGAATTCCACTGAGCAAAGCTCGAGGACCTTCCCCAAGCAACAAATCGTAATCACTTCACCACTCCCAAAGTTTTTGGCGAGTGTCGATTCAGCTGAGCGGTTAAGAATCCAACTCCAAAATCATGAGAAGAGATATGAGCCGTCTCATCCTCGGTGCCTACGCAGCTGCACTTACAAGTGTCTGGAAGTGCAAGTTGGCCACTTCATGCAGTTCGGGAATTTGCAGTAGTTGCCACGCTTGAAACATGATAGCGATTGCTACTTGTGTAGCAACCTCATCCTTTGCATAATATATCAATAAATCGACCGGTTAGAAAATTTGCATTGAAAGGCAAACAACCGCTAAGCGGAATATTCTCTGAGGGTGCTTAACAAAATCCAAAGTGTTGCTGGCGAAATGATTCACTTCATTTAAATTTTTCTACCATGTAATATAATCAACAAACGCGTCAGCTCTCGTTGATGAGAAGTGGCGGGATATTGATGCTGTTTTGCCTCTGCTGCTATAATCGAAGAGAAGACGTGCTCACATATCTGCATCTTCAACAACAAAACCCTCATCGCTGCTCAACAAATGGTTATCACTACTCTCGTGCAGTTGGAATGGCCACCCAACTGCATAACGGGTGGTGGCATTTATTTTCTTGATATATCCCCATTTGTGTTTTTGAGATATTTGAACGTTCGGTAGTTCGTTTAGGGTACTAATGTGAGGCAAACTTTCTTAAGTAGAACTCGTTGTTGGTTGCTTAGTCGAATTGCTGCTTGAGGGCAGCACAATTTTGCGGCTCGTTTCTATATGTTTGTTGAAGGCGTTTTGTGGAACGCAATGAGACAACGAGGTTGTTGTCGAGTTGTACCAAAGGCTGGAAGTTATTACAGGGATTAATTCCATATGTGTGCAGAGGATACGCAAAGATGGTAGGCAAACACACTGCTTTTTTCCAACTTCCTCCACAGTAGGCCATTCTTCAAATGGCATCTTGTTGCGTCCAACAAGAAACGTTTCACGGGAATTTCTCAAGGTGACATATAGGTGACACAGGAGACAATTTGTCAACGTTTCACTGTTCATTATATCGTGCATATTTGTGACCTTTAACACTTTCGTTTTCATAAAATAGCAGCCCCACAAAATAATATCGCACAATTTTACATTCTAAGTAAAATTGTATAATTTAGTGCCTATCTGTGATTACTTTTCTTAGCATCCATAATTTCGAATGTGTTTGATTCCGGAGTGTTCTTGCTTGCTTTCTAATTCCTAGCATTTTTATCACCTTCTGTTCTCTTTCGTTCTGTCTACCTTGATAACGCAAATGATTTCGATGTTTACATATTTCTATGATTGGCAAAAACAGCAGACATTTTTGTAGCCGAGAGTTTTTTAATTGAGGCGCCAAAGATATGCACGAAAAATGGTTTCATCAAACTCTGCAATTTCAGATGGATTTACTGACTTTCCATTCAAACAATTTCAAAGAACTCATATTTCAATGGCTTAGTTTCAGCTGCTGTGCATTTTAAAGAAGCGCATCTAAGCGTTTCAAGTTGCTAAGAGTTGGTGGATCCTTTTTTTAAAGTATCGATTTCGGGTTGTGGGGGGTTTTCCGATTGTTGAAATCGCTTTGGCCAGCGCCTGTTTTTACGCTTATTATGTAAACCTTATTCGGCTGAGCAAAAACAGGCTTTTAACCGTATGGCAAACTACTAGCACTTTATGCAATACGCTTTTGAGCTATAGCAAAAATCAAATTTATTAGCTTTTCAGCGCTTACATCTCGTCTCTGTTAACATGTCTCCTGCAATATAGCCGCCAGTCTCCTAGGTAACTTTCTTAAAAAGAACTGAAATAATTTAGGTGTATGTCACATATCATATCGCCATTCTATTGCCCTGTTGTCCATGATCGGCTGATACCGTTATATAACCCGTTCACATACAATCGCCTGACGTTAACTTCACCACCGAACACCTTACTTTACACAAAACACTTATGTGTTATCTCCTCCCACGCATATTGAGTTTTCACATGAGTCACTTTGCGCATATTTTCGCTTGCGCAGGAAGTGTCCGCTATCGCATATTCATAATTTGGTGCGTGTATACGCAAATTCGGTGACTCGAAGTCGTAATTTCATGGGGGAACAGAGCATAAGCACCGTCTTTACTCGTAATTTGACAGCTTCACTTCAGTTGTCATGTGGAGCGGCCCTAGGACTACACCTGTTTTCGGCCAAACCAGACGAGTAATATTGGTATTTCACGTACAAACGAAAGCTGCTTTCGACTACACCGATAAGAAAAATAGTGCAGTTTACTTTTCGTTTATAAGTGTTGGAAATTCATGTTTTTGCTCATAATCTGTCTACTTTACATAGAATTTACCTGCATACTGTTAAGGATAGCTTTTATTAGGTAACCGACTAGTCGGAAAATACTTGCAACACTTATTCGTCTTCATTTCAAGCAGGTGCCTTGGGATGGTTATCGCTTCGATATTTAAGGAATTAAGTAATTTTTCAGTCTCATTATGGAAGCTGTGGTGCTCACCTGGATCCCACTGGCTATCTCAGTTTGTTTCAAAACGAACGTTTTTTGCGATGCTGATGTAGAATTCATAATTCATCGAACTTGACTGGAAGCATCAAAGGGCAGCCAAGCAAACTTAACTTTTAATTCGCTTTCCACGCCGAATATTTTTTCCTGTGATGAAGCAAGAGCGGAGCTGGGAATGATTCACGTCAGCACTGAATTGAAAGCGAATCACCGCTCACCATCGTCTTTTTTTTGATTACTTTAGAACTTTTAGAACTTCTACTTTATGAGGAGTTTCGTCTAAACTTTAATATATATATATATATATATATATAAAGTTTATATATATATATATGTGTACGTAAACTACACGTGGTACTACATTTTGAATGTGCTTCAGCTAAGGTTTGGCTTTTAATGTAAACGCATCTAAGATTTGCAGGTAAAAGGTTGCTGTTGAAATCTGAATGTTTAATCTGGTGATTTTATTTTTACGTGCCCTCTTGCAGGTGATGTTTATGAACGTCGACGATATCGATGCCCAGTGTCCACGAGGCATCGACAAAAGTGTTGTGCCGGTAAACGAATGGAGGAAAGCACCATTCAATGATCTTTGCTTACAGGTTCCCTTTTCGTCCCCTTTAATGCTCTTTAAGTTTATTTCTTGAGCAAATTTTTCTCTTTGCCCCTCTTTGAATTGCCTTTCCGATGTATCACTTGCTCGGGAGAATGGAGCATTTAGGATTTCCAGGTAAGTGGGTTAATTTAAGTTAGGTTAAGTCAAGAAAGGAACTGTGTTAAAAGGTGATCCAAAAATAACCCACAAGCTATACGTCAAATAGAAAAATTCATGCAACTCAAACTATTTTTGTGTGAAGTTTCGGAAAATATTGCGTTCTTCATTTGTCTTCAGTTGCGAAGGGAGGATTAACTATTGCTGTCACCTTGATCGTCAGTCATCGTTGTTAAGATTTAAGACAAATTCGTCGCATTGCAATGTCAGTTACTTATTACGGCGGAATGGGAACTGACTAAAATCGTTAATGCGCTTTTGAGTATGTGTAGCCCTGAAATATGAATTCACTGTTATGCGTTTATGTATAGACTGGTATCAACTGCCAGAGCGAGCGATATCACACAGTGCGCAAAACCTCGGCTTCGAATTATTAATGTGTTTGTAGTTACGTAGTAGTAGTTATTCAAGTAACGTTATGCTATTGCCTACGCTTTTCATCGTTGATGATAGCGCCTCATCCAGGACGCAGAATACTTTCATTTGTAGCAAATAGTGAGCGCAGGGACAGAAATAGGCGGTTTGAAATGCCACAGCTACGATGCGAATTTTACGATCCTAATGGCGAAAAGGTGTTCGCTCAACGCTGTTTGAGTGAAAATGCGAATATGTGCGAACATTTTGGAGCGCAGATACGCCAGGCGGAGGTTTCTTCTTCTGGAAACACAGCGTTAGGCGAATCAGCAGATGTTAGGAGATGTGAAAATGAGGTATGCACATCAAGAAAGCATAGTCATGCTGTTATTGACGAGTGTTGTATTACTCCTTTTCGTCAATTTTTTTGTTCTGTAACAGTGCGCAAAAGATATCCGTGAAGTTTGCCACAACTTTTATAGGTTGCTTCCATGCAGTAAGATAGTCTAGTCATAATTTGCCTTTTTGCAGCAGTTTTTCCAGTCGATGGATTTATTGTTGAGGAGGTACAGTGAATGGGAGGAAGTTATCTATACGGCAATTTACATGGTCATATCGGTGCTCGCCGTCATTGGGAATGGAGTAGTAAGTGAAGTCCTTTTAATGGTCAAATACGTAGGAAGCGTAAACGCAGTTAAAAGTAAAGAAATCAAGACATTTTAGAACAAGACTTGCCAGTGGTCAGCTGATCGGCCTATGTGCAGCTAGCGCCATAGCTCATAATTTTCATTCTCCATAGGTATCGCACTCAGATGTGCGTATTCCACCTTGACTAAAAGTCTCGGCAGAAATGGTAGGGACGCTCGATCTAGCGGCATACATGTTTCGGCAAGCTACCGCCATATTGTGGGTGTTTGCAGCAAAGAATCAAATAACGCTGCCCTGCTGCTCTACAGATTCCTCTCAAAACTGTCCTCTAAGATGAGTAAAATTTCAGGAATGGGTTAGTGACCTCCCTACGTAGATTAACTCCTGTTCTCAGTTGTGCATCTATTACGAAAGCAGCGAATGTCGTATTTCCTCGAGCTAATAAGGAAAGAGCGTGACTTGCTTCGTTGATTTTTTAAGTGATTTGTCTTTTGAATCATTTTTCGTCACGAATGTCTTTGCTTCGAAGGAACATGAGCGACGAATCGATTGCGCACTAAAAATTTTATTTCGACGATCAGTTTCGAATGCAAATTTCCAGGCAACTCATTAATATTGAAAGAGTATCGAGACTTTTCGTTTCATGAATTTTTCTAACTCGCGCAATTCTTTGCGTCAAAAATATTACTTTGCCTCGTCTAATTTCACCATTCGCTAGTTTATTTTATGGCAGTGCTTTTTTCGAGTTCAGTAGCAAGCCTCATGCCACAGGTATTTCCTCCATCAATCCACCAATTTAGCTTCATAAAAATGCAGTTTTTCTTTAACCGACTAGAGCATTATAGTAGCCACATTCATGACATGTTGGAAAATTTGCCTTAGTGGAAACTGCTAAAGCCCCTCGGCTTGTTGAAAACGTTCGTCATTTATCACACATCACAGCTTCTGTTGTTGTCATGTTTGCAAAACGTGTTTGAAATTGTGAATCGTGAGACGACAAAGCAATTTATTTCAACTATTCAGGTAATATTAGCAGTCATTCGGAAAAGGGAAATGAGGACGAATCGAAATGTATTAATCGTCAATTTGGCACTATCGAATTTGATGCTTGCGCTCACTAATATTCCTTTCCTCTGGCTTCCGTCTATTGACTTCGAATTTCTCTATTCGCGCTTTTTCTGCAAATTTGCTAACGCATTACCCGGAAGTAACATCTATTGCTCAACGCTGACTATTTCTGTGATGGCGATTGATCGGTTGACATTTCCTTCTTCAGACAATTCTCATTTTCAGTATATTCTAGTCTTTTAATGGGAGTATTCAACACGTTGATACAACCAAATTGTTTCTCCACTGTACTTGCTAAAACAGACGTCAAATAAATGGGAAGCCCAGTTCTTTCTCATAATTTGTAAACTAGCGACGCTGCAGCTGAAAGACAAAGAAAACTTTCCAATAAATCCATTTATAAAAAGATATGTGAGGTCTGACCGCTGATAGTTGGGAATAACTTGTCATTTTTCATTTTTCGTTTTATGGTGTTATCGCAAGTGTTTTCTCTGTGGTTCACTTCCGGTTTTCCGTAGAATCAGCTGCAGTTTGAGGTGACTGATTGCAAAGCAAGTGGAGTGTTACCGATAGAATGTTGATTAAATTTTTCAAGGGGGTACTAGTCAGTTGTCAGGTTTTATGCAGCCGACTTAATAGAAAGCGGCTTTGTGCTCAATTTTCAATTTACAAAATTGCGCTAAGAGCGATTCTGAAACTGGAGTGTTCAGAGTAAATTTCTCAAGGCGACCGATGAGACCTCATGAATGTCAATAAATTTCACCCATCAAACTTTTGCATTTCCAATACTGCAATTATATGGCAGCTGGAATAAACCACATTTCACCTACCACATAACGAACATCATAGAGTTGTTCCATTCACCTGAAGCAAAAAATATCAGGTGATGCTTTGCATTAAGTTCATTCGAAAAATTTTCACGAAAAAGGCCATTTAAACTAAAACTTAACTAATGGCTGAAAAACGATCAGCTGACATCATCTACACTACGCGAACTTTTCATCGGGGTGCCTGCAAATTTATATTTGAGAAGCTGTTTGTGACGGTATCCTTTCTACGTTTTGTATTTTCGTGTGTGTGTGTCTGCTGGTGGAGGATTTTCAACTGGAGAGCTGCTCAAGCTGGAGCTACGGAATTTGATGGACATAATATGCGCCGGAAGTGGTATTCATATTGATCCATGAATCATGATAGAGGTCGTGATCACCCAAGCCTCTCTAAAAACAGCGCCTGCCATCTCGGTCGGATGAGATCTTTTTTTCACGATTTCCGACTCACCAGGAAAAGAATCTTTTACAGTTGATATGTATGAAAAGTGGAACGATTCAAAATATTTTTGCCTTATTCAGCACTTTTTACGAGTTATTAGGAGTCTATGAAGCAGCTTAGATGAGCTATCGGGGCTTCTAAAGGTTTGTGATATTGTGCCAATCAATTTGATAGTCTTTCATCATCTATACGACTGCAGTCTTTGGCACATTTAAAAAAAACTTCAGTATACGTGTGGGACTCAGAAGCTGCCATATTAGACGAGAAAAAGAGATCTGGTCTCCCGCAGAACCATGGACCAAGGGTTGCCCTATTGAGTATCCATGTCAAAAAATTTACGCAAAGTACGCATTCGCTCAACTAGCCTCATCCAATCTTAATAGCAAAATTCTTATCACATAGGTGTATTTTCTCGCATTTTCATGAAATCTATGTTCTGATCTTCTGATGAATTCAGCGTTGTCTTAGATACAAGTATTTTAGCTATTATACCGTGAAAAAGATGTACGCAAGCTCTCATGGACGTCAGTGTTTACGTGCTGTATGTATTTCCACATCGATTTGGATCATCTCGTTTTTGCTGAGCTTTCCTCTTCTCGTTTACTATGACACCACTATGCTCTACGTATTCAAGGTAATGAACATATCGTTGCAGCCACTATCTCTGCAGTAAACTAATTTTTGAGTGAGCTTTTAGTATATAATGAAGAAAAGATGGAAATTCATTTGTGCGACAACGGCGAAATACTTTACCGTTTGAATTGGCATTTCGAGATAGCGTACAAAGAAATGCGCTGCAATAATCCATTTGTTCGTGCTGCACAGCGGTAAGATGATATCCTTTTGGGCCTTGTAGGCACTTTCTGCATCCCATCCGGTCTGCACCTGCAATATCGTTAGTCTCAGTCGATGTAATTATAGTTATGTGGTTATGTAGTTTAAATGGAGAAGAGGTGGAGAGAGGAGGGGATAGATCAGAACACATTCGAAGATGTGCCTACAGATGTCCAGTCCGATTTGCTGCCATATAAATTTTCGTACAGCATAGGTGAAAATTTCAATATATTAACTTTAAATCACTGATAAAGAAGTTTTGTCTACAATCAGCTGATAAAAACTTTAAGGAGGTTCTCATAAGGACTATGGCGAGTTTTTAGGATGTGACTGTATTTTCATCTGGAAATGCGACGAAGTTAAGCAGTTACGGTTGGCGGCAATGTAGGCTGGCGCCAACTCAAAGGAAGGGTATGGAAGACCCTAATGAAGCGGCCAAACGTGAAAGCGATGCACAGAAAATACAGGTAGAATGCACTAGTTCACGAACAAATGCATAAATAGCACCCTTCGCAATACATTTCGTGGATGAGGGAGGCACTGATCAGTGGTAGCTGCATGTAGGCCTCTGTTTCATGTTATTCATAGGATCGATGTTGAGGAACGCTGGTTACGGCAGAAATCATTTTGGCGGCTAATTCGTGTGGTCCGTCATCACGTGAAAGGAGCTGTGGGTTATAGGGTTCTCTGTTTTCCTACTTTCTTTCATAGGAGATGATAACATATCGAAACCCATGAATCGTCAAAAAATGCGGTGCCCGAGGAGATCACAATATCTTAGAGGACCACCAAAATATCGATATATGAAATATTGGGGCCGTAGTAATGGGGCATTTCGGACCAATTATGCAAACAGGTTTTGCGGAGATCCAGCAAAAATGAAATCACACTAAGACATAGAAAACTGACTGCAGGTGTTTGAGTAGGGGACATACACTTTGATATCATCGGAATTGAAGTGAAATGGGAACGTATGGTTGTAAACAGTAGTGTAAATTATTCATGCGCAGTGAAAACGAAGCCACTGCTCTAGGGAATATAACCGTGAATTCGGAATCCTTTTCAGGAATCGCTGCCTGTAACTTCGACATGCTTACCTGTCAAGGATTTACTCGACCTTGAGAATTTTCAGCAGAGATTGCAGAGCAGGCTGTTTCGAATAAGAAAGAAAATGAGAACGAAGTTAAAAAGCTTTAAGAAAATAGAAACTGTCAGCAGCGTTCTTTGTTTTATACTCTCTGAATTTATTCGGTTATCGAAAAACGAGAAGAAACAGTTGAACGTAGCAAGATTGGCGATATATGACTTCCTGAAGGCTGGTATGAATGAATTCACTGAAAAAAAAAACGTTCTCAATGATACGACATAGGGTACACTGGTTGAGGGGGTTAAGAACTAACCGTGTTCTTAAAGGGGACATTTTCATACAAACGTATGTAGCCAATGAGCTCTGCTACCACTTGGACAAGACTCCTAAGCCCAACGTTTCTGGAAACGATGAGGTGATTGATTGGCGATACGAAAGAATCTTTCAGTAAAATGAAACAGAGAATAAAATCAGTTGAAGATGCATTTTGATAGTCAGAGCAGCCTGTGTTTAAGCGATTTTCAGTGTATCAAGTTCCATGTGGCAGCTCTCATGTAACTTCTAGATCGAGATGAGTGAACGAAACGAAAAAATGAAGAGAAAAAAGCTACCCAAATACATTTGAGAGATCATATCCACTAGCAGCGCTTATTGAGATTTGCTTTCTTTTGACTTATTGCTTTCTTTTGACTTATTTTTCACTTCAGTTCTTTCGTTTGTAAGTTTCGTGGAATGGATAGTTGATTGTTTGCTTGGCAGGAAGACTAGTTTTTATTCTGTGAATTTGGAGCCACAATGCTTTGCATGGCCTTATCTCTTATAATTGATGTGAGAGCACTTGCCATAACTTACAATTAGAGCCATTCAGAGTTCTGTCGATGCAGTTTATGAAATCGAAAATATGCCCTTCCTCAGTGATTGTGATGCACTTCTCCACCCATTTCCCTCCGTATGGAATTTAAATGTGGGAACAATAATGAGTATGACATAAAGCAAGTTTCACTGAAACGTGCTTGATTTTGCAGCTTTTTATGTCCGTGATGCAAGCGCTATTTCTTTATGTGGTACCGCTTATCGTTCTCTTGATTTTCAATGCAAAGTTGACACGCTTTTTGCAAGAAAATTCACGAAAAATGCATCGATCGCTAAGCGATGGTCGAAGTGACGATGCGGGTACATTATGCATCGTAAAAGCGTCAGATCTTGGACAGGTGGGACCATTTCTTTCTTCATCGGCGAATGCTAATATAACGTCGAGATCCTCTCCATCTTTTTCTCATCCACACTGCAGTCATCTCCGGAAACCATGTTGAGAAAGTTAAAATGCAAACTTTTTGTTTAAGCGTTTTGACAGTTATCGAGTGGGATTTATAATATATACACTTTCAACAAGTTTCGTGACTTTTATTCACGGAAATTATGAATGATGGCACTTGTTTCCTAAGTGTAAGAGGAACTACTATTTTCTGTTCCTATTAGAACTGACTTGGTCATTGACGATTCTGGAAACAGTAAAGGATCGTCTCATTCTGATTATCCATGCGGATAGACTCGAAAATATGAGAATTGATGTCATAATTCGGGTCAACAATTTACTTCCTTATCAGTCGTTTAGCTAAAGATCATTAAACGCCCCTTGCTGTTCGAACGATGACAAAAACGATGTGATAGGAATGATTATAATGAGATTGCCATGGTGATGCGTTTCAAAGATCATCGTTTTTTTCTTCTTGCTCAACCAATTTTAGCTGCTCGAACCGCATGTTAGATAAGAAAGAAAAGTTGAGTGAAAGCATTTCTCGCACGACGCAATTGAATCCCTCATTTGCCGAAATGCGCATGTTAATTGAATGCTTGAGTTTCGTGGGCATAATGCCCTCGGGAAAAATTCGTCCGCGTATCTCGACGATGGAATAAGAATTCCATGCCGCTGATTCATTTTCAGTGAAAACGATGTCCAAGACGTCTTCGATACTAATCGCCAGCTTTAATGCCCAGTAAAAATCTTTGCAGACGGGCGTTGAAGCTTCGACGCGCCGGTCAGGCATTTGTTCATATATATCCAGCACTAGCTCAGTCGTAGGTTACTTGCTGAATGAACGCGATGTGACAGGTTCACCACCCATTTGTGGACGAAACTTCTGCTCGTGTTCAAAAGCGCTATGAGTTTTGATATAAGATTTGAGACTAAACAGTGCAACGATGATATCGTTGCAGTTAAGTGAACATCCAAGTAAAACGACTGACACCATATTCCTTTACTTTAAGGGATTTCCCACCACCACTTCATTTAGAAATATGTACATTCTGGAAGATTACTTTGCCGGCTGGAAATGTTCTGTCCCTCTGCCAGAACTTGCAAGTTTTTGTGTGCACGGCTGGGTCCCAAAGAGCTATGGTTTTCATAATTTATTTCACGCAAAAACTGAAAGGGTAGCTAGAATGACGGTGCTTTCGCAGCATTCTCGTATATAACGCACCATTCTGTGTCTCTATGTGAAGCATCTTCTTCAGGCGTTTTTTTCGATTGTTTCTGTTTGTATGTGAGAGAATCAATTATCTAAAAAAGTTGAAAGTAAGAATCAGTTATTCAAAAATTCATGCTTGAATCTTATTCGAGGGGCAGTTTTATTAATATTAAGTGGGGGTTATTCAAGGTGAGAGGCCAAATTGAGATATTTTATAACAGAAAATGTTAAAATTTGCTTTCTAGTCTATTGGTATGCACTTTTTAGACCGCCGCCGTTCGGAACTTGCCAGCAAGGAGGATGAATGTGCGCAAAAGAAATAGAACAACTGCTTTGCTAATTGCGATGGCTGCTTCTTATGCTGTGCTTTGGCTACCGTTTACCGTTGTTTCACTGCTCCTTGACCTACGAGTTCTCCATATGGTAAGCCACCTCTAATGAAGATAATATCATCGAACTTCGCTTTTTGTTCGCCCAGGGAGCAATTCTCAAGAAATGAAATGCTTACCTTTGGTGCAAAACCAGTTGAAGAGTGCAATAGACCTGCAGTTACATTGTCGCATTTATTGTCCGAACCTCTGCACATTGCAATTAGCAACAGGTGCAGCATAATTTCATCCAGCCTTCGATTCTCACATATGTTGAGCGGAATTTAGGAAAGCAGTTTAAACTTGCCTAATATGAAAGCATATGTTTGAAGGAAGGCAATGGAGCGGCAGTAATTGAGCGTATCGATCAATCATGTAAAGTGATATCGATGATGTCAATTTGTGTGAACCCGTTTCTGTATGGTTTCCTCAACACAAACTTCCGACATGAATTCACAGACATTTTCAATCAATGGATATGCTACAAATTACGCACACCGACAAATATCCAACAAGAGTATTCAACGATCACTTCTCCTCGAAGGTTTACCTTTATTTTTTCTTTTCTCGCAATCTGTGAACTTCCGTTCCCTTAAATCTCAGTTTCCGACGAGGCTGACAAGCCAACTGGCCTTTGAATGGTTTATCCATTTAGTTGGTACTTGGACGAGCAGGTTCATTTCGTATCTTCAATTCATGTCTGTACAGAATAACACAGTCTATAACATGCAATTAATCATACTACTGGCACCGCATATTATGAGATATTTATTGCTATCTCTCGATGACCCGCTTCAATTGCAGTTTTAGCTGTTTATTAAGCCGAAGGTTTTAATGCATCGGCTCAAAATGCGTTCCGAGTTCTTCCTCATTTATTGAGTAGGATTACCGAATACTATGAGGTTTCGGTGCTGAATGATGTTAAACGATGTTTGTGAGTATTTCTTTTTATGCAAAGTTAGGATTTAAGCAAGTGCGTAGAGGTTCGATAACCGATTTTTAGTTGTGGTTCGATAACGCACCGCAATAATGTCTGCCATTTGTAGTAGTCGGCAATTTATCACTACGGTGCGTCATAAGGATGACGTCGAGAATTTTTTGAATAAATCATTCACTGCTGGCCGTTCGGCTTGTGAACATCGCGCTGCGGTGAAGAAGCCATGCTCTTAAGTAAATGGAATTTTAATCATCCTCTGAGGAAAGCCTCGTCTTATTTTGAATTAAACCTCAACTTGTTAAGTTTCCCGACGAGACAATGGACTGCGATAAACCGCGTAAGTGTATTTTAACAAAAAAAACTTCATATAAAAGCGAAGTATAGAAAGTTCAGGGCACAGGGAACAGTTCATTTCCAGAAGTTTTGCAGTGGCAAATGATGAATGGAGGTTTTTCCCTTTAAAAGCTTCAGATGCCCTCCTTACCTCCCTTTGAACAATCCCCCAGCCCTTTGTGTCTAAAATCATCGAGTTTTTGGGAAGAATGACAAATAAATTTAGCTCCATGAAGCTTCCACAAGTAAATTTTTCTCTCAAAATGTTTGCAAAATTACGACGATCAGAAACTTTTTCAGAAGTCATGCAGTAACACGATTTACTTCTCTCAATTCCTGTTTATGATGGATATCACATACAATAACAGCATTGTTAATCCCTTAACCAAGAAGACAAGGCCTAACGACTAGTAACGATGATCGTCTTCGCAACCGTTCATTTATCTAGCTGCGTCACGGTAAAACTATTTTACAAATAGGGTGAGCGTCACATCAACTTATTTTGCAGCCTTTACGTCAGTGCAAAAAACTGCTTCTGCTTCTTTCCACCTACGAAAAAAGCACTGATTTCCTAACATGTGATAGTAAATTGTATTTGTTTGCAGGCACATCTCCAGCTATTCACCAACACTTCCAACCTCAAATCGATTTCTGCACTTATTAAGGAATCCCTATGTGAAGAGAAATTCAGCTCCCTGCAGCCCATTCATGGAGATCTCGATAGCACGGTTCGCAATAATCCCGTTTCCTGGCAACCAGGGTTGTTAACATTTACTTAGGCTATAAAAGCGGAAGCACTGACCGCGTCCTCACCGATCATGACCGGTTAAAGTGCCAAAAATTATGCAGCTATTTTTTCTATGAAGAGGGAAAAAACTGCTGTCTGCGAACTAAGACTGTTCCTGAGGTTTTTCACTGCAACCATAAGAGTAACAATCGCTTTAACATCTGCACGGTACCTATCATCGTTTTGATGGCCGCCAGCCTAGCTCCTACGTAGTCCGCCTGTCGACGTTCGCATACACTTCACTGGATGAATAGACAGCGACTGTTTAACCAGCTCTGAAGAATTTCTTTCTTTGAGGTGGTCAATAAAGAAATTCGGAAAATTCTGTGAATCTTAAATGGTTGCAGCAGTTAAGGCGAGTTCTTGAAGCGTAGTTGGATGATTTTCTGCGACTAATCTTTCACTGTCATAAAACTGGGCACCCAAATTTTGGAAACTAAAACGTAGTGAACAAGGCCGCATACCAAGAGAAGAGCGTATCAGGCTCGAACGTTGCGTCTCTTTCCCATTCTTTCATAAATTCTAGCGCAACTCAACAGTGCACCATTTTACCCACCACGTTATATTATCTAACTGAGGTCGAAAATAGTGCGACGGCATGAAACGGCACCGTTACAAAAAAGTTTCAGAAATAGTTCCTTCAGTTTGTATATTCACTTCCTTCGTACGAGTTCGCTGATTTTGCTTAAAGCAGACAAGGATTTAGTAAAGCCTCGACACATTCTCCTTTAGATTATTTCGCATTCGTTGGGCCAAAAACTTATTTCCTACAATTTTTGAAGATGGTGCGAATCGTCACTTGCGCCTAATTGTCAAAGGCCTTCCAGAAATTATGACGCTGCCTGTGCTGTCTCACCTAAAACGGGAAATCTGCGGCAAAGTGAACGTGGAGACGGGAGTGATGTGATCACAACCAATGGCAAAACATAGTTCGAATTACTGCTGCAACGGTTTCTCGAGCGACCCGTTGTTGGAGTTCAGCGAGTTTGGCGAGACGACCACTGAAGGGGTCACATCTGCACGACATACACAGCCATTCAGTGATGATGTGAGTTTGCTGCAAGATTGTCGTGGGCAGAACCTACTTCTAGGATCATAAAAGTAATACATACTTCAGTGAAGAAGTTTGGGAATTCCAAAAGTGTAGAGGTTCGCTCAACGCATGTTCCACGTACTCTATCTCTCCCACGGCAGCATTTCAGAAATCGGTAAAATGTGTGGAAAAAAGAACTGCCAATATACCTTTAGCTGCTTCGGTGCTAAAATATCTAAAGGTAAATGTCGAGAAACGTGACTGCTGTTGAAGAGAGTGACTACAATTTGCATAATATTTTTCTCCATTTTTCGTGCAACATTGAATAAATTTTTGAGTCTACAATACTTTGAGTGCGGACTCCATATGCAAACTGTCTGAGAGTTGTATGCGACCATAAGAATGTGATAAATAAACTATATCGTACTATCGGGGATAGATATCGCGAAAATCTGCAATGTAATCCAACGGAAGGCAGGAAACGTTTATTTCGTAGCATATGTTGATGCAAACAGAATATGCGTAAACTTCAAAAGTTCGTTCAGAAGTCGGTTCTCGGCCGTTTTTCAATCCATTCCTTAATGTTTGGTAACTCCCCGATCTTATGCACAAATTTATCCAGGTGCGGGTACTTTTTAAGATGACCAGGCATCAGTTTCGAGTCGAAAAACGACAACATATTGAAGACAGCAAGATCGGCCAGACTCAACTGAAAATATTGGTGTCACTAAGTGATGGATAGAAACAGCAGTATACTCTTGTGATTAAATTTAAGTAATTAGTGGCGTTGATTTATTAATGGCATAGGAAAACTTGTTACATATTCGTCTTCAAAACAACGCCAGAAGAATTAGAAGAAATGAGTTTCATTTTCTGGGCAACAAAAAAAAATGAAAAACTTGAGACTATTTGTTAGGATTGCTTTATTATTCACTAATTTTATCGCTACTTCCCTTCTTGGGATATTGCTCGAATTTGAAACTCTGCGAAAGCCGTAAGCCTTGGGCATGCAAGGCTTACGGCTTTCGCAGAGTTTGTTCTGAAAAACACTTTTACGAAGGAAGGGGAGGAGGAGGAAAAGTGATGTAGCAATGTTCATGAAATCCACGATCCTAAACTAGAAATTTATAGGAGACACAGCGACTGAGAGACTCATTTATTCATTTAAAAAGACTTCAAAACTTTCTTTGGAAAGTAAATCGCCTTCAGTTGCGCTTTTGAGGACTTCAATAAGACTTCATGGCTTGTCGATTGTGATGTGGTAGGATGAATTAAACATCAGAATGGTGTGGAATGTTCACAAATGACAACACTAACGAGATGGAACAAAAATTGAAGAAATGATGAATAAAAAGTATTGTTTGTGCAGGTAGCAGTTTGGAAAAGGTTTGACAAAAACCAACATCACGACCCACAAAGAAGCCTGTTCCGTTCTTTTCGAGAAATTGTTCATAACGACGGAAAAAAGGCGTAAGTTCATCGTCGAATAACTTCTTAAAAATTTCAATCTGCAACAAAGTGAACGTTAATGAAGCACTGAACGTTTCCAAACAAAAAGGAATCGATAAAACAAACGACGAGACGCTTTATGAGATTATTAACGAAACTCGGGCACAGCTATGGTAACCGAATTTCTCTAGGATCGAAGAAATTCGACTCGTCATTGCTAATTGCTTTCTGCGTTAAATCCCCACACGATTTCGCATTAGTGACTACAAAACAAAATCCCTCTGTTGACCGTGAAATGAGCTGATTTCCGGGTATTCACCTTCAGCAGAAATATTCACTCTCCACGAAGAGATTTTGACAAACATTTTTGAAGTTCCATAAATTCCAGAAAGTACATTAACGGAACGATTCATCAGCAATCCGGCTCGTTTTCGTTTACGTTAAACTGCACTAATCTTATAAACAAACGCCTCGTTAGACAGACTTAACCGAAACCCTGCAACAGCAGTTTTTTCTTCCTTGTTCTTTCGGAGCATTGAATTGCTGCAGCGCCACACTTTTCAACAGCTCTAAAAATTCAGGAAATACTTTCAACACTAATCCACTTCAGCACCCAATAAACCCGATAACGTAGGATGATTTGCAGAGTTACTGTTGAAAGGAGTTTGCAATAGGCAACCTTTTTAGCTTCGTCTTGTTCCTTAAACCATGGCACAATTTTCTGGAAGAGATCCTCCAGACCAAGGATGAGTTCGTCAATTTTTGCAGCTTCCCAGTCATCGCGGCCATTAAGACCTTCAAAAAGGCAGTTGACTTAAGATCTCTGCTCGAACAGAATGCGCCATCATTTCACACTATAGGTTTTTGGAGGCAACAACTGAGCTGTGTAAAAAAGTCGCGTAGGGAGTTCTTGTAATCAACGCAAATAAAAAACGGTCTGCTTATTGACCAAAGTAGGTGAGCTCACAACATCTTTTTCAGGGAATTATAACTGTATCGGCTGAAATCACAACTGCAGTGACAACTGACTCATATGAAAAAAAAGCACTGAAAGTACAGTCATGAATGAACTGAAGAAGAATTTACCTTCTTCGAATTTCTTTTCGAAATCAGTAATTTTCAAGACCGGTCAGTGACACGGTGCCATCTATCGCTATAAAAAACAAAGGAATCACGCATGAATCTTCAGCACAGTACATAAACTTCCGATCTAGAGCTAGGCCAAAGAAACATCCAGCAGCAACTTCCATTTTCAACGAGAAATCAAAAACGACGGCACGAAATGCGACTGAATGACGAGGAAGAGAAGCAGAAAAGCACGATGCCATGCAGAATCAATTTTTCAGCACGCTTTGGGAATTGCTCCACACTGGTCCTGGAAATGTGAGGGAGCAGTGATTCCAAAACCACCACAGAGAGATCTCATCATTTGCGCTAATTTTTTCACGTTAAACGACTTCTCATCCTCGTCGGAACGTGGCGCCTGGAATTTGCAAACTTCCGTCACTGCAGAAAATACCGATCAGCTAAGGATGACTGTTAATGCAGCCAATTGGCTGTTAGTCGCCTGGGCCACGTGGTAGATATATAGTCTCCTCCAACGATTGACACATGTATCGATGGGAGGTCGGCCACTGCGACACCTTACAGTCCAAGAGCCGTTGTTCCCTGCTGCTTGTGGCTGTTGTGGCAGCACTTCCCGAAGACAGATCAGTCAATAAAAAGTTCTCTGTACACTCAGCAGAAGTTTCCGTTCGTGAAGCGAACATGCTCGCAACTAAATCTCCCAGTTTTTGGCTCGCTGCGAGAGAGCGGATCGAAATGGTTATGCAACCTAAGGGCGTTGGTGTAACAGGAAATTCAGTTCTATCCCTTCACTTGTTGTTACTTGGAAGCGCCGAAGGTGAGGGGCTGGCTTCCGTTTCGCCGCATTACCCTTGCCGTTCCAGTCTGCGCGAGCCACATCAACTGATAAGCGTCACGTCTCCCCTTCCCCTTCCCTTTCCTCGAACAGCCTGGGAGCTGTAGAGAGCGTGTGATACGGCCAAAATGTTTAGGCGGTGTACTGTACTTGTGAATATATATATATATATATATATATATATATATATATGTATATCGGGATCCTTCTCTAACTCCTCGTTCATATCCATAAAACTTTCAAATCGAACTTATTTTATTTCAAATGGAACTCCTACTGTAAATACGATCGAAAAGAGACTTTGTGCTTGTGTGGAACGGAAAACTCGGCTTCAGGAATTTTTGAAAATGCTTGCCGAACATGCGCGCCAAGAACTTCTCAATGGCATGACTTTGTGCCAATCGTTTCCCGTCCATTTCGAGCACCGGAAGTTGCCCGAATGGCATACCTGAAACGATAAACTAAGTCATTCACTTTATCAAGCACTCTTAGAACGGTTCTTATTAGAAGTGATTCATGCTCCAGACGCATCATCTGCTTGAGCAGTTATTCTCACTAAGAGACCGAGTTTTTACGGAAGCGAGTGCATAAATTACAAGAAAGTTTGTGTTGAATGTGAATGTCGTAATCGCAAAAAGTGCAGCACAGTGGATATGAGAACCTTCATTAATCAGCATATACTGTCTACGACCACTACATTCCGAGTACACGGGCATGCAAATTTATTCTTTACTGCAGCGTAGCAGATAAAAATTTACTTTACTGTGGATTTGATTAGGTATCACCTATTGTTCATTAGGTAAACACCTAATTCTACTGTTTCTACAGCAGAGCAATGCTAATCACCTGGAATGCTTCTTTGTACTTCTCTTCCATCCTATTATCGAAAGAAATCAAATTATTGGTTGAGGATGGCCGTATAGCAAACAAATCACGCACAAAGGATTACATTTCACAAGCTGTGTTGAAAATTTAAACATACTCTCTTTTAGAGAAGGCCATTGATCCTTTTCTATTCGAACATCCTCATATTTCACTTGCGCTTGAGCAAATAGAAGACGAATTGTTTCTGCACGGCCTCGTCCATTAAAATATATTAACTTGTACTGTGGAATAACAGGCATTCTCAACGACTCAATGAAACTTCTAAAAAAGATGCTTGAATGCGAGATTCATACATAAATAATTGAAAACGAGGCGTTTCACTGAATTTCCAAGTCGAACGAAAGATCTGTAAGAAAGCTCTATCTCCAAGAGACGAAATATTTCACATGAAAGTTAACAAAATTGCTGAACAAATCTTCGCATCGACGGTCTCTTCAATTTATACTGCACGAAATGCGGCGCAGTTCCATATAAACACTGAAATAACGCGTCGTTGAGCAACGCTTCTACGCTGTATAATTTTAAGGGCCGCACAATATTTGTCACCCTAGCAAACAGTGTAGGGCCAACACACCGCGATACACAAATCAATCGCTAGAGAAGCGTTGCGTGTGCGAGTGAGCATATAGCGTGCCGAGCTACATATGCTAAGAAAATATGGCGGAAGTTGACACGTGATAAATTAATTGCAGAAGCATGCTAAAAGTGTTCGATGGATTCAGATTGCTGCACGATGTTCGGATGACATCTGACAGAGCGATGCTAAATCGACTGAATGACGTTGTCACTAAAGGGATTATAAATGACGATTATAGAGTTACATGTCACCAACGACGACGTCATGCAAATTTGCTTGAGGTTGACTCAGCGTTAGCTAGAAGTTCATAGCTAGCCGCCGTTTCATATGCAAAATTTCTTGCTATCCTTCCTGCAATTAGAACAGCCTCTAACTGCTGCTAACCTATCGTCTTTCTTGATCAGCATCTATTCATACACGCTCCATTTTAAGCGATTATTACTGTGACCTCACTGAGAAATCTTATAACATACCGAAACAGTTCATAAAATTCAGCTAATCTCTTATCCGCGCAGTTTTCTATTTCTGCAAAGACTAAAAGTGACGCCTCAAACGCTGTCACGAAAGGAGTGGTGCTTCTTGGCTTTCCAATCGTCATATTATACTGCTTATGCTGGACCGCTAGCGTTATTTGAAATCTGTTTCACACTTGTGACTAGTGGAGAAATAGAAAGGATGCAGCAGCAGAATGCATTGGTAAGACATTGGTAGAAAATTCCTTCGCTTCCGACGCGCTCCGTTCTGCTTTGTTTGCACTCTATGAGGGCACTCTACGCCCACCATAATGAGACAAGCCGCAGCAAAAGCTACGAAAAGCTAGCATCCTTAGGACTTTGTTTTGCTGAATAGAAAATGTCCTCAGCTTTTAATCAACATCTTTCGAAGGTTCTTAAGAATTTGTGGCATTAACCGCAATATGCTTGTCGCACTCGGGATTGATAATCAACAACTAAAACATCCGAAGAAGGTGCAAAAACATTTCTGAAAACACTCAATTCGTATTCAAGCAAATAATGTGTGCGTATCAACCTCCAGATCCATTTTTATTGTCTACGTTATTGCCATGAGGAGTAAAGAGAATAATTTTCTCCCCAGGTCACATATGATAATCTGTTCCGAAACTGAAACGCCAGTACACGAGCGTCTCCAAATTGCTGAAATTTTTTTGGGATAGCCTGCACCTTAGTTTCGTTGCCAAGACTAATTGTTTAAACACGAAATTGGGAACTGATTACGCCTACTTGCAAAATGTTAATTCCAAATTCTGAGAGAACGACATGTCCCAGATATTCAGGAAGTTTAAGGAGAAACGCCTCACACGAAAAGGATCCTTCCACATAAAAACTCGAAAGACATAGCAACTATGGGTGGAAAGTATTGCATGGAATTTTCTCGTTCTCCGAGCTGAACTGCTTCTCCTTTCAGGCAGTCTCTCGTCAGCTGTAATGATCACAATTAAGAAATCTGGCCGTAAATATCATTCGAATGTTTTCCAGATAACTGGGCATGCGCGGTGGTTTAATTAGGTCAGTATCAATACGCAATCACTTACATGCATTCCTTGGAGCCACATTTCTGCTCTACGGAATTATGGGCTTAGTCCGCAAATATTCTTGTAAGCAGTGGTTAATTTGTACGGAGTTCCAGTCGTAGAGAAGAGACGAAGGAGGAAGTGGTGTTTGCAAGAAGGATGGCTTTTTCATGCACGACTTTAATAATCATCTAGTTGAGGAAGAGTTTAACTTAGGGCTTACAGGTGAATCACATCAATCATTACACAGATCGAAACGTCAAGGAAGGTGAGCTTCTTCCGAAACGAAAGTAGAAGCGTAGACGGCGCAAGGCAGTGCTAACTGGGGATCTTCTACTAATAGCGCTTCTTTCGAGATAGAATGGCAACCAAATTATACCAACTTGAGGCAACAATAAACATTTAGGGTCAATTGTTCTGCAAAGTTCAAGTGATCTAGCACGTTTAATGATGGAAATGTGAGTGCGGCAATCAAGAATAAACGGAAAATGACGATTTATTGATTGTAGAATGAATGCAAGATAATTCGAAAGATAAAGAAGCGGGAAATCAGTCAAATTTTGCGTGCTTGTGGTTAGTCGACTTCATATGGATGTTCCACAACGTTCCACTGAAACCGATGGCGTTAGGAATGTTTCGTTCATTTCCTTCGTCATAAACGCGAAATAGGTATTACCACTGAAACAAAAGCAATTTCCGTATTCCTGCATTGGGATTCAGCGAAGAAATCATTTTGCTTCCAAGTATCAAATTGGAGCGTACTGTCATCGCATCACTGGTGAGATCGGAACTGTGAAATTTTGAAGGGATCGAACGATTAGTGCATAAAATATACAAATTGGTCGATAACGATATGAATGGGAAATCAGCACTTTGACGAAAATGTTCACAAATGTCGAAGTACTAAAACAATGCAAAAATGAGGTATTTCAATGTTTGATGTTTGAAATGCGTAAAAATCGGGAGTAGCCTGCAAAAGAGACGAATGGCTCTACCGCATGGGTCATTTTATGTTCCCCTGACCATAAAATGAGCATTGCTATGGCTATTTCACCTGCGCTTTCTCTCCGTATTATTATGATAACAGAAATTTTTTCTTAACATCCTCTTCCTTCCTAGCCTATTGCCATCGATGTTTCGAACTTTATGTTGCTCTACCTGACAATTTTAAAAGCTTGAAGACGTGTACAGCTGAGAGTTGCACATTGCAAGAATAAGAGAGCAGCATTGGGTTCATTGTTATGCAGTAATGAGCCGGCGTGTAAAGGAATAACTGCTGCAAAAAATCGACATCAACAGAGTCAGTTAATGCGCCAACTCAAGTGCAATATAGAGTGCACACTTCGTTGCTTCTAGCATTATTCTTCACTGCTTACAATATATTTAATGTTAGTTAGGGCCTATTTTCATGAAGTTTGCAAATATAATCCACAGCCGTTGAAATGATGGACGCCACGAAAGCTGCACTTTGAATATGTGAAGTAGCTGTGGTGAGTGTAACCGGACAATTGCAGAAAGCCTAAAAACACTGATTACGAACAATGCACAAGTCATCGAGTGAAAGAAAATTGTCCAACCATGGAATCACATCGCTCAATGGTCGAACTGCAAAGTAAGGATGTATACCCTACGTATAATCGATAATCTATTAATGTAAGAGCACAGCAACTCCTACTTTTGATAATAAAATGCCACACCAGTCTAACCTTATCGCTTATTTATTTGAGTACACCGCCCACAAAACGTACCACCGACTAGAGCAACCGATCACCCAATCAGCGCCACCAACGTTGGAGATGCACATGGGGTTGGGAAATTTCGACGATCTGGGACGAATACCTCCGCCTAGACTGTTTTTGGACTTGCAACATGAGCCTTTTTCGCTGTAAAGAAATTCTCGGCCCTTTTCTCGTTTCGGAAGACTTAAGTAATTTTCGAGGAATATTAAGATCCCTAGTAAAGGGCCTACACTAGTTCAGTGGAACTGCGCACACTATACAGTGAGAAGGGGATGAGGGGAAAAGGCAGCAGCTATGCGCATTTGCTGAAGACATGCAATTATCACAAATATTGGTCAGCATATATATATATATATATATATATATACATCTCATGCACATATCTTCGTATCTATATGTGCCAAAGCAAGTGCGCGCAATACGCATTAAAGAGCGTTCACCATATAATTCAGGGCAACGAAAAATCAAGTGCGCATCGTTTTGAGATCACAGCAAGTCAGAATAAAATGACATAGCTTCTCGGCCTCTCCTTGTGGTGTGATTTCCTGAAATAATTTCCGTTTAAAAGGCATTAGCGATATTCTCATATAGGCTACATGTATACCTGACCTCAATGAGGTATTGTAAGACGGCAACCAAAAATTTCTGCCTCAAAAAGAGAATGAGGCTGCCAGTTACCAGTTTCCAACAGCAAATGCGCTAGTCGGGCAACTTATTTAGTTATTAAAATTATTTCGAACAGTCTACCACTTAAAGGTTCTTGCAGTGAACGGCGCCTGAATTATTCAACTTTGCTTCGTCTTGTGAATTTTAGAGAAAATAAGAGGAATTATGGCGACGTTATCTTTGGCCACTTTGATAGGATATATTGCCTGTTAAATAGCAGCAATTTTTACGATCCACTTTGATAATCTAAAACTTTGCCCACTCATTCAGCCTAATCAGCATTTTCTTTGCATAATCAACGGGTAGAAAAGGAAGAAAGTTCCAAAATTGCGCAAAATTGAGGATTCACATTTTCCTGTGAATCTTTCAGAAATTGTTAGCTTTCGCGTGAAGTTATTCTCTAAACTGAAATGATCTCTAAAATATTATTCCGTTTAATTTCTCCCGTCGAAGCCAACTGAAAATTTGGACGCGAATGTTTGATTGGGTGAGAGGAAACCTATAAAAGACTTTCGCAGCATCATTACAAGACAAAAATGCATTTCCGCCGGATGCAGTTCAAGAACAATTCTCTGGGAATTATCGCTAAAAACTTGGACTAAATTTTCGCAAATCGTCTGCAATAAATTCCTCTCAAGCCTTAAAGAACGCATGGCAAGTGCCGAACGCCTAGAAAATATATAGTTTCGGTTGAAATATAGCGACCTATGATGAGACCTACGACTTTTCCTGTTTTTTTTGCAGGAGAACTTCAATGTTGGAGGATTTTTTGAGAACGTAAGTTTCTGTAATATGCCAAGAAGAACGATTAAAGAGACTTTCGAAAGTGTTTAAAGGTTTCTGGCGAAAGCAAAGCTTTATGAAACGTCCGTTCTTATCGGCGATGAAAAAACTAAGAACTTAGAGTGACCGGAAACTTCGTACAAAATTCTGACAACTCAAATCCAGCACGGTTTTAATAGGAAAAAGCGGCCGTTTAAGTGACGGGAAGTTTCAATAGAAAATCCATCAATATAGAGAAATTATATGTGTTACAAGAGAAGCTAAATCACCAAACTGGTAGAAAGTCTTCGACAAAAAACCAGGCTTGCTAATTTAAAGAAAAACAGCCGTTTTGCAAAGAAAATTGTTGAGGCGTTCGCAACATCCTCCAACAAAATCTTTCAATCTGGACGAGGACTGCTGCAAAAACAATCTTGCAATCCTCAGCCATTTGATGGTTTAGCCTTCACATGATTTATCAGCCGAGGACTTCTGGACTCAATGGAATAACTGCTTTCTCACGATAATATATAGTGGTTCGGTCAGGGATTGAATCCTAAACTAGGAGGCTGGTATGCTTTCGTTGCGGAATCACAACCTTTTCAAACCAGTTGTTCTGCAGTTCAATTACTTTGCGCTGGAACGGTTGGTAGGGTATGAGCTGCTCTGTTTTTGCTTTTCAGTTTTCGGACATTTTGACGTGCTTATTAGGATAGAGTATGAACACCTATTGATGAAGTGGGGTGTAACATCAAGGGTCATTGAATGTCAGCCATTTCTCAGTGAACATCTAATTTTTGCGATCCATTCATCAAATTCCAAGTTTTTTTCCCTACTGTGGCTGGTTTTGTTTTCTGAAAATGAAATGCAAGGGATACCTTGAAATTGCCAGTCTTCTTCAGACTATTTCATATGAAAATATGTCGTAATTTTCCCACTCTTGCTATATAATTGTACGAAAATGTATGTTCTGGGACTATACATGACACTCTCCGTGATGGCAAAGAACGTTGAAACATCCAGTAAAGCAATTTATGCACCATTATGATGATTTTTAATAACCTTATCCACACAGTTTCTTCACTGGATGTAATGCACCTGAACTACGGAGGTGCTCGCAAAGGTGCATTGTGTTGTTTTTTCTGTACTCTAGGCAATGGTTTTTCAGGTCCTAGTATTATTATACAATTGGCATTCGTAGTCGAGACACCGTTTTCACGAAGGAAAACTGCTCCATTTTTGACATAAGTCAGTTCTGTCCAGTAACTTTTGTGTTGTCACCTCTAAGGCAAGAAATAATTTTTCATGGGTTTGTCATGGGCGCTTGTACCACATCCCCATCATGAACCCTTGCGCCAGAGAGCGACATCACAAGGTATTCGGCGGGAGTGTTCATAGCGCGAATGATCATGTGAAACGTTGCGTAAAAATGCCCATGGAGGAGGTACCAGTGCTTCATTGAAGTTCCTTTTACCAAGGTGGGGGACACTGGATGTCATACTGCAAAAACAGGATTTCATTGGCAGTAAATAATATGGCTGAGTTGCAGTATTGCAGCTTGCTTTCTAATCAGTTCCTTGTATAAATGTGAGCAAGGCTTGAGAACTATATGTGCGTACAGTGGATGAATTCGAGATGAGGGAAAGTATTCGACAAATTGGACAAAGACATCGAAAGGTGTGGACTTTTGGTGAATTGCAAGTGTCAGATCACGGATCTAGTGTCATTAAACGAGAATTCATATCAATGGGAGCTAATAAACATCGCATCCAAGAAGAAGAAAAAATTTAACGTCGAATCAAAGAAGTTCTGGGTCGAAATGAGCCATTCAAAAGTAGTTTCTTGAAGAATGGCCAGCTCCGTCACGGCAGGAAAAATGCATGCATAATTCCTACCTTATATAGTATAAAGTAAATCGTGATGAGAATTTTCATGTCACCAGCGAGTTTCCGAAATTTATACGTTTCAATTCTCTCTTGTGCATACTATTGTTGAAAACATATTTCAAAACAAGTACGCCAATTTTGAGAAGAGTGCACAGCTTGAACTCTGAGTGGAACTTCAACATTTACAGTCTGATATCACTTTGAGGTGAATCCATCATAGGTGTCCCAATTTTGGTTAGGGGTGAGGTGATTGCTTAAACAGTCTGAGGTAATACGGAATAAAAGTCACATGAAAAGATTGAATGGTAAGGTGTTACAAGCGTCTTTCTTGGTGAACTCATTTTCCTGTGGTTCGATATCTGTTCACAAACTTTGAGAGCGATGGGAAAGCTGAGAGGAAGAAGCTTCCTTGTGTAGGACAATATGCTACTGAATAAGTGCTGTTGCCGTCGGACGATATCGTCCGACGGCAACAGCACATCAACGTTTCGCAGTACATAAGTTTCTTCTTTTGAGACGCATACGCCGTGAACGTTTCGAAAAGGGCGCAATAGAACGCAACGTAGTTGCTCATTTGTAATCGAAAGGGAAAGAAACGTCTGCTGCAGGAGGAATGAAGCCACTCCGCGTCATTGGTCTGTGCGTCGATGCTGCTAGTTCTCTCCTCGGTCAACTTAAACGGATTGATGATGAAATGATTCAAGAATTGCGCCATGTGGAAATAGATCGATCTACTGCAGCATCACGCGACTGTTAGTTAACCTTCTCTACCTGTCTCCCTAATAAATGCAGATATGCGCTCCCATATTGCTGGTCCGGCTGCACCCGACGTCGTATGTGTTGGAACGTTTTTTTTTTCAAGCCTCAGCATTGTCGCTACGATGTGCAAACTGATGCACGGAGAAAGAAATATTCCAAAGGAACATTTTTGGATAGAGCTGGACAACACGAAGGTAGGAAAACAAGAAAAATTAAATACAGAAAAATCTAACAAAAATACAAACTAAAATACTGAGAAGTCGAAATGAAGCTTAATTTTCTCGTAGCTTAAAAATTCTGAGATCCTCCAAAAACTAAGAGACTTCCGAGCCTCCCGAATTTCATGAAAGTTAAACTGCGTAGAGAAGGGTCGAATACTATAACTAAAGTTCCAGAAAGTGGAACATGCAACGGTTCCGTAACGTTCCTCCGCAAAGGTCCTACCAATATTTGCTGGAACAAAAGCCACTGCCTAATCTGCTAACACAGTGTAAATCGAACACAAGCGTTCAAATTAATCCATGAACGTCGAGGTAAATTAAAAAACTTAAACGTGACGACGATTTTGCATATTTTTCCCTTGAACGATCGAACTTCAGGCCACCTGGAGTACTGCTTGACAAAACTCCGCTTTCGCGATATCTCATAATCTGTTTTATGGCATAAGCGGCTTTGCATAGCACTGGGGATGCTTTGCAAAAGTGCTCGAGGAACATGTTGCATGATTTATAACTCATCGGCTACGAAGTGAAAACGACACGGAATGCCTGCTGAGCCTTTTAGATGCTTTGAACTGTGTAGGAAGCACAAAAAGCAATTAATAGTTTCCACATGGTGTGGCTCACCACAGTTCTTATGCATGCTTTTTTCATCTCATTTCTCCGTTATGCCAATAATGGTTGGCAACCGAAAAAGCTCCTCTGGAGACTGTCAGCTTTAGCAGATCCAAAAACCTCGTTCAGAAAGCTCCAAACTTCCGAGAGCGTCACACCTTCTCGTGGGTCTTCGGTTTTTTTTAGAATCCGAATTTGGGACTTCAAGGTATCGAAAGAACTGAAATTCCACCTTAGATTTCCAGCACTGAAGCATTTTGAAGTTCTAAATCTTTCATTTTTCTGTATTCAAGCGAGCTAAGATTAGCGAGGTATACAAAAAGACGACTCGTTCTCATTTTTGCTACGTTATTCAGCAGCGAGAAATGTGTGGTTTTCTGCTAGTCGACAACGACAACTCTATCGAGGCTTTAGATATATCTAATAATAGGATTCGGCGTACGGAGTATAAAGCAAGATCATGGTCAACCAAGAGCATTACTTGTGTACCTCGCGCATTTCGCACTTTGAAATTTCCATCAATTCATCATTCCGTCACTTCTCTCTCCCTATCCTCAGGTCTTTCCTGCATCAATTGGACCTATGCTTAGTGCTCCTCGTTAACATGATCGGTACGTAGAGAGCAGTGAAAGGGTGTTGCGCAATTCTCGCTAGTGATGCCTCGTTCGTTTTGCGCGCCTCATTGAATCCATCCTCCAACTATTTCGCAAAGTGCTCCTTATGCACATCTTCCCATTCGAGCATCACAACTAATAGGTGGCGCCAACTTATGCCTCCACAAACGTGAAGCAGCTCATAACTCGAATGTTTCCTTTGCACTTGTTAGTGGCTTTGGATTAATCGAACGTTAGTCTGCTTTAAACTTCATCTTGACAGCAACTTCATCATACTTGGGTGCATGCATTCCGTCAGACAAGGTAAAACGGCAGATCTAACTGAGGTAAGACGCGGAACTTGTAATTATATTTTAAAGGAGTGGAGAGGCTTACAAAGAGGGAGTTGAAGAACTTGAACGCACAAGTAGGCTTAGTTTAAAGGTGCTTCCGTTTTCAGCCGCTGCAAGAAAAATTCCCGTCCCATTTACCGTCCTTCCTGTGTTAGGCCGCTGACTTTTTTATCGCTGTAATCTTCTTATGCTGCAGCACAAAACTAGAGCAGCGCGCAGTTGCCACAATAGAAGGGAGCGAGACTGATCTCCCTTCCACCACCCCTTTCCCGTTCTCCTCAACTGAATTCTCGCTCCTTTCCTTAATCTCTTACTGCAATGCTCGCACAATCACATAATGAACTTCCATAATTCGAAAAACAAAATAAATACGCGCAAAACTTCCTCTCTTAAGCGAATCAGCACAACATAGAATGCCATGCGATGGGTGCTTCCACTTCTAGGAGATTTGATCTTTAAAGTATCGCTCAAGGATATCGAATCTGGAGGGAAAACGAAATTGAGAACCCTATATTTGACAATTAAAATGCCGGCAGCAGCAAAAACCCTATCTAAATTATCCTGCATCCTTCATACGACCTTGACCTCCCGAAAAATTCACATCGATTTTCATATTTCGCAGGTCTCTCAATGGCTCCTGGAAACCCTGATGGAATAACTGCTGCCATATTCTCTTTCCCGTTGCTTAGATGTCACACTTTGAGTACAGTTCCCTTATGCAAGGGCGCGATTAATGTGGATCGGATTACAAACAGTCATCAGTTAAGAGTTCTGGGAAATTTGGGTACAATTTTTGACCACACAGGCCCGTAATAGAAATCTTTCACAAATTTGCATGGATACAGGATTGCATCCAAGTACTACGACTTTTCTTCCAATTTTTTGCGGAATGTAGCAACCTCGCCCGCAGCAAGAAATATCATCAGCGATCAGGCACAGTCATTAAATCAGAACAAGAAGATAAATAAACATTTATGCACATCAGAGGCATACAGTATTCATTTCATTTCACTTGATTATGCTGGATATCACATAAATTAATGAGTATTTAACCTTCAGTTTTTTTTTAAAACAAGTTCTTGGCTATCATGCTCCATACAAATTGTTTTCGTTTTCTCGGCCACAGGTGAAGAGCGATATTATCCCATGTGAATGATGATGCACAAGTTCGAACTACGACGTTGGGAATTTCGGTTATTGAACTTTTCATCCATGAGATGTTGCTATAATGAAAATTCGCCTCTATAAATTCTTGTGCACCATTTCGAAACGTTTCAAACTGGATTTCATACGGATATAATGCACACGTATGCGAAACAATGGAGATGAGCTAAAGTTGAAATCACTTCGTTGAGGACACTTCCGGTTTACATCTTCTTCCTCGTCATCATTTGGCAGAATTCTGAAGCAAACATTTGTTTCTGTAGAGTTTTTGTAACGTATATTTCTTTATTATATGAGTAACACTGAAGTTCCTGCAACACACAGGCTCTATGCAGACTTCTTCTAAACTTTTGAAAAGAATTAAATGATTGTGGTACTGCGACAGGATTCCTCGTAAAGTCGGCATGAAATCAAGTGACGCAACCACTTCCCTTTGACTATACCGAAACTTTAAAGGAAAGTGTCCTTGGCCGAAATTCCTGGAAGTTCACTTAATAAAGCGGTCGTTTTCGAAATGTGAAGAAACCTTTAAAAATATAGAGAACGTTTAAGATTTCTTTAACGATTTAAACGACGTGGGCAATTTCTCGGGAATTAGTCAAAATCCCACAAATAACGGGAATGTTCGAAATTTGTCAACAATAATTACTCGGAAAACAATGTCTTTGAAGCCGGTGGGCTTATTAACGTTTAAGGAGCGCTAACGATCCGAAGAAAAGAGTAACTGTGCTAGTGCGGAGTAAAATACACAGGCAGACAATTGCCGTGAGGGGTATTGATTATGATCTGATCATCGGAAATCACAGGCATAAGTAGACAGCATAGATCAATGAGAGGAATTCATGTGGGATTTAGGAGAGGATGAGGTTCATTGAGTTCCACCTCTGGGTTGGAACGTCAACCTGTTATAAAGTTGCTAAACAGCTGAACTGGACTGCTAGCAGACCCACCGGGTTGCGCAACTGTGAAATCGATCGACGAACTAAGTATGAACGTAGAAAAACTAAGCATGATGCAAATGAGATGCGATTCGTTTGGCGATACGACGAGTTTTCAGCACCATTAAAGGTGTGGAAAATTGAAAGGCAGAACGAATGATCACAACAACTCTCAGTCAGTTGGAAATTTGATGAGATTCATTTTGTAATGCTGAATTCTTCATTGCTGACTTTTTGAGAAAAGTCGGAGAAGTTTCTAAAAAAGACCGATGAGTCAGAATCCCCAAACAGTTTAAACGAACTGTACATTCGTAAGAGGATTTGCAAGCGACTTAGCGATGTGATGCATTTTTTGATGGAACGTGAAAAGTCGAAGTGAACTATTGCTAAATTAATGAGAATTCAAATGACGCGATTCAAATGAGGCAATTTTTTAACGAATTCGCCTGAAAGTATGATGAAAAATGTGGATCGTCACAGAGTTCACAAAAAGTGTCGGAGTATTTTCCGTAAATTTCTGGGTTGCAACAGGGCGATTTCAAATATTGCAAATATTTGGAAAGATATGATTAATTTCAGCTTGATTGCGATGATGTGAGGAATCCCGGAAACAGTGGTAATGTTCTCAACGAAACAATTTGAAAGTTCCGCTTTTTAGGTTCTAAAAAATATGCAATTTTGAACGTCTCTTGTTTCGTCAAAAGGTTTTCTAAATTCGATTAATTTCCAATAATTTTTGGTTCAAGAAGCCACTATCAAAATACACCATTCGAGATACGAAGAAGGGGAGCGGGAGGGATGGTGTTGGAAGGAACCATCTGATAAACAATGGACATGAGCACCTTATTAATGCTTACGGTGGGTTAGAAAGAAGTTTGACTGCACACTTCAAATTCAACCCAACTAGTTCGCAGCAGTACAGCAACATGCACGTATCCGACGTCATGACTATCGGTCGAAAAATAACAACTTACCTTGAAAATTAATCTTTCCATCGTTGTTTGCGTCGACATGTTTATATATAGCCTTGATGTCGGTGTCGCTAAGAGTATGGCCCATCCTCTGGAAAGCCGTTCGAAGTTCGGAACGTGTTATGCAACCATCGCCATCTACGTCGAGTTCTTCGAAAACTGCTTTCAACGACAGCGACAGCGGATTCGCATGTGCAATTGTAAGAAATTCTGCAGTAAATTTACATCTCTTCATATATACCACACCATCACTTCGCTTTATATTCACGACGTGAAAATTATCAATGGTGCGGCTTTCATGAGTCGGTGGGGAAATTCGTCGTCGATCCGACACGATACCTCATTTCCTTTCAATGTATCAAAAAAATCTCAACAGGTAAATAAAAAGCCTATATATATTGAGATGCTGAGTAGCCACGTATATCTTGCCATAGTTTTCTCCCTCATCCCACTGCATAAATGCATTCATATTATTTTGGACGACTCATTTGGCTAACATTTATGCATTTTCGACTTTTATGCTCCTGCATAGATCAGCCTTGCCGAAACCATTAGAGCAGTGCAGTTGCCGTGCGTAATTTTGCATATGCGCCATTTTCTCGGCAAAATTAAACTCCGGAGCAGCTGAAGGTTTAGACCAGTATTAGCTGCTTCTAAAATTCGAAGCAAGCGCTTCCGATGATCGTTGAGGGGATTTTACCATCAGAGACCTTCGAAGCTAAGAGCTAATGAAAATTGCTGGGAGCCCCACAAGATGTGAAGCACTAGAACGCGCAAACTTTGAAGCGTTGAATTACGAGGTTCCACAAAGCTCACTGCTCAGATTAGCAACGCTACAAGTTTCGAAATATCGTGATTATAGAGTGGCCTACATAGGCTGATGTGTTGCGCCACGCTGACGTATCAAAACCAACAGCAACCGCTGATATTTTAACGCATCGATCGGCTTCTTATTTGATACAATACTGGCAACAGGAAAGCTTATGGATGGTTGGGTCACTTGAAATACCAAAAAGTCATTCTCGATATTCTATTTTTGTTGATAAATTGGGAAACTGGCTGACTTGAGCGAAAGAAATTCAAAGACGCATATGCTGTCAGCTCATCCAGCATCGTTTTCCAATTGTTTCCTCAGGGTGCTTTGTTTTGAAAGGTAAAGCTTTCTATACCGTGCTATTATAAGATAAATGCGCACTACAATACAGTACACGACGGTTCCAAACTTAGTCACATTGTCTGAACAGTTTTCAATCATTGCAGTGTAGCATCGTACGCTGCAAAAGAGAAAGTTTACAACGAATATCAAACTGAAGGAGGAGAGTAAGTCATACTCTGTTACAGCACATTTCAACTATTTTCTAAAACGTTGCCTACTTTTCTATACTTCTGACATTTGTAGAATGACCTAACTCGCATCCCATATTATGTTCGAATGTGATATGGCATCCAGTAACATCTCTCTACTTCAGTTCTTCAGTTGGGGGTCGTGGCGCTCTTTAGGAGCATAAAACAGAACTCATGAGATGCTTATATTTGCTAAAGAGATTACTAATAATAAAAACACAAATATGATAGGGTCAAAAAAACGTTTCTTTGTTACACTTTAGTAGTGATGAATCGGAGCGTGAAAATCTACGACGAAGGATTAGAATTGTTCGCTACGCTTAGCATCTGTTATCGTCTCAAATCGCATAGCGGAAAATCTCACATTAAAGCAAACCGTTAAAGTCGATGTTGCCGTCGTGATCTTTGTCTGCTGCACTGAACATTGCATTCAGCTCGTCGTCGGTTGGACACTGCCCCATTTTGATCATCACTGATTTCAACTCATCCTTTTGAATATACCCATCGCCGTTCAAATCGAACTCTTTGAATATTCCACGCAAGTCATCGTCTTTTATTTCTCCATAGCTATCAACCTGCAGTTAAGAAAAAACTTCAACCATCAAAAAAAAACAGCTCTACTTCGTACAGTTTATTTCATCTATTACTAAATTATCTTTGTCTCAAGTAACCAACATAGGTAGTTACCATCTTTCTTTCGAGTAGAAACACGCAGTGCCTTCTGCAGTGTGTTTCACTATATAGCTGAAATTGGGTGGTGTGAAAAAGCAACTGAGCTACCTCGTCACTTCGTTCTCAGGAAGTGCAGAGCTTTCAGACTTTAAATGTGGCATCCACGGCGCATGATTATTCTAAAATATCGTCTTCGATACGATACAAGGCATGAATATGTGTAAACATTTGAAACAACCGTGTTTGTGTATAACTTCTGTAGCCAAGAATCAGTCAATCACTTGGTCCTCTAAGAGCATTGTTTTCAGGACACCTCGAGTTCACGAACCTTGAGTGAGAAAACAAGTGAAAGATTAAGGAATTAGGAACTGAAAAGAACAAGGAAATGCTACTAGATAAATTTCCACACACGGTTTCCGTGGAGGTAGATTAATTTCCGGGCTCTAGATTAGAAAATGGAAATTTTTTATCAGATTCTGAATCACACCTTTTCACCATGTGCAACGAGAGGATTATGGCAATTCACTTTTTGGCAAGTCAAAATGCGAAATGGTTGTATGTTCAACAAGATATAACGGTACTGGATGGACCGATCTGTGATAGAATTTTGTATTATGTTTACTGTAACGCATATAAGATGTAGACGATTATGCTGTGGGAATTTTTCCCGATGCCGGTCACATCTCATTCTTCAGTTAGTGGCCACTGAACCCGAACAGCCATTCAGGTTTCCCTGGTACTTTAAACTAGGATCATGTATTGTTGGAAGTACTGCTTATAAATCCGTTAGCGTTGAGAGTTTTGCTGCTACGGCTGTACGCAGAAATAAACAGCTTCATGCTAAACGTGCTCAACTCAATGAAGAGAACGATGGAGTCAAAGAAAGGAAAATGATCGGAAGAGCTATAGATAAACTATTAACGAAAAGTGAGGATATTGCGTGCAAAATCAAACACTGTCACATTCGGGTGTATTTCGCCAAGTTACATGGGCTACCTCCAAGATGAAGGAGACTTGTACACCTTCCTCGTTAAATTTGGGTGGTCTGTGATCGGACAAAAAATTCATTAAAAGAGGTCGAAAAATGCATCACAGGAAATGGCACGAAATGAGGAGCTCTGCTTCTTATGATTCTTAACATCGTAAATTTTTGAAAGGTCAGCGATACAGTGCACGTTACTACATCCATTTTTTGACTAGATAACAAACGCGGAATGATTGACTCCTTTTGTCAGCCCAAAGTGCATAAAAACTGCAGTGCTTGGCAACTACAGTGCTAATATAGTGCTTCCCAAATCTGACAGGAAGTGGAAGGTGGCAGGAGCTATACCGCAGTTAATTTGAATGCGATTTAACAGTGCCAAGGTTTTGAAATCAACAGCTCTGTCATATTGGAGAAGTCAGGGGTTGAAAGTCGGAGATGAATGAAATCGAACTAAATTAGTTCAAACTATGGGTGTGATACCTAATGTGAGAGGTATCACACCCATAGTGAAGGGTAATGCAAGGAGGTGAATGCACTGCCACTGACTATTTGACAATCCTAGGCAGCATGTTTAATGGCTTTCCATCGGATTTTTCCCAGCTCGTTTCTTGTTGAGAGAATATCCCGATTATCATCGAAGTGCTAATCTAGTTCTTCCAAAGAGCTCAGAGTAGGAAAATTTGGTCGCTTTATGGGGAACTTCTGGGAGAACATACTGCTGTTTTCATTTAAAGAATGGTGAAAAAAAAAACACATACTCTTAGAAAATTAAGTCGCATTTTTCACAATTTTTAAAGCGACTATTTGGTTTCTCACTTTTAAGAGTCACAGTAAGCACAAAATTCTTCGTTTGATCGTGACTTAGCCATCAGAGAAGGAGACTTTGTCACCATCTTAAGCATTTCTTATATCATAAGATTTTATAGGAAAACCTGGTTACGCCTTGCCTTGCCAGAGGGTGCAGAAATCATTCAGTCACCTCGATAACCCGATGGACTAGCGTGGACGTATAGGCGTTCGCCGTCACAGACGGCAGTTTTGAGCACCGCCGCCTCATAGCACAGCACGTTCACAGAGCGCTATGCCATCTGAGTGCGACGGTACGTGAACGCAGGCGCGCAAAAGTGACTTTTGAAATAGAGTGGAATCTTCGCACTGTCCTGTACTGGCTTTACTTTGTGAATACGACGGAAGTGATCAGTTGTGATGACTAGCTATGCATGTGCGATAAAGAGAGATTTTAACATAAAACAACACTCTATTCCTTTATCTCGAGGCAAATGATATCTTGCTGAAATTTAGATCATAGAACAAAGGAATAAATAAGGCTATTTTCTGCGATAAGATAGAGTTCGTTAGCAGTTAACACTGGTGATTACAGTACATACGAAGCAAAAAGGAACCCATGAAATCCATGCAGGAATCCAAGCAAAAAGGTATCGTTCATTGCAGGCTTAATATGTACATCGAAGATTAGTGAGCATAAAAACAATTCTTGCCGTGAAAGTTGTCTGTGAAAAGAACGAATGTCGTAATAATATGGCAGCTGCTCTTGTGATCATTTATGACGAAACTCCTATGGATCATTCAAATTTTTCATGCTTTAAATATATTCAGAAGCACTCAATGCACCCTCTTCGCTATCATCTGAGATCTCAACTGCTGTATATGCAATAAGAAATGGTAAGAAATAATTTCTTTCGCATGAATGTAAATCAAACGAATCTTGACAGACATCTGCGTCCGTTCTGGAACGAATTTCACGAACTATTTCACAAATGTATCTATGAACCCATAAAATGGAATGATATAAACTGCTTTGCTGTTACAACACGTATGCTAATGTTATGAAAGCAATAAATGAGCCAAGAGTGAGTTCTACAGTGCAACGCATCGAAATGCATCAAGCTTTTCTCGAAGATTGCAATGAGTCTTACCAGTGGGCAATAATTACTTAGAGCTGAAGTTTATGAGCAAATGCAAGCAGCACTTTTTTGCTACTCTGTCGCCTGTGTCTCTCCTCACACATATATTTTATTGCTTGCAGAGGTCATAGCCACTTGTTGAGAAAGCCACTTAATTAACATTTGAAGTGCTGTGAGGAATTCGAAAACAAGTGTCATTAATAGGCGTTTATGAAGCGGCAATAACTTAATCAATGCAAGAATATAGGTACATTGCTTGCCTTTTGCTGCTCGTTTGCGGCAGTCATCACTCGTTGCTGCTCACTTTTGCAGTAGTGGTTTTGAAGACTGCTTTCACAGCCAGTTTTACTCACACGGCGCATTTTGAGACGAAAAACTAGTGCGAAAAGAGAAACATATTTGGAGAGTTGTGTGACCACGGAAAAAATTGATGAAGAGATCAGTCCTACATGAGGCGCATGAGGTCTTTTCATATTTATTCCAGACAATTCGAAGACCTTTGTCATTGCCGGAAAAGCTATGCATAAGGAATGCAGTTGCGCGTTTGGGAGGAAGGATGTGATGGGAGCGTTTAGGCTTCTTGAATACGCTCATACTTTCTCCTTTTCATTCATCTCCAGCATTCTCCATTTTCCTTCCTCTTTTTCCCTCCTTCCCTTATAACTTCCTCCTTCCTTTACCTCATCCAATTAACCTGCCTATCTATCCCTCTGGCTCTCATAAACTTTTAATTTCTCCGCGACTACCTTTTCACAATGTTTTGGGGTTTGCAAATTCGGGCATCGGAGCTAAGCTGTTGCATCCATCCCTTGTTAACACTGGGAAAATTCTTTTCCAATGGTGATAGAAAGTTGCAAAACCTCGAATATCTTCGCCACAGTATATCTGATGTTGGTCTGCAACAAAATGATCCCAGCATGAGTTTAAAAATTCTAAATTTATTCAACAAATGATCTTAAAGACTGCCGAGCTTTCCCCTCAAGCCTATAAACTTCAGCGTTCTTCAAAGAAACTATTATGCATATAACGTAAGACTTATCAGCTGATAAACATGTGAGGTTGAAATAATTTACAGAGTGTTGGCTAAAGACCAAAAGTTACAGAAAGGGAAGAGATGAAAAGGTAAGGAGAGGAAGGATGAAGGATCCAAAGAATCGAATTTGCAAATGCTTTGTCGCAGATGCGCTTATATTTTCATATTCATGAAACTAGGACAGCCAAGAACATAAAATTTGCTGTTCTTTCACAGCCCCTCATGAAATACCGCGGCAAATTTTCTCAGAATTTTTCACACTCTCACCATTCACTGAAGAATACGAAGGATAACCATAATGTTGTCAAGAATTATGATTTTCACTGAACGAGAATAAAGCAAGTTGTCTTTAAATGAGATTTTATCGCCTCTGTCATTACCAACTTTTAACCTTCTTGACGCATTCGACAATAATTCAGAACCATAGCAATGAGGTTCATCATGTTCAGCCTGAGATAAGTTCTAAAGAATTCGAATTCCACTTTTGCAACGAAGAAGTAGCGATCTTCTACCGCCTTTTTCGACAGGCGACGACAGCAAGGAAGAAGGAGAGAAAGAACACCTCTCTCTGCCTCACATCGTTTTGTTCTCTTCCCCTCTCGTCCACAACCCGACACCCCTACGCCTATAAGTTGCACTGCTCTAACGTTGCTCTTCATTTCAAACGATACGTAGTATTTGAACCCCATTGGCCAATAAGAGTAGTAAACGTTTATATGAGCCAAAATGGGAAAACGCAAGCCATTCGAAGACGACTTGATGATGTGATAAGGCTTAGATTCTCAGCTTTAAATGACAACTGTAAACGCATTTGCCTTGGAAAAAAGTGATGCAAAAGCACGTAACCAAAGGGAAGGCAAATGAAGAGCGAAATAAACACACCACATATCGTTAACCTTTAAAACGAAATTTGGACGATCTGAAGAAATTGAGTTATGCTTTCAGGAATATCTCTACGAAATAATTAGCGCTATAGAATTTCACATTCTGCACGTAGCTAAAACCACGAACAGTTTGGTAAGAAAAATCCATGTGAGCAGAATGATTCGAAAGAACACTCAGGAAGGGGAAGAGTGGATGTAGGAAGAGAGAGGAGGTGTGAAGGGAGGGGGTGAGAGAGCAAAGCAGATATTCTACATTCAGCGTTTTGATAAACGCAGAAAAATGAACGGTGTGATATTTATACAAGAGGATCGGTTTACAACTATCCTGTTAAATTTTGCACTATTCCTTTTGAAGAACTTTCAACGTGTATCTTTACAACGATACGACCAGTTAACAGAGTAAGTCTGCTGCTCAGCATGTCCTGCGTTGTTTCAATTTCGCAGATTCTTCCAAGGAAGAGAAAAAAGGTTTGTTATGACGCAGTAAAAAGCAGACAGCTTTCGAAAAGAAGGATACTGGCTGAGCTCGGATAAACATTGGCTTGTCTTGGAAAGCTCCACTTCCAAGAATGTTTGTTTTCCGGAAATGGCACCATCAGGGATCGTTGAGGCGATTAAAGGGAATGGTGAAATAATGGGTAGAAAATTTTAAGAAGTACCAGAATTGATGTACATCGTGCACTCCATTTAAAATAAAGTGCATATAATCGCTATCTAATGCATTAAAACGAAGAAGCTGAGTGTGGAAAGTGAAGAATGGCTCAATGGAAGCAAATCACACTTTGTTCAGATCGCTATAAAATCTAAAAATGAAACCATATTTGTCTACCGCTACGTTTTGCTCCTTGATTCGGTTCCACGACTATTTTTTTTTGTTATATAATAAAACAAATCCAAATGAGCTGCAACGCCATCCTTTGAACAATCCCTGAGGGCTTCGGAAAAGTTTTTTCTCGAATATGTGCAAATTTAGGATCGTTATACTACGGAAACGATCGTCTGCTAGGCGCTTTTAAAGAATATGCCATTTAATCGAGCTTGCGAGGGCCTCTTCTTGTACTAGAAAAAGTAGCATGCTATTTCCGTATGCCTGAAGCCCAGCGACTATAGGATGAGCATGGCTGAACATCATGGATGCCAATCATCGGTAGCAACGTCCATTAAAGTGAGGGGCAAACTGATGGAGCGTTTATAACGGAGGTGTTTAGGATTCGACTAAACATTACTGCAACTTTAATCTGGCTCAGTGCAAGTCGCGACGTCTGTGCAATTCACCTAACAAACGCTTTCGCTTGCTCGTTTGCTCTAAGCAAACATTTATAGGTATGTTTTTTGCATCTCGATTACCTCAGTGTGAGGCGTCGAACGCTGATATTCATTCAAAAAGATACGAGAATGAAAACGAGTGATTCATTCGCTCACCATCTCGAACATATTTCATACTTTACTCTCTTCATAGCGAAGTTTGTATAGAGTACCATGGAAGGCGGTGGCCGATGAATTTCCCAACATTCCGCCGCAGAGAGAGCAGAAGATTTTTGTTCAGTTAAGTGCAGCGTGGGGAGAAACTGGTCTCAAGTTGATTCGACATAAATCACTGAACATCGATTGCATTTTTGTTACCTACTGCTGTGTTATTTCGTCTCCATGAAGTGTAGAAGATATTTTTTCGTGTAAATACGAATAAAATGTCGTTTGCAGCCTTTCAGCGACACAACAAAACTTCGTGGTAAACTCAGTTGAACAGCCGAGGCGTTCATCGATTTTATCATACGTTCTGTTCACCAATGAAATATCAAAAAGGATAAAAAAGGAACTCAAATGAAGTGCATCGGTGATTTGGATTTTCCGCTGAGAGAGAACAAGTATTAAATGATAGTTACCTCAAGGCATTTAAAATTTCTAGCATACCCCCTTTCATAGTTGGCAATGCATTTACAATTTGGAATAATAACTTCCGCTATGAAGTGATAGCAAATCAGCAGCTCAGTACGAACAACTTTGAGCAACGGATCTTTGAACACGATTAACAGAGACAATAAGTGCTAATTTCTCTTTGTAATTTTGATCAATAACGGCAATCCTTAAAATAGAAGACAATTCTGTTAAATAATCGCGATTTGTGTCGAAGAAAACCCACCATCACTATGAAGGTGATATTTGCAGGTGTAAACACACCTTAGTATAGTTGTGGTCCTAAACACAAAAACGATTCATTTCACTTCAAACGTACCAAGTTCATAGGTTAGTATGACCGTAAAACTCTGACTGCCTCTCACATGACAGTGCTAAGCAACATGACATCTTAATTATTATCGCAGAGGGTATCGCTTGTTTTCGTAGCAACATACTGCTGTTTCTGAGGCCAATTCGCATACCAGCGATATAGCAATAACATGTACTAAAATAAATCACCCAAAATGCTCTCTGCCATAGTCTTTCATCAATAAGCCGCGGCAGTATATAATGTATAAACATGTGACATCAGCAACAAGCCACTGAAATAGACATACATCTATGTCGGTGCAAAATAAATGAATAAATCAGTGAATGAATAAATGGAAAACCGAATAACTAAGTAAATGAATAAACAAATAAACAACAGCAGTCACTGTAATCGTTCTTCGCCGACATTCATGCTCGCCAAACATTTAGAGGAAAGGCCTTCTGCAGATGACGAATTCAACAGGAACAGCGTCATCACTTAGTGACGGCGACAACTGACTTGATATGGGAATTTCGTATGCGGTAGAGAATATCATCTCTACACATCCGAACACTCCGAAACACCAAAATGCCAAAATGGATAGCGCTGTATCTTTTGCAAATGCAGCAACATCGGTTTGCTCAGTAAGAGCATTTCACGTGAAACTAGTAGTCGTTACTGCTCAAAGTTACAGCTTCTACATTAAACAGCTAGCCGAATGATGAATATCAGTTTACATCGTTCATCTTTGCAGAACAGTGGGTGCAGTCTCATTTAGCATTCTAGTGCTGAAAACGAACATTCAGCTAATCCAATGAACACTGTGTTGGATCAGCTGATTCGAAACCAGTTAAGTCTTGCAGGTATGTCATCTACAGCGGAATATAGTTGGAAGTGTTATTTCGACATGGCTGCTTAAGCACCATACCCAAATGTACAAATAACTATCATTTATCGCGATGGAAAAATGTAGTACAGCTTTAACGGCAGCGGTAAGCGCTCTCGAGAGTCGGGCAGTCTCCAAACGTAAACAAAAATACCACATCTATCACCTGCTCCCACCATTATCGAGTGAGGAGCATCTGAACTTATAGAAACAGCCAGATCTCACAGGGCCATACAACAACCGCAGTTCTCGGCCTACGTGGTTTGTTTGAGGATCTAAGCTTAAATTACGATGGTTTGCCACTCGGAAATTCCAGATGAACATTAGCGCACGTTGGTACGACAGTTCGTACTCCAAATGCTTATATCAAAGGCGCGAAATGTAAAGCATGGTGATGATTTAGAAGTATCAGAGAAAGCGGTAAGCGGGATAGGTTGAAAAAGTCACTAAGCATTAGGACAGTGTACTTTAATGAGGGTGATTTAATGTGCTTAAACATCCTATAGCGGATGTGCATAATGTGATGGATTTGCAATTGGACGAGGTAATGGCTGCCCACGAATGCTCTGAACGTCCTCTATTTGTCTGAACTGAAACAAAAGGCTTGCCGATCCTACGAGACGACTTCTAGTGCGAATATGTGGTTGCCGATTGGAGGAAAATTCTTGCCGAGAGTAAGGAGTTTTACTTCTTTCGAAGAATAATGAGATGCGACAACATAACGGGGGATGCTGAAACGAGTTGTGTTTGTTGTGCTCGAAAAGTGGAGCAGTGACTCACAACCGCAATCTTATCGCTAACATGCAATCAATTGCCCAAAACGATGCGAATGTGCGATCCCTTTGCACACTATACAATGTTAAAGATGTGGCATACTATCGTGCGAAAATCAGCTATTCATCATGGCTTACGAATTCGCAGCAATCATACATTCTCAGGCAATATCCGGTTCAAACGCCCACTACGGATAGCATGAAATCTGGAAAGTCCTCTTAGTCTAAACAAAAGCTATTACTGTACGATGAAAATACAGATCACATGCTACCATACCTCATAAGAACTGTTCGACTTGGCGGTAGTTGAACAGCATGTGCCCATATGTGACGCCGGCACATCAAACACTAACAAGTCGTCGTCTCTCACAACTCATTGCCCGCCCAGCCAGCGTTCCTTTCTCTTGCTCTCTCATTTTCTCTTTCTTTCTACCTCTCTACCTGACGTTGACTTCCTTCTTCATTTCAGTTTCCATGGAACACTCGCTCACTTCGACTATACAAAACGTTTGCTCGCAAAAGGCTGCACGCTTCATTCAACCGAAGGCGAGTTTGCACATCCCAGATGGCCGTGAGGGGAGTCAAGAGTTACATTTTATTCAACGTTCGTCCACACCTGTTCCTTTGAGCGAATTTCGGTGTACATATCATGATAACCTGCGCCTGCAGATGCATGTGGCTGAGGCAGTTTTTGCTTTGCCCTGAAAAGGTTGCGGCATAGATCGGTGACACCAGCAGTGAACAACGAGGAATACATAGGGCGTGTGAAATTCTGGTTTTCTTGCGTTCCGTCGCCTCCAAAGTGGTACATCGCTGCGTGAAACTTGTTCACCTTCCCTTGTCTGCACGTCATCCGTCCATTGCCATAACGTCATACGTGTAGAATGTGCATGCGTGCGCATTTAGCGGACCTATCTGCTTGGTGGCTGTCATTCGGGAACCACTGTAACAACATTTGCAGGACTTTTGGCTGCAATCTTCGCTTCATATTAATCACTTGTGTCAGCCACTTTATTAATCCATGAGTATCAAAAGGAGCTAGAGAATTAAGGAGTGCTAAAAAAAATTCCCATCCATCCTTACCAGATGCCATCACAAAAACGATTCGCTGCCATCCAGTTAGTGCGAACAATCAATTCATTAAAGTATCAGTACGTTTTCACACATTCAGCCTTATTTATTGGCACTTTGCTGCACTGGTACGCTTTATGAATCGGAATGCAAAGTAAGTAATTCCCTCGATACGTATTCAACTTGCTATACATTTAACTTCGGCTTACAAAGCACTTACGCATCGGCGCCAATTTCCTTTGACACCACCAATCCGAATTAATTCTCTTGTGATGATCCGATTAGACCAGGAACTGTCACAATGGACGCTATATGTCATGGCGCAACGGAACAAAAAAATCCGAAATTCTCGTCAAAGGGCGGACTTCTTGTGAATATCTGGGACCATAACTTTAACTTCTATAACCAACCCTACACACTGTCTGCGTTGCTAAATACGCATCTCGTGCCACTCGCAGTAGTAGAAAGTTTGTAGGGTACTCGCAACCGTCTTACCTTACAGTTTATTTTCCACTCATATAAACACGGAAGTCCCATATTATTCAGGGTGCATTTTAGGTGAAGTGCTTGCCTTTAAAGTGAACAGTTAGATTAGGATGCACTATTTTCTCGAAAACTGTGTGTTTAAAATGTAAGGGTGTTGGGCCCTGTTTTGCCCCACTGCCCTCAATTTGTTCACGAAAAATACGCGAATTTATTCTCTTTCAAGGCTCGATCAGATGATGTGATAGAGAGCTAATTTTTTTATTAAGCCTAAATAAAATCAACAGTAGTAAGGCGGAGAGGATAATACGACGACATGGGGTGAGGGAGAGGGGAGAGGGGGGGGGGTGACGAGAAAGCTTGTCCTGAAAGAACTTTGGCACGAATAGTGCCACTTTCAGCCAAAAAGCACGAGAAGCTCCTCACGCCCGAGACACGCTTGCAGAATAGCTTCACTTCTTCGCCACACTTCATGCTGGCAAACATAAAGACATTTCAGGATGAAAAGTACGACGATGGGCTTTGTTAATGAAAAGAAACAATTCTTTGCTTAGCAAAAATGGCACTTGCTTGCACTTGCACACTCACTTTTCAAAAAGAAAGGCGAAATGTGCTCCACACTGCAGTGCACGATGCCCCCCTTCATAAAGTTGAGAGTTGCGCAGAACAAACTGTGTCCACCATAACTCGAAAGATGAACACATCACACCAGCTTTAAAATCATAATTTTGGCAAGCTGAGGCTTTAAGCTCCGTGTGTTGAAGTTTCCATCATGGCAAGTATCATCTGACATGGTGTGCCTCCACAGTCCTCATGGCCTAAAAAAACAGGTGATGTCGTCATGGCCTGCGATTGATGCAAGCGTTATCGGAAGTGGTGGGACTGGGTGGAAAGAGCAACGCGATTAAAAAAACCAAAAACAAGAAATTTAGGAATGAAGCCGTCGTGGAGTTGAGCGAGCAACGAATGTTCAGAAAAGAATGGAATGAAGAGGAAGGTCGAAAGTCATAGGTCAAAGGGAATTAAAGAAATAACCTAATGCCCATATTTCAAAAAACAGGTTCCTTTGACGTGGTCCGTGAATGTAATCCGTGAATGTAAAAGTGAAGTAAACATGAAATCTAAAGGAAAATTTTTATAAACGGCACAGATTCGATGGAGATCGCGCCACATGCTTGCAGTTTGCAGCATTTGTGCTAATAACTTTCTACTTTTCTATACGATCTAATGACACGAAACTGTATAACCCTTAAAATTTTGATTAAAACTGAGCAGATTCGAACAAAATTCATAAGAAATGACATTTATTTGCCTCTCCGAACCGAATCAGAGATCTCTGTACTCTCAATATAACAATTAAGTCGATAAAGGTTCCTAAAGTGGGAGACTTCTTTGCTCAGTATTAGTTGTAACACAGATCGCTTTCTCTGGACAAAAACGTAGCTTCGTTCATTAATGATTACATCGGCCTAGCATTATTTCGGTATCCAGGGTTTGCTGCAATATAGCAGTTCATCCGGCCATAGAAGACGGCAAACAAATTAATGTGAAGTTTAGGAACATTTCAAGTCTCACTGTAAGCAAACTGGGAAGAATGACACGATAATATTTTTCTGCACACATTAAATACGTTGAAGTTCAATTCAAAGCATCATTTGCAAAGCCAAATCTTTTCCTTTACGGTAATATTGCATTGATAAAAGGATCTTGTAAGGTTGCATCTGTCTATCTAATCGCTTCAACAAGCGGTTCATTCGCGGGCGGAGTGATAGGTCAATTTTTGTCAGGATTTCAGGCATCTCTCTCTACCCACTGACTCAGTTTTTTATGGCTCTTGAAAGGCTGAATTTCATCGCGCGGTTGTTTTATCCTTTACATCTGCCTCAAGAAATCCGATGAAGTTTGCGAGCAAGGAGCTAGAACCGTTCACCGAAGCAAACCTGCAGACAGTCTCTTTGGCATAAAGCAAACCTTCTGTTTCGAGATCTAAGAAATTTGGAAACTGCGATCTCAAAGAAAGGATAAAGCTTTTCTACTTAAATTTTCCAAATTTTCCTTCCATTTCTGCTGCATACTTTCTCTATAGTTTCTCTGAAATCCGCAAGAAGGTGCATTCATTCAAATGTTGCAGGAATCCTTTATGTGACACAATTTTCTCTGAGAGAATAAATATCAGCTCCGCTAAATCGGCGTTCGCAAGGCGCATCTTTCCTGCAGTTATGCATGAGCACAAGCTCCTGTGCTGCATTCCTGGCGACAGATATTCGGAACAGGAGACTAGCGTTACGAAAGGTGCTCTCCTGGATGATGCATAAACATTCAAGCTGATTGATTAACTTCCAAGAGACCATTGAGCATACACGCGAGCGCATGTTTTTTGCTAGACGCGTAGATGTATTTTACAGAACTTTTATTAGGAATTTTTTGTAATAGCTAAACATAGAAAAAACTAAAAATGTAAAGGAGTAATTTAGGAACAACAGGAGCTCGTTTTGCATGAAATCGCATTTCTTGGAACGAATATCGTTCTACGCGTACTGTATCATCAATTGCAGTTAGTTGCTGTGGAAAGCAGGCAGCAGCTACGACAGCTCGCCATTTGTAGGGCCTTATCATCCCAGCGCACCATGAAAAATGGATTGGCCTCCTCACATCTCAGGCGAAATATCGCCTAAATCATAAACGCAATTTCAGAGAGGAAGAAAAAGCTGCTTTGGAACGACAGTACTGGAAGATGGCAACGTCAAAATGAAACAGGGACACGTGTTTCAGCATGTCGAGATAGTCCAGGTGAAACGTGCTTTCATCTTTGCTGAAGTGTGTGGAAGCTTGTGTGTGGACACACAAGGTTAATTTTTTTGCCTTGCCTCAGGCAAATGAAAAATGAACCGAGGACATTCCAATACCAAATAATCTGTTGCATCACAAAAGCTCGCTCAGCGGTTATATTAAGATTAAGAGAATATGTGACAGTTGTAGGCTTATCCACTCCGCGACTTGCAACGTGCTGAAATATAACTGTATTCTCCTTTTGAGATCGCAGTTTCCAAAATTCTTAGATCTCGAAACAGAAGGTTTGCTTTATGCCAAAGAGACTGTCTGCAGGTTTGCTTCGGTGAACGGTTCTAGCTCCTTGCTCGCAAACTTCATCGGATTTCTTGAGGCAGATGTAAAGGATAAAACAACCGCGCGATGAAATTCAGCCTTTCAAGAGCCATAAAAAACTGAGTCAGTGGGTAGAGAGAGATGCCTGAAATCCTGACAAAAATTGACCTATCACTCCGCCCGCGAATGAACCGCTTGTTGAAGCGATTAGATAGACAGATGCAACCTTACAAGATCCTTTTATCAATGCAATATTACCGTAAAGGAAAAGATTTGGCTTTGCAAATGATGCTTTGAATTGAACTTCAACGTATTTAATGTGTGCAGAAAAATATTATCGTGTCATTCTTCCCAGTTTGCTTACAATGAGACTTGAAATGTTCCTAAACTTCACATTAATTTGTTTGCCGTCTTCTATGGCCGGATGAACTGCTATATTGCAGCAAACCCTGGATACCGAAATAATGCTAGGCCGATGTAATCATTAATGAACGAAGCTACGTTTTTGTCCAGAGAAAGCGATCTGTGTTACAACTAATACTGAGCAAAGAAGTCTCCCACTTTAGGAACCTTTATCGACTTAATTGTTATATTGAGAGTACAGAGATCTCTGATTCGGTTCGGAGAGGCAAATAAATGTCATTTCTTATGAATTTTGTTCGAATCTGCTCAGTTTTAATCAAAATTTTAAGGGTTATACAGTTTCGTGTCATTAGATCGTATAGAAAAGTAGAAAGTTATTAGCACAAATGCTGCAAACTGCAAGCATGTGGCGCGATCTCCATCGAATCTGTGCCGTTTATAAAAATTTTCCTTTAGATTTCATGTTTACTTCACTTTTACATTCACGGATTACATTCACGGACCACGTCAAAGGAACCTGTTTTTTGAAATATGGGCATTAGGTTATTTCTTTAATTCCCTTTGACCTATGACTTTCGACCTTCCTCTTCATTCCATTCTTTTCTGAACATTCGTTGCTCGCTCAACTCCACGACGGCTTCATTCCTAAATTTCTTGTTTTTGGTTTTTTTAATCGCGTTGCTCTTTCCACCCAGTCCCACCACTTCCGATAACGCTTGCATCAATCGCAGGCCATGAGGACATCACCTATTTTTCTAGGCCATGAGGACTGAAACAGCTGGGCGATGTACGCTGTCTGTGTTCGCGAAAAATTGTGGAAATTGGACCTTCTGTAGTGAAACTCAAGTTTCTGATCCCATGGAGATAAGAGTTTCCCTACTAATCCTCCCCTCCCTCTTCCCCTCCCTCCCCTCCGTCCTGAAAATGATTGAAAAAACCTTTGAGCATTGAAAAAGCGACTAGCTCTTAAGTTCCTGGTGAAATGCTCCTTCTAACAGTCACGTTTGAAGCTGCCTGTTTCTTTCGTTCGTCGCACTGCAGCCCTTCAGCTGTAAATGTTTTAGACTAAGTTATATGTTTTTGTGCAGCATTATTAAAATAGGCATTTGAAGACATTACTTATCATAATATTTTTGCAACATTTAGGTGGATAGGCGATATATTAAGTATCACGCCTATCGATTACGCGTCTGCCTTTCGCTTCCAACTCCAGGAAGGAGATCAAGTGCAACAGTTCCTGGGAGTGATGAACAATAGAGCTGGGTCGGCAGTATGACACTCGGACGTTTCCAGGTATTTTCCACTGTTTATAATTTCCTAGGACATATCTGACCGACTCAAAAATAGATGCAACCATGCACAAAGTAATCAAATTATGCCCGCTTGATTTCACAATATTTTGTCACTTAAATCGGCAATGCTCCAACAGCAGCAACGTATGGAAGACACCACTTTTATCAATGACCGATTTCTAAACCGTTAATCCAAAAACAGTGTTGTCTGAAATTGTCATTTTCTAGCTGCCAATTTATTACACCCACACTCAGCTAACATTTCTTTCCTCTACGTCTGCGCCTTTTGTCGCCGCTTCCAGTGTATCTGAAAGAAGTCCTTCGGGGATGCGAACCACAGGACGCCCGTCTTAATTCACTTATAGCTCAGTCCCGAGTCCAGAAAACACCACATTGTAAGAAGAATGCCGATCGAGCGAGGACCTACATGCATTCTGTGATAATAAATATGCCTCGAATATCCAAAGAAACGAATAGAGCCTAGCTAATTCCCGTAGACCAGTCGAATGGAAGTATATAAACACTGACATCAATGATCGATAATGGTTAATATTAAACTAGCTTTTCTGAGGATGAGGAAATGCGTTAGAGCGAGAGAATCTATACTGAGCGGCGTTGAAGGGGTGTCATAAAAAAGACTGAAGCAATTTCACATACGATCAGAATAGCTAGGAAATTTTGACAGTTGGATGCTAGTTTTTCCCGTCAAAAGCCTGATATTTTCAGCCGTTCACTCTTGATGTTTGTGAGGGGTATATCAGGTGGGCGAATGATTTGTTACCTGAAGATAAGAGTATACCAAATAATGGGAGATGCGGCTTTTGCGAATAATGGTCCTGGACGTGTTTCTTATGTGATCAGTGAATCGCTTAATAGCAAATAACGTTGCCATAGTCACTTTGAAATCGTTTTTATTGAACCTAACTTTGTCGTATTTTGTTCACCCACTTCATTTCAAGTATCACTGTGCGCCTTTGAGAAGATCTCTAAGTGATGAAACTCGAAGTGAATTCTGAAAAAGAAGGAGAGGGTCTCAAATTTGCTAATACAGGTTGAATAGGAGAATAGCTTTATCTTATCCAGAAATCGTGGAAAGGAGGCTCCTATATTCGAACAGTGTTTAATCGAGGAAAGCTCTTGCATTTTTTCCACGTCTTGTGAGCGTAAAGCGTTGGAAGGCACGTTGTGCTGAATCCCATAGTCTGCTTGATGTTCAGAGATCCTTTAAAGATATTGCTACGACACATAACACTGAAGAGGTTATTCACAACTTCACTTCTTTTTCCTAACTTGGCTGAGCACAAAAGTCTGTTTAAGTTTAAGGGTGAATATTGCAAAGCACGAATTATGGGAAGAGTCGAGTGAGCAGGTGACAGCTTTCCAACTATGGGATCGTGTTTGCGCTAGTGACGATGAAGCCGTTTATGTTACTTTCTAAACAACCGTTGTTGTCGTTGTTGACGAAGAGTCCATCGATATGCCGCTTCAAAAGATTCCCTCAGTGATAGGATATCATCTGCACAGTCGTGCACATTGAATAAAAGAATAAGAAGCTCGTCAAAGTTGAGAGCAATTGCTTGCGGGACAAGTGAGCTCTTTTCAAAAAGTTTTGCTTCCAACATGTCGTTCTATGTTCCCAGTCCCTCAGAAGACCTTCTGATACTTTCTCCGACTGAGAGGTGATGACATCTGATCAAAGAAGCAAGCCAGTGAAGAACAATTTTGCTTGAATCATTCAGCTGCTTCAAAGAATTAAGCATGCAATGTGCACGCAATCGGACGCATTTCGCACAAACGAATGCTATGAAAAAGCTAGCACCCTTGTGTTCACGCACTTGTTAACCACTCTGTACGATGTAGAGGGAATGATGAAATCGTCGTGATACTTACTCATAACTATTTGTTCTGCTGTCGCACATCGCTGTGCAGTGGACCTGAGTTAAGTAAGTTACGGTGTTAAGTTGATGTCATTTTTGAACACGTGAAGCGTGAGCAGTTCAAAATTGTCGGCAACACAGACATTATTACTCCATTCAAGATTTAGGTTATCCGGCTGTGGTTTTTCAGCAGGATTGCAGATGTGTTTTAGGATGGCGCAGCAACTTTCCAAAGGGCACTTAAAAGCCACAAACAAGCAGGCGGTGAGTGAGAGGTCGTATGGCACTTGACTCGGTTATGCACGCATTTGCGGCTGATTACAAAGGCGCATCACAACGCATAAGAGCAATGCTGAGCTGGCTTCTAACAATCGTCATCTTGTGTGAAAGCTATATGCAACACGATATGTATATCGGGCGAATGTGTTCCGCTACCTGATGGTCACATTCTTTGCAATGTCCGCCACTCTGTTTATATTAGCTGGTGCTTTGTATCGTGTCAAATGCGTTGCTACACAAACAATCTCTTGAGTAGAATATCTCCTTGCAGCGTTTTCCTTTTTCGTCCAACTAGTTTTGGGTATCTTTTCGCAGCCGTCTGAACCTTTCGTGTTGACCGAGTGGAGAATCGAGCAAAGAATTTCATATTTGATGGAGCGGTATCACTTAACTTACGTCGTTGAAGAAAGGAGCAGGAAAAGAGAGTAAAGCGAATAGGCAACAAGACATCTCCAAGCAGAAGAAGTGGTAAGTCTACTCTATTCAGATGAGAGTTAGCAGTGGTGAAAAACTATGGATTTGTTTGCTTGAAGAGGGTGGAAAATTGCTCTCAGTAAAGCATGCTTACAAACTATGCTGCATTCTCACCTTTGTTAGTGTGTGTAAATAACCGCTGTTCACCGTTCAGGTGGATAAATTTGCTGTTCGCTTATGTCATTGGGAAGTGAGCTGAGCAGCATTAAAAAGTGCAGCACTCAACTAGTTACTAGGTAGTATGCCGTGTGCAACTCTTGGCAACAAATTTAATGTTTCAAAGCAGGTTCTCATGTCAAGCTGCGATGACGGTGAAAAAATGTGGACAATTAAATGGCATGTGCCCATGATAGGTGAATTCGAAACACATATGCCCTTTATTTAGATAGTGGGAAAACTTCTACGACGTTTACAGCTGAATGAAATATTTGATGGTATTCAGGGTATAGAGGTCTTACATTTGTGCAGTATTGCATCTGTGAGAATCACTCGAAGTGTTTGAAGAACCAATTGCAAGGCGAGTGTCGAATGGACGCGAATTGAGCCCAAGTATTGTTTCTCTTTGTTGAGATCAGCGCTCAGATTACTGTGTGCACTAGCTTCGTGAACAATCCGCACTAATGCGTCGTCGTTCTCTCGATAGCCGCCACTTGAAAATATGTGAAGATGCTCTTCGCTTGTTGAACACGGCTTTTCACCTCGAACTATCCAGCTACTTTGCCAACCAAACTATCGCTTTTCTGTTAATGGCTGTTATCCCATTGTGCTCTGGAACGTCGTCAGTACTACAATACATCGTCCTCAATATTGCCCTAAAGAATACGTGTTAGTCGGCACCCGCTGTCTTACCCTTCACCCTTTCTCCTCCTCCTTTCACTCCCCTTCATATCTTCTCTTCGAAATCGCTCTGATCAAAACTAGTTCAGGGAACCTTTGGTAGTAGGGTTCAAAGTGATGCGCGAACTCGTTGATCGATTTCCTGAGTCACTGCGCTTTCGCATCACTGATGTTGGATGGTGTGGCATCATTTTGTCCAGTACAGGTCATCCCTCAATCTGTGAAATGGAATTTCTTTTCTTTGGGAGTGTGTCGTCGATTCGATATGCCTTGTCTTTTTCATTTTGCTGCATCATCAACGCTCTCATTCTTCCGCTGCGCAGCATCCCATCCTCATTGTATCCTTACTCAAAAATAAGTTGTTCTTCCTGTCGTTGAGTCTATAACTCTTTTGTCGAGAAAAACACTCAACCAATCATATTCTTGTGACCAACGGCGTTTGATCGACCACATACATAGCCGAAAATTTGAAGCCGCTTTTGTCCCGTTGTTCACATGGTGTGGGTGGTGCTGGCTGTCATGCATAGCAATAATTGCAATGGAATCACACCCGCTCAAGTGAAGAAGCTAGCGTACAATTGTGGCACATCTAGCGATACCAGTGCCGAATTCGATCATTCTCCTCTTCTGCCACTAGCCGATCTTTGCACACGTTGAATACATATCAGTATGAGAAGCCTTTGAAGCTTAAGTGCAGTACTGCCATAATTCGACAAATCGAGAAAGAGTATTAGTGTATGAATGCAGCAGAGCGACAGAGCGAAGGCAGGAATAATCGAAACCCCGCATAGACTACAACGAAAACGAGCTTTAATGCTTTGAGAATATACTACCGCTATTGCAATCGAAGGCCAGCAGCGAAACGCGGAAGAGACTTGATCTGCATAAGTGAGTCTATTCTATTTTTCAAGAACCATCCAAGAAAACGATTTCCTCGAAATGCTCTATATTTTTAGATAATTTGTTGCTTTAATTCGCTGTGGTCCAGTGTGAATGTGCTGCACTCACATCCTTCTCCGATATCTTCAATGACGATTAAGCTGTTCTAGAGAAGCGAGACGGGATTTGAAGATGATTACCGAAGAAATAGTAAGTGGGTAGGGTTCATTTTTCGAAATCCTTAACAATTTGTGTTAGAAAAGTATCCCTTCAGCGCCGATTTCGTCTCCGCTACTACTGCGAACTGAGCTGCTACCTGCCGCTGAACATGTATGGTTGTTAAAGAATTCTTCAAAATTTTCGTATTAAACATTTGTCCCGAACAGATACCATGGTGGCAAACTCCAATGCAGTAATGCATTATAAATTAGCAAAAAATCGCATGAGTGATAGCCGAAGCAGAGCTCACATTTCCAAGCGGAATACATCGATGCTTTAGGCAGCGTTTGCCTTCATCACTGATGCCCGTAACGAGTTCAAAAGTGAGCAAGTATGGAATAAAATAGGCGATGCATGAAAATGCGTTTTCTAGGAAATGTCAGCATCGTCCGTATGTAATCTTCAACCAGTTAACGAAAGAATGTCTGTAGTGAACAAAATGTTAAGCTAGAATTACCATGCGTGAAAATTAAGCCGCCATTCATCAAAATAAGCTCATGATAGGGACGATGTGCAGCGACGAATTCATCAAACCTCTTTAGAAAAAAAAGCGAGACGGCTTGTCTGCGTTATGACAACTTTGCACTTTTCTCGGAATACTACATCTAAGTGCCTCATATATCAAGTAGAATGGAGCATAATCTATTCATACGGCCTGAACGGAATGTTTTTCCTTGGTGGAGATGAGCTGTCTTCTTCCAACACTGGCAGATTTCTCTTATCTAGTTTGCGGCCGGGTACAATCTCGGTGGTTGCTGATGTGCTTTCTTGCTGGGCACGTCTCCATTTGGCTCGTCGATTGGAAAACCACACCTGCAGATCAGAAACTAATGTCAGCGTTTGCTTATACCAGGAACAAAAAGGCATAGAAGAGAACAAACATTTCCAATACTCTTAGAAACAGAAAGTGTGAGGATAGTTTTAACGTTGGTTGAGGAAAGAAGAAAGTCAGCTCTATAGCTTTGCACGGCCAACATACCTGAATCCTTGCTTCCGGCAGTTGCGTTTTCCTTGTGAGTGCGATTCGCTCAGCAGGCGTCGGATATGGAGAGTTGGCGAAAACGCTTTCCAGACATGCGAGCTGTTCTAAATGATACTTGTTCTGCTTATGAACGATAGGAAACAGCAAACGATCGAGTGATACTGCGACGAAGAAGTAATAAAAGAAGGACAACTAAGGTGCAAAAAAATTCACGATGGCTCTCCATATATTGGATTCGTTAGGATCTGTGTCCTTCAATGCGACGTGAGCGTGCAAACATTTCGTGAGCACGTGTCTTCTTTGAACTCCTCATCCTATGATCATCAGTTAAACGACATGAACAATAGTGGCGAGTGCATGCATCACGTGCAGCAAATGAGAAACGGGATGTAGACGATGCAGCATGGTTCGCAGCCAGATCGCAAACCTTATTCTAAGGAAGCATTTACGATGGACGGAGGATTCGTGTGCATCATTGTTGCGTCACTCCCAAAGGACAGACTTGATTATAGGATAGCAATCTTTCCCGCTTATTTGCATTGCAAGACGCAAGTTGTCGATTTTCCATGTATAAACTTTGATAATATGACAAAAATTTCGCATACTGCAAGAGCGAAATGGTTCTGAGAGCTTTTCAGCAAAACTCCTTCGGTGTTTGCAGATCTATTTAATCGTGCTATCTCTCAGCCACTAGCCTAGTAGTTTTGATAACTGCGGAATTGCTCAACGGTTGTTGTTTTTCTAAATATTCGACTGCACAATTCGAATCCTGCAGCATTCGTAAGATGGTGTGTTTGCCAGTCCGAATTCACAAATCCCGACGCTGAGCAAAGAAGAGTTTGCGGACCCTTAGGCTGCATGCGAAAATTTTGAACGAGCTGAAATGGCAAGCACATGTGAAATTATGGTTCCTGACTGCCTTGGAAACGATCATCATGGCGGTCGTCGTTTAAACATGAGATGTACTGAGTTAAATCCTTTACGACAATCCCATTAAGGTGCAACCGCGTCAAGTTACACGAGTGGTAGAGATCAGTGGCAGTTTTGTCTGATTATAAAGCTGCGCGTATTTGTAAAATTGTTCTACTCAATAGGAGTTGTTATGCTCCTACGCTAAATTTGGGATACAAGGAGCATACCTTACTTGAACAACTTGGCAAACTGAACGGCTCAGTGCAAGGACGTTGGACATACTGCCATGATCACTTCACTCATCTGTTTCAGTTGAAGCCACTCGCATCCCAGAGAAGAATCATGTCGCTCATGTAATTGAACCTAGTTAGCAGTTTACTCAGCGATTATCATTTTGGTAGTCGCGCTTTGAACTCTCTTATGTTTGGACAAGTACGTAAGAGAACATACCTGGTGCAAAACTGCTTCTGGAGCACCTTTTAGAGGTCGATGACGAAGTAGTGCTTTCATCTTCAGCTGTTAATAGTAGTAACGCGGAGGTATCGCCTGATGAATTCGCAGGTGCGAATGCACGATTCACTGCCTCGTTCCCGGTCATACCTAACAACGACGACGGCTGCGCAGTTGTCAGTATTGAATTTTGATCAAAGAGTAATCCTGCAATCGTGATTTAAATAAAATTGCTCCTTAGTGGCCATCTGCGTTTCAGCCCATCGAAAATAAGTGATGGAATACATGTTATTTGTTCGAAGCCTGCAAAAATAGGAAAATATCAAAACAGAAGTACATTCAGGCGGCAGCTCGATCGCGTAGAAAACGGATGTATCATGAAACCTGGTCTATTCGCGCATGAGCAATTATGAAGCACCTAGTCATATTGTAGTTGTATAAAGTATAATTTCTAATCTCCTTGTTTACTGGCTCACTTCTCTATGTGCACTCTTTCATAGAATAAAGTGAACAGCGAAAAGAACTTATAAGAGAAATTTACAGTAGCAATTCTCTTAACGTCGACACAACTTGCAAGGTTCTAGGGTTTATTTCTCTTTTCAAGTTTCAAGAACGTGCAAGGGTACGGAGTATGGATTGAAAGTAGCAAGCGAGTACGGATCGGAAGTATGTGTGATTAGCAATGGAAGCATAAAAGTCGCCAAGGAAAGCGCAGATGTGCGATCAAATAGTGAGTGGAAAAGCTTTTTGAGGGATCTGGATTAAGCAGAATCGACGAACAGCAGAATCGACGAACAGCACTCAGTAATGTCGTTTTTAAAAGATTTGAAAAACTTCTGAGAAATCAATATATTCAAGGTCACTGTTAATTTACTTTCAGTGTATTTATCTATGGGTAACATATACACAAAGTTTGGCACATATTCTGTAGCAAGCTTCGTTTTTTTCAATTTCCCAGTAGATCTGCTGCTGCATCAAATAGGACTGCAGGAATATTTACATAACTTTTAAATGACGATTCCCTGCCTTGTTCTGAACGGTGACTATCTTTCCGAGGACAACTTTAACCACGGGTTCATCAGTGACACCATAATAAACAAGTGGTGTTTAGTATCTCGCTGTCAGTTCTTATGACCGATGAATGAACAAAACGAAGGATATTCGTCTGTACTCCATTAACAGACATATAATAAATATGTGGGAGTTGATATTCTGGATCAGTTATAAGTGTTACCTGACCAAGGTGATGTCAAAATTGGAAACGGCGAATGAAGCATGTGATGTGGTTGCGGTAGTATTGACTGAGACGAGGCGTACGGATACCGTAGCGGACGCACAGCAGCAGCTGCCGCAAAGTGCGGCTGCGTACTGAGTATAAGTGAAAGCTCTTCTGCAGCACGCTCGGCTGCTCGCGTTCTAAGGATGCGATTAATCGAACTCACGCTAGGAGGTTGCTCACAAATTGCTGCAACAATTTTTATTCATTATTGAGGTTTAAGAAGCTCACTGGTTTTGGTTCTTTCAGATTTCACTTCGTTTACTTTGCAGCGAAGTGTCTACACGTAACAAATTCGCTCTGCGTGTTTTTCGTAGAAGAAACTCAACGAGGATAACTATGCCTAGTTTCATTTACAGTAGCGCTCTTCATTTACGAGTTCAGCAAATTTTACTCAGGTGCACTCATTTTACTAGCCAGCAGAAGACCTTCTTGCTAAATGTTTTCACTAATAATTACGCGTCTCTCAAAGTAGCTAGGAAAATGAAATTTGAGAGTTGCAATCGACGACTGACTACGTTTTATGGCCAGGTTTTCAGCGAAGATTAAACTGGATTTCACTTATTCCCAAACAGTGAAGAAGTGGGAAATTTTGCGAAAATTCCCTCAGCAGTCGGTGCATTTAAATTCATTTGCTGCTCAGGTTGCTACTTTGAAACGATGGTTGAGCGCACGACTGAATTCCGTAAACGAAGTTGCCACTGCAAGCTAGGTAAATAGTTCTTCTTTTCGAATCTCCAAATGTTGCTTCGATTTACAGGCGCAATAATGGACCAGATAACGCGAAAGTTGCTTTGTAATCAACAAGCAGGCAATGCTCAATGCCTTACGTTATAAGTTATCAAATGTCATAATAAAGGAATGATGAAACGCGAAAATATTGATACAGCTGTCTTAATTCGGCTAAGTAGAGTTCAGTGGCTATTCTCATGATGAAGAAATGCGATCGATCACCTGTGAACAATTGCTGGAAGACGAAGTATGGCAACGGTGGCTTCCGTCATATATATTCCTATCGCTATACAGTAAAAGAGAGAGTAATGAGAGAGAGAAAACCCAGAAGAGACTAAATATTTCCTAGCGTATATCTCTGGAATCAGCTCAGAGATCTTCGTGTTTTTTGCTGGCACTAAATAGTGACTGGAAGGTGGTCACTATTCTCTGCGAAAATAATGGTCACTTTTATTGGTCAGTACTCTACTTAATGGTCAGTTTTCCACAACGACCTCATCTAATAGGAATTTTTATTTTTGAAGCTTCTCGCATATTTTATGTGGACGTAAATTCACATAGTTCTTGACGAAGGTGAGAGAATGAGTGCCATGCTATTAGGAGTACTGACCAATACGGTCGTTGTTTTAATTTTGCTGTCTCTTGGATATGAACATTCAACATTATCCTTATATAATTAACCTCATATACCTTCATTGATCAAGCGTTCTCTTATTTCCCAAGCAAAAATTGTCGGGTTATCTCGTTTGTATTGCTCGATTTTTGCGACTACTTGAGGAGTAGCCACCTGAAAAGCCGTCACTGAAGCATTCGAAATTTTGCTGAGAACATAATTCAAGAGCTTGCCATTCCTAAAGCAGGCGTTATTAGCAACGAAGCGAAGAGAATTAATTTATCGTTCCTTTCACTGATGATCGAGCAAATTCTTCGGTCAACATTTACCACATTTCTGACCACTTTCTCCAAAATCATAACATATAAAGCACCCACTCGTCCTCTCACATGAAATTCGTGAAAAGAAATTCATTTTTTGATGATATCGATTTTCTCCTGCTATTCTTTTCAGAATTCACAAATAAAACATGAGTCATCTTCTCGACCAACATTTTTTTCAGAGCTTCAATTATTGATATCAAACTTGGAAACAGCAGCTTTAAATTTAACTCATTTATTTAAACAGTGGCATCGGACGAAACCAGGAACGCGGTCCTTCCGAAGATAACAGCTCAGACAACAATCAGCCGTTGATTCTAAAATGTTCCTGCTTAGCCATATAGGAGAAAAGCGTGGATTGCCACTTCAAGCAAAAGGCATCTTCTTACTTTTGGTTTTGTTGCAGTGCTTGTATGTGCGAAACTTTTGTTCATGCCTCCTCCTGAAGACTCGCCGCTTATGTTTCCACGACGTTGGTTGAGTTTGTTCATATTGCGCCCACCTGGAATGATGTAGACTGTAACGCAATGCAGATTGCAATATACATTTGAGCAATCCCTAGCTGATGTTTGTGAGCGAGTCACAGAAATCTCCTTGCTACCAGTGTGGTTGTAAATATTTGAATATAACACTAATGCCTGCTAGGAAACGTCCTAATTGAATTCCTAATGAATAACTGTGCAGCAGTTTTCGTAGAAACGCTGAAGGAAAAAGATAACAGAAGCTATCGCACCTAATTTTACCCACGCAACATACGCTACTGACGCAATGTGCACCAGAGTTTTTACTGCAAATAAGCACCGGACAGTTAAGCACCCATCAATCATCTATTTGGCAGAATAGAAATGTGCGAATAAATGCTATTAGGAAAGCCAGTTAAAGAAAGCCGCACTAAATGAAAACATATGCCAAGGCAGTGACCGAAATCGACTTCAGGTTCATTTGTTATTAAAGACACGAAACCTGGTTGGATGAGAAAAGCACTGCCGTGCCAAGTAAAGAAGATGATGACGATGATATCCTTGTCATATTGTAGGTAACGAAATTTTCAGTTGAAGCTTGCGCCGCATTTCATCGACAGAACAAGTAAGAATTAGAAAAGCTCACCTACCGAATGACAGGAACTCACCCCAAATGTGAAGAAGCTGCTCTTGGGAGAGATGTGAAGGCGAGAACGATGCGGACATGCTCAATGCGCGGCTTTTGTGCATCGAAATTGTGAAACGACACTTGACAGGATTGACCCTGCACACTTAGGTAATCTGCGGCCACCAACCTTTTGCTAACGACATCTACTAGAAGAGGATCAACGTTCAGAGCGCACATTTCGTGTACGCCGCCGTACTGCTCCAGCCTCTCTTCGACACGCCTTCTCTCTCCATCACCATCATCTTGGGACCCATTGTTCCTTCTCCACTTAAGTGTACACTACCGTCTCTGTGCGGCCCTCCACTCGACTCCGCCCATCCATACGGTAATCAATCTGTTTGTTAATCCACGGCCAACAGCCAAGCGCCGCCTTGATGACAACAAAAGATGCATCCTGAAGCTGAGCTTCGCAGTTTTTAAGCGCACAATGCACTCGGTTGCCATTCGCACGGAGCCTTTATGTAAGCTACACAATTGACTCATCGATCATTGACATGGATCCTATCTGTTAACATTAGCAGACAGATGCGTAGTTCTGACGCTACCTTTTGTTAGTTCTAACTACGACAAATGACAAATAAGGTGGCTCAAAATATTTGCATGGAAGCCTGATTCCTGGTAAGGAAGTCTTTGCTAGAACAACATTTGCAGCAAACGAAACCTCACTGCCAAGTACGAGATTTAATTTCATCATCGCATACACTACCCTATATATAAACAATGCTCTGAAGTGGAGAGGTTATATATGCCTTTTTGAAGCACTGCGATAGCATTTGATCAGCGTTTAGACTGGATAAGTAGGCCTACCACTACGCTACTGTATAGTCGACTACCGATATAAAGGTGCTAGCAGTAGAAGGGTGCAAAGGTTAGATCGCTTTTTTTACCTCAGTGCGCTGAAATATCGATTGCTGAAGCAGCTATAGTAGATTCTGCCCTCTACTGCATTGAAGAGGTTTTTTGGAACGTTGGTCCATACGTGCAGCTTTTCATCTTCTTACGACTGCTGTATCATCAGTCTGCCTACCCGTTTTCCTGTGAACTTGGATAAGTAGTTGAATATCTCATGTTTTCTGCGCCATATCTTTTCTTGATCGCGACTAGTTCACACGGTAGAAACCATATAGTTAGTCACTCAGCAGAGAAATATGCCATATACAGTATGGATTTAACAAGCACTCGAAGCACAACACCATGACTTCATCGCCTAAGCGAAATGTAATTATTGGTGGCGCAGTTCCGCCGAATGCAAGGCATTTTGGTTCCAATGATGAATACAGCAGTGCCACGCGAAATGAGGGGGAATTGGCAACCGCAGTATCCACGCACTCATTAGTGATTGAGGATCTACGAGTGAGAGCATCGTCATGGTGACACTGATGAAAATTCAAGCTGCTCAGAAAAACTCCCTTTATATACTAAGAAATCAAGTGGTTTCTTTCGTTGAAGAAAGGTTCAGTTTATCGCGCTGCCGCGAAATGGCACTTAAAGATGAAACATGTATGTTAAATCACCGCCAATACCTCCCAATCTAATATTTCTGTGTGTGCCTGTTACAGCTGATTTCCTCATTACTTCATCTCCTCTAACAAGATCGTCTGAGTTATTCTATATTCGCATAAAGATGTTAGTGTCGGGAATGTGTTTTTCGAGAGCACACTTTATGATGACTTTTTTTCTGCATGCAGCCATTCAAATCCCACATCCTGTGTTGATTCACTGACGAGATATCTGTATCCGCACAATTACCGATGGCATACATGTGTTTTTGACAAATTTGCACAGTGCGTAAAGTTAAAGAGTTATATAAAGGAACCAATGGTCGATCATTCTCGAGTCCAGGGTGGTGGGGGAATGGTTGAGTCCCTCATCTATTCATTGACTCATAAAATCAGACTGCACCGCAATGACCCGCCAGCCATCATCTCGCAAGTGCGTGACCAGTGGCGTAACGACTCGGCTAGTTGAGCCTTCATAGGAATGTATCCCATCGCGCAACTTTCTTGCCGCACTGGCTGCTTCGCGGTCGATTGAGGAGGATAGTAACCAGCTGGAAAGGATTCATACGGGCGCTAACTCAACTGCGCAGCGACTAGTGTTGCGCACCCAAAACGTCCTACAGCATTCTTTCCTTTGTTTCGTGGAGACCACATGTGGTGGGTGGGGTGATCTTTAGGATTGAATCATGTGATCCAAAGACAAAATTAAGACAAACTAGTTTCTTATGTAGAGCACTTCAACTGCTGTATACAGAGTCGGTGAGCCTTATTATAAAAATAAGCTCTCTTTTTCCATGCCCTTATTTTTATCAGAAGGATCACCTATCCATACTTCGCTCCCCTTTTACCAGGTATTCAGCTCCTCCACTTTCTCACTGGAAGATGTCATTTCGCTGGCTGCATATTTTGCCGCTTCAGTTTTTGACCCCTGCAAGGTTTGATTCTGCGCAAGTGAACTTACCTTGAGCTGCTTTGGGCATGCAGTGGCAAAAAAAAATGGATAAATTTCGAGAGATTTTTTGCCGTCTCGGTTGACTAGTCGTCTAATCTCTTTTCAGACGCAGTAAATTTGCCATCCTCTCAAAGCACATTGCGATTAATGAGTTGTTGCTGAAGTTTGCTCACATTTCAACCACGAATCATTTCCGATCTAAGCAGTCTTCTTTTTTTTTAAATAAAATAGTTGGGGTATGAAGGGCTTTCGAATGCACGAAATGCAAGATCGTCGTAAATGATCAAGATGGGACTAATGGAACTTGCTACCCCTCGATAACTTTTTAATGAACCATGCATGGAAGGAATAGGCCTAGTTAAAAGTGAGGTTGAATCAATTATACTTTCTAGATGCCAGGGGGCTACATAAAACAGAACAGCCTTATATACTATTGCAGTCTGGTTCCGCTGTGGATCACAAAACCTTCAGTAAAGCAAGGTACAGAATGGATGAGTCATGCCGTATGCTGAACGGATAAAAATTAGAAACGATCCAACTGGAATGCAAAATAGTATCTATAATAAAACAACTTCAACTGTACAGGATCTCACATCGGGTAATATATTTGTGGATAAAGATGAGAATAATTGTGCGTTTATATGTAAAAACTTTCATAGTCATAAATTATGCAAAATTTTTAAAGGCACGAGGTTATGGCGACGATTCTTATGAATATGTTGGAAATAAACAGCAACTAGATATTCTTAACGCGCATTTTAAGTTTTCTGGAAGGTATTTTGTTATCCAGAATATTCCTGTTATCCAAATTTTGCTCCAAATTTTGGTATTTTGTTATCCAAATTTGCTATTTCCAAACTGTATAAAAGCTCGTAAAAGTTGAGGCAAGTTGAGGTGCTGGCAAAAGTTCTCTCAGATCATTATCTTGTTTATTGTAAACGGAGCAGTTATTGTAATATAGCCGGTGAAAGAAGTAAGGTTAGCAGCTACTATAGTGTAAAAAATTCTTATGACGCTTTGAGTATAATTAACAAGTAGGATCGGAGTGTTAGAACCGTTTTGATTGCTGATTTCTAAATTTTCTTCACCACACACTGTCACATAATGATGTTAACAAAGCAATGGAATTTTTAATGCGTGTGTATTTTGAAAATTGAAAAAATGCTTATCCGAAAGTTCTTCCACAGCAACAGTTTATTTCTATACTCACAATTGCGAGTTTAAAGCAAGTGCACTTGCATTGGATGAGGTACACATCGTGCAAATAATTAAGTTTATTATTAATTAAAGCTATGGTGTTTTTATCTGTTCTATTTTTAGGCGAACTAAGAGAGTTCGTATGGGAGGTAATACCATTCCCGATATACCGGGCTTACTTTGTATGCTATGGAACATAAATTTGCCACAACCTCACTTTTTTAATGGTGTTTATTGTCGGTATATTAATGATTGTGTAGCGAATAAATATACTCAGTTCGACGGTAATATTCTAATGTTCGAACACAAGAATTCATAATTTTTCAGGTCTTTCGATTCAGCATAGTATGCTCGTTTAGAGAAGAATTTATCAATAAATGTGAAGGATTGCTTAAAAAATTATAAAGGGAAAAGTCTAAAGGCTATGTTATTGGAAAAATGTCAAATTAAGGCACTAATTAGCAAAACC